>OX451735.1:110674167-111970217 GCA_948472305.1 Vicia faba
CCTTCGGCTGGTATCATTTGTTAAGAGTCCCCTTCGGCTGGTCTCTTTTTGGTTGAAAGTTCGCCTTTGACTGGCGTTCTTTTCATTGTTAAGAGTCCCCTTCGGCTAGTCTCTTTTCGTTGAAAGTTCTCCCTTGATCGGTGTTCTTTCCCCTAAATCCACCTTCGGCTGTTATCATTTGTTATGAGTCCCCTTCGGCTGGTCTCTTTTCTTTGTAAGTCCGCCTTTGATCGGTGTTCTATTCAGAGTCAATGTTTATTTGTGCCCCTAGTAAGTTCGCCTTCGATTGGCGTTCCTTCGTCAGAGCCTTCTTCGGTCGGTATCTGTTGTACCCCAAAATTTGCCCTCCCATTTTCTTCAAGATTTGCAAAGAGCATGCTTCAAAATCTCCCCAAGGGTTGCACAGTTCACTGGCCTCCTAATAGTCAAAAGACTAGGGTTTTGATTCTGGCAAAGAAATTGAAGTTTCCAAGGGTCCAAACAAGTCCCACATGCCTATAAACATGGTCAAGCATCCATATGCCAAGTTTCAAGACTTACAGCACAAAATTGCACAGTCAAATGCCCTAAGTGCTCAACAGTTAACTGTAGGGGTAAAATGGTCATTTGACAGTCAAAAGTTCAAATTTTTGGTCAACATCTTATTTTGAAGCCACAAACATCACTTGATCAATTCTTGATCATGATTGTCAAGGCATGGCTCAAAAAGTCTCAAGATGCAAAAGTTTCCATATTTGGACAGTTGAAAAAGTCAACTGTAACTTGACCAAGGCATAACTTCCACATGGTTTCTCAGAAAAATTCCATCCAAAGCTCATTTTGAAGAGAAAGACATTTCCTACAACTCCTCTTCACACTTCAAGTCCAAGAAATGCTCTCACAAAAAGTTATCAATTTCAACATTATAGGTCATTTTCAAAAGTCAACAAAAAGGCACTTTAAGTCAAAGACCATAACTTGAGATTGGTAAATCAAAATGACATGGGACCAAAGGCATTGGTTATAGGACTTCAAGACCTTTCCAAAATGTCCAAGAACCTGATCAAAGCTTAAAAATTGAGCAAGATATGCCTTGTGGAAGTTGGGAAAGTTTTGGGAATATTGAAAAGTCAACTTTGCTTCAAATGCCTCAAAATTGCTAATGGGCCACATTTTCTTCCAAGAATCATTATCCAAAGGCTATGCACGACCATTTGATCCAAAGGGGATTTATTTCATCATTTTTTATTATTTATTTGAATTTTTATCACTATTAATTCATTTAATGAAATAAAATATGACAAAAATAGAAAACCATGTTTTTTAATCCCTTTTTGCAGCATATTCTCTCCAATAAAACCTCAAGATTTTGTGCCCACCCAATTTGGAAAGATTTGGCCATGATTGGTATCAAAAGCACATGGAAAAGATTTGAAAAGATTTCATTAAAAATCAAATATTTGATTCATCAAAACATTGATCTTTTGGCTTGAATTCTTACCCTAATCCATTGGCATACATAAGCAGATCACAACCCTAGTGCAAACAACCTTGAAGCTGTGCCTAAAACCTCATACACTTTTTGCATTTTTTGTGAAAAAGTTGGAAACTGAAAACCCACATAGAGTGCAATTCAAAGCGAAATAATCATACCATTAGCTTGCCAAGGCATCAAGGAACCTAACTGAATCCTTTTCCACGCTTCTAACCTCAGGAATTGGTATATAGAAGTCAAACTTTTTCATATTTTTTTCATAATCGTGTTTCATAATTCATGCCATATTTTTGATTTCTAACGCTTGTTTTGTACTAGTCTAATCATTCTGAAGCTAACCATGCCATTCAATTGAGTTTTCGTGCCCTATACGTGAATCCAACATTAGAGCTCGTTAGGGTTTCAAAACTGTAAAATTGGGGCTTTACGTTTGAGGAAAAATCAGGCAACAAGACTTATACCATTCGAACCAGAAGCTTCATACGAATCCAATACACATGTCGCGCTCAATTTATGAGCAATCATGGCGTAATCGCTATTATTGTGTCCTTCACTTAGTGGGGGTTTAAAACCCCCGCTATCTATCTCATATTTGCAGGTAAAACGAAGCAACGTGAGGAAGACGCTGAGGTGTCTCAAGGTGATAGGGCCATTCAAATTTTCGCGTTGAATTTTTGTTTCATACCAAAGGCACTTGTTCTCTTTCATATGAGTCAGGTTCCATTAATAATACAAAAGAACGCACTTGGCTGGTTGGTAAGTGAGGTGTCATGCAATCAATGAGACCTGGGTTCGATTCCCAGGTCCCCTCCCTTCCTCAATATATTTTGTTTTAATGTGATTCCATGCAGTTCCTACCCCAGGGCCTACCATGCATCTTCATGTCCGTGTTTGCCACGCGCCCACTGAGATCAATCCAATGGCCCTGATCTGAAGAACACCATACGCATTGGTCAATGGAGTCACACGCATCCCAGAAAAGTCAATCAGGCCTCCAATAAATGGGCCAAATTGCTGGCAACTTACCTCCATAATTGGCCAGAAAATCCCATTGGTTTGCATTCTATTTTTCATTCTTTTTATTTTTTCTATTTTATTTGTTTTATTTAGTTTTATTTTTAATTCTTTAAATTAATTTAATTAATTTTTCATAACATAAAAATACCAAAAAAATCAGAAACTATAAAAATAAAAAATATATTTAATGTTTAACTCACTAACATTTTTGTAAATAAATTCAACAATTAATTTAGTTTTAATTCTAGGTTTAATTTTAATGTTTTTTAATAAACTAAAAAAATGTAGAATTAGGGTTTTAAATACTTTTATCCTTTTTTCTTTTCTTTTACCATTATTAATAATTAATTATTTATTTTGTAAATAAATTCGCCATTAAATAATTAGGTTAAAACTAGGTTAAATTTAAACATTTTTTTTTATAAATTAAAAATAGTTTAGAATTAGGGTTTTAATTTCATTTAATTTTCTTACTAAAATCCATAAATACAAAAAACTCAAAAATAATTTCCTTTTCTCATTTAACTTAATTAATTTATTAATTGTAATTTAATTTCCTTAAAAGGGTCCAACGCCCTCGCACTCCCGACTTTACTTCTTCTCGCATTTTACTTTTATTTCTTTTTGTGAATATAATGTAATTGCCCCAAAGCCGTGTAATAAATTAATTAGACATTTATCTTTCCGCATTATTTTATTTCAAATCGGGTCTTGGACTAATTTGGCGATGTAGACCCGCGCCTTTGTAATAGCGTAGGACTTTTAATTCCGCATCTTTTAAACTGTTAATAACTTGCATGAAAGAACGAATGCCAAAAATAAAAACAAAGCGTAGATCACCAATGCAGAACAAGACAAATATAACTGAAAACGACACACGAATCACACACCACCCCTAGGGTACGCCTCACTGTTGCCTTGCCCCTCGAAAGGTGGTCGTCGAGTAGAGGATGTTTTAGTGAGTCCTCATGTCCATGAACATGGCATGAGGGTAGCTTCTAAAGTGTCTTCCTATTGCTCCGGTGATCACCATGTCCCGAACCCTCAAATTGACCCGAACACCTCCAACGGTGGTGCTACCTACCTCTCAATGGTGGGATGGCACTATCTTAAGGACATTTACACAGACGAATTCCTTAGGGTAGGTAGATGACTCGTAGATACTTGCTCTAATTTCAAAACAAATCAAAATTTTCTTTTCACACCGACACTTTCAAAAAGCTTTCGAAAGCAACTTTTCAAACACTCTTGAGGACTGATACAAGAGTCGAACTGAAATTTTCAAAGAAACTTTTTTAAACCCACAGTTGAAAAGCAAACAAACAATTTTGAAAACACAATGAGCAAGTATCTAAGAGCCCATGGATAACCATGGATAGAAAGGGTGCTAATACCTTCCCTTTCTATAAATCTACCTCCCGAACCGAGAGCAATCTCTATAAGGAATTTTTCTGTGCTTTTGTCCTTTCCATTTGGAGAAAATAAAAGACGGTGGCGACTCTTGCTTACCGCGACATTTCGCGAACCAGCGTTAAACAGTCAGTTCCAGATCCACCGATCACAGAACTGGCGACTCTGCTGGGGACACTTTTGAGTGAGGTGTACCTTAGGACTAAGATCACTGTGTTTTAAATTGCTTTGACTTGTTTGCTTTAAATTGTGGGACTGTCCTGGGAGTTCTATAGATCCTAACCCGGATCTGGGGGATACCTTTTTAGAAAGTAGCAACAAGGCTGTGAGGGAACTGTGCGGGGTATACCGACATGGTTGAAACAGTCTGCTACGTTGATGTGGCACTTTGGTGTGTACCAGTAACCCTTGAGTTCAGTCAAGGAGAGTACGGGGCCTCCATGTGGTGTCGTGAAGCATCAACTGACCTTAGGAACCTTAATTGAACTATCTTGGCCTCTTTAGGGTAGTGAGATAACTGACTTTGGTGCAGTCCGAGGTTGGTTGATACTCGATACTACACTCAATTGAGGGTTGCTTTCCTGGAATATTTAGGTCGCCAGTTCAGTGGCTAAATCGAAACGATGAACAATGAAAGCAATCCAGTGATATTGGGACCCTTAGAACCCGGTTACTTCTAATAGGACAGGTTGAGCCCACCAACTTCAAGAGGGTAATACCCATACCCCATGCTGGCCTAAACTCTAAGGGCTTGTCTTGTGTGACTTGTGTGCCTTACATGTTTGCCTTTGTAAATATCTGTGGTTTGTTCAATCATAGCATCATGACATCATCCAGCATCATATGCATTGACTAACCATTTCAGGGGTTCGAATCTTCATCTTTGTTCTTGTTTTGTAGGACATGGAAACTGTTCGCAGAAAGACAATTCAAATCAGCCTTGTAAGGATCCCTCCTCAGCTTAAGGAGCTTATATCCAGGATTCCCGAGAGCTCTTCATTCAGTGAGAGACATGGAAGACTCATCATCTTGGTCAATACCAACATTGAGGAAGATATGATAAAGGTCCTGTTCCAGTTCTTTGACCCTCTGCATCACTGTTTCACTTTCCTGGATTATCAGCTGGTACCTACATTGGAAGAGTTCTCCCGGCTTCTGAAGATCCCTATCCTTGATCAACTACCCTACAACGGTACGGAAAAGGAACCCAAGCTTGAAGAGATTGCTAAAGCCTTACACCTACAATCATCTGACCTCAAGGGACATTGGGAAGTTAGAAGTGGCATCAAAGGGTTCTTAGCCAGGTTTCTGTTTGAAAAGGCCCAGGAATGTTGGAACTCCCTTGACTTACAAGCTTTTGAAGAAGTTGTGGCCCTCCTTGTCTATGGTTTGGTGTTGTTCCCTAACCCAGATCAGCTTATAGATATCAGTGGTGTCCAGATCTTTATGTCTAGGAATCCTATACCTACGTTGCTGGGGGACATCCTTCACTCATGTTACACTCGAACCATGAGAAAAAGAGGTGTCCTTATGTGCTGCACTCCTCTCCTGGGAAGGTGGTTTATTTCGCACCTTCCACAATCAGTTTTGAAGAACGAGCGGGGTTTGAGATGGTCACAACGGTTGATGACTCTTACACATGCAGATATACATTGGTGCCCTCGGTCCAGAGAGGATGTCACTATCATTGATCGTTGCGGGGAGTACCCTAATGTTCCTTTACTTGGAATCAGAGGAGGTATTACTTACGACCCATGCCTGGCTTGGAGACAGTTTGGTTACGCTCGGAGGGATGGCCCTCATGACATGTTGATTCCTGACATAGTTTTTGACTTCGACAACGATGCACAAGGACTTCGCCAAAGATTTATCAGAGCTTGGAGGATGCCCAGTAAGATAGACAGTAAGACACTGGGGCACAGGAATTCCATCCCATTGGAACCTTATCTCAAGTGGGTACGAGCCCGCTCCCAGAAGTTAGTGATGCCATATCCTCATATGCTCCCTGTGATCAAAGAGCCAGTATTGGAAGGAGAAGTGTCCTATACTATTCAACATCCTGACATGCCCACGTCCTGGGAAGAAATGCAGAAGAGCTGGATCCAGCTTAAGGAAGAACGGAATTCTCTTGAGACCAGTCTACATGCTAGTGAAAAGAAGGTCTTGGAGCTCACCCGCCTATTGCACGAAGAAAGGAATCTCAACACCTACATAGCTCCAAAGAGGATGCGTAGTGTCTTTTGGGATTGATTTGCTTTGTAATACGTGCCCATGAGGCTTTGATGTACTGAACAATTATTTCCTTAAAGTGTGTTCCTTTTTTGTCTACAACAAATTTGAACTTTCGAACCCTTGAATGCATTGCATAAACACATATCATTCATCATGTGCATAGCATGTTTTCTTCTTTTCAGGTTGCTTACTGTTCTTCGCTGTTTATTTCAGCATCATGAACCCTGACTCATCATCAACCGAGATGTCTATCAAGGCCCTTCAGGCGCAGAACACGCAATTTCAGGAGCTGATCATGGGTTTGGCTCAAGGCCAAGAAGAGCTGAAGGCTTACTCCTGAAGAAGGAGAAGAAGAAGAAGAAGAGAACTGTTCTTTTTAACTCGGGCCGGAGGTTTGGCCACACTCTGCAAAATGAAGAAGCTGGTTCTTCTGTAGACAAGAGCAGTCCCCAGGGGGGAAAAGGTCCTAGTCCAGTAGTCTCTGACAACGAGACTGACTTTAATGAGGAACAGTATCCTCCGGCTGAAGACCGGTATAAGCAGTTAGAGGACAGACTGAATGCAATGGAGATCCAACAAGTGCCTGGGCTGGATTTCGGAGATTTGGGCTTATCTACTGGTGTGATCATTCCTCACAAGTTTAAGGCACCATCTTTCACCAAATATGACGGGGCGTCTTGTCCCAAGCTACACCTCAGATCTTATGTGCGGAAGATTCAACCGTACACTGTGGATAAGAATTTGTGGATCCACTTCTTCCAGGAGAGTCTTTCAGAGACTCATCTCGAATGGTTCTATCAGCTGGATGGGACCAAAGTTCGTAACTGGGAGGAGTTGGCTACTGCTTTTTACAAGCAGTATCAATATAACGCCGACCTTGCCCCTACACGTACCCAACTCCAGGGTATGTCGCTAGGGTCAAGCGAAGGTTTTAAAGAGTATGCACAGAAGTGGAGGGATCTAGCTGGCAGGGTGCAGCCTCCGTTAACAGATCGTGAGCTGGTAGATATGTTCTTGGGGACCCTATCTGGGACATTTTTCAACCATCTTATCGGTAATTCGTCTGCAGGGTTCACTGATCTTATTCTGACTGGAGAGAGAATAGAGGCTGGAATGAAGTCTGGTAAAATTCAAAAGGGTGCATCTTCAAGTTCTGAGAAGAAGCCCTTTAAGAAGGAGGCCAGTGCTGTATATGGGCCTAGGAGACATGATAAACCTGAGCGCCGCCAGTCTGTCAACGCGGTGATGATTGCTAAGCCTGCTGCCGTTCCTCGGCAAACCAATCCACAAAGGGCTGAAAGACCCAGAAGAGAGTTTACCCGTCTAAGCATGACTCTATCACAAATCTTGCCGCAGTTGCTGTCCACTAATCTAGTGACTGTCAGGGAGGCCCCGAAGGTTGTAAATACTGCCTCTCACAAATACAATCCAAATGCTCGCTGTGCTTATCACTCCGATAGCCCGGGGCATTCTATTGATGATTGTTGGGCCTTAAGGAACAAGGTGCAGGACCTTATTGATGCCAAGGAGGTACAGTTTGAGGCACCTGAGAAGCCTAATGTGGTGAATGCTCCCATGCCTAACCATGGAGTGAATTCTATCAGGGATGATGACGAAGTGGACGAGTCTGAGTTTGACAGCTGGATCTACCCGGCAACCGACAGTGGACCTAGCAATTGGACTGCGAAGGACAACCTACCTGTTACTTTTGTTACACAGTAATAAACTCCTTTGTTTTTGTTATTTGTAATAAACAATGAATTCAAACTCTATGGCCCGGTGTCTTACCCGGGGCACCGTGGCTTCATTTGTGAGGGTATATTAATTGTCATTTCATATATCATGAATAAAGATCTTGGACGTTTTCTCGCATTTCAAATCTTATGCTCCTTTTCTTTCTTTCCTTTCTTTATATATTGCAAAACAGCTGTATTTACACACACTCACTCATACAGGTTTCAATCCACTCTGGATCTCACTGGTAACGACTCTGCTACTGCCAGTTATGACTTCGAAAATCCGATCAACTTAGCCGAAGACGAAGGTGAAGATGATTGCGAAGTGCCTGGCGAGCTTGCAAGAATGTTACTCCAGGAAGAGAGGGCAATTCAACCACATGAAGATCCAGTGGAGATAATAAACCTGGGTACTGAGACGAACAGGAAGGAGGTTAAGATTGGTGCCAACCTAGAGCTCAGCGTGAAGCAACGGTTGACTCAGATGTTACATGATTATGTGGAGATCTTTGCCTGGTCTTACAAAGACATGCCGGGATTGGATACCGACATTGTGGTCCATCACTTGCCTACTAAGGAAGACTGCCCTCCGGTTAAGCAAAAGGTCCGCCGTATGCGTCCAGAGATGTCTGAGAAGATCAAAGCTGAGGTTATGAAACAGTTCGATGCCGGGTTTCTTGCAGTGACTTCTTACCCTCAGTGGGTTGCTAATGTGGTGCCGGTACCGAAGAAGGATGGTAAGGTCAGAATGTGTGTTGACTACAGGGATCTGAACAGGGCCAGCCCCAAGGATGACTTTCCTCTACCTCACATTAATGTCCTTGTTGATAATACTGCTCAGCATAAGGTGTTTTCTTTCATGGATGGCTTTTCAGGTTACAATCAGATCAAGATGGCTCCTGAAGACATGGAAAAGACTACCTTTGTTACTCAGTGGGGCACCTTCTACTACAAGGTCATGCCTTTTGGACTGAAGAACGCTGGGGCAACCTACCAACGTGCCATGGTTGCTTTATTTCATGACATGATCCATCATGAGATAGAAGTGTATGTCGATGATATGATTGCAAGGTCCCAAACTGAGGAGGAACACCTTGATCATCTGCAGAAACTGTTTGACAGTCTGAAATTGTACAAGCTGAGGTTGAACCCGAACAAGTGCACCTTCGGGGTCAGATCTGGAAAGTTGCTAGGCTTCGTCGTAACTGATAAGGGTATTCAAGTGGACCTTGCCAAGGTTAAGGCCATTCAAGAGATGCCAGTTCCTAAGACAGAGAAAGAGGTCAGGGGCTTTTTAGGACGCCTGGATTACATTGCCCGATTCATCTCGCACCTAACTGCTACCTGTGAACCAATCTTCAAGCTGCTGAAGAAAGATCAGGTAGTACGTTGGAATGATGAATGTCAGGCCGCTTTTGACAGAATCAAAGAGTATCTCCAAGAACCACCCATCCTTATGCCACCGGTCGAAGGGAGACCTCTGATACTATACCTGACAGTACTTGACAACTCAATGGGGTGTGTGCTGGGGCAGCATGACGAGTCTGGCCGAAAAGAGTATGCCATTTATTACCTTAGCAAAAAGTTTACCGACTGTGAGACCCGATACTCACTGCTCGAGAAAACTTGCTGCGCTTTGGTATGGGCTGCTCGCCGGCTGAGACAGTATATGCTGACTCACACTACCTTGTTGATCTCAAAGATGGATCCTATAAAGTACATATTTGAAAAACCTGCTCTGTCTGGGAGAATAGCAAGATGGCAGATGATCTTGACAGAATACGACATCCAGTAC
The DNA here is from genome assembly GCA_948472305.1 of Vicia faba. Taxonomy (NCBI): domain Eukaryota; kingdom Viridiplantae; phylum Streptophyta; class Magnoliopsida; order Fabales; family Fabaceae; genus Vicia; species Vicia faba. Next base: position 110,683,832 of record OX451735.1, read on the forward strand.
ACGACCCAGAAATCCATCAAAGGAAGTGTATTGGCAGACCACTTGGCACATCAGGCAGTAGACGACTATCAGTCAATGAACTTCGAGTTTCTAGATGAGGGCATCATGATAATGACTGATTGTGAAGTACCTGGACCGGATGAAGGACCTGAGAAAGGATCCCGATGGTCTATGCACTTTGACGCAGCCTCCAACGCTTTGGGTAACGGCATCGGCGCTGTGATCATATCCCCCCAAGGCACTCATACTCCACTCACTGCCCGGCTATGTTTCAACTGCACCAACAACATGGCGGAGTATGAGGCATGCATCATGGGTCTCCAAGCTGCGATCGATTTAAGGATCAAGTTTCTAAGTGTCTTCGGAGATTCCGCTCTCGTGATCAATCAGATTAAAGGAGAGTGGGATACGAAACATCTGAATCTTATTCCTTACCGAGAATGTGTGTTGACCTTGATCCCGCATTTCACAGAGATTACCTTTGAACACTTTCCAAGAGAGGAGAATCAGCTGGCGGACGCGTTAGCTACGATGTCTTCTATGTTCAAAGTCAAGTGGGACAATGAGGCTCCCCAGGTCATTATCTGGAAACTGGACGAACCGGCATACTGTTGTGATCTCGAGACTGAATTGGTGACTGAGAAGCCTTGGTACCATGAGGTGAAGAGATATTTGGAAGCTCAGGAATACCCTGAAGGTGCATCTGTCAACGATAAGAAGTTTCTGAGAAGGTTCGCAGCAAAGTTCTTCCTTAGCAACGGCATCCTGTATAAGCGAAACCATGATTCGACCTTACTGCGTTGTGTGGATAAGACTGAAGCAGAAAGGATCATGGAAGAGCTACATGAAGGGACCTTCGGAACACATTCCAGTGGACACACTATGGCGAAGAAAATCCTTCGGGCAGGGTATTTCTGGTCCACAATGGAAGCCGACTGTTACCAACATTCTCGGACATGTCATAAATGCCAGATTTATGCAGACAAGGTGCATGTTCCTCCAGTTCCTCTGAATGTCTTAACAGCACCTTGGCCGTTTGCAATGTGGGGCATAGATATGATCGGTGAGATTAAACCTACGGCATCCAACGGGCATCGCTTCATCCTGGTAGCGATTGATTACTTCACGAAGTGGGTTGAAGCAGCGTCCTACGCTACAGTAACCAAGAACGTTGTGGCACGGTTCATTCGGCACAACCTGATCTGTCGATATGGCGTCCCTGAAAGAATTATTACAGACAACGGTACCAATCTCAATAACAAGATGATCACTGAGCTCTGCGAGCAGTTTAAGATACAGCACCACAACTCTTCTCCTTACAGACCGAAGATGAATGGGGCTGTAGAAGCAGCAAATAAGAACATTAAGAAAATTGTGCAGAAGATGACAGTGACTTATAAAGATTGGCACGAGATGTTACCGTTTGCTCTACATGGGTACCGTACCTCAGCCAGGACGTCAACCGGGGCAACTCCTTTCTCCTTGGTCTACGGTATGGAGGCAGTCTTACCGATCGAAGTGCATATACCCTCTCTCCGGATAATGAAGGATGCAGATCTGAGCGAAGATGATTGGATCCAGACACGACTTGATCAGCTAAACCTGATTGACGAAAAGAGACTTGCTGCTATTTGTCATGGTCAGACATACCAAAAACGGATGATCAGGGCATTTAACAAAAAGGTCAGACCACAAGAATATCAAGTTGGGGATCTGGTAATCAAGCGTATCATCCTTCCTCAGAGTGATCCAAGGGGCAAATGGACCCCTACGTATGAAGGGCCATTTGTGGTTAAACATGTGTTCTCAGGAGGAGCCATGATTCTAACTACCATGGATGGTGACGACCTTCCTCACCCCGCCAATGCAGACATAGTAAAAAGATACTACGCATGAAAAAAAGACCCGCTAGGTTGACATACCTAGGCAAAAATTAGGGCTTCCCGGCGAACCAAAAGGGTTCGGGCAAAATGAAGGGATGAAATGAAAAAATCTGTACACCCGGCAAGTCGAAAACCTGAAAAGGAGGCTTGGGCAAAAATGGGTATCCCGTTGGACTGAAAACCCGAAAGGGCGGTCCAGGCAAAAGTTAGGGATAAAAGCGTAATACTATGTCTCATTGGATCACTTTACATCCAGAATCCGGTATCAGCAGCGAGTTTAGACGGCATCGATCAATTAGCTTCATCGTCAACTAGGTCATCAAGTGATGAGACGCTCGAAGATATAAAGGCGATAGCAGAGTTGGAACCCAGTGGGATCATTCTATTCACACAGCTGTTTTATTTTCTTTTGCACAAATTGTGTAAACTCTTTTGTTCGGCGGCGTCCTCTTACTAGGACGTCAGCCTCTTGTACATAAAAACGCCTATTTACAGGCAAATTCAATATAAAATCACTTTTCAAGTTAAAATTGCCAATTGTTTTCCTTCTCTGTTTTGTTTTGCGAAGAACGTCCAAGGTTCAATTTGTGATATATGCATTGACACTAATTGCTAACTCATAAATATTTGCATACGAAACAAAGGAATAATTACAGGTAACATTAGAAGCAGGGGCAATAATGAGTGGTCTAAGTGATCTAGTTGCTCAGTCCATCAAGGTACCAAGGTAGGTTCAGCTGAAGAACATAACCAGATATCTTAATTCCCCAGAGAGTGCGTCAACAAGTCAATGCACTCCCCCCAAGCAAAGCTACAATCAACCTTAAGGAAGTTGGGTATCCCCCGCAGATCTCAACATTCCCCAGCAATATACAGATATTCTTAAACAAGCATCCCCGACAGTCTTGACCTAAGGATTGTTCCCCGGCGGCATATCAAACATTCAATGGAGTCACCTCCCCAATATAGTTCCAATTTTCCCCAGGAGAGTCCAATCCAGTTTCCCCAGGAAAGTTTGAATCCATCTCCCCAAGCAGGAAGCTTATCCCCAGTAGATTCTGGAAGCTTGTCACCCGCAGAGCACGAACGCGTCTCCCGGCTTTATTCAAAGGTTATTTCCCTACCAGGATATAACTGGGTTATCCTCAGCCAAAAGCCACGGAAAGATCATCCTCGGCGAAGTCTTCTTATCCCCAGCGAAGTCTATTAACACTTCCAACATCAATGGTATCCCCAGCGAAGTTACCACCAACATCTCAACAGATTACCTCTCTTCCCACAGTGTACTTTTCCCCAACAAGATCGCTAGAGTAGTTAGTCCCCGCAGAGTAATCTCTTCATCAAGTTTCGTCCCCAACGGAGTCATCTTCTCCTACCGGTTCATTCTTGCAATCACTCCCCAGTGGAAACAAAAGATCAACATCAGCCCAGGATGTGATTTCCCGGCACCCGTCAAGGATTTACTTTCCTAGACAAAAACATACATTCATAAACATCGCATTTCCATACATTATAACATACATATATGCATCATGAACATACGATCTCATTTATGTTGAGAACATCATTGCTTGATCCATATCATGCATTGCATATGACTGACCTTTACCTTTCAGGAAAGATCCAGTTAAGTTCTCAGCTATGTCCAAGACCTCCTCTGGTTCAGTTAAATCGATTCCTAAAGATTTTTCTGATTCTTATCCAGTTGAAGTTATTTCAAGACTTTTGTCTGGTTCAGTTAAATCAACCCTAAGATTTTCCTGATTCTTATCCAGTCAAAGATATTTCAAGACCTAGTCCGGTTCAGTTAAATCGACCCTAAGATTTTCCTGATTCTTATCCAGTCAAAGGCCTTCTCTGGTTCAGTCAGATCGACCCTAAGATCTCCCTGATTCTTATCCAGTTGAAGATTTCAAGACCTTGTCCGGTTCAGTTAAATCGACCCTAAGATTTTCCTGATTCTTATCCAGTCAAAGGCCTTCTCTGGTTCAGTCAGATCGACCCTAAGATCTCCCTGATTCTTATCCAGTTGAAGATTCCAAGACCTTGTCCGGTTCAGTTAAATCGACCCTAAGATTTTCCTGATTCTTATCCAGTCAAAGGCCTTCTCTGGTTCAGTCAGATCGACCCTAAGATTTTCCTGATTCTTATCCAGTTGAAGATTCCAAGACCTTGTCCGGTTCAGTTAAATCGACCCTAAGATTTTACTGATTCTTATCCAGTCAAAGGCCTTCTCTGGTTCAGTCAGATCGACCCTAAGATCTCCCTGATTCTTATCCAGTTGAAGATTCCAAGACCTTGTCCGGTTCAGTTAAATCGACCCTAAGATTTTTCTGATTCTTATCCAGTCAAAGGCCTTCTCTGGTTCAGTCAGATCGACCCTAAGATCTCCCTGATTCTTATCCAGTTGAAGATATTCCAAGGCCTTCTCCGGTTCAGTCAGATCGACCCTAAGATCTCCCTGATTCTTATCCCAGTAGAAGACATCCAAGGTTCTCTCAGAGTTCCTGTTGAGGTAGTAATCGTCCAAGGTTCTCTCACCGTCCCGTTGAAATAGTAACCATCCCTGGTTCATTCATCACCTTTTGAAGCTCCAGAGTCAACTCCTGTAACCAGTCAGGGCACAACTACATAAGAGCTTGAAGACCAACTCCTGTAATAGGTCAGGTAATCATCTTTCTTTTTCTCAGGTACGCAAGTTCTCGCTAAGGAATCTCTTACGCGATCGACACCTAGATGGCATCTATAAGCCCATCCACATACCAACAGTTCCAAATGGCATCTATAAGCCCATTCCCGACAAAGTTCTGTCACACTTCCAGATGGCATCTATAAGCCCATCCTCCTATCCACCGTCCCTCCAAATGGCATCTGTAAGCCCATTCCCGCCATCGCACCGCTGATACTCAACTATGTGAGTGCAAATTTCTGGGCACTCTAGTGTTCAATCATCTTCCACACTCGGATCACGAAAGGCATGCAAGCCAATCTACATCCTCAGGTATAAGAAGATTGAACAGGGGCAACTGTTGTACCCCAAAATTTGCCCTCCCATTTTCTTCAATATTTGCAAAGAGCATGCTTCAAAATCTCCCCAAGGGTTGCACAGTTCACTGGCCTCCTAAAAGTCAAAAGACTAGGGTTTTGATTCTGGCAAAGAAATTGAAGTTTCCAAGGGTCCAAACAAGTCCCACATGCCTATAAACATGGTCAAGCATCCATATGCCAAGTTTCAAGACTTACAGCACAAAATTGCACAGTCAAATGCCCTAAGTGCTCAACAGTTAACTGTAGGGGTAAAATGGTCATTTGACAGTCAAAAGTTCAAATTTTTGGTCAACATCTTATTTTGAAGCCACAAACATCACTTGATCAATTCTTGATCATGATTGTCAAGGCATGGCTCAAAAAGTCTCAAGATGCAAAAGTTTCCATATTTGGACAGTTGAAAAAGTCAACTGTAACTTGACCAAGGCATAACTTCCACATGGTTTCTCAGAAAAATTCCATCCAAAGCTCATTTTGAAGAGAAAGACATTTCCTACAACTCCTCTTCACACTTCAAGTCCAAGAAATGCTCTCACAAAAAGTTATCAATTTCAACATTATAGGTCATTTTCAAAAGTCAACAAAAAGGCACTTTAAGTCAAAGACCATAACTTGAGATTGGTAAATCAAAATGACATGGGACCAAATGCATTGGTTAGAGGAATTCAAGACCTTTCCAAAATGTCCAAGAACCTGATCAAAGCTTAAAAATTGAGCAAGATATGCCTTGTGGAAGTTGGGAAAGTTTTGGGAATTTTGAAAAGTCAACTTTGCTTCAAATGCCTCAAAATTGCTAATGGGCCACATTTTCTTCCAAGAATCATTATCCAAAGGCTATGCACGACCATTTGATCCAAAGGGGATTTATTTCATCATTTTTTATTATTTATTTGAATTTTTATCACTATTAATTCATTTAATGAAATAAAATATGACAAAAATAGAAAACCATGTTTTTTAATCCCTTTTTGCAGCATATTCTCTCCAATAAAACCTCAAGATTTCGTGCCCACCCAATTTGGAAAGATTTGGCCATGATTGGTATCAAAAGCACATGGAAAAGATTTGAAAAGATTTCATTAAAAATCAAATATTTGATTCATCAAAACATTGATCTTTTGGCTTGAATTCTTACCCTAATCCATTGGCATACATAAGCAGATCACAACCCTAGTGCAAACAACCTTGAAGCTGCGCCTAAAACCTCATACACTTTTTGCATTTTTTGTGAAAAAGTTGGAAACTGAAAACCCACATAGAGTGCAATTCAAAGCGAAATAATCATACCATTAGCTTGCCAAGGCATCAAGGAACCTAACTGAATCCTTTTCCACGCTTCTAACCTCAGGAATTGGTATATAGAAGTAAAACTTTTTCATATTTTTTGCATAATCGTGTTTCATAATTCATGCCATATTTTTGATTTCTAACGCTTGTTTTGTACTAGTCTAATCATTCTGAAGCTAACCATGCCATTCAATTGAGTTTTCGTGCCCTATACGTGAATCCACCATTAGAGCTTGTTAGGGTTTTAAAACTGTAAAATTGGGGCTTTACGTTTGAGGAAAAATCAGGCAACAAGACTTATACCATTCGAACCAGAAGCTTCATACGAATCCAATACACATGTCGTGCTCAATTTATGAGCAACCATGGCGTAATCGCTATTATTGTGTCCTTCACTTAGTGGGGGTTTAAAACCCCCGCTATCTATCTCATATTTGCAGGTAAAATGAAGCAACGTGAGGAAGACGCTGAGGTGTCTCAAGGTGATAGGGCCATTCAAATTTTCGCGCTGAATTTTTGTTTCATACCAAAGGCACTTGTTCTCTTTCATATGAGTCAGGTTCCATTAATAATACAAAAGAACGCGCTTGGCTGGTTGGTAAGTGAGGTGTCATGCAATCAATGGGACCTGGGTTCGATTCCCAGGTCCCCTCCCTTCCTCAATATATTTTGTTTTAATGTGATTCCATGCAGTTCCTACCCCAGGGCCTACCATGCATCTTCATGTCTGTGTTTGCCACGCGCCCACTGAGATCAATCCAATGGCCCTGATCTGAAGAACACCATACGCATTGGTCAATGGAGTCACACGCATCCCAGAAAAGTCAATCAGGCCTCCAATAAATGGGCCAAATTGCTGGCAACTTACCTCCATAATTGGCCAGAAAATCCCATTGGTTTGCATTCTATTTTTCATTCTTTTTATTTTTTCTATTTTATTTGTTTTATTTAGTTTTATTTTTAATTCTTTAAATTAATTTAATTAATTTTTCATAACATAAAAATACCAAAAAAATCAGAAACTATAAAAATAAAAAATATATTTAATGTTTAACTCACTAACATTTTTGTAAATAAATTCAACAATTAATTTAGTTTTAATTCTAGGTTTAATTTTAATGTTTTTTAATAAACTAAAAAAATGCAGAATTAGGATTTTAAATACTTTTATCCTTTTTTCTTTTCTTTTACCATTATTAATAATTAATTATTTATTTTGTAAATAAATTCGCCATTAAATAGTTAGGTTAAAACTAGGTTGAATTTAAACATTTTTTTTTATAAATTAAAAATAGTTTAGAATTAGGGTTTTAATTTCATTTAATTTTCTTACTAAAATCCATAAATACAAAAAACTCAAAAATAATTTCATTTTCTCATTTAACTTAATTAATTTATTAATTGTAATTTAATTTCCTTAAAAGGGTCCAACGCCCTCGCACTCCCGACTTTACTTCTTCTCGCATTTTACTTTTATTTCTTTTTGTGAATATAATGTAATTGCCCCAAAGCCGTGTAATAAATTAATTAGACATTTATCTTTCCGCATTATTTTATTTCAAATCGGGTCTTGGACTAATTTGGCGATGTAGAGCCGCGCCTTTGTAATAGCGTAGGACTTTTAATTCCGCATCTTTTAAACTGTTAATAACTTGCATGAAATAATGAATGCCAAAAATAAAAACAAAGCTAGATCACCAATGCAGAACAAGACAAATATAACTGAAAACGACACACGAATCACACACCACCCCTAGGGTACGCCTCACTGTTGCCTTGCCCCTCGAAAGGTGGTCGTCGAGTAGAGGATGTTTTAGTGAGTCCTCATGTCCATGAACATGGCATGAGGGTAGCTTCTAAGGTGTCTTCCTATTGCTCCGGTGATCACCATGTCCCGAACCCTCAAATTGACCCGAACACCTCCAACGGTGGTGCTACCTACCTCTCAATGGTGGGATGGCACTATCTTAAGGACATTTACACAGACGAATTCCTTAGGGTAGGTAGATGACTCGTAGATACTTGCTCTAATTTCAAAACAAATCAAAATTTTCTTTTCACACCGACACTTTCAAAAAGCTTTCGAAAGCAACTTTTCAAACACTCTTGAGGACTGATACAAGAGTCAAACTGAAATTTTCAAAGAAACTTTTTTAAACCCACAGTTGAAAAGCAAACAAACAATTTTGAAAACACAATGAGCAAGTATCTAAGAGCCCATGGATAACCATGGATAGAAAGGGTGTTAATACCTTCCCTTTCTATAAATCTACCTCCCGAACCGAGAGCAATCTCTATAAGGAATTTTTCTGTGCTTTTGTCCTTTCCATTTGGAGAAAATAAAAGACGGTGGCGACTCTTGCTTACCGCGACATTTCGCGAACCAGCGTTAAACATTCAGTTCCAGATCCACCGATCACAATATCTTTCTTGTGTATGCCTAACCTTAACCTGACATCCAAGAGATTTACTCAGCTGACTGTTGTAATCCAGAAAACAATAAAATATAATAATACCTGACTGGCTTCGGAGGGCAAATTTTCGGGTTCTTTTAAGTATTTAATCTTCTTCCACCTTGAAGGTTCGAAAGGCTGGCGCCAATCTCACCTTTAGGTTTAAGACGATTAAATAGGGGCAGCTGTTGCACCCCAAAATTTGCCCTCATAATTTCTTTTATTTGGCTTAGACCTTCGCATTCATTCGCAAATATTTCATTAGGTCACTAACATAGCATGCACTGCATTCAATAAAGCGCTTGAGGTTCAAAGTTCAGTGGTCGTGCAATATTAGGGTTTTACGGTAGTTAAGGCGTGTGTATCCAATAAAGGCTGATTTCTTCTTCAAGCGTTGATCATTGGAATTAGAGTTGTGTCGTGTGGTTACCTTGAACTTCTTTTTTTTTCCTTAAAAGATAAGGCCATAAGGATTTACTTCCTTATGTGGAGTCAAGGTCATGGTTTTTCAACTACTGCGTTCGGTTAAGGTTTCTTCTCCAAGGATCATGGTTTAAGGCTGCATCTTATGGTTACCTTGAGTCTCTCTCATTCATAATTAAGGACTCCCACCCATTACTTGTGTTACAAGTTCTGTTATCACTTCTTGGATTTTCTTACGAAAGCTTGACTTTCATCTGAAGCTTTCTCTTAAGTCATGAGCATTTGGTTCTAGCCAAAAGGGTGTGGGATTTAGCATAGATACTTTTGTGAATCATCTGCTCCTATTTTGTGGGATAAGGGTTTCAACAAAAGTATTTATTCCATCGAAGTTTTATTAAAAATATCTTTAAGAATCCAAAGGTACATTCGTTGTTAAAGCTCCTAGAGGTTGATTACGACATTGATACGGTGGAATCATCCATTCCTTACTTCATCAATTAGAGATCTGTGTATCATGATTCAAAGTTGCTTTTCTAGTTAACTATGGGTTTAGGTTTAAAGAATTCGGGAGTTGAGATTCAATTCTGATTCTATAGGTTCATTGATCAAGCACGCCATTTGAAGTCAACTGAGATTCAACTTGTCATGAACGCTTGAGTTGCATTGAGGATCGATTTGAACATGGAATAGAAGTTTTTAATGTGATTCAAGGATAAATCATTTAACTTGCTTGAAGAACAAGATATATGCGAGAGATGTTACAGGACTTGTTGATAATTTTCCTGGTTTTCTTGTACTCATAATATAAGTGATTCATCAATTGGCTTTGCTTAGAATTTGGATTATGTTTGAGATACAAAAAGAATATTTTGAACTTGAGGTTAAAGAAGGGATCGTGATTCATTCAAGATACATTTTGAGAAGATGTAAGCATAAGAAAATAAATTCAAAGACAAGTGAATTAATTCAAAGTCTATGTTCTTGATTCAACTGTGGCTATTAAAAAATCAAGAACTAGATCATATACACTTTTAACCATTCAAAATTACATAAAATTGAAAAATTCAATCCAACTTATGAATATATTACATCAAAGGCCATAAACCAAAATTCAATTACATCCAAAAACCAATCATATCACCTGTATCACATTTCAAATAAAACTATAAAAATGTTGCAAGTTAATGAATGTCCTAATTCTATGAGCTTCGTGTCAAACTCCATGCCTCCAAATTCAATGCATCTTGCTATGATATGCTAAGTTTCAACTTTGCACCATGGACCATTGGATCAAACCGTACAAACCGTGCTATAGCCCTGCTCATTCAATTCAACAGAGCTAGTTAAAATTCCAACACAGACCCGCGACCTGTAGTAATAAAAATTAGACAAAATATTTTTCACTGCATAATTGAGGCAAAAACAAAAAATTCAACAAATTGGAGCCTTGTTCTTGTGATTAAGCTGCAACAGTTTTACTAAGTGTTGGTGAAGGCTCTAACAAAGATTCTACTAGTACTAATGCTGATTGAGTTTTATTTAATGGAATAGTTCCTATACTAAATTGCTTCAGTGCTATCTGGACTAGCTTCTGCCCTGTGTTAATGGGCTTCTCATATTAAGTAACACTAATCATACCTAATGGCTTTAGAAAATTTCATATGTCAGAGGTCATGTTTGCGGCGTTCGGAAGGGACTCGGCATTGTCTCAGCTTTACTCGTTACAACATTTCCGCATTTCATTCTGAAAGAGATCCATCTTCATTATTTTGCCTTGTGGCTCTTCCATCAGTGGTCAATAGCATACCAGAAATAATCAAACAGAAGGAACATCAGGAAAAAGATATAAAAGAAAATATCAGAAAGCAGAAAACGAGAAAAATAACTAACAATAGATGCCATCTTAGATATAGATCTGGCCGTTCAATCCATAACAGAACTATCAAAAATCAGCGACTTAATTCAATTGTCCCTAACTAAATTTTTTACACTCCAACAGTCTATATAACAGATATAACAGAAAATCTTACGGGGATCGATTCATTCTTTAGCACCCTGAAGAATCACCAAGAAATATTTTTCCCGCTTCTCTCACCTTCATTCTTCATCTTCATTCTCCATTTCTACAGAAGGATCACCACGCAAAAATTCAGAAAATTTCTCTCTTAACCTTGATTCTGCTTCATCTTTCCCGCACCTTACACTGTAACCGAATTCTTCCGCAATCACTACAACATCAATCTTCAACTTATCAACTACACTGCACTCTTCTCGCTGCATTTGACAAACTGTAATCATCAATTCTTCAAATTCTTTTCTATATTTCTCTGATTTCTATCTGAAATCTTCGTCAACCTTTCAAACTTCATCTTCAGCCGCTTCAAGGTTTCATCATCGTTCCACATCTTTGTCACCATTAAGTCTCAACGAACTCAATCATCTTTACCGGTGATCTTCAAATGCATCATAGCTTTGATCGTCATCATCTATGTTTGTTTCTCAGCATCGCCAACGCGTCATTGCTTCTTTTGATTGCAACATCAACGATGAAAACACAAAGAAGCTTAATGAAGAGGAATATCTGGTCAAAGAAGACTGAAGTTTCATCGCCGATTTGGACGGGATGGAAGGTTAATTTGTGGCAAAATCAAGTTGAGATGAGGAGGCGGATTAAGACAGGCCTCGTGAAAGAGAGACAGAGAAGTTTAATGTGAGACAAATCGGAAGAAGGTTTCAGTATGTTGATAGGAGTTCGGCACCGCTAGGTTGAGGAAGAAGAGAGGTTCTTTCACGATGAGAGCCCAAAGGTCATCATCTCAACCTAATCACAAACGCAACGTATAATCTTCCCTTTTGGTTTCATCATATTTCTTTTTTTTTAATTCAAAAATAATAAATGGAGGATTATTGGATCATTCTGATGGTGATATTATGATGAACTTGTCCTGGGCCGGGAGGTTTTCTTTTTTCTCTAAGTCCGTACTATCTTTTTGGGAAAGCCTGAAGCAATGTCAACAAAATAGACTTCCTGGACTCATGCGGACTAGGCCTATCGCCCTTCTTCATCAAACTCCTGGATTTCAGCCTGCACCCCCTTCTCACTAGAATGATAATTTCTTCTTCTCGTTAGTTTCTTCCCTATAATTTTGGATGATTAAAACTAATAATAAAAACAATAAAAAAAATTTAATTGTTTTTTTAGGAATATAATATAATTTCCCTAGTTTTTTCTTCTTTTAGAATTTTGTTAGCATTTTCTATTATGGTTTATGTTTAAATAATCATTTTGTTTCTGATACTTCATGCTTCACCTTTTTCTTGTTGAGATTAGGAATCTTATGCAGATTTATTGTGCAATATGCGGATGCACTTGTGATTTCGATTATGATTTATTTTCACATTGATGATGATTCGACACTTATTCTGAACTTTTGGTTTCTTAATCTTTTCATGGATTGGTGAAGCTTTCGCGAAGATCGTCGGGTTTCTTTGTTTTGATAGGCTTTGCTACGGATTGATATCCGTTTGGTATTTTCCCTTGTTTATCTCATTTCAGTACTTTACTGTTTTTTTAGATATCATGAGAAGTAGGAAATAAAGAGTGTGCGCTCGAAGTCGTTGTTTAAAGACCTGTAGCAGGCATTCTGCACTTCATTTGCTATATGTGTTATGCTTGTGTTTGTTTACTTTCTTGTTGATCGATGAGTCACTCAATTTATAAATTGAGATCACGACTTCGCTCTCAGTGCATGCTCCCTATAGGATTTCATTGCTTTCCTTTATTTCTTGTTGATCGATGAGTCACTCAATTTAGAGATTGAGATCACGACTTCGCTCTCATTGCATGTTCCCTATAGGATAGTTTTGTTAGAATTTCTTTGGTATGCTAGCCTAGATAAGATCTCTATAGTTGTGCTCTCTTGAGCTAGCTCTCTGGAGCTTATTGGCTTACTTGTTTGATTTTATCTTTGTGTGCATGTTTTGAGATGATATACCCTCAGCATGTTCCCTTAGGAATTCTCGATTCAACTATAGATGATGATTCGAGATAGACATAGTTTTAGGTGATAGACCCTTGCTATGCTCCTTTAGGACTTCTTGATTCATCTATAGATGATGATTTGAGATAGACATTAGGATTGTTATCCAAGCATGTCAACATAGAGTAGAGATTTCCCTTCAAAGCTCAACTATAGGATCAATCATTGTATGATAATATTAGAGATAAATTTAGGTTAGTCTCCCTTAGATGTTTTCTTTTCCTTTGCATCCTTGCATTTAAAACAAAAACTTTCCTTTTCTTAGCAAATGCATAAAACATCTAACAATTTTCAATCATTTTTTAAGGTAAAAAATATCAACCAAGCAAACTCTTTTGCGCCTTCGGGCTTTTCTTTCAAACCTTTTTCAAAAGAACATGTTAATTCACTTCTGTGCTGACACGTGAGTCTCCAAAGGTCGAGCTGTGGCAGTAGGCGAAATTAATATTGTTCATTAAAAAATACAAACCAACAAAAACATGTGAGCCGAAATACGGCTGCTCTGATTCTTTAAGAGGGATACGTAGGCATTGAGGTAGGGCCCGAGCGAGTATAACTTTTATTTTCCATACATTATTTTCTCATTTCATTTGCATGCATTCCCTATACAGTTTAGATATAGATTAGACACACCCTTTGATTAGAACAATAAGAGTGGATACCGTAGAGTACTACGGGCGTGTGGGGTGATAATACCTTCCCTTCGCGTAACAGACTCCCTTACCCGTATCTCTTAGTCGTTCGACCTCGATTTCACCCTTCTCAGGTTTACTCTATGTTTACCTTTCCCCTATTATGGGATAAAAAACGTTCAATGGCGACTTCATTGATTTCATTATCGGTTGATTGTTCAGTCGGTCGTTTCACTCTATGGAATGAATGTATGAATGTTTGAGCGTCATCAACCTTTATGACCACCTTAAACCTTGCTCGTTCTTTAATACAGATTGGGGAAGATGCGAAATAAACCATCTTGCCATGAGAGGAGTGCAACACGTGAGGACACCTCTTTTCCTCATAGTGCGAGTGTGAAAAGAATGTAGGATGTCCCCTAGCAAAGTATGCACCGGGTTGCGGGATATGAAGATTTTGACGGTGTTCACATCTAGGAGTTGGTTAGGATTTAGAAACAAAACCATTCCATAGATGAGGAGAGCCACAATTTCCTCAAAATCTTGCAAATCCAAGGAGTTCCAATAGTTTTGGGCTTTCTCAAACAAGAACTTTGCTAGGAAACCTTTGACACCACTCCTTGTTTCCCAATTAGTTGTGATATCAGATGATTGCAAGTGTAGAGCTTGAGAAATCTCTTTTGTCTTTGGGTCTATTTTCGTACCGTTGAAAGATAGTTGATTGAGAATGGGAATCCTCAAGAGTTGGGAGAATTCTTCCAAAGTTGGCACAAGTTGATGATCGGGAAATGTGAAGCAATGGTGTAAAGGATCAAAGAACTGAAAGAGCACCTTCATCATGTCCTCATCAGTGTTGGAGGTGACCAAGTTTAGCAAGCGACCATGTCTATCAGTAAATGGAGAATTTTTTTGAATCCTTGAAGATATCTCTTTAAGCTGTGGAGGGATCCTTACAAGATTGACTTGAATGGTTTTCCTGCGAAGAGAATCCATATCCTACAAAACAGAATAAAGAAAAATCCCAAAATCCTTGAAATGGTTAGTGAATGAGTATGATGTTATGATGTTCATGATGTTATGTAAAAGTATGTATACACAAACAAAGAAAACAAGTCCTTAGGTTTAGGCTTGCATGGAGTCTCATAGGTAAGTACCCTCTTGAAGTTTAGTTGGCTCAACCTGTCCTAGTAATAGTAATCGGGTTCTAAGGAGCTCAATATCACTGGTTTGTTTCCTTGGTCATTGTTTCAGCACAAGCCTCTTTAATGGAGGCCTAAATATCCCAAAAAAACCAAAACTCAATGAGTGTAGTATCGAGTATATACCAACTTCGGATTGTACCAAAGTCGGTCATCTCACTACGTCCTAAAGGCCAAGTTGGTCAAGTAAAGGTTCTAAAAGTTCATTAGTGCTTCATGGCATCACTCAGCGGCCCCGTATTCTCCTTGATTAACTCAAGGGCTAGCGGTGCCCACAAATATGTCGCACTAACGTAGATATTGCTTAGGCTATGTCGGTATACCCCGCACAGTTTCCACAACGTATTGCTACTTACCTATAAGGTATCCCAAATTCGGGTAGAGGATTCAAACCCAAACAAAGAACAAAAATGTAAAGCAAATAAGTCAAACAAAGAAAGCAAGTAAATGTGATCTAACCCTAAGGTAACCCCACTTTTAGAATTTTCCCCAGTAGAGTCGCATGTTCTGTGATACGGTGGGAGAACTGACTTGAAGGTTTTGCGTTTTATCGCAAATGTTGCGGTTAGCAAGAGTCGCCATCGACTTTTCTTTTATCCAAAAGGAAAGGTGAAAAAGCACAAAAAAGACCTTTGAGATTTTTTCTTGAGTTCGGGGGGTAGATTATGAAAAGGGAAGGTATTAGCACCCTTTTAATCCATGGTTTTCCATGGGCTCTTAGTTACTTGCTAGATCACTTGCTTTTGTTTGAAATTATGCTTTGTGTGGTCTTTGAAAGTATTTTGTAAAGAGGCCATTGTTTAGGCAATCTTTGTAATGATTCTCGTTCGTAAGAATGTATACAAAGATGTTGATCTTTTGAAAATGTTTTCAAGTTTTGTAAGAGATTTTGAAAGTGTAGGTGTTTGTTTTGAAAATAGAAAGGATGTTTTGTTAGAAATTGAGAAAGTAATTATGAGCATTCTACCTACTCAAAAGTCTTTCATGTTCATTTCCTTTTCCTTTGACATTGTTATCTTACCATTGATTTGGTAAGTAACCCTATCTTTGGATGTAAACGGGACGGGCGTGGGTCATCGTATAACCATGATTAGAAATGTTTGCAAGGTATCTTAACATTTTTTTAGGGACTAAGATCATTTGAAAGGCAACTTAGATAGCGTCATCAAGGGACTATGATCTTGTATTTTTTGCTTGTTTTTGCTAAGATACCTCACATGCGTAATATGGCCATTTTGTAAGGCAACCAAGTGGATTTTACCCTAGGGGTGCTTGTGTACAAGTGTATTGTTTTCATGCTTGATTTTGTCTTTGATTAGGGTTTTCTAAACATTGTTTTTAGTCTTTCCATACAAACCCTAATTACTAGCAATTGTATATAAAAGGGATAAATTGTGGAATTTAAAGTTACTGCGCTATTACAATACTTGTAGGAGGGGGGAGTACAAATTATAAATGGGGATTACAAGAAAATAAACCTAATTAATCTATTACAACCATATTGAATTTATACAAGAATTGAAATAAATAATGTATAAAATGACTAAATGTACAAAAATGTGAAATGTAAAGTAAATGGATCTTTGTTTGGATTTTTTAAGGAAAAGGGGTTTTTATTTTAACCTAATTAATTAAAAAATAATAATTAATTAAAATAATAAAAGTAAACCTAATTTTACTAGGAAAAGAAAATTAAATAAAACCCTAATCTATTAATTGATTAAAAAGAAATTAAGTTTATAAGAAAAGTATTTTTGGTATTTTTGTCTTGAAACTAAATTATAGTATTATAAAATATTTTTGGTCTTTTTATATTTTGAAATAATATATTTTAATTGGTGTAAAAGAAAATAAATAAAAACCTAGCTTTTTAATTAAATTTACAAAAAATTTAGTGAAATAAATAAAGTATGATAAAATAAAATAACTTTTATGTGGGAAAAATAGATAAACTATGTCCAAATATAAATCTACTATTTTTTATATTTTTTATGATTTTTTAATATTAGAAAATATATTTAAGAAAAATAAATAAAATGAAAATAAGAAAAGAAAAATAAAATGGGCCAGGGGCTATATAAGTGAAACAGGGGTTTAGAAAGTAAAAACAAAAACAATAAGGCCCAAGGAGGCCCAACGCATGCCAAAAAAAATAGTCAGAATGTATGAAAAAATGGAAAAAAATCAAAAGGGTACCATTGGGGCTCGAACCCAGGTCCCTCAGGTTACAGGCGCGGGCTTCTACCACTGAGGTGGCTATACATCCATTTATATAAATCAGATAATAAATACATAAGGAAAACACGTTCGTGAGGCCAACTTCATCCTCAACCTCACGCCCAGCCAGAACCTCTGTAACTTTTTCAAATCTCAACAAAAATGAAAACTGTAAACATGAACTTGTAGCAAATTTCCTCACGGTTTCAGAAATGTAAAGCATTAAAAGTATAGATCAAATACAAACATGAATTTCATTGCCCTAATCTGAACCCTAAAAATCTCAGAAACTTCAATCTTAAAATTCTCTAAGCTCAAGCAAAATTAATGGAAACTATGGACATGGTTAGCTTTAGGGCAATGATATCTACATGTTTTATTCACAAATAAATCATTGATGATGCCTGTATGAAAAGTTCCAAAGTTAGAAAACCTACCTTGCAAGAGGGTATCCAGTTTGTAGTTTGAGCAGCTTTCAGTGAGTTCTAATTATTGGGTTAGCTTCCTGAAGTTCCCAGGAAGCTAAAGGGATGCTTAGCTTGAGCTGAAAGTGCATGAGGAGTTCTGGAGAAGTCCAAGTGCAAAGATCTGTTTTTGAAATTTGTGGATGATGATGGAGGTGTTACAGTGGTGGTGCAGGTGTTTGGATTGTTTGTGTATGTTGTTTAGAAGCTTTTGAAAGCAAAAGGCTAAGAAACGCACGAGTAGATTTGAAGATTGGCTTCAAAACTCAAATGAAAAGTTTTGAAGTGTTTTTGGTGATTCTGAGTTCTAGGTATTTTCAGGGCTTAAGAATTCGTGTATTTTGTGGCAAATGGTTTGTATATCTATAAGCAAAAGGACTGGAGTGGTTTGGAAAGTCAGAAATACAAGTTTTTAGCTAATTGCTAGGTTACTTGATTTTGAAGAAAAGTGGGAAACCAAGTTCAATGTGAGGTACAAGCATGGGGTGAGTGATTTTAAGTGTCTAACAAGTTTATTATGAGTTATAGGACTTGTATGATCAGAATAGAACAAGTTCAAGGCTCAAGAACAAGTTTTATGCAAAAAGTCACTTTATCAAAATGGCAATGTGCACTTTCTTCCCCAAACGGATATAAAGCATGGCCTTGCATTGAATACTTGAAATGAGACCTATAACAGCTGTGCAAGCAATTAAGTATGGAGTTCCTAACAAGTTTGAGGCCTACAAATTAGAGTTTATGCAGCATAACTTTGAATTTGAATTTTGTTCATCATAAAATGCCTTGTAATTCAAGTGATAAAACCCTAACTTCATCTCTTCGATTCTCCCTACTCAAGAATGATCTCAAGGAGTTCTTGGACATTTTGGAAATCTTGTAATGTGCTATACGACCCATCTTTGAATTGATTTTGAATATTCCCCTTGGAACTATATGAAAAAGTGCCATGAAGTTGGGTCAAAATCCTGACCAAATTAGGGCAAAATTTTCACTAAGTGTTTTGTTTCTTGACCATGTATTCTTAAAATTATACCTTGAGATCCTATAACTTTTGGAAGAAGTTGTGTGAAGAAAAGTTGTATATTTAATGGATATATACAACTTTCATGTTGGAAGTTTCTTTTGAATCAGCTTGCATCATGGTGAAAATTTTGCTCAAAGTTATGAAAAAATAAGAAGTTTCCAACACTTAGAAAAATTTCTAAGTTTAGAAATTTTAACTTTTCAAAATGGAATTTTGAATTTTGAATTTATTGATGAATAAGTTTCATATTTTGACATACTTTGATGAATTATGATCTTTGGCATTTGATTTTGACCAAAAAGTCAAAGTTTGACTTTTTAGTAAACAGTTTTGACTTTTGATCAATTGACTGAAAATTGATTTGTCAATCCATTGGACTTGAGCAATGTTTTGAGCTATGTAATTAGGTCAAAATGATGCAATTTTACTCTTGAGATCATGCCTTAAACCAATTGACCATTTGCTAGGTCAAAAATCAGAAATTGTCGTTTCCCAATCAAAACCCTAATTTTGACCATTTTGCCCTTTTGAAGATTTGATCAAATTTCTTGAGGAATTATGGTACAAACTTGATAAAATGATACATATGAGTTTTAAATGTTGATGTGGATAAAAAAATATGAAGTTTGACTGTAAATTGGCCATAGTTGACTTTTTCTCCAATACAGCTGATTTTTAGGTTAACTGCTCAATTGACTGAGCAAAAGTGTGATCCAAATCTTGAAACTTGACATGAGTAATATTGAGGGTCCATAATGATCCATTAAATTCATATGGGGAATTGGAAGTTCAAATATCCTTGTGCAATCTCAAACCCTAATTTTGGTCATCAGTGCTTAAGGAGGTGTCTTGAGCTGATCAACCCTAGTGCAGTCTTGAGTCAAAGGAGATCTTGTGAGCAAATTCTTGATAAGTGAGAGGGAAAATTTTGGTGTACAACAACTAGCACATGGGTCAAAGTAGTCTTTTCAATCTCCATGGAGATGTGCAGCGCTTTATTATGCTTCCTCCCCTCAGGGGGTAGATCAAAGTATGTAAAACCAAGCCCATTACTTGCTTAAATACTATTCATGATCCCTTCAAATTGATTCACTGAAATCTCTTGAGGAATGAAAGAAGTCCCCAACAGCTTCATCAATGCATTTATATGGGATTCATAATCTCTAAGCAAAGCAATAATTGATATCTTTGAAGGTGTCTGACTCAACTGGTCAATGATCTTGTAGTCACTTTTCTTGATGTACCTCATCAACTCGGATACATAATTAGCCATTTAAACATCCAAAGCAGGAACATGAGGATTTTTCCTCGGTTTATCACCATTGACCACAATATGTTTTCCCCCATCCTTATCTGCAGTCTCTGTGCTACTTTCAGGCTTTTCAAGTAGTGGAAATATTCGACCACTACGGGTGATTCGGCTTTCGCTGACAATATCATATACTGCAGGCTTATCTTCTTCATACTTGTTTTCCTCAGACTTCTGAGTAACAACCTTCTTCCCATGATAGTAAAGTTCACCGCCGTAACTCCAAGGAACTGCCTTGTCACTAACATACGACATTGGACCAGGTACAATGATAAGTAGTGCATATTTCTTAGCAGGCACTAGAATCATCATAGGCACACAGTTAGACTTCTGCTTGACCAGGATGGTTATCACGCCCACTTCTTCATTATCAACCTCGAGTTTAACGACTTTACGATCAAACTAAAGAAACCCCTTGGTAATCAGGCTTTGAACCGCGTCTATCAACAATTGACAACCCTTTGGCCGGGTCAAGCAAACATCCATAGCCCAAGAATACACCTTTACTCGTCAATTGTTCTTTCACAAATGAGAGAGGTGTAATTAACTTATTAACATCCATGACCAAATTCAGACCTTCATTCTCAATGATGGCACTAACCGTGGCACCGCCATGAGGTGGCAAAGGCTGAATAGTGATATTGGGCGCCGAGCCAAAGTTAATGGCTTGAGAATCCAATAGGTCTTGGACTTTGTGCTTGAAATCATAGAAATTATCAATAGTGTGCCCCTGCCCACCAGAGTGGAAATCACATTGGGAATTAGCATTAAAATTGTATGGCAACCTTTTTGGATCAACCTTCCAAGGGCACAACTCAACTAGCTTCAACTCAAGCAAATGAGGTAACAACTCAGCACAAGACATCGGAAGTGCGTCAAGCTTCCTAGGAGGGCGCCTTTGGCTTTGCTGATTGCCTTGCTTAGGCACATAAGATTGCCTCGGCGGAGCAATAGTCGGTATTGTTATAGCAACAATCTGATGATCTGAACCCTGATATCTGCCTTTCCTTTTTCGTGAATAGATTACGCTGGATTCACCCTCCTTTTTCTTCTGGTGACCACCAAAATACTTCTTGATGTTACTATCATTATTTTCAGCACTAACATCTTGGATCTTCCCTAATTTAATTCCGATTTCAATTCACTCTCCATGTGTTACCATCTCCGCAAAAGTTTCTGATGTACTGCAAGTTGTGTAGTATTGGTCCTGCAATATACTATTAATATTTCCACCATCTCCTGCTCCAACATGGGCGGTTGAACCTTCACAACCATCTCTCGCCACCTCTGGGTATACTCTTTAAAATACTCATCCCACTTTTGGGACAAATTCTATAATTGGGTTCTTGTGGGAATCATATCAGTATTATACTGATAGTGCATAACAAAAGCCTCAACCAACTCTCTCCAAGTATGAATGCAACTACTTTCCAACTGCATGTACCATTCGAGTGGGCCACCTGTCAAGATATCTTGAAAGAAGTGCATCAACAACTTCTCATCATCAGAATACACAAACATCTCCCGGTAGAAAGACTTAACATGGGTCTTTGGACAGGAAGTTCCTTTGTACTTCACAAAATCAGGAACCTTGAATTTTGGGGGAATCTTCACCCCAGGCACTAAGCCCAAATCAGACATGTCAAAGCCCACTGCACCTTTACTTTCAAACCTGTGCATCCACTCTTCAAGCATACGTAACTTCTTATCAGATTTGGTTGGTTCATCAGCATTGGACATCCAGTCTTCCCAGTTATCCTCTTCCACTGGCCTAGCGGGAATGCGAACAGGCCTTGGTAGTACAACGGGTTGTTCAATGCTCTGATTAATAGGAGTAGGCGGAGGAGGATTCCCCAGAACTTGAATCACAAGGATACCTTGGTTACTTGCAGGAATGCTGAGATTTGTCGGCTGACCGTTCTGAATATTCAGACCGACATTCAAATCCAAATTCACATTCCGAGCACCTCCCGGATTCTCAAATACATTATGAGCACCCAGAATACCATAAGGATTGTTTATGACGACCCCTTGCAGATTCTCATTAAAGGTTTCACCACCATTGTTCACAGTTTTAGCATGCCTCATAATCATGGCTCTCATCTCCTCTTGCTGACGAGCCATATTCTGAATGATTTCCATCAACTGGTCAACTCGAGTATCCATCCTGGTACCCATAGCCACAACATCTTCTTGAATTTGTTTCATTTGTCTTTTAGGAGTGCTTCGAGTATTATAACAATGAGAATTTGTGGTAGCAATCTCTGAAAAGAAACCCAAATCACAGATAAGAAAACCTTCTGGAACCACCTGTCATGATATGATATGCATGGATGAATGGTCATGCATGAAATGTTTTATCATTTCCAGGGATATCATGTAGTCCCTCATCAAGCATCAATAAGCAACAGGATAAACAACAAGACAAAGTGACTAAAGACAAACAGCTGAGTAAAAACAGCTCATATCATAAAATCAAACAAGCATCCATACAAAATATTCTTAATACAAACAAAGTCGATCATTATAAAGATCCCGTCCAACAAGACTGGCAGTGACCTTATCAACAAGTAAAACTGAAAAGAAAATGCCAAAATACTCCTTCGAAAAGCCTGATTAGAAAACGCTTTGCTAATCATCCTTTGAAAATGGATCTTCAGCCACAAAACCTTTCTTCTTCATCAAGGCCAACAAATAATGGTACTTGAGCTCCCAGTCTATGGGACTCGTATCTCCCATCTCAATTTCCTTAGTTTGAATCCTGCCTTGGTTTGCCGCCTAGGCTTTGATCGTTGTTAACTCCTTCACTACTTGAGTCAACTGGACGTCCTTTTCTCAGAGCTTTTTCTTCAAAGCCTTAACCTCTTCGAAGTGTTTAACTTCCAACTTATATTTAGCCAACCGAAGTCTCTCTATCTCCTGCTGACTAATCAATAGTTCTTTAACTTGTCGACTAGTCATACCAGAACCCTCAACCTTGAGCCTCTTCGACTGCTCAAGCAAACCATATCTTTCTAGAAACTGATCTTTCAACTTAACATCCTTCATAAGCTTATTTTTGTCTTACAAGGAAAAAGAGAGATCCATGTTCATCTCTTCCTGCTTAGCTTGGAGTTTGAGATTTTCAGCCTTGACATTCTTAAAACACACTATAGGCACGAATTCAGATCCTCTTGGCACAAGCTGCACAGAAGACGATTCAACACGAGATAAAGAACCATCCATCTGACCCTCAATTAATGGGTCAAAATCAGGTTGAGGATATAGCAACCTCCCCTTTTTATAAGGTAGTCGTATCTCTTTCACACAGTATTGAATCCAACTTGTATAAGTGTCGCAAGCTACACTTCCATTCTGGCTAAAAGAAAGTTTCCCTTTACAGCGAATGTGTTCCCATGCCATTTTCACCTTTCCAAGCAAAACTGCATCTTCCCCTTTACCGAAATAAACGATGTCCATCACTTCACGCTCAATGGGTCTATCCATCATTATGAATCCTAATTGATGGCGTGCCAGGATAGGATTATAGTTAATGCAACCTCTTGTTCCCATGACAGGAACACTGGGGAATTCTCCACGCCCTATAATGATCTATTTCAAACCTATCACCTTTTTCTAAATAATATCATACAAAGTAAGTCCCATGATACGCTGAGACCACAAATACGACTCAGCAATATGAACAAAAGGCCCTTTTGTAGACATGTGCATCATCAACCATTTGTAAAGCACAATCGCACAACATATGACTTCCCATTTATTCCCATCTCAGGAATGAATGGTGTAATAAGTGTCGGCAAGTGGAGTTGGTACCGGTTACCCTTCATGATGACATATAATGCAGACATATGCACCAACTTCTCGGAAAGCGTAAAGAGGACCAAACCATAAATCATGACTTCCAGAAGTGTGCTGAATGCATTCCAATTCTCACCTCTTTCAAAAACCTTGGCCTTTTCTATCAGATGATTCAGAAGGAGGCCACTCGTGCCACTTTTGTTAATCCAGTTATTTTCAACTTTACCATGGGTCAAATAAAGATCCCTAGCAATTGCCATGTAGTCTGAAGTCTCTGGTACTTGAACAAAAGGAATACCATTAGTCAACTTGACATCTATAATGTGCACATATTCCTCAAGAGTTGGCGCCAATTGATAGTCTCGGAAAGAAAAACAACACAACTGCGGATCATAGAACTGAAGAAGTGTTATCACGGCCCACTCTTGAAAATCATCATTCACCAACAGCAATAAATTTCCATGATGTCCTCTGAAAACTTATTCATTCGGCCCTCTCACAAGAGCTCATATTTCTCACAATTGACCACTAAAGCACGAAAATTGGTAAGCAGCGGTGTTTCTGAGAGGTTCTGTGCTTGTCTCCGTGTTGTTATCCATCCTTGATGCTAATGAAAAACCTTATAGTAATCCTGGAAATGAAATGCATATGCAGGTTAGATATATATATATATATATATATTATGTTTCTTTTATAAAATAAATATGCCATAATGCAAGTGCAGCAAACATATGATCAACGTTTCCACAATGCTGATTAACTACTGTGCTTTTCTTGAACATGTCGGGGGAATTAGGATCAGAAATCCGGAACATGAACCCAAATAAACCTCTTGGTCAACGGATCAGAAACCAGAAAATAAATCTGAGAACCATCAGAACAACACGGTCTCTTATAGAACAAAAGTCACCATCAAAACATAGTCACCAACTGTACATGTGATAATCAAGTCCCTCCCCACTCATGGGTGAAAACTAGGTCAGGGTAAGGTCGGGTAACCCAAAATCGAGGGTACTCCTGAGAAACTATCGCCAAATCACCTAAGTGAAAATGATAGCCCCTTATTCGTACCCCACCTGAGCATGGACGACGTGACGGAAATAGTGAAACCTAAGTCAACTAGACATTCATGTTCCACTCTATTCCTAGGGTTCCTATGATTGTCACTTGGTCTAGGTATTGGGCCTTTTACCTCATAGTAACACCCATTCCACATGGAAAACCAGAAGCCAGCACAACAGATAACCAATATGGAAAGAGATAAAATGTAATGGAAACATATGCTCAGATGATAATGTACATATAAATAAACTGAAAGAATAAAAAGAAACACCCAAAGAAAAGAAAGCAAGAGCTAGGATCGACTCCAGGATGGACCAGCATTTGGTCAATTTTTCCCTAGTGAAGTTGCCAGCTGAAATAACCGGTTGAACAATAAACTGATAATGAAATCAATAAAGTCGCCATCAAACATTTTTATCCCACAGGAAGGGAAAGGTAAATATCGAGTAAACCTGATAACGATGAAATCACGATCAAACGACCGAGAGATCGGGTAAGGGAGTATGTTACACGAGGGGAAGGTATTAGCACCCCATACGCCCGTAGTACTCTATGGTATCCACTCTTGTTATTCTAATCTAATGGGTGTGTTCAGAGTCTATGTCTAAAGTTAAAATAAAAAGAAAGAGGGAATGCATGCAAAAGAAAAGAAAAATAATGTAGGGGAAAATAAAGTTGTGCTCGTTCAAGCCTTACCCCAATGCCTGTGTATCCCTTTTAAGGAATCAGAGCATATGTAGTTCGGCTTACTTGTTTTGGTGGGTTTATATTTTTTAATTGAACAATGTTAGATTCAAACGTTCCACCGCGGCTCGACCTTTGGAGACTTACGGCCTGTAGTGGAAAGGAACTAACAGGCTCTTAGAAAAGGAAAGTTGATTGGCAAAAAGAAAAGAATTGGTTGGTATTTTTTACCTTGAAAAAGGATTTAAAAGTTTTAGATTTTTTATGCATTTGCCCAGAAAAAGAAAGTTTTTGTTTTAAATGTAAAGGATACAAAAGAAAAGAATACATCTAAGGGAGACTGGCCTAAATCTATCCCTAATGTTATCATACAATGATTGATCCTAAAGTTGAGTTTTGAAGGGAAATATCTACCCTATGTTGACATGCATGGATACCAATCCTAATGTCTATCTCAAATCATCATCTATAGATGAATCAAGAAGTCCTAAAGAAGCATAAGCAAGGGTCTATCACCTAAAACTATGTCTATCTCTAATTATCATCTATAGCTGAATTGAGAGCTCCTAAGGGATCATGTCGAGGGTATATCATCTCAAAACATGCACACAAGAATGAAATCAAGCAAGCAAGTCAATAAGCTCAAGGGAGCTAGCTCAAGAGAGAACACACGATGTGTCACGAGTAGCGCGTGATAACTCAAGTAGAATTCCTAACCAAAATATTGAGAATCAAGGTAGGAAAACAAATCAACAATCAAAAGGCTCAAGAGAGCACATCTAGAGAAATCCTATCTAGGCTAGCATGCTAAAGAAAGTCTAACAAAACTATCCTATTTGGAACATGCAATGAGATCGAAGTCGTGGTCTCAATTTCTAAATTGAGTGACTCATCGATCAACAAGAAAACAAAGGAAAGCGATAAAATCCTATAGGGAGCATGCATTGAGAGCGAAGTCGTGATCTCAATTTCGAAATTGAGTGACTCATCGATCAACAAGAAACAAAGGAAAGCGATAAAATATTATAGGAATCATGCACTAAGAGCAAAGTCGTGATCTCAATTTCTAAATTGAGTGACTCATCGATCAACAACCAAGGAAGAAAATACAAGCACAACACATACAACAAATAAAGTGCAGAATGCCTGCTACAAGTCTTTAAACAGCGACTTTTCCACCATGGGGCTCTCATAACGATTTAGAAAAACTGTAAATAGAAAAAGAAACAAAAAGGAGTCAGTGCAATACAAAACGGATAATAATCCGTAGCAAGCAAGAAAAAATAAGCAACCCGGAGAACTTCGAGTAAGCTAGCATCATCAAACAAAGCAAGTCAGAAATCAGATATCCAATATAAGCCTCGAAGCAACAGTGTGAAAATAAGCCACAAATAATGTGCATCGGACATCATCACAAAAGTTATCCTGCATAAAAATACAATATAGACAAAAACACAACAAATATGTGTATTCCTCAAGTCAACAGGATCAAAGCATAAACTTGTCCGAATCACATCCGTATCTCGCAAATAAAGCAAAACACGAATCAAGAGTAATATTGAATTCATGTTCCCCAAATAAAATGGAACACGAATTAATATCATCATGGAAATCCTTTAGTATAAGCCCTTGCACAATCAACACACATGTTAAAAATAACAAGGAAAAACTGAACCAAAAGAGAAATCACAAAGAAAGAAAGAAGCAAAATAAAAAGGATTTTGCTGTTTTTTTAGCCTGGGAACCCGATTACCAAAATTTGGTTAACCAGTTACCCTAACTCAAGAAATTCTGGAAAATATCTACTGTCTTGAGGTAACCGGTTACCATAACAGGGTAACCAGTTACCCAAGCCAAAAAATCTAGGAAACGCTACTGTAAATGGGCTAACGGGTTACCATAACTGGGTAACCGGTTACCTTCGGGCAGAAGGCAGTTTTTTTATAGTGTTTTGAGATTTGGCTCATGGTTTGTATAAGCTTTTGATTCTATTGCAAGGCAAGATCATGGTTCAAGCATTTTATCAAACACATATCATGTTGAAATTCAACACATGATTTTGCATAATTTAAAGCATTTATTCCAACAACATATGATTGATATAAGATCAACAATTAGGTTGTATGCAACATTAACAATTTGATTAAACAATTAAGCACTTTCATGAAGAAATCATTTAAGTCAAATAAGAACTTAATTCCACTATCTAATTCCGGATTTACACATGATGATCAAATCAAATCAAAATTCTAGGCTTAGATCTAAATTTTCAATTCAAAATTCCACCTAGATTCAATTCATGCTTGATCAAAAAGTGCTTCTCAAATAATCACTTATTTCAAAAGTGCTTAATTCAAGAAAACTCACCAATAGAAATGATTGGGAGACTTAGGTTTGGAGATCACAACGAACGGATCGATGATCGAAGGGGAATTGCTCTTGACATGCTTGATCTTTAAAAGTTGTTGAATGTTCTTGATCAAAAAAGTGTAGAACCTTGATTTGATCCTTTAGAGAGTTGAGAGGAAATTTTAGAGTGTTTATGAGAGTTTTTCAATTATGAGAGCTTCCCCCGCTTGAAAATTCAGATTTCAAGATTATATACATAGGCCAATTGGGCTTTGGATGAGGAATTGAATTGAGCCTCCATTTGACGGTGTAAGCTCGATACGTACACAAAGTGCCACGTCATCATCCATACGGAATCTCAAACCGACTCCAAAACGAAAAATGAAGATCATCAAATTTATGATGTGTTTCCGAAAGAAAGGGCTCAATTGGATAAACGAAGAGGAAGTTATGAATTTTTGAAGTTTCTTTGATGTTGTGTTAGGCAAAATAATTTCTTGTGCAGTATTTTTATCGCGTCACATGTAGAACGGACCAAAAAGAGAAGCCTTCGAGTCACTGTTTGATTTTGGCATCTGAAGAGAAACTGTAGTAGACGAAATTTGTAAACCAACGCCTCTGGGCTTAGCTCAATATGATAAAAATTGAACGAGATGTGAATTTTACCGTATCAAACATTTATACAAATGAATTCCCGTTCAACATAAACATGTCTTCAGAAACTAAATATTCACGAGTCCTTCCTTAGTGAATCATCTTTTTACTTTCAAAGACGACATCAAGACTGAATTTTGGCAATTAAACTGTGTGCATACGACATTCAAGCCGAGAGTAATGAATTATCTAATGCACACTAAACAACGATTCAGCACACTTTTCTTCGTATTTTCCACTGTATAACTTTTAAGAGAATTGCATATTCAGAGGCCCTTCTCTGAGGATTAGCCTTTGGTCCGAACATAAAAGTTAGAGAGGACACCCAGACGGTTTCAAAATTTCAAGAATCAACTCCAAAACATTGTTCCCTAGCAGGAGATATGAATTTTTTTAAGCTTAGATCAATTGAAATACTGTTTCTAATTCGCACTGCTTTAGATCCACCAAAAAACACTCGAATATTTCACGGCTTAGCATGCTTTGAAGAAATATGAGAGCTTTGTTATGTTGATGAAATTCCTTGATCCCATGAGTATGGATCCAATGATATGCATGCATGTATATGCTAGAAAGAGTATAATCTAATTAGGGTAAAAACAATGAAGAGGGCAAATTTTTGGGTACAACATAGGTACCTCATTTTCCTTCTTCCATCATTGTAGCTTGGTACTTATACGGTACAACTTTGTTGGAATCATAGGGATCTATCCTTAGCAAACAAATAACTAAAGGCGTGAAAGAAGAATTTTGATTGTTGTATGTTACTTCCACGGTCTCGGGTAGATTGATTTGAGTAATTACCACAATAACATAACCACCATAATCCCTGTTTCTAGTGACTTGGAAAAGACCTTGATCCAGTATGTGTTGAAGGCCTCTTTTCACAATGGAGAATTTGCGAGGGTCTCTACAACATACTTGACAAGAAGCATAATTATGTCGCTCTAAATTACCCATTCCATATAAAGTAGCATGCATTTGTACTAGATCTCCTCTCATCAAACGTGCATCAAATATTTGGTAATCGCCAAGACATTCGTACACCATGTTTATGGAATCCGCCCCATACCTAGGTAAAGGATTCACTTGGACATTTGGATTCACATATTTGAAATATAGGAAGTCATTCTTTACTAGCTTCTAACCTTCATTCTTCAATGGGTAATAGTTTTCAATGTTGTGAGTAGGTGCTCTTTTGTGGAAAGCACAACACTGTTTAGCTTTGTATCATGGTGGGATCTCCTTTGGAATAGCTAGAGGTGACCTTGTTTGAACCAAATTCTTTTGTAACAGGGAATGTAATAACTCAACATATGTCATAGGGATTAGGTCAAATGTAAATCACCTTTAAACTCTATTTTGTTGATTATATTGTTGGGGAGCCTATTGACAAGGTTGTTGTTATTATATTTGTTGTTGTGGAAATTGTTATTGCTGAGTAAATTGTGGCTGATAGGCCAAAGTCGGGTTGATAACTGGAGTAATAACTGCAATATATTGTAGTTGATAATCATTTCTTCTCCTTGGCCTACCATGCAAGACAACACGGACCTCTTGATCTTTCTTCTTCATGAAATTACTTTTGAACTTATTCACACCACTAGAAGAACCACTTTCTCTGGTCAATCGACCCTCGCAAACACATTATTCAAGCCGCATACCCATACTTACCATCTCAGTGAAGTCAGTAGGCACACTCGCAATCACTCTTTCATAATAAAAGTTTTTCAGGGTCTTCAAGAAGATCTTTTTCATATCCTTCTCTTGTGAAGGTGGACAGATTAGGCTGAAAGATCACGCCATCTTTGAGCGTACTCTTTGAAGGACTCTTTATCTTTTTGGGACATAGCCCAGAGTTTATCTCTGGCAGGAGCCATATTAATATTGTATTTATACCAACGCACAAATTATTCACCAAGACCATTCAAAGTACGGATTTGTGCATTATCTAATCCCATGTACCACTTAAAAACATCATTGTCATGCTATCTTGAAAGTAGTATATTAGTAATTGATGATTATCAGTTTGGGCTGACATCTTCCTAGCGTAAATGGTCAAATGACATCTAGGACACAAGTCTCATTTGTATTTCTCAAAGTCTGGCACTTTGAATTTGGCGGGAAACTTCACATTGGGAAAAAGACAGAGGTCACCAGGATTCATTCCAAATAGATCATTTCCTCTAAGGGCCTTGAGTTCTCTCTACATTTCTTGGAATTGATTTTGGAAGTCATCCATTATCTATTCAACGCCCAAACCCTCAGAAGGCTCGGCATGGTAGATTGGGTAATTTCTAAAAGGGAAAACATGCACCATTGGAGGAGGAATAAACATCACATGAGGAGGAACATTTACTACAAGTTGTACTGCCGGAATTTCAGTACCAGGTAGTTATCCTTCAGGAGTAAAGTTAAGAGGCATGCCCCAAGGATATCCACTAACTGGAGCCACAGAGAAGGGAGCACTAACAACTTTGAAAATTACAGTAGTTTGAACTTGTGCTTGAGTAGAATGAAAAGACGGAGGAGTCGGTGACTGATTTTGAACAATCACCAAGGTTTCCATCATAACGGCTAATCTTTCCATCCCGGCCCAAAGGGTAGTCACCCTTCACGAAACTCATAATTCTCTTGCTCTAGTGTTATATCCATCATTTTTTAGTGATTGGCTTGAGTGCAGCTTGACTATTGGAAATAAGAGATACGAATAAATCCCCGAAATGTAAAGGCTAAATGATGAATGATGCATGATATGTGACACAAATGTTTTATTTTTTTGGTTAGTTTTCAAGGAAATCGTTAATTATAAACTTGCAAGTGCTACAAAGAAGTAACACTTTTGGAGATAGCCAGAAAAAACCTCATTTCACTAATCATAGAAGGATTATATTTGAAGTACAATTTCAACAGATACTAAAATACAAGAGGGAAACAGATAGGTCTTATGGGTCCTAAGGAGTCCCATCCGAAGAAGAATTAAATCCCCCTTGTAGCTTGGGCTTCTTGATCTTCTCTTAATAGAAAGATTCCATCTTAGTTTTCTTGGCCACCAATTGATCAACAACTTTCTTCCATGCATCGGAAGTAGGGGTAACATTTATTAGATCTTCCTGCTTTCTCTTCCTTTCCCTAGCATATTGCTTAAGCATTGTATTCTTCTAATGAAGTTTTTCATCCTTCTCAATAATCTGTCCATATTGAATAAAAAGTACATCCTCTTGCTCATTCAGTTGTCTTTCCAAATTCTTCTTTTCACACACTGAGATATGATATTTTTCTTCCCAAGTATCTCTTTCCAATCTCATTTTGGCCAAAGTTTCTTGATACTCCTCCATGTTATCAATGGGAATGATAGAAGGTGATGATGTGGCAGCTGATAGTGAAGGCTTTTCAAGGAAGTAAGGCATATTAAGCTTAAAATCTCTATCATGGACCCATTGAATAAAGGGCTCAAAAGCAATGTAGTGATTCCTTCCCAACTGATTTATACCTTTCCTATGAATCTTGCACCAAGCATCGATAATGTCCTCCTTTAAATCTAGATTCCCCTTCTCATTAAGGTAAAAGAAGCCCGATAGCATAATATTATTGGGTTTATCCTTCATAGGGTATCTGATAAGTGC
Organism: Vicia faba; assembly: GCA_948472305.1. NCBI lineage: Eukaryota > Viridiplantae > Streptophyta > Magnoliopsida > Fabales > Fabaceae > Vicia > Vicia faba. The sequence goes on from OX451735.1 coordinate 110,715,984, forward strand.
AAATTGTAGCTATTTTTGTAAATACTTTTTGTTGCACTTATCAATGCTTTTGTTATTATTTTGTTAATAATACGCGATTTTGTTGGTAAATTCGTTTAGTTTGTATATATTTGTGTTTTCGTGTATATAGTGTATCGTTTGATAGTTTAGTATCTATTTTGTAGGTATTTTATCATTATTGGAGAATTGAGAATAAAGTCCAATTGGATCTCCAAGATGTGCAATTGATCAATAAAGGAATAAGGAAAAAGAGGAAGCCATTTGAAGTTGTGCAGAGAAAGCAACAAAAGTTGTTATTCTGGTGTATGTCGTCGGGCGACGTATTTGGGCGCCGGGTGACGAGCTTTTCTTCTTTGTCATCGGGCGAGCATGAAGCGAGTGGAATAAGGACCATCGCTGAGCCACAATTTTGGAGTGTCGTGCGGTGCGTGCAAATCAGATTTTTGTTTATATTTCCTTTTCATTTTGTAAGGTTATGGTTTTGGGGGATAGTTTTTGCTCCCAACTCCATCAACCTCATTTTTCCTTAGATTTACTTAGAAAACAACACTAGGGTTGTGTTTATGGATGATTGGAGGTAGATTTCTCATTGACCGGCGCTGACAAACCGAAAGATTTGTGGTTTAATTCTTCTACTCTCTATGTATTTATCTTTTGTTGGATTTTGTATATGTATTTACTTTTAACTCATGTATATTTGTCGCCCATGGCATTTTATAAAACTTGCTTTACAAAGCTTTATCAATTATTGTCCTGGATTTTTGCTCTGTGCTTGGGGTTTGGGCTTCTATAGACATATAGTGCTCGAATTCTTATCTAGGATAATTGTCTAATAGTGTCTAGGTTCTAGAGATAGTTTTAGTGCTATTGTTCACTTGGGTGTCTGTGATTAATGTCTTTGTGTTGATTGTGTCGTGATAAGAAATTGTCGACACGATTAGCACGATTGACTTCTGTGTTGTTGAGGTTGGTTGAGAGATCGCCACTGAGGTAATATAGTGGGTGTTATGTTTGAGACATAATTACATTGATGAGAATTATGGGTTGAGTATAAATGGTCGATAGGTTTAAGTTTGTGAGAAGTGGATTATATGCATGCATGATAAGTTTCCCTTTTCAAGAATGAATTTATTTTTCTGTTAATACCTTTTACCTTTCCTTACATTACAACCCATTCAAACCCAAACTTATTAACGAGAGATTTGTCGAACAAAAATTTAGTACACTAATCCTTGTGGAGACGGCATGATATAACCTAAATATCACTCGATAATTAATACTTACTTTTTGTTTGCTGTTTTATCGCTTCAGCAAAATGGCATTGTTGCCGGGGATTGGTATTTTATTGAATCGCATCGCGATAGTTTCTTTGTTTTTGAGTTTTGTAGATATCATATATATTGTCTATTTTCACTTGTGTATATTGATAGTTTGATATTTTTCTATACATGTGAATTTGTTATATCATTGTTTGTTTCCTTTCATGTTAGCTTGTGTGTTGGTTAGGAATAATCGGGTGGAAGCAACTTGGAGGAACATTCTTAAATAACAGGCATCGAGCTTCCGATGTAAAACAAGTATGTTATATTATTTTTCGTTTTGTTAGTTTAGGTAGTATGTTGATTTTTTGTTTAAACAAGTTGAAGTTGGACTTGTTCTAAATTTTCAAATCTTCACTTCAACTTGTTTATTCACTTTCTTCCATTTCTCCGAAAGCTTGCTTTTATTAGCTTGAGTAAATGTGTATGTGTATAATTTTGTTTTCTAAATTCTTTTGTTTGGACTAAATTTTGGTTTGATAGCTTGAGGTCTCTTTTGGTGATTGTCTGAATTTGAGTGTTTCAACTTGCGGATGTATGGTAATGATAGTTTTTAAAGTTGGTACATGTCAGATACTCGTTTATCGCTTTCTATAGCATAACATGTTTAGGAAACTTTTCATTTGTATAATGACCATACTATTGTAACTGGTTTTAAATTCAGAGTCGCCACCGTTAATTTTTATCCTAAGGAAGGGAGTATAAAGGAATAACCCTAAAGTTCAAAGATTCTAGATTTTGACTCGGTTCTAGACGAGGAGAAGGTGTTAGGCACCCCTTATCTATCTTGTTCGCAAGGATACTAGGTTTAGAAGCGCGTTTTTTAAGAAATAGGGTTTTAATTTATTATTAGGGGAACTTGCCACAATTTTTGTCGTATGCCTACGTATCCTCTTAGGAGGAATCAAAGTCCCAATTCATAGTTTGCAGTTGGTTTGTGTTTTTTATGGATTACGAAGATATTTGAATTTCCCGCGTACTTAGTCTAGGTGTCGGGAGTAGCGGAGATTTTTAGATAAAGCGCGCGGTTGATTTAAATATATTCGCAGTCTTTTTTGAAAGTTTGTTTATTGAATTAATTTGATTGGGAAAATGAGTTTGTGATTAGTTAGATATTTTTTAATATATTAATTATTGAAACTGTTCTAATTAAATGCATGATAAAAGAGTATTGAAATTGATGCAATAAACAAAATAATTTTGAATGAGTTTAAAATTAATAAAATGTGTGATAAATAATAATAGTTATGAATATAATATAAAATATATTTACATATATAATATAAAAATATATAATAACTATTATAATTAAATAAATAAATAAAAAGAGAAAATATAAAAATTATTAAAAAATGAAATAAATAAAATAAGAAAAAAAAGTTTAAAAAAATGTGAGGGGGTGAAAATATAGTAGATGTAGTAAAATGGTGAAGTTCTAATAGTATGAGCCTGAATTCAGATATTGAATTCAGGCCCAAAGGCCAAGGGGGTATGTTTCTATTCTGCATAGTAATATCTGGGGGTGGAGAGTGTGAAAAATCGTTGGGCCTAAGTGGCTGGGTTGGAATGAGATCCAACAACCCTTTACATAAAATCATAATTAAGAAAAACAAGGTGATGTCATAAAAGAAAAAAAACGGATTAGGCTATGGGCCTGCTGTAGCGGTGAAAATTGGAGATCAAGCTATTAATTAACTTGACTCACAAAAGCAAGAGTCGCCACCGCGCTTTATTATTTCCAAGGGAAAAGGGAAAAGAGCGAAATAAAACCCTAAAAAAACATGCAATGTAAAGTCATATTTAAAAGTAATGAAAATACAATGCGTTTTTGAAAAGAGATCGAGAGTTCGGGGGTTGGTTATGCAAGGGGAAGGTATTAGCACCCAATGCATCTGCGGTACTCCGCAGGAACCTTTTGAAATATCTGTTTTTTGGTTAAAGATTGTTTGTTATGTACAAGGGTGTATTTATCTACAAATATGTTTGCTTAAGGGGAAAGAAAAGAGTTTTTATTATTGCGTTCGTGAGGGTTTCGCGACCCTTTTCCTACGTATCCAATGAAGGAATCAAAACACCGTAGTTCCTCTAGAAAAAAGTTGATTTGTTGGTGTTTTTTAGTGGGCGACATTATCGCACGCATTCTAGCAATAGGCACGGCCGGTATCACGGTAGAACGGAGATAACATGCCCTTGGGGGAGTTTTGATTTGTTGAGTGTTTTTGCATGTTTTAAAGTATGTTCAAGTAATGATTAAAGAGTGTTTTTGGATTTTTTTGGTTTGTTTATTTGTTGATTTTATCTTGCCTAATTACTACCATTTATACAAGGTAAATAAAATGCAGAAAGATAAAAACCTACGCTATTACAAACATATCAAAAAGCATGAAAAATATGAAGGAAAAGAAAAAAGTAAGAAAAAGGGGTGTCTTTCGATTGGGACTTTGGCAGTAACAAAGTTCTGTCCTTCGATTGGACCTTGGCAGCGGTCAGGTCATATACTTCGATTAGAAGCTGGCAGAGGCGAAGTCCTGTCCTTCGATTGGCCCGGGAGTCAGTGAGTTGTATCCTTCGACTGGGAGTTCGCGCCAGTGAGGTTCTATCCTTCGATTGGGGTGGAAGTCAGTGAGGGGATGTCTTTCGATTGGACATGGCTTTCGACCTGGAGAGAGAGGATCAAAGCCAGAAGCTTCGTTTCCTATTTCCTGTTTCCTGTTTCTTTCATTTCAAACATTAAATGACAACATGGCCTGAGGCCATGCTAATAACAGTTTGGTAAACAATTTAACAATTAAAGCAAGTTCAAGTAGACAGAAAGCTGAAACGAAAAGCTTAGCTCTAAAAAAACATGTTAACAGGGTGGAAACGAAAGAAAAGTGGTATGTACAATGTTTCAAACGAAAAAGAATTATATTTACAGGTTATGAAACTAACAAAAGTATTATTTACATGTTATGCCATGAAACGAAAAGTTCAAGGGTAAGAGTGACTTACCTTGCTTCAGGCTGGAACGTGTGATGGGCCTTGAGTGGGGGCCCTGGATACTGGATTCGAATGAGAGGTCACAGGTTGTGCTGGAGCGCTGGACTTGAAGGAAAAGAAAAAGTAAGTGATGCTTCTTTGATTCGAAGGAGACTGCAAGGTGGTTGTTCTTCAGAATCGAAGGAAGTAAGTGTTTGGGATTTTGTTGTTCTCACAAGTATTGAAGGGACTTGAGAGATTTTTGTGTTTGAGAAAGTTTGGTTTGTTCTCACAAGTGTTGAAGAACTTTAAGAATTTTTATGTTTGAGAATTTTTCTGGGTTGGAGAAAATTGGGGAGAGATTCGTCTGGCCCCAAAGTCCTCTAAAAATCCTCCCCTGAAATGTGTGTGAAGCCTTGTATTTATAGGCGAGGTGGCTGAAGTTTTGGGGGGAAAACAAAATGATTTGAACAGTTTGGGAATGCTGTTTCGACCCTTTCTTCTACGCAGTTCTTGTGCACTCCGTTTTGGGCAAGTACAGGACTGTTGTAGCAGGATTTTCAGTCTTTTGGAGTTTAGTGGCAAGTGGGTGCAGGACTATGCAGCAGTTTCAGTAGCGTTTGTTGCATGGAAGTACAGTGGTCCACCTTGTGAATCGAAGGAGACTGTATTTCCAAGTCGAAGCTTGTGACTGAAGGGAGATTGTATTGCCCATCGAAACTTGTGAATCGAAACAGACATATTGCCCAATCGAAGGCTGTGGATCGAAAGAAGCAATGTTGCCAAATCGAAAGCTGTGGATCGAAAGAAGCAATGTTGCCCAATCGAAACATGTTTGCAGGCAGTAAACTTGTCCAGATCGAAGTAGGCTTGCAGGCAAAAAATTTGTCCAAATCGAAGCAGGCTTGCAGGAAGCTACTTGTCCAAATCGAAATAGGCCTAAACTTGCATTCGAAGGAGGCTTTAAGTTCAAAATGAAGGACATGCCCAAGTTTCATTCGAAGGAGGCCTGTCAGCACATGAAATTAAAGAAACAACAAACACACGTTTCATGCTTGATTAGAAGTTAGTGATACATAGGCTAAAAATGTTCAAAACACTTGACAATTTATGCATAATCAAAGCTCGAAGGTGAGAGGTTAAAACCAACTGTATTTAGTGACCTTGACTTTTGTATAAAAATGCAAAAATGCAAATGGGATCTTAGGTCAAAAATTGGGGTACAACAGCTGCCCCTATTTAAGGTTCTTCTATATGGAGATATGAAGATTGGGATCTTCATTTCGACGAGATTGAAGGGACTTAAATATAGAATACACAATTTTTGGCCATAAGATACCGCAATTGTGTTTATGATATGATATGAATGCAATGCTCTGAATTTTATGGGGAATGACGCCATATGAGAGAGACTAATGCTGGAGAAACCAAGCACATTATACAGTAATCACACAGGGGAAGAGATTATAACTCCACTGGGGAAACAAGAGTCATAGGCTTCAGATGAGAGACTTTTGAATGATTTACATCAGTGTTGAAACTGGAAAAGAAATGATTGACATCAGTACGGAGACTGGAAAAAGAAATGATTTACACCAGTGATGTGACTGGAAAAGGAATGGTTTACATCAGCATTGTGGCTGGGAAACAAAATGACTGACATCAGCACTATGGCTGGGAAAGAAAATGATTGACATCAGCACTGTGGCTGGAAAAGAAAATGATTGACATCAGCACTGCGGCTAGAAAACAAAATGGTTGACATCAGCACTGTGGCTGGAAAACAAATGATTGACATCAGCATTGTGGCTGGAAAACAAAATGATTTACATCAGCACTGTGGCTAGAAAAGAAATGATTTACATCAGCACTGTGACTGGAAAAGGAATGATAAAATGCAAACTTCCCCACGGGACTTTTCCGAAGGGATGCCATTTGCTGAGTAGACATTATTGTTGGGGATACACAAGCTGCTCAAATAAAGAGGCCGCCACTTGCTGTCTTCCAAAAATACTATGACATACAAGCTGCTCAAATAAAAAAGCTGCCACTTGTTGTCTTCAAAGAATATCAAAGCACACAAGCTACTCATGAAGAGTCCGCCACTTGTTGCTTATAACCCACAAGATGCTCATGAAGAGCTGCCACTCGTTGTCTTCAAAGAATATCAAAGCACACAAGCTTCTCATAAAGAAGCTGCCACTTGTTGCCAATAACCCACAAGCTGCTCATGAAGAGCTAGCTGCCACTTTCCGTCTTCAAAGAATATTAAAGCACACAAGTTGCCCATAAAGAAGCTGCCACTTGCTGCTAATAACCCACAAGCTGCTCATGAAGAGCTTCCACTTGCCGTTTTCAAAGAATATTAAAGCACACAAGCTACTCATGAAGAGTCCGCCACTTGTTGCTAATAACCCACAAGCTGCTCTTGAAGAGCTTCCACTTGTTGTCTTTAAAGAATATTAAAGCACACAAGCTACTCATGAAGAGTCCGCCACTTGTTGCCAATAACCCACAAGCTGCTCTTGAAGAGCTGCCACTTGCTGTCTTCAAAGAATATTAAAGCACACAAGCTACTCATGAAGAGTCCGCCACTTGTTGCCAATAACCCACAAGCTGCTCATAAAGAAGCTGCCACTTGTTGTCTTCAAAGAATATTAAAGCGAACAAGCTACTCATGAAGAGTCCGCCACTTGTTGCCAATAACTCACAAGCTGCTCATGAAGAGCTGCCACTTTCCGTCTTCAAAGAATATCAAAGCAAACAAGCTACTCATGAAGAGTCCGCCACTTGTTGCTTTCCAAAAGTATCACCAAAATATCGTGAAGATATTGCTGGAGGTGAGAATCAATAATTTCATCTGGGATGGACAAACTGCTCATGAAGAGACCGCCATTTGTCATAACACGAAGAAATTCAGAAATAATCAAACTGCTCAAATAAAGAGTCAGTCGCTTGTTGTCACGTCGATATTCCAACAGAATGTTATGATAACACTACTAGGGAATAGAGTTCATCTTCAATGGGGAACCATGAATAAATCCTTCTTGAAGAGACCAAGTATTTACATTGCAAAATAAATGCACTCTCCATCTAGGTTTCACAGCCTAGAGATATCCACAGGGTATCGTTCACAGGAGACAAAGCTCAATCCAGGAATGAACTGTAGAGAAAATAGTCAAACAAGACTTCACCCAATGAGGAAACAACTCAAATGGGGATTTATCCTATCCAGAGATGGAAAAGGAAAGCTAAAGCAAGATTCTTCCACGAGAGTTAACTCAGTGGGGAATTAGAAAGAAGGTGCACTTTCTGCTTAAGTCGACACTCTATCTGGAAAGATCAAATATGTTATTTGAATAGACACAACCAAGGTATACGAACTCAATGACATCAACAAATACAATTGTGCATGCATGATGCAAGTGTGAATGAATAAATGAATGTCATGTATATGCTGACAAAACAGACAGGGGAGATAGACAGAAGATGATAAGACATCACAAAACAAACCCAACACTCAGCTAATCTCAACAAGATGGGAACATTACTGGAGATAAAAACAAAAGCCATCATTGGAGCAAAGTCCTTTTACAAGGCTTAAATATTTCTGGAGAGGAAGATATTTTCAGGTAGAAAACCCAAAGTCCAGTCTTCTATCGCAAACAATCCATTGAAAGGATAACAACACAAACAATGTTTCAGCTGGAAAAGGTCATGCTTAGCTGGAGATACTGGGAACACCACCCTCTGATAATGTGTGCAAAACATATCTTGACAAATCTGGATTGCCCCTGGGACTAATTTTGGATGCCCCAAGTTTACTGCTGATAAGCTGCATGTTGCATGACGATTCTTGCGAATAACTTCACTTCTAAATGCCCCAAGCTATCTGGTTGATGAGGAGAAATCGTCTCAAGAGGATTTTACAAAAGACCTGGAATTCACCATGCTCTAGTGTATTCAAACTCTTAGAGAGATTCATCAAATCTCAACGTGATTTCCCCGGATTGACTGCAGTCGGCACAACAAAGTCTTCAAATTTTGCCCCAAAAGAGTAAACAAGTTGGGAAAGCATTAACTAGGAGAAGCAACATGTTCGTGCTTAAGGTCTTCAACTGACATGCCCCTGGATATGATTTTTTCTTGAAATGATACTCCAATTACTCAATCATAGTTTCAGGCCTTAAAAGAATAAACTCATCACTAGTGCTTATATGTGAGCTTCCTTGATATCAATTAAATGTTTTGCAGTTAGAAAAAGTTTATTATGAGAATGAAAATTCTAATGTAACAGTTATGTAAGTCTTGAAGATTTTGAAAAGATATCGCACAAATTTTGCGAGTTAGAGCACCATTTATTTTTGTATAGGAAAAAACATATGATACCAACATAACTATTTAGAACATTCATGGGAGTCAGGAACACTATCTCATTGAAGTATGCTTTCAAAATAACCTTGCTTCAATTAGGACTTTTGAAGGTCGTAATGTGGTCTGGTTCATGGTTTTTTTAGAAAAAAGATTTTAAGGCTCAAAATATTTGGTGCCCACCCATTCTTCATGATGTTCTCCAACCCTATGTTCAGTTAATTCAACATGAGTGTTCATCTCTCAGAAGGATTTTGTGACGGTTAAGGAAACGACGAGGCTTTCGGAATAGAAACCACCCTTATGTCTTCGTGTTTGTAGTCACCAATTTGTTCTTTGCTGAGGACTTTTCTTTGTAGTCCTTTCTTTGCAATTTTATTTTCCCTAACTTTTTCCTGAACTAATTCTTTTGAATTGATAGTCCAGCGGGATGCCTTAATTTTTCCTAAGTCACACGTTTTCATGTTTTTTGACTTAGCAGGCTTTTTCTTTTCTTGATTTTTGACTTTTTGAACAAAATGTGTGACATTAGCTTGTATTTGAGAGGATTGTGATTGCCTCGTTTCTTGATGAATGAGGGTCAACATTGTGGTTCCATATCCTCTAGCTTCATTGTACATGAAGGATAGCCCTCGTAGTTTTTCTTCAGAAATATATTCCTTATGAATTTTGAACACTCAATCAGATTAACTGAAAAACTACCATGCCCCAGGTTAAATTTTGAGGGGTTTTTCGTATAGAAAAGAAACTCCTACTTCAAAGGCTCAAAAGGGGTTAGCAAGGGATTATTTTCCTTATATCTCCTGTGTTTAGGGATTTGAAACAATGCATGTACATCATCAGCAAGATTTTATCCAAAAGCATACAACCAGAGATTTTGTGTTCTTTAGATCATCATCCTCCCTTCAATCTCTGCCTAGGCAAGAGAATGGGCAATAAGTTGGTATCATAATGCAAAAAATCAATTTAAAATTTGAAAACAAATATGAATTTCTTCAAGACAAACATACTCATTGTATTAAGATGATCATTTAGTTGCAAACAAGTTCTTACACGCAAACAATGTTTTGATAAACAAGAAACATTACAAAAAGCATGAATAAGTTAATAATTTGGGAAGGCTTTCCATCTGGATTTGAATCACCGAAAACATCCTTCAAAACTCAAAGTGACCATCAATCGTGTTTACTCTTCGGCGCATACTTGATTTGAACTTCAAAACCAACGTCCTTGAATGACAATCAGTGAATACTTTTATCATCGCTTCCTCCTTCCTAGAAGGATTGACTTGGGCGGCAACCAAAATTTCAACCAAACCAGTTGAGTGATCCATACCAACTTTCAAACTAGTCACCTCTCTGCGGAGTTCAGAAATCTCTTGCTTGATATTCTCCATTATTCTCTTAGCGCGAGTGTTGTACTGGTGAGACCAAAGGAAAAAATAAGACTTGGAAAAAGACCTTTGAAAGTGAAACAAAAATGTAGAATGATGCATGATATGCAAAAGAGAGTTTTTATTTGATTTTCAAGGAACTCAAGATATTGAGTTGTAAACATCAAGGTATGAAGATAGAAGATGAATTCTAAATTGGATCAAAGTGTTGATCGAGTTATCATCAAGATCAATCATCCATTTTGGTGGATTAGGGTTTTCACCCTATCAATACCCAAGATCCATTGAGCTTGACGAAACTTATGATGTTTACAAAGAAAGACCTCCAAATTCCTTGAAAGTCAAGTGAAAATGGTTTCATGGATGCATGAAGGCATGGCTATGCAACAACCACAAGCAAGGTCACAAATAAAGTTGAAAGGTTCAACGTCCCGAGCATGGAGTCAAAGGTAAAGAACATCCCCAAGGTATGTACTAACGGTTTCATCACACCTGTAGAACAAGGTTCTAAGAGTTCCCGGAGTCTACATTCCTCCTTCGGATATTACCAACGTCTTGATTACTCAATAATCAGCAATATTCTCAAGAGAAACTCATCCGAGCGTAGCATCACGTGACAATTACTTTCGGATTACTCCGTTATAATCTCCGCACTACACCTAAGAGGCCAAGATGGGTTAGGGTTCTACAGTTCCCAGCTTCACTGGCTCCCAGGTCAAAAGCAATAATGTCTTCCGGATTACTCGGTAAACAAATACTACGTTCAAAAGGGCCTTCCACTGAGTGGGGGATCTCATGCCTACTTCTTCGGGATTACTCCCTCAAAGTTAACATGACTATACCGCCCGTCCTATTCCTAAGTGTAACTTAGTAAATATTATCAACACCCAAATAATCACAATATAAACATATAATCAAACAATCAAATAATGATAAAACAGATAAAACAAATTAGGCTTAACCCACTTAGGGATGGACCAGCAAGAGGTCAATCTTTCCCCAGCAGAGCCACCAATTCTGTAGCGGTGAAAATTGGAGATCAAACTATTAATTAACTTGACTCACAAAAGCAAGAGTCGCCACCGCGCTTTATTATTTCCAAGGGAAAAGGGAAAAGAGCGAAATAAAACCCTAAAAAAACATGCAATGTAAAGTCATATTTAAAAGTAATGAAAATACAATGCGTTTTTGAAAAGAGATCGAGAGTTCGGGGGTTGGTTATGCAAGGGGAAGGTATTAGCACCCAATGCATCTGCGGTACTCCGCAGGAACCTTTTGAAATATCAGTTTTTTGGTTAAAGATTGTTTGTTATGTACAAGGGTGTATTTATCTACAAATATGTTTGCTTAAGGGGAAAGAAAAGAGTTTTTATTATTGCGTTCGTGAGGGTTTCGCGACCCTTTGCATACGTATCCAATGAAGGAATCAAAACACCGTAGTTCCTCTAGAAAAAAGTTGATTTGTTGGTGTTTTTTAGTGGGCGACATTATTGCACGCATTCTAGCAATAGGCACGGCCGGTATCACGGTAGAACGGAGATAACATGCCCTTGGGGGGAGTTTTGATTTGTTGAGTGTTTTTGCATGTTTTAAAGTATGTTCAAGTAATGATTAAAGAGTGTTTTTGGATTTTTTTTGATTTGTGTATTTGTTGATTTTATCTTGCCTAATTACTAACATTTATACAAGGTAAATAAAATGCAGAAAGATAAAAACCTACGCTATTACAAACATATCAAAAAGCATGAAAAATATGAAGGAAAAGAAAAAAGTAAGAAAAAGGGGTGTCTTTCGATTGGGACTTTGGCAGTAACGAAGTTCTGTCCTTCGATTGGACCTTGGCAGCGGTCAGGTCATATACTTCGATTGGAAGTTGGCAGAGGCGAAGTCCTGTCCTTCGATTGGCCCGGGAGTCAGTGAGTTGTATCCTTCGACTGGGAGTTCACGCCAGTGAGGTTCTATCCTTCGATTGGGGTGGAAGTCAGTGAGGGGATGTCTTTCGATTGGACATGGCTTGCCTCCTGGTTGTCTCTTTCATTCGACCTGGAGAGAGAGGATCGAAGCCAGAAGCTTCGTTTCCTATTTCATGTTTCTTTCATTTCAAACATTAAATGACAACATGGCCTGAGGCCATGCTAATAACAGTTTGGTAAACAGTTTAACAATTAAAGCAAGTTCAAGTAGACAGAAAGCAGAAACTAAAAGCTTAGCTCTAAAAAAACATGTTAACAGGGTGGAAACGAAAGAACAATGGTATGTACAATGTTTCAAACGAAAAAGAATTATATTTACAGGCTGTGAAATGAACAAAAGTATTATTTACATGTTATGCCATGAAACGAAAAGTTCAAGGGTAAGAGTGACTTACCTTGCTTCAGGCTGGAACGTGTGCTGGGCCTTGAGTGGGGGCCCTGGATACTGGATTCGAATGAGAGGTCACAGGCTGTGCTGGAGCGCTGGACTTGAAGGAAAAGAAAAAGCAAGTGATGCTTCTTTGATTCGAAGGAGACTGCAAGGTGGTTGTTCTTCAGAATCGAAGGAAGTAAGTGTTTGGGATTTTTTTGTTCTCACAAGTATTGAAGGGACTTGAGAGATTTTTGTGTTTGAGAAAGTTTGGTTTGTTCTCACAAGTGTTGAAGAATTTTAAGAATTTTTATGTTTGAGAATTTTTCTGGGTTGGAGAAAATTGGGGAGAGATTCGTCTGGCCCCAAAGTCCGCTAAAAATCCTCCCCTGAAATGTGTGTGAAGCCTTGTATTTATAGGCGAGGTGGCTGAAGTTTTGGGGGGAAAACAAAATGATTTGAACAGTTTGGGAATGTTGTTTCGACCCTTTCTTCTACGCAGTTCTTGTGCACTCCGTTTTGGGCAAGTACAAGACTGTTGTAGCAGGATTTTCAGTCTTTTGGAGTTTAGTGGCAAGTGGGTGCAGGACTGTGCAGCAGTTTCAGTAGCGTTTGTTGCATGGAAGTACAGTGGTCCACCTTGTGAATTGAAGGAGACTGTATTTCCAAGTCGAAGCTTGTGACTGAAGGGAGATTGTAGTGCCCATCGAAACTTATGAATCGAAACAGACATATTGCCCAATCGAAGGTTGTGGATCGAAAGAAGCAATGTTGCCCAATCGAAAGTTGTGGATCGAAAGAAGCAATGTTGCCCAATCGAAACATGTTTGCAGGCAGTAAACTTGTCCAGATCGAAGTAGGCTTGCAGGCAGCAAATTTGTCCAAATCGAAGCAGGCTTGCAGGCAGCTACTTGTCCAAATCGAAATAGGCCTAAACTTGCATTCGAAGGAAGCTTTAAGTTCAAAATGAAGGACATGCCCAAGTTGCATTCGAAGGAGACCTGTCAGCACATGAAATCAAAGAAACAACAAACACACGTTTCGTGCTTGATTAGAAGTTAGTGATACATAGGCTAAAAATGTTCAAAACACTTGATAATTTCTGCATAATCAAAGCTCGAAGGTGAGAGGTTAAAACCAACTATATTTAGTGACCTTGACTTTTGTATAAAAATGCAAAAATGCAAATGGGATCTTAGGTCAAAAATTGGGGTACAACAGCTGCCCCTATTTAAGTTTCTTCTATCTGGAGATATGAAGATTGGGATCTTCATTTCGACGAGATTGAAGGGACTTAAATATAGAATACACAATTTTTGGCCTTAAGATACCGCAATTGTGTTTATGATATGATATGAATGCAATGCTCTGAATTTTATGGGGAATGATGCCATATAAAACAGACTAATGCTGGAGAAACCATGCACATTATACAGTAATCACACAGGGGAAGAGATTATAACTCCACTGGGGAAACAAGAGTCGTAGGCTTCAGATGAGAGACTTTTGAATGATTTACATCAGTGTTGAAACTAGAAAAGAAATGATTGACATCAGTACGGAGACTGGAAAAAGAAATGATTTACATCAGTGATGTGACTGGAAAAGGAATGGTTTACATCAGCACTGTGGCTGGGAAACCAAATAATTGACATCAGCACTGTGGCTGGGAAAGAAAATGATTGACATCAGCACTGTGGCTGGAAAAGAAAATGATTGACATCAGCACTGCGGCTGGAAAACAAAATGGTTAACATCAGCACTGTGGCTAGAAAACAAATGATTGACATCAGCACTGTGGCTGGAAAACAAAATGATTTACATCAGCACTGTGGCTGGAAAAGAAATGATTTACATCAGCACTGTGACTGGAAAAGGAATGATAAAATGCAAACTTCCCATCGGGAATTTTCCGAAGGGATGCCATTTGCTGAGTAGACATTATTGTTGGGGATACACAAGCTGCTCAAATAAAGAGGCCGCCACTTGCTGTCTTCCAAAAATACTATGACATACAAGCTGCTCAAATAAAAAAGCTGCCACTTGCTGTCTTCAAATAATATCAAAGCACACAAGCTACTCATGAAGAGTCCGCCACTTGTTGCTTATAACCCACAAGATGCTCATGAAGAGCTGCCACTCGTTGTCTTCAAAGAATATCAAAGCACACAAGCTTCTCATAAAGAAGCTGCCACTTGTTGCCAATAACCCACAAGCTGCTCATGAAGAGCTAGCTGCCACTTTCCGTCTTCAAAGAATATTAAAGCACACAAGTTGCTCATAAAGAAGCTGCCACTTACTGCTAATAACCCATAAGCTGCTCATGAAGAGCTGCCACTTGCCGTCTTCAAAGAATATTAAAGCACACAAGCTACTCATGAAGAGTCCGCCACTTTTTGCTAATAACCCACAAGCTGCTCTTGAAGAGTTGCCACTTGCTGTCTTTAAAGAATATTAAAGCACACAAGCTACTCATGAAGAGTCCGCCACTTGTTGCCAATAACCCACAAGCTGCTCTTGAAGAGCTGCCACTTGCTGTCTTCAAAGAATATTAAAGCACACAAGCTACTCATGAAGAGTCTGCCACTTGTTGCCAATAACCCACAAGCTGCTCATAAAGAAGCTGCCACTTGCTGTCTTCAAAGAATATTAAAGAGAACAAGCTACTCATGAAGAGTCCGCCACTTGTTGCCAATAACTCACAAGCTGCTCATGAAGAGCTGCCACTTGCCGTCTTCAAAGAATATCAAAGCAAACAAGCTACTCATAAAGAGTCCGCCACTTGTTGCTTTCCAAAAGTATCACCAAAATATCGTGAAGATATTGCTGGAGGTGAGAATCAATAATTTCATCTGGGATGGACAAACTGCTCATGAAGAGACCGCCATTTGTCATAACACGAAGAAATTCAGAAATAATCAAACTGCTCAAATAAAGAGTCAGTCGCTTGTTGTCACGTCGATATTCCAGCAGAATTTTATGATAACACTACTAGGGAATAGAGTTCATCTTCAATGGGGAACCATGAATAAATCCTTCCTGAAGATACCAAGTATTTACATTGCAAAATAAATGCACTCTCCATCTAGGTTTCACAGCCTAGAGATATCCACAGGTATCATTCCAAGGAGACAAAGCTCAATCCATGAATGAACTGGAGAGAAAATAGTCAAACAAGACTTCACCCAATGAGGAAACAACTCAAATGGGGATTTATCCTATCCAGAGATGGAAAAGGAAAGCTAAAGCAAGATTCTTCCACGAGAGTTAACTCAGTGGGGAATTAGAAAGAAGGCGCACTTTCTACTTAAGTCGACACTTTATCTGGAAAGATCAAATACGTTATTTGAATAGACACAACCAAGGTATACGAACTCAATGACATCAACAAATACAACTGTGCGTGCATTATGCAAGTGTGAATGAATAAATGAATGTCATGTATATGTTGACAAAACAGACAGGGGAGATAGACAGAAGATGATAAGACATCACAGCACAAACCCAACACTCAGCTAATCTCAACAAGATGGGAACATTACTGGAGATAAAAACAAAAGCCATCATTGGAGCAAAGTCCTTTTACAAGGCTTAAATATTTCTGGAGAGGAAGATATTTTCAGTTAGAAAACCCAAAGTCCAGTCTTCTATCGCAAACAATCCATTGAAAGGATAACAACACAAACAATTTTTCAGCTGGAAAAGGTCATGCTTAGCTGGAGATACTGGGAACACCACCCTCTGATAATGTGTGCAAAACATATCTTGACAAATCTGGATTGCCCCTGGGACTAATTTTGGATGCCCCAAGTTTACTGCTGATAAGCTGCATGTTGCATGACGATTCTTGCGAATAACTTCACTTCTAAATGCCCCAAGCTATCTGGTTGATGAGGAGAAATCGTCTCAAGAGGATTTTACAAAAGACCTAGCATTCACCATGCTCTAGTGTATTCAAACTCTTAGAGAGATTCATCAAATCTCAACGTGATTGTGCCGGATTGACTGTAGTCGGCACAACAAAGTCTTCAAATTTTGCCCCAAAAGAGTAAACAAGTTGGGAAAGCATTAACTAGGAGAAGCAACATGTTCGTGCTTAAGGTCTTCAGCTGACATGCCCCTGGATATGATTTTTTCTTGAAATGATACTCCAATTACTCAATCATAGTTTCAGGCCTTAAAAGAATAAACTCATCACTAGTGCTTATATGTGAGCTTCCTTGATATCAATTAAATGTTTTGCAGTTAGAAAAAGTTTATTATGAGAATGAAAATTCTAATGCAACAATTATGTAAGTCTTGAAGATTTTGAAAAGATATCGCACAAATTTTGTGAGTTAGAGCACCATTTATTTTTGTATAGGAAAAAACATATGATACCAACATAACTATTTAGAACATTCATGGGAGTCAGGAACACTATCTCATTGAAGTATGCTTTCAAAATAACCTTGCTTCAATTAGGACTTTTGAAGGTTGTAATGTGGTCTGGTTCATGGTTTTTTTAGAAAAAAGATTTTAAGGCTCAAAATATTTGGTGCCCACCCATTCTTCATGATGTTCTCCAACCCTATGTTCAGTTAATTCAACATGAGTGTTCATCTCTCAAAAGGATTTTGTGACGGTTAAGGAAACGACGAGGCTTTCGGAATAGAAACCACCCTTATGTCTTCGTGTTTGTAGTCACCAATTTGTTCTTTGCTGAGGACTTTTCTTTGTAGTCCTTTCTTTGCAATTTTATTTTCCCTAACTTTTGCCTGAACTAATTCTTTTGAATTGATAGTCCAGCGGGATGCCTTAATTTTTCCTAAGTCACACGTTTTCATGTTTTTTGACTTAGCAGGCTTTTTCTTTTCTTGATTTTTGACTTTTTGAACAAAATGTGTGACATTAGCTTGTATTTGAGAGGATTGTGATTGCCTCGTTTCTTAATGAATGGGGGTCAACATTGTGGATCCACATCCTCTAGCTTCATTGTACATGAAGGATAGCCCTCGTAGTTTTTCTTCAGAAATATATTCCTTATGAATTTTGAACACTCAATCAGATTAACTGAAAAACTACCCTGACCCAGGTTAAATTTTGAGGGGTTTTTCGTATAGAAAAGAAACTCATACTTCAAAGGCTCAAAAGGGGTTAGCAAGGGATTATCTTCCTTATATCTCCGGTGTTTAGGGATTTGAAACAATGCCTGTACATCATCAGCAAGATTTTATCCAAAAGCATACAACCAGAGATTTTGTGTTCTTTAGATCATCATCTTCCCTTCAATCTCTGCCTAGGCAAGAGAATGGGCAACAAGTTGGTATCATAATGCAAAAAATCAATTTAAAATTTGAAAACAAATATGAATTTCTTCAAGACAAACATACTCATTGTATTAAGATGATCATTTAGATGCAAACAAGTTCTTACACGCAAACAATGTTTTGATAAACAAGAAACATTACAAAAAGCATGAATAAGTTAATAATCTGGGAAGGCTTTCCATCTGGATTTGAATCACCGAAAACATCCTTCAAAACTCAAAGTGACCATCAATCGTGTTTACTCTTCGGCACATACTTGATTTGAACTTCAAAACCAACGTCCTTGAATGACAATCAGTGAATACTTTTATCATCGCTTCCTCCTTCCTAGAAGGATTGACTTGGGCGGCAACCAAAATTTCAAACAAACCAGTTGAGTGATCCATACCAACTTCCAAACTAGTCACCTTTCTGCGGAGTTCAGAAATCTCTTGCTTGATATTCTACATTGTTCTCTTAGCGCGAGTGTTGTACTGGTGAGACCAAAGGAAAAAATAAGACTTGGAAAAAGACCTTTGAAAGTGAAACAAAAATGTAGAATGATGCATGATATGCAAAAGAGAGTTTTTATTTGATTTTCAAGGAACTCAAGATATTGAGTTGTAAACATCAAGGTATGAAGATAGAAGATGAATTCTAAATTGGATCAAAGTGTTGATCGAGTTATCATCAAGATCAATCATCCATTTTGGTGGATTAGGGTTTTCACCCTATCAATACCCAAGATCCATTGAGCTTGACGAAACTTGTGATGTTTACAAAGAAAGACCTCCAAATTCCTTGAAAGTCAAGTGAAAAGGGTTTCATGGATGCATGAAGGCATGGCTATGCAACAACCACAAGCAAGGTCACAAATAAAGTTGAAAGGTTCAACGTCACGAGCATGGAGTCAAAGGTAAAGAACATCCCCAAGGTATGTACTAACGGTTTAATCAAACCTATAGAACAAGGTTCTAAGAGTTCCCGGAGTCTACATTCCTCCTTCGGATATTACCAACGTCTTGATTACTCAATAATCAGCAATATTCTCAAGAGAAACTCATCCGAGCGTAGCATCGCGTGACAATTACTTCCGGATTACTCCGTTATAATCTCCGCACTACACCTAAGAGGCCAAGATGGGTTAGGGTTCTACAGTTCCCAGCTTCACTGGCTCCCAGGTCAAAAGCAATAATGTCTTCCCGATTACTCGGTAAACAAATACTACGTTCAAAAGGGCCTTCCACTGAGTGGGGGATCTCATGCCTCCTTCTTCGTGATTACTCCCTCAAAGTTAACATGACTATACCGCCCGTCCTATTCCTAAGTGTAACTTAGTAAATATTATCAACACCCAAATAATCATAATATAAACATATAATCAAACAATCAAATAATGATAAAACAGATAAAACAAATTAGGCTTAACCCACTTAGGGATGGACTAGCAAGAGGTCAATCTTTCCCCAGCAGAGTCGCCAATTCTGTAGCGGTGAAAATTGGAGATCAAGCTATTAATTAACTTGACTCACAAAAGCAAAAGTCGCCACCGCGCTTTATTATTTCCAAGGGAAAAGGGAAAAGAGCGAAATAAAACCCTAAAAAAACATGCAATGTAAAGTCATATTTAAAAGTAATGAAAATACAATGCGTTTTTGAAAAGAGATCGAGAGTTTGGGGGTTGGTTATTCAAGGGGAAGGTATTAGCACCCAATGCATCTGCGGTACTCCGCAGGAACCTTTTGAAATATCTGTTTTTTGGTTAAAGATTGTTTGTTATGTACAAGGGTGTATTTATCTACAAATATGTTTGCTTAAGGGGAAAGAAAAGAGTTTTTATTATTGCGTTCGTGAGGGTTTCGCGGCCCTTTGCCTACGTATCCAATGAATCGAAATTAACAACATCAACATGGCATAGAATCGAAATTTACCAATTCATAGCATCACAATAACAAACGGTACAACAACAGGTTAAAGCAACCAACATAGCGGTTTTATGAGAAAGGAAGATACTTACAAAATCAGAGCCAGTCCGACGGTATTTTGATTCTGACGATAAATAAGAAGACCGAAGGTGAGTATGTTGATACTAAATTCCTTCTGAAAATTCTCAAGTGGTTGTGTTGTTGAATGCTTCTGAACTTTATACTTGCAGGTTATTTATAAAGAATTGGGGGAAGCTTTATCTTGACAGCATAACATTCTTCTCTTCTACTTTATCTTCCTCGTTTCATTCTTCCTCCCCTCTGTCCATCTCCCCCTCCTTACTATAATCCTGGGCTTTTATAGATTTTTAGGGACCTTTTTGATTAGGAAACAAATAAATTTGTCTGTAAAATTTTGTATGATTTGAACAAGGTTTTAATTCAATTAAATTCTTATCTGTATTTCTATGTTAGGTTTTTAATTTGCATAAATTTTTATTAACTTGTTTCTATTTTGATTCATTCAGTTTTAATAAGCCTTAAACTTGTTTTGATTAGTGATGAATACCAATGTTTGTTTCTGTTTTGGTCCATGGATTGCAATGATTTTGTTCATGTATTTTTTAGAAAGTTCATCTTTGAATATGTACAGCGAGAGTTTTCTTTTCTTGGTGATTGAAACAGTTTTAGGACTTTGGATCACGCATTACTTTGATCTGGTTCCGTAATGGACTATGCATTACAGCCTCGTCTTTGGTCATTATTTTTAGCAACACTAAATATAATAATCTGAATAACAAAATAAAACTAATATAATCCTAAAAGTCTAGTAACAACAATAATTATAGAAAATGAAAAATAAAATTTAATTCTATCATAGCAACAATGATACGGCTTCTAATAAGAAAGCATACAAAAATAGAAATAAAATCCTACGTAATTATATTAGTGAAAATAGCCAATTAAATTAGGCTAATAATTAAAATATTAATACTAATAATAATTATGACCTAAAAAAATAATACTTAAAACCTACAAGAATAAAATAAAATAGTTAATAATATAATTTTAATAATGTTTGTAATAATAATGTGAAAACAAAAAAATCTGTTTCTTTAAGACAAAAACCTACAATGGGCCTAATTTATTTATTTTGTTGGGCCTTACAAAAATGAAATAATTCGTTTTATGGACCCCTTATTTTAATACTTGAACTGGACTCCTTTTTAAACCTAATGGGCCATCAGATATTGATGGTCTATTTTAAATCAACACACCCTTTTTCATGCCTTACTCCCCCGTAGAAATAAAAACTATATAATACGATTTATTTAAATAGAACCTTAAATATAATATAAGGGTAGGGCAAATTTAGGGTATGACAGCTTCCCATATTTAATCAGCTTTCAATTGAATAGTGCGAGAATACATAGGTCTCGCACGTTTGATCAGAAGTTTATTAAATAGTGGAAGACCCCAAGATTTGTCCGAGAGATTATAAGGATACGCTATACAGCATTCCCACGAGTGTGAAAGGTAGGCGTAGATGATGATGTATCATTTAACCAGTGTTTGCACCAAATTTTGTTTTAGATATGAGGACGTGGATAATTCGTCAGTAACTAAAAGAGATTGTAAATTCTCGCATATTTACCATAATCTAGGAGGCAAATGATACAGGTTTGAAAAGTTAACTAATGCTTGGGGATTAATATAGTAAGTTTTGGTTGGATTTGATTTTTTTTATTCATCGCAACCTAGGGGATGAATAAAACAAACTCTCATAACACATTGTTGCACGGAGACTGATGTAATGAGCTATATCGAGGAAGAAACTTGATATTGACATTGCTTCTTGGAGACCGATGCAATGGAGTATGTCGCAAAAGAAAGTTTGACAATAAAATTGTTGCATGGAGACTGGTGCAATGGAAAAGGTTTGATAATAACATTACTGCATGGAGACTGACACAATGGGTTGAATTGCAAATTTCACCCATTGTTGCATGGAGCCTGACGCAATGAGCTATATTCACAAAGAGGGAAACATATTGATGCGCGGAGACTGACACAATAAGTTAAATATAGAAACTTTCACACATTGTCGCATAGAGACTAACACAATGAGTGGAATTGCTGATTTCGCAACATTGTTGCCCGGAGTCTGACACAATGAGCTAGACCGCAAAAAAAGAACATATTGTTGCGTGGAGACTGACACAATAAGTTAAATATAGAAAATTTCATACATTGTCGCATAAAGACTAAAACAATGGGTAGACTTGCTGATTTAGAAACATTGTTGCCTGGAGTCTGACACAATGAGCTAGATCGCGAAAAAAGAGCATATTGTTGCGTGGAGACTGACACAATAAGTTAAATATAGGAAATTTCATACATTATCGCATATAGACTGACACGATGGGTGGAATTGCTGATTTTGCAACATTGTTGCCTGGAGTCTGACACAATGAGCTAGATCACGAAAAAAGAACATATTGTTGTGTGGAGACTGACACAATAAGTTAAATATAGAAACTTTCACGCATTGCCGCATAGAGACTGACACAATGGGTGGAATTGCTGACTTCGTAACAATTTTGCCTCGGGTTTGACACTATGAGCTAGATCACAAAGGAAGAACATATTGTTGCATGGAGACTGACACAATAAGTTAAATATAGAAACTTTCACACATTGTCGCATAGAGACTGACACAATGGGTGGAATTGCTGATTTCACAACATTGTTGCCTGTAGTCTGACACAATGAGCTAGATTGCAAAGGAAGAACATATTGCTGCATGGAGACTGATACAATAAGTTAAATACAGAAAATTTCACACATTGTCACATAGAGACTGACACAATGGGTGGAATTGCTGATTTGGCAACATTGTTGCATGGGGTCTGACACAATGAGCTAGATCTGGAAAAAGAACATATTGTTCAATGGAAACTGACACAATAAGTTAAATATAGAAAATTTTACACATTATTCCATAGAGACTAACACAATGGGTGGAGTATATAGGAAGTTGTTTTGAATGATCTAAATCTTAGATAACTAAATCAGAGATGAAATTGGATTTTTTTGTCGGTTGTATCTCTTTTTAACCAAGGTAATAATCTGATGGAGAGCCCAAAGACATTGGTTCTGCTCAAAGCATGTTTTGAGAAATGCCATGTGTAATGCATGTGCATGATGTCTTAAATTGATATGGAACCCAAAGTGTATATGCACTGAGTGTGTATGCCCCAAGTATTTTGAAAATGTTTTTGATAATTCTCCTTCGTTAAACCATCGGGTTCTTGTAGTCACCAACTTCCCAACATTGTTTGTTGCCAATTATTGTATCTCCGAGGTTATTTGAATATGGTGAAAAGTGTCATCAATATCTTGATGTATGTATCGTAGGTGCATGCGTAGGTATGGACGTAGATGTGGACATTGGTGTGGACGTAAAAATAGGCGTGGATTTTCTTTCGATGTTTTTCTAACCAGAATAAACTTTGAT
This sequence comes from Vicia faba, assembly GCA_948472305.1. NCBI lineage: Eukaryota > Viridiplantae > Streptophyta > Magnoliopsida > Fabales > Fabaceae > Vicia > Vicia faba. The sequence goes on from OX451735.1 coordinate 110,739,098, forward strand.
ACTTTATCAAATGTTCTTTGGTGTTTCTGTATGTTATATGGACCAAATGTTGTGCATGACCTTGATATTTTGATATGGTTATGTGTATGTCATGCTTGATATGAGGCTTTTTGACGGGAAATCTACTGTCGAGATTTCCAGTGAATCTATTATCGAGATTTTGTCGAGATAATACCTTTTTCCGAGGTCTTCTAGGAAATCAACTGCCGAGATTTACCCAGGAGAATCTACTGCCAAGATTCTGTTGTGAAAATACCATATGCCGAGTTCTTTTGGAAAATCATCTGTCGGTATCAACCAGGGGAATCTTTTACCGAGATTCGATATAGAATTACCTTTTGCCGAGGTCTTCTAAAAAATCAACCGTTGTGATCAACCAGGGGAATCTACTGTGTAGATTCGTTTATGAACTACCTTTTGCCGAGGTCTTCTGAAAAAATCGTCTGCCGAGATTTAACCAGGGGAATCTACTTCTGAGATTCAACATTAAATTACCTTTTACCGAGGTCTTCTAGATAACCAATTGTCGTGATCAAAAAGGGGAATCTACTGTCGAGATTCGAAGTAGAATTGATAACTTGATCGATAATGATGATTATCTTTACATAAAATAAGGTTTTATGTTATGCGTGTAAATTTGATTTATGCATGAAATGTAATGACTGATTGATGCATGAAATGTGATGATTGATTGATGTATGTGATGAATGACTTGGATATGTGCAAATGGACGTTGGACCTTGAAATGCAAATGTGTAATTGGGATTTTTTTAGATATGCTCGACCCATGCTGTCGGACTTCGTCAGATGGATGAGTTGATAAGTATAGCTCAATTTTGGATCGAAGATTCCTAATTGAAACTATCGGCTAAACCATCATCTGATAATTAAATCAATGAATTCGCCATCGAACGTATTTTATCCCGCCGAAAGGGAAAGGTAGACATTGAGAAAACCTGAAGAGAGAAAAATCACGGTCTTTCGATCATATAGATCGGGTAAGGGAGTTGGTTACGTGAGGGGAAGGTATTAGCACCCCACACGCCCGTAGTACTCTACGGTATCCACTCTTGTTTGTTCTAATCTAAGGGTGTATAAATTTTATGTCTAAAGCTTAAGAGCTAAAAGAAAATGAAAAGAGAGAATGCATGCGAAAGAAAAGAGAAAATAATGTCGGGAAAATAAAAGTTATGCTCAGTCGGGCCCTACCCCAATGCCTACGTATCCCTTTTAAGGAATCAGAGCAGCCGTAGTTCGGCTCATATATTTTGGTTGGTTTGTGTTTTTTTAGTTAAAAAGACAAAAGCAATACTCAAGATGGAAAAACATTAGATAAAAATGACAAAACATCAACAACAAAGATAAAACATCAAAATAAGGGGCGACAAGACATCACATGGCAACACAAACTCAGATAAGATGATACCACATCAGCATGATAACAAAATATCAGATAAGATGATAAAACATCACACCTAACAGTGATGTCGAAAATCAAAGTATGATAACAAACATATGTGATGGCGAAGCATGGGCAAAAATAAAGCAAAGCATCATGGCAAGGATAACAAAGCATCATAGTTTGTATGATAAAACATCACACCTAACAATTATATTGAAGATCAGAGTAGGATAACAAGCATACGTGATGACGAAACATCGACACAAAGATAGAAAAATATCGCGGTAAGATGATGAAACATTAAAATTTAGATGATAAAACATCACGCCTAAAAATGATATTGAAAATCAAAGTAAGATAACAAACATACGAGATGGAAAAACATCGATACAAAGATAGCAAGATATCATGGCAAGGATGGCAAAATATCAATTTAACAAGGTCTAAAACAAATCCAAAAGACGCACAAACAATTAAGATTGGTTTGTATTTTTTACCTTGAAGAAGGATTTAAGTTCATTAGAGAGGTTTTATGATCTACCAAGAAAATAGAGTTTTTGTTTTAAGATGCAATATGCAAAGAAAAGAAAACATCAAAGGGAGACTAACCTAGTACTACCCCTAATGTTATCATACAAATGATTGACCCTAAAGTTTAGTTTTGAAGGGGAAACTCTAACCTATTATTGACATGCATGGATACCAATCCTAGTGTCTATCTCAAATCACCACTAACGGATGACTCAAGAAGTTCTAAAGGAGAATAGCAATGGATCACCACCTAAAACTATGTCTAACTCAAGTCACCACCAAAGGATGAATCCAGAGCTCCTAAGGTAACATGCCAAAGGTAAAACTCATAAGACATGTACACAAAGATGAAAGCAAGCAAGCAAGTCAACAAGCTCGAGAGAGCAAGCTCAAGAGAGCACCCAAACATGCAATGCAAAGTCCAGGCAAGAAGAATAATATATCAACCGAGTCTGAAAAAGCTTTATGTGGGAAGTCATAACTATACCATGGCACTAAAAGTCTAGGCAAGCAGAATAATATGATATGAACAATCATAGAGCATCATCGTTAGTCATGCGAACTCGTGAAAGACTTGGGGGCCAGAATCAAAATCCTTTTCCACTTGACCGACTCGATACACAAGATCTTGGAAATAAGTTCAGAACTCGGAACTTGCAAAAAGTAAGCATAAGAATGATAAAAATAGAAAACTGGTGGGGGTTGATTACTAACCCTTTCCACATGCATCTCTCTTTTTGGAGGACTTAAGAATGGTTGCCATATAAGAACTAAAACCAAACATCCCGCAATACAAGCACAAACGTAAACACACGTGTGGAATACCTACTCAAAAAGTTATGATTTTAAACAAACCAAACACAATTAGCACACCGACAGAATTGCCTTAAACAGGTCTTTAAATAATCCATAGAGATTCCTAACATGCTCGACAACAGGAGATCCCTTCATGCAACCGAAAGCGGTAAAGTACGGAAATAGTAAAAGGGAAAGTGGTATAATACCAAAAAAATAACAATACGTAATAAGCAAAGCAACTAAAGAAACCCAGAGGCTCCGAATCAAGCTAGCATCAACAAGTGAAAAGTGTCAGAATGCGCTTTGAGGTATCAAAAGCAAAGTATACATGGCCGGTCGTGAAAGTAAATTACAATCGTGCAACCTACAGGCAAACATATGTACAGACAAGATACAATATCATATATACACCTCACACGAGGGAAATGAGAAGTCCACATGTGGTGTCCCACAAATAAAGTAAAACACCGAAGTCTCGGCATATGTCAAAATGTGATGTCCCACAAGTAAAGCAGAATACCGAGCAAAGCAACCGCATAGGCGTCAAGCTATGGAAATCTCATAGGAACTCAAAAAACAAGTGAGATACGACAAATGTGCAACCTAGAGTTGCAAAACTAGCTCAAATGGTGAAAACTAGAAAATAGCTCAAAACGGTAAAAATACAATATGTGAAATTGCAAAGTAAGTGTTAAGCAATTAGAAACTATAAAAATATGATCACAATAGATCACAATAAGAAAATTAAGCATAGAAATGGTATGTAAAAGTCAAAGTCAGCAAGCACAAATCAACAGTACCGATAAAACAGCGAAAACGGGAAAAATGAGCCAAAAATCAAAGTTGTTGAAATTTAATGAAATTTACATGGCGGTTTGTAAACGTCCCAACGGACTCAAAAATGAAGTCAGTTTCGCTAAATTCAAACCCTAAGGCCGACTTTCGATCTATTACAGAAGCTAAAAAAGTAAAATAAAGTGCCTGAAATGTGAAAATAAGTACACACAGTTTCAGAATAGTCAAAATAGGGTAGTTACATGTAAAGAAGTCGGAAAAACTCTGCATGGTTCAAAAGTTATGGTTAAAACGAGTTTATGTACAAAAAATGGTAAAATCGGGTGTTTGTGTCATTTTCCGATTATCTCAAGTTTAGGCACTTGGAGATGGTTTCATTATATATCTTGAGTTAATCGGAATATGATACGAACCCAAACAACAAACATTGCAACAATTGGCACCAAAATCACAAAGTTGAAAAATACACATGTTATGTAAAAAGAGTGAAAATTGTCAAATTTGCGAAGTAGAGACAACTTGTTAGTATTGAATCAAAATGCTATGTTAGTATACCGTAAAGTTAAAAAAACTAAGCACAAGTTAACAACCTTCTATGCATTTAGAAAACTAGATGTACTTATGTCAAATTAATAAGCCACAACTAAAAAGAAAGAAGCATTAGTGTTAAAGTAGAAACTTGATGTTAGTCTTATATAATGTTAGAAATTAAACGCAATGCTAATGGTATCACATTACAAGCATATATCTAGTTAGAAACATCACTAGTTAGAGATAAGACAAGTTAGACACAAATGTTATATATGCAACTCACACGCTTAGTGAACATATAACATATTTTATTTTCACAATTTACAAGTCAAAACCATAATATGTACCTATGTATAAAGTGATCCAGAAATAACGGTGCATCATCAAAAATCAACCAATATGATTAATAAAAAATATAGGATACTTTATCTATGTGCACGGACTCAAAAAGGTGCACGGTTCGGTCACTTTTCGCTAAAAAATAAAAATTTTCGCACAAGTTCCAGAACTGCCAGAATTAACAAAAAAGTGTCTGAAACCAAAATCCATATGCGCAGAGAGCTCTAGAATTCTTAAGAAAGTTGGTTTTCATTAAGGAAAGTCGAAAAACTCATCACGGATCAAAATTTATGACAAAAATGAGTTTATGTCGAGTTTTTGGCAAATTTCATGAATCTTGGCAATTTCTCGTAAACTCGAGATTTTGTGTGTCAAGAATGGTTTCGTAATGTATTTTGAGTCATGTAGAAATTGTCACAACTCACAGAAAAGCAAATGTTAGTGGGGAGCTATGTACATCAAGACAAACTAGCACAACTTCACATGTTCAAAAGTATATTCTATGTCAATATCTACTCTATGTTAGTTCTAAGAGGAAATTGAACAAACACCTAGTGTGCTAAGGTTCTACAAGCAAAATTTTATGTTAGATGTACATGTCAAATTCTACCAATTCTAAAAATTAGTATTGAGCTATACTAACAATAACTTCAATTTTACAATTTAAATTTAACCTATGTTCAATTCACGCTTAATCAAAAAAGTACTTCTCAATAATCAATTTTTTCTAAAAATGCTTAATTCAAGAAAACTCACCGATAGAAGTGAAGAGGAAACTTAGGTTTGGAGATTGCAACAATCAGATTCGAGATCGGAGAAGTCTTGATCAACCTTGACCTTTTTTATCTTGAAAAAGTTTTTGGTGTTCTTGATGGAAAGTGAGAGAAAGTTGCTCTTTGATCCTTGAGCAAGTTGAGAGAAAAATTTGAATTTTTTTTAGAATTGGTGAATTATGAGAGTCCTACTTGAATTTATCCTTGAAAATTTATTATATGCATGGGCCAATTAAGCCTTGGATGATAAATTGAGTTGGGCCTCCATTTGACAGTGCAAATTCTACATGTTCAAGTCCAATTCGCAGAGACCCCGGTGCAATTTTTGAAGTTGAAATATGAAACAAAAATGTATCCAACGTCGAGAACAACATCATGTCTGAAGATGGGCTCAATCGGATAAACGGTGATTTACTTATGATTTTTTGAAGTTTTGTCTCAGACAACTTAATTTCCAACTTCAGGATTTTCAGTGAGTTGCACACGCTCTGAGCCAAAAAAAAAGTCTTCAGGATACTGTTTGCTTTTTACAATGAGAGAACAAAATTTAGCTAACTCAATTTGTGAGAAAATGCCACCAGAACCAACTCGATACGATAAAAATCGACAGAGTTGTGATTTTTTTAAGTTGGTGCAGATAAACATTTGTCACAATTTTCTTGTGCGAAAATGCCTTATAAATCCACAATTGTAGAGACTTTCTGAGCGAAATTGGCCTCCGACCGTGAGAGATGAAAATGCATCTGACATTGAGACGGAATTTTGGCCACAGGAACATGATCAAAACGAGCCATGGGTTTCGAGTTATGAATTCTTTAGTGTGCCAAAACTGCACTTTCAGCATATTTTTTATTGTATTTTTCCACTGTATAACTTTGACATATTCACGTATTCGGAGACCTTCCTTTGAGAATTAGCCTTTGGCCCGAACATGAAAGGTGAAGAGGACATTGAGAATGATTCAATGGCGAAAGAACCATCTCAAGATAGTATATCAAATCGGAGTTATAAATTTCTGAACTCCAGAAATACCGTTGATCAGTAACCCAAAAACTTAGTAACAAAATTATTTGACTGTCTTCTGCATATAATTGGCTCCCACCTGAAAATGAAAAAGTGAAGATAATATCCACAGGGACCCGGTGATCAAATGTCAGCTCAAAATAATACTCTGGCCTGGAGTTATAAAGTTCTGAAGTCTTTCGTGTCGAAATGGACTTTCAACTTGAATTGTTCTGAATCAAACAGAATCTCTGGCTTCCTTCTATCACTCAAGACATGATAGAATACACGGGAATCAGGAATGGTAAGAAATCATTCATTCACTGCATGGGTTACTGTACAAAGCTCTGAACGTCTCTGATAAGCAGACGATACCTTTTGGAACTGCCTTGATCCCATTTCAAATGCATGAATATGTATGATATGCATATGATGAAACATAAGCCATAAATATTTTGAAATCAATAGGATAAATTTTAGGGTGCAACAACTTCCCCTATTCAATCATCCTAAACCTGATAAGTGAGAAAAAGCAATAGCTTTTGAACGTTCATGGTGAAAGAGGATTGAATACTAAAAGAACCCAAAAATTTACACTCTTGAAAAAAAGAAGCAAAAACCCCCCAAAGACAAAGAATGCCAGCATACGCGAGACTTAGAAGGTACCAAACAAAATTGGATTTAGCAAGCAAAGAGTCTAATGAAAATTGGCCTTCCAAAGACATGCGTCAAAATGAAACTGTAATGCAGACTTTAACAAAGTTGAGACAAAACTCAAACTTAGAAGAGTAGATGAAACTAAACTTCATAATAAAGTGTCAAGATAAAACCAGACCACAAAGGGGATGAGATAAAACTCAAAATATAGAGAATAGATGAAGCTAAACTCTAGAAAAGTACGTGGGGCAAAGTGGCTAGAGCGCGTGATTCTAGGAGCACATGTTAGTCTCAAAAGAGACTGGATAACTAAGGATACAACAAATGAAAACTGGAGTATAGTAATCAAATACTGTTAAAGGCTCAGTAAACAAAAACTGATAAATATCCAAGGAGTGACATTAAACGAGACAAAACTTGACTCGACAATACTAGAAGATCAAAACTTTCTGGAGACGAGTACCAGGACAAAACAAACTAGCTTTCACGTACGGGTAACGAGGCAAAACTCGACCCATAGAAAAGTGATGAGAGTGCATGTTTCTCAGAGCACCTGCTAGTCTGCAACCACGAGTAAACTGTAAACAAAAACTGACTAAAGCCCGAATAGGTATAAAAGAGACATCTCAAGTCGATGGACACAGCAAATGAAATCCGTAATACAGTAAACAAACACGACCAAAGGTTCAGTAATCAAAAACTGATAGACGTCCAAAGATGGGATAAGGGTTTCGACCAAGGACACAGTAAACTAAAACCGATATAAGAGTCTAGGGAAAGAAATAAAACGAGACAAAACTCGACTCATAATGACTAGTTAGGAAGGACAAACTAGATCAGTACCAGGGCAAAACAAACTGGATTTCATGCATAGGCGACGAGATCAAGACTCGACCCAAAGCAAAGTGATGAGAGCGCATGTTTCTCAGAGCACTTGCTAGTCTTGGACCAGGGATAAACAGTATATGAAAACTGATAGAAGAATCCAAGGAACAAAGGAGACTAATTTTAACCAAGGACACAGTTAAACGAACACTGCAAAGAGACTCGGTAAACGAAAACCAATCAAGGATTCAGTAATCAAACACTGATGGAAGTCCAAGGTATCAAAACAAGATAACACTCGACTCATTATAACTAGTTAGACAAAACTAAACTAGATGAGTACCAGAACAAAAACTGGATTTCATGCACGAGTGAGGAGACAAAACTCAAAACTCGACCCAAAGCAAGGTGATTAGGGCGTACTACTACAAAGCTGCTGAAAATGAATATCGGCACGAAACTGGTATTCAAAAGGTACATCAATAGACATTGGAATGAACCAACGAGGATAGTAATGACTAGACCCGAGAAAACTGTACCAGGGTAAAACTGAACTACAATCAAGAGTAGACACTCAATCATAAAATGAATAACATCAACAAGATATTTGTATAGGGTGAAACTGAGATACTGGGGATGAAGACCTCGCTGAAATTATAATCTGAAGTTTTAGCAAATTCACTAGGGAAAACAGAAACAGTAATGTATTATATTTCGATGCGTGTTTGAATTATTTTTCTATGGAGTAATGTTCCAAGAGAATGGAAACAATACACTTTGAGGATGCAATGCAATGATGCATGATTAAATGTTTCACTGGGGAATGGCCAATCGAGAAGCCAATAACCAGTAGGTTAAAACTTGACAAAACTCACAAAAATAAATTGCAAAAATTTGTTGGAGAAGAGAAAATATGAGGAACCGTTGGAAAGAAACCCTTGAAGAGATGAAACTTTATCGAGAGTAACAATTGAGCAACTAATAGAAATAGACTATAAACACTGAGGAGAGTTGCAAAAATAAATTGCAAACTCTGCTGGAGAAGATCAAGTTGAAATTGTAATCTATGAAAAGAGGTGTTAATGAAGATTAGACGTTGCCAGAGAAGATCAGGGTAAGACTGTAACTTCTGAAGGAGAATGCCAAATAGAAATCGACTATTACGGGAGAAGATCAGGGAAAAACTATAATCTCTGGAAAAGACGGTGTGCAGTCGTGTTGAGGATGATACCAAGATAACAAACCAGATGTGAGAAGTGAAAACCTTGTTGGGGAATCAAATAAACTCTGTCAAGGCCAACTTTGTCGGGGATGAGATGTTCTTTGATAAGAAAGAATCGATCAAAAATATTATTGTTTGGAGTACACAAATCCTTGAACAGAAAATATAGTCAGAACCACACTGAGGGAGACTGACGATACTCTTCAAAAATGGCCAAACCTACCGGGGAAATTTCTGTCGGAAAATCCTTTACCGATTGCTGAAGATTTACAAAATCTCAATTCATTGACTAGCATCAACTATACTAGAGATATGGAAAAATCCTTAAATAAGGATTCCCCCAAGCAACAAATTAGCTGGGAAATGAGAGACCAGCACGTGGAATCTCTGATTGGAAACTCCGCTAGGGAATTGAGATTTCTTCAGACTTTGAATTCTTATCTAAGCAAATCCATTGGGAACATGAAACGTCTTCAAACTTGAAGTCTCTGAACGAAGCCTTTCTCATGAAAAAGATTTATGGGCAACAAAACTCTGTTGAGGAAACAAAACTCCATTGTGGATACAAAACTCTATCGGGGAGTATTTTGCTGGGGATAAGAGATACAAAACTCTAAAAGTAGAAACCCCTGCTGGGAATGCTTCTGCCATGGATTTCTTCATAAAGAACCTGACTGCCAGGGATTTAAGGAACCTTGGATATGCAGTCATAAAATAGACCATGAAGATAGTCAAACAGTATCAACCCTACTGGGGATACGACAATCTCAGCCAGCATCAACTCTACTGAGGATGATAAAAGATTCTTTGGATAAATAAATGCTCCAAGTCATAACTAAGATGGGAAAATGAGAATTTTTGAACACAAACTTCAATGATAATTCAAATCAGAAGGTAAACTCTGTTGGGAATAGTCTTTATTAAGAAACGAGATAATGCTCATCAAGAGTTGGTTGGGGAATGAAGGTATCCAAAAACCTTATCCGCCTCGAGAATCCCTCACATGACAATGCTTTGGAGAACTAACTCTGCGAGGAATTCCCTGTTCCAAAGTTTAAAAGTTAGAGGTAAGACTTTCGCATTAGTGTTGACAAGCTGCAACTTATAGAGTGAACGACAATTCCATGAGAGGACTTCATGGATCAGTACCATCATTGATATGCTTCCACAGAGTAGCGGAACTTTGAGAGACCGATCCTCAACTTGACTGCCCCAGATTGGCGAAACGAAAAAAACCAATAACCACGGGCCAAACCCTGATAAAACTTGCAAAAATAAATTGCAAATGCTGCTAGAGAAGATCAGATCAAAACTCTAACATCTGTAAGGAAACGCAAAATGGATACTTGATGTTGCTGGAGAGAGCATTAATAAAATAGGGTCTGTGGGAAATCAAAATTCACCTGACTTTTGTTTGATAACTTGTCAATCTCTCACTCGGGATAATGAAACCTTACTACTGCCAATGATATGAAGATCCATGATGGGGGTAAGAGACCTTAAAAACATAACCCTTGTCGGGAATGAGATATTCGTTGTATGAGAAACTCAACAAAAATATGCTACTGCTGGAAATACGAGAATCTTCATCTCCACTAGGGAATAAGGATGTGCTTCAACCAGAATGAAATCATGTTATGATGCTCTATCCTAGGGCTAGCAACCATAATAGCATACTCTTTTAGGGAAGTAACACTTATCAACATTCAGGATTGATATCTATTAGGAGAAGAGAGAATCTGTGAATAATTATTTTCGATGAAACGACTCTATTGGACAAATGAGAATTCCTGAATAGGAGATTTCTTGATAAGGCAACTTCACATGGGAGATGAGGATTTCTGAACAAGAGATTTTCGAAGGCAACTCCGCTGGGAAAGGAGAAATTATGAATAAGAGATCTCAACACAATTTATGAATAAGACAATGGTCTTTTCTGGAGAGATGAAACAAACCTCAACACAATTTAGTTGGAGAAATATCATTCCTGAGAGTGAGATCTCAAATAAGGCAGCTCCATTGAGGAACGGGAAATCCTAGATAAGAGATCCTCATAAACAGCCTCCTTTGAGGAAGGAAGATGATGCTAACATGACTTCAGAACAAACTTGAACAGTCTTTACTAGGAATAATAAAAGATTCTCAACATAGTGAACTTCAAACCATGCTTCTGCTATCGAGATTAGAGAATTCTTGAACAATAAGTCTTTATGAAGTGACTTCGCCAGGGAATAAGAGAAATTCCCAAAGGAACTCTCGAATTCAACTGGGGATAAGAACACTCCACTTCAGGGAATAGATATTATTTTGCTAGGTGATACTGGGGAGACAAAACTTCAAGCATCTGGAGAATAAGACTCTCTTAATATGAAATTCCAATTAGTCAATCTTCAAAAGTATCCACCTTGGAAGGTTTACTAGGGAGCAATAGAAACTTCAATTCTCTGTAGAAACCCATGATTAATCTCAAATGTATTTGGTCTTCATGAAGTGACTTCACTGGGGAATAAGAAGTTATTCAACCAAATATTCAGTCAGGGTAAAGACGCTCTGCTCCAAGGAATAGATATTATCTTACAAACACAAACATGTTAGATTTACCGAGAAATGGAAATTTTATATCAATAGGTCATAACTTTCAGTCAAAAGACTTTCTGCTAGGTGATACCGGGAGACAAAGCTTTATGCATCCAGAGAATGAGACTCTTTTAATCAAGAATTCCATTAGGTCAATCTTAAAATTTCTCATTTGGGAAGACTTACTTGGGAGAAGTAGAAACTTCAGTGTTGCTTTGGAGGAAACGTTCCAGGTTAGGGATACTTTAATTATCTTGAAAGATATTGCTCTGGTAATGGTGAATTACACAGATAAGCAAAGAAAATGATAACTTCTGCGAAACAGATCACTGAACGTACCCCAGATAGTGTGACAACTTCTCTGGAGAGGGTCCCTTTGACTTAACATAATCTGCCTCAGATTATTCGAGCTCTGAATAATTCTCTGACACAATAGGTCCACGGAGAGTCGAATCTCAATGTAACTGCTTTAGGTTGACTATCCTTTGAAAAGATTCGCCTCAAGAGGACTTCCTGAGATCTGTGTTAAGGATAGAAATCCTGACTTCAGTCAAAGATAAAGATCTCAACTTCTGATGAAGAAACAACAATTCATAGACTATAAATTCTGATGAGCTGAGGATAAGAATTCTGACTTTCCATCCAGCTCTTCACATTCATAAATTGTTTAGCCTGCGACCAGACTTAAACTGATCAACTATGAAATGGGAGAAATTCCCCTGCATAATGCCTTGCCCCTGTCTATAGGGTTGTTAAAGAACTTGTCTTGAAAGGACTTCCTGAGATCTATACCATCCAGCTAAACTGCCCCAGTGTTCCAAAACTTGAAACACGGCTTCCGACTAATCAAAATTAGAAGTGGCTTCAATAAATCTTGGGTAACGGACCCTGATCACCCGACACTTTGAGAGATTTGTTGAATCTCGACATAACTACCTAAAATTGATGAAACTTTAAGAGTCATTGGATCTTAACTTGATTGCTCCAGATTAGCATAATCTTGGCAGACCACTTCCTTACCTCTTGCTCACAGAGGAATGAGATGTTCACAGAGTTTGGAAGATAACACCTCCTTAGGATAATTAACTTACGTGTTCAAACAAGCTAGTACACAATCATACTTCTCAACTTGAACTGCTTCGCGCGCAAGCAGATGCTTAAAAAAAATTATCCTTCGGGGCCAACTGGAAACTATACACCATTGTTCAATCATAAATTTGGGGGTAGATAGAACTTTCTCATAATCATGAGATAAATAGTTCTTTATCAATCTCTCAAACTACTCTTCTTCAATTCAAAGGAGTAGGTAGAAAGCATGCCCCAGATTAAGGTCATTCTTTTCAACAGATTCTGTTAGAACATAGTTTGATTCTACAACCCTCTGTTAGAGTTTTGATGATAACAAAATACAAGATTAAATAAATTATAAGATTTATATAAGACATATATGCTACTTAAAATTATGTTGTGTATTTACAGAAACTCTGATGGAATCAGCATCAGAATATCAGTATCAACATCAGCATCAGAAGATATGTCAGCATCAGAAGATCAAACATGTGCTATACACGAAAGCCTGATGAACAGAATCTGCGCAAAACATACTCTGACTCTGAGCAAGATACTTACCATGTCACCAGTACTCTGAAGCGTCAGAATAAGCTAAAGCCAAGAACACTCTGATTTTCATTAAGCAGAACATTCTGAAGTGTCAATGTTACTATGCATTCAAGAAAGATTAATTACCAACGGCTTTATTCCAAGACAAAGATCTTCTCAAAAAGGAAAGAACGTTATGAGCATTGAAATGGATTTATGGACAGCAACGTATCTATTCCTAGGCTACTTAAACAAGTCAGTGAGAAAAGAAATGGCTAATACTTTTTTACGCACGCACGCATACGACAACTCTCTCACTCAAATTGCTAAAGCTTTCAACCAAGCTTACTCAATAGCATTAGCAGTCTAGTTTCATCTAAGCTTCATATTGTGTATTATCACAGTTGTGATATATAGTTTTTCTAGAAAACATCAAACGCACATTTGTTCATTTATCTGTAAAAGAATTTCCTTGAGATAAACCGGTATGTGGTTAGACTCAAGAAGGCTTTAACAATTGTTAAAGCAGTTGTGTATTCAGTTGAATATAGTGGATTAAGACCTCGTTGGAGAGAGGCGAAATCACCTTGACGGGTGGATTGGAGTAGTTTGAGATCAAACGAACCAGGATAAAAATAACGTGTTATCTGCTTTTGATTTCAAGTTTTACAATTCAACCCCCCTTCTTGTGTTTTTCACATCTTCAATTGGCATCAGAGCGCCTGGTTCTGAGCTTATAACACTTAACCGTGTCAGTACAAGATCCAGCATTAGAAAAACACTATGGCAGGACCACATCAAAACATCAGCAATGACAACAATGAAGAAAGAGACAGATTCAGTGGCAAACCTCCAGTCTTTGATGGAGAGAACTTTGATTATTGGAAAGACAGAATTGAAAGCTTCTTTCTGGCCCACGATGCTGATCTGTGGGATATGGTGACTGATGGATACACGCACCCAGTGAATGCAAGTGGTCAGAAGATTGACAGGAAAGTAATGTCTGATCAACAAAAGCGTGATTTCAGAAATCATCACAAAGCAAGAACAATTCTTCTCAGCGCCATCTCTTACTCTGAATATGAAAAGATATCAAACAGAGACACTGCAAAGAATATGTTTGACTCTCTGAGAATGACACATGAAGGCAACATTCAAGTTAAAGAAACTAAAGCTCTTGCGCTCATTCAGAAGTATGAGGCATTCAAGATGGAAGAAAGTGAATCAATTGAAAAGATGTTCTCAAGATTTCAAATTCTGGTTGTTGGTCTCAAAGTTCTGGACAAAGGGTATTCTACTGTTGATCATGTTAAGAAGATCATCAGAAGCTTGCCAAAACAGTGGAGGCCAATGGTCACAGCGCTAAAGCTAGCTAAGGATCTCAACAAAATCTCTCTGGAGGAACTTGTCAGCTCCCTCAGAAGTCACGAGATAGAGCTAGAAGCTGATGAACCTCAAAAGCAAGGTAAGCCATTAGCTTTAAAATCTAACAGAAAATCTGACTCCAAAGTTTTGCAGGTTGTAGAAGAAACCTCTGATGGGTCCTCATCAGAAGAAGATGAACTGTCTCTCTTCTCCAGAAGGGTGAACCAACTGTGGAAGCAGAGGCAAAGAAAGTTCAGGAATCCAAGAAGATCAGAGAATCAGAATGAATCCTCCTCTAGATACAGAAGGTCAGAACCCTCCTCTGGATATAGAATATCTAAAGGCTCTTCAGGAGGCAGAAAGCCAAACAACAAAGACATCATCTGCTATGAATGTAACGAGCAAGGACACTACAAGAGTGATTGCCCAAAGCTTCAGAGGGAAAAGCCCAAAAATAAATTTGGCAAGGAAAAGAAGAAAAGTCTCATGGCTACATGGGATGACTCTGACACATCTGAAGCTGACTCAGAATCAGATGATGAGAGAGCAAACATAGCTCTCATGGCAAACATAACAGAAGACAGTGAAGCTTATGAATCAGACTCTGAATCAGACACAGAAGATGTATTTCCTGACTTTGCTATTAACTTTACTAAGGTTGAACTAGCTGAAAGCCTTAATGAAATTCTGGAAAGATATCAGCAGATCAAAGTCAACTTCAGAAACCTAAAAAGGAATCTTGCTTCTGACTCTGATAAAACTGAGAGTCTCAAATTGGAGAATTCTGAGTTAAAAGATAAAGTTTCAAAATTAGAAAATCTATTACAAAACTCTCAGAAGGAAACAATTCTTGAAACTCCCAGTAGTGCTGATGAGATCATCAAGGAGTATGATCACAGCTTTCAGAAGTTTCTAGCTAAAAACATAGATAGAAGTAAAAATGGCTTCAATGATCTATGGAGTTAGCAGAAATGGCAGAAAAGGAATTGGATACCAAGGTAAGGTACCTACACCAAAGAATGCCATGGATTTAGTGATAAAACGCACTTCTCTTGATTCTCACTTTGTATATGGGCACACACACGACATCAAATATACTAGTAGTAATTATTCTGTCAAACCAAAATTCAACCAGAGTTTTGGTAAAACTAACAAATTAAGACCCAAGAAAATACGGGTACCTAAGGATAAAATAATACATGTTGCAGATATCTTTAGCAGCAAAGCAGAAACACCAGTCATGGTACCTGGACTCTGGCTGCTCACGACACATGACGGGAAGAAAGCATATGTTCCAAAGCCTGGAACTTAAGCCTGGAGGCCACGTAGGCTTTGGAGGCAATCAAAGGGGAAAGATCATTGGCTCTGGAACAGTAGGTAATGGAAATCTTCCCTCTATAAGTAATGTTTTATTAGTAGATGGATTAATGCATAACCTGTTATCTATAAGTCAATTAAGTGATAACGGTTATGATATAATCTTTAATCAAAATTCATGCAAAGCTGTTAGTCAGAAAGATGGGACTATCCTGTTTAATGGAAAGAGGAGAAACAACATTTATAAAATAAAACTTTCTGAACTGAAAAGTCAGAATGTAAAGTGTCTTCTGTCTGTTAACAACGAGCAATGGATCTGGCACAGAAGATTGGGACATGTTAGTATGAGAAGAATATCTCAGATTAACAAACTCAATCTGGTCAGAGGACTTCCTAACCTGAAGTTCAATTCAGATGCTCTGTGTGAAGCATGTCAGAAAGGCAAGTTTGCAAAACCAGCTTTCAAATCTAAAAATATTGTTTCCACCTCTAAGCCATTAGAACTTCTGCACATTGACTTATTTGGACCAGTTAAAACTGCTTCAGTCAGTGGCAAGAAGTATGGGTTAGTAATCGTAGATGACTATAGCAAATGGACATGGGTAAAGTTCTTAAGACACAAGGACGACTCACACTCTGTGTTTGTCACCTTCTGCAACCAAGTTCATAATAAAAAGGATCTTAGAATCGTTAAAGTCAGAAGTGATCATGGTGGAGAATTTGAAAACAAAGATTTTGAGTCATTCTTTAATGACAAAGGCATTCTGCATGATTTCTCTTGTCCTAGAACTCCCCAACAAAATGTAGTTGTAGAACGAAAGAACATAACATTGCAAGAAATGGCCAGAACCATGATCAACGAGACTAACGTTGCTAAGATCTTCTGGGCAGAGGAAATAAACACAGCGTGCTACATTCAGAATAGAATCGCTATAAGACCTATTCTGGAAAAGACTCCATATGAATTGTGGAAGAACAGAAAGCCCAACATTTCTTATTTTCATCCATTTGGATGTACATGCTTCATTTTGAATACTAAAAATTATTTGAACAAGTTTGACTCTAAAGCACAGAAGTGTATTATGTTAGGATACTCTGAACGCTCAAGAGGGTACAGAGTATACAATACAGAAACACAGATTGTGGAAGAATCAATCAGTGTTTGTTTTGATGATAAGCTTGACTCTCAAAAGTCAAAGCAGAATGAATTACTTGCAGGTATGGAAGTTGATTTCACAGGTACTGAAGACAAGTCATCAGAAGCTCTTAACAGAGACACTCCCTCAACATCAGAAAGAGGCACTGCAAGCAATCCAGCACCTTCTGTTGATCAACTTCAGAAAAGACCATCCAGAAGCAGCATGGATCACCCTGAAGAAACAATCTTAGGAAGAAAGGAAGATCCAATCAGAACAAGAGCCAGCTTCAGAAACTCTGAAGAATCCCTCATGGGATTTGTCTCTCTGATTGAACCATCTTCAGTTGATGAAGCAATTCTGGACAATGACTGGATTCTAGCAATGCAAGAGGAGCTGAATCAATTCACAAGAAATGACGTATGGGATCTAGTTCCCAAACCAAAAGGATTCAATGTCATTGGAACAAAATGGGTGTTCAAAAACAAACTGAATGAACAAGGTGAAGTCATCATAAATAAGGCACGATTGGTAGCACAAGGTTATAGTCAGCAAGAGGGGATAGACTATACAGAAACCTTTGCTCCAGTCGCCAGGTTAGAATCTATCAGACTTTTAATTTCATTTATTGTTAATAAAGGCATCACTCTGTATCAGATGGATGTTAAGAGTGCATTCTTAAATGGCTATATAGAAGAAGAGGTATATGTGCACTAACCCCTTGGTTTTGAAAGTTCAAAAAATCCAGAATATGCTTTCAAACTAAAGAAGTCACTGTATGGTCTGAAACAAGCTCCTAGAGCTTGGTATGAAAGACTGAGTAACTTCCTGTTAGAAAAGGAATTCACCAGAGGGAAAGTGGACACAACCTTATTCTGTAAGACAGTTAAGAATGACATTTTAGTATGTCAGATTTATGTTGATGATATCATTTTTGGATCTACTAAACCTTCTCTAGGAAGAAAGTTTGCTAAGTGTATGCAGGCAGAATTTGAGATGAGCCTAATGGGGGAACTGAAATTCTTTCTGGGCATTCAGATCAATCAAACCTCAGAAGGAATTTACATTCATCAGAGAAAATATGTCAGAGAACTTCTGAAGAAATTTGATCTCTCAGAATGTAAGCCATCAAAGATTCCAATGCATCCCACGTGCATTCTGGAAAGAGAAGAGGTAAGCAAAAAGGTAGAACAGAAGGTCTACAGAGGTATGATTGGTTCTCTTATTTATCTGACAGCTTCAAGGCCTGATATTTTATTCAGTGTATGCATTTGTGCAAGATTCCAATCAGATCCTAGAGAATCTCACTTAACAACTGTTAAGCGAATTTTCAAATATCTGAAAGGTACTACTAATTTGGGTTTGTTTTATAGAAAATCAAGTGATTACAGCTTAGTAGGATACTGTGATGCTGACTTTGCTGGAGACAGAGTTGAACGTAAAAGTACTTCTGGAAGCTGCCAGTTTCTGGGAGAAAATCTGATCTCATGGTCCAGCAAAAGACAATCCACAATTGCTCTATCAACAGCAGAAGCTGAATACATAGCAGCAGCTGGATGCAGCACACAAATGCTCTGGATGAAAAGTCAACTTGAGGACTTCCAGATATTTGAGAGTAACATTCCTATCCTCTGTGACAACACTTCTGCTATTTGCTTAAGTAAAAATCCAATTTTGCATTCTAGGGCTAAGCATATAGAAATAAAACATCATTTTATTAGGGACTATATTCAGAAAGGGATTTAAAATTTAAAATTTATTGACACAGACCATCAATGGGCTGATATTTTCACAAAACCACTTTCTGAAGATAGGTTCAACTTCATTCTGAAACATCTCAGCATGAAGGTCTGTCCAGAATAAAACTGTTTTAATTTTATATATTAACCTTCAGAATTGTGTTTATTTCTTTGTGAACTTCTGATCAATCCTCTTTCAGAATTTTAGAAATGCAGATTGTATCAGAATCTATCCATGAAGATCTGAGCGCTTCAGTTCAAGGATAGATGTGCTCTTCACTCAAGCAAACAAGTGTCATCCAGTCATCAGCTGTTTCCTGAGGCTGAACACGCGCTCACGCTTCTGAAAAGGCAAAGCACTGATTGGATGCATTGAGACACATGTCATGGGTAACCGTTTAAGTATCTTTCTGAATCCCCTAAAATCAGCTATCATTAAATTCTAATATTCATGATTTATTTCTCTCTCTTAAACGTTTATGTTTTCAAAAACTTTTTAGAAATCTATTTAAACACTTCACACCATTCACACCTTTTACCCTTACTTTCGTTTTCTCTCAATATTTCTGTTTTCTGTGTTCCTATTTACTCAAGAAAACCCTTCAATCTCTTTCAAAAAAACCTCGTGTGAACATGGCTTCTTCCAGCAATCCTTCTTCAGGTTCCCAGAAAGATGCTTCTTCTGAACAATATGAAGTTCCTCTCAGAACGCTTCTCACTCCAATCAAGAACCTTGAAGTTCTGTCTGAAATAATAGTGGATTTCAACAGTCTCAAGGAGAATGGTTTTGATTTAGCAGAAGAGATTAAAGCTCAAGGATGGGAAAAGTACTTTGATAGGCTGGTGGGTCCAACATTTCCTATTCTGGTAAAGGAATTTTGGATTCACGCTTCTTCCTCAAACCATCAGGTCACTTCCTACATCATGGGGAAGAAGATTGTGATTACTGAAGACTTGATTGCAAGATTGATAGGCTACAATGGTGGTGGTATTCGTTGTATTGATATGGCAGAAAGGTGTCAAGATGTTGCCCTAATTGCAAGGGAAATTTTCACGCTGGGGCTTCCCTCCAGCAAGATAATGGACTTGAAAGACAAGCACAGAATTTGGGCAAAGATCATTCTGGGTTGTTTCAACCACAAGAAGCCTACCAGCTCTCCTGATTACATAAACATAGATCAACAGTTTCTGATCTATTTTATCTCTCAAAAGGTCAAGATTAATCTAGCTCATCTTCTGTTCAACCATCTCAGGATAAGTGTCAAGGAAACAAGAGAAGATGAACGTACTAAAAGGGATTGGATACCCTTGGGAAGACCGATATCAGATATTCTGACAGAGAATAGGCTGATTGAACATTTGACAGAGGCACAAGAAATCAGCACCCTGGAACCTTCTGTTGGCAAGCAGCTGAATGCCAAAAATCTGAAGAAAATGAAGCTGATAGAGAACATTAAGAAGGAGCCCAGCGTCACTCCTTTTGCTGAAATCTCCAGCATAAGAGTCCCTCTGGACGACTTCCCTATGTTCTCAGAAATTGACTCTAAGCCTTAAATCATTCTGAGATATTTGGATGCTTGTAAAGCTGATGGTACAACACCAAATCTGAATATTCAAGATCTTCAGCAGAAGGCACCAGAGGTTGTTCTGAAGAAGTCGAAGAAAAGAAAAGTTGTTGGAGAAGGATCATCTCAACAGACTCCAAAGAAAAGAGGTAATCATGTTTCTGTAACTGTTTTAGATTCAACTGTTGTTTCCACATCTATCCCTATTCCAAATCCAATTCCAACTCCATCTGAAATCCCAACACCTCAAACCTTTGATGATTTTGACGTTGACTTTGACCCTTCTGAGTCATTAACCCTCAGAAGATCCCGCTCCAAACCACAAAATCCAAATACTACAACCATACCAGAACCAGAACTTGCACAAGTTCTTTCTGATATAGACCAACACACTTCTGTTCCTGAACCAGAAAATCCAAATCCAAACATAGAAATTCCCATCTCACCACAACCTGACATTCCACTCTCACCAATACCAGAAACTCCACTCTTTCCAATACCAGAAATCCCACAACCTTCATCTCCTCAACCAGATATTAATCCACCCTCTCCTCAACATGCACAATCTCCACAACCTGAGACTCAAACCTCTAAGGCTCAACACCCTGACTCCCCTGAACCACAACCTTTGGCCATTCAATTGCCCTGTGGTACCACTGTGAATATTCCTTAACTTCCCTCTTCACCAGAAATAACTCCACCAAATACCCCATCAAGTCCAATCGTAATTTCTGACTCTCCCACTCCCTCACCTAAGAAAAATTCAGATGACCACAGCAAGACCGTCATTGATCTAACAGTCTTTGAACACCTTGTTGCAATAAACCACAAAACTGCTATCCCTAAACCAAAACAACCAGATGTTGGTCCCAGCATATTGAACTTTGAAACAGATATACAGAAGTGGATAACTTCTTTAAAACAAGCAAGTCTGGAACTGGTTGATCCTGCTGTATCAGACCTCCTCTGGACACAATTCAGAAGATGGGTATGCGCTGAAACCTTTAAGTTGCAAGACCAGAGCTATGGACAGGCTCAACAGAACTTCAGCAATCTGCTGAAGGAAATGGAAGGTCCAGTTCTGAGCAAGCTGTTGAAGGAAGAAGTTCTTCATCTGGACATTGCGCCTTGGTCTGAAAAGCGTCCAGCATCTAAAGTTCAACCTGCAGAAGAACAGATAATTCAAGCTGAAGACTTGGGTCAATCAGAAGAAACTATAGAAAGCTCTGAGAAGCAGCCTGTATCTGAAGATCCTCAAGCTTCCTCTCTTGACAGGCAAACTCTGGAGGATTTGAAGAGATCTGATATGCTGATGAATGAAATGATGGATAAGCAGGATATCAAGATTGATTCTATAGCAAACATGGTATCTAAGCAACAGGAAACCAGCAACCAAATCAAGAGCATGTTGGAAGCTCTGTTCACACGACTTCCTCCTTCTTCTTAGAAATTTTCTTGTGTTTTCCTTGTTTTCTTTACATGTTTGTCTGTAATATTTTTACTTGTTCTAAACTATCATTGCTTCTGTTTCAATACAAACATTTTTTTGCTCTGATCATTTTAACTCTGATTATTTGTGCTTTTTGATGCCTGACAAAAAGGGGGAGAAAGAATGATATTTTTCAATAACGGATTACTGAGAAAAAAGTCTCAAACATTCTAACATTCTGATATATTTGAATTTCCTTCTTTTGAAAAGCTTACAGGTACAAGAATCTGATGAACTCTGATAAAATAAAGTTCTGATGCTCAAAGAAAGTTCAATAAAGTTCTTATGCTCAAGGTCTCAAGGAATCAAAGGGAAGTAATCAACTCAGGGGGAGTTTTTTCTCTTCATTACTCTGATACTTTTTATTCCTTATCTTCTTATCTCTGATACCTTTTATTCGTCAATTGATTATCTCTGATACCATTTCCTCTCTATCCTTAAACTCTGATACCTTTCATCATTTTATTTTAATTGAAAAAATCTGGGTTTTGTCATCATCAAAAAGAGGGAGATTGTTAGAACATAGTTTGATTCTACAACCCTCAGTTAGAGTTTTGAGGATAACAAAATACAAGATTAAATAAATTATAAGATTTATATAAGACATATATGCTACTTAAAATTATGTTGTGTATTTACAGAAACTCTGATGGAATCAGCATCAGAATATCAGTATCAACATCAGCATCAAAAGATATGTCAGCATCAGAAGATCAAACATGTGCTATACACGAAAGCCTGATGAACAGAATCTGCGCAAAACATACTCTGACTCTGAGCAAGATACTTACCATGTCACCAGTACTCTGAAGCGTCAGAATAAGCTAAAGCCAAGAACACTCTGATTTTCATTAAGCAGAACATTCTGAAGTGTCAACGTTACTATGCATTCAAGAAAGATTAATTACCAACGGCTTTATTCCAAGACAAAGATCTTCTCAAAAAGGAAAGAACGTTATGAGCATTGAAATGGATTTATGGACAACAACGTATCTATTCCTAGGCTACTTAAACAAGTCAGTGAGAAAAGAAATGGCTAATACTTTTTTACGCACGCACGCATACGACAACTCTCTCACTCAAATTGCTAAAGCTTTCAACCAAGCCTACTCAATAGCATTAGCAGTCTAGTTTCATCTAAGCTTCATATTGTGTATTATCACAGTTGTGATATATAGTTTTTCTAGAAAACATCAAACACACATTTGTTCATTTATCTGTAAAAGAATTTCCTTGAGATAAACCGGTTTGTGGTTAGACTCAAGAAGGCTTTAACAGTTGTTAAAGCAGTTGTGTATTCAGTTGAATATAGTGGATTAAGACCCCGTTGGAGAGAGAGGCGAAATCACCTTGACGGGTAGACTGGAGTAGTTTGAGATCAAACGAACCAGGATAAAAATAACGTGTTATCTGCTTTTGATTTCAAGTTTTACAATTCAACCCCACTTCTTGTGTTTTTCACATCTTCAGATTCCTGAAGCAATTCGTCCCTCGAGAAAATCAAACTTTTCATCTGATGCTTGTTATGCAAGCTCGCTTGATGTTTAGGCACTTTTCCATATGCAAAGAATGTTTTATCCTATGAATGATAAATCTAATGCAAATCATATACTTGTCTTAAAGTTAGAAAACTTTTATTGAAAAGATGCTCAAACATCGAAAAAATTTCTATACAAAGAAAATAAAAGAGGGAGTGATACCAACTCAAAAAGTTTTTAGCACGTCTCCTAGGATTCAAGTTACCGTATTCTTGTAACAGTTTTGCTTTCGAATGAACTCATGCTTCAATTAGGACTTTTAAGGGTTGTAACATGGCTTGGTTCACGGTTTTCAGAAAAAAAAGGTTTTTAAGGCTCAAAATTATTTGGTGGGCACTCATTCTCCATGATATTCTCTAGTCCTACATTCAGTTAACTCAATACGAGCACTCATATCCCAAAAGAGTTTATGATAGTTAAGGAACCACAACAATTTCTTGGACACGACAATCACTTAACCTTTGGCTTTTTTGGGCGTTCGATCACACAACTTTTCTTTTGATGAGGACTTTTATTGGATAATCCTTTTCTGCCTTTTGGGCTTTTAAAATTATTTTTCTATTTCCCTAACTTTTTCCTGGACAAATTCTTTTGAATTTCAGTTTGAAAGTCCAGTGGGATGCCATAACTTTTGCCTAAGCGACTTGTTTTCAAGTTTCGACATAGCGGGGCTTTTTTTTGTTTATTTCTTATTCATACTTCCACTTTTGAACAAGTCGTGTGACCCTAAGTCTTTGAACTTTTTGGAGGAAAGTGATTGCCTCATTCCTTGGTCGGCGAGGGATAACCATTGTTGTATCGATTCGATCTCGACCTCTGGATTTTTGTGAGGAAATAACCATTATGATTTTGATATTTTCCCGACCTCATAATGCGAGGGATAAGGTGTGGTGATCCTCATATGGGACACTCCTTCTGAAATTTGAATGCTCGTTCAGATTAACTGAACATCTACCCTGCCCCGGGTTAAAAATAAGGATTTTTTCTTAACAGAAAAGAAACTCCTACTTCGAAGGCTCAGAGGGGTTAACCAGGGTCTATCTCCCTTATATCTCTGGTGTTTGGGGATTGAAAAAGGCATGTACATCGTCAGCAAGTTTTTTACTCAAAAGCATACCATTTGGAATTCCCGGTAAATTTTCGTCATCCTCCCTCCAAAGTTATTGCTTTATTAACAAGAGTTGAATATCAAAAACATAGTAAAACAAATAAGAGTGATAACGAATGCATTAATTCAAGACAAATATATTCAATGCATCATGATTTAATATTAAAAAGATGAACAAGTTTGTATACAAGAAAGTATTGAACAAAATAATTAAGATTGCAAATGAAAATGCAAATGAAATTTGAAATTTCCATGCTGAGGAGACAAGACTTCATATGGACTGATTACTTCAAACGATCTTCAAAAACCTTGAGGCTCACTTGGATAAGAGACTCCCCACTGATCTGGACACAATAGTCTCTGAATTGATCCAAGCTTGGAATTTATCTTTGGATGACAAACCATCTTCAACTGAATAGTCGAATGTCCCCAGAATATACTCTCCAAAGGTTCTCTTAAAAGAGAAGGTGAACGATGTACCAAGAAAAAAGTTTGAAACTGTCTGCCACAATAGAAATTGGACATTGAGAAAGACGCCAGGCATGTGCTAGATTTTATACTTCAACATTTTCAATCATCAACATCACAACCAGGTTCCCTAGAATGGGAGACACGTCTAGCATTTGCATCAGGAGAGAGATTAATCAGCTGAATAGTCTCCAAAGCACGAAGCTTAATCAACTGAATTCCTAACAGACGAGGAAGTTCCAGGATGTAAGGCATTGAAATGGTATCAACATAATTCTCAGTCTTATTCTATCTTTGTTTAAAAGCTTTTCCCCATGGATTCACTTGGGAAATAAGCATTGACTGCTGATGAGAAGATCGGGGAACAAAAAACTATGGAGAGTGCCCTTGACTGAATAATCAGGTGCCCCAGCGTGGTAACTACATATGGCGTTGACAACAAGATTTGGAAGGGGAATTTGTAGACGGTACTGAAGTACGAAGCCTAACACACTGAAGCTCAAACAAGTGTGAAAAAAATGAGAATAAAACGAGATGGGATCAAAACCATTTTCAGGCTTCTTATGTTCTTGCTGATAAAATAAACCTCTTGAATTCAACTGGAAAATGGGAACCATCGGCTGATAAGACATTCCAAGCACTCAAGATAGTGGATGAAATCCACAAGGCATTCCATGGTTTGAAAGAAATCCCAAAAGATGAGGAGAAAAGAATAACTCATGTTGCAACAGTGGGTGTAGGATTGCTGACACTATCATCAAGACTTCCATGACCTAAATCAACTAGGTCTTCAACTGATTATCTTCCTTCTCGAAGAGTTACCAATCACGGACCAAGGTTTGCATGTATACCACAAACAACCACATATGAATCTTCATCTCGGCGAATACCCCACAGAGTTGTTCCATAACAGATCTCTGAACACGTGACAGCAAGATTCCAAGTCTGAAACTCTAATGAGAATACCAGGTCTGAATATGAATCTCCAACTCTGAGTACCTGTTATGAATACATGAATATGCATGAGGTGCGTGAGCAGATGCAATGACATGTTCAATCATTTTCAAGGAACTCACATGCTTTTAATTTTAATTTTAAACCAGTAAAAGATGGAGAAGTGCAACATAAATCTCACAAGCATGGTTCCTTGAAAATGGAAAGAACATGTGTGTCGAAATGATGTTAACAGGTTATGTGTGCAAGAACAAGGGATCAAGGTTCCATAAACATGGAAAATGGTTGCACTATCTCTAAACTGAATAATGAACATCACCAGATCAAAGGTATGACACCACCTTGGAACACAAAAGAACCAAGTACCAAGTGGACCAGCAACTGTATGAGACCAAAATCTCCCTATCATAAAAGGCAACTACTCAACTTCTGAAATAAACGGCCATCACAAGGTGAGAAGTCTGGAACAAAACCAGGAGATCAAGTAGTCACAAACAGGAACAAAGCCACCAACAGGAACCAAAAGTCACCATCGGTACCTGTGATAATCAAGTCCCTCCCCACTCACGGGTGAAAACTAGGTCAAGGTAAGGCCAGGTCACTCATAATCGAGGGTACTCCTTGAAAACTATCACCATATCACCTAAGTGAAAATGATAGCCCCCCATTTGTACCTCATCTGAGCATGGATGACATGACCGTACTAGCAAACCAAAGTCGACTAGCCATCCATGTTCCACTCTATTCCTAAGGTTCCTATAGTTGTCACTTGGCCTGGGTATTGGGTCTTTTACCTCTTGTAACACCCACCCACAGAGAGACAAAGAAACATCAATATCACCAGCATATGGAAAGAGATAAAATGCATGCACAAACATATGCAAGAAGTGTATATAAAGCTGTAAATAACTGGAAGTAAATGAACACCCAAAGTAGTAAACAAGCAAGAGCTAGGATCGACTCTGGGATGGACCAGCAATAGGTCGATCTTTCCTCAATGAAGTCGTGTGCTGAAATAACTGGCTGAACCGTCATCTGATAATGAAATCAATGAAGTCGCCACCGAACATCTTTTATCCCTCCGAAAGGGAAAGGTAAACATCAAGAAAACCTAAAGAGGGAGAAATCACAGTCTTTCGACCATAGAGATCGGGTAAGGGAGTCAGTTACGCGAGGGGAAGGTATTAGCACCCCACACACCCGTAGTACTCTAAGGGTGTATAAATTTTATGTCTAAAGCTTAAGAGTTAAAATAAAATGCAAAGAGGGAATGCATGCAAAAGAAAAGAGAAAATAATATAGGGAAAATAAAAGTTGTGCTCGTTCGGGACCTACCCCAATGCCTACGTATCCCTTTTAAGGAATCAGAGCAGCCGTATTTTGGCTCATATATTTTGGTTAGTTTGTGTTTTTTTAGTTAAAAAGACAAAAGCAACAATCAAGATGGAAAAACATTAGATAAAAATGACAAAACATCAACAACAAAGATAAAACATCAAAATAAGGGGCAACAAGACATCACATGGCAACACAAACTCAGATAAGATGATACCACATCAGCATGATAACAAAATATCAGATAATATGATAAAACATCACACCTAACAGTGATATCGAAAATCAAAGTAGGATAACAAATATATGTGGTTGCGAAACAACTGCAAAAAGATAGCAAAGCATCATGGAAAGGATGGAAAAGTATCACAATTTGGATGATAAAACATCACACCTAACAATGATATTAAAGATGAGAGTAGGATAACAAGCATACGCAATGGCAAAACATCGACACAAAGATAGAAAAATATCTTGGTAAGATGACGAAACATTACAATTTAGATGATAAAACATCATACCTAACAAAGATATTGAAAATTAAAGTAGGATAATAAACATACGCGATGGAAAAACATCGATACAAAGATAGCAAGATATCATGGCAAGGATGGCAAAACATCAATTTAACAAGGTTTAAAACAAATCCAAAAGACGCACAAACAATTAAGATTGGTTTGTATTTTTTACCTTGAAGAAGGATTTAAGTTCATTAGAGAGGTTTTATGATTTACCAAGAAAAAAGAGTTTTTGTTTTAAGATGAAATATGCAAAGAAAAGAAAACATCTAACGGAGACTAACCTAGCACTACCCCTAATGTTATCATACAAATAATTGACCCTAAAGTTGAGTTTTGAAGGGGAAACTCTATCCTATTGTTGACATGCATGGATACCAATCCTAGTGTCTATCTCAAATCACCACCAACTGATGAATTAAGAAGTCCTAAGGGAGCATAGCAAGGGATAACCACCTAAAACTATGTCTAACTTAAGTCACCACCAAAAGATGAATCAAGAGCTCCTAAGGGAACATGCCAAGGGTAAACATCTTAAGACATGTACACAAAGATGAAAGCAAGCAAGCAAGTCAACAAGCTCGAGAGAGCTAGCTCAAGAGAGAACCCAAACATGCAATGAAAAATCATATACTGGGGAAAAGGGAAAAGCTCTAGTCAGGGGAAATATATCAACCGAGTCTGAAAAAGCATTATGTGGGAAGTCATAACTATACCATGGCACTAAAAGTCCTTGCAAGCAGAATAATGTGATATGAACAATCATGGAGCATCAACATTGGTCATGCGAACTCGTGAAAGACGGGTGGGTCAGAATTAAAACCCTTTTCCACTTGACCGACTCGATACACAAGATCTTAGGAACACGTTCAGAGCTTGGAACTTGTAAAAAGTGAGCATAAGAACGATAATAATAGAAAGCTGGTGGGGGTTGATTACTAACCCTTTCCACTTGCCTCTCTCTTTTTGGAGGACTTAAGAATGGTTTCCATATAGGACCTAAAACCAAACATCCCGTTATACAAGCACAAACGTAAACACATATGCCGAATACCTACTCAAAAAGGTAGGATTTTAAACAAATCATACACAATTAGCACACCGACAAAATTGCCTTAAACATGTCTTTAAATAAACCAGAGGGATTCATGACATGCTCCATAACGGAGATCCCTTCATGCAATCGAAAGCGGTAAAGTGCGGAAATAGTAAAAGGGAAAGTGGTATAATACCAAATAGATAACAATCCATAATAATCAAAACAACTAAAGAAACCCAGAGGCTCCGAATTAAGCTATAATGGTCGGTCGTGAAAGTAAATCACAACCGTGCAACCTGAAGGTAAACACATGTATAGACAAGATACAATGCCATATATACACCTCACACGAGGGAAATGAGAAGTCCACATGTGGTGTCCCAAAAATAAAGTGGAACACCAAAGTCTCGGCATATGTCAAAATGCGATATCCCACAAGTAAAGCGGAATACCGAGCGAAGCAACCGCATAGGCGCCAAGCTATGGGAACCTCATACGAACTCAACAAACATGTGAGATACGACAAATGTGCAACCTAGAGTTGCAAAACTATCTCAAATGGTGAAAACCAGAAAATAGCTCAAAACGGTAAAAACACGTTATGTGAAATTGCAAAGTAAGTGTTAAGCAATTAGAAAATATGCAAACATGATCACAATAGTTCACAATAAGAAAACTATGCATAGAAATGGTATGCAAAAGTCAAAGTCAGAAAGCACAAATCAACTATACCGATAAAACGGTGAAAACGGGAAAAACGAGCCAAAAATGAAAGTTGTCATAATTTAATAAAATTTACATGGCAGCTTGTAAATGTCCCAACTGACTCAAAAATAAAGCCGGTTTCGCTAAATTCAAACCCTAAGGCCGACTTTTGATCTATTACAGAAGCTAAAACAGTAAAATAAAGTGCCCGAAACATGAAAATTAGTACACAAACTATTCCTAAATAGTTAAAATATGGTAGTTACATGTAAAGAAGTCGGAAAAACTCTGCATAGTTAAAAAGTCATGGTTAAAACGAGTTTATGTACAAAAACGGTAAAATCGGGTGTTTGTGTCATTTTCTGATTATCTCAAGTTTAGGAACTTGGAAATGGTTTCATTATGTATCTTGAGTTAATCGGAACATGATACAACCCAACCAACAAACATTGCAACAATTGACACCAATATCACAAAGTTGAAAAAATACACATGTTATCTAAAAAGATTGAAAATTATCAAATTTGCGAAGTAGAGACTTGTTAGTATTGAATCAAAATGCTATGTTAGTATACTGTAAAGTTAACAAACTAAGAACAAGTTAACAACATTCTATGCCTTTAGCAAACTAGATGTACTTATGTCAAATTAACAAGCCACAACTAAAAAGAAAGAAGCATTAGTGTTAAAATAGGAACTTGATGTTAGTCTTATGTAATGTTGGAAATTAAACTCAATGCTAATGATATCACATTACAAGCATATATCTAGTTAGAAACATCACTAGTTAGAGATGAAACAAGTTAGACACAAATGTTATAAATGCAACTCACACACTTAGTGAACATATAACATACTTTATTTTCACATTTTACAAGTCAAAAACCACAATATGTACCTATATAAAAAGTGATCCAGAAATAACGGCACATCATCAAAAATCAACTGGTATGATTAATAAAAAATATAGGATACTTTATCTACACGCACAAACTTAAAAAGGTGCACGGTTCGGTCATTTTTCGCTCAAAAATACCAATTTTTGCACAAGTCCCAAAACTACCAGAACTAACCGAAGAGTGTCTAAAACCAAAATCCATCTGCATAAAGAGATTCAGAATGCTTAAGAAATTTGGTTTTCATTAAGGAAAGTCGAAAAAACTCACCGCAGTCAAAAGTTATGGCAAAAATGAGTTTATGTCGAGTTTTTGGCAAATTTCATGAATGTTGGCAATTTCTCATAAACTCAAGATTTTGTGTGTCAAGAATGGTTTTGTAATGTATTTTGAGCCATGTAGAAATTTTCACAATTTACAGGAAATAAAATGTTAGTGGGGAGCTATGTACATCAACACAAACTAGCACAACTTCACATGTTCAAAAGTATATTCTATGTCAATAACTACTCTATGTTAGTTCTAAGAGGAAATTAAACAAACACCTAGTGTGCTAAAGTTCTACAAACAAAATTCTATGTTAGATTTACACATCAAATTCTACCGATTCTAAAAATTACTATTGAATTATACTAACAACAACTTCAATTTTCACAATTTAAATTCAACCTAGGTGTAATTCAAGCATAATCAAAAAAGTGTTTCTCAATAATCACTTATTTCAAAAAAAAGCTTAATTTAAAAAACTCATCGATAAAAGTGAATAGGAAGCTTAGGTTTGGATATCACAATAATCGGATTCGAGATCAGAGAAGTCTTGATCAACCTTGACTTTTTTTATCTTAAAAAAGTTGTTGGTGTTCTTAATGAAAAGTGAGAGAAAGTTGCTCTTTGATCCTTGAGCAAGTTGAGAGAAATTTTTTGAATGTTTTTGAGAATTGGTGAATTATTAGAGTCCTCCTTGAATTTTTCCTTGAAAATTTATCATATGATGGGCCAATTGGGCCTTGGATGAGAAATTGAGTTGGGTCTCCATTTGAAAGTACAAATTCGACACATTCAGGTCAAATTCGCAGGGACCCTGGTGTGATTTTTGAAGTTGAAATATGAAACCAAAATGTATCCAACGCCGGGGAATACATCGTAGTTGAATATAGGCTCAATCAGATAAACGGTGGTTTACTTATGATTTTTTGAAGTTTTGTCTCAGACAACTTAATTTCCAACTTCAGGATTTTCAGTGAGTTGCGCATGCTCTGAGCCAAAACGCAAGTCTTCGGGATACCATTTGCTTTTGACAATGAGAGAACAAAATTTAGATAACTAAATTTGTGAGAAAATGCCACCTTAACCATCTCGATACGATAAAAATCGACCGAGTTATGATTTTTTGAAGTTGGTGCAGATAAACATTTGTCACAATTTTCCTGTGCGAAAATGCCTGATAAATTCACATTTTTTAGACTTTCTGAGCGAAATTGGCCTCCGACCGTGAGAGATGAAAATGTATCTGACATCAAGACGTAATTTGGCCACCGGAACAGGATCAAAACGAGCCATAGGTTTCGAGTTATGAATTCTTTAGTGCGCCAAAACTGCACTTTCAACACATTTTTTATTGTATTTTTCACTGTATAACTCTGACAGATTCGCGTATTCGGATACCTTCCTTCGAGAATTATCCTTTGTACCAAACATGAAAGTTTGAGAGGACATTGAAATGGATTCAATGGAGAAAGAACCACCTTGAAAAGGTATATCAAATCGGATTTTTAAATTTCTGAACTCCAGAAATACCGTTGATTGGTAACTCAAAAAATTAGTAATGAAATTATTTGACCGTCTTCTGCATATAATCGGCTCCCACCTAAACATGAAAAAGTGAGGATAATATCCAAAGGACCCGGTCATTAAATATCAGCTCAAAATAATACTCTGGTCTAGAGTTATAAAGTTCTAAAGTCTGTCGTGTCGAAACGAACTTTCAACTTGAACTGTTCTGAATCAAACAGAATCTATGGCTTCCTTCTATCACTCAAGACATGATAGAATACACGGAAATTAGGTATGGTAAGAAATAATTCATTCACTGCTTGAATTATCTGTACAAAGCTTTGAATGTCTCTGATAAGCAGTCGTTACCTTTTGGAACTGCCTTGATCCCATTTCAAATGCATGAATATGTATGATATGTATATGATGAAACATAAGCCATAAATATTTTGAAATCAAGAGGGTAAATTTTGGGGTGCAACACTAATTCATGATTTATATGCTTTATGATTATGACTCGAATGGTTTTAGAATGGTGCCCCTATGATGGCTCATGGATGATTAAAGCGTAGAGGTTTGCTTATGCAACAAGGTTGCTTGTCACATGGCGGTTGAATGTTGTGCTATCATGATTTCCCGATACTCGATTTGAACTTGAAGATTGTTGATGTAGGAGAAAGATCCACTGGAATTGTGAAAGTACGAGGAGAGCTTGCCCCCATGTGGATTGTCTTCTCCTAATTTGTTAGCAGGGTCTTGGAGGAGATTTTAATTGACATGAGCTTTAGAAATAGTTTGATCATAATATGAATGACCCCACTACTTTTCATTTTGAAACATTATGCTTTTGACTAATGGGTTCTTGGATGGTTTTCCCTTGATGGGCTATTTTTTTGAATCAATTTCTTCTGAATGAGCCTTGTGGTGGTATGCCCTGACATTTGTACTTCTTGAAAGATATGCCCCCAATCTCCATAATTTAGAGGAGGTGATTTTGGATGAACTTAGACATTACCATGAACTTGACATAGATTTCCCCCAAGTGTTCGGAGCTTGAAAATTTTGTACTTGATGTTGCTTGAAGAATTTGGACCTTATGTGCAATAGGATGAACTTGGTACGTACTGCCCCAGCATTTGAATCTTGGAAGGTTGACCCTGATTATCAAGGCCTTGAGATGTTTGTTAAAACGAGGAAATGGAGTCATACCCTGTTGTGATATGACCTGATTAAGGAATTCTTCTTCGAAAAGCATGCCCCTGATTGAACATTGCTTTGAATTTTGATTGAAGTTGATTGAATCTTAGAATGATCACCCCTTATCAATAGTATCTTCAAGTGACATAACCCTATGATCATTAATATTTGCCCCTATTTATATGGGTCCTCCTAGATGCTTTACCCCTAGTTAGAAGCTTCTTTGAAATGTTGCCTTTGATCAGACCATTTTCGAAATCTCCTTAATGCTAAGTATTGAATCGCAGATAAAATTGTACATTTTAAAAAGTAATTATGTTAGATGCACATGCAAGTTCTTGAAATCAAAGTTTGAATAGAAATGGATGGTTTAGAGGTGGATATTCAAAGAAGCGAAGTAGTTAGAAATATTTTTTAACAAACATTAAGAGTCAGTTTAACACAAATTTTGCTGAGTATGCATTCATAGTGAACCTAGCCTCAATTAGGACTTTCGAAGGTTGTAACGCAACCATGGTTCGTGGTTAAAGAAACAAAAGATATAAGGCTCAAAATTTATTTAGCCCACCCCATTCTCCTTGATGTTCTCCAATCCTAATTTCAATTAACGCAACAGACGTGTCTAATCCCCAAGAGAAATTTTGTAGTCGTGCAGATGATAAGAGGAATGGATAAAGATCCAAGCATTGATGAGAAGCCTTGAAGATTCTTGAGGTGGCTTTCACAAGACTGTTTTCCAATTTATTTGTTTTTTATAATCCCTTATTTTACATAGACCAATTCTTTTGAATTTCGGGTCCACCGGAGTGCCCTAACTTTTGCCTAAGTTAAGTTTTTTTATTGTTACTTGACTTAGCAGGCTTTCTCCTTTTTTGTATTTTTTTTTTTGCTTTTGATTTTGAAAATTTGTGACTGCCACGTTTATTGTTTTAAGCTTTGTCTTCATCGTTTCCTTGATCTTAATTGATGTATTGAGGAAGAAGACATTGTGGACTTTGTCTTTGTTGATTCTTCAATCTTGGAGGATGAACGCGAGGAAAAGGATGTGCTTGAACCTTTTCTTAGATCGTTTCCTCAATGATGTATCGAGGAAAGAGATATGCTTGAACCTTTTATTTAGATAAATCACTTCTCTTGAGAATAGAATGCGCCATTGAATTAATTGAAATACTACCCTACCCCTGGTTAAAACTAATGTTTTTTTTTAATCTTTTTTAGTAAATAGAACAAAACTCTAATTTCTGGCTCGAGGGGGTTAACTATGGATTAACTCCTTATTTCTCCACTGTTTAAGAATTGAAACAATGTCTTACATCATCAGATAAGCCTTACTATTAAAAAGCATACGTAAGCAAAATTCTATTATTTTGTATCTTCATGATACTCCCTTGAAGTTTGTTAATGTTATGCGATGGAAGATAAAAAAGAAGAATAGAAAGTCGTTGATTATTTTTGGAATGGATCGATTTCAAAAATATGCATGCTTATTTTATTAGAATTACTTGACCAAAGAGTACAAAGTTTATAACAAATAACACTTAGCAAGAAAGAAATTACAATTTCAAATGATAAAGGCCTAATGATCTAGAGATAAGCCCTCTTGTTGATCCACAGACTTTAGGGGATTCTTCTTAGTCTTTGGATTTGTCAAAGCAAGGGCGACAATTCGCCCTTGAGATCCCTTCTTCAAAAGTAAACTGCTTATTATCGATCAAATCTTGGATCTTGTCTGAAAGCCCAACATTTTTCTATAGTATTCCTTAGAGAATTTGCATGATACTCGCACCTGGCATTTGCATGATGTTTAGGCGGGAGTGCCCCACTCAAAAGCTTCAGTGACTTCCGCTCTACCAAAAATGCCTTGAGTAAGTGTTGTAGCAGCTGATTGTGCAATATGGGAAGTGGATGAAATATCCTTGGTGGTATTTTTTGTCTTCCCCTTTGTTGGACATATCCCTTCTTTTGATAGGGTTGTTGATGTTGAGATTGGGGAACTTCCCATGGTGGTGGCATATGTGGTGTTGAATAGGCCTGTGGTTGGGATGACGAAGGGTTTCCTTCGCTCCTCAATAATAATTGCATGATCAAGTTCATTTGAGTCTTCAACTGGTGGACCTCCTTCTTCAACAGTTCTTGGCCTTTTTTGAGTTCCTTCATGGCTTCTTGAGACATGTTTTGAGTTCACTTGTGAGTATCGGGAATCTTGCTAGCTGTATTATAGTTGGATAAGGGTGGAAGTGTAAATGATATGAACTTTGTTCAAATAAATGAATGCGAGATATGCAGATGCATGGATATGAAAAATAAATTATTTTTTTGCTCTCGAGGGTAGCAAAATGTTTTCATAGAGAGGCAATGCGACGGGGATATAGTACAAAGGTAAACATAAGGGTACCATATACGAGTTTAATGATAGACATGATGATATCCTACACTAACTCAGAGATTGAGACTGGCAGGGACTTCTTATGGACGAAGAAAATAATAGACATGGATTTGATGATATCCTACATTGTCTCAGAGATTGAGATAGGCAGGAATTATTAAGGATTAAGGAAAATGAGGGATGACAAGTAATCCCTACAAGGATATGGATTATGACATAGACGGAAGCCTTAAAGACAGTAGTGGAAGAAAAGATAACCCTTGCAATTTTACAAATTGTAGTGGGGTTTGTGAAAGGCATCCCTAGAAGGAAGGCTCCTAGTTTTTCCCTATGGATATTCTACCATCCCCATAAGGTGGTTTCCTTAAGGTTATCATGAATTAAACTAGAGGAAAAGTCATAAGGGCCTCCCTTAAGCGGAGTCTTTTTATAGACCGAAACTTTCGTCTCTAGGTCATGAAAGGTCTCATCATGAGTTTTTTGTTTAAAGGTCGTACAAAGAGTAATAGGTTTCATTCCAAATTCTTACTTCCCAAGAGGATGTCTCTCGAGAGGTATTCCTTTTATGGAATTCCACCGACTCTAGGCGAAGTCATCACATAAACTCATAGGGCTGATGTAACCCCTTGGCTAATAGACAAACCTTCTTTCTAAGGTTTTTTTGAAAATATTTTTTGCAAAATTTTAAATCCCACCACCAATATAATAATATGATAAAATATAATGAGCAAAATAAATGAATAAATAAATAAAGCAAAATAAAGAAAATCCAAAAATATAAGCAAGACCCTAAAACCAAAAGGAAAAGCTTATAAACCTAGGGTTGAGTCCCTAGCAGAGTCTCCAGCTATTGTAACTGATTTTAAATTCAGAGTCACCACCCTTAATTTTTACCCTAAGGAAGGGAGTATAAAGGAATAACCCTAAAGTTCAGAGATTCTAGATTTGGACTCGGTTCTAGACGAGGAGAAGGTGTTAGGCACCCCTTATATACCTTGTTCGCAAGGATACTAGGTTTAGAAGTGCATTTTTTTAAGAAATAGGGTTTTAATTTATTATTAGGGGAACTTGCTCAAGGATTACCATATGCCTACGTATCCTATTAGGAGGAATCAGAGTCCTAATTCGTAGTTCGCAGTTGGTTTGTGTTTTTTATGGATTACAAATATATTTGAATTTCTCGCATAATTAGTCTAGGTGTCGGGAGTAGCGAAGAGTTTTAGACAAAGCACGCGGTTGATTTAAATATATTCACAATCTTTTTTGAAATTTTATTTATCGAATTAATTTGATTAGGAAAATGAATTTGTGGTTAGTTAGATATTTTTTAATATATTAATTATTGAAACTGTTCTAATTAAATGCATGATAAAAGAGAATTGAATTAGATGCAATAAACAAAATAATTTTTAATGAGTTTAAAATTAATAAAATGTGTGATAAATAATAATAGTGATGAATATAATATTAAATATATTTATATATATAATATAAAAATATATAATAACTACTATAATTATAAAATAAAAAAAGAAATATAAAAATTATATAAAAAAAATGAAATAAATAAAATAAGAAGAAAAAAAGTTTAAAAAAACGGGAGGGGTGCAAATATAGTGGATGTAGTAAAATGTTGAGGTTCTAATAGTATGGTCTTGAATTCAGATATTGAATTTAGGTCCAAAGGCCAAGGGGGTATGTTTCTATTTTGCATAGTAATACCAGGGGGTGGAGAGTGTGAAAAATCGTTGGACCTAAGTGGTTGGGTAAGAATGAGGCCCAACAACCCTTTACATAAAATCAGAATTAAGAAAAACAAGGTGATGTGATAAAAGAAAAAAAATGGATTGGGCTATGGGCCTGCTCTGGACCGGTTTACTCATGAGAGGCCCAACTGAAAACATAAAAAAAGACCCTAGGATATCAAATGGAAACAGTCGCTCTCACTCTCTTCCAACTTTCTCTTTCACGCTAACTTCCACATCTCCTCTGTTCATTACCAAATTTTGCTCTGTTTCAAACCATAACTTCCTCTATTTTCTAACTCTTTTTTTATTAACAACAGCAACATAGTAATAACAGCAACATGGCATATAATCGAAATTTACCGATTCATAGCATCATAATTACAAATGGTATAACAGCAGGTTAAAGCAACAAACATAGTGGTTTTATGAGAAAGGAAGATACTTACAAAGTCAGAGCCAGTCCGGCGGTATTTCAATTCCGATGAGAAATAAGAAGACCGAAGATGAGTATGTTGATACTAAATTCCTTCTGAAAATTCTAAAGTGGTTGTGTTGTTTAATGCTTCTGAACTTTATACTTGCATGTTGTTTATAAACAATTGAGGGAAGCTTTATCTTGACAGTGTAACATTATTCTCTTCTCCTTTATCTTCCTCGTTTCTTTCTTCCTCCCCTCTATCCATCTCCCCCTCCTTACTGTAATCTTGGGCTTTTATAGATTTTTTTAGGGACTTTTTTTATTAGGAAACAAATAAATTTGTCTGTAAAATTTTGTATGATTTGAACAAGGTTTTAATTCAATTAAATTCTTGTCTGTATTTATATGTTAGGTTTTTAATTTTCATATATTTGTATTAGCTTGTTTCTATTTTGATTCATTCAATTTTAATAAGCCTTAAACTTGTTTTGGTTAGTGATGAATACAAATGTTTATTTCTGTTTTGGTCCATGGATTGCAACGATTATGTTCCTGTATTTTTTAGAAAGTTCATCTTTGAATATGTACAGCGAGAGTTTTCTTTTCTTGATAATTGAAACAATAATCGTTTAGGAATTTGGACCATGCACTACTTTGATCTGGGCCCGTAATGGACTGCGTATTAAGGCCTCCTCTTTGGTCATTATTTTTAGCAAGACTAAATATAATAATCTGAATAACAAAATAAAACTAATATAATCCTAAAAGCCTAGTAACAACAATAGTTATAGAAAATGAAAAATAAAATTTAATTCTATCATAGCAACAATGATACGGCTTTTAATAAACAAAAATAACAATAAAATCTTACGTAATTATATTAGTGAAAATAGCCAAAAAATTAGGCTAATAAATAAAATATTAATACTAATAATAACTATGGCTTAAAAAAACAATATTTAAAACCTACAAAAATAAAATAAAATAAAATAATTAATAATATAATTTTAATAATGTTTGTTATAATAATGTGAAAAAATCATTTTTCTTTAAGACAAAAATTACAATGGGCCTAATTTGTTTAATTTATTGGGCCTTACAAAAATGAAATAATTTGTTTTATGGATCCATTCTTTTAATACTTTAAATGGGCTCCTTTTTAAACCTAATAGGCCATCAGATGTTGATGGTCTATTTTAAATCAACACACCATTTTTCATGTCTTACTCCTCCATACAAATAAAAACTATATAATACGATTTATTTAAATAGAACCTTAAGTGTAATATAAGGGTAGGGCAAATTTGGGGTATGACACGTATCATTCATTATTTTTCATTACTCGTTTTTGATTGAATCACTTTAGTTCTATTTGTACCCTAATTTTGAGGTAACTTTCCATTGTTCATATATGTTGGAGGCCAAAATTCTTGTTTTAACTGGATTTCATTATGCTTAATCTTTTATTTGTGTTGATTATATGAAAGCATGAAATTGATCAAGACATTTGTTTGATTTTGAGCATAATTACCTAGCCAAATTATTAACTTACCTTGTGAGTGTATGAACTTTTGTTAACCCCTTTTGAGTCTTTTTGTCAACGTCTATGTTATTTTTGAACTTAATGCTTGTCTATGAGTGTTTTGTTTTCCTTTTGGAAGCTTTGTGAGTTGATCACTCCCTTAGGTTTAGGCAAGTTTTTGTTTCTATTAGCTATAGGAATTATCCCTTGTTTGTTAACCAAGTGTAATAACCGGCAAAAAATATAGAGTCTCCACCATTAATTTTTATCTTAAGACGAGAATATAACAGAATAACCCCAATTGATGATACAAAGATTATAAGTTCTTGACTCACTTTAGACGAAGGGAAGGTGTTAGGCACTCTTCATCTACCTTATTCACAAGGATACTAGGGTTTAGGTTTAAGGTTTAGGAATATGGTTTTAATTTTTTAGTTAGGAGAACTCACCTTGGTTTTTAAATCGCATGCCTACGTATCCTCTTATGAGGAATCAGAGCTCCAATTCGTAGTTCGTATTGTTTGGTTGTTTTTTTTATGGAATGTGGAAATATTTTTAATTAATCCTTGAACCTAGTCTGGGTTTGAAAATAGCGGAATCGTAGACGCAGTTCAAAATTAATATAAAATATTTCCACAATCTTTTTTGAAAATATACTTAGTTTGAAATTAAGTTAGTAGAAAAAGTCAGTATTTGATGGGTTAGCTATTTTGAATTAATTTGATTTAAGTTTAAGATTATAATTTTTTTAATTTAAAAAGATTGTGTTAGATTTATATGAAAAAATAAAAAAGAATAAAAACAAAAGAATATATCATGGTAAAAATGTTAAACCTAAATCCTAAAAAACTAACGTGACTACAATGAAGTTGTACAACTAAAAGCTGATATTAAACATAATAACTAATTGTCAATTCCTACTATCTTTTAATAATAATAATAATAATAATAATAATATTTAATAATAATAATAATAATAATAATAAATAATAGAAATAGTAATATAAATAATAGAAAAACATAGTTGTCAAAATGAGGGATGGGGGGGGGGGGGGGGGGGGGGGGGGGGGGGGGGTGTGGCGGCTTTGTTGTTTATCAGTAAAATATTAGGTTGTTAATTTTCAAAGTAAAATAAGTATCCAACCAAAGATTGTCATGCGACCGTGAGAAATTGAAAAAGATAACAATACCACCACTTATTAACATAGAATAGAATATAGCAAATATTGAATAAAATTACCTTTTCCCCTTCTGTAGATCTTAGGTTCTTCTATCAAGAAAAAAATTTATTTCACTCTTGTTTGTTTGCTTCTTCACCACCTTTATTCTTATTCTTTAACTACAAAACAAAACAACATCTTGCATAATGTAAAAAAGAATAAAGTACCACAAGAGGAAAATGTTGGCGCGGTAGAGTTTTCTTGGTGAAAATTGAATTGTGGGTGATTGTTCGCTATTGTTCGTTAAAGAAAATAACAAAATTATTGCTTCGTAGATAATTGTTGATCTGTAAATGATTATTGATTCTCCAAATGGTTACTGATGGAAAAAATTTAGGTGTTCCATTCAAAACCCTAAAATTAATCAAAATAGTTGTGTAGAAAGAATGTTTGTGAGGGAGAGATAGAAAATTGTTGATGGGGAATATGAAGTGAAGAGAACTCTATTTATAGGAAAACTTTAGATAAAAAATTAAATGTGATTCACCTATTTTTGGTAAGATTTATACTGATTGAGGCTTGATTGAAACTTAGAGAATAAGATTATGAACCTAGACACTTTTGTGATTTTTTTCAATATTGCGATTGATTCATGATTGATAAAGATTTGATTTTGACAGATTTTGTTTATTTTCTTAATTTTAACTATTAAGTGCATAAAATCAAATATTTTAAAAAATAAATAAATAATTTAAAATTAAAATATTCATTTATAAAAGAAAATTCTAATTAAAAAAGAAGAAAAATGATTTTTTCTAACCCTTTCTGTTTTCTTTTCATGAATTGACTAATTAAAATAACTCTAAATCTAAATGAATATTATCATAATCTAAATTAAAATTAGTTGTACTAAAAATAAAAATAGTGTTAAAATAATCTAAAATTAATATAATCCTAATAATAATAAGATAAAAAATTAGTAACAATCATAATAAATTCTAAATATATTAATAATAAAAATAAAATAAAAATCTAATATTCTAAAAATTAAAATTAAAACCAAATCAAATATTGAAGATGGAAATAGAAATTGAATCAAAGATTAAAATCAAATATTGAAAATAAAAATAGAAACTAAATCAAAGATTAAAATCAAATATTGAAAATAAAAATAGAAACTAAATCAAAGATAAAAAAAAATTAAATCTAAGAATGAAACTCAAAGATTTAAAATTATAATAAAAATCAAATCAAAAATTTTATTGTGTGAAAAATTACATTGAATAATCGTTGATTTGTTTCTTAAATAATGATTCTTTTTTTTATTTATGGTCTAAAAGCTGCATAAAAATTATTATTTAAATGAAATAATAAATTTTTTAAAAATTCCTAATAATAAAAACGAAAATTAATTTAAAATAAAAGAAAAATACAATTTTAATTATTTTGTGATTTGAAAATAATGCAATAAAAGTTAACAGTAAAGAAAAGACAAATACAAGAGAAAAAATGCACTAAAGTGATAAAGATGAGAT
The DNA here is from genome assembly GCA_948472305.1 of Vicia faba. Taxonomy (NCBI): domain Eukaryota; kingdom Viridiplantae; phylum Streptophyta; class Magnoliopsida; order Fabales; family Fabaceae; genus Vicia; species Vicia faba. The sequence goes on from OX451735.1 coordinate 110,781,060, forward strand.
TTGAACTCAAGTTCTCCCATACTTACACTCTTTTCTCTCACTTCATTACCGCTGATCATTGTACTTATTCAAAATAAAAATGCCGCTTAAAAATTATGAAGGGCGGGAGTATTTGTTATTTAAGAAACACAAATAATCTAAAGTAAACTATATATATATATATATATATATATATATATATATATATATATATATATATATATATATATATATAATAAGCAAAATAAATCAATGTTAAAACGTTAGTATAAATTAACCAAAAAATTTATAAAACCCAAGTTTGAAATTATTTGATGGTTAGAAATGGGCGGGAAAATTTGGGGTATGACAACTGCCCCTATTTAATTGCTCTTTGATTGAGGGTGCGAGAATACGCATGTCTCACACATTCAAATCAGAGGGTTATTAAATAATGGAAGACCTATAAATTTGACCAAAGATTGGCTAGATAAGGATACACTGTATAGCATACCTCAGAGGATGAAGAAATAGGCAAAGATGGTGATGTATCATCCTACCAGAGTTAGAACAAAAAGCGAGATTGACTTAGATATGACAACGCGGACAACTCGCCAATACCTAGAAAAGAGATCGTAGATTTTGCATAGTTAACGTAACCTATGAGGTAAATAACACAAATTTGAAAGTTGACTTACTAACGCTTCGAGACTAACATAGTAAGTTTATAACACATATTTTGTCTATTCATCACAGCCTAGGGGATGAATAAAACAAAGTTGATAATCTATTGTCGCATGGAGTCATAACACAATGAATTATACCATAGAGAGACAGATAACATGTTGCTGATTTAAGACTAACACAATGAGTTATATCACAAATTTCATATACTTACTACAACCTATGGAGTAAATAATACAAATATAGGTTTGTGTATTTATCACGACCTAGAGGATAAATAACACAGACTTGATAATTCATTGCCGCTTAGAGACTGACACAATGAATTATATCGTGGATTTTTGCATACCTACCACAACCTAGAGGGTAGATAACACGGGTATATGCTTGTGTATTTATCACGACCTAGAGGATGAATAACACAAACGTGATAATTCATTATCGCTTAGAAATTGGCACAATGAACTGTAGATTTTTGAATACCTACCAAAACCTAGAGAGTAGATAACACAAGTATAGGCTTGTGTATTTATCACGATCTAGATGATAAATAACACAAACCTGATAATTCATTATTGCTTAGAGACTGACACAATGAACTATAGATTTTTGCATACCTACCACAACATGGGGGGTAGATAACACGAGTATAGGCATATGTATATATCACGATCTAGAGGATATATATAACACAAACCTGATAATTCATTATCACTTAGAGACGAACACAATGAACTATAGATTTTCGCATATCTACCACAACCTAGGGGGTAGATGAAGTGAGTTTGAAAATTGAAAATTGTTTTGATAATCGAATCTTAGATAACTAAACCAAATATAAGATCGAAGTTTACCGGTTGTGTCTATTCTCAACCAAGATGTTTGTTTGTTTTCCGTAGATAAGCTAATTCAACAATAGGCCCCAAGAAAATCCGTAGTATTCTTACCCAAAGTATATTTGAAAGTGCCATGCACGATGTATATGCATGATGCCCTAAATCTATATGAAACCCAAATATATATATATATATATATATATATATATATATATATATATATATATATATGCACCAAATGTTTCTTATGTTAATACACCAAATATATTGTAAATACTTTGGATCTTTTTCTCCTTTTAAACCATTGGCTCTTTCTCTTTTCTCACCGACTCCCAAACGTTGCATGCTGTTTTGTCGTGGTATCTCAAAGTTGATTTGACATAACAAGGTGAATAGTGTCATCCAGATTTGAAGATTTTATCATAGGTGTAGGCGTAGTCTTGAACCTCTTTCGATGTTTTTTCTAATCAAAATACTCTATGATGTTTTATCAAATTCTTTTTTGATGTTTCCGTATGTCATATGTGCCAAATGTTATGAATGATATTGATACTTTGATATGGTTATGTGCATGTTATGCCTGATGTGAGGCTCTTAATGAGAAATCTACTATCAAGATTTCCAAGGAATCTACAACTGAGATTCAATTAAGGACTACCTACTACCGAGATCTTTTGGAAAATCATCTGCTGAGATCAACCAGGGGAATCTACTGTCGAGATTCTATTAAGAAACTACCTTTTGTCGAGGTCTTCTGAAAAATCATCTGCCGAGATTAACTAGGAGGATCTACTGCTGAGATTCTGCATATAATATATAACCTGATTGACAGTGATGATTATCTTCATAAGAAATATGGTTTTATGATATGCGTGTACATTTGGATTGATGCATGTAATGAGTGATTTGGATATGTATCAATGGAGGTTGGATTTTGAAATTCCAATGAGTAATTGGCATTTTCGAGATATGCTCGATCCATGCTGTTGAAACTCGTCAGATGGATGAGATGATAAGTATAACTTGATTCTGAATCGAAGAGCCCTAATTAATGATTTATGTAGACTCATATGCTTTGGACGGATGTCCTTGTAAGGGATCGCAGATGGTAAAGACGTAGAGAGGTTGCCTATATAACAAGGCTACTTGTCATATGGTGGTAGAGTGTCGTGCTTGCATGATTTCCTGATACTCGTTTCGAACTCGAAGATTGCTGATGTAGGAGGAGAGTTTGCCCTTTCGTGGTCTGTCTTGCCCCAATTTGTTGGTAGAGTCGTGGAGAGATTCTTCTTAATATGATTTTGGAAGTAGTTCGATCATGAATGACCCTACTATCTTGAATTATGCCCCTGATTACCAGACTCTTAAAGAAAAATGTCTCTGATCAACTTCTCTCGATTGAGCCTCGTAGTAGTTTGCCCCTATATTTGAGTTCCTTGAAAGGTATGCCCATCAATCTTCTGAATTTGGAGGAGGTACTCTTGGATCTCCATGATATAGGTTCGATATGAATTACCCTAAGTATTCGAATCTTGCGAAGTTTGTATCTAAAGTTGCTTGAAGAGGAACTTGAACCCTACATTTCGTAAGATGAAATTGATATGCAGTGCCCCCAACATTTGAGTCTTGAGGGCCTTGAGAAGTTTGTTGAAAATATGAAACCGAGTCATACCATGTTGTGATATGACTTGATTAAGGAATTCTCCTTCGAAAGGTATGCCCCTGATTGGTGCTTTGAAATGTGATCTAAGTTGATTGAATCTCTTAATGATCACCCCTAATAAATAGGATCTTCATGTGATACCCCCTTATGATCAATAGACTTGCTTATGATTATAGGGTTCTTCTTTGGATGCTTTTCCCCTAGTTAGGAGCTTCCTGGAAAGGATCGCTTTTGATTAAACCAATTTTGAGATCTCATTTGATGCTAAGTGTTTATTCGTAGATGAAATTATATATTTTGAAAAGTAATTATGTTTGATGTACATGCTGATTTTGAAATTGAAGTTTGTTATGGAATAGAAATGGATGATTAGAGATGGATATTCAAAGAAGTGAAGTGGTCATCAATAATTTTAACAAACATAAGAGTCAGTTTAACACAATTTTTGTCGAGTATACTTTCATAGTTAACCTTGCTTTAATTAGGACTTTTGAAGGTCGTAACGTGGCCATGGTTCGTGGTTTAAGAAACAAAAGATATAAGGCTCAAAATTTATTTATCCCACCTCATTCTCCTTGATGTTCTCCAATCCTGAGTTCAATTAATCCAATGGATGTATTCAGTTTGCAAGAGAATTTTCATAGACGCGATGATGAGAAGAAGCATCAGTAAAGGTCCAGGTACCGATGAAAAATATTGATAAGATCCAAGCATTAATGAGAAAACTTGATGATTCTTGAGGTGGTAGTCACAAGATTGTTCTCCAATTTATTTATTTTCAATCTATTATTTTTTCACAGACCAATTCTTTTGAATTTTAGTCCATCGAGATACCTGATCTTTTGCCTAAGTCAATTTTTTTTATTTTCTTTGACTTAGCAGACTTTATCCTTTTGAAATTCTTTTTCCTTTTATGTTTATTTTAAACACTTGTGACTGTCATGATCGTTGTAAGCTTTGTCTTCATTGTTTCCTTGATCTTGAATATTGTACAGAGGAAGAAGATATTGAGAGCTTCATGGATTCCTCAACCTTGGATGATGAATGTGAGGAAGAGGATGTGCTTGAACCTTTCGCTTATGTTTACTTGATTCTCTTGAGATTATAATGAATCATTGAATTAATTAAAAGACCACCCTTCCCCTGGTTAAGATTAAGGGTTTTTTTAAAAATAGAACAAAACTCCAACTCCTGGCTCGAGGTGGTTAACTACGGATTAACTCCTTATTTCTCCACTATTTAGGAATTGAAACAATGCCTTACATCGTCAACTCAATCTTACCATTGAAAGTATAGTTTAGAAAAATCCAGTTATTTAGTTTTCATCATTATCCCTTAAAGTTTGTTAAAGTTGTGAAATGGAAGATGGAAGTGAATAGTTGATATTTATGGAAAGTAATGGAAGAGTGAAACAAATGGATTAATTTCAAAAACATGCATACTCATTTTATTTGAATTACTAGTCAAAAGGTACAAATCTACACCAAATACAACTTAGAAACTAAAATTTGAAATTGATAAAATCTAATGATCATATGGAAGAGCTTCTTTGTCAATCCACTTGACTCTAGTATATCTCCTTGATGATCTTGGAGTTGCCAGAGTAGGGGGTGACCCTTGTCTTTTCTTGTGTTGGGCATACTAATTTTGTTGAGAGGGTAATTGTTGATATTGTTGTTTCTGAATCACCAATGATAATTGCCTTTGAGGAGTTGTGTAGGCCTTTGACTTGTATGAAGAAGGATTTCCTTCTCTCCTTAACAAGACTTGTAGGACCAAGCTCGCTGGTTGACTTTCTCCTTCAATAACTTAGGAATTTCTTGAGTTCCATCACAACTTTCTTGAAGCAAGCTTGGAATTTTCTCTTTGAGTATTGGGAAATCTTGTTAGCTGGATTGATAGCGACTGAGGGCGAAGGTGGAAATGTATGAAATATGAATGTATGAATGTACAAAATTGCAGGGGTATACAAAAAATATTTTTTGGCTTTTGAGGGTATGCTAAAAATTTCATGGAGACGCATTGACATGCAGGCGTATGATAAGGATAGACTAAGCACACCCTATACGAGTTTAGGGATAGGAAAACCCCTACAAGTTATAGACTATGATACAAACGGAAGCCCTTCGGGTGACAGTTAAAATAAAACCCCTACAGGCTAGGGATTATGACTTACAGAGATTATGATATACAGAAGAAAAACCCTACATGTAATATATAGAAGGTAACCCTTGCGGGTTTAGAGATAGTGATAAGATATCCTTAGTATGTAGGTTCCTAGTTTTGTCCTACGGATATTCTACCCTCTCTATAAGGTGGCTTCCTTAAGGGTATCATGGATAACACTAGAGGGAAAGGCACAAGGGCCCCCCCTTAAGCGGAGCCTCATTGTAGACCAAAAATTTCGTCTCTAAAGTAGTATAAGGTCTCGCCATGAGATTTTGGTTTAGGGTTATACAAAGAGTCATAGGTTTCATTTCAAAGTCATATCCCACAAAAGTCTAGCTCTTGAGACATATTCCTTTTTCGGAATTTCACCGACTCTAGGAGAAGTCGTCACATAAACTCACAAGGATGATATATCCCCTTGGCCAATTGACGAAACTTATTTCTAAGGGTTTGAAAAAAAATTGAAAATAAAATCCCGCCACAACGAATAATATGATAATGAAAATAATATAAAAACATATAAATAAACGAAATAAATAAATAAAATAAGCAGATATAGAAAAACACCAAAATTAGAATAAACCCTAACAAAAACCCTAAATTCAAAAAGGAGAGGCTTCTAAACCCTAGGGTTGAGTCCCCCAACAGAGTTGCCAGCTGCAATAACCGACAAAAAATATAGATATGCCACCATTAATTTTTATCCTAAGACGGGAATATAATGAAATAACCATAATTGATGATACCGAGATTCTAAGTTCGTGACTCACTTTAAACGAAGGGAAGGTGTTAGGAACCCTTCATCTACCTTGCTCACAAGGATACTAGGGTTTAGGTTTAAGGTTTAGGAATATGGTTTTAATTTTTTAATTAGGGGAACTCGCCTTGGTTTTTAAGCCGCGTGCCTACGTATCCTCTTATGAAAAATCAGAGTCTGAATTCGTAGTGTTTGGTTGTTTTTTTATGGATTGCAGGAATATTTTGAATTAATCCTTGAACTAAGTTTGAGTTTAAAAATAGCAGAATTGTAGACGTAGTTCATAGTTAATATAAAAGATTTCCACAATCCTTTTTGAAAATATATTGAATTTGAAATTAAGTTAGTAGAAAAAAGTCTGTATTTGATGGGTTAGCTATTTTGAATTAATTTGATTTAAGTTTGAGATTATGTTTGTTTTAATTTAAAAAGGTTGTGTTAGATTTATATGAAAAAATAAAAAGGAATAAAAACAAAAGAATATAAAATGGTAAAAATGTTAAACCTAAATCCTAAAAAACTAACGTGACTACAGTGAAATTTTACAACTAAAAGTTGAGACTAAACCTAATAACTAATTGTCAATTCCTACTATCTTTTAATAATAATAATAATAATAATAGTAATAATAATAATAATAATAATTAATAATAATAATAATATAAATAATGAAAAATTATAGTTGCCAAAATGAGGGAGGGGGCAGACCCCTTGTTGTTTATCAGTAAAATATTAAGTTGTTAATTTTCAAAGTAAAACAAGTATCCAACCAAAGATTGTCATGCGACAGTGAGAAATTGAAAAAGATAACAATACCACCACTTATTAACGTAGAATAGAATATAGTAAATATTAAATAAAATTACTTTTCTCCCTTCCGTAGATCTTAGGTTCTTCTATCAAGAAAAACAATTTCTTTCTCTCTTGTTCGTTTTCTTCTTCGCCGCCTTTGTTCTTATTCTTTAAACACAAAACAAAATAACATCTTGCATAAACTAAAAAGAAGAAAGCACCACAAGGGAAAAACATCGGCACGGTAGAGTTTTCTTGGTGAAAATTGAATTGTGGATGATTGTTCGCTATTGTCTGTGAAAGACAACAATAAAATTGTTGCTTCGTAGATAATTGTTGATGTGAAAATGATTATTAATTCTCTAAATGATTGTTGATGGAAAAATTTAGTTTTTATGTTCAAAACCCTAAAATTAACCAAAAGAGTTGCGTAGAAAGAATGTTTGTAAGGGAGAGATAGAACATTATTGATGAGGAATATGAAGTGAAGAGGGCTCTATTTATAGAAAAACTTTAGGTTAAAAATTAAATGTGATTCACATATTTTTGGCAAGATTTATACTGATTGAGGCTTGATTGAAACTTGGAGAATAAGATTATGAACCTAGACACTTTTGTGACTTTTTTCAATATTGCGATTGATTCATGATTGATGATGATTTGATTCTGACATATTTTATTTATTTTCTTAATTTTAACTATTAATTGCATAGAATCAAATATTTTTAAAAAATAAATAAGTTAGAATTAAAATTAAAATATTTATTTATAAAAGAAAAATTAATTAAAAAAGAAAAAAAAAGACCTTTTCTAACCCTTTCTGTTTTTTTTTCATGAATCGACTAATTAAAATAAATCTAAATCTAAATCAATATTATCATAATCTAAATTAAAATTAGTTGTACTAAAAATTAAAAATAGTGTTATAATATTCTAAAATTAAAATAATCCTAATAATAATGAGATAAAAAATTAGTAACAATAATAATAAATTAAAACCAAATCTAATATTAAATATATAAATAGAAATTAAATCAAATATTAAAATCAAATATTGAAAATGGAAATAGAAACTAAATCAAAGATTAAAATCAAATATTGAAAATAAAAATAAAAACTAAATCAAAGATCAAAAAAACTAAATCTAAGATTGAAAATTAAAGAATTAAAATTATAATAAAAATCAAATAAAAAATTTTATTGTGTGAAAAATTACATAAAATAATCTTTGATTTGTTTCTTAAAATAATGATTCTTTTTTTTTGGTCTAAAAGCTGCACAAAAATCATTATTTAAATAAAATAATAAAATTAAAAAAATGCTTAATAATAAAAAATAAAATTAATTTAAAATAAAAGAAAAATGCATATTTAATTATTTTGTGATTTGAAAATAATGCAAAAAAAGTTAGCAGTAAAGAAAAGACAAATAAAAGAGAAAAATATACTAAAGTGACAAAGATGAGATTTGAACTCAAATAAAAATGTCACTTAAAAATTATGAAGGGCGAGAAATGTTTGTTATTTAAGAAACACAAATATATATATATATATATATATATATATATATATATATATATATATATATATATATATATATATATATATATATATATATATATATATATATATATATATATATATATATATATATATATATATATATATATATATATATATATATATATATATATAGCAAAATAAATCAATGTTAAAATGTTAGTATAAATAAACCAAAAAATTTATAAAACCCAAGTTTGAAATTATTTGATGGTTAGAAATGGGCAATGTTAAAATGTTAGTATAAATAAACCAAAAAATTTATAAAACCCAAGTTTGAAATTATTTGATGGTTAGAAATGGGCGGGCAAATTTGGGGTATGACACCAAGCCACATTACAACCGTGAAAAGCCCTTTTGATTCGTGCCTTTGTATTTTCAATATGAGTTTTTGGATGAATGCATAATTTAGTCTACTTTTTGCAAGAGTGTGGTTGAGTGCTAATGTTCCTCACCTTTGTGTGTTCTTCATCTACCGATGAATTTTTACTAGGTGTGATTTATGATTAAGTTTGTTTTGTTTTAGAATGTTTGGTATGATTTTTGTACTTAGGATTCGTTTCATTTACATGTTGTTGTTGTAGGATTGTGATAAGTATTTACTTTGCGTGTGCGTTTTTGTTTGAACTATTCATTTGTTTTCTGTTTTTAAAACTTGTCGATTCATGATTCTTTGGTTGATCATTTTTGCTTCTTTAAGTTGTTTGACCTTGTTTGAGGACAAACAAGTTCAAGTTGGAAAGAGTTTGATAAGTGAAAATTATAGCTATTTTTGAATTTACTTTTTGTTTCACTTATAAATACTTTTGTTATTATTTTGTGAATAATACCCGACTTTGTTGGTAAATTCGTTTAGCTTGTATATATTTGTGTTTTCTTGTACATAGTGTATCGTTTGATAGTTTTGTATCTATTTTATAGGTATTTTAGCATTATTGGAGCATTGAGAATAAAGTTCAATTGGAGCTCCAAGATATGCAATTGATCAATAAAGAAATAAGGCAAAAGAGGAAGCCATTTTAAGTTGTACAGAGAAAGCAACAAAAGTTGTTATTCTGGTGTGTGTCGTCGAGCAGCGTGTTTGGGCGTCGGGAGACAAGCTTCACTTCTTCGTCGTCGGGCGAGCGTGGAGCGAGTGGAGTTGAGTTTTCAGTTACCTCTGCCTTATTTCGCTGATGTGTCACCGTGCGAGGAGTATTGGTGTCGTATGGTGATGCTTTCCTTCGTCGGGCGGCGAAAGATATTTTCTCAGTTGCCTGCATGGCGCAACCTTGGTTAAGTGTAATAAGGATCGTCGTTGGGCGGCGCTTTTGGAGCGTCGGACGACATGTGCAAATCAAATTTTTGTTTATATTTTCTTTTCATTTCATTTTATAAAGTTATGGTTTAAGGGGATAGTTTTTTCTCCCAATTCCATCAACCTCATTTTTTCATAGGTTTAGCTTAGAAAAAACACTAGGGCTTTTCTTATGGATGATTGGAAGTGAATTTCTCATTGACCGGCGCTGACAAACTGGAAGATTTATGGTTTATCTCTTCTCCTCTCTATGTATTTCTCTTTTGTTGGGTTTTATACATGTATTTACTTTGAACTCATGTATGTTTATCACCCATGGCGTTGTATAAAACTAGCTTTACAAATTTGTGTCGATTATTATCTTGGATTTTCACGATGTGCTTGGGGTTTGGGTTTCTATAGACATATATAGCTCAAATTCTTATATATGATGATTGTCTAATAATGTCTAGATTCGAGAGATAGATTTAGTTCTATTATTCACTAGGGTGTATGTGATTAATGTCTCTGTGTTGGTTGTGTCGTGTTGAGAGATTATCGACGCGATTAGTACGGTTGACTTTTGTGTTGTTGAGGTTGGTTGAGAGATTCCACCGAGGTGATATAGTGGGTGTTGTGTTTGACACGTGATGACATTAATGAGTGTTGTGGATTGAGTATAACATATCAATAAGTTTAAGTTTGTGAGGACTGGATTATATGCATGCGTTATAAGTTTCCCCTTTGAAGAATTAATTTATTTTTCTTTTAATACCTTTTACCTTTCCTTACATTACAATCCGTTCAAACCCAAACTCATTAACGAGAGATTTGTCGAACGAAAATTCACTACACTAATCTCTGTGGAGATAATACGATATAACCTAAATATCACCCGGTAATTAATACTTACTTTTTACTTGCCGCTTCACTGCTTCAACAGTACCCAAATTGGCGCCTAGCAAGAACAGGATTGTAGTTAATTCCCCCTTGTATACCAAGAAGAGATACATTAGAGAATTTGCCACAACTGTCAATGATTACTCCAATGTCATAAGACGGATTATACCAGGTTAAATCTGCCCGAGTAATGGACATAAGCCTTTGGGATCATCTAAGCTTGTATGGATTGTCTCTGAAGAGTATGGACTGCGGAAAATGCAAATTAAACCACTTGTAGAGTAGAGGTGCACATCATGTGATGGTTCCATAACCTTTCTGAGTCCTATGATGAATAGAGTGGTAAATGTCTCTAAGCAAAGTAGGCATTAGGTTATCAATCAGGATAACATTAACATCAACAAAACGGTTAACATTTAGAAAGAGCACAAGACTATAAATGAGTAGGGCAAGAATTGCCTTGAAAGCATCCTTACTATCTGCTTTGACTAAGAAAGTAATCTTTTCTATTATGAACTTGAAAGTCAAACCTTGAAAACCTTTTTTGAAAGTAAGATTCGCTTTTACCTCGGACGCCTCTAAATGAAGGACTTTAAACGCACATGAATTACAGAGGTTATTGTTCTAATTTGAGAGGATTTTTGACCTCTGCAAATTGTTTTGTAGAAATTATAAAAACTGCCGCTTATACGATTCCCACAATTTATCTAAGGGATTTTGAGTGAGCGCTGATATTGTGCGGAATAAACTGAGCGGTTAATTTGTGGAGGTTAATAACCCCTCAAAATGTTAAAAATATGTTAAAAATAATAATAATAACCATATTAGTTAAACTTTTATATAAAAAGCACAGAATAATTAATAATTATCCTAATAAAATATATTCATATATAAGAAATACCATAGAGTAAACAACATATAATTACATGCATATCAAAATACTCCACTTAACAAGTACGAAAAGGCTTCACGAGTCTAAAGAATGCAAAGCGATATTTTGTTACAGGTACAAGCAGGTTAGATGTTATTTATCCCCACCATACCTATATGAATATGATACTGGGCAACTTCAATATGCTTTCATTGATAAGGTTGGATTTGTATGAGGGTTTGACAAGCAAGAGTTTTAGGATTGAGAGAAAGCCTGAATAGAATAGAATAGAGAAGAGATAAAAGAAGAAAAATCTAACCTTAACAAGAAAGACAATTGGAGAGTAGAAGAAAGTTGTTGTAAGCAGCGAAAAACGGTGGAAGCCGGCGATGGCGAGCAGTAGCGCAGGAGGAGAAGAAGAATGTCATTCGTGAAAAGCAGGAGCTTTTGAACGGTTCTGTTCTTTTTTTTTTAGGAACGGTTATAATTCTTCTTTTATATTAAATTGATAAATACTTATTATTATTATTATTATTAATAATAATAATAATAATAATAATAATAATAATAATAATAATAATAATAATAATAATAATAATAATAATAATAATAATAATAATAATAATAATAATAATAATAATAATAATCAAGGCCACATCTGGATCAAGTGGAATCAAAATAATATGGACATTAGAGTCATGGTCAGTTTCAGCCAAATGGTTCATTGCGAAGTTTTGGCCAGCCAACGGGTTCATTGCGAAGTTTTGGATAATCAAGGAAACTTTAACTTTTGTCTTATTGCCATTTATGCTCTAAATAAGTTGGAACAAAGGAGAACTCTTTGGAAGGATTTGCATAAACTCCAGTAATAGGGTCCTTGGATTCTTGTAGGTGATTTTAATAATGTCCTTAAAGCTCAAGATAAGATTGGAGGCATATGGTTACTGAAGCTGAATACTCAGATATGCAGGATTTTATGTCCAATAATAGTTTGTCTGAAATGGATAGCATCGGGGACTACTATACTTGGTCTAACAATCACTCAGTGGGAACCATATACTCTAGGATTGATAGAGTTATTGGGAATTTTGACTGGTTTCAAAAGCAATTGGATGTTACTCTCAGGAATTTACCCCCTCATGTTTCTGATCATTCCCTTCTTTATCTGGCCAGCCATTCTAGGAGGGTAAACCATGTTCCCAGATTCAGGTTTTTGAATTGTGTTATTGAGATTGATGGTTATAATGATGTTGTCAGGGATAACTAGAATGCCCCTTTGGAGGGTAGCCCAATGTATATTCTTTGGAACAAATTAAAAAGACTCCAGCATGTCCTCTTCAAATTGAATAAACCTTTTATCCTTGCCAATCATAATATCATCAAAGCTAGAGAAAACCTTGCCAATGCCCAAACTGATTTGATAATTGATAGGATGAATAGCCTCAAGATTGCTGAAGTGAAGCATTGCTCTGACGAACTGATGAAGTTGAATGGCATTGGAGAAGATGTTCTTAAACCAATGTCTAAGATCAATTGTTTGAAGAATGGTGATGGGAATAATGCTTTCTTCCATGCATCTGTTAAAGTTAAGCATAACAACAGAGCCATGAACTTTCTGCTCAAAGATGATGGCACTACTATAATTGCTCAGGGGGACATTGAAAATGAGATCCTGGGTTTTTACAACAATTTAATAGGTAAGAGTGATGATGATATATTATGTATAGATGTCGAAGCCATGAGAAGGGGGCCCAACTTAACAGGTAGCAAAAAGACAGCTTGACTAGTCCTGTCTTTGAACAAGAGATTATTTCTGCTCTTAATGGTATCCATGATTTGACTTCTCCTGGGCTAGATAGCTTTAATTCCAAGTTTTTAAAGCACAATTGGGATATTATAAGAAATGATTTGGTTACAACAGTTCAGGAGTTTTTTGTTAAGGGCAAACTATATAAAGCTTTTAACCGTACAATTGTGTCCCTCATCCCTAAAAACATTTCTGCTAAAAGCATATATGAGTACAAACCTATCTCTATTTGCACTAACTTCTACAAGATCATAGCCCGTATTATGACAGATAGATTTGGCCAAGTCATAGGCCGTATTATCAATCAAACTCAAGTTGCCTTCATCCCAGGTTAGCAGATCCAGAACCATATTTTGCTAGCTTATGAGCTGATAAAGGGTACATTATTAAAGGGGGGGGTGGGGCTTAGATGCATGATTCAACTTGATATGCAGAAGGCCTATAATATGGTTAGTTGGCATGCTTTAAATTCTATTTTGTAGGAGATGGGAGTGCATAGCCAATTCATTGAGTGGATTATGTTAGGGGTTAACTCAGTCTGCTATAGATTCAATGTTAACAGATCAATTTCTCATGTCATGAAAGCCAAGAGGGGTATCAAACAAGGGGATCCTCTCTCCCCTTACCTTTTTGTTGTTGTCATGGAATATATTCAAAGGTGTATGCATCAAATGCAACTCAATCCTAACTTCAACCATCACTCCAAGTGTGAAAAATTGCAGCTCACTAATTTGATGTTTGCAGATGACATATTGTTGTTTTCCAGAGGTGATACTCAATCAATTGACTTGATGCTTAAAGCTTTCTACACCTTCTTTAAGTCTACCGGTATGAAAATTAAATCCTCTAAGAGTAATATTTTCTTTAGTAATGTAGACATAGACTCTAAGAATACTATTCTGGATCTGTCTGAGTTTAACGAGGGTAACTTACCTTTAAAATATCTAGGTGTTCCCTTAACTTGTAAGAAGATGTCCATCTGCCATTGCATGTTTCTAGTTGACAAAATTATGGAAAGGATTAGACATTGGTCTGTTAACTTCTTGAGTTATGCATGGAGGCTTCAATTAATCAAAAGCATTTCATTTGCTATGGCTAACTACTGGCTCCTTTGTTTCCCCTGCCTAAATTTGTGATAAGGAATATTGACTCCATTTGTAGGACCTTTTTATGGAAAGGTAAGGACACTCTCAGCAGAAAAAGTCATGTGGCGTGGGTTGATGTTTGTAAACATGATAAATAGGGTGCCTTGGGGTTCATTAACCTTAAAATTTAGAACAAGTGTTCAATGCTGAAATTGTTGTGGAATATTTGCGAAAAAGGTGATAACTGTAACACCCCTTCTAAAATACCTCGAATAATATTAATTATATCAATGATTAAATACATATTCCATCAGAGTTAACACGGAACAAGGGATGTCACAATTATGAAATAAATAAAACTTCCAATAAAACAGTAGTCATGCTACACTGAGGGTCATTATTCAAATAATTCAATCAAATTAAGACCATGTCTTACACAGCGGAAAAATTCCCAAAGAAATTCAAAGAAACAATTGAATAATAACTAATTCCTCAACTAAACGTTCTCCGGTGTTACAACCTATTAGAGCACGACACTGACACGCGGACTTAAAGTAACATAGCTCTAGAGCCATCCTCACCAACTCCTGAGCTGCTAACTTTAATCTGAAATTGTTAAAGTAAGGGTGAGATTTCTCATAATTAACATGCATTATAAGCTTCTCAATTAACATTATATCACAAGCATATTATTTCACCCATTTTAGCATAAATTCAGATTCAACACGCAGTTCCAATCATACAAGTCATTATGCACAAATCAATAATCAACCAAAGAATTGTAACACTAGAAGACATCCTAACATGTTACAATTCCATGCAAATACAAATGCAGACACAATGCATGTGGTACCAACGCGTGACCAAGTTACCCAACACTGATCCATCATCAACCAGATACAGCAACCATCGATTCGTCCATAAACACCCGGACACGAATCCATCCTAACCACCCATCATCACCCGGGTATCGGTTAACGGAAATACAAGTCAAATTCCACACAATGGGAATTAACTTCACCAAAACAATGCATATGCACGCACATCACTAGCATGCAACATCAAATCAGTCTATGAAATACATCAATTTATCATAACTGAACCAAAACCAACAACATGATATCTCAACGATCATGCACACCATCATTAGCAACATAAACATGCCTTTCATTCACACAATACTAATACATCCATCCATCACAGGTTCACTGCTACATACACACCCATGTGCGTTAGCCAATAATCACTTATTCCGGGATTTGACTCATTTTCAAAATAATTTCAGGTTTTAGGAAATCTTTTCATTTTATAAAATAGAGCATTAAATTTAAGAAATAACGTCCAAAACGGCACTCAAAACGGGCTTACGGTTTGAAAGTTATGAATTTTCAAAGTTTAATATTTTTCAAAAAGTTACAGCAGAACCCGGTTCCTACATATGCAGGAACCGGTTCCTGCGAAGTTCAAAAATCACGCTTCTGGAAAAATGTATGGGAACCCGGTTCCTACCTATACAGGAACCGGTTCCTACATGCATTTTTTGCCAGTTTTTATAAGTTCACACAGTGGAACCCGGTTCCTCCCCACTGGGAACCGGTTCCCACGACCTGTAGAGTCAAATTCTGCACTTTTGACAACATTTATTCATTCTAAACCAATTCCAAACATACCCATACGAATTGCAACATGAGAAACACCAAAACACATCCATTTTGCACCATTATAACATCAAACAACATTATTTCATCATTCTTTTTTATCATCTGACACCCTAATGGTTTTCAACCTACAATTCGACGCGATAGGGACAATTCTGCGGAACCCTAGAATTCCAAACCGGGATTCCCTAACATACTATAATCCATACTATTGAATATCTAAACCGATAATACGAATTAACTAATCGAAATCACCCCTTACCTTGTGGGTTCTTCGAATTCTGACGCTTCCGGTTTTCTCCTTATTTTTCCTCTTCTCAAATGCACGTATGATGAGTATTCCAAAATAACTCTCTTTCTCTTCTTTTTCCTTTTAATACTCCTTTTATTATTCCAATAAAATAATTAAATTAGTAATTAGTAAGAGTAGAGTATTTTACCCCTCACACCCTCTAATCACTCTTCACACCACCAATACTTCTTTCCTTTAATTAATTAAATTAATTCCAATAATCCAAAAATACCAATAATTAAATTTCCAATTAAATTAATAATTAAAAATTCTAATTATTTAATAATCGGATTATTTGGGGTGTCACAACTCTCCCCAACTAAAAGAGTTTTCGTCCTCGAAAACGTACCTTAGACGAACAGTTCGGGATACGAGTCCTTCATCTGACTCTCCAGCTCCCAAGTGACATTTCCATCTGCTGGTCCTCCCCAAGCCACTCTTACCAACGCGATCTCCTTGCCTCGCAACTGTTTCAACTTCCGATCCTCAATTCTCACAGGTACCGCTTCCACAGTCAAATTCTCTCGTACCTGTATATCGTCTACCCGAATCTCATGAGACGGATCAGCAATGTACTTCCTTAGCTGAGATACATGAAAAACATCATGCAAATTTGCAAGTGACGGCGGCAAAGCAATCTGATAAGCAACTTTCCCAACTCTCTTGGTAATCTGAAACGGACCAATAAAACATGGAGTCCACTTCTTTGACTTCAAAGCTCGACCAATACCAGTCATCGGAGTAACTCGCATAAAAACATGTTCTCCTTCGCTAAACTCAAGATCTTTCCTCCTCTTATCGTGATAACTTTTTTGACGACTCTGAGAAGTCCTCATCTTCTCTTGAATCATCTTAATCTTTTCCGAAGTCTGTTGGACAATTTCCGGTCCAATCACAGCACTCTCTCCAGATTCATACCAACACAACGGTGTCCGACACCTCCTACCATACAATGCCTCAAACGGAGCCATACCAATGCTCGAATGAAAACTATTATTGTAGGTAAACTATATCAATGGTAGATAACTATCCCAAGCTCCACCTTTCTCCAACACACAAGCTCTTAACAAATCTTCCAACGACTGAATCGTTCTCTCCGTCTGACCATCTGTCTGTGGATGATAAGCGGAACTCAAACGCAACTTAGTACCCAAAGCTTCTTGCAATCCCGTCCAGAATTTAGATGTAAACCTCGGATCTCGATCCGACACAATACTAGAAGGAATACCGTGCAAACTCACAATCTTCTCAACATACAATTCTGCCAACCTTTCCATCGGATAATCCATTCTTATCGGAATAAAGTGAGCAGATTTCGTCAACCGATCAACAATAACCCAGATAGAATCACAATTCTTCGATGTCCTTAGAAAACCAGACACAAAATCCATAGAGATTCTATCCCATTTCCATTCCGGAACAAACAACGGTTCCATCATTCCTGACGGTTTCTGATGCTCAAACTTCGACTTCTGACAAACCAAAAAAGCATACACAAACTCAGCAATTTCCTTTTTCATTCCCGACCACCAAAACAACTTCTTCAAATCATGGTACATTTTAATAACACCAGGATGAATACTCAATCCACTACGATGTCCTTCTTCCAAAATACTCTTCCTAATCTCTGCAACATCCGGAACACACACCCTATTACCAAATCTCATAACACCATTCTCATCAATCCGGAACTCGCCTCCTTGACCTTGGTTGATCAATGTCAATTTATCAACTAACCCAACATCGGACTTCTGTCCATTCCGAATTTCTTCCAGAATACCACTAGTCAGTTTCAACATACCCAATTTCACACTATTCGGAGTAGCTTCACATACCAAACTTAAATTTCTGAACTGCTCAACCAAATCTAACTCACGGACCATTAACATCGACATATGCAAGGACTTCCTACTCAAGGCATCCGCAACAACGTTTGCCTTACCAGGATGGTAATTCAAACCGAAATCATAATCCTTTAGAAATTCTAACCATCTCCTCTGCCTCATATTCAACTCTTTCTGATCAAAGAGATACCTCAGACTTTTGTGATCACTGAACACCTCAAACCGAGAACCATATAAATAATGCCTCCACAACTTCAAAACAAACACAACAGCTGCCAACTCCAAATCATGAGTCGGATAATTCCTTCCATGTACTTTCAATTGTCTCGAAGCATAAGCCACCACTTGCTTATCTTGCATCAACACACCACCTAATCCCATTAATGATGCGTCACAATACACAACAAAAGACTTAGTCGGATTTGGCAAAATCAAGATCGGAGCACTTGTCAACCTCCTCTTCAGCTCTTGAAATCCTTTCTCACATTCAGCATCCCAAACAAACATCTGACCCTTCCTGGTCAACTTAGTCAACGGTAACGCTAATTTGGAAAATCCTTCTATAAACTTCCTGTAATAACCTGCTGTTGTACCCCAAATTTTGACCTAAGACGTCATCTCCTATCCGCATCTTTACATTATATTTGTTTTGATCCATCGATTTTAAATTTCATGACTTTTTCGGGCCAAGAGCTATTTATGCTGAACATTGAATCATTTAATCGATTCGTGCGAAAATGATGTTTATTATCTAAAACTTGAATAATTGAAATTTTATTTTTTGATTATTATTTAGTTTAAAGATATAGGGATAATGAAATGAACATCAGAGAAGAGGCGCATTAATTGTGCGGACGTTTTATTTATTTACTCATTATTTTTAAATTTAAGTAACTAGAATTTATTCTTAGTTATTCTATAATTTAAAGGTTATGAATAATATAAATAAGCATTTGAGGAAATTCATTGGTCAATAACGATTGTTTAATCGTTCGTCGGTCTAGATTAAATAATTGAAATCCTATTTTAATTATTATAATTTAGTTGAGAATGATGGATTAAATAAGCGAAGGTATTAGTTGGTCAATGATAATTATTATTTATCTGTTATTATTTTGAATGAAGGTGATTGGAGATTTGTTTTCAATTACTATTTGTTTGGATAAAATAATAAAAGATAAATAAATAGAGAAGAAGAATTAATAGACAAATAGTTTCTTTTATTCATTTTTTTTGTACAAGCTATTTTGTAAATTATTGTATATTGCAATAAATTACAATATTGAATTGTCGAAATTAAAATAAAGTAAACTAGTCTATCTTAATTCTAAAGCTTCCAATCCAATGCGTGTCCGCTCTTTTAATTTTACCTGCACAATTAAAAGAAAAGAATTAGAATCCAAATAAATAATTAAACGCAGAAAATAAATTTTAAATGTTCATCATTAAATGTAATGGCCGGAATCAGTTATTTTATTTTTTTTTTGCAAATCACGGGATTACTCCCGGTTCACAAAAAAGAGGAAAAGGATTTCAAACATATGCATGAATTGTTTTCCAAAAAAACTGCATACTTAAGCTAGCCACATTAGTTTTAATCCCAATAATTTCAAAGCATACAGCATACAGCATACAGCATAAGCAAATATGTAGTAACCACATGCAAGCATGCCTTTTAACGTGGCCTACATCAAGAAGCAGACAATATGTGATGTAAAAAACAATATGCAGTTTTGACTTTTCTTGCAAGCAAAAAAATTTCCTTTTTCTTTCATCATTTTCCAGCCACTGCATTTTCAGAAATAGACAGCTTATCACACTTTTGTCAAAGCCATTCTGAGAGAGAAAAAGAGAGGGAGAAGTGTGGGATTTGCAGGCTTAGTTTAGGCAGAAAGAGATATACAAAACAAACTAAGAAATATAGCCAGTAGGAATAATAGCATAGAAGAAGAATAAAGGCAAACTGAGTGGACAGTAGTGCAGAATACTCAGGGAGATCCCAAGAGATTTGCTCCTGGCCTGTAGCGCAAGAGAAGAGAGGAGGGCTGTTATATTAGCACAAGAGAAAACAAAGGAAAACAACAAAAAAAAACAGCATAAGAGAAAACCAGAGATACAAGTCAGAAACACATAACCAAAAACCATTTTCCATAACCTCAAGCCATTTGCAAAAGAAAAACTGTAGGAACAATTCAAAAATAGCCATGACAGAAACCAACAAAAACCTGCAATAGCCTCACATCAGTAAACGCTTTGCCCCTGTCCAACATACCCAAAAAACCAGTTCATCATGTCAAAACCTGCATGAGTACTGAGAAAACTATTTTTCCAAACAATACAAAACGCTACCAATTGATTGAGCCCTTTAGCCAATATCACTATCCCACTGTCAACACCTTCCACCATCATAAACAAACCAAAAATCTCTACCAAAACATACTGTCCAGAAAAAACCATAACAACATAGCTCAAATCCTCATACCAGTAAAACGACATCCCTACTGCAAAGGCCTAATCACAAAAAAAACTTGACAAAATCTTTTGACAAATCCGAGCCACATCATTTCGTAAATCCAACATATCCAACTTTCAAGGATCATACAAATCAGAATAGAAGAAGAAAAAAGGGCTAAAATACAGTTCAACGAGTTCCAACAGGCAACACAGTAGCATTCAAGCAAAGGGAAGGAAGTCAAATACCGTTCACCGTCGCGTGCGCCCGTTGCCTCCCAGCTGTCCGGCCTCCATCACCCCAAGCCCTCCTCCTTCTCCATCTAGGTAACGCCCTTTTCCTTTCTCATTCCTTAAAGCATCGTTCAAAATCGGCATGGACAATAAAAACGGTAACTAGTCAGAATCAACCCAGAGGCCATAAAATCAACTAAGAAATCACGAAATCAACAGCAAATCTGTAAAACTTATACGCGTTTTGAATCAACAATAAACAGTAACGAGATGTTTTTTGATCCTTACCGTCTCCGCTTGAAGTCGCTGCGCCAACGATAGAGGGAAGATAAAGACTTGGTGTGGGCGGCCGGACATGGAAACATAGGCGTTAGAGGCGAGGAAGCGAAGAAGCTGCGCGAAAGAGAGAGATGAAGATCGTGATGAGGCGCCGTTTTTGCCTTAAACCAAACCCTAAAACCTTTTATCAAACCAACACAACCCTAATCCCAATCTAATCCTTGGATCCCCTTTTAACCCATGACCCGCTCCACTTTTGTCTCAACTAACGCCTATTCTTCTTTTCTTACGCTAAAGCCCACTGCAATTGTTATTCCTACCCCATTTTTCTTTTATTTGGTCTATTGGTTAATTTTATTTCTTTTTTCTTAGTTTAACTAATTTAGATTAATTAGTTTTAGGAATAACATTTAATTTTTAAATAGACAATGTTAATTTTACTTACCCAAATCTCTTAATCTAAGTTTAGGTTATGTCAATAATCTTAGTCTCCTTTTTTTAATTAGATTTTTTTATTTATAAGTTTTTATTTAATTTGACTAATATTTAAATATTTCCAAAAAAAGAAAGCATATGAAAATGAAGATTAAAAAAAAAATACATATTTTATTTTATTCCCCTCATTTTTGATTAAATATCAATATAATGAAAAAACATAAAAATAAAAACATATAAAACTTTAAAAAATATTTCTATTAATTCTCGTTACCTTTTATTATTAAAAATGCGTAAAAAACGAAAACCAATTAAAAACTTTTTCTTTCGCATATTAAACAAAAATCATATAAAATGCATGTTCACATTTAATTGTTGTGTATCATTTTCTGTTTAAATATCTTGCATTTACTTGATTATTCTGTTTGCGTCAATCCAAAGGGAATTGTCTAATTTTGTTGACTTCATGTCCTCAAAAAAAAAAACGATCGAGCGAATACTCTCATTCATTAAAAACTTAGGTTAATTTTCCTCAAATATTCACCTTTCTTCAAAATTTCAACCTTTTCAAGACTCATCCCTTTTAAGTCAAAATTTCGACATTAGGTCGTCGTATCTTCAAAAACCCGTCCGTATCCCTTTTTCGGCCAAAACGAGTTATTTTCAATCAAGCGATCAATTTTAAATAAAACAGATATTTCAAAAGGTTCCTATAGAGTACTATAGATGCATTGGGTGCTAATACCTTCCCATTGCATAACCAACCCCCGAACTCTCGATCTCTTTTCAAAAACGCTTTGTATTTGTATTTTTATTTACATTGCATATTTAGGGTTTTATTTCGCTCTTTTCCCTTTTCCTTTGGAAACAATAAAGCGCGGTGGCGACTCTTGCTTATGTGAGACGAATTAATCAATAATTCGATCTCCGATTTACCCCGCTACATTTTTTATCGCTACAGAATTGGCGACTCTGCTGGGGAAAGATTGACCTCTTGCTGGTCCATCCCTAAGTGGGTTAAGCCTAATTTGTCTTATCTGTTTACTATTATTTGATTTGCTTGATTATATGTTTAAATTGGGGTTGTTTGGGTTTTTTTTGAAGGACGAATCCTACACCCGGATTAAGTAACACTTAAGGAATAGGACGGGCGGTACAGTCATGTTAACTTTGAGGGAGTAATCCCGAAGAAGGAGGCATGAGATCCCCCACTCAATGGAAGGCCCTCTTGAACTTAATATTTGTTTACCGAGTAATCGGGAAGACATTATTATTTTCGACCTAGGAGCCCGAGAAGTTGAGGACCGTAGAACCCTAACCCATCTTGGCCTTTTTAGGTGTAGCGCGGAGACTATAACGGAGTAATTTGGAAGTAGTTGTTACGCGATGCTACGCTCGGGCGAGTTTCTCTTGAGAATATTGCTAATTATTGAGTAATCAAGACGTTGGTAATATCCGAAGGAGGAATGTAGACTCTGGGAACTCTTAGAACCTTGTCTTACAGGTGTGATCGAAACATTAGTACATACCTTTGGGTGGGCTTTACCCTCGACTCCATGCTGAACTTTGAACCTTTAAACCCCATGTTTGCAAATTTGTGTGTGACTGTCGCATTATCATTCATTCATGCATTCATCAACATCTTTGTAAAAACTCGTTTTTCAAGGAACTTTGGAATGATTTTTGCAAACGTCTTAGGATACTATGGAATTTGGAAGGAGAAATACTCGAAGCTTTAGCTTCAAGGAGCCCGAGATTGAAGAATTGAAGAGTTTGATTCCGAAGATAGAGAGTCCGACAGATTTTCAGAAGAAATATGGGTCCATCGTACCGCTCATGAAGCGCAAGATGAAGAAAGGCATCCTTAACACTCTGGTTCAGTTCTATGATCCCTTGTATCGATGTTTCACCTTCCCGGATTATCAGTTGATGCCTACCTTAGAGGAGTACTCCTATATCCTTGGTTTGCCGATCGTCGACCGTGTTCCTTTTTCTGGGTTAGAAGAGGAGCCTAAATCTCATGAGATAGCAGCCATCACCCATCTGAAGAGGTCAGAGATAGAAGAGAATATGACTACGAAGGGAGGAATCCGGGGTTTGCCGGCTCAGTTTCTGTTGAAGAAAGCTCGTCATTTTGCTGATACAAAGGATACCGTTGCCTTCGAGGACGTGTTTGCTTTACTCGCGTATGGTCTTTTCTTATTCCCTAACATTGATAAATTTGTGGATGTCAATGCCATCAGAGTTTTCCTGATTGGAAATCCGGTCCCTACGCTGCTAGGAGATGCCTATTACTCTATCCACCTGCGAAACTCTCGTCAAGGAGGAATGATTATTTGTTGCGTGCCGTTGCTGTATCAGTGGTATGTCTCGCATTTACCTGGGTCCGATGCTTTCTGGGATCTCGAGAAAGAACCGCGTTGGGCGCCAAAGATTATGGCTCTCACTCATTTCGATATTGACTGGTACAATCGAGTTTACCATGACGTAGAGATCATTGACAGCTGTGGTGCTTTTCCCAATGTACCTCTTCTTGGTACGAAGGGTGGAATCAACTACAACCCTGTTCTAGCGCGCCGTCAGTTCGGGTACCCGATGAGAGATAAGCCGAACAGTATCCATGTGAGTGGTTTCTTTCTTCAGGAAGGACAAGATCATCAAACTGCTAAGAGAGAGATTGAAGGAGCTTGGCGCCATATCCACAAGAAAGGGAGAGATATGCTGGGACATAGAGGTGCCGTTTCTTTGGAACCTTACCTGCAGTGGGTCCGTGCTAGGGCTAATGCTCTCAAGATGCCGTATAAACTTGAGAAACCTTTATTTCCTGCCATCGCACCATCATCAGTTGCTATCCCAATCGCAGATGTAGGAGAATATCAAGGGAACCTGGCTAGGATGAAGTCCGAGAGGGATGCTTGGAAGGAAAAGTACCATATGTCCGAGTACGAGAATCGAGTCCTGACTCGACAGCTGAAAGAGAAGAAGGAGTTGTTGCTTATTCAAGACGGCCGATTCGTTGACCACGATGAGAAGCTTCGCCAGAAGGATGCCTTGTTGAAGAAATACGCGAGTGAAAGGAAGAGGAAAAGGGAATGTTCAGTAAACTTGGCTCTCGTTCCTAATCCGCAAGAAGAAATCATCGATCGACTGATAGCGGAAAAGAAAGATTTAGAAGACTTTTATGAAGAAAAGATCAAGAAGCTCCGACTGCAGCTGGTGTTTGGTCCGTCATCTGAGGATTCTGAGTGAGCTTTAGCTTTAGTTTACTTTATTGATGTCATTTTGTAAAACTATGTAAAAGGGCTTCATGCTCCGAAATTGTAATTTATTGTTTTCTTAAGGGCTTCATGCTCCGAAGTTGTAATTTATTGTTTTCTTAAGGGCTTCATGCTCCGAAGTTGTAACTTATGGTTTTATTTCGGGCTTCATGCTCCAAGTTGTAATTTACTGCTTCATGTTTTAAAATGTAATTTATCACTTTATTATGGTTTTCAGGTTGTAAGTTGTAATTTATTGCTTTCATTAGTGGATTTGTTATTCCAAGGTTGTAATTTACTATTCCGAATTGTAAGTTGTAATTTATCGTTTTCGATTGACGGATTGAGTTTTTATTGTTCCAAATTCCTTTACCATTGATGAATGCAAAGTTACTAAAAGTTCCTTGAAAAACTTTTAAAATGAGTCATCATTTGCATCACCATCATGCATCATTTCACATTCCACATCACATGTTTTCTAGAGTCTCATTCTTGTTCTTTTTCCACCGAAGGTTGCCAAGCTGTCTCACCAACACGACACTCGGGCCAGTCGTCAGAAAAGAATGGAAGATTTGGAACAGGAAAATCAAGAGCTCCGTGGGGAAGTTGCTACGCTTCGTGCCGAGATGGAAAAGCTAACAGCATTGGTGGAAAGTCTGGTGGCTGTTCAGAATCAGCCACCGACTACGACTGCCGAGATTCAGACTTCAACTCCAGTGGTTTCCGAGATTGTTATCGCTCCTGCCTCCGCAACTCAAATCAACTCTCCGATCCAGCATCAGATGCCGAAAGGTTTTCCTTGGGGGATGCCTTACAACTTTATGCCGGAAGGGTGCCAGCCTACCGCCCAACCTATATTTCAGCCTGCATTGTCTCTTCCACAACCAGAGACGACTGCACTGCCGCCAGTAATTCCATCTGTAACACCCTTTCCGCAACCAGTCATGACGACCGTTGCTCCGGTGATCCACTCAGTGCCATACTTGAACGAACCAGTTTATCCTGCCGAACCTGCTGAAAGTATGGGCCTTTTTGATAGAATGGAGGAATTTCAGGATCAGTTCCAGGAAATGCAGAAAGAGCTTAGAGCCTTGAAGGGGAAGGAGCTGTTTGGGAAGAGCACACATGATCTTTGCCTGGTTCCGAATGTCAAGATTCCGGCGAAGTTTAAAACACCAGACTTTGAAAGATACAAGGGAGATTCGTGTCCTAGAAGCCATTTGACGATGTACGTGAGGAAGATGTCCACGTATTCTGATAATCATGATTTATTGATTCATTATTTTCAAGATAGTTTGACGGGTGCTGCCTTGAAGTGGTATATGGGATTGGACAGCATTCGAATCCGCAATTTTAACGATCTCAGTGAAGCCTTTGTCCATCAGTACAAGTATAATGTTGACATGGCGCCGGACCGGGATCAACTCCGGGCAATGTCGCAAAGAGACCGAGAATCTTTTAAGGAGTACGCCCAGAGGTGGCGTGAAATTGCTGCTCAGATCCATCCACCCCTGGAGGAGAAAGAGATGACTAAGATATTTCTGAAGACCTTGGGATCCTTTTACTATGAGAGGATGATAGCCAGCGCGCCCAGTGACTTTACCGAGATGGTGAGCATGGGTATGCGATTAGAGGAAGGAATTCGTGAAGGACGTTTGATTAAAGAGGGGAGTACGTCCAGCAGTGTGAAGAAGTTCGGAGGTGTTTTCCCGAAGAGGAAAGAACAAGATGTTAGCGCTTTGTTTCCAGGTAGGCCTAGGAGAGGCTACTCTCACATCGCGGCAGTCACTCCGGCTGTCCGCCCGGCTTTGGTAGCCCCATCTCATCAGATTCCGCCACCTCAACAACGACCTTTTCAACAGCAGCCTCGACAACAGGCCTATCCGCTCAACCATCAGAACCGTTCGCCCAGAAAGCCGCAGTTTGACGCCATTCCCATGACGTATACTGAATTGTTTCCCGCTCTCATTAGAAAGAATCTCATCACAACAAAACCACCTCCTGTCGCACCGAACAGTGCTTCCCCGTGGTATAAGGCGGATCAATTCTGTGAATATCATCAAGGGTCACCGGGGCACAATCTTGAGAATTGCTTTGCGTTGAAGGTGGATGTGCAGAGATTAATTAAGCATGGCATCTTGTCTTTTAAGGATGTGAATCCAAATGTCAGAGATAACCCTTTGCCCCGACATGGGGCAGCTTCTGTGAATATGGTGGAGGGTTGCCCGGGGAAGTTCCGAGTTTTCCAAGTCGAGCACATCAGAGAATCATTGATCAGGTTACACCAAAGTTTGAGAAGACTTGCCTTTGTTAGGCACCAACATGACTATGACGTTTGCCAGTTTTGTTCAAGAGAAGAGGATTGTCCTATTGTGAAGGAGGACATTCAGAAGTTGCTAGATCAGAGAATTATTACTATTACCTATGACCGAAATCCTGAAGATGAAGTGAATGTGATAACCCCACAGTTTAATTTACCAGAATCAGTAGAGATTGCTTACAACAGCCAGACTGCGTCTGCTGATCCTTTGATTATTTACCCACCTGGCCCTGTGCCTTATAGCTCAGACCAAGCCGTGCCGTACAAGTATAACGCCACCATGATCGAGAATGGGGTGGAGGTCCCCATACCAACCAGACCGTCTTTCGTTAATATTGCCGATGTAAGTAGAGTGACAAGAAGTGGGCGTGTTTTTGCCGCGGTACCGACAAGAAGACCAGAAGTTCAAATAAGGAGGCCCATGCCGGCGGAGATCCCTGTAAGAAATGAACCAAGGGTTGAGGTAGGTCGATCCAGTGAACCTATCCCTCACCCTGAAGAAGATGAAATCTTAAAGCTTATCAAAAGAAGCGAGTATAAAATTGTGGACCAGCTTCTGCAAACACCTTCCAAGATTTCCTTGCTTGCCTTATTGAGAGACTCTGGGGCACACAGAGAAGCCTTGATGAAAGTGTTGGACCAGGCGTTCGTAGACCATGACGTGACAGTTGATCAGTTTGACGGGATTGTGGGGAATATAACCTCGTGTAACAACTTGGGTTTCAGTGATGAGGAACTCCCGGAGGAGGGGAGAAACCATAATATGGCTCTGCACATTTCAGTAAGTTGTGGGAACGATACCTTATCAAGCGTGTTAGTGGATACCGGCTCGTCATTGAATGTGATGCCCAAGACCACGTTGTCTCGACTTTCATATCCAGGTGCTCCTATGAGGCCTAGCGGGGTAATTGTTAAAGCCTTTGACGGTTCCAGGAAGACGGTTATCGGTGAAGTGGATCTTCCCATAGTGATTGGTCCCCATACTTTTCAAATCACTTTCCAAGTGATGGACATCCGTGCTGCTTATAGTTGTTTATTGGGCCGTCCCTGGATCCATGATGCCGGGGCAGTCACCTCCACGCTCCATCAGAGATTAAAGTTTGTGAGACATGGGAAGTTAGTGATGATTGGGGGAGAGCAGGCCATGGTGGTGAGTCATTCATCATCATTTTCTTTTATTGATGCTGACGAGGACGTCGGGACCCAGTTCCAGGGTCTATCAGTTGCTAAGGATACTGTGAAGAAGCAGGGGGCATCCATCTCTTCTTTTGAGGATGCACGGCGAGTAGTGGAGAGTGGTTCGGCCGAAGGATGGGGCCAGGTGTTGACGTTACCCGAGAACAAGTCTGGGGAAGGTTTGGGTTTTCATCCAATGGCTGCAAGGGTCAAGAAAGAGGTGGTCGTTCGTCCAATTCAAGAGGTCTTTCGGAGTGCAGGGTTTGTACATCCTGAGGTTGATGCTGTCATAGATGATGATTCCGAGGAAGATTTGCCCGTGTTTGTGACGCCTGGATTGGCTTGCCAAAACTGGATAGCTGTTGATATTCCTGTGGTTATGCACGTTTCCGAGTAATGTTTTGTTCATTTTTCTTTAAAAAAATCGCTCTGCCCAAGGCGAAACGTATTTTGTGTCGGGCTATGAAAAATAACTCCTTTTGCTCTGCCCAAGGCAAAAGAGAAATGTCTGGGCTTGTTGTTTCAAGTATTTCCTCTTTAATGAATAAAATGTTATTTTGTCCACTGCTGTTTTATTTTTCATTTTTTGGGAAATAATAATGAAAATTGATTAAGAGCATTTTGTTTTATTTGCACAAATCGATTTCTAAAATAAAGCATAATCATGTGTGCAGATTACTTCATGACTTAACCATCGAAAACAATGATCCTATGCCCTCTCCCAATTTTGAATTCCCTGTGTTCAGAGCCGAAGGAGAGGATGACGAAGAGGTTCCTGTTGAGATTTCCCGTTTGATTGAGCAGGATGAGAAGATCATTCAACCATTTGAAGAACCTGTAGAGTTGGTCAACTTGGGTGATGAAGAGGATAGAAAGGAAGTCAAAGTCGGGGCTTTGCTTATCCCGGAAGTTAAGGAGAAGATGTTGGAGCTTCTCAGGGAGTATGTTGATGTGTTTGCGTGGTCTTACCAAGATATGCCAGGGTTGGACAACGACATTGTGGAGCATCGTTTACCATTGAAACCTGAATGTCCACCGGTCAAGCAGAAGTTGAGAAGGACTCGTCCTGACATGGCCGATAAGATTAAAGAAGAAGTTCAGAAGCAGATCAACGCAGGTTTTCTTGTGACGTCGGTCTATCCTCAGTGGTTAGCCAACATCGTGCCTGTTGCTAAGAAGGATGGTAAGGTTCGGATGTGTGTAGACTACAGAGACCTGAACAGAGCTAGTCCGAAAGATGATTTCCCATTACCTCATATTGATGTATTGGTCGACAGTACTGCCAAGTTCAAAGTCTTTTCTTTCATGGATGGTTTCTCTGGTTACAATCAAATCAAGATGGCACCGGAAGATATGGAAAAGACCGCTTTCATTACACCGTGGGGAACTTTCTGTTATCGAGTTATGCCGTTTGGTTTGAGGAACGCTGGTGCAACGTACCAAAGGGCCATGACTGCTTTGTTCCACGACATGATGCATAAGGAGATCGAAGTGTATGTGGATGATATGATTGCCAAATCACAGACTGAAGAAGATCACTTGGAGCATTTGTTAAAGCTATTCCAGCGGTTGAGAAAGTACAAACTCCGTCTGAATCCCAATAAGTGCACTTTTGGCGTTCGTTCGGGAAGACTTTTAGGTTTCATTGTCAGTCAGAAAGGTATTGAAGTGGATCCCGATAAAGTCAAAGCTATTCGGGAAATGCCCGCGCCCAAGACGGAAAAACAAGTAAGAGGATTCCTTGGGAGATTGAATTACATTTCTAGGTTCATATCTCACATGACTGCTACTTGTGGGCCAATTTTCAAGCTTCTCCGCAAGAACCAAGGATGCGTGTGGACGGAGGATTGTCAGAAAGCTTTCGATAGTATCAAGGAATATTTGCTCGAACCTCCCATTCTGATTCCTCCGGTGGAAGGAAGGCCCTTGATTATGTACTTGACCATATTAGAGGACTCCATGGGATGTGTGCTTGGTCAACAAGACGAGACTGGAAGAAAGGAGCACGCTGTATATTATCTGAGTAAGAAATTCACAGACTGTGAGTCTCGATACTCATTGCTTGAGAAAACCTGTTGTGCTTTAGCCTGGGCCGCTCGCCGTCTGCGCCAGTATATGATTAATCACACTACTTGGTTGATCTCCAAAATGGACCCAATCAAGTATATCTTTGAGAAGCCCGCCTTATCTGGAAGGATAGCCCGCTGGCAGATGTTGTTATCTGAATATGACATTGAGTATCACACTCAGAAAGCAATCAAAGGGAGTATTTTGGCCGATCATTTGGCTCACCAACCAATTGAAGACTATCAGTCCATCAAGTTTGACTTCCCCGATGAAGATGTTATGTACTTGAAAGCCAAAGACTGTGAAGAGCCGTTACCCGAAGAAGGACCTGATCCTGAATCCCGTTGGGGTTTAATATTTGACGGAGCTGTGAATTCTTATGGAAATGGAATTGGGGCAATCATCGTCACTCCCCGAGGTACTCATATCCCGTTCACGGCAAGACTGAAGTTTGATTGTACGAACAACATGGCGGAATATGAAGCGTGTATTATGGGTCTCGAAGAAGCAGTGGACTTGAGGATTAAGATTCTGGATATTTATGGAGATTCGGCGCTGGTGATTAATCAAATCAAAGGGGAATGGGAAACTCGTCATCCTGGTTTGATCCCGTACAGAGACTATGCTAGAAGGTTGTTAACTTTCTTCAACAAGGTGGAATTGCATCATATCCCTAGGGATGAGAATCAAATGGCTGATGCCTTAGCTACTTTGTCTTCAATGTTTCAAGTGAATGATTGGAACGACGTGCCTACAATTCGAGTTATGCGCCTCGACCGACCTGCTCATGTGTTCGCAGTAGAAGAGGTTACCGATGACAAACCGTGGTTCTATGACATTAAACGTGTTCTTCAAACTCAAGAGTACCCGCCTGGGGCATCCAACAAAGATAGGAAGACGTTGAGAAGATTAGCAAGCAGTTTCTTTCTCAATGAAGAAGTGTTGTATAAGAGGAATTACGACATGGTCTTGCTCAGATGTGTAGACAGACGTGAAGCAGACATGCTGATGCAAGAGGTGCACGAAGGGTCCTTTGGCACTCATGCCAATGGACACGCAATGGCTAGAAAGATGTTGAGAGCTGGTTACTACTGGATGACCATGGAATCTGATTGCTGCAAGTATGTGAAGAAGTGTCATAAATGCCAGATTTATGCGGACAGGATGCACGTACCGCCGACCCTCCTCAATGTTATATCTTCACCTTGGCCTTTCTCCATGTGGGGCATTGATATGATTGGGATGATTGAACCCAAAGCTTCAAATGGTCACCGTTTCATCTTGGTGGCGATCGATTATTTTACTAAGTGGGTGGAAGCCGCCTCTTATGCTAATGTAACCAGACAGGTGGTAGTCAGATTTATCAAGAATCAGATTATTTGTCGGTATGGTATCCCGAGTAAGATCATCACTGACAATGGGTCGAATTTGAATAACAAGATGATGAAGGAGCTTTGTGAAGAGTTCAAGATCGAACATCATAATTCCTCTCCTTACAGGCCAAAGATGAATGGGGCTGTCGAAGCTGCTAACAAGAATATCAAGAAGATCGTCCAGAAGATGGTGGTAACTTATAAGGACTGGCATGAAATGCTTCCGTTTGCTTTACACGGTTATCGTACTTCAGTTCGAACTTCAACAGGCGTGACGCCTTTCTCCCTAGTTTATGGTATGGAAGCGGTACTCCCCGTGGAGGTTGAGATTCCGTCTCTGAGAGTGTTGATGGAGGCCAAGCTTTCCGAGGCCGAATGGTGTCAAAGTAGGTACGATCAGTTGAATTTAATCGAAGAAAAGAGATTAACGGCTTTGTGTCACGGTCAGTTGTATCAGCAAAGAATGAAGAAGGCTTTTGATAAGAAGGTTCGGCCGCGCGAGTTCAGAGAAGGTGACCTCGTGCTCAAGAAGATATTATCTTTCCAACCCGATTCTAGGGGCAAATGGGCTCCGAACTTTGAAGGACCATTTGTTGTTAAGAAAGTTTTCTCCGGAGGTGCCATGATTCTCGCCAATATGGATGGCGAAGACCTCCCGCGTCCCCTGAACGCCGATGCAGTCAAGAAGTATTTTGCTTAGGCAAATTCCTGGCCAAACCAGTCTTGGCATCTGAACATATTCTGGAATTCAAAGTTGTTAGGGAGAATAGTGATCATCGTTTTGTATGACCTCTTATTTCACATACTATTTCCCCAAACTTTTGTAAACCGTCGGAGTCGCATTGTTAGCGAACTACCATCGTATTATTGAAATTTGAGCATTTACCTTTTGTGGGCAAAATTTCTAATTTTATGGAAATACTTGAAACAAATTTACTTAAAATATTTCTTATTTCTAAAATGTGTCGTGAATAACGAAGGGAATATTAACAGTCGTTCCGAAAATGGTCAAGCCATGAAATGCAAAATAGTACAGTAATTTATGCTTGCATGTTGAATTTGT
The DNA here is from genome assembly GCA_948472305.1 of Vicia faba. Classification (NCBI taxonomy): domain Eukaryota; kingdom Viridiplantae; phylum Streptophyta; class Magnoliopsida; order Fabales; family Fabaceae; genus Vicia; species Vicia faba. The sequence continues at coordinate 110,813,866 of OX451735.1, forward strand.
TTTCTTTCAAAATCGTCATTAAGTGTTGGCTGTATACATGCTTGGTTATAGTGGTGCTAACTTGGTGATTCCCCAGTTGTTCCAGTTAAGTGTGGTTTTAGCTACCTTTATTTGGGAGATGTTGAAGTGCGGTACACTTCGTCTTATGCCATTGGTTTATTGGTGCTAGAAGTTTGGATTTGATTGTTCGTCTCTTCAGAAGACTTGGGCCTTGTAGCGTGACATCTTCCGACGTTGCTTCGTATTCCGTCTATCTTCCATCTTTTCAAGAGTGGCCGAGCGTTTACGTTGCTGTGACACCTTATTATCTCCAAGATATCCCATCTGTCTGTTTTGTCAGCATATACATGATATTCATTTATTCATCCACACTTGCATCATGCACACACAGTTGTGTTTGTTAATGTCTTTAAATTCGTACACCTTAGTCGTGTCTTTTTTTTCAAATAACATATTTGATCCTTCCAAATAGGGTGTCAGCTTAAGCATAAAGTGCGCCTCTTTTCTAATTCCCCAACTGAGCTAATCCTCGTGGATGATTTTTGATTTAGTTCACCTTGTCCATTTCTCGATAGGATAATTTCCCCAATCGATTTACTTTCTCATTGGGAGAAGTCTTGTTTAACTGTTTTCTCTCCGGTTATTCCTGAATGAAGTTGTTGCCTCTTGCATAGGCTACCTCAGTTGTTTTTTTCCCCAGTGAAATTGCGACCTAGACGGTTGGTGCGTTTATTTTGCACATTTTTGAATATGTGATCTCCTCGGGAAGGATTGATTCAGGTTTCTCTTTGATGAAGATTTTATTCTCTGCCAATATTATCGCAGTTCTCCTCTGAAGTATGTTGGAAAACGACAAGCGGTAACTCCTAACAAGCAACTTGTACGTTACTATCTTCGACAAGCGCCGAGCAGTAGTTCTTCATGAGCTACTAGTGCGTTATTTTAGCTTTCGAAAAGCGCCAAGCAGCAGTTCTTCATGAGCTATTAGTGCGTTATTTTAGATTTCGAAAAGCGCCAAGCAGCAGTTCTTCACGAGCTACTAGTGCGTCAGTTATGACTTTGTGAAAGCGCCGAGCAGCAGTTCTTCATGAGCTACTGGTGCGTCATCGTCATTTTACCCTTTTTGGGAAGCGCCGAGCAGCAGTTCTTCATGAACTACTAGTGCGTCATTTACTCTTTTTGAAAGCTTCAGGCAGCAAACTCTTCATGAGTTATCAGTACGTGTTACCAGTACGGTATTTTCTTCGGAAAACAGCAAGCGGCAGCTTCTTTATTTGAGCAACTTGTTCGTTATCGGTATTTTCTTTGGACGACAGCAAGCGGCAGCTTCTTTATTTGAGCAACTTGTTCGTTATCGGTATTTTCTTTGGACGACAGCAAGCGGCAGCTTCTTTATTTGAGCAACTTGTTCGTTATCGGTATTTTCTTTGGACGACAGCAAGCGGCAGCTTCTTTATTTGAGCGACTTGTTCGTTATCGGTATTTTCTTTGGACGCCAACAGCTGGCAATTTTCTTTATTTGAACAACCTTCGTATCTACAGCATCAATGAGTATACCTCTGAAATCCCGCAGAGAAGTCTGGTACGAATCGACACCTCCAGAAGTCGGTAACCAGTTATCAGCAATTCGATACTCCCTGTCTACCGTCGACCTTGAGTTTCGAATTCATTATTTGGATCAATAATTTGTCATGGCCTATGCAAGGTGCTCTCTTTGTTAGGGTTAGAGGTCGTATTCCCTCAGTTCTAGTCGCTGTCAGGAGTCTGTCGTTTGAAGTCGATAGCTCGTTCTCCCAGTAGCGTATTACTCATGTACTTGTGTTTTGTTGACGTTCGATTCCCTCAACATTGTCTCGTTTCACAGTATCTCTCTCTGTGAGTTAGATCGTTGCATTCTTACCACCGTGTAATGACGGCATCTTAGGACAAAATTTGCGTAATTGTGTATTTAAGTACCTTCAATCTCGTCGACACGAAGATTTTAATCTTCATATCTCCGGATAGAAGAAACTTAAATAGGGGCAGCTGTTGTACCCCAAATTTTGACCTAAGACGTCATCTCCTATCCGCATCTTTACATTATATTTGTTTTGATCCATCGATTTTAAATTTCATGACTTTTTCGGGCCAAGAGCTATTTATGCTGAACATTGAATCATTTAATCGATTCGTGCGAAAATGATGTTTATTATCTAAAACTTGAATAATTGAAATTTTATTTTTTGATTATTATTTAGTTTAAAGATATAGGGATAATGAAATGAACATCAGAGAAGAGGCGCATTAATTGTGCGGACGTTTTATTTATTTACTCATTATTTTTAAATTTAAGTAACTAGAATTTATTCTTAGTTATTCTATAATTTAAAGGTTATGAATAATATAAATAAGCATTTGAGGAAATTCATTGGTCAATAACGATTGTTTAATCGTTCGTCGGTCTAGATTAAATAATTGAAATCCTATTTTAATTATTATAATTTAGTTGAGAATGATGGATTAAATAAGCGAAGGTATTAGTTGGTCAATGATAATTATTATTTATCTGTTATTATTTTGAATGAAGGTGATTGGAGATTTGTTTTCAATTACTATTTGTTTGGATAAAATAATAAAAGATAAATAAATAGAGAAGAAGAATTAATAGACAAATAGTTTCTTTTATTCATTTTTTTTGTACAAGCTATTTTGTAAATTATTGTATATTGCAATAAATTACAATATTGAATTGTCGAAATTAAAATAAAGTAAACTAGTCTATCTTAATTCTAAAGCTTCCAATCCAATGCGTGTCCGCTCTTTTAATTTTACCTGCACAATTAAAAGAAAAGAATTAGAATCCAAATAAATAATTAAACGCAGAAAATAAATTTTAAATGTTCATCATTAAATGTAATGGCCGGAATCAGTTATTTTATTTTTTTTTTGCAAATCACGGGATTACTCCCGGTTCACAAAAAAGAGGAAAAGGATTTCAAACATATGCATGAATTGTTTTCCAAAAAAACTGCATACTTAAGCTAGCCACATTAGTTTTAATCCCAATAATTTCAAAGCATACAGCATACAGCATACAGCATAAGCAAATATGTAGTAACCACATGCAAGCATGCCTTTTAACGTGGCCTACATCAAGAAGCAGACAATATGTGATGTAAAAAACAATATGCAGTTTTGACTTTTCTTGCAAGCAAAAAAATTTCCTTTTTCTTTCATCATTTTCCAGCCACTGCATTTTCAGAAATAGACAGCTTATCACACTTTTGTCAAAGCCATTCTGAGAGAGAAAAAGAGAGGGAGAAGTGTGGGATTTGCAGGCTTAGTTTAGGCAGAAAGAGATATACAAAACAAACTAAGAAATATAGCCAGTAGGAATAATAGCATAGAAGAAGAATAAAGGCAAACTGAGTGGACAGTAGTGCAGAATACTCAGGGAGATCCCAAGAGATTTGCTCCTGGCCTGTAGCGCAAGAGAAGAGAGGAGGGCTGTTATATTAGCACAAGAGAAAACAAAGGAAAACAACAAAAAAAAACAGCATAAGAGAAAACCAGAGATACAAGTCAGAAACACATAACCAAAAACCATTTTCCATAACCTCAAGCCATTTGCAAAAGAAAAACTGTAGGAACAATTCAAAAATAGCCATGACAGAAACCAACAAAAACCTGCAATAGCCTCACATCAGTAAACGCTTTGCCCCTGTCCAACATACCCAAAAAACCAGTTCATCATGTCAAAACCTGCATGAGTACTGAGAAAACTATTTTTCCAAACAATACAAAACGCTACCAATTGATTGAGCCCTTTAGCCAATATCACTATCCCACTGTCAACACCTTCCACCATCATAAACAAACCAAAAATCTCTACCAAAACATACTGTCCAGAAAAAACCATAACAACATAGCTCAAATCCTCATACCAGTAAAACGACATCCCTACTGCAAAGGCCTAATCACAAAAAAAACTTGACAAAATCTTTTGACAAATCCGAGCCACATCATTTCGTAAATCCAACATATCCAACTTTCAAGGATCATACAAATCAGAATAGAAGAAGAAAAAAGGGCTAAAATACAGTTCAACGAGTTCCAACAGGCAACACAGTAGCATTCAAGCAAAGGGAAGGAAGTCAAATACCGTTCACCGTCGCGTGCGCCCGTTGCCTCCCAGCTGTCCGGCCTCCATCACCCCAAGCCCTCCTCCTTCTCCATCTAGGTAACGCCCTTTTCCTTTCTCATTCCTTAAAGCATCGTTCAAAATCGGCATGGACAATAAAAACGGTAACTAGTCAGAATCAACCCAGAGGCCATAAAATCAACTAAGAAATCACGAAATCAACAGCAAATCTGTAAAACTTATACGCGTTTTGAATCAACAATAAACAGTAACGAGATGTTTTTTGATCCTTACCGTCTCCGCTTGAAGTCGCTGCGCCAACGATAGAGGGAAGATAAAGACTTGGTGTGGGCGGCCGGACATGGAAACATAGGCGTTAGAGGCGAGGAAGCGAAGAAGCTGCGCGAAAGAGAGAGATGAAGATCGTGATGAGGCGCCGTTTTTGCCTTAAACCAAACCCTAAAACCTTTTATCAAACCAACACAACCCTAATCCCAATCTAATCCTTGGATCCCCTTTTAACCCATGACCCGCTCCACTTTTGTCTCAACTAACGCCTATTCTTCTTTTCTTACGCTAAAGCCCACTGCAATTGTTATTCCTACCCCATTTTTCTTTTATTTGGTCTATTGGTTAATTTTATTTCTTTTTTCTTAGTTTAACTAATTTAGATTAATTAGTTTTAGGAATAACATTTAATTTTTAAATAGACAATGTTAATTTTACTTACCCAAATCTCTTAATCTAAGTTTAGGTTATGTCAATAATCTTAGTCTCCTTTTTTTAATTAGATTTTTTTATTTATAAGTTTTTATTTAATTTGACTAATATTTAAATATTTCCAAAAAAAGAAAGCATATGAAAATGAAGATTAAAAAAAAAATACATATTTTATTTTATTCCCCTCATTTTTGATTAAATATCAATATAATGAAAAAACATAAAAATAAAAACATATAAAACTTTAAAAAATATTTCTATTAATTCTCGTTACCTTTTATTATTAAAAATGCGTAAAAAACGAAAACCAATTAAAAACTTTTTCTTTCGCATATTAAACAAAAATCATATAAAATGCATGTTCACATTTAATTGTTGTGTATCATTTTCTGTTTAAATATCTTGCATTTACTTGATTATTCTGTTTGCGTCAATCCAAAGGGAATTGTCTAATTTTGTTGACTTCATGTCCTCAAAAAAAAAAACGATCGAGCGAATACTCTCATTCATTAAAAACTTAGGTTAATTTTCCTCAAATATTCACCTTTCTTCAAAATTTCAACCTTTTCAAGACTCATCCCTTTTAAGTCAAAATTTCGACATTAGGTCGTCGTATCTTCAAAAACCCGTCCGTATCCCTTTTTCGGCCAAAACGAGTTATTTTCAATCAAGCGATCAATTTTAAATAAAACAGATATTTCAAAAGGTTCCTATAGAGTACTATAGATGCATTGGGTGCTAATACCTTCCCATTGCATAACCAACCCCCGAACTCTCGATCTCTTTTCAAAAACGCTTTGTATTTGTATTTTTATTTACATTGCATATTTAGGGTTTTATTTCGCTCTTTTCCCTTTTCCTTTGGAAACAATAAAGCGCGGTGGCGACTCTTGCTTATGTGAGACGAATTAATCAATAATTCGATCTCCGATTTACCCCGCTACATTTTTTATCGCTACACCTGCAAGACCCAGAAAACTACGGATCTCAGAAGAATTCTTCGGCGCTTCCCACTGAGATACTGCTTCTACCTTCGTAGGATCCACAACAATTCCATTCTTGGAAATTACATGGCCAAGAAAACTTACTTCTTTTAACTAGTTTTCACACTTGGACAACTTCGCATAAAGCTTCTTCTCTTTCAACAATTCCAACACAACTCTGAGATGTTCTGCATGCTCTTCATCGCTCTTCGAATAAATTAGAATATCATCAATGAACACCACCACAAACTTATCAAGATACGGATGAAATATCCTGTTCATATACTCCATGAAAACACCAGGTGCATTAGTAACTCCAAACGGCATAACAGAATACTCGTAATGTCCATACCTCGTTCTAAATGCAGTTTTCTGAATATCTTCCGACTTCACACGAATCTGATGATATCCAGATCTCAGATCAATCTTACTAAATACACAAGCTCCAACTAGTTGATCCATCAAATCATCGATCCTCGGCAAAGGATACCAATTCTTGATTGTAACTTTATTCATCCGTCTGTAATCAACACATAATCTCATTGAACCTTCTTTCTTCTTAACCAACAACACCGGAGCACCCCACGGCGAAACACTCGGACGAATAAACTTCTTCTCAAGTAAATCCTCCAACTGTTTCTTTAACTTCTCTAATTCAGATGCCGACATACGGTAAGGCGCCATCGACACCGGACTAGTTCCAGGAATCAAATCTATAGTAAATTCTACCTCCCTCTCAGGTGGCAATTCACTAATGTCTTCCGGAAACACCTCTGGAAATTCATTCACCACTGGAAATCCATCACTCTTTGCTTTTCCCTCCGCTTCTATTGCAGAATACAACATAAATACCACAACACCATCTTTCACAGCTAGGTTCATCTGTTTAACCAACATAGTCACATCTTCGACACCAACCTCTTCAGGAAAAATAACCGTCTTCGCAAAACAGTTGATATGAACCTGGTTGAATTCCAACCAGTTCATTCCAAGGATGATATCAAGTTGTTCTAGCGGTAGGCACACTAAATCCATACCGAAACCCCTACCAAAAATCACAATAGGACAATTCCTACAAACATACGAAGTAGTCACTGAACCCGACGCAGGAGTATCAATAACCATACTTCCATCCATATTAGAAATTTCCAAATTCAATCTTTTAGCACAATCCAAAGCAATAAAAGAATGCGTAGCTCCAGTATCAATAATCGCAATCAAAGGTATGTCATTAATAAAACATGTACCTTTAATCAGCCGATCATCTGGCTTAGTCTCTGACCCAGACAATGCAAACACTTTACCACCAGCTTGCTCCTTCTTGGGTTTTGTACACTGAGGATGAGTATGACCTTCTTCACCACAGTTGTAACAAGTCACCACTCTTACTCTGCAATCATTGGCCACATGGCCGAGTTTCCCACACTTGAAACAATTCTTATCATTACTTTTGCAATCCACCATACGATGTCCTGTCTCACCATACTTGTAGCACTTAATGGAAGAACTAGAATCTCCTCCACCAAACTTCTTCCAACCACCGGGTCTCTGATTACTTCTATCATAAGGCTTACCACGATCCATCTGTTGCTTACCCTTCCTATCAACATACCCTCGAGCATTCGACTTAGTGCTAGCAAGATCCTCCTCTAAAATCCTACTACAGTCAACCAGATCAGGAAATCTTCGGATACGCTAATACTGAATACCCTGCTTAATCTCATCACGAAGACCATTCTCAAACTTGATACATTTGGAAAATTCTCCATCTGCATCGTTAGTATAATGAGCATAATATTCGCTAACTCAGTAAACTTCAAAGCATACTTACTGACAGTCTTGTTACCCTGCTTGAGTTCCAGAAACTCAATCTCCTTCTTGCCTCTGATGTCCTCAAGAAAGTACCTCCTCAGAAAATCCCTCCTGAACACAGCCTAAGTCAACGCAATACCATCTTCTTCCATTTTAGTTCTGGTAGCAATCCACCAGTCATCAGCTTCCTCTGCTAACATGTGAGTTCCGTATCTCACCTTCAGCCCTTCAGCACAGTCAATTACTCTGAAGATCCTCTCGATCTCCTTCAACCACTTCTGAGCACCTTCGGGATCATGTGCACCCTTGAACAACGGAGGATTATTCCTCTGAAAATTCCCCAATTGTCGGTCAGCACCAATCACAGCTCCCTGCTGGTTCCCTCCGAGTACTCCAGCCAACATTCCCAATGCTTCAGCAATAGCATCGTCGTTTCTTCTATTACCTCTTCCGGCCATTGTTCTGTAACATTACAAAACAACCTCACCAGCACACAAGTATCGACAATGTCATCTTACACTAGTCGCATACAAAAGGGATAACGACACAAGATAAGACCGACTATGCTCTGATACCACTATTGTAACACCCCTTCTAAAATACCCCGAATAATATTAATTATATCAATGATTAAAGACATATTCCATCAGAGTTAACACGGAACAAGGGATGTCACAATTATGAAATAAATAAAACTTCCAATAAAAAAGTAGTCATGCTACACTGAGGGTCATTATTCAAATAATTCAATCAAATTAAGACCATGTCTTACACAGCGGAAAAATACCATAACCAAAACGGAATAAACCAAAACATAATTATTCCCAATGAAATTCAAAGAAACAATTGAATAATAACTAATTCCTCAACTAAACGTTCCCCAGTGTTACAACCTATTAGAGCACGACACTGACACGCGGACTTAAAGTAACATAGCTCTAGAGCCATCCTCACCAACTCCTGAGCTGCTAACTTTAATCTGAAATTGTTAAAGTAAGGGTGAGATTTCTCATAATTAACATGCATTATAAGCTTCTCAATCAACATTATATCACAAGCATATTATTTCACCCATTTTAGCATAAATTCAGATTCAACACGCAGTTCCAATCATACAAGTCATTATGCACAAATCAATAATCAACCAAAGAATTGTAACACTGGAAGACATCCTAACATGTTACAATTTCATGCAAATACAAATGCAGACACAATGCATGTGGTACCAACACGTGACCAAGTCACCTAACACTGATCCATCATCAACCGGATACAGCAACCATTGATTCGTCCATAAACACCCGGACACGAATCCAGCCTAACCACCCATCATCACCCGGGTATTGGTTAACGGTAATACAAGTCAAATTCCACACAATGGGAATTAACTTCACCAAAACAATGCATATGCACGCACATCACTAGCATGCAACATCAAATCAGTCTATGAAATACATCAATTTATCATAACTAAACCAAAACCAACAACATGATATCTCAACTATCATGCACACCATCATTAGCAACATAAACATGCCTTTCATTCACACAATACTAATACACCCATCCATCACAGGTTCACTGCTACATACACACCCATGTGCGTTAGCCAATAATCACTTATTTCGGGATTTGACTCATTTTCAAAATAATTTCAGGTTTTAGGAAATCTTTTCATTTTATAAAATAGCGCATTAAATTTAAGAAATAACGTCCAAAACGGCACTCAAAACGGACTTACGGTTTGAAAGTTATGAATTTTCAAAGTTTAATATTTTTCAAAAAGTTACAGCAGAACCCGGTTCCTACATATGGAGGAACCGGTTCCTGCGAAGTTCAAAAATCACGCTTCTGGAAAAATGTATGGGAACCCGGTTCCTACCTATACAGGAACCGGTTCCTACGTGCATTTTTTGCCAGTTTTTCTAAGTTCACACAGTGAAACCCGGTTCCTCCCCACTTGGAACCGGTTCCTACGACCTGCAGAGTCAAATTCTGCACTTTTGACAGCATTTATTCATTCTAAACCAATTCCAAACATACCCATACGAATTGCAACATGAGAAACACCAAAACACATCCATTTTGCACCATTATAACATCAAACAACATTATTTCATCATTCCTTTTTATCATCTGACACCCTAATGGTTTTCAACCTACAATTCGACGCGATAGGGACAATTCTACGGAACCCTAGAATTCCAAACCGGGATTCCCTAACATACTATGATCCATACTATTGAATATCTAAACCGATAATACGAATTAACTAATCGAAATCACCCCTTACCTTGTGGGTTCTTTGAATTCTGACGCTTCTGGTTTTCTCCTTCTTTTTTCCTCTTCTCAAATGCACGTATGATGAGTATTCCAAAATAACTCTCTTTCTCTTCTTTTTCCTTTTAATACTCCTTTTATTATTCCAATAAAATGATTAAATTAGTAATTAGTAAGAGTAGAGTATTTTACCTCTCACACCCTCTAATCACTCTTCACACCACCAATACTTCTTTCCTTTAATTAATTAAATTAATTCCAATAATCCAAAAATACCAATAATTAAATTTCCAATTAAATTAATAATTAAAAATTCTAATTATTTAATAATCGGATTATTTGGGGTGTCACAATAACCTTTGGGTGAAGTGGATCCACTCCTATTACATAAATAATTGTGATATTATGGAGGTGAAACCCAAAAGAAATAACACTTGGATAATGAGAAAAGTTTTGGATTGCAGGTTGTTTATTGAGCAGAATTGGGTGCTCTGGAATGATGTGATGGAGAATAAGAAATTTCCCATGAAAAATGTTTATTCGCATATGATCACATGTCCTAAAGTTAATTGGCGCAAGCTTATGCAATTTAATTTGGAAAGACCTAGAGCTCTCATGATCTTTTGGTTGGCTTGCCATGGTAAGTTGGCAACAAAAAGTAGACTTGTTAGATTTGGTATGCTAGATAATGCAGTATGTATTTTCAGCGGGAAAGAAGAAACTGTGCAACACCTTATGTTTGATTGTGTTACTACAAACCGGATTTGGGCTTATGTTATTAGGTGGCTTCGGTTGAATAATGTTCCAAACAGTTGGGACCGGGTTCTTAACTGGCTTATTTTGCATGGTAGAGGAAAAGGATGAAGACTTCATACAAAGTATTAATCAAGACTTCATACACATGGTAAGAACAAACCCTAAATCTCAATCATTAAGACAAAGTGACAAGATATTTGAATCAAACATGTTCATGGCATTAGGCATCAATTAATCATGATATAAAACTTCAAAGTAAAATCTCGCTCAAGTAAATAAATCAAAGTATCATGTAATTTAAGAGAGTCATTTAAGAAAAATATTCACAAAATGTTTAAATGAAAGAAACTTCAAGATTTAAACAAATTAAATAAAAGGACTTATTTTTGATTTTTTTGATAATTAACATACTAAATAAAATAAAACAAAATTAAAGAAAAGTAAAATATTTTTTTTGTTTAAAAATATTGAGTGTGATAATATAAAAGAAAGAAAAGAAAATAAGTGATTAACAAAAAAATTAAAAGAAAACAAAAGAAAATAGAAAAGGAAAATAAAAACAAGAGAAACAAGTGATAAAAAAAATAGGATTTAAGGCCAAAGGGTGTTGAACTCATGTACTCAAGGTCACAACTTAAAACTCTTACCACTGGACCATATTTTGCAGGTTAACATAACTTGCATATATAATAATAAACATAAAACAATGTAGGTGTTTAGTTATTGGCTTGAATTTTTGGTAAAACCCAAGTGTATGTGTGAATGACATGACTGATGTCATAACATTCTAGTTTAGTTTGTACTGATTCATTAGGTACCTTTGCAGAAAAATATTGTCATTCAGGTACTGATGTTTTTAAGTGTGTTTCTGAGCATTTTGCAAAATGATCACATTTTCATAAATCAGTTGACAGGTTTCTCAGATGTCATAACAGATGTTAAGACATCCTGTTCTGATCTAACAGGTTTGCAGGTTGGTTAATTCTGAGTTTTTTCAGGAAATAACTCAGTCTTTCCAGAACAAAATCCTGCGTTTTCTGAGGGGTAACCTAGCTCAACCCTAACCTGGTTAATAAAGTCCTATGACCTAGTCTTAAGGTCAAACGGAATTAACCCTAGGTTTTTGTGGAAACCCTAACTGAAGTTGCAGCTGCTATATATTCAACAGAGCTGCTGTTTTGCAGGTAATCCCTTGGTTGATCAGAAGATCATTTGTAATCTGTATAGGTTTGATTATTGTACTCCAAGCAATTATCATTGTGATAAGTGACTTGGAATAGGTTTTTAATTGTAAGGGTTGTGTAGCACTCGAAGCTTTGAAGCAAGAGTGTTTGAATGTTTCTTGACTAAAGCTGTGAAGCAGAGTCAAGTTAAGTTTGTGTATCACTCAAAGCTGTGAAGCACGAGTGGTTGTGTTGCTTGATTAAAAAGCTGTGAAGCTTAATCAAGTGTAGGTTTTTGAAGAGTGTCTTCATCAATTCATTAGTCAAATTGTTTTATGTATCACTGCTGTGATTGAGGGGGAGTGAGTAGGAACTCAGGTTTAAGTTGTACTTAGATTGAAATTGCATTGGGTAGGTCTTAAGTGAAGGAGATAAACTGGTTGGTTTATTCCTGAATTAACATCTCTTATAGTGGATTTCCTCCCTGGCTTGGTAGCCCCCAGAGTAGGTGTTGTTGCACACTGAACTGGGTAAACAATTGACTGTGTTCTTTATTGTTTTTGTATTTACTGTCATATAGTAAGTCAGATACGGTGTCATAACATTGATCGTGACATTGAGTATCTGTAGCCAGAATTTCAATTGGTATCAGAGCAGGCACCCTGCCTGTATTACTGGGTGAGATCTAGGGATATCACTTTCTGGCACTATGGACAAAGAAGGAGTTTTTGGAAATAGACCACCCATTCTGGATGGAACTAATTATGACTACTGGAAACCTCGTATGATTGCCTTCCTAAAATCTCTGGACAAAAAGGCTTGGAGAGCTGCTGACAAAGGATGGATTCATCCCACCATAACTGAGATAGATGGGACAATCAGTCTGAAGCCTGAGGAAGATTGGAGTAAAGAAGAAGATGAGTTAGCTCTGGGAAATTCAAAAGCTTTAAATGCCTTGTTCAATGGAATTGATAGAAACATTTTCAGACTAGTACATCAATATGAACTGGCCAAGGAAGTTTGGGACACCCTCAAAACTACTCATGAGGGCACTTCCAAAGTAAAAATGTCAAGGCTTCAGATGTTGACTACCAAATTTGAGAATCTAAAAATGATGGAAGATGAAACCATTCATGAGTTTCACATGAACATCTTGGAGATTGCCAACACCTCAGGAGCACTGGGAGAAAAGATGTCAGAAGAAAAACTGGTGAGGAAGATTCTCAGATCCTTGCCTAAAAGATTTGCAATGAAGGTAACTGCCATAGAGGAAGCCCAGGACATTAGCAAGTTGAAAGTGGATGAACTTATTGGGTCTCTTCAGACTTTTGAGATGGGGATCACTGATAATGGTGACAAGAAGAACAAAAGCATATCACTTGTATCCAACACTGATGTTGAATACAGGAGGATGAAGAAGAAAACATATCAGAAGCTATTGCCATGCTTGGAAGACAGTTCAACAAGCTCATCAAAAGAATGGATCCAAAGTCAAGGTCTAATGTTCATAACATTCCCTATGACATTGACAGTTCCAGCAGAAGACCAAGGTCAGAAGATAAGGGAAACCAAGGCAGAGGTATTCAATGCCATGGATGTGAAGGATATGGACATATTCGAGCTGAATGTCCTACCTTTCTTAAGAAACAAAAGAAAGGAATGACTGTTACTTGGTCTGACTATGATTCAGAAAGTAATTCTGAAGAAGAATCTGCCAAACTAGTTACTGCCCTAACTAGTGTTTGTACTTCTGAAAGTGACACTAGTGATGAAGAAGTGACATTTGAAGAACTGGCTGATACCTACAAGAAATTGTGTATCAGAAGTGCTGAAGTCTGTGTGCAGAATGAGAAACAATCAAAACTCATTATAAAACTGGAGGCTGAAAAAAAGGCAAATCTCGAAACTATAAGTCATCTAGAAGGAGAAGTTCAATTGCTGAACTCACAACTGAATCAAATGACCAAATCTGTCAAGATGTTGACAAATGGAACAGACAAATTGGAAGAGATCCTTCAGGTTGGACAAAATGTGGGAAATAAATCTGGACTAGGATTTATGGAAGCAAAGAAATCTGGTACTGGTAAGCAAATGTCAAAACAGATGTCTCAACACAACTCTCAACATCAGGGACAGAGACATATGAAGAAAAGGTACCAAAGATGGAAATGTCATCATTGTGGGAGATATGGTCACATAAAGCCCTTCTGCTTCAGACTACATGGATATCCTAATCAGAACTCAGGTGTCAAACCTAAGTCTAAAAAGGTACCACATGCTCCTAAATGGAAGAAAAAGGCTACTGCACTGATAGCTCACACTTCCCTGAGGGTCTCTGCAAAGGAAGATTGGTACTTTGACAGTGGATGTTCCAGACACATGACTGGATTCAAAAATCTCCTCAATAATGTTATGCCTCACACCACCAGTTTTGTGACCTTTGGAGATGGTGCTAAAGGTGAAGTTAAAGGAGTTGGTAATTTGGACTGCCCTGGAGTTCCAAGTCTGAATAAAGTACTGCTGGTAAAAGGGTTGACTGCCAATCTCATTAGTATCAGTCAATTATGTGATCTAGGATTCAAGGTCAACTTCTCAAGATCTGAATGTCTAGTAATTAATGAAAAACTAGAAGTTGTAATGAGAGGAATCAGATCCAAAAATAACTGTTACGTGTGGCAGCCTGAGAACACTGATATCTCCACTATGTGTCAAACAATCAAAGAAGAAAAAGAGATGAAACTGTGGCAGCATAAGCTTGGTCCCCTCCATCTAAGAAGAATGAAGAGAGCTATTACTATGGAAGCTGTCAGAAGAACTCCAAAACTACAGGTTGATAATATCTGTGATGTGGCAAATAAACTTGAAGAAGGATGTGTTGTCAGAACCTTAAGTCATCTTGACAAGGATGTTGGAAATAACAAGTTTAATAAATTCTGTTCTCAAAACATCTGGTCAAAACAGATGCTCCCTGAGTACAATGTTACACAAGATGTTGTGACATTGTGTTGTGACAATCTGAAAACAATCAACATTTCCTTGAACCCTATTGACTTTGAAGAGAAGAAGTCATTTAAACTGGAGCATAGTTTCTCTAAGCTTCAGCTGACTGATTCTTCTACCAAGGCTCTTGTTGGAAATAAACTTGAAAATTTGAGGGGCGGGATGGGTATTTACCAACATGAGAAATTATAGCAATTAATTTTGCTTAAAACAAGGGCTGAAGGAGTTAATTTTACTAAGTCTATTTTTAGTGGGTTAATCATATGCTTTCCCAACCCTTTCAGAACCCTTAAGAAGTTGAAAGGACTCACTTTTGCCTCCTACCTCTCTCGTCTTTACAACCGTTTCCCTCCTCTCAATCAAAGATTTTTCTCAAATTGCCACTGGTACTCAAAGTCAATCAGAATGTCTCAGACATCATCTTCAACCAAGACGACTTCATCATCCTCATCATCCTCATCATCTGATCAAAACTCTAGAGAAATCACCACATGCATAGAGTCTGAAGTTCTTGAAGTCACACCTCTCAGAGAGATGGCAACTGACCCAGCCAAAATCAAAAAGCTAAGAACTAGACATGCAGGAAGAGCCCAAGCTGCAGCCTCTGGTAATCCCTCTCATCCATCTTCTTCTGTTCAAAATAGAGAAGGATCAGTTCAAGTTCATCAAGCCATTGCTAGGCTTGTCACTAGTATTCTAGGCGGAAACCAACCTGTACCGGGGATTTCTGTCCCTTTAAATCAATCAGGAAGCCCAAATGTGAACCTCTCTGAGAAAGTAAATGTCTCTAAGAATGTTGTGACACAAGAAGACAACATTCAGAACCCCTCTGAAAAGACTGCTGACCCACCTATCATTGATGTGGATGAGGATTTCTCAGATAATGAACTGATAGCCAATGTGAACCCTAGCATAGCTAGGAGATTGATGAAAAGAAAGAATGATGCAAAGTGTGTGTCCAAGGATAAACCTGCTGTGAAGAAATCCAAGGCTGAAGGCATAGCTGAGGTAGATTCTGTGAAAATTGTTCAGACCAAAGGGAAAAAGGCCCAGGTGCATACTGCTAGACAACCAATCTCTAAGAAGAGAAAGGAACCGGAATCTTCTGATTCTGATGAGGAATCAGAATTTGAGATTGATACTGAAGAAATTCCTATCAGAAGGAAGCTCCCCTCCAGCAAAATTGCCAGGGTTCCTGAAGTCCCAACAGACAACATCTCCTTTCATCATCCTGACAATGCAAACAGATGGAAGTATGTTTGCCTAAAGAGAATTGCTGTAGAGAGAGAACTCAACAATGATGCCTTGGAGTGCAAAGACATCATGGACCTGATCAAGAATGCTGGACTGATGAAGACAGTGATAAAATTTAACAAATGTTATGAAAATATGGTCAAGGAGTTTGTAGTGAACTTGTCTAATGATTGTGCTGATGGAAGATCAGCTGACTTTGAAAGTGTCTTTGTTAGAGGAAGAAGAGTCAAGTTCTCTCCATCAGAAATCAACAAGTTTCTTGGAAGAACATATGAGGATTGTCCTGATCTGGAGGCAACTGACAATGAAGTTTGTCAAACCATCACAGCCAGGCAAGTAAAGTGCTGGCCCTTGAAAGGCAAGCTGAATGCCAGTAAACTCAGCATGAAATTTGCCATCTTGCATAAAATAGGTGCAGCCAACTGGGTACCTACAAATCATAAATCAACTATCTCCACAGGATTGGGGAGATTTATTTATGCTGTGGGAACCAAAACTGCTTTTGACTATGGAAGGTACATCTTTGAACAAACTTTAAAGCATGCTGGTAGTTATGCTGTCAAAGGACCAATAGCCTTTCCCTCCCTCCTTTGTGGAATCATCCTTGCTCAATACCCTGATATCCTTGTGGCAAGAGATACAGTCTGCAAAAGAGCTCCTGCCCTTGGCTTGCACTACAAACTGTTTCAGGGATCTCATGCTCCAGATATTGTCATAACATCAGCTGAGACATCGTCTGTGAAGACCCAGTCCAAGACATCTGATGTCATAGCTGTTTTAAAAGAGACTTGCAAAGAGCTGGATGTTAGGAAAAAGACCCTAGAACTCCTAATTGCCAGGCTAGAAAAGGAGGAAGCTGAAGGAAACATAAGGGAAGAAGGTGTAGAAGCTGAAGGTCATCTCAACATTGAAGAAACTAGCTCCTCTGAGTCTGAGGACAGTGCTTAAAGGTTGGTTGCTGTGTGGTGGTGCTGGTGGTTGGTGCTGATATCTGGTGGAGTTTGGAAGTGTATTCAGTTGTTTTCTACTGCTGCTCTTGTTATTTGTTTTGGATAACTGTATGAATATGTATCTTTGGCCCATTTGTGGCTAAAGAGGGGGAGAATATTTTGGTACTTAATATGTACTTGCTCATTTAGACATTTTATTTTTCTGCAGTCATCTCTTTCTGCTGCTATCTATCTCTGATTGCTTAGGGTCTTTAGCCAAAAATCTTCCAAAGGGGGAGTTTGTAGGTGTTTAGTTATTGGCTTGCATTTTTGGTAAAACCCAAGTGTATGTGTGAATGTCATGACTGATGTCATAACATTCTAGTTTAGTTTGTACTGATTCATTAGGTACCTTTGCAGAAAAATATTGTCATTCAGGTACTGATGTTTTTAAGTGTGTTTCTGAGCATTTTGCAAAATGATCACATTTTCATAAATCAGTTGACAGGTTTCTCAGATGTCATAACAGATGTTAAGACATCCTGTTCTGATCTAACAGGTTTGCAGGTTGGTTAATTCTGAGTTTTTTCAGGAAATAACTCAGTCTTTCCAGAACAGAATCCTGCGTTTTCTGAGGGGTAACCTAGCTCAACCCTAACCTGGTTAATAAAGTCCTATGACCTAGTCTTAAGGTCAAACGGAATTAACCCTAGGTTTTTGTGGAAACCCTAACTGAAGTTGCAGCTGCTATATATTCAACAGAGCTGCTGTTTTGCAGGTAATCCCTTGGTTGATCAGAAGATCATTTGTAATCTGTATAGGTTTGATTATTGTACTCCAAGCAATTATCATTGTGATAAGTGACTTGGAATAGGTTTTTAATTGTAAGGGTTGTGTAGCACTCGAAGCTTTGAAGCAAGAGTGTTTAAATGTTTCTTGACTAAAGCTGTGAAGCAGAGTCAAGTTAAGTTTGTGTATCACTCAAAGCTGTGAAGCACGAGTGGTTGTGTTGCTTGATTAAAAAGCTGTGAAGCTTAATCAAGTGTAGGTTTTTGAAGAGTGTCTTCATCAATTCATTAGTCAAATTGTTTTATGTATCACTGCTGTGATTGAGGGGGAGTGAGTAGGAACTCAGGTTTAAGTTGTACTTAGATTGAAATTGCATTGGGTAGGTCTTAAGTGAAGGAGATAAACTGGTTGGTTTATTCCTGAATTAACATCTCTTATAGTGGATTTCCTCCCTGGCTTGGTAGCCCCCAGAGTAGGTGTTGTTGCACACTGAACTGGGTAAACAATTGACTGTGTTCTTTATTGTTTTTGTATTTACTGTCATATAGTAAGTCAGATACGGTGTCATAACATTGATCGTGACATTGAGTATCTGTAGCCAGAATTTCAAATAAGGTGTTTGAAATGGTTAAAAAAATAGCAAAAGGTCTGGGACGAAGGGGATTCGAACCCCAGACCCTTCACTTCTCACACAAACACACAAGATCAGCGTGTTAACCACTGAGATGCAATGTCAGTCATTATTATAAGAAACTTCTACTTTATTGGTACATTTGACTATTAATGTATCTAGTCCAGGGTGTACTTGTTTCCTATGTTAGATTGTTACAAATGAAGAATAAATCTTGATAAGAAAAGAGAATTTACCACAACGTCTTGATGATCTGCCATGATGTAAATGTTGGCTTCTTCATTATCTGAAGACTCCATGTCATTATCATCCCAAACAATGTAAGACTTCTTGTATTTTTTATTCTAATTTTCCTTTTTTTTATATAGGATAGTTTGGTCTAATATGCTTTTTCTTTCCACACTGATAGCATGTTAGAGTGACATGTCACCATTAGAGTCAAAATATTCTACTTTACGAGCTTGACTTTTGTTCTTCTTTTCTCCTTACTCATCTATAACAAGTCTTTTTAGCTTCATCTCACGTTCTTATAATTGACCAAAAAGAGTATGCGTGTCCATGGTTGTTAAATTCTTATATTCACAAATCGCAATGACTTTAGGTTGCCATCTACGATTTTGGTATATAAGAATTTTCACAATAATTCCTCGTTTAAAAATACTCTTCTTAGAGTTCTCATATGACTCATAATATGGATGAAACGTATTTGCATTTGATTGATGTTCTCTTAATGTTTTATCCTGAAAAGTTCATACTCATGGATTGATGTACCTAACCTTTCCCTCTTTAACTTAGTTAATACTTCATGAAAAATTGTGATGATGTCTCACGTTTCTTTCGCAATCTCGTAGTGAGAAACTCACAAAATCTTATCAACACTATTAACTTTGTGTGTAAGAATAAAAAGATATTCTTTTACAAGCTTTCAAATACCATAGATTATCCTTTTGATGAAGAACTTCATCTTCTTTTTCCACGAACTAATACTTATTAAATTAAGGATGAAAGTTTGTTTAGTGAATAGCTTGAGAAGGGTGAATTTTTGTTATCAAAATACAAGAGGAGGATGAATTTTTGTATTTAAAATTCGTGAATAAATTTAAAAAATAGTTTACTTAATGCATCAATTTGTGTTAGTATTTCAATAGCACTGAGAAAAACAATGGAGATAAATAAAACTGAGAAAGTAAATAACAAAAAATAAAAATATATGTTAGAGAGATGAGATTGAGATTTATAGAGGTTTGGTCAAACAATGGTCTAATTCTCTCTCCAAGAGATCTTCTTGACGGTTTTAATAAAGACTTGAATTTTTACAAGTTATATCCAGAAACCTTTGTTACAAGCGAATCGGGATATTATACACTAGCTTATCTCTCGAACCGAACAAGAGCTTTTATACGCCTAAACTCAAGAACCGAATAGAAATTTTACACACTAATCTAGATAACCAAACATAATTTTTACTGGATTAAGTTCTAGAATAAAACATAGATTTTCACTAGTTTATCTGTAGATCCAAAAAGAAAATTCAAGAGAATCACACTCTTAAAATATAAAAAAAAAATGAGTATGAGAAAAGTAAATTTTACTCACAAAACACTAAGACAATTTTTGATGTAAAAAATATAAAAGAGAAAGAAAGAGAATAATAAAATAGTATGAAATAAGAAAAAATCCGAATTTTGTTGTGTTATCAAATTAAGAGAATTTTTTTTTTTGATTTTTACCATTAGTATAGTCCAGTTCGAAGATATAGATCATTTTAATGAGATGATAGATTTTTAAATTGAGTTAAAAGTACATAGCACAAATGAAATTTATTTGATTCTCTTAATTATTATCTTCTTTTGATTTTCAGAAAAAGTAAATAGCTTATTTTATTAGTAATTTATTTCTCTTTCTATGCTTATAGTTTTCGCTTGTACTTACTTTATAACATTTTAGTTTTCAAAGATTTGTTGTCAATATTTAACAATTTTTAAGACCATATTTATCCAAAAAGTTTAGACCAGCTGTCATAAAAATTCCTTTAGGCTACCATGTCATTCTACTTGATTAATATTCTTTATTATTTTTACTATTTTTACTATTTTTATTATTATTATTCTTAAATTCTATGCTATATTGGGTTAAATTACACCTTAATTTTTTTTATATTTTATACATGTTTTCGAAAATATCCTTGTCAATAAGTTAACTTTTAGTCGCATCCTATACTTCGTTGTTCATATGTTTTCACTTTTGAAAATGACAAAGATTAACATTCGACTGCTGAAGTAATAGCAACTATATATGGACAAAATGGTCAACTTCATATATTTTGCAGCTTGAAAAATGTTAGCCGCGGAAAATTTTTGGAATAAAATCTACAAAAAAAATTCTAGAGTAAATTATGTAAAAAATTCCGATGTCCAAAATTAATTTCTAAATGCACCTATTATATTTTTAATTTTTATACTATTATTTAGAAGTGTTCAAATCCAAATCAGTCTAAATCAAAAATAAAAAATCAATTCAAAAAATTGAAAATCATAAAAAAATTGAAATTTATTAGATGTGTTTGGATGTAATTTTGTGAAAATCTATTGGTTCAGATCAAATTTCGGATTAATTTTTCAAAACTGATTCAAACCAAATTGAATCACATACATATATTTTTATATTTATTTATTTTTATTAGTATGATATGTTATGTGAATTTATTATTAGATGATAATAATTTTTTAATAATATTTATTAATTTGATATAATCTATTTATTTTTATTATTTAAACCATAATCGATCACTCTCATTTTATGATATTAATTTTTAATATATTATATATTATATATTATATCAAATCTATGATTTATTAGTAGTTTTATAATATTAATAAAAATATAATATGTAATTTAGATATTCAAAAATCGATCCAAATTAAATCATATAAAATTAAATTAATCGGAATAAATTTTTTAATATATTATTTAAAATCGAATCGAATTACAAGTGAATTTATCTTTAAATCAATTAAATTTTTATTTTAAAAACGATCTAAATCGAACCGTGAACATCCCTACTATTAACTACATAAAATCTCATTCATAGAAAATGTTAAATTTGAACAAATCTCGTAAAATTTAATGCAAAAAATATATGATGTGTTTGAAAGATAATTTTCGAAAGTAGCAAAAGAGTATTTTTAAATTTTAGTAAGATTTCGAAAATATATACAAGGTGTATGAACAACTCTTAAATCCACTAAAACTTAAATTTTATTTTGGTCTAACCTATTATCATTCTACTAAGGTATATTGACAATATTTTCAATTAACTTTTTTAATTTCAACTTTAGATATAAAACTAATATTCTCATTCCACTAAGGTATATTAACAATATTTTCAATTAATTTTTTAATTTCAACACTAGATATAAAACTACTAAATAATATTAATCTTAATGCCATCATTAACACTAGAATTCGTCATGAATCCCTTAAGTAGAAAATGGATTCCAAATTGGTTTATGTGGGTTGGTGGATGCGACAACAAGAGAGTGCAAAGATGTTGACATAAACTTTTCACAATGATGACACGCAAGAATGAGTCAGAAATCAAGTGGTAGCAATAAGAACCTGATTTTCTTCACTACTTTTTAAAGAGCAATCAAATAATTTTCCACTAATAATGTCGGGTTTGGAAATAAAACTTTAATTGCTAGCTAGAGTGATAGACTTGTTCATTTTATTCCATGTAACTAAGACAAAAGAAAAAGGTAAAGAAGAGTGTGACAAATTCTTTGTACATAGTTCTCGTTTCATTCTGGCCACACCTAATAGCATCTTCTTCAATATTTGTCTCTACCTTTTTGGCTCAAACTAGGTAATCAAGAAATCATAAATATTATATATTTTTTAAAGAAAATATTCATTAAAAATTTAAGTCTATCTTTTTTTATAAGCAATAACTTCACCATTTCAAACTGTAACCTCACATAATATCAATATTCAATTTCCATTGCAAACTTAAATTTCAATATTCAATTTCTCTTTGACCACCATCTCCCACCATTTCCATTTCATACAAAACCTCTTTTCCCATCTTTTTAAACAACATTCCAATGATTTTTAAGAACAACTTTTTAGAAGTTGGACTTTATGGTTTAATGAGGTAGAGCAAGACAACAAGACAATCATGGTGAAATGCTTCTTCGCTGTTATCCGCCATGTGTTTAATAAAATTTCCCAACTAGACATCATTTATATTGCGTAGAGGAGAAGCATTGCATTGTCTAATAGTTTCTACTGAAATAGGAAGTTTACATTGTCTATTTCGAAGATTCCATTGTTACCTCGATGGCAGAGATGAGAGCAAAGGTATTTCTCATTTGGTGTCTCATCTTGTTAGTTGGAAAATTCAACGCTCAAGGTGAAACAAAGACATTAAGGTTCTTTGAAGAAAAATTAAAAGTATTAAAGAAATGTTTCAACAGAAGTAAGCAATGGTCTTTTCGATCAGAATTTTTATTGAAATGAGAAGAATTTAAAACCTAGTATTCGAAAGATACTTTAGGCGGGTTCGATAAACAATTTGAAATAAGGTTGAACATTTGAATTTTGACACTTACTTGTTCCTTTTGAAAATAGATGTGTTGAGGCCTTTGAAGGATCAAACGCATGCAAACGAGAACATGTCCTCTTCTGATGAGAAGACCATTCGTTTAGAATTAATATAAATAGGAGTCTTTAGTTTAAATTTTCTAAGTGTTCAATTATTGTACAAATTACTCTGTTAACTCAAAGTATCAAAGTTAATCGAGAAACGAGTTCTGAGAATGTGTGTTTGAAACACCATCTTTTTATGTTTTAATGCAACATTTACATTTTTAAAGTCATTTACAATTCCTTTACAATTTTTAGTCGAAGCTTTACTTCTTGTCTTTGTCATTTACTTTCTTTATCTTTATTTTTCTCTTTTACCATTTATATTTGAACTTACCTTTATAATCGAAAAGATCGTTATAAAAAAAAACTTATAAGAAACATAAAACTACACACTATTGTCCTAGGATCAATCTAGTCGATCATGTAAGTAATCATAGTCATTAGAATTTGAAAGACTAGCGGTTGTTTACTAAATTTCATGGTAAATAAATTGGCACACTCGGTGGGACCCAGTGTCTAGTTTTTTTAGGAGATTTTATTTCTTACAACAAACTTTTCCGTTAAATATTGTTGCATGAGATGAAGAAGTGACTGGATAGCCAGAACTAGCGAAGCAAGACCCAAGAGGAAGTACATTAGAAAAATGTTCAAACCACCAGGCAATAATGGAGAACAACCCCCTCACTCGACAGAGGAAAATACAGATGCAATATCTGCGACCAAATCGATACCTGTTCCAGTAACTACGACGATGATACCATCGAACGCTCATAGTGGACATGTTCTCTCCCCAGTGCAAACATAGGGTCAACCGTTGATCCCAACACCACCATGGGCGAGTAATTTCCAAAATTTTGCATATGGATTTATGATGGAAATGGATGGCCGTGAACAGATGTATGGCATGCCAACATCAATAATGACAATTTTGTATAATAACACATCAACATTCCCTGATCTACGAATTTCTACTTTCTCCCCATTACAAGGATCAAGACCAGACATGAACAACATGGGTCGCAATATCAAACCCCCTGGATTTGCTGCCCAGATGCCCATAATTACGATGAATTCTGCGACGACATTTAAACAACAAATGGATGATAACAACCACAAAATTATTAATGTGCTAGCCCAATAAATGGGCACAATATTTAATCCTTTGATCCAAAGCGCTACCAAAACTAACCAACAAAATGCCCAGACGAATCACCAATTGGCAGCAAAAATGGCGCGAATTGCATATTTCTTTGGGGCCCCTCAAGCCCTAGTTCAAAAATCCCGTCGAGAATGGCTAAGAGAAAACCAAGGAGTGATTTTTGAAGAAGATCCAACAATTAACCAGGCCCAACCAATGGCACAAAATGATGTTAAAGTTAACCAGGGGCAAAGAATCTAACAACCTAGGGTCGAACAAGAAATACCTAGAGAAGTACAAGCCCCACGGGTGATAATGGTGAATCAAAACCAGGATGCTGACGAAGTCATTCACTGTGTTTGACAAGAAGAATTTGCAGTAGAGAATAATCTGGAAGCCATGGTCGAAAGGATAACGGCGTGGAATGGGATAAACATAGGCCTCCGAAGGCCGAATTATACTTCCCCTTTATCGAGTATGTTCAACAAGCTGAATTACCCAGAGGATGGAAAGTCCCAAAGTTCACAAAATTCTCTAGTGATACAAGCGAATCTACCTTCGAACACATAACCAGGTACTTGACCGAGGCTCGGGACATTGCAAATAACAAAAACCTTAGGATACATTTTTTTCCTAGTTCCTTATAAAAAATGCCTTAACATGGTTCACCATACTCCTTGCGAATTATATCCATGATTGGAATCACTTGGAAAGGTTATTCCAATAGCAATTTTACATGGGTCATTCGAAAATAAGTTTGAAAGAATTGGCTAGCATCAAGCGTAAGTTTAGCAAACCAATAGATGATTATCTCAATAGGTTCTTCTTGCTGAAGGAAGATGTTGTACTTAAGTGCCAGAATAAGAACTGGTCGAAATGGCTGTGAAT
The DNA here is from genome assembly GCA_948472305.1 of Vicia faba. Lineage (NCBI taxonomy): Eukaryota > Viridiplantae > Streptophyta > Magnoliopsida > Fabales > Fabaceae > Vicia > Vicia faba. Next base: position 110,838,976 of record OX451735.1, read on the forward strand.
GGTTTAGACTACTCAATTAGAAAGAAGTTAGATACTTAATATTTAAGAGACATGGCCCACTTAGCAGACAGAGTTCAACATGTCAGTCGTTTAAAGGCTGAGAAGGCTAAAGCTAATAAAAATAATAGAAGGGAAATTGTAGCATATATCGAAATGGATGACGACGAACCAGAGGTCTATAGTTATCCTATGGGCTTCGACGAAAACAAAATAGATCTGGCCAAATTAAAATAAGGGCCACCTTATTCATGCAAAGGTCTTGCTCCTTCGAATAGGAAGAATCCAATGAACATGAAAAGAATGACAAATTCCCAAAGAGAACATACACCTTAGATGTGATGAAGTGTGACAAAATCTTCGACTTATTAGTCAAATATGGCCAAATGATAGTGCCACCTGGCGCTAAAATTCCTCCGTTAGAACATCGGAAGAAAAGAGGACTTTGCAACTATCATAATTTCTTAGGCCATAAAACCTCACAATGATTTATTTTCATGGATTTGGTGCAAAATTCTATCCGGGATGGAAGACTTAAGTTTGGTGAGAAGAATAAGGTTCAGATGAAAGTTGTTTTAGACCCTCTGCAAGTGGCTGACACTCACTACACAAAAACATCAAATATCAACATGATCGAGGTTGCTGAGAACCTTGATGACTGGAACATCAAGAATGAAACTACTGATGGTTTCAGTCAGAATGTCAAAGTAAAGAGGCTATTGAAGGCCTCATGCTCAAGTTGCAAAGGATTAGGATTACTGATGATTCTAAGGTCGAAATCAACATGGTGGAACTAATTGGGGAAGCAGGCATGGATGCTAACAAAGAAGACATCCAGAAGAAGGAAGACCAAATGAAAATGGTCTATCCCAAGGCCAATGACAATTTGCTCGATTTTCTTCTTCGCTTCCTAAAGAAAGATTATGAGGCATTAATGTGCCCAGATATAGTTCAATGTACGACAGGAAAGCTGATAAGAACATGGAGAGAGTCAGAGTAGCCAGAAGAAAAGGAAACTGGAAACATGTTGGGGTATATTTATGTTCGACAAGAGGGTAATTCCTCGAAGGCATCATCAAGGAGGACAAAACCTCGGGGAAAATAAGCAAGCTTCTTTCAAGCCAACTGCAGATGCGCCAACAAATAAATGGGTGAAGCCTGTCGAAAATAGGGCTCCAAGACAAGAAAATTTGCAAAGATTTGAGTTTGGTCAGGGCTCTTCGATTGCGTGTCGAAGAGAGTTCCAAGTTTCCAAACAACAGGCGTATAGATATGAGAATTATAAGGGTAAGAATCCCATGTCAAGGTCTCAGTTGAGAAGATTCCAACGAAAGAAAAAAATAGATAGGGAAGCAGCAGAGGCAGGTATGGCCAAATGTAGTACCAACTAGCCTCAGTCCACTAACGGGGTCAAAGATAAAAGACCAGTGGGAAGGAAATTGTTCTCTCATAAAGGATAAAAATCCAAAGGAAAAATACCAGAACAACCACTCCATGACGGGGACATGTTGACTGATGATTTTAATTCAGGTTCTGAGTCATCCTTGGATATTAACCGTAATGTTATTTCTCTGTTGTCTTACCATTATGATCACGTAATAGAAGTCGAAGAGACTGAAGAAATGGATGTAGTCGAAATGGCCAAACATAGGCTAGTATGTTACTATGTAATGAATAATGGAGTAGTCAAAGAACAAAATGCATTCTTCGAAAGGCCAGATGAAGGGATGAAGAACCATTTAAAGCCTCTGTTTATAAGAGGTAAATTGGAAAATACCAGGGTCAACAATATCTTGGTAGATGGAGGAGCGAAAATCAACTTAATGTCGCAATTCATGCTAAATTGAATAGGAATGTTTGACACAATCTTAAAGCCTCACAACTTGGTCTTATAGAACTACACAGGGAAAATTGGCCACACCCTTGGAGTCATCCAAGTTAACCTGACAATGGGAACCATCATTAAGCCTACTATGTTTATGGTTATAGCCTCAAGAGCCAATTATAACTTGCTAATAGGAAGGTAATGGATCCATGGCATTGGGCATGTGCTTTCTTCACTTCTCCAAAGAATTTCGATATGGAGGGAAGATGGAATAGTGGAGAATATCGAAGAAGATAAAAGTTACTACATGACTGAAGTAAATCATCTAGATAGATGTCACTTCAACGGAAATCATATAGGGCCTTGCATCTCTACAGGTCATTCCTATTTGCCATCAAGCAAAGCCTTTTACTTCCTCAACTTGCATCCAACCCATATGTTCCAATGGGATAGGAAAATTATGGGAGAGGAAGATGATGTTAAAGGGGTACCTAGACTCCATCCCACAGGCTGGGGGGACAAAGACAGTGACCATGTCCAAGTCCAATTTTTTGGAAAAGATTTTGGCTTACATAACCAAAAACAATAGCCGAAAACAAACTAAAAATGACCTCGGAGGCTGAAGTAAGATACATGGCTATTGAAGCCAAAGAGACTTCAGCTCATTCAGAAGGACCGGACGTGGACTTCGAACCAGAGCCACCTGATAGGTCACTTATTGACTCAAAAAGCCAGAGGATCGATGCCATCTATGATTATGAGCCTTTAAGCTTCAAAAAGGATCTAGTGGAAACCAACGTCAATATGCAGGCACAAGATCCCTTAGAAAAAATTGACTTGGGAGATGGGAAAGAACAAAGGCTAACTTATATCAGCGTTAACGTCAACCCATAACCTAAAGTCGAATTAATCTAACTCTTAAAAGAGTTTAAAGACTGCTTTTCATGGGATTACAATGAAATGCCTGGATTAAGCAGGGAACTGGTGGAATTGAAGCTACCTATCAAACCTAGGAATAAGCCAATCAAGAAAACCCTAGGGCGCTTCACACCAGAGAGCTTGTCGAAGATGAAAAAGGAAATCAAAAGGTTTCTCAAATGTAAGTTCATCTGCACCACAAGGTACGTCGAATGGATTTCTAATATAGTTCATGTAATAAAAAAGAATGCAACATTGAGGGTTGCGTTGACTTTAGAGATGTGCATGCTGCAACCCCAAAGGATCAATACTCTATGATAGTGGCAGAAATGCTAGTCGATTCAGTCACAGGTTTTGAACACCTTAGCATGCATGATGAGTGTGATACGGTGGCCAGAACCGGGATCATGGTTTCCCCATTTCGTTAAGGAATTTGCGGGTTTGCGTTTTGCGTTTGTTTTCGCAAAATGTCGCGGTAAGCAAGAGTCGCCACCGTCTTTTATTTTATCCAACAAGGAAAGGAAAAAAGCACAAAAAAATTCCTTTTTCGAGATATTTCTGAGTACGGGGGGTAGATTATAGAAAGGGAAGGTATTAGCACCCTTTCTATCCGTAGTTATCTACGGGCTCTTAGGTACTTGCTCATCATTTTCAAAATTGTTTTCTTTGTGTTTGTGGGCTTTGAAAAGTTTTTGTTTTAACTTCGATTTAACTCTGGCTTCTGTCTTCAAGAGTGTAATGAAGTGTTTTTGAAAACTTTGTTTGAAAAGGAGTGTAAGTGTGAAAATTTTATTTGGAATGAGCAAGTACTTAAGAACTAATCTACCTACTCGAAAAAAGAATCATTCTATGTTTGTTTCCTTTAGACAACGCTATCCCACTATTAGTGAGTAGGTAGCACCGTCGTTGGAGTTTTGAGGGTCAATTCGAAAGGGACGTACGGTCACTAAAGCAACGTTAGGACGTCTTAGTACTAACCCTAATGTCTTAGATCATTCATCCGAGCCAATAATATCCGAGGCAACCTTTCCGAGGCAACTTTGAACTTTGGACAAAAGGGCGACCACTAAAGCATCCTATACTCAATGACCGTTTACCGAAGGCAACCAAGTGAGAGTGTACCCTAGGAGTGCGCATGTGCGAATGATTCAATTTCAGTTTATTTATCTTTGCACATTTAGGGTGATCTAACTGTTTTAAACTTAGTCATACATTCTTGTCATGCAAACCCTAATTATTCATACATCTAACAGTTAATAATTTGCGGAATTAAAAATGCGGAAATTAAACTACGCTATTACAAGGCTTCGGGTATTTACATAGCCAAAAACAAACCCTTTGAAAATTAAAAGCTGTAAAAGTAAATAAATGTCCTAATTAAATTATTACAAACTGTGAGCAGATACAATAAGTGGGAAAAATAATAATAAAGCGCGCGATGAAAAATTAGATCGACGAGAAATTAGGGTTTTGACCCTTCTATCCTAATGAAAAGAAAACTTGTTTTTTGTTGTTCTTGATTATTATTATTTTAAGAAAAAGATTAGGTTTTTGAAATTAAATATGCAAAATTAATTATTTATTAAATTAATTAACGAAAATAATTACATGACATTTTTTTGGTTTTATGTTATTTTAGGAAAGAAATAAAATAATTAAGTTAGTAATAAAACCTATTTATTCTAATTAATTTTAATTATTTGCAAAAGGAAATTAAAATTGTCTAAAATTAATAACCTAATTAAATTAATTGATTTTTTTAAATAAAAACAAAATCTAGACCCTAATTGTGAAAAATAATATTTTTGGGATTATTTGATAAAAAGAAAATAATTTGATTGGTTAGTAAAATAAATAAATGAAATAATTAAATGGAATATAAAATATAAAAGGATAAGAGATGGGCCTGAAAAAATAGGGGTGCAAAGAGAAATTTCCTGGGCCCATTAGTGATGAAATCCGTTTGACTTTTGAGATCCTATGTGGCACGCTTGACTTGGCTTTTGGTGGTCTCTCCTGGATGGCCATCAGATTTGGCCATCTGGCCACTTGGCGTACCAGATCTGGAGGGAGTATGATAAACCCTAGCTTCATGTGCATACTGAATCGCCTGCAAGAAAATATGAAAATAACAAATGCTGGAGGCAGGGATCGAACCCCTGACCTCCAGCCTTCCAATGCCTTAAGCACTGCCTGGCTACCACTGGGCCACTTTGCTTCTGTTGTACAATAATGAAATAACAATAATAATATATAAAAACAAATATTAGTGGAAAACAAAAAGAAAATGCGCGCTGAATGTTTGAATGAGCCAATGGGGGAGTGACACGTAGTCGTCTCCTTCCTCTCTTCGTGGGTAAAAGTTTCAGACTTTTACCTACGGACGTTTGTCCGTAGCTATAAGCCTGGTTCGTTCAAAAATCCTCCATGGGCCATATAAATGAAACCTAACGCCATGGTCGAGCTCGTCTCATCATCCTGAACACGATGGTACCCTCCATCAAGGCTAATTTTCCCTGTAATCAAAAACCCTAAAATGGAACCGGAAAACCTAGCAATGGTGAAATTCGCTATAGGCCATATAAATGAAATTGAATGATGCAGAAAGCTTGCATATGTTCCATAGATTAAGAATATGTGATTAATTCACTCTAACAATGCCTAGATCATGCTATTCGAATTCAAGATTTCATGAGTTTCGTGAGCGACTTACAGTGCGATTTGGGGCTTGGAAAGCTTGGTTCTTGATCGCTTTAGCTTGCTGAGAGTCCCAGGAGTCGATTGGGATCGTTCAAAAGTCCTGAAACTGCCTCCAAATGGGATTTCAATCTTACACTTTTCTTGATTTTTTTCCAGTTTTGGTTCTCCCTCTTGCGCCTGTTTCTAACTTGTTTTTAGGTCTGGCTTTGTTCTATATGTACCAAGGAATAGATTAGGGTTCCAAAACTGATCCAAATATTTCTCCTTCAATGATTTTTGATTTGATTTGATTCACTTTCAATATCATTCCAAAAATAGATTTTTTTCAATCTTTTTGTCCACTCTAATGCCTTGCACGAGTTTGAATGTTTGCTAGATGTATAATAAAGCCTGAAACAAGCATAAAGTCTTTGGTTTTCAATAATTTTGATTTTATTTGATTTGTTTTGATTTAAATTTAATTAATTCAAATAAAAATCAAAATAAATAATAAAAATAAGATATGGACAAGTGGAAAAGGCTAGAGCTCGTGGGCTATGTTTCTAACTCAAACCAAGTGAAAAAGATTGGGCCCATTTGGCAAAATTTGAAGTTTTAAGAATAGTTGACTTTTGGCAATTTTGCAAAATAGGTCAACTTCACCAATGCATAACTTCCTCAATTTTGACTCTTTGGAGGTGTTCTTGGACTTTTTAGAAATCTTGAGATGTCCTCTAATCAACCCTTTTGGTATCATCTCATTTTGATATTCCATGCTCATGTATGAAGCATTGACAAAAAAGGTGTTTTTGTTGACTTTTCAAAATGACCTATAATGTCCAAATTCATAACTTCTTGTGAGTGTATATTTTGAACTTGGGAGATGAATATGGATTGTAGGGAATTTCATCCTCTTCAAAATGAGATTTGGATGGGTCATTTCTCATAAAGTATGAGAAAGTTATGCTTGGTCAAAGTTGAGTTGACTTTTCCTGCAAAACCCTAATTTAGCAACCTTTGAGTCTTGATGAATTATGAGCAATCCTTGATGAATCATGATAAACCCTTTATAAAATGATTAAATATACTTCAAAATGAGGATGTTGACCAAAAATCTTGAAGTTTGACTGTATGTGAGCCACAATTGACTTTTTCCCTAAAACAATCGATTTTTAGGCCTTTGAGCAATTGACTGAGCAAAATTCCTCTGTAGGGCTTGAAACTTGACATGGATGATATTGAGAACGTATTAGGACATTAGTGAGCATTTGGGATCCCTTGGAATCAAGTATCTTGAAGCAACATGAAACCCTAATTTGAGGTAGACTGCCTTAGGAAAGAGCTTGTCTGGCCAAACCTTGGACTACCTTGAGCAACTTGAGGATCTTTCTTGAAATATTTTGAGAAATATGGGAGGGAAAATTTTGGGGTACAACAATGAGTATTCAAGGTATAATCAAATCTCCATTGCTAACAAATATGTACCCAAAATAGAATTTCCTTGCCAGGGTGCCTTGGGTACTTATGAATAGGTAGTCATGCCCTTTGGCCTTAAAAATGTAGGGGCAACCTATCAAAGGGAAATGAATTCTATTTTCCATGACTTCATCGAAACTTTCATGCAAATTTATATTGATGACATTTTTTTAAGTCTATGTCAGGGAGAAGTCATTTAGACCACCTTCGAAAGGATGAGAAAACATGGTCTAAAAATGAATCCTCTTAAATGTGTTTTTTGTGTGCAGGCAGGGGATCCTCATAAAAGGGATCGAAATAAATCAAAACAAGACAATGGCCATCATGGAAGCGAAAACGCCATCAACCAAGAAGGAATTAGAGTCTTTGCTGGGAAAAGTCAATTTCTTAAGAAGATTCATCTCGAATCTCAGTGGCAAGACTCAAGCATTTTCACCTCTACTTCGCCTGAAAAAGGAAGGTTTCAAGTGGGGGCTAGTACAACAAGAAGCCTTTGACGAGAACAAAGACTACCTTGTTTGCCATCCAATATTGTCACCCCCTTATAAAAGTTGGAGTATGACATTGTATATTTCTACGTCTGATGTCACAATAGGGAGCATGCTTGCTCAAGAATATGATAATGGCATCGAAAGAGCCATTTATTATCTTAGTCTAGTCCTTAATGATCTAGAAACTAGATATAATTTGGTTGAAAAGTTGTGCATTTGTATGTATTTCTCTTGTACAAAGTTAAAGATTTATATAAAGCCCATTGATGTTGATGTTTATGTTTCATCCCACTTTGATATCATTAAACATATGCTTTCTAAACCAATATTGCATAGTTGAATTGGGAAATGGGCACTTTCCCTAACTGAGTATTTGATAAGTGCAAAATAGTCGTTATATTTGTGTATATTTTAGTGGCACTTATCGACTCATTTTGTTATAATCCTTTGAATAAACCTCGACTTGTGTGTGTATTTGTACATATTGAGTATGATCGTGTTTTTTGTGTAAATATTGTATCGTTTGATAGTTTTTCGTATCTTTTGCTGGTATTTATTCATAATTGGAGCATCGAGTAATAAGATCTGAAGGAACAACTTCAAAGATGCGATTTTAAGCAATAAAAGAGAATTCACAAAGCAAATAATAAGTTTTTCACATATTCCAAATAGTCATAAAAGCATTATATTTAGCCATTGTTATATAGAGCATTGAATAAGCTTTCCAACGCTTCCGACCATGCGTAAATTAGAGTTATGGTTCTCAAGTTATGGAAAAAACACAATGCTTACTTTTGATTATATGTATATTTATTGCATATGGTGTTGTATAAAACTCATTTTAAAAATAAATATTAATGATTGCTTTCTTTATTTAGGTTTGAGTTATTGCAGAGATGGACAGGTTGAATTCGGATTTAGGATGAACATCTATTACGTTCTATATTCTATAGATATATTTAGGCTTAATATTCATGTGGGTATCAGAGCTTAATGCCTTTGTGTTGTTTGTGTTATGCTAAGAGATCGTCGATGCAAGTAATATGGTCGTTGTCTCACTCTATGTTAGAGATAACCTCAGTGTGAAAGATACATGATGATGTTGATAAGTAATTTTGGTTGAGTACAACTAAGTAGTAAATTTAAGTATTTGATAAGGTAGATGAAATGCAAACCCGAGAATTCTCTATTTTCCGAAGAATGAATTCTTTTTATGTTCATAAGTTTTAATTCCCACATTTACCTTTAAACCCATTTTAATCCAAACTCATAAACGCGAGACTTGTCGAACGGAAATTCAGTGGTACTAATCCATGTGGAGACGATATGAAAAAACTAAATAAATACTTACTTTTGCTTGCCTCTTTACCGCTTCATCAAAATGGCGGTGTTGTCGGGGATTTGTGTTTTGATATTGACTTGCATCACAATAGTTTCTATGGTTTTTAGTTTTGCACATAATGTCCATATTGCCTATAATGTGTGAATAGAAACCTGTTTTTATTGATACTTGTATATGTTTACCATATTTGTGAATTTTACATGTTTTATATAGTTGTAAATTATGTATATGTTTAGTTCCCTTCATGTTTGCTAATGTGTTTGGTTAGGTATAGCCGTCGGTGAAAACTAAATATGCAAGGAAGCAACTTGGAGGAGTTTGTATACATAAAGGCGTCGAGCTAACAACGTAAAACAAGTGCTTGTTGGGAGGCACCCCAATGATTGTAAATTCTGAAATTTTGGTAGTTGAGGTATTATGGCGGAATGTACATTTAGAAAGGGAAAATCATATGCGATTCTTATTTTTCTGCACATATCTACTCTCAGTGAGTGCGGTCTGTACGCGCTAAGCGCACGTTTTCTTGTGTAGCGCCCTAAGCTCAGTTTGTGAGGCTAAGTGCACCCTGTTGTATACTAGTGGAAGTTCTGTTTCACTCGGTCCCTTTTTTCCCACTTTCGCCCAGGCTATTTATAGAGTACATAATAGTAGTATTTACTAATTCTTTTGTTGGTTGTTTGAAATCAAATTTTGGTCCATTAACTTGAAGAATTTTAAGGTGATTTTCCAAGTTTGATCGTTTCAACTTACGGTGTATGGTAATGATATTGTTTGAAGCTGGTACTTTGCAAGGTACTCATTTAACACTTTCTAGAACATATCATGTTTAAGAGAATTTTCTTTTGTACAAAATTTCATGTCATTTATTTTTTTTCTATACTTGTTTATTCTTGAATCACTTTAGGAAAAAACCCTTTTTTGTGAGGTTGTTTCCATTAATTACCATATGCAGGAGACCAACATTCTTGCTAACTCGGTTTTATTATGCTTAATCATTTATTTGTATTGATGTGTATGAAAGCAAGAAAAGGATCAAGGTGTTTTATTGATTTTGAGCATAACCACCTAACCAAAAGTATTTTACCCTGTGAGTGTGCGAGCATTTTTTAGCCCCTTTGAGCCTTAATGTCAGAATCCATGTTGGTATAGAAAATGTTGAACTTGTAAATAACTAACTAAGTTCTTCATTGATTTTTGTATGGATTCTGAATTTGTTTCTTGAAACACTTGACCATTCAACCTTACTTTGTGGTTTTTTTGTCGCTTTTGCCTTAGAAAGTTAGGGAGCTTTCACATTACATGTTCGGTAGTATTCAAGTTGGGGAGAGCATTGTTGGTTGCTTATTTGTTAAGTTACTTTTTGGTTGAATAAGTGGTTGAAAAAAGAAAATAAAAAGAAAATAAAAAGAAAAAGAAAAGAAAAAAGAAAAAAAGTGTGAATAAAATCAAGGTTGTAGCAATGAGCAAAGTGATAGGGTGAATAAAGTTTTTGATTTCTTGAATGTGTGCGATTGGATCACTCCCTTAGGTTTAGGCAAATTTTTATTTCGATTAGATTTGGGATTTGCCCCCTTGTTTGTTAACCAAACCAAGTTACAAACTTGAAAAGCCCTTGTGATTCTTGTTTTTGTATATTCAATGTAAATTTTGGAATGAATGCATAATTTAATCTATTGTTTGCAAGATTGTGGATGACTGTCAAATTCTCACCTTTGTATGTTTTTCATCCCTTGATAAATTTTTTCTAGGTGTGATTCATGATTACAAATGTTTTTTTTAGAATGTTTAGTATGATTTTTGTATTTAGGACTCGTTTTGTTGTCATGTTATCATTGTAGGATAGTGGTAAGTTTACTTTGCTTGTACGTTTTTGTTTAACCATACATTTATTTTGCATTTTCAAAACATGTTGGTTCATGATTCTTTGATTGTTGATTATTTTTTTTCTTTAGGTTGTTTGACTTTGTTTGAGGACAAACCATGTTTTAAGTTTGGTAGAGTTTGATAAGTGCAAGATATTCGTTATATTTGTGTATATTTTAGTGGCACTTATCGACTCATTTTGTTGTAATCCTATGAATAAACCTTAACTTGTGTGTGTATTTGTACACACTGAATATAATTGTGTTTTTGTGTAAATATTGTATCGTTTGATAGTTTTCATCTCTTTTGTAGGTATTCATTTATAATTAGAGCATCGAGTAATAAGAGTCAAATGCACAACTTTAAAGATGCGATTTTGAGCAATAAAGAGAATGCACAAAGAAGAAAAATAAGGTTTTCACATATTTCAAATAGTCATAAAAGCATGGTATTTAGTTATTATTAGATGGAGCATTGAATAAGATTTCCAACATTTCTGACCGTGCGTAAATCGGAGTTACATTTCTCAAGTTATGGAAAAACACAATGTTGTGTTTTTTCGTAAGAGCAAGGAGCGCGCTTAGTGCCCTCTATGTAGGCTAAGTGCGACCTACGACTTTGAAACTCATTAAATAGGGAAAAACACATTTTTAGGGTATGTAAAATACGGTGGGAGAACTGAGTTTTAGGTTTTGCGTTTTATCGCAAATGTTACGGATAGCAAGAGTCGCCACCGACTTTTCTTTTATCCAATAAAGGAAAGGGTGAAAAGAATAAGAAAGACCTTTTGAGAATTTTCTGAGTTTGGAGGGTAGGTTATGAAAAGGGAAGGTGTTAGCACCCTTTTCATCCATATTTTTCTATGGGATCTTAATTGCTAGCTCACTTTTGGAAATGCTTTGTGCTTGTGTATGTTTGAAAATGCCTAAGTGCGGAAATTTTGTAATGATTCTCGTATCGTTGAGAATGTATACAAAATGTATGTTTTGAAAATATTTGTGAAAGAAAGTGTCGTCTTGTGAAAATATGTTTTGTTTTTTAAAGTTTGTGAGTAAGCGACTACGAGCGTTCTACCTACTCAAAAAGTCTTTTGTTCTTTTCCTCATATTTTAGATAGTGTTATCCTACCATTAGTTAGTAGGAAACCCTATCCTTGGATGTGAGGAACAGGCGCGGGTCATCGTACAGGCATATAAGGCAACTTGTAGGACGCTTTAGCAATTTTCGTAAGGGACTAAGATCGTTTACCAAAGGCAGCATCGAAAAGGTCATCGAGGGACTATGATCTTTTAACCGAGGGTCTCTGCTAAAGCATCCCACGTTCGAGGGACATGACTGTTTTTTATCCGAGGAAATAAGTGAGGGTCATTCTAGAGGTGCGCATGTGAAAAGTGTTTGGTTTTAGTTATTTTTGTCTTGGATTTATAGTTATCTAATGTTTTCTTTTAGTCTTTGTCATACAATCCTATTAAACTAACAGTAATAAGGAAAGCAGTAAATTGCAGAAATTAAATGTTCTACGCTATTGCAAGGCTTCGAGAATGGGGTTACAAATTTATGAATGGGGATGAAAAGTAAAGTAAACCTTAATTAAACTATTACATATTGTAGCAGTTACAATAATTAGGAAGTAAATTGCGCGAAGATTTGTAAAATAAAGGGAAAAAGAAAATTGAAAATCATTTTGTGATTGTTTTTGATAAAAGAATAGGATGATTAACCTAAAAAAACTAATTAGTTTTAATTAAAAAATAATTTAATTAGTTAATTAAATTAAACAAAACCCTAAAAAATCTATTTTGATGTTAATTAATTAAACCCTAAAAATCTATGTTTGAATTAATTTAATTAATTAAAAAAAAGGAAATTAAATAAAAAACCTATGTCTAAATTAATGTTAATTTTAAATAAAAAAAGATAATTAAAAATTATGTAAAAAAAAGGTTAATTAAAATTATGTAAAAAAGGTTAATTAGAATTATGTAAAAAAAGTTAATTAGAATTATGTAAAAAAGTTAAAGCAAAATAAAAAAATGGGATTGGGCTTTGTTAAGCAAAAATTGGGGGGTATGCTGGAAGAAATTCGTTTGGGCCCAAACATGCAAGCCCAGACTCTAAATGGAAACCAATGCTGCTCTCCAGTGAGGGTTCATCATAGGCGTGTGGATCTGGGGCGTCAGATCTGAGATTGTAAAGACCTGATGGTGATGAAGTGAGGGCACACGATGGACTTGCGAAGGATTGGTGTGCTAAATATCTTGATACAAAAATTCAATACCCTCTACACGACTTCCAGAGGTGAAACGATGATTTGGTGAGCTGGCTTGGACCTTGAGAAAGCTGTTTGGATACTCACTTGGTGCTGAGAACCTCTGGATACCTCTGACCAAGTCGACTTGCAAGTATGAAAAGTGAAATGGTGGATGATGAAGATGATGTTACAGTGATGAAAAAGGAGTTTAGATCACTTATAATGATGTGTATGAAGTGTTTGGATGATTTGTTTGGACAAAAGTTGCAAGGTTTGAGAGTTTCAAAGAAATGGGTTTTGAAAACTCAAGAAATGAGTTTTATAGCCAATTCAAGTTTGAGAGTGTATGAGAGGTTTATAGGGCTTGTAAATTGGTCCTTTGGCTTGCAAATGACCTCTTTATTTATAGGCAACAGGTTAAGGGCAAGGGCTGATCAGGTTTGAGCCTTAAGGTTTTGAGACTCGGTGGAAATGTAAGTAAGAAAGTTACATGAAGATCATGGTTCCAATGCATCAATAAATTGGTTGGTAGGCTTAGAGATGTTGCTTATGAGTATTCATGTTGAGTGTGATAAGAAGAAATAAGTTAGAGGCTCAAGGAGTTGACTTTGTGATTACAATGGTCTTTATGCAAATGGATATGGAGCTTTTTGCAATTTCATCCAAAAATGGTATATGATCAAGTGGATAAAGCTTCAAATCCTTATGTAATGCACCATAATCTTGTGTAAATCTATGATTATGTGGAGATTCGGAAGCAACATGGCCTGAAAAGTGAGATTGAATGGTAAGGTTATGAGATTTGCTCTTGAGTTCTTCACAAAATGACTTGAAATTCAAGCATGAAATGCCTAACTTCATCTCTTCGATTCTCCTTGCTCACGCATGATCTTTTTATGCTCTTTGACATTTTGGAAAGCTTAGAATAAGATCTTCAACTTTCATGTTGACCACTTTGGCTAGATCTAAAGTGGTGAAAAACACAAGAAGGGGGGGTTGAATTGTAAAACTGAAATCTAATGCAATGAACACGATATTTTTATCCTGGTTCGTTTGATCTCAAACTACTCCAGTCCACCCGTCAAGGTGATTTCGCCTCTCTCCAACGAGGTCTTAATCCACTATATTCAACTGAATATTACAGACTGCTTTAACAACTGCTAAAGCCTTCTTGATCCAAACCACAACCCGGTTTGTCAAGGTAACACTTTCTTACAAAGAAATAAAACTAAGTGTGTGGATGTTTTCTACAAAACTGTATCACAACTGTGATGTATACACAAATTGAAGCTTAGAAACTAGATTGCTAAACAGTAATGGAATATCAGAGAGTGTAGCTTAGCAAAACTTAGAGAACGAAGATTATAGTTTAGCTTTTGTGCGTGTAGAGATTTGGAGAGCATTAGCCATTTCAATCTTCAAAGCCTTGTTTATATAGCACTGAGATGATGAACGTTGGATGCAATATTCTTGAATCAATGCTATTAACAAACTTTCCATATCAAGCAGATCTTGTCTGGAATGAGGCCGTTGGAATTAATTTGCTTTCAATGCACAGTACCGTTGCTTACTTAATGCAAGTTCTGGCTTGGCTCATTCTGACTCTGCTTCGCTGCTGATGAACTGTTGTGTTTTCTGTATCAGAGTGTTGAGCGGAATTCTGTTCATCAGGTTTCAGCATGTACGAGTTGATCATCTGATTCTGACGTTCTGATATGACAACTTCTGATGCTGGTGTCTGAAATCAAGTTCTGATGCTGGATAGATGTGATTTTGCTTATATCAATCAGAGTATCTGCAAGTCAGAACATAATAATTTTAGGCAGCAGATAGTTCATACATGAAGCTTATAAATACTATATCTTTTCACTTTGTTATCATCAAAACTTAAATATAGGGTAGTAGATTCAAACTTTGTTCTAACAATCTCCCCCTTTTTGATGATGACAAAAACTAGATATTTTAAATGAAAATAACGTGAAAAGGTATCAGAGTGAGAGGTAAAAGATAAGAAGATATCAGAGTTGAGAGATACTCCCCCTGAGTTTATTACTTCCCTTTGATTACACGTGTTCTTCAGGATCAGATCTTTTTGCCTTTCTTTGAACATCAGAGTATCAGAGTCTTTGACTTATCAGAAGCTTTATGTCCGAGCAGAGCTTTGCTTTGGGTCAGAATATCAGATCGGATCAAAACTTCATAGTGATCAGAGCTTCTAGTCTTCAGAGTGTCCAGGTGCTTCCTTGTGCCTGGAGACTTTAAGCAAAACAGAAAAAACATTTCAAGTAATAGAGTTAGAATGTTTGAGAGTTTCTGTCTAGTCAGCCGTTATTGATTAAAATATCATTCTTGTTCTCCCCCTTTTTGTCAGCAATCAAAAAGTGTAAGTGATGTGCTAAAACATTTAAGATCAGAAAAAAAACTAATCATATTGAGATAGTTCAGGGACAAAACAAGAAAATATTACAAAACATATTCAAATAGTGCATCAGAAAATCAAAGAAAACATGAAAATGATATGAAGAAAAAGAACTAAGGTTGAGTAGGCAAGCGTGTGAACAGGTTCTCCAGCATGGCTTTGATCTGATCAGCAGTCTCATTCTGCTTGTGCACCATGCTGACAACAGTGTCAATCTTGCTGTCCTGCACATCCATTCTCTCTTTCATTTTCTGGTCATTCTCATCCATCCGCTGCTGCAGACGCATGTCATTCAGCTTTAGTTCTTCCAGAGTTTGCCTGTCCAAGGCAGCTTGAGAAGCATCAGAAGCAGGAAGCTTCTGAGAGCTTTCAGCAACATCTTCTGCTTGACTATCTTCAGCTTGAATGGTCTTGTCTTCTTCTGATTGCACCTTTGGAGCTTGCTGTTTCTCAGACCAAGGTTCACTGTCCAGAGGGAGCACGTCTTCTTTCAGAAGCTGACTTCCAACTTCATTCAGAAGCTTGCTGAAATTCTGTTGTGCCTGCTCATAGTTGATATCCTACAACTTGAGGGCCTCAGCACGTACCCATAGTCTGAATTGTGACCAGAGCTGATCAGAAGCAGCTGGGTCAATCATTCCAGGACACACTTGCTTCAAAGAGGCAATCCATTGCTGCATACCTGTTTCAAAATTTATAATACCAGAGCCAACATCTGGTTGTTTTGGTTTTGGGATGGCAATTTTGTGTTTCAAATCAGCAAGACGGTCAAGACTGGTTAAGTCTATGAAAGTCCTGCTGGAGTTTTCGGAGGTTTTCTGAGCAGCTGTTTGTTTTGGAGAAGGAGTATCAGAATCAGAGATTACGATTGGACTGGGTGGTGTTTTGGGAGTACTTGGTGGTGTTGATTCTGATGAGGATGGCAACTGGGCCATTGTGACAGTTGTTCCACATGGCAGCTGAATTGCCAGAGGTGAAGGTTGAGGTGAATGAGGTTCAGATGGTGGAGGTGTTGGAGTTTCAGAGTGATGAACTTCTGTTTGTGGTGATGGTGGATTAATTTCTGGTTGAGGAGAGGGAATTTCTGATTGTTCAGGGATAAGGGGTTCTTCTGGAATTTGTGAGAGTGGTTGTTGTTGTTGTTCTGGTTCTTCAGCAGATTTCTGTTGTTCTGGTTGTGGAGGAGGAACAATTTGTGGTTCAGAGCTTGGATTGATGGAGGAGTGGTCAGAGGTGTGTTGATCTATATCAGACAACACTTTGTCAACTGCTGTTGTTGTTGAGATTGTTGGTTTGGGATGTTTGGTTCTGGGTCTTCTGAGTTGTAATGCCTCAGAAGGGTCATCTTCTGGTTCATTTTCATCTATTGTTGGGATGGGGATTGATATTCTATGAGAGGTTTGAGGAGGAATAGATGCTGGAATAGTAGATAAATTTAAAACAGAAGCAGCAGATAAAATACCTCTTTTCTTGGGTGTCTGCTGGGATGATCCTTCTGATGGTGCCTTTCTCTTCTTCGTCTTCTTCAGAGTCACTTCTGGTTGAGGTTGATGCAGATCTCTGATATTCAGTTTGGGATCTGTACCATCAGCTTTGCATGCTTCCAAATATCTGAGAATTACCTCTGGGCTGGAGTCTATCTCAGAGAATAAGGGAAAGTCACTCAGAGGCACTCTTCTGCTGGAGATATCAGCAATGGGAGTGGCTCTGGGTTCCTTCTGAATATTCTCTATCAGCTTCATCTTCTTCAAGTTCTTTGCGTTCAGAGGTTTCCCAACTGTTGGTTCAAGAGTGCTTAGCTCTTGAGCTTCTCTCAGATACTCTATCAGCTTATTCTCTGTCAGAATATATGATATCAACCTTCCAAAGGGTATCCAATCCCTCTTGGTTCTTTCTTCTTCCCTTGTTTCTTTCACACTGGTTCTGAGGTGGTTGAACAGGAAGTGAGCCAGATTGATCTTTACCTTCTGATCAATAAAGTAGATCAGAAACTGTTGATCCACATTTATGTAATCAGGAGAACTGGTTGGTTTCCTGTGGTTGAAGCACCCCAGAATTATCTTAGCCCAAACTCTGAAGTGATCCTTCAGATCTTTAATCTTGCTGCTGGACACCCCATGGGTGAAGATCCTTGAAGCTATCGCAGCCACACCTGTATCAGCACATCTTTCAGCCATGTCCACACAACGGACGCCACCACCACTGTAACCGATTAGCCTTGCAATGTGATCCTCAGTGATCACAATCTTCTTCCCCATAACAAAAGAGGTGACAAGATGTGTTGTAGCCTTGGCGTGAATCCAGAATTCCTTGATTAGCAAAGGGAATGTTGGTCCAACCATCCTATCGAAATACCTTTCCCACTTCTGTGCCCTAACTTCTTCAGTTAGGTCAAAACCATTCTCCTTCAAGCTTTCAAAATCAATGATTAATTCAGAAAGCACTTCAAGATTCTTCACAGGAGTGAGGAGAGTTCTGAATGGCACTTGATATTGCTCAGATGATGCTTTCTTCTGAGTACCTGCAGAAACGCTGCTGGAGGATGCCATGTTCACACTAAAAAGGGTTTTGAAAAAGAACTGAGGAAAATAGGTTGCAAGAGATGAACACAGAAATATGCAGAAAATGCTTGAGTATTAGTGAGAAAGCGTAAAAGATGATAATGAGAGGTTAATGAGTTTAAATAGATTTAAAGAATATTTTGAAAAGATAAACGTTTTTAAGAGAGAGAAAAAAATCATGATTGCACTTTAAAACGCATGATTACTTTTCATTAAATGCTTGCTGATTTTGGGGGATTTAAGAAAGATACTTAAAACGGTTACCAGACATGTGTCTCAATGCACCCAATCAGCGCTTTGCCTTCTCAGAAGCGTGCACGCGTTCTGCTTCAGAGATACGCTGATGATTGGATGACACTTGTTTGATGTAGTGATCAGCACGTCTGTCTTTGAGCTTAGACTCTTAGACTTTAGACTTGCATCTGATACAATCTGCATGTTCTATCTTTCTGAAAGAAGATTGATCAGAAGTTCACAGTAAAGCAATTACATTCTGAAGGTAAATATATGGAATTAAAACATTTTCACTCTGGACATACTTTCATGCTGAGATGTTTCAGTATGAAATTAAACCTATCTTCTGAAAGGGGTTTAGTAAAGATATCAGCCCATTGATGGTCTGTATCTATGAATTTTATGTTCAAAATACCTTTCTGAATATAGTCCCTAATGAAGTGATGTTTTATTTCTATATGCTTAGCTCTAGAATGCAAAATTGGATTCTTACTTAAGCAAATAGCAGAAGTATTATCACAGAGTATAGGAATGTTACTCTCAAAGATCTGGAAGTCTTCAAGCTGACTTTTCATCCAGAGCATTTGTGTGCTGCATCCTGCTGCTGCTATGTACTCAGCTTCTGCTGTTGATAGCGCAATTGTTGATTGCCTTTTACTGGACCAAGAGATCAGATTTTCTCCTAGAAACTGGCAGCTTCCAGAAGTACTTTTACGTTCCACTCTGTCTCCAGCAAAATCAGCATCGCAGTAGCCTACTAAGCTGTAATCACTAGATTTTCTATAAAACAAACCCAGATTAGTAGTACCTTTCAGATACTTGAAAATTCGCTTAACAGCTGTTAAGTGAGATTCTCTAGGATCTGATTGGAATCTAGCACAAATACAAACGCTGAATAATATGTCAGGTCTTGAAGCAGTCAGATAAAGGAGAGAACCAATCATACCTCTGTAGACTTTCTGTTCTACCTTTTTGCTTACCTCTTCTCTTTCCAGAATGCACGTGGGATGCATTGGAATCTTTGATGGCTTACATTCTGAGAGGTCAAATTTCTTCAGAAGATCTCTGATGTATTTGCTCTGATGAATGTAAGTTCCCTCTGGAGTTTGATTGATCTGAATTCCTAGAAAGAATTTCAGTTCCCCCATGAGGCTCATCTCAAATTCTGCCTGCATACACTTAGCAAATTTTCTTCCAAGAGAAGGATTAGTAGAACCAAAAATAATATCATCAACATAAATTTGACAGACTAAGATGTCATTCTTAACTGATTTACAGAATAAAGTAGTGTCCACTTTCCCTCTGGTGAATTCATTTTCTAACAGAAAGTTACTTAGCCTTTCATACCAAGCTCTGGGAGCTTGTTTCAGACCATATAGTGACTTCTTTAGTTTGTAAACATGTTCTGGATGTTTTGTATTTTCAAACCCAGGGGGTTGGTGTACATAAACTTCTTCTTCTATATAACCATTTAAGAATGCACTTTTGACATCCATCTGATACAGAGTGATGCCTCTATTAACTGCAAATGAAATTAAAAGTCTGATAGATTCTAACCTGGCGACTGGGGAAAAGGTTTCTGTATAGTCTATCCCCTCTTGCTGACTATAACCTTGTGCAACCAGTCGTGCCTTGTTTCTGATGACTTCACCTTGTTCATTAAGCTTGTTTCTGAACACCCATCTTGTTCCAATGACGTTGAATCCTTTTGGTCTGGGAACGAGATCCCATACATCGTTTCTGGTGAATTGATTCAACTCTTCTTGCATTGCCAGAATCCAGTCATTATCCAGAAGTGCTTCATCAATAGAGGAAGGTTCAATCAGAGACACAAGTCCCATCATGGTTTCTTCAGAGTTTCTGAAGCTTGCTCTTGTTCTGATTGGATCTTCCTTTCTTCCTAGGATAGTCTCTTCTGGGTGATCCAAACTGCTTCTGAGTAATCTCTTCTGAGGTTGATCAGCAGTTGTTGTAGGATTTCTAGCAGTGCTTCTTTCAGACGTTGAAGGAATGTCTGTGTTGAGAGTTTCTGATGACTTGTCTTCAGAGCCTGCAAATTCAATTTCTATACCTGCAAAAACTTCATTCTGCTTTGACTTTTCAGAGTCAAGCTTATCATCAAAACGAACACTGATTGATTCTTCCACAATCTGTGTTTCTGTATTGTATACTCTGTACCCTCTTGAGCGTTCAGAGTATCCTAACATAATACACTTCTGTGCTTTAGAGTCAAACTTGTTCAAATAATTCTTTGTATTTAATATAAAGCAAGTACATCCAAATGGATGAAAATATGAAATGTTGGGCTTTCTGTTCTTCCACAATTCATATGGAGTCTTTTCCAGAATAGGTCTTATTGAGATTCTATTCTGAATGTAGCACGCTGTGTTTATTGCCTCTGCCCAGAAGGTCTTAGCAACGTTTGTCTCATTGATCATGGTTCTGGCCATTTCTTGCAATGTTCTGTTCTTTCGTTCTACAACTCCATTTTGTTGGGGAGTTCTAGGACAAGAGAAATCATGCAGAATGCCTCTGTCATTAAAGAATGACTCGAAATCTTTGTTTTCAAATTCTCCACCATGATCACTTCTGACTTTAACGATTCTAAGATCTTTTTCATTCTGAACTTGGTTACAGAAGGTAACAAACACAGAGTGTGACTCGTCCTTGTGTCTTAAGAACTTTACCCATGTCCATCTGCTATAGTCATCTACGATTACTAACCCATACTTCTTGCCACTGACTGAAGCAGTTTTAACTGGTCCAAATAAGTCAATGTGCAGAAGTTCTAATGGCTTAGAGGTAGAAACAACATTTTTAGATTTAAAAGAGGGTTTTGCAAACTTGCCTTTCTGACATGCTTCACACAGAGCATCTGAATTGAACTTCAAATTAGGAAGTCCTCTGACCAGATTGAGTTTGTTAATCTGAGATATTCTTCTCATACTAACATGCCCCAATCTTCTGTGCCAGATCCACTGCTCGTTGTTCACAGACAGAAGACATTTTACATTCTGACTCTTTAGTTCAGAAAGTTTGATTTTGTAAATGTTGTTTTTCCTCTTACCATTAAACAGGATAGTCCCATCTTTCTGACTAACAGCTTTACATGATTTTTGATTAAAGATTATATCATAACCGTTATCACTTAATTGACTTATGGATAACAGATTATGCATTAATCCATCTACTAGCAGAACATTATTAATAGAGGGAAGATTTCCATTACCTACAGTTCCAGAGCCAATTATCTTTCCCCTCTGGTTGCCTCCAAAGCCAACGTGGCCTCCAGGCTTAAGTTCCAGGCTTTGGAACATATGCCTTCTTCCCGTCATGTGTCGCGAGCAGCCAGAGTCCAGGTACCATGACTGGTGTTTCTGATTCGCTGCTAAAGATATCTGCAACATGTATTATTTTATCCTTAGGTACCCAGATTTTCTTGGGTCCTGATTTGTTAGTTTTACCAAAACTCTGGTTGAATTTTGGTTTCACAGAGTACTTACTGCTAGTGTATTTGATATCATGTGTGTGACCATACACAAAGTGTGAATTTAGAGGAGTGTGTTTAATGGTTAGGTTCATGACATTCTTAGGTGTAGGAACCTTACCTTGGTATCCTATTCCTTTCCTGCCGTTTCTGCTAACTCCATAGATCATTGAAGCCATTCTGCTTCTATCTATGCTTTTAGCTAGGAACTTCTGGAAACTGTGATCATACTCCTTGATGATCTCATCAGCGTTGCTGGGAGTTTCAGAAATTGGTTCCTTCTGAGAGTTTTGTAAAGTGTTTTCTAATTTTGAAATCTTATTTCTCAGCTCAGAATTTTCCAATTTGAGACTCTCAGTCTTATTAGAGTCAGATTCAAGATTCCTTTTCAGGTCTCTGAATTTAGCTCTAATTTGCTGATAGCGTTCCAGAATCTCATTAAGGCTTTCAGCAAGTTCAGCCTTTGTAAAGTTAACAGCAAAGTTAGGAAATACCTCTTCAGTGTCTGATTCAGAGTCTGATTCAGAAGCTTCACTATCTTCTGAGATGTTAGCCATGAGAGCTAGGTTTGCCCTCTCATCATCTGATTCTGAGTCAGCTTCAGACGAGTCAGAGTCATCCCATGTAGCCATGAGACTTTTCTTCTTCTCTCTTCCAAACTTCTTTTTGGGCTTTTCCCTCTGAAGCTTTGGGCAGTCACTCTTGTAGTGTCCTTGCTCATTGCACTCATAGCAGGTGATGTCTTTGGTATTTGGCTTTTTGCTACTTGAGGAGCCTTCAGATCTTCTGTATCCAGAGGAAGAGTCTGTC
This sequence comes from Vicia faba, assembly GCA_948472305.1. Classification (NCBI taxonomy): domain Eukaryota; kingdom Viridiplantae; phylum Streptophyta; class Magnoliopsida; order Fabales; family Fabaceae; genus Vicia; species Vicia faba. Next base: position 110,861,329 of record OX451735.1, read on the forward strand.
CTTCTGTATCTGGAAGAAGACTCGTTCTGATCAGATCTTCTGGGATTTCTGAACTTCCTTTGTCTTTGCTTCCACAGTTGATTTACTCTTCTGGAGAGGAGGGAGAGTTCGTCTTCTTCTGATGAGGATCCATCAGATGTTTCTTCAACTGCCTGCAAAACTTTAGATTCAGATTTTCTGTTAGATTTTAATGCTAAAGGCTTACCTTACTTCTGTGGCTCGTCAGCTTCTAGCTCTATCTCATGACTTCTGAGGGAGCTGATAAGTTCCTCTAGAGTGATTTTGTTGAGATCTTTAGCTAGCTTCAGAGCTGTAACCATAGGTCTCCACTGCTTCGGTAAACTTCTGATGATTTTCTTGACATGGTCAGCAGTAGAGTAACCTTTATCCATAACTTTGAGACCAGCTACCAGAATCTGGAATCTAGAGAACATGGTTTCAATGGATTCAGATTCTTCCATTTTGAACGCCTCATACTTCTGAATGAGCGCCAGAGCTTTTGTTTCTTTGACCTGAACGTTGCCTTCATGCGTCATTCTGAGAGAGTCAAAAATATTCTTTGCTGTGTCTCTGTTGGAGATCTTTTCATACTCAGTATAGGAGATGGCGCTGAGGAGGATGGTTCTGGCCTTGTGGTGATTCTTGAAGTCACGCTTTTGTTGATCAGACATTGTTTTTCTATCAATCTTCTGACCACTTGCATTCACAGGGTGCGTGTATCCATCTGTCACCATATCCCACAGATCAGCATCATGTGCTAGAAAGAAGCTTTCAATTCTGTCTTTCCAGTAGTCAAAGTTTTCTCCATCAAAGACTGGAGGTTTGCCGCTGAATCTGTCTCTGTCCTCATTGTTGTCATTGCTGGTGTGAGAATAGTTTCCTGCCATAGTGTTTTTCTGACGCTGGATCTTGTACTGACACGGTTAAGTGTTTTAGCTCAGAACCAACCAGCTCTGATGCCAATTGAAGTGGTGAAAAACACAAGAAGGGGGGGGGGGGTTGAATTGTAAAACTGAAATCTAATGCAATGAACACGATATTTTTATCCTGGTTCGTTTGATCTCAAACTACTCCAGTCCACTCGTCAAGGTGATTTCGCCTCTCTCCAACGAGGTCTTAATCCACTATATTCAACTGAATATTACAGACTGCTTTAACAACTGCTAAAGCCTTCTTGATCCAAACCACAACCTGGTTTGTCAAGGTAACACTTTCTTACAAAGAAATAAAACTAAGTGTGTGGATGTTTTCTACAAAACTGTATCACAACTGTGATGTATACACAAATTGAAGCTTAGAAACTAGATTGCTAAACAGTAATGGAATATCAGAGAGTGTAGCTTAGCAAAACTTAGAGAACGAAGATTATAGTTTAGCTTTTGTGCGTGTAGAGATTTGGAGAGCATTAGCCATTTCAATCTTCAAAGCCTTGTTTATATAGCACTGAGATGATGAACGTTGGATGCAATATTCTTGAATCAATGCTATTAACAAACTTTCCATATCAAGCAGATCTTGTCTGGAATGAGGCTGTTGGAATTAATTTGCTTTCAATGCACAGTACCGTTGCTTACTTAATGCAAGTTCTGGCTTGGCTCATTCTGACTCTGCTTCGCTGCTGATGAACTGTTGTGTTTTCTGTATCAGAGTGTTGAGCGGAATTCTGTTCATCAGGTTTCAGCATGTACGAGTTGATCATCTGATTCTGACGTTCTGATATGACAACTTCTGATGCTGGTGTCTGAAATCAAGTTCTGATGCTGGATAAATGTGATTTTGCTTATATCAATCAGAGTATCTGCAAGTCAGAACATAATAATTTTAGGCAGCAGATAGTTCATACATGAAGCTTATAAATACTATATCTTTTCACTTTGTTATCATCAAAACTTAAATATAGGGTAGTAGATTCAAACTTTGTTCTAACAAGATCATGGTGAAAATTGGCCAAGAAGTTGAGATAAAAAACTGATCAAAACTTGTTGAAATTTTTTCTAAGTGTTAGAAAAAAAAATCACAAATTCATGGGTTCATATCTCTTAATCCAAGAAATTTTCTAGGATAATCCCACATTAACAAAGTTGTAGAATTCATTAATCCCTACAACTTTCATGTTGAAAGTTTTCCTTGAATCAGTTTGTATCTTAGTGAAAAATGGCCATAAAGGAGTGACTTTGTTAAGAATGAAACACTATAGAAATTTTTCTAAGTGTTGGAAAATTTTCCAACTTTTGACTTTTGTTGACAATTTTTTATTCTTGATGATCAAACTTGATAATTTTGAATGTTTGGATGATTCTTGATTTTTGAATTCTAATGTTGACCAAAAAGTTAAAGTTTGACTTTTGCGTGACTGTTGACTTTTTATCAATTGATTCAATTCTTCAACTATCAACAACTTACATCTTTTGGAATGTCTTGAGCCATGTTATTAGGTCAATATGTTGTATTTGATCCCTTGGGATCATGCTTTAAGCCATTAGGTCATGCACTAGGCCAAAAGTCAATGATCAGTCATCTTCAATCAAAACCCTAGTTTGGCAATTTTTTGACCTTTGATGATTTGAGGGCTTTCCTTGAGGAATCATGATCAACCTTTGATCAAATGATGAATATCAACTCAAAATGTTGATGTTGACAAAAAGTCTTGAAGTTTGACTGTATGTTGACTATAGTTGACTTTTTACATAATATAATTAACTTTCAATCTTCTGAGCCATGGACTGAGCAAACATGTGATGCAAGACTTGAAACTTGACATAAGCATTATCGAGGACCTATGATGAACCATGAAATTAATTTGAGACCCTTGAAACCAAATCTTCTTTGAGAAGCACCAAACCCTAGTTGAAGACCATTGCTTAGGAGGAGGTTTGACCAGTCAACTCTTGAGTGGCTTTGAGTATTTGAGACCTTTGTGAGAATGTTTTAAAGAAAATGGGAGGGTAAATTTTGGGGTACAACAGCTGCCCCTGTTTAATCTTCTTAAACCTGAAGAGTTAGATTGGTATGTCCGCTGTGATACGGTGGGAGAACTGACTTGAGGTTTTGCGTTTGTGTTCGCAAGTGTTGCGGTTAGCAAGAGTCGCCACCGACTTTTCTTTTATCCAAAAGGAAAGGTGAAAAAGCACAGGAAAGACCTTTGAGATTGTTACTTGAGTTCGGGGGGTAGATTATGAAAAGGGAAGGTGTTAGCACCCTTTTCATCCATGGTTGGGCTCTTAGTTACTTGCTAGATCACTTGCTTTTTTGTTTTGAAATTGTGCTTTGTGTGGTTTTGAAAGTGTTTTGTAAAAGAGGCCATTCGTTTAGGTAATCTTTGTAATGATTCTCGTTCATGAGAATGTATACAAAGATGTTTGTCTTTTTTTGAAAATGTTTCCGATGTTTGTAAGATATGTGTGTTTATTTTGAAAATAGCAAGGATATTGGCTATTGAGAGTGAGCAAGTAACTAAAAGTAATCTACCTACTCAAAAGGTCTTAGATGTGTTTTTCCTCCTTTAGATATTGCTAAACTTATCATTGTTTTGATAAGAAGCCCCATCATTGGATGTGAAGGGACAAGCGTTGGGTCATCGTATGACCATGATAACAATATTGTGAGATGACTTAGCACTTTTTCTTTAGGGACTAAGATCATTTTGAAAGGAAACTTTGATAGCGTCATCGAGGGACTATGATCTTGTACTTTTCGATTCGTTTGTGCTAAGTCATCCCACATGCATAACATGATCATTTTTTTAGGCAACAAGTGAGATTACCCTAAGGGTGCATGTGTGCAAGTGTGTTTGATTTCATGCATTTGTCTTTGATTTTTGGTGGTCTATTTATTGATTTTATCTTGCCATACACGCCTAATTACTAACATTTACATTTGAAAGCGATAAATTGCTGAAATGTAAAGTCCTACGCTATTACAATATTTATGGGATGGGGATACATATTTATGAATGGGGATTGCAAATGAAAATAAAGCCCTAAATTACTTATTACAACCATATTGAAATACATACAAGAAAATATTAAATGAACTTATTTTATTTTTTTTAAGAAAATATTTTCTGTCTTTTTGTTTTAAGAAATAAAATGAAGTGTGAACGAAATATTTTTGATGTTTGTTGATTAATGAAATGGAGAGTGACAGCGAGAAAAATAAATAAAAAGAAAATAACAAGGGAAAAAAAAGAGGATCGGCATGTTACTGAAAGGAAGTCAGAGGTTCTGACCCTGACATACTGCAGAACAGAAACTTGTTAGTGAAAATGTATAGGTCAGAGGTTCTGACCCTGGCACGCTGCAAAACAGAAACCTGTTAGTGAAAATGTATGAGGTCAGAGGTTTTGACCCTGCTGGGAACACAATAATTTTCAGAAGTTCTGATATTACTGATAACAAAACAGGCTCCAGAAGCGCTGGTGCCAATGTCAGAACTTGGTCTCTCTCTCTCTTTATGTTAGTCAGAACATCTGCAATTTGGTTATTTCTCCACAAAACAGAAGACATGCCTAGGACAGTTTCAGCAGGTGTCATAGTGTTTCAGAAATAAGGAATATCAGAACCATAAATCAGAGGCAAGTATGCCTTTTCTAATCCTAACTCTGAGTTTTAGTTCCTTCAAGAAAGTTCTGAACTGATTCATTCTCTATTTAAGCATACAGATGCGTGAAAATATCAGAATATGGACAACATCAGAAACATGATATCTACATTGTGTTCTTGAGCATGCAAATCTGGTGATGCTTAAGCAATATGGTGAGAGTCAACAGATGCTTACCTTGCAGCTGGAAGAAGTTTTGTGAACCGGGGTTAGCCTCAACTCCGATGATATTCTGAACAACTTCTTTGCATACTCAGTAAGCTGACAGTCTCCAACTTCTGGGGATGGCAAGGGGATGATGTTCTGACTTCTTTGAATGGATGGATGGAGAGTATATAGTAGTATGAATACATAAGTTATGGCAGTTTCCAACGTGTGGGTCAGAAAACTGTATGGATGTTTTTTTTAGTCAAGAAATATTTTGAGAACAAATAGAGTTTGAAAGTAGGGGATCCAAAGTTAATGGTTTTTTTGTGTGTGCTGTATTTATAGTTCTTGGAACTCTTAGAATTTTGGCAGGGGTTCAAGACTTTTCTTTCTCAAAATTTTGATTTCTTTCACAACTTTTTTCTGTCCTTCTCAGTGACCAATGGTGTTCTATTTATAGGCAAAGTTTTTTTTGTGTTGTTAGAAATGTCCAGTAGCGCCAACATTATACACTAGATGCTGACTTGCTCTTGAAGCAAGTTCCAAAAAAGGTATGATGGCTGACAGTTTTTAGCTTAGGCTGGAGTAGCAGGCAAGGATTAAGGAAAAGTGAACCTATAAGCGAAATATAGCGCATGGGCCCTTACCTAATCCTGCACAAAAGTATTTCTACCCTACACGTGGAGAGATCCTTTGGACAAAGACTCAAAAGTGGTTGTGAGCATTAATGAGCATTAAATGATGATGATATTTGTCAAAATCAAAAATCCTATAATGTGAGATTTTGCATCATGGCTTAACTCTGGGTCAGAAATTCCATTTAGGACAAACATCCAACTTCTGATCTTCTCACTTTGTATCTTGTTGCCTCAGTAAGCTCTGAAGGATCCTCAGGATTTCCAGTAAATTTCTTTGATTTGCCTTTGAAAACTCTGAACTTAGAGATTCTGCTTCAGTGTAGCACCCAATCTTCTGATCCTCTTACCTTCTGGTTCCAGCATGTTCTGAAGGAGCTTTCATGCTTCGTACTACACTTTATTGCCTTCTTTGCATTACTCTAGCAAACTCTGACTGAACTTGCGTAGATGCTGAAAAGCCATGTTCTGACTAAAGATTATGTGTTGAACCACACTTACAACTTCTTACTGCTCCTGCCTGGAGTCTGGCTCAGAAGTTCTGAAGTGTCATTTTTTCTTAAATACTTTAGAAAAATTCTAAGTATTTAGAATTTAACTTTTCCAAGGTAAAATTTGACTTTTGAACTTCTTGATGAAACAAACTTCATATTCCAACATGTCTTGATGAAATATGATTTTTGTGATTTGATTTTGATCCAAAAGCCAAAGTTTGACTTCTCAACGTGCAAATGACCATTTTGCCCTTGTAAATGGCTTGCTTGGAAAAAAATGATAATTCAAGGCTTGGATTTGTTTAAGAGAAAACTTTGAGAACCCAGGGTGATTTCCTGAGAAATGAGAGGGAAAATTTTGGGGCACAACAGCTGCCCCTGTTCAATCTTCTTTAACCTGAAGAGTTAGATTGGCGGGATTTTCCATTTGTGACTCGAAGGTGGAAGATGATTGGACACTAGAGTGCCCAGAAATTTGCACTCGGCGACGATAGGAGGAATAGGCTTAAAGATGCCATTTGGAGAGGTAATAAAATATTGTTGGGGATGGGCTTGTAGATTCCATCCAAGAATGCTTATTGAGATGTAACTTGTAAGTTGAACATCAGAATGGCATCCGTGTATGGAGCGTACCTGAAGGCGTCTTTGAATGAGCATCAGAATGGCTTCCGGGTCTGGAGCGTGCCTGAAGGCGTCTTTGAATGAGTATCAGAATAGCTTCCGGGTCTGGAGTGTATCTGAACTGTATCAGGAGTTGAATCTGAATGAGTATCAGAATGGCTTCCAGGTCTGGAGCGTATCTGAAATGTATCAGGAGTTGAATATGAATGAGTATCAGAATGGCTTCCGGGTCTGGAGTATACCCAAACTGTATCAGGAGTGTAGAAATCTGAATGAGTATCAGAATGGCTTCCGTGTCTGGAGCGTATCTGAACTGTATCAGGAGTGTAGAAATATGAATGAGTATCAGAATGGCTTCCGTGTCTGAAGCGTATCCGAACTGTATCAGGAGTGCATAAATCTGAATGAGTATTAGAATAGCTTCCGGGTATGGAGCGTATCTGAACTGTATCAGGAGTGTAGAAATCTGAATGAGTATTAGAATGGCTTCCGGGTCTGGAGCGTATCTGAACTGTATCAGGAATGTAGAAATCTGAATGAGTATCAGAATGGCTTCTGGGTCTGGAGCGTATCTGAACTGTATCAGGAGTGTAGAAATCTGAATGAGTATCAGAATGGATTCCGTGTCTGGAACGTATCCGAACTGTATCAAGAGTGCATAAATCTGAATGAGTATCAGAATGACTTCCGGTTCTGGAGCGTATCTGAGCTGTATCAGGAGTGTAGAAATCTGAATGAGTATCAGAATGGCTTCCGGGTCTGGATCGTATCCGAAATGTATCAGGAGTGTAGAAATCTGAATGAGTATCAGAATGGCTTCCGAGTCTGGAGCGTATCTGAACTGTATCAGGAGTGTAGAAATCTGAATGAGTATCAGAATGTTTCCGTGTCTGGAGCGTATCCGAACTGTATCAGGAGTGCATAAATCTGAATGAGTATCAAAATGGCTTCCGGGTCTGGAGCATATCTGAACTGTATCAGGAGTGCATATTGTCGATGGTAGGTGTTAATCTTATCCTGAAAAGGGTAAAATGTTAGCTAAAACACAAAGTTATGTTGCATGAAATGCATGATGCAATATATTTTCTTTATCCATGTAGATGCAATGTATGCGCATGTGAGCTGATCTGTTGTACGACTGCCTGATTGAGGAAAATAAATCCCTGAATGTTGTTGAGGATATGTTGAATTTCTGTGTCTTAAAGTTGAAGTACTGACGAACTCTTGTTGAGAGAAATAAATTCTGTTGTGAGGGTAACGCCATGTATTACTTGTAAGATCTGCTTGAGGAATCTTGAGAAATTTGACGACTTCTACTGGGGATTAATCATTTGAAACTTCGTTCCACTTGTGGATTAGTGAAAACTCTGTGGGGAGAATGTTTTGTTCCTGCTTGGGAAAAAGAATTTAGGAGTCTCGGTTTTCCGTTGTTTATTGGGGAATTATCCCTGGCTGGAGAGAATCAAAAGTTAGCTGTTATCTGGTCGGATTCCAGGCTTCACAATGACCTACTGGGGAATTTTGGAGAAATTGGGCGACTTCCACCGGGGATTGATAAACTAGAAGCTTCGTTCTGTTGGGTAGTTGGGAGTTTTGTTCCGCTGGGGATTATTGAAAACTCTGTGGGGAGAATGTTTATGGAATGCCCTTGAGATATTTTCCTATCCTTTCGACCTATCAGTAATTGTCTCCTTCTCGTTTTGTTTATTTGTAAACGGTAATCATGTTCAAATGCATATGTTCATCAATGAATTATTGGACGTTTTTTCAAATAAAACACAAGAGTAAAGGCAAATAGTTTTTGCACTTTCAAAGGGATATCTTATTATTGATTTTGAGTAAGTATTTTGTATAAAGGAGACGAACATTCTAGTAAGAGAATTTCGTCGTAAACAAGAAAAAATTTGATACAAAGAAAGATAGCTACGTGAAAAAATCCCATGGGGTTCCCATCCTTCTATAGCCTTCGTATCTCCGGGTATGTTGTCTATTTGCCTTGTCCGAAGATGATTGAATTGATCAGGAACTCCGAGTTTGTCAGTGGAAGCCAACGGTTGTCCGTAAGTAATTCGATGGGACATAATCATATGCTTTTATTCCCTAACTTTTGCCTGGACCGCCCTTTCGGGTTTTCAGTCCACCGGGAAACCCCTTTTTGCCCAAGTCTCCCTTTCGGGTTTTCAACTTGCCGGGTGTACAAATTTTTTTATTTTTATCCCTAATTTTTGCCCGAACCCTTTTGGTTCGCCGGGATGCCCTTGTTTTGCCTAGGCGTGTCAACCTAGCGGGTTTTTTATGCGTAGTATCTTTTGAATATGTCCACGTTCGCAGGGTGTCGCAGGTCGTTACCGTCCATGGTGGTTAAGATCATTTCCCCACCGGAGAATATGCTTTTGATTACAAATGGTCCTTCATAGGTAGGAGTCCATTTTCCCCTGGGATCACTTTGTGGCAGGATGATACATTTGATCACTAGATCCCCAACTTGAAATACTTGGCTTCTGACTTTCTTGTTGAAAGCCTTGATCATCCGTTTTTGATACATTTGACCATGGAAAACAACAGTAAGTCTCTTTTCATCAATTAAGTTCAGTTGATCAAGTCGAGTTTGGATCCAATCGTCTTCACTCAAACCCACATCCTTTATAATCCTTAGAGAGGGGATCTGAACCTCAATAGGCAAGACGGCTTCCATGCTATATACCAAAGAATAGAGTGTTGCCCCAGTAGATGTGCGAGCCGTGGTACGGTACCCGTGGAGAGCGAATGGTAGCATCTCATGCCAGTCTTTGTATGTGACTGTCATTTTCTGTATGATCTTTTTAATGTTCTTATTTGCAGCCTCGACAACACCATTCGTCTTTGGTCGGTAGGGGGAAGAATTGTGATGTTGAATCTTGAATTGCTTGCACAAGGAGGTGATCATAGTATTGTTAAGATTTGTACCATTATCAGTGATGATCCTTTCTGGGATGCCGTACCGGCAAATGAGATTTTGCTTGATGAAGCGGGCAACAACATTCTTAGTAACAGAAGTGAAAGAAGCTTCTTCGACTCACTTTGTAAAATAGTCAATGGCCACTAGGATGAAGCGGTGTCCATTAGAGGCTGTAGGCTTGATCTCTCTAATCATATCAATTCCCCACATAGCGAAAGGCCAAGGAGCCGTCAAGACATTCAGAGGAAACGGAGGTACGTGCATATTGTCAGCATAAATTTGACACTTATGACAGGTCCGAGAGTGTTGATATCAATCTGCTTCCATGGTAGACCAATAATAGCCCTCCCGTAGGATTTTCTTCGCCATTGTATGCCCACTGGAGTGAGTGCCAAAAGTACCTTCATGTAATTCAACCATGATCTTTTCCGCCTCAATCTTATTCACACACCGAAGCAGAATGGAGTCATGATTGCGCTTGTACAGGATGCCATTACTAAGGAAGAATTTAGCAGAGAATCTCCTTAATAACTTCTTATCGTTGATTAAGGCTACTTCTAGATATTCTTGAGCCTCGAGATACCTCTTGACTTCAAGAAACCAAGGCTGGTCCACTACCTCTTCAGTATTAATCTCATGACAGTGTGCTGGTTTATCCATTCGTTCGATGGTGATCTGGGGAGCTTCGTTATCCAAATTAAGTTTAAACATAGATGACATTGTGGCTAGAGCATCTGCTAGCTGATTTTCTTCTCGCGGGAAGTGCTCGAAGGTAATCTCCTCAAAGTGCGGTAGCAATGTCAAAACATGTTCTTTGTAAGGGATAAGGTTTGGGTGCTTAGTGTCCCATTCCCCTTTGATCTGACTGATGACCAAAGTTGAATCTCCAAACACATCTAAAGGTTTAATTCCCAAATTTATGGCAGCCTTGAGGCCCAAGATGCATGCTTCGTACTCTGCCATGTTATTCGTACAGTTAAAGCAAAGTCTGGAAGTAAAGGGAGTATGACATCCTTCCGGAGATATGAGCACAACGCCGATACCATTACCAAGTGCATTGGATGCTCCATCAAAGAACAGGGTCCATTGGGATCCTAGTTCAGGTCCGTCATATGGTCTGATTCCTCCACAGTTGTCTAAGGTCATGATGTCTTCATCCGGGAATTCAAACTTCATGGACTGATAATCTTCTACAACTTGATGAGAAAGATGATCAGCTAGCACACTTCCCTTTATAGCTTTTTGGGTAGTATACTGTATGTCATATTCTGTTAGAATCATTTGCCATCTAGCTATTCTCCCAGACAGAGCAGGCTTCTCGAAGATATACTTTATCAGATCCATCTTAGATATCAACAGAGTAGTATGAGTCAGTATATACTGTCTTAGCCGGCGAGAAGCCCATGCCAGAGCACAACAAGTTTTCTCGAGCAGTGAATATCTGGTTTCACAGTCAGTAAACGTTTTGCTCAGGTAATAAATAGCGTGCTCTTTTCGGCCAGACTCGTCATGCTGCCCCAATACACACCCCATTGAGTTTTCTAAAACAGTCAGATACATGATCAGTGGTCTTCCCTCGACTGGTGGCATCAAAACGGGAGGCTCTTGTAAATACTCTTTGATTTTGTCGAAAGAAGTCTGGCATTCATCATTCCACTTGACTACTTGATCTTTCTTCAGTAGTTTGAAGATTGGCTCACAAGTAGCTGTTAGGTGAGAAATGAATATGGCAATATAGTTCAGGCGTCCCAAGAATCCTCTGACTTCCTTCTCAGTACAAGGAGCAAGCATTTCTTATATCTCTTTAACCTTGGCAGGATCGACCTCAATGCCTTTGTTACTGATGACAAAACCTAAAAGTTTACCGGACCGTACTCCGAATGTGCACTTGTTTAGATTCAATCTTAGCTTATACTTCTTCAATCTTTCAAACAAGTTTTTCAAGTGATCCAAGTGATCTTCTTCTGTTTGTGATCGGGCTATCATGTCGTCTACGTAGACCTCTATTTCATGATGTATCATGTCATGAAACAAAGCTACCATGGTACGCTGATAGGTTGCCCCAGCATTCTTTAGTCCGAATGGAATCACTTTGTAGCAGAATGTCCCCCACTGTGTGATAAATGTAGTTTTCTTCATGTCCTCAGGTGCCATTTTTATTTGGTTGTAACCTGAGAATCCGTCCATGAAGGAAAACACTTTGTGTTGAGCCGTATTGTCAACCGGATATCTATGTGGGGAAGTGGAAAATCTTCTTTAGGGCTGGTCCTATTCAAGTCTCTATAGTCCACACACATTCGCACTTTTCCGTCCTTTTTAGGCACGGGAACAATGTTAGCAACCCATTGGGGATAGGAAGTGACAACCAAGAATCCAACATTAAATTGTTTCATGACTTCCGCTTTGATCTTCTCTGACATGTCAGGTCTCATGCGGCAGACTTTTTATTTTACTGGTGGACAGTCTTCTCTTGTTGGCAGACGATGTACCATGATGTCTGTATCAAGTCCCGACATGTCTTCATATGACCAGGCAAAGATCTCAACATAATCACGCAACAACTGAATCAGACGCTCCTTGACACTAGGATCTAGATTGGCACCCACCTTGACCTCTTTTACGTCCTCTTTGGTACCCAAATTGACCGTATCCACAGGTTCCTCATGAGGCTGAATAGCTCTTTCCTCTTGTTGTAGTAGCCTAGCCAGTTCCCCTGGTACTTCACAATCTTCCTCACCTTCGTCTTCGGCTTGGTAGATTAGATCTTCAGAGTCACTAAAGGCCATAGCAGTATCGTTACCCATGGGATCTGGAATGGAGGGGTACCTTCATTTGTGAGTGTGGGTGTGTGTAAGGGTATAACCATCTTTAAACAAAAAAAAAACAATGAGCACAAAAAGTTTGTATGTGAAAAACATCCATGATTCATTGAATATCATATGAAGATGAAATAAAAACCCTTACAAACGGACTATTGTGCCTCGTGCAAGGCGCAAGGTTTTAAATGTGCGAATTGTTTGTGAATATTACAAGTCCAACAGAAATGTAACAGATAAATTACTGAGGGATGAAAGTTATTGGGACAAAGTCTCTGGCTTCTCAATTACGGAGTCCTCCGTTGACAGTAGGAAAGATCCAATCCTCCAAGCTGAAATCCTCATCACCATCTTCCACTGCATTGACCTCTTGGTTGCTAATCTTCAAGGGTGGCCCTCCAGCATGGGCACAGTGCATAGCCTTCTGAGCACTTGAAGTAAACCCTAAGCCAAACTTGTCAGATTTGTAAGGAATATCCGGAAGTTGCCCCCAGATGGTGCATCCACCCTCCTCTATTACTGCTTTAGCGTCCTTTAGAGATGACATCCGGAGTGGAGGTTTTGTAATCTTGGGAATTTGGGACATAGTCTTGGTTACCGCTACCTCTTGAGAGACTTCTTCGAAATGTTGAAAAGGAGTTTCAATGAACTCGCCGTCCAATTCCACATACCAGAAGGAAATACGGTGGCTAATCATATACTCTTCCTCTCTGTGGACAGTGATAATCTTTCCATGGACCGGATATTTCAGCATCTGGTGTAGTGTAGAGGTGATAGCACCAGCATTATGGATCCACGGTCGTCCTAGCAGACAAGAGTAAGAGGGGCGGGTGTCCATTACATAGAAGGGTGAGTTGAAAGTATGAGTCCCAACCTGTATGGGGATATCCACTTCCCCGTACACTATCCTCTTCGAGCCATCAAACGCTCTCACGACTATGTTACTGGGTTTCAACGTTAATCCTTCGCAGTCTAGTATGTCGAGATCTTTCTTCGGTAAAACATTCAAAGATGAGCCGGTGTCCACCAAGACATGGGCCAGAGTTGTTCCTATACATTCCACAGAGACATGCAATGCCTAGTTGTGCTTTCTTCCCTTCGGTGTCAGATCAGCATCCGAGAATCCTAGGCCGTTGTCTGCCGTCAAACTGGTCACACAATCTTGAAATTGATCAGCCGATGTCTCTTGAGGCACATGGGATGTCTTCAGAAACTTCACCAGAGCTTTCGCATGTGCCTCCGAGCAAAGTAAAAAATCTAGCATGGAGATTTTGGAGGGAGTTTGCCCCAACTGTTCAACTACGTCGTAGTCGCTCTTCTTTATTATTCTCAGGATCCCCTCCATTTCCTTTTTGGAGGTTTCAGGGATAGCCAGTGGTTGAGCCTTCGTCCGGACAGGCTTTTCTTGAATACTTTTTCCTTGAATTTCAGCAGTAGGGATATTGGTAGGGATAACAGCAGGGGTTGTGTCGTCTTTGTTGATAGGAGCACTTGCAGATATGATTATTGGTACGGAAGTAACCTTTGGAGCAGCTACGGGTCCAAAAACTGCCTTTGGGGGGTAATTTCTGGAGAGAAGATTCTACCGCTTCGGGTAATCTTATTGGTTTCGGCAATATTGCTGATGGCGAAGTCTTCTTCTTCGGAGTTTGATTCTTCAGCAACCATCCCATCTTGTTTGATAACATGGTATTAGATGTCTCCACCGTAATTCCACGGTACAGTTTTGTCTGATTCATACGGGACCAGCCCGGGCATTGTGATTATAAGAGGAGTAGTTTTTGGAACCGATGTAACCCTAACGGGTCTTTTGGGGACCCTGGAAGAATTGGCGGAGATGGTTATGATTGAAACGTCTTCAACAGGAACAGGTAAAACAGGAGTACTTTCAAATAGAATCTCTTTGTTATCTATCAAGCGTTGGATGCCTATTTTCAGCAAAGGGAAAACAATTGACGAGGATAAGCAAAGGTGGCAGTCTTCATTACAACCCGAGAATACACCGGCTTTCAACAAGTTTATCTTAACGATTAGGAGTGGAGTCAGGAGTTCATCAACTGTGGTAACGAACAAATCTTCTTCAATTGCATTGGTGTTGTGACCATGTCTAGGCATAGGAGCAGAAATGACGTTTGGCTTCTCGGGTGCATCAAACTCAATCTCTTTTTCCTCTATAAGATCTTGAATCTTGTTTTTCAGAGCCCAAGAGTTGTTGGTGTCATGACCGGGACTTTCAGAATGATATGCGTAGCGGGCATTTGGGTGATAATAAGGGGACGCCGTGTTGGGGTTCTTTGGAGCTTCCTTTAGAGTTGTCAAATTAGATTTCAGAAGATGTGGTAAAACCTGGGCTAGAGTCATATTAATTCTGGTGAATTACCGGACTGGCCTTTCCACCCTCGGTTGATTACCTCTTGGTTGATCAGATGTAGGCTTTGGGATCATAACAACTCCTACCATTGGTCGACGTTCAGCTCTCCTTTGGTTCCTTTGTGGATAGACAACAAATACCTCCTTATTCCCAGTGAAAGGCTTTCTCACAGCTGTAGAGGCAGACGAATCCTTCTGAATCTTTCCACTTTTTATGCCAGCTTCCACCCTCTCTCTGGTCAGTATTAACTCAGTAAATCCTGCAGATGAGCTTCCAATCAGATAGTTGAAGAAAGGGCCTGATAAAGTGCCTAAGAACATGTCCACCAATTCCCTTTCAGACAGAGGGGGTTGGACTCTCCCGGCTAGATCTCTCCACTTCTGCGCGTAATCCTTGAAACCCTCATTGGAAACCATAGCCATACTCTGAAGTTGAGTACGGGTAGGCGCCAAATCTGCATTATATTGGTATTGCTTATAGAAAGCTGCGGCAAGATCTTCCCAGTTGTGGACGTCTGCCCTTTCCAATTGGTAAAACCAATCGAGTTGTGTTCCAAATAGGCTATCTTGGAAAAAATGCACCCATAGGTCTTTATCGGCGGAGTGCGGCTGGATCTTTCTCACATATGATTAGAGGTGTATCTTAGGACATGACACCCCATCATATTTTGCAAACAACGACACTTTGAAATTCGGTGGGATCACAATTCCCGACACTAACCCCAATTCTTCAAAGTCTAGATCTGGTACCCTTTGTATTTCCATAGCGTTCAAACGCTCTTCAAGATATATGTACTTATCATCTGCTGGAGGATACTGTTCCTCGAAGTAGTCTTCCTCTTCTTCCTCCTCTTCAGATTCTGAAGGAACCGTTGTTTCCTTTCCTTTTCCTTCATCAGAGGTTGTTGCGAAATTCAAGTTTCTTCTAGTATATCCTTGAAACCTTCTCCCCATGATTACAACACTGATTAGTTTAGTCATTGGACGTTTTTGCAAACAAAACAAAAAAATTAAAAAACAAAAAGTTTGAATTTTAGGGTGTATTTGTATTGATAGTTTGCCTATAAACATGCGATTTTGTACAAAGAGACCTAAATCCTAGTAAGAGGAAATTATCATGAAATGAAAAAAGTACAAAGTGAAAATAAAACATATAGCTATGTGTAAATGATCTCGCTGGGTTCCAACTCCACTATTGCCTCTATGTCTTCGAACATCTCATCCCTTGCTGTCGGAAGAAGTTGATTGAACTGATCTGTACCATTTGAACTTTTGACTTTGATAATAAAACTTGTTGTAAGTGATCCAATGGGACATAGTCGCACACTTTTAATCCCTAACTTTTGCCTAGACCTCCCTTTCGGGTTTTCAGTCCACCGAGATACCCTTTCTTGCCCAAGCCGCCTTTTCAGGTTTTCGACTTGCCAGGTATATATCCCTAATTTTTGCCTGAACCCTTTGGGTTCACCAGGATGCCCTTATTTTTTCCTAGGCCAGTCAACCTAGCGGGTCATTTTCATGTGTAGTATTTTTTGACTATGTCCGTGTTCACAGGGTGCGGAAAATCTTCACCGTCCATGGTGCTAAGTATCATTGCACCGCCAAAAAATATTTTCTTAATCACAAATGGCCCTTCGTAGGTGGTAGTCCATTTTCCCATGGGATCACCTTGCGGTAGGAAGATGCACTTTATTACCAAGTCGCCGGCCTATTATATCCGATGTTTGACTTTCTTGGTGAAGGCTTTGATCATACACTTCTAATACATCTGATCGTGACAAACAGCCATAAGCCTTTTCTCGTCAATCAAGTTTATCTGATCCAGCCTAGTCTGGATCCACTCGTCTTTGTCTAAATCCGCGTCTTTCATAATCCTCAAAGAAGGAATCTGGACTTCGACAGGTAGGACAACTTCCATACTATTGACTAGAGAGATTTGGGTTACCCCAATTGATGTCCGTACTGAAGTGCGATAGTCGTGAAGAGCAAATGGTAACATCTCATGACAATATTTATGTCACAATCATCTTTTGTATAATCTTCTTAATGTTCTTATTGGCGGCTTCCACTGCACCATTCATCTTCATTCGATATGGAGAAGAATTATGGTGCTTGATCTTGAACTGTATGCAAAGTTCCGTGATCATAGTATTATTGAGATTGGTACCATTGTCCGTGATAATTCTCTCGGGGATGCCATACCGGAAGATAGGATTATGTTTTATGAACCGGGCAACCACATTCTTGGTAACAGAGGCGAACGGGGCTGCTTCAACCAATTTTGTAAAGTAGTCAATGGTGACGAGAATGAAGCGATTCCGTTAATGGCAGTAGGCTTGATTTTTCCAATCATATCAATGCCCCACATTACGAATGGCCAAGGAGCACTCAAAAAATTCATAGGAACCGGAGGAACATGAACTTTATCAGCATAGATCTCGAGTGATGGTGACAGTCGGTTTCCATAGTCGACCAATAGTAACCCTCTCTCAAGATTTTCTTAGACATAGTATTTCCACTGGAATGAGTATTGAAGATACCTTCGTGCATATCTTCCATAATCTTTTCTGCTTCTTTCTTGTTCATACAACAAAGCAGAGTCGAATCATGATTACGCTTGTAAAAAATTTCGTTTCTCATGAAGAACTTGGCTGAGAACCTTTGTAGGAATTTCTTGTCATTGATCGATGCCCCTTCAGGGTACTCTTGATCCTCAAGGTATCTTTTCACTTCATGAAACCAAGGCTTTTCTTATACTCCATCAGTATCAATTTCGTAGCAATATGCTGGTTCGTCAAATCTTTCAATGGTAATTCTGGGAGCCTCTTTGTCCCATCTGACATTGAACATGGATGACATGGTAGCCAATGCGTCCGCAAAATGACTCTCTTCTCTTGGGATATTCTCAAAAGTAATCTCTTTGAAGTACAAAATCAAGGTTAGCACATGTTCTCGGTAAGGGATAAGATTCAAATGCTTCGTATCTCATTCTCCATTGACCTGACTGATTACCAAGGCTGAATCCCCATATACGCTCAGAAATTTGATTCTCAGGTCAATAGCAACTTTAATACCCATGATGCACGCTTCATATTCAGCCATATTATTGGTGCAATCAAAGCAAAGTCTAGAAGTGAAGGGCGTATGACAACCCTGGGGAGAGATAATTACAACACTGATCTCGTTTCCAAGTGCGTTAGAAGCTCCATCGAAAACAATAGTCCATCGGGATCCTAGCTCAGGTCCTTCATACAGTCCAGGCTCTTCACAATCCGTAACTAGCATAATGTTCTCATATGGGAATTCGAAATGCATAGACTAATAGTCATCTACAGCTTGATGTGCCAAATGATCTACCAATACACTTATTTTGATTGCTTTTTGAGTGGTGTATTGAATGTCTTATTTTGTTAAGACCATTTGCCATCGGGCTATTCTTCCAGAGAGAGATGGCTTCTCAAATATGTACTTGATGGGATCCATTTTAGAAATCAATAAAGTAGTATCTTAGTCAGCAAGCAGCCCATGCCAGAACGTAGAAAGTTTTCTCAATCAGTGGATATCTTGTTTCACAGTCGGTAATTTTTTTCTAAGGTAGTATATTGCATGCTCTTTTCGACCAGACTCGTCATGCTGCCCCAGTACACACCCCATTGAATTCTCTAGCACTGTTAGATACATGATTAAAGGTCTTCCTTAAAATGGTGGCATCAGAATCAGAGGTTCTTGTAAGTACTCCTTGATTTTATCAAAGGCTATTTGACAGTCGTCGTTCCACTTTACTACTTGATATTTCTTTAGCAGCTTGAAGATTGGATCGCAGGTAG
This sequence comes from Vicia faba, assembly GCA_948472305.1. NCBI lineage: Eukaryota > Viridiplantae > Streptophyta > Magnoliopsida > Fabales > Fabaceae > Vicia > Vicia faba. The sequence continues at coordinate 110,879,776 of OX451735.1, forward strand.
CAGTCAAATGAGAAATGAATCGAGCAATGTAATTCAGTCAACCTAAGGAACCTCTGACTTCCTTCTCGGTGCAGGGAGCCGACATTTCTTGAATAGCTTTAACTTTTGTTGGATCAACTTCAATACCTTTACAACTGATGAAGAAACCCAAGAGTTTACCGAATCTCACCCCAAAAGTGGATTTGTTCGGATTTAGCCTTAGCTTGTACTTCTTCAGCCTTTCAAATAACTTATGCAGATGATCAAGATGTTCTTCTTTAGTCTATGACCTTGCTATCATGTTGTCGACGTAGACTTCTATCTTATGATGAATCATGTAGTGAAATAAGGCTACCATGGCACACTGATAAGTTGCCCCAGTGTTCTTCAACCCAAAAGGCATGACCTTATAACAGAAAGTTCCCCACTGTGTGATGAAGGTAGTTTTCTCCATGTCTTCAGATGCCATCTTGATCTGATTATACCCTGAGAAACCATCCATGAAAGAGAATACCTTATGCTGAGCAGTGTTGTCGACCAAGACATCAATATGTGGCAGCAGGAAGTTATCTTTGGGGCTCGCCCTATTCAGATCCCTGTAATCTACACACATACGTACCTTGCCATCTTTCTTTGGTATCGGAACAACATTAGAGACCCATTAAGGATATGATGTCATTGCTAAGAACCCCGCGTTAAATTGCTTCATAACCTCGGCCTTGATCTTCTCTGACATCTCGGGACGCATACGACAAACCTTCTGCTTAATCAGAGAGCAACCCTTTTTCATAGGGAGACGGTGAACCACAATATCAGTATCGAGCTCTGGCATGTCTTCGTATGACCAAGAAAACATCTCAACATAGTCATGCAACATCTGAATCAATCTGTTCTTGACGCTACCCTCTAAGTTAGTGCCTATCTTGACCTCTTTTATGTCTGTCTCAGAACCCAAGTTTACCACTTCGATCGACTCTTCATGTTGATGGATAACCTTTTCTTCTTGTATTAAGAGTCTGACAAGTTCTCCAGGTATTTCACAATCTTCCTCACCTTCATCATCAGCTTGGTAGATCGGATTTTCAAAGTCATAAGCGACAATAGCAGAATAGTTATCAACGAGATCCATAGTTGATATGGATCTTCAATGTAGTGTGCGGGTGTGTGTAATAACACATAGCTATTCAAAAATGCAACAAAGTAAAAGAAAGACAGAGAGTGCAAAATTTGAGTACAAAATGTCCAATGCTTTCATTAAATGAAAAAATGATATATGAAATGACAACCCTTAAAAAACGAACCATTGTGCCCCGGGCAAGACACAAGGTTTAAAGTCATTGTTTTAAAAGAAATTACATAACCAAACTTCTTAAAGCAATAAAACAAAAATAACTATTACTCCTGACTAAAGGAGATAGATATAATTTCTTCTGGCTTCAAATTGTTGAGTCCGTTGCCCATGGTAGGAAATATCCAGTTGTCGAAATCACAATCACTGTCAGCATCCTTGTTGTACCCCAAAATTTTCCCTATCATTTCTCAAGGCACTTCTCACAAGGGTTCTCAAGATTAAAACTTGCACAAGTACAATTGGATTTTTCAGCATCAAGTTAGAGAGGAAACTGTTAAAAAAGGGAAAAACAGATAAAAATAATATTTTTGACAAATTGAAGAAAAATAAAGTCTTCTTTGATTCACATCCTTCGATTGAACTTTTGGCCTTATTCAAAGCAAGCTTGGCTTGCATCCTTTGATTGGGCATTGGCTCCTGACACGCTGGCTATGGTTCACAAGGCAGGAGCTTCTTGCATGCCACCTTCAATTGCATCTTAGTCCTCACATGGTTCACAATGCAATGGCTTCCTATATACTTGTTTTGATTGGATGTTTGATGCTTGTGTGCCTGTATTGACTAGAGAAATAATTTCCCACCATGCTAGCATGCACAAGGCCAAAGTCTCCCTTTGAAACAACTTATTGCAAGCTTCGACAGGGCAACACTTATCTTTAACTAGCTTCAATTCACAAGGAAAAAAGCCTCCTACTGATGTCCTTCGATTCAGGAGGCAAAGGCCTCTTTTATGGTCTCCTTCGACTACACATTTTTCCTCCTGCATTCCTCTTTCTTTTGGGGCATGTGGCTTTCCTTTTTTGCAAGCTTCGATTGTGCCCTTTACCCTCTGCATGCATTCTTCGTTTGGGGCGTGTGAATCCTTCAATATAAGTTTTGGTTACACCTTTCGCTTGGGCATGTGACTCCCTTCATACAAGCTTTCATTTGAGCAAAGACCTCTTGCATGTTTGCTTGAAGTCACAAAGTAGTGACCTCTTACATACACACTTTCGTTTGGCCATATGACCCACTGCAGGAAAATTTGAGTGGACAATGTTTCTTTCATGTTTTCTTAGAGTCATAAAGAAATAGCCTCCTAAATATTTTCTTCGATTCCGAGGCCTTTGTCCCTCTACATGATCCCTTCGACTCACAAGAACCAGGAATCCCTTTAGTCCATAATTCACAAGGAAAAAAGCTTCCCATGGCTGGCATTCACAAGGCAATGGCGCCCATAAAGCATTGGATAATTTCACGCTTGTTTGGAATGGGCAGTATCCCCCTTGGAATTAGTTTGCTTCAACACACTATGACGCATGGCCATTGTCTCACTCGAAAGAAGCACCATGGTGGTACATTCGAAGGACTTGCCAAACATACCCGGATGTCCCAGTCGAATGACATATTTTGTTGATCCATTCCAGGGGCATGCCTTTGGTCCATTCGAAGGAACCCACAAAAGTCCTGGTCGAAATACACCTATTTGGGCCCCTTCAAAGGATACCCATATGAGCCATTCGAAGGACACTTTTATTTGAAGAAAAAGAAATGTTGTTGAAGAGTCTGGTCGAAGGATAGGGCTAGCCAGTCAAAACAAAAGGTTGAGATGCCCAAAGGTACTTGCTGACCAAGTCCCATGCGCTGCCATGTTCAGGCCTGATACACTGGCCATAACACTCCAAAACTACTGCATAACAGTCCTGAAACACTTCCCCATTCTTGCACTAAAATGACATACAAACAATGTCCCTCGAAAGCTACAAGAATAACATGCCCTTTTTTGTTTAAACTTTTTGTTTTCCCTCCTAAAACATAAGCCAAAATCTCCTATAAATACGAGCCTGCACCACACATCTTAGGGGCCCCTGGACAGTTGTAAGAAAAGCTCTTGTTGAAAAAAGTGATAAATCTCTCAAAAAGCTCTCAAGCACTGTCCAACATTTTTAAATAATCCAAACACTTTTGAAAAAACTCAGGCCCCTTCACACACTAAGTGAACCCTTCGATTCACTCCTTAAATTTCCAAATAACTCACCTTCGACCCATTCCCCAAACACAATATAAAAATATTTTGATCCACTCCCTTACCTGTTATATAGTAACCTTCGATTCCCTCACATAACCTTCCTTCGATTCATTGACTACTCAAGCAAAGTAGTAACTAGACTAAGTCTCAGGAAGACTCCAACGAACTTCCATTCACCACCAAGGAAGTCACTTGCATTTCTTTCGATTTAGGTGCTTCAAGAGGTAAGTTCTCTTTAAACTTGGAACTATTTCATTTAAATATCATGTGTATATACCAATAAAGAGAAAATGTAGATATTTCATCTAGAGAGCTTGACCATGTTTTAACCTATGATCCTGACTGCCTATCTGTTGAAAGTTTCGACCCTGACTAATTAAACTTTGGATTTTGAGACCCAATAACCTTATGCTAACCCCTGGCATGTAGCTTTCGAAAGTTACACTTGTATGTTGCATTTTTTAAAAGTTTTAAACAAGTTCCCTATATCCTTCGTTTGACTAAATACTTAAGCCTTTCAAACTTCAACCCGAGGGCCTAGCATTCCTGCAGTCGAAGGAGGTAACAAGAAGTCTGAGAGAAAGAGTGCACCTCACGTTGATCTCAGGCAAGGGGTGAAATTGAAGGATATGACCTCACTGACTCCAGGCCCAAAACGAAGGAAGCCAAGAAGTGCAAAATTGAAGAGTGTGGCTGCCTGAATCGAAAAAGCCTATTTTCCTTTCTTTATTTTATTTTTACTTTATATTTTCTTGCTATTCAATATGGTTGTAATAGTGTAGGGTTTATTTTTCTACATTTTATTGCTTTTGTACAAATGTTAGTAATTAGGATGTATGGCAAGATAAAATCAACAAGTAGAGAACTTAAAATTCAAAGACAAAATGCATGCAATCAAACACACCATTCACACACATGCACCGCTAAGGTAATCTCACTTGTTTCCTCGGAAAAATAGTCTTGTCCCTCGAATATGGGCGTTTTAGCAAAGACCCTCGATAAAAGATCGTAGTCCCTCGATGACTCTTAATTTTGCCTTCGGTAAATGATATAGTCCCTAAACAAAAATTGCTAAAACGTGCCATAGGTTGCCTTCTATGTCTATACAAACATCCCACACCCGTCCCTTCACATCCAATGATGGGGCTTCTTACCAAATCAATGGTAATATAGCAACATCTAAAGGAGTAGGAAGAGAACATAGACCTTTTGAGTAGCTAGAATGCTCATAATTGCTCGCTTGCTCACAACAAAAATACTTTATACACCAACACTTTCATTTGAAACATTTTCAAAAGACAAAGCTTTTTGTACGCGTTCTTATAGAAATGAGAACCATTACAAAGACACTTTTCAAAATACTTTCAAAACCCACACCACAAGCACATTTTCAAACAAAAGCAAGTGATCTAGCAAGCAACTAAGAGCCCGTAGATAACTACGGATGAAAAGGATGCTAACACCTTCCCTTTTTATAACCTACCCCTGAACTCAAGAAAATATCTCAAAGGTCTTTCCTGTGAAGAAGTGAAAAACACAAGAGGGGGGGGGGGGTTAAATTGTAACTTAAAAATCAAAAGCAATAGACACGTGATTTTTATCATGGTTCGCTTGATCTCAAACTACTCCAGTCCACCCACCAAAGTGATTTCGCCTCTCTCCAACGAGGACTTAATTCACTAATCAAACTGATTACAAATCTTCTTTGACAACTGCCAAAGTCTTCTTGAGTATAACCACAACCCGGTTTATCTCAAAGAAAATATCATAATCGCAAGAAAAAGTTTACCGTGTACTATTTGTTTTTCGTTACAAAAACTGTATCACTACTGTGATGTATTACACAAATTGAATGTAGAATGAATATAAATTTTTTGCAGCCTTTTTGAGAATGTCGAGAGCAGTATTGTGAAAATCGTCAATGATTTAACCTTTGAGCTTGTTTATATAGGCGTGGAAATCTGTCCAAATTGAAGCGTGATAATGGACACTTAATGCACTTTCCATACTGAGAAGCTTCTTGTCTGAATGAAGTCGTTGCACATGATACTGCCTTAATGGAAAAGTAACGATTCAGAACTTAGGAATTTTGCATGCTACTTTACTTCATAACTTGGGAAACCAGAAACGAAGATTCAGTTAGGGCAAATTCTGATCATCATACTTCAGAACATTCTGATTACTGAGCTTGAATGCCTCTGTGGCTTAACTTCTGATGTCGTTTCAGTCAGAACTTATGTACAAGATAAAACAAAAATTTAGAGTGCATATTTGTTATTTGTGTTTGTTATCATCAAAACTCTTATGAGGGTTGTAGAATCAAACCATGTTCTAACAATCTCCCCCTTTTTGATGATGACAAAAACTAGGATTTTTCAATAGAAAATTACAGAACAAAAGCTTAAGAGAGTCTCCCCCTGAGTTGAGTACTCAGATAAAGATGAGATACTTCCCCGAAGTTCCTTTGTTCCAGAGCTTTTGTTGCATCTCCTTCAGATTTTGTTCCTGTTTAAGCTTTCAGAAAACAAATAAGAAGTTAAGATATTCAAAAAATTTGAGACTAAGTTACAGTAAATTGTTATTGAAAATATCTTACGTTCTCCCTCTTTTTTCCATGTATCAAAAAGCAATATAATCATAAATTATCTGAGTAAAAAATGATGATTTGTATTGAAAAACAGATTGCAATGACATCTTTCAAAAACAAAAAAGATAAGATGAAGAATACAGAAAACAAGTTAAAGAAAATCTAAGATGGAGGGGAAGTCGTGTGAACAACACTTCCAGCAAGCTCTTAATCTGAGTGCTTGATTCTTCCTGCTTTCCCAGAATATCCTTGATTTCTTTGGTAGTGTCTTCTTATTTATCCAATATATCAGTTATTTCTTTGTTTGTGTCTTCTTGCTTATCTAACCTTGTGTGGATTAAAGCATTCTCCTTCTTCAACTCTTTCATAGTTTGCATGACTAGAGACATAGTTGGTGTATGCTCAGAGGTTGCATGTCGTTCAGAACACTCTGCAACATCTTCTGATTTAACTACTTCTTCTGTTACAGTTTCCTTTTTTGGAGCAGTAGTCAGAGGGTGACTATCAGAACCTGGTTCAGTGGCTTCTGAAGGTTGGCGCTCTTTCTAGGGAGCATTTTCCAGTAGAAGAATTTCTTTCTTGTCCCAATGACTCAGAACTTGGTCTTTGAAGGCTTTCAACTGATCACTGACGTTTTGCTGAGCCATCTCATAACTCAATTCTTTCACCCTCTGGGTTTCAGACTTGAGCCATTTTCTGAATCTATCCCATAGAGAATCAGAAGCAGCAGGATTAGAATTCTCTTAACTTGATTGCTTTAAAGAAGTAACCCATTCCTGTATTTATGTTTCAAAAATCAGCAAGTTCTTACCAACATCTGTTTTGGTTAAGGTTGGTTTAGGTTTGGGAATGGCAATTTTCTTTGAGGTTGAAGCTAGATGGTCCAACGCTTCTAGATCATTGACAGTTCTGAGATGATCAGCTGGACAGTTAATTGGTGAGGGAGTAGGAGAATCAGAAATTAGGATTGGTGAGTGAGGAGTGTTTGGTTGTGTGGAATCATATGGTGAAGGTATTTATGGAATGTCATGGATGGAGAGAGGTAAACGAACCATACGAGGTTCTGTTATTCCAGGAATTGAGGTAGTGGTATTAGAGTCTGTAAGGGAGTTTTCTGATTTGTTTGCAGTAGCGTGTTGATTTTCTGGTTCAGGTGTTTCAGAATTTGGATTTTCAGTTTGAGGAGAGAGAGAGGGTTTGGATGTTCTAGATGTGGAGAATGAAGGTGTGGATTTTCTGGTTGTTGAGAATGGAGGTTTGAATTTTCTAGGACTGGTGATTGAAAGTCTTAGTCAAAAAGTTCAATATCAGATAGAACTTTTGCAAGTTCTGGTTGATTTTGTTCTGGATTTGGATTAGGGGAGTGAGGTTCATTTAAGAAACTGCCAAGAGTTACAGATGGATCAAACTCTATGTCAAAATCCTCAAATGTTTGTGGTGAGGGATTTTCTGTTGGTTGAGGGGGATTTTCAGATGATGGATTTTCAGATGTTGGAAAAACTATAGATTCTACAACATAAACAAAAGATATGTCACCTTTGTTTTTCGCAGATTTGGGTGTTCTCTGAGAGGATCCTTCTCCTGCTGCCTTCCTCTTCCTGGATTTCTTTAGCACAACCTCTAGAGCTGGCTTGTGTAAGTCACGAATGTTGAGTTCTAGAATAGTTCCATCTTCCTTGCAAGCTTCAAGGTATCTGACCACAATCTCTGGAGAAGCATCTATCTCAGAGAATAGTGGAGAATCCTTCAGAGGGATTCTCCTAGACGTGATGACTTCATGAGAAGAAATTATTGGTTCCTTCTTAATGCTTTCAATAATCTTCATTTTCTTCAGATTCTTGGCATTTAGTGGTTTCCCAACACTTGCTTCCAGAGTGCTGATCTCCTGAGCCTCTGTCAGATGTTCTATCAGCCTATTTTCCGTCAGAATGTCTGAAATCAATCTTCCCAGAGGAATCCAATCCCTCTTTGTTCTTTCTTATTCTCTTATCTCTTTCACACATATTCTCGGATGGTTTAAAAGCAAATATGGAAGATTTATTTTGGTCTTCTTTGCAATGAAGTACAATAGAAATTGCTGATCAATGTTGATGTAATCAGGAGAGCTTGTAGGCTTCCTGTGATTGATACATCTCAGAATGATCCTAGACCAGATTCTGTAATAATCTTTCAAGTCTCTTATCTTGCTGGATGGCTGTCCAGAAGTAAAAATGACCCTAGCAATATATTTTAGGTTAGAACACTTTTTAGCCATGTCAATGCATCTAACTCCGCCGCCATTGTACTCAATAAGTTTCCCAATCAAGTCTTCTATAATCACTATCTTCTTGCCCATAACATATGACGTAACTTGATGGTTGGATGAAGTAACATGAATCCAGAATTCCTTAACAAGAATAGGAAATGTTGGACCCAACAGACGATCAAAGTATCTGTTCCATCCCTGTGCCGTCACATCTTCATACAGATCAAACCCATTTTCCTTTAAACTCTCAAAAGCGATGATCAATTCACATAGAACTTTAAGGTTATCGACCGTAGTGAGCAGTGTTCTAATGGGTTCCTCATACTGTTCTGTTGAAGAAGAACCAGGAGCACTGTTGAGAATTTTGATGCTTGATGAGGATGCCATTGTTCACACGAGTTTGTTGAAGAGAACTGAGATAAGGGATTTTTGCAAAAGCGAGAGCCAAAGAAAATAGTGAAAGCAGTAAGAAGTGAATGAAATAGTAAATTTGAGTTTATAAACACTTTTGAAAACTTAATCAGTAAGAAAGAGAAAATAAGTAATGATTATACTGAAATATATGAAACCTGAAATTAGGGGATTGCATGTAGATACTGAACAATTACCATTGACAAGTGTCTCAATGCATCCAATCAGAGCCTTGGAACCTTCAGAATTTGAACGCGTGTTCAGCCTCAGAAGGTAGCTTGTGAGAGGGTGACAGATGTTTGATGGTGTGAACTGCACGCCTCTATCTTTGAAATGAAATGTTCAGATCTTCATAGATAGATTATGAAGCAACCGTACTCTTAACTTCTAAAGACACATTGGTCAGATGTTCACAAAAAAATAAAGTTCTGAGGGTTAGAATATGCAAATAAAACTTCTTATTCTGGACATAGTTTCATGCTGAGATGTTTTAGAATGAAATTAAATCTATCTTCAGAAAGGGGTTTTGTAAACACATCAACCCATTAATGGTTTGTGTCAATAAATTTTAAAGAGAGAATTCCTTTCTGAATATAGTCCCTAATAAAATGATGTTTTATTTCTATATGCTTAGCCCTAGAATTCAAAATAGGATTTCTGGATAAACAGATAGCAGAAGTATTATCACAAAAAATAGGGATGTTACTCTCAAATATGTTGAAGTCTTCAAGCTGACTTTTCATCCAGAGCATCTGTGTGCTGCATCCAGCAGCTGTAATGTATTCAGATTCTGCTGTTGAAAATGCAATTGTGGACTTCCTCTTGCTGGTCCATGAGATCAAATTGTCTCCCAGAAACTGGCAGCTTCTAGAAGTACTTTTACGTTCTACTATGTCTCCAGCAAAATCAGCATCATAATATCCTACTAAGCTATATTCATGGGATTTTCTATAAAAAACCCAGGTTAGTAGTACCTTTCAGATACTTGAAAATTATCTTAACTACTGTTAAGTGAGATTCTTTAGGATCTGATTGGAATCTAGCACATAAACAAACGCTGAATAAAATGTCAGGCCTTGAAGCTGCCAGATAAAGGAGAAAACCAATCATACCTCTGTAGATTTTCTGCTCTACCTTTTTACTTACCTCTTCCTTTTCCAGAATGCACGTGGGATGCATTGGCGTCTTTGATGGCTTATATTCTGAGAGGTCAAATTTCTTCAGAAGTTCTCTGACGTATTTGCTCTGGTGAATGTAAGTTCCTTCTGGAGTCTGATTGATTTGAATTCCCAGAAAGAATTTAAGTTCTCCCATCAAGCTCATCTCAAACTCTGCCTGTATGCAATTATCAAATTCTCTTCCCAGAGAAGGTTTAGTATATCCAAATATAATATCATCTACATGAATCTGATAAACTAAAATGTCATTTTTAAATGTCTTACAGAACAAGGTTGTGTCCACTTTCCCTCCGGTGAATTCCTTTTCTAACAGAAAGTTACTTAGCCTTTCATACCAAGCTCTGGGAGCTTGTTTCAGACCATAAAGTGACTTCTTTAGTTTGAAAACATATTCTGGGTGTTTGGAATTTTCAAACCCAGGGGTTGGTGAACATATACCTCCTCATCAATGTAACCATTTTAGAATGCACTTTTGACATCCATCTGATACAGATTGATGCCATTACTTACAACAAAAGATATTAAGAGTTTGATAGATTCTAACCTGGCGACTGGGGCAAAGGTTTCTGTATAGTCTATCCCCTCTTGTTGACTATAACCTTGTGCAACCAGTCGTGCCTTGTTTCTGATGACTTCTCCTTGCTCATTCAGTTTGTTTTGAACACTCACTTTGTTCCAATGACGTTAAATCCTTTTGGTTTGGGAACCAAATCCCATACTTCATTTCTGGTGAATTGGTTTAACTCCTCCTGCATTTCCAGAATCCAGTCTTTGTCCAAAAGAGCTTCATCAAATGTTGTTGGTTCAATCAGAGATACCAATCCCATGAGGGATTCTTCAGAGTTTCTGAATATTGATCTTGTTCTGATTGGATCATCCTTCTTTCCCAGAATCTTATCTTCAGGATGAGCTATGCTGGTTCTAGATAACTTTTTCTGGAGTTGATCAACAAAAGGTACTGGAGTGGTTGTGACATTTCCTTCTGACGTTGTTGGAGTATCTCTGTTGGGAACTTCTGATGAGTTATCTTCAGCACCTGTGAATTCAACTTCTATATCTGCAAAAGATTCATTCTGCTTTGACTTTTGAGGGTCAAGATTATCATCAAATCTAACACTGATTGACTCTTCAACAATCTGTGTTTCTGTATTGTATACTTTGTACCCTCTTGAGCATTCAGAGTATCCTAACATAATACACATCTGTGCTTTAGAGTCAAACTTGTTCAGATGATCTTTAGTATTCAGAATAAAATATGTACATCCTAAAGGATGGAAATAAGAAATGTTGGGCTTTATGTTCTTCCACAATTCATATGGAGTCTTTTCCAGAATAGGTCTTATAGAGATTCTATTCTGAATCTAACACGCTGTGTTAATTGCTTCTGCCCAGAAGATCTTAGCAATGTTAGTCTCATTGATCATGGTTCTGGCCATTTCTTGCAAGGTTCTGTTCTTTTGTTCTACAACTCTATTTTGTTGGGGAGTTCTACCACAAGAGAAATCATGTGAAATGCCTTTTTCATTAAAAAATGTTTCAAATTTTTTATTTTCAAACTCTCCACCATGATCACTTCTGACTCTGACAATTCTAAGATCCTTTTCATTCTGAACTTGGTTACAGAAAGAAACGAACACAGAATGTGACTCGTCCTTGTGTCTTAAGAACTTTACCCATGTCCATCTGCTATAGTCATCTACGATCACTAACCCATACTTCTTGCCACTAATAAACACAATTTTCATTGGTCCAAATAAATCTATGTGGAGAAGTTCTAATGACCTAGAGGTGGAAAGAACATTTTTGGCTTTAAAAGCAGGTTTTGCAAATTTTCCTTTCTGACATGCTTCACACAGAGCATCTGAGCTGAACTTCAGATTAGGAAGTCCTCTGACCAAATTGACTTTGTTAATCTGAGATATTCTTCTCATGCTAACACGCCCCAATCTTCTGTGCCAGACCCATTGCTCGTTGTTAACAGAAAGAAGACATCTTACATTCTGACTCTTTATTTCATAAAGTTTTATCTTATAAATGTTGTTTTTCCTCTTTCCATTAAACAAGATAGTTTCATCTTTCTGACTATCAGCTTTGCATGAATTTTGGTTAAAGATTATATCATAACCGTTATCACTTAATTGACTTATGGATAACAGGTTATGTATCAATCCATCAACTAACATCACATTATTAATAGAAGGAAGGTTACCATTACCTACTGTTCCAGAGCCAATGATCTTCCCTCTTTGGTTGCCTCCAAAATCCACGTAGCCTCCAGGTGTAAGTTCTAGGCTTTGGAACATATGCTTTCTTCCCGTCATGTGTCGAGAGTATCCAGAGTCCAGGTACCGAGATTGGTGTTTTAGCCTTGCTACTAAAGATATCTGCTACATATATAATTTTGTCCTTAGGTACCCATATCTTTTTGGGTCCTGGTTTGTTAGTTTTACCAAAATTCTGTTTGAATTTTAGTTTGACAGAATAATCATTGCTAGTGTATTTTAGATCATGTGTGTGCCAATAGGTGAAGTGAGATTTTAGTGGTGTGCGTTTAATTACTAGGTCCACGACTTTCTTATGTGGAGATACCTTACCTTGGTATCCTATTCCTTTTCTGCCATTTCTGCTAACTCCATAGATCATTGAAGCCATCTTGCTTCTATCTATGTTTTTAGCCAGAAACTTTTGAAAGCTGTGATCATATTCTTTTATGATCTTATCAGCATTACTGGGAGCCTCTGAGATTATTTCTTTCTGAGAGTTTTGTAAATCATTTTCTAATTTTGAAATCTTTTCTTTTAACTCATAATTTTCTAATCTAAGACTCACAGTTTCTTCAGAGTCAGAGACAAGATCCTTTTCAGGTTCTTGAATTTGACTCTGATCTGCTGATACCTTTCCAGAATCTCATTAAGACTTTCTGCTAGTTCAACTTTAGTAAAATTAACAGTAAAATCAGGAAATACTTCTTCTGTGTCATATTTTGAGTCTGACTGAGATGCTTCACTGTCTTCTGTCACATTTTCCATAAGAGCAATGTTGGCTCTTTCATTATCTGATTCCGAGTGTGCGTCAGAAGTATATGAATCATCCCATGTTGCCATGAGACTTTTCTTCTTCTACTTGAAGAACTTATTTTTGGGCTTCTCCTTCGGAAGCCTTGGACAATCACTTTTGTAGTGCCCCTGTTCATTGCACTCATAGCAGATGATGTCTCTGTTGTTTGACTTTCTGTGACCAAACGAGGCTTCAGACCTTCTGTGTGCAGAGGAGGGCTTAGACTTTCTGTATCCGGAGGAGGATTCATTCTGATTCCCTAATCTTCTGCAGTTTCTGAATTTTCTTTGCCTCTCCTTCCACAACTGATTGACCCTTCTAGAGAGAAGAGACAATTCGTCTTCTTCTGATAAGGATCCATCAGAGGTTTCTTCCATAGCCTGTAAAACCTTAGAGTCAAGCTTTTTGTTAGATTTTAATGCTAAAGGCTTACCTTGTTTCTGAGGCTCGTCATCTTTTAGTTCTATCTCATGGCTTCTGAGGAAGCTAACAAGTTCCTCCAGAGATATCTTGTTGAGATCTTTAGCCAGCTTAAGAGCAGTGACCATTGGCCTCCATGCTTTGGTAAACTTCTGATGATCTTCTTTAGATGATCAACAGTAGAATACCCTTTGTCAAGAACTCTCAACTTAATAAATAGAATCTGGAATCTTGAGAACATCGCTTCTATGGATTCACTGTCTTCCATCTTGAAATCTTCATATTTCTGAATGAGCGCAAGTGCCTTGGTTTCTTTAACTTGTATGTTTCCTTCATGTGTCATTCTCAGAGAGTCAAACATGCTTTTGGCTGCCTCTCTATTTGAGATCTTCTCATACTCTGAGTATGAGATGGCACTGAGAAGAATTGGTTTGGCCTTATGATGGTTTCTAAAATCACGCTTTTGTTGGTCAGACATTATATTACCTTTCAACCTCTTACACAATGAAGAAAAGTTATGAACTTTAGTCAGGGTCAACTCAAGATAACTCTTTCATCCGTCGAAGCAGAGACAAAAATTTCTACTTGAACTAGTAAGCATACTACTTAGATAATAGTAATTCATGTACACATCCCTTTTTCTATCTATCTTCTGACCACTTTCATCCGCTGGATGCATGTATCCATCAATCACCATATCCCATAAGTCAGCATCATGAGCCAGAAAGAAGCTCTCAATTCTGTCTTTCCAGTAGTCAAAATTTTCTCCATCAAAGACTGGAGGTTTACCGTTGATTCTGTCCTTCTCATCATGATAGTTATTGCTGATGTTTTGGCTTGTTCCCACCATAGTGTTTTTCTAAAGCTTGGATCTTGTAGTGACACGGTTAAGTGTATGAACTCAGAACCAGGCGCTCTGATGCCAATTGAAGAAGTGAAAAACACAAGAAGGGAGGGGGGGGGGTTGAATTGTAACTTAAAAATCAAAAGCAATAGACACAAGATTTTTATCCTGGTTCGCTTGATCTGAAACTACTCCAGTCCACCCGCCAAGGTGATTTCACCTCTCTCCAACGAGGACTTAATTCACTAATCAAACTGATTACAAATCTACTTTGACAACTGCCAAAGTCTTCTTGAGTATAACCACAACCCAGTTTATCTCAAGGAAAATATCTTAATCGCAAGAAAAAGTTTACTGTGTACTATTTGTTTTTCATTACAAAAACTGTATCACTACTGTGATGTATTACACAAATTGAATGTAGAATGAATATGAAATTTTTGCAGCCTTTTTGAGAATGTCGAGAGCATTAGTGTGAAAATCGTCAATGATTTAACCTTTGAGCTTGTTTATATAGGAGTGGCAATCTGTCCAAATTGAAGCGTGATAATGGACACTTAATGCACTTTCCATACTGAGAAGATTCTTTTCTGAATGAAGTCGTTGCACATGATACTGCGTTAATGGAAAAGTAACGCTTCAGAACTTTGGAATCTTGCATGCTACTTTACTTCAGAACTTGGGAAGCCAGAAACGAAGATTCAGTTAGTGTAGATTATGATCATCATACTTCAGAACATTCTGATTACTGAGCTTGAATGCCTCTGTGGCTTAACTTCTGATGTCGTTTCAGTCAAAACTTCTGTACAACATAAAACACAAATTTAGAGTGCATATTTGTTCTTTGTGTTTGTTATCATCAAAACTCTTATGAGGGTTGTAGAACCAAACTATGTTCTAACATCCTGTTCTTTTCACCCTTTCCTATATTCGATAAAATAAAAGTTGGTGGAGACTCTTGCTATCCACAACAATTGCGATCAAACGCAAAACACCCAAGTCAGTTCTCCCACTATATTACAGAACTGGCGACTCTGCTCGGGACTTGCTTAAAAGTGGGGTTACCTTAGGGCTAGATCACCTTTACTTGCTTTTCATTGTTTGACTTGCTTGCTTTATATTATGGTTCCTTATTTGGGCTTGTTTTTATCCTCTACCTGGATCTGGGGCACCTTTTTAGGTAAGTAGTAATAAGTTGTGGAAACTGTGCGGGGTATATCGACATGGTCAAAGAAATAGCTACGTTAGTGTGACACATTTGTTGGTACCAGTAGCCCTTGAGTAATAATGGAGAATATGGGGCGGCTGTGTGGTGTCATGAAGCACTAACTGACTTTAGAACCTTACTTGACCAACTTGGCCATTAGGAAGAAGTTAGGTAGCCTACTTTGGTGCAGTCTGAAGTTGGTTGATACTCGATACTACGCTTATTGAGATCAGACTTTCGGGATATTTTGGTCGCCAATAAAGAGGCTTGCGTTGAAACAATGCCCGATGAAGAAAGATCAGTGATATTGAGATTCCCTATAACCCGTTTACTTTCTAGGACAGGTTGAACCAACTAAACTTCAAGAGGGTACTTACCTATGAACCTCATGCAAGCCTAAACCTAAGGATTTGTTTAATTTACTTGTGCATATGCTTGTACATGACATCATGGAATCATACCGTAGCATTTCAGACTAACCATTTCAAGGATCTTGAGATTCATCTTTGTTCTGTTTTGTAGGACATGACTCCCAGTCGCAGGAATACAATCCAAGTCAATCTCGTACGAGTACCTTTTCAGCTCAAAGAGTTAACATCAAGGGTCCCTGAGAATTCTCCGTTCACCAAAAGACATGGACCACTTCTCAACCTGGTTACCTCAAGCTTAATGAAGACATGATGAAGGTGCTCTTCCAGTTCTTCGACCCTTTGCACCATTGCTTTACCTTCCTCGATTACCAACTTGTGCCTACTATGGAAGAATTCTCTCAACTCTTGGGAATTCCTATTCTCAATCAATTACCTTTCAATGGTATTGAAAGGGACTCGAGCCCTGAAGAGATTTCCCGAGCCTTACACTTGCAACCATCCGACATCATGGTTAACTGGGAAGCAAGAAGTGGTGTCAAAGAGTTTATCCAAGTTCTTGTTGGAAAAAGCTTAAGACTGTTGGAACACTCTGGATTTACAAGCCTTTGAAGAAATATTGGCTCTTCTCATCCATGGGATGGTACTATTTCCTAATCCTGACCAACTTATAGATGTGAATGCAGTCAAAATTTTCATATCTCGCAATCCAATGCTTACTTTGTTGGGAGATATCCTGCATTCTCTCCACTCTCGCACCATGACGAGGAGAGGAGCCCTCATGTGTTGCACTCCTCTGTTGGCTAGGTGGTTTTTTTTCGCACCTCCCCTGATCTGTTGTGAAGAACGAGCAATGTTTGAGATGGTCCAATAGGTTGATGTCACTCAGACATTCAGATATTCACTGCTGTTCTCAATCCTTGGAGGACATTACTATCATCGACCACTGTGGGGAATTCCCTAATGTCCCATTTTCTTATCATTAGGGGAGGTATCACTTACAACCCTTTCTTAGCTTTGCGACAGTTTGGGTATGCACGAAAGGATGGTCCTCGCGATGCGCTCATCCAAGGTGTGGTGTTCGACTACGAGAGCATCAACCAAGGCTATCGTCAAAGGTTTATACGAGCTTGGAGGATGGTAAACAAAGTGGACAGTAAGACATTGGGACACAAAAGTTCTATTCCCCTTGAGCCTTACCTTAGGTGGGTACGAGCTCGTGCTCATAGTCTCGTAATGCCTTACCCCTCCATCCTACCAGTTATCATGGAGCCTGTTGTTGAAGGAGATGTTCCATATACTGTCTTTTATCCCAACATGCCTACCTCGTTTGAAGACTTGTAAAAGGATTAGATTCATCTAAAGTAAGAGCGAGACACCTTTGAGGCCCAGTTCCACACGAGTGAGAAGAATGGAACTCACCAAACAACTTCATGAAGAGCGAAGTTTGAACGCCTATATTGCACCGAAGATGATGTGTTTGACCTTTTTGTCTTAGGAGTTTTATTCTTGTATTTTATTTCTTCCATTGTAAGCCCCAAGAGGCATGATGTACTCAAACTTGGATTTATTAATGCAATGTGTGTTTCCTTTTGTCCAAGCAAATTTAAATCTCTTAATTTCCTTGAAATCATCTGCATATGCATTTTCATTCATCATAACACAAACAAGTTTCTTACAACAGGTATCCTTATCTTTCTACTGTTTATTTCAGTGAGATGGATATTAAATAGACGGTAAAAGATATTCAAGCACAGAATTCTCAATTCCAACAAATGTTCTTGGCTCTGGCTAAAGGACAAGAGGACCTGAAGGCTCTTATGATCAAAGATAAGAAGAAGACGAATAAACCAGTCGGCATTTTGAATTTGGGAAGAAGGTTCAGAGGACCAGCCAAGCGAACTCTAGATTTTGCAACCTCGTCTAGTGAAGGGGATAATCAAGAAGGAAAGAACAAGGAGGGAAATGACAACCCAGAGTATGAAGAAGAAGAAGAAGTTGACTACTCTGAAGAACAATATCCTCCTGCTGATGATAAATACAAACAACTGGAGGATCACCTCAATGCTATGGAGATCCAAAGGGTACCTGGGCTGGATTTTGAAGAGCTAGGACTTGTCTCAGGGGTGGTCATCCCGCAGAAATTCAAGGTCCCCAGATTTGCTAAATATGAAGGTGTCTCTTGTCCTAAGCTGCATTTAAGGTCATACATCAGGAAGATATAATCCCATACTGTTGATAGGAACCTATGGGTACATTTCTTCCAAGAAAGTTTGTCAGGGACGAAGTTGGATTGGTTTTATCAGTTGGAAGGAACCAATATTCGCAATTGGGAAGATTTGGCTGCTACTTTTTACAAGCAATACCAGTATAATGTTGACCTAGCTTCAACTCGAACACAACTGCAAGGTACACTATGAGTGCTGGTGAAGGTTTCAAAAACTATGCCCAAAAATTTAGGGATCTCGCGGGAAGAGTCCAGCCCCCTTTATCTGATAGAGAGTTGGTGGATATGTTCTCGGGCACGTTGTCTGGTCTATTCTTCAACCATCTAATCGGAAGCTCTTCGGATGGATTTACTAAACTAATCATGACTAGTGAGCGGGTAGAAGCCGGTATTAAGAGCGGAAAAATTCAAAGGGATTCATCCTCAAGCACGATGAAGAAACCCTTTACTGGAAAGAAGGAGGTCAGTGTTGCTTATGACCACAAGAATCAAAACAAAACTGAATGTCGCGTGACGGTAGAGGCTGTTATGATCTCCAATTCTGTGTCAAATCAACAATGAAACTATCAACAGAGGTCGGAGGTGCCCATAAGACGATTCACCCGGATCAACATGACCCTGTCCCATGTTTTGCCACATCTATTAAAGTCCAATCTGGTGACTCTAAAGGAACTCCCAAGAAACCCAATACTGCTTCTCCCCGTTACAACCCGAATGCTCGATGTGCCTATCATTATGAAAGTTCGGGGCATGATACAAATGGTTGTTCGACTTTGAAAAATAAGGTACAAGACCTTATCGAGGCAAAAGAAATTGAGTTTGACCCTCTAGAAACACCTAATGTCATAACAGCACCAATGCCCAAACATGGCCAAGGGGTCAATGCTGTTGATGATGACTGTTTTGTTTCCTCCGTGGATGAATTAACTACTCCTCTTTTGACTGTTAAACAAAATCTATTGCAAGTCGGTCTGTTTTTGGGCTGTGATGAAAGTTGTCACTTATGTATGTCTCTACCAGATGGCTGTTTGTTACTGAAGATGGGCGTCCAGCGCCTGATGGTTAACAAAGAAATCCTGTTCGAGAAAGTTCCTCTTGCCAGAAATTCATGTGAAGATGTTTCAATAATCACCATTTCGATAATCCTCCCAGGGTCTCCACCAAATGACCCGTCAGGATTACATTTGTTCCAAAGTTTGCTCCCTTAATCATCACCATGCCGGGGCCAATACCATATTCTTTGGATAAAGTTGTTCCCTGAACTATGGGGCTGACGTCTATTACCATGGCGTCAAGCAAGATCTATTGGATATCAAAGACAAAATTGCTGAAGGTACTGATCCTGACGTCGACAATATCGTTGGGACCAGTAATATAACGAGAAGTGGAAGGGTTTTCTCTCCCAAGATCTCTCCAAAAACTGTTGCTACTCCTGTAATTATTCCCGATACCGCTCCTGTCAGTATTCCCAATGTTACTCCTATTGTTAATCCTACTGTTATCCCTGCTACCGAGTCGGCCGAGAGACGGGGCAAAGAGGTATTGTTTGAGCCTGTCCAGACGAAGGCGCATCCAAAAGTCATTCCCGAGGCTTCTAGGAAAGATATGGAAGAGATATTAAAGATAATCAAGAAACGTGATTACAACATCGTGGAGTAGTTAGGGAAGACCCCCTAAAAATATCAATGCTGGCCTTACTTTTGTGCTCTGAGGCCCACGCTAAGGCCTTAGTAAAATTTCTGAAGATAACCCACGTGCCCCTAGAGACCTCCATTGATCAATTCGAGAATTGTGGTGCCAGTCTAACTGCTGATAATGGACTGGGTTTTTCTGACGCTGATTTAACTACCAAGGGAAGGAAACACAATGATGCCTTGCATGTCTCCATTGAGTGCAGGTGAACTACATTAGCCCATGTTCTGGTGGATACAGGTTCGTCGCTGAATGTCTTACCCAGGAATACTCTTAACCGATTAGATTTTTAAGGACTCACATTAAAGCCCAACAACATTGTGGTGAGGGCCTTCAATGGTTCTAAAAGAATAGTGCATGAAGAAGTAGACATCCCTATCAATGTTGGAACTCAGACTTTTGATTCAACCTTCTATGTGATTGATATTCGCCCATCCTATTTCTGTCTGTTGGGTCGACCCTGGATCCATAGGGCTGGTGCTGTCACTTCTACCCTACATCAGATGTTGAAGTACCCAGTCAAGGGAAAGATTATCACAGTCCATGGGGAGGAAGAATACATGGTTAGCCACCTGAACTCTTTCAGGTATGTTGAAATGGACGGCGAGTTCACTGAGACCCCATGTCATAATTTTTAGGAGGTTCCATAGACAGTTGTTGTGACCAAGACTGCTACCAAGGCTCTGAAGATTACCAGACCTCCATTGAATACGGCTTCTCTGAAGGATGCTAGAGTAGTAGTTGAGGAAGGTGGATGTACCATTTGGGGCCAACTTCCAGATATTCCCCACAAATCTAACAAATTTGGTCTGGGTTTTACCTCGGAGGCCTAAAGTGTTGTTCGACATACTCACGATGGGGGACAACCATTACGCATCAGCAATCATGGAGTGAATGCATTGGAAGACAGTGATAACAGCTGTGACATTGACGAGTGGATTTTTCCAACCATCGGCGGTGGACTCAACAATTGGGAGGCCAAAGATTTTGTTCCTATTACTTTTATTCAAGAGTAATTGTCTTTTAAATTTTTCAGACTTGTAATATTTAAACAATTTTGAATTTAAAACCTTGTGTCTTACCCGAGGCACAATGGTCCATTTGTGAGGGTTGTTACTTCATGTTCATATGTCATTAATAAATCATGGGACGTTTTTGCATGCAAATTTTACGCTCTTTGTTTACTTTTTCTACCTTTTATTTTATCAAAGATAGCTATGCTCTTACACACACTCACATATCAAAATGTAGATCCACATCCACTCGGGATCCCATTGGTAACAGTTCTTCTATGGCATATCATGACTTTGAAAATCCGATCTACCAAGCCGAGGATGAAGGTGAGGAAGATTGTGAGGTACCAAGAGAACTTGCGAGATTATTACAACAGAAAGAAAGGACCATACAACCCCACAAAGATCCGGTTGAAACAATTAACTTAGGTACTGAAGAGGACAACAAAGAATTCAAGATAGGTGCCAACCTGGAGCATAGTGTCAAGAAGCGGTTAAATCAGATACTACATGACTATGTTGAGGTCTTTTCCTGGTCATACGAAGACATGCCAGGTGTGATACGGTGGGAGAACTGACTTGAGTTGTTGCGTTTTGTATTCGCACTTGTTCAGTTTAGCAAGAGTCGCCACCGAATTTTTATTTTATCCTAAAGGAAAGGTTAAAAAAGCACAAGAAAAACCTTTTGAGATGTTTTGTGGGTTCGGGGGGTAGATTATGAAAAGGGAAGGTATTAGCACCCTTTTCATCCATGGTTATCCATGGGCTCTTAGTTACTTGTTTTAGATCACTTGCCTTTGATTTTCAATTGCTTGAAATTGTGGTGTGTGTGTGTGTTTGAAAATGTTTTAAAAAAGAGGCCTCCACTAGGCAACCGTTGTAACAATTCTTTACTCGAATGTTTTACAAAGGTGTGTATCTTTTCGAAAAGATGTTTCAAATGTTTTTGGAAGTTTGTTTGGAAGTTGTGTTTGTGAAGTGTGGTTTTGAAAAGTAGGCAAGTGTGTTTTGCAAGTTTGATCAAGTAACTAAGAGTTGTTTACCCCTAAATTTACTCAAAGGTTTTTCTCATGTTTTAACCCTTTTAACAATTTTGTTCCACCATTGTATTTGGTGGACAATCTTGCGTTAGGATGTTAACGGGATGGGCGCGGGTCATCGTATGGACCATGAATGCAATGGTGCCAAGTGTCTTTGGCAATTTGCTTGAAGGGACTATGATCATTTCGTTTAGGCAACTTCCGAAAGCGTCATCGAGGGACTATGATCATTTGAATTGTTTTTCCAAAGAAACTCGACGTGCAAGCATGGCACATTTTGGAAGGCAACGAGTGGGATTACTCTAGGGGTGCAAGTGTGAATTGTGTATTGATTGTCATGTATTTGTCTTGTATTAGGTTATCTAACGTTTGATTTTATTTACATACAAACCCTAGGTCTAACCATGGTATATTTGGAAAGCGATAAATTGCGGGAATTTAAAGTCTACGCTATTACAAATAAGTATCCGGGAGTGGGGTTACAAATATTTACAAATGGGGATGAGACTTATTAGGAGAGTAGTGTCCAAATATATTTACAACCAAATCGAATTGCGATCTCAAATGTAAAATGTAGCAATGTACAAAGATAAGAAAATGTATAAGAATAGAGCAATGTAAATGTGTCAATGTATTTGTGTATGTGATTTATTTACAGGTGATGGAAATGTTAACTTAATGGAAAATTAAGTATTTATTTGTTTTTGGATATTGGTTAATTATGTACAAGACAAAATATTTTAAGAAAAGAAAAGGAAATGTTTTAAGTTTAAGAAAAAGAATTTTTATGTATTTACATATTAATGTATTTTAATTAGTATTTTTATGTACAAAGTTTTAATTAAAAGAAAAAGAAATGTTTTAAGAAAAATTAATGTTTTATGTATTAATGCTTTTATGTATTTATGTTAGTATTTTTTTTATGTACAAAAATTTAATTATATCATAAAAAAAAATAAAGAGAGTATTGTTAATTAAATTTAATATGAACAATTGGTTTATTTAACAAAAATAAGTTATGTATATAAAATGTCATGTGATAATAAAAAAGGGAAAGTGTTAGTTAAAAAAAAGAAAAGAATGGGCTTAAGGGATTTGCTTGGCCCAAATGGATTTGTAAAGGGAATCAGAGGGGGGTGCGTTCCAGATTGGAGGGGTATGCGCGCTGGCTTTTGTATGGGCTTTAGGCTTCTGGAAAGGGCAAGGCCCATTGTGTTTTACACGTTTTTGTTTGGGGTTTTCGTGTGTTTGCTCCATTTGAGAATTAGGGTTAGGCAACAGAGGCGCCGTTCACTTCGTTTCTTTCCTCTTCATCTTCTCAAACCAAACATGGCTTACTGACGCTCCTCCGTCCTCGTTGCCAGGCGCCGTTCCCTCTCTCCTTTCCCCATGGTCACGCAGGCAGCGACGTTTGCAAGGTAACGAGCTCATAGCTTATGTTTTAGGGTTTCCAGTTCGTGCATGTTTTTTACTCTTTGATAATTTCTAATCTCTGAACATTATTACTGTTATGTGGGGTGTGAAGGAAAAAGGTAGAAAAGTTATACCTTCGTTGTCTTTTGAAAATGGAGGAGAGAGCTGGAGGCGCCTAGGGTGGACAGGGCGGAGAGGCGCGTGATGCGCTGCGTTGGCTTGCTGGAAAACCTGGTACTCTGTATTTACTTTTGTGTTGTTGGTTTGATGATGATGTCTGAAAACCCTTAGTCTCTGATTCTCTCTTCTGCTTATTTGTTTGCTTGCTTTCAATGATGGTTTATCTGAGATGCCCTGTATGCTTCTTTTCCTTTTCTCTTTTGCTTTTGGTTGCTGGATTTGTATGATGTTCTTGCTTCTTTTCCTCTTCCACCGCTTGCTTGCTTAATGATGATTATCTGAGAGCTTAGGACTCATTTGACTCTGAGATGCTTAGAATGTTTGTGTGCTGATTTTGGGGTATTGTTGCCCTAACCCTATGATGAAAGCATTCTGAGGGTTTTGTTTGGATAAATTCTGGTATAGGCTTGATGAATTTTGCAAGGGGCTTATCAGTGTAGGCAAGCTTATCAGGTAGTTAGCAGGTTTTGAGGCGTTGGAACAAGTTTGACTTCATGTTCGAGGCTTGACAGGTTGAAAGGCTTGTTTTGGCCTTGATGCAGTTTAGCAGGTGAAGGCTTTTGCTTGTATAGGCTTGTGATTTTTGTTTGGAGTTTACAGGTTTGGAAGCTTGAAAATAGGCTTGAAGCTTTAGGCCTTTGGTTGTTTGAAGTTTCATGTTTTGCTTTGAGGCTTTTAATGCAGGCTTCGGTTTGTAGTGAGCTTCAGTTTTGTATGGCCTTGTATGTTTCAAAGCATATCAGTTTGCTGGATTTTGGTTTTATGTACTGGTTTAGGACAGGTGAAGGCTTCATCACCAGCTTGAGGCAGCTCTTGTTGTTGACACATCTTGTGGTATTTTTGGTTTGTGTTATTTCTGCCCCCCCCCCCTTTCTCTTTGTCTGATATGCTTGTTATATCTATTTTCTCTTCAAGCCTCAGCCTGCTGTAAGCCTTCTTCTTTTTTCTCTTTTTTCTCTCTCTTGACAAATTTAAGCATTTTTTATTGCTTAGATGTACTATTCTGAAAAAGTACTGGCTTGGAAAATGATGACTTTTGATGTTGCTTGCAATGCATATTTTCCAGTTTTCCTGCATCTTGTTGACAGTATTTTGTACTTCTTTGACAGCTTTTGGATAGCCTTTTGTACTTGTTGATGTTTTGATATCTTTTGATATCTCTTGGACAGCTTTTGACAACTTTGCTTTGGGCAGCTCTAGTTGACATTGGACTTAGTTTGAAATTGTGACTCAGTTTGCCTTTATACTTGTACATGCTGTTTGGAAACTTTGGTTGACAATTTTTGGATTTATGCAGTATGTTTGAAAAACTTTGAATTTGTGCAATTTGTAAATTTGTGCATTTCATACTTTAATTGCAAGCATTCTTCTATCCCTCTTTGTGAACCAAGAGAAATCTTGTGATTTGCAGAGAGGGCAAACTGATTCCGGCCAGTCGCTTTTAATGATGAGTCCCTTTTTATCTGTCTGCCTTTAATTTTATCTGCATTTGTCTTTTCTTCTTTTTCTTTGTTTTGCAGATAAAAATCAATGGAGCAAAAGAGGAGTATCAGTAGAAGATGGAGATTTAGGAAATTTTAGGATGCAATTTTATTTTCCTTTTAATCATTGTAACATTATTATTGTAAATACTTTGTAAATAATTACTGTATTTAAATAACAATTTTACAAATAATTAAAGATAAATAAAAAGTCTTTTTATCAGTTAATTCCTTTTCTTCTTCAACTATTTATTTAATTATTTATAATTCTTAAATTATAATAATTGGAAATAAATCCCAACCATTTTAACTCAGAATAATAAATAATCAATAAACGTCCGGAATTCCGAATAATCAAAGCATTGCACAGCTAAACAACAAAAGTCCACATGTCCTTTTTTCATTTGATTAAATCCAACACTGCAAACTCGAATCAAATGCCTCAGCTCATCTCCCAGAGTAACTTGGAAAGAACTGTAGAATTAATTCTTTTCTGAGAAATATGCGCACAAAACCCTGATTTTTGATTAAACGCCAAAGAAGCGTTCGCCTGATCAAAACCTGAGCCAACTCAACCAAACCCTAAGCAATCTGTTTGAACTGCTTTAAAATCAATGAAAACCCTAAATTTTGTCTGATTGACGAGAAAAGTCTGTTTGACCGATTCTTGAGCCAGTCTGAAAAATCAGGAAAAGCCCGAAGCTGTGATTTCTTGTGGAAAAAATTGGAGGGAAAATTTTGGGGTACAACAGTTGCCCCTGTTCAATCTTCTTGAACCTGAAGAGTTAGATTGGCGAGTTTTCCGTTCGCGACTCGAAGGTAAAAGGAGATTGGACACTAGAGTGCCCAAAAAAATTTGTACTCGGTGATGTGATGGTAGAGGGAATGGGCTTAAAGATGCCATTTAGTGATGGGCTTAAAGATGCCATCTGGAATTGTGACAGGGGGATGGGCTTAGAGATGCCATCTGGAAATTGCTGGTAGGAGGATGGGCTTAGAGATGCCATCTGGAAGTTGTTGAACTGTACGTCATTGGTGAGTGGACGAGTATCAGAAAGGTATCCATGTCTTGGAACGTCTCTGCACTGGGGATCTGAATAAGCAATAGATTGACGTCCGTATCTGGAAGCATCCGTAAACTGTTTTCAAAAGGTGAAGAATCTGAACAAGCGATAGGTTAACATCCGTTACTGGAGAACCCGTGAACTGTTTTCAGAAGTCTTGAGTCTGAACAAGCGATAGATTAACATCCGTTACTGGAGAATCCGTAAACTGTTTTCAGAAATCTTGGAAGTTGAAAAAGCAATAGAGCAGCATCCATGTTGGGAAGCGTCCGTAAACTGTTTTCAAAAGTCTGGAAAGAATCTGAATAAGCGATAGGTTGACATCCGTTACTGGAGAACCCATGAACTGTTTTCAGAAGTCTTGAGGTGGAGGAGGAACTGGTGTAGGGTTTCCTGATGATGAGTCCGTGAAAAACTGCATCTGGATGAATTTGGAATAAGTATCAAAATGTCGCCATGTCTGGGTCACATCTGAACTATCTCTGGATGATTCTCAGAAGATGATGATTTTTGTCTGTCGACTGATCTTTCCTGAAAAGGTAAATAGTTAGTTGTATGTAATGTCATGATGCGTGATGCAATGTATGTTACATCAATGTTCATGATATGAATGTGATGAATGCGCATGTAAGCCGATGAGCTGTCTTGCTGAGGATAGATGAATCCTGGATGGCTGGAGACAAAAGAATCTTGACTGCTGCCGGGGAAAATAATTCCTTGGCTGCTGCTGGGGAGGGCAATAATCTTTTGATCGTTGAAGATGAGAAGTCCTGGGACCACTGTTGGGGAATCAAGAGCTTGGGTTGTATGCCAATCCACTGGGGATTCCTGTCTTGAGGAGATCTTCATTGGAGAATATTCGAATACTCTGTGAGGACCTGAAAATGAGAGTCTTCACTCTGCTTGGAGATTGATAGTTTTGGTTCCACTGGGGATTGACAGTTTTGGTTCCACTGGGGATTTTGAAACTTGACTCTGAGGGGAGTTAGATTCTGGAAGGTTCTCTGGCTGGGGATTCCAAGAATCTTCTGATTGCTGCAGGTGCTGATCCGGAATAAGTTACGGAATGTCGCCAAATCTTGGGTCACATCTGAACTATCTCTAGAAAGAAATCTTGAATAAGTTACGGAATGTCACCAAACCTGGGTCACATCTGAACTATCTCTAGAAGCAAATCTGGAATAAGTTACGGAATGTCGCCACATCTGGGTCACATCTTGAACTATATCTAGAAGGAAATCTGGAATAAGTTACGGAATGTCGCCAAATCTGGGTCACATCTGAACTATCTCTAGAAGCAAATCTGGAATAAGTTACGGAATGTCGCCAAATCTTGGGTCACATCTTGAACTATATCTAGAAGGAAATCTGGAATAAGTTACGGAATGTCGCCAAATCTGGGTCACATCTGAACTATCTCTAGAAGCAAATCTGGAATAAGTTACGGAATGTCACCAAATCTTGGGTCACATCTTGAACTATATCTAGAAGGAAATCTGGAATAAGTTACGGAATGTCGCCAAATCTTGGGTCACATCTTGAACTATATCTAGAAGGAAATCTTGAATAAGTTATGGAATGTCGCCAAATCTGGGTCACATCTGAACTATCTCTAGAAGCAAATCTTGAATAAGTTATGGAATGTCGCCAAATCAGGGTCACATCTTGAACTATTTCTAGAAGGAAATCTTGAATAAGTTACAGAATGTCGCCAAACCTGGGTCACATCTTGAACTATTTCTAGAAGGAAATCTTGAATAAGTTACGGAATGTCTCCAAATCTTGGGTCACATATTGAACTATCTCTAGAATGAAATCTGGAGTAAGTTACGGAATGTCGCCAAATCTTGGGTCACATCTTGAACTATTTCTAGAAGGAAATCTTGAATAAGTTACGGAATGTCGCCAAACCTGGGTCACATCTTGAACTATTTCTAGAAGGAAATCTTGAATAAGTTACGGAATGTCGCCAAATCTTGGGTCACATCTTGAACTATCTCTAGAATGAAATCTGGAATAAGTTACAGAATGTCGCCAAATCTTGGGTCACATCTTGAACTATTTCTAGAAGGAAATCTTGAATAAGTTACAGAATGTCGCCAAATTTTGGGTCACATCTTGAACTATTTCTAGAAGGAAATCTTGAATAAGTTATGGAATGTCGCCAAATCTGGGTCACATCTGAACTATATCTAGAAGCAAATCTTGAATAAGTTATGGAATGTCGCCAAATCAGGGTCACATCTTGAACTATTTCTAGAAGGAAATCTTGAATAAGTTACGAAATGTCGCCAAACCTGGGTCACATCTTGAACTATTTCTAGAAGGAAATCTTGAATAAGTTACGGAATGTCGCCAAATCTTGGGTCACATCTTGAACTATCTCTAGAATGAAATCTGGAATAAGTTACGGAATGTCGCCAAATCTTGGGTCACATCTTGAACTATTTCTAGAAGGAAATCTTGAATAAGTTACGGAATGTCGCCAAACCTGGGTCACATCTTGAACTATTTCTAGAAGGAAATCTTGAATAAGTTACGGAATGTCGCCAAATCTTGGGTCACATCTTGAACTATCTCTAGAATGAAATCTGGAATAAGTTACGGAATGTCGCCAAATCTTGGGTCACATCTTGAACTATTTCTAGAAGGAAATCTTGAATAAGTTACGGAATGTCTCCAAATTTTGGGTCACATCTTGAACTATTTATAGAAGGAAATCTTGAATAAGTTACGGAATGTCGCCAAACCTGGGTCACATCTTGAACTAATTCTAGAAGGAAATCTTGAATAAGTTACGGAATGTCGCCAAATCTTGGGTCACATCTTGAACTATTTCTAGATCTTGATTTTGTTAAGGGTCAGAAATTGGGAGTATACCAATCTTCTGAGGTGATAAGTATGAGAGTCTTCACTCTTGAGAGAAACAGATTTTTAGGAGCTTCAATTGTCCGTTATTCTGTTGGTGGTTGTAACTTCCAGCAGGCGATGAAGGAATTGTTGAACATTTTTGACATTCGAATGCCCCAAGTGATGATGAAGGAGTCTTGAATCATATTACTCTGTGAATTGAGAGATTTCTTGAAATCTTGACTGGACTGCCCCAGGTTAACTGAACTTTGAAAGATCTGTTGAAACTTTGACTGGACTGCCCCAGGTTAACTAGATGGTGACATGTCATGCCCCTTGTTGATAGGAGATTTGTCAATGGGAGTGTCTTCCTTCTTGAAGTGATTTTGTTCACTGAGAGAGTTTTCGTTCCTCCGAACATTCGCTGTATGAATTTCTTCGCTGTCAAACAAATAGCCAAATGTAAACAGTGATATTCAAACAATGCAAAGTTTATGTTTGTCTCGATGTTTTTGAAAAACGCATTTTTTAGCAGAAAACTTTTTATAAGACAAATCAACACAAGATTTTAGAGCAAAGCCTTACAGGAGTCAGGATACCTTTTGTAACAGTATGCTTTCGAACTAACCCATGCTTCAATTAGGACTTTTGAAGGGTTGTAACGTGGCTTGGTTCACGGTTTAAGAAACAAAGGATAAAGGCTCAAGGTATATTTGTACCCACCCGCTCTTCGTGATGTTCTTCAACTCTAAGCTCAGTTAATTTGTGCGTCGAACTCCATTCGAATTTGGAACGACTTTTGGGTGATGGTTCACCAGTTGAATTTAGGAGGCAGTCATCATCTCCTTTTTTCTTTGCAACATTTTTTCATGTTGTTGAGGATTTGTAATGACCTCTTTCTTTTGATTTTGATCTGTTATCCCTAACTTTTGCCTGACTGTTTCTGTTTTCGAGATCACCGTCAGCGGGAGGCCCCAGCTTTCTTGAGCTTCCTTTATAGGTTTTGGCTCAGTGGGCTTTTCTCCCTTTTTTTTTGAGAGATTGACTGCCTATGAGATAGGGGACCATCACTGTCTTTTGATTCCAGAGGAATGCTTTTTTTTGTTGATGTCGTTCGTTGTGTTACGAACTGCGCATCTTTTTGAATTAATTGAGAGACTACCCTGCCCCAGATTTAAATCAAAGGTTTCGATTTGTTTAGAACAGAACACTCCTACTTCTTTGGCTCGAAGGGGTTGACTAGGGATTATCTTCCTTATAACTCCAGTGTTTGGGAATTGAAAGAAATGCCTGTACATCATCAGCAGGGTCTGTTCAAAAGCATACTGTATGAGATTATGGTATTGTTTCGTCATCCTCCCTCTAAAGGCTTGTAGATTTTTATCAATAGTTAAATATCATAAAGAAAGCATAAGAGTAGTGAAAACGAATGTATGAATTCAAGACAAACATATGCAATGCATTAATGAAACAGAGTTTGACATTAAAAGACAATTGTTTGAATAACAAAAGATTACAACTTTGAAAATTCAAAATGAAACAAACACAATCTCAATGAGCTGGCATAGGAGCAGTGATCATTCTAGAATCTCTGGAGGGTCAAACTCGATCTCCTCGGCATCAATCATGTCTTGGATCTTGTTCTTCAGAGGCCAACAGTTGTTGGTGTCATGCCCCGGACTGTCAGAGTGATATGGGCACCTTTCATTGGGATGATAGGTAGGAGCAGAAGTATTTGGGTTCCGGAGGGGAGCCCTCAATGTAATCAGATCCCTCTTCAACAAGTGTTGCAGTGCCTGAGACATTAACATGTTGATCTTGGTGAACTGTCTCTTAGGCGCGACCTCCTTATGCTGATGCCCCTGTCTTTGTTGAGCAGGCGTAGGATTAGAGATCAAGATTGACCCTACGTGTTGGTCATGACGACCCTTTTGACTGTTCGCAGCATTGGACTCTTTCTTTCCATTGTAGGGAATTATTTGAGTATCCGAGGATGTAGTTCCTTGGATCTTTCCACTCTTCATGCCAGCTTCGACCCTCTCGCCGGTCAGTATTAGCTCGGTGAACCCGGCTGAAGAGCTTCCAATTAAGTGATTGAAGAGAGGTCCTGTCAAAGTTCCCATGAAGATGTCAATCAGCTCCCTATTAGTTAAAGGAGGTTGCACCCTACCAGCCATATCTCTCCACTTTTGGGCATATCCTTTGAAGCTCTCGTCGGAACCCATAGTCATGCTCTGCAATTGCACACGAGTTGGTGCAAGATCAGCATTGTACTGATACTGCTCATAGAAGGCAAAAGCTATGTCCTTCCAGGTGTGGATGCGAGAACTCTTCAATTGATAGAACAACTCAAGTTGAGCCCCTACCATACTTTCTTAGAAGAAATGGATCCAAAGCTTTGGATCAGTTGCGTATGGTTGAATCTTGCAGACATAAGACGTTAGGTGCATCTTAGGGCAAGAAACTCCGTCTTTGAACTTCGGAGGGATGACCAATCCAGGAACAAAACCCATGTCTCCTAGATCCAAGCCAGGTATTTATTGAATCTCCATAGCACTGAGGCGATCCTCCAACTGTTTGTACTTGTCATCAGCGGGAGGATATTGTTCCTCGGAGTAGTCAGCTTCATCAATCTCCAAATTGTGGTCTTCTTCAAGACTATCCCCTATGTTGGATGGCGTTGCAAGGTCCAGGGTCTTAGGTCTCCTTCTCAGGTTCAGGATGCGGGCTGCCTTCTTGGACTTCTTCTTCTTGTCTTGTAGAAGAAGAGCTGTCAGATCCTTTTGCCCTTTCCCCATAGCCAAAAGCATTTGCTGGAATTGAGCATTTTGAGCTTGGAGATCTTTCACCGTTTGCTCCATATCCATCTTACTGAAATAAACAGTAGGAAGATAAGGATACCTGTATGGGAGAAACCTGTTATGCAATGATATGTATGATATATATGCAATGTTTTCAAGGATCTCTTGGGGTAAACACAAGAGAATGTTAGAGGTTGAACTTTGATCTTTGATTGGAGAACTTTGCACCGATGGATGTCTTTCCACGAGAATCAAGCTCACCGTGTCAAGTGGGTCATAGCCCCTGATTCAAGTTGTTGCACTTGATCTTTGATTGGAGAACTTTGCAACGGTGGATGTCTTTCCACGAGAATCAAGCTCACCATGTCAAGTGGGTCATAGCCCCTGATTCAAGTTGTTGCACTTGATCTTTGATGGCATTTTCTTAGAGGAGAAAACCTCTTGCCCCTTGGTAGACGTCTGGTTCAACGTAACCCTGCATCAAAAGAACCCTCGAGATCCTTGAAATGGTTATTGAAAATGCTATGGTATGATGTCATGATGTTATGTACATGCATGCAAAACAAGTAAGTGTATATACAGGCAATCATATTCACACAAAGCAAAACAAGTCCTTAGGTTTAGGATTGCATGGGGTTTTTAGGTAAGTACCCTCTTGAAGTTAGTTGGCTCATCCTGTCCTAAAATAGAAATCGGGTTCTAAGGAGCTCAATATCATTGGATTGTTTTCTGTGTTCATTGTTTTGGTTTAGCCACTTAACTGGCGACCAAAATATTCCAAGAAAACAACCCTCAATGAGTGTAGTATCGAGTATCTACCAACTTCGGACTGCACCAAAGTCGGTCATCTCACTACCCCTAAAAAGGCTAAGATGGTCAATTAAGGTTCTAAGAGTTCGTTAGTGCTTCACGACATCACTCAGCGGCCCCGTAATCTCCTTGATTGAACTCAAGGGTTACCGGTACTCACAAATATGTCACACTAACATAGCTTACTACTTCAACCGTGTCGGTATACCCCGCACAGTTCCCTCACAGTTTTATTGCTATTTACCTAAAAAGGTGCCCCAAATCCGGGTGTAGGATTTACAACAAACCCAAACAAGGACCCAAAAAGTAAAGCAATCAAGGCAACCAAAGCAAGTATGTATGGGTGATCTAAAACCCTAAGGTAACCCCACTTTCGAATATTCCCCAGCAGAGTCGCCAGTTCTGTGATACGGTGGGAGAACTGACTTGAGTTGTTGCGTTTTGTATTCGCACTTGTTCGGTTTAGCAAGAGTCGCCACCGACTTTTTATTTTATCCTAAAGGAAAGGTTAAAAAAGCACAGGAAAAACCTTTTGAGATGTTTCGTGGGTTCGGGGGGTAGATTATGAAAAGGGAAGGTATTAGCACCCTTTTCATCCATGGTTATCCATGTGCTCTTAGTTACTTGTTTTAGATCACTTGCCTTTGATTTTCAATTGCTTGAAATTGTGGTGTGTGTGTGTGTTTGAAAATGTTTTGAAAAAGAGGCCTTGTCTAGGCAACCGTTGTAACAATTCTTTACTCGAATGTTTTACAAAGGTGTGTATCTTTTCGAAAAGATGTTTCAAATGTTTTTGGAAGTTTGTTTGGAAGTTGTGTTTGTGAAGTGTGGTTTTGAAAAGTAGGCAAGTGTGTTTTGCAAGTTTGATCAAGTAACTAAGAGTTGTCTACCCCTAAATTTACTCAAAGGTTTTTCTCATGTTTTAACCCTTTTAACAATTTTGTTCCACCATTGTATTTGGTGGACAATCTTGCGTTAGGATGTTAACGGGACAGGCGCGGGTCATCGTATGGACCATGAATGCAATGGTGCCAAGTGTCTTTGGCAATTTGCTTGAAGGGACTATGATCATTTCGTTTAGGCAACTTCTGAAAGCGTCATTGAGGGACTATGATCATTTGAATTGTTTTGCCAAAGAAACTCGACGTGCAAGCATGGCCCATTTTGGAAGGCAACGATTGGGATTACCCTAGGGGTGCAAGTGTGAGTTGTGTATTGATTGTCATGTATTTGTCTTATATTAGGTTATCTAACGTTTGATTTTATTTACATACAAACCCTAGGTCTAACCATGGTATATTTGAAAAGTGATAAATTGCGGGAATTTAAAGTCTACGCTATTACAAATAAGTATCCGGGAGTGGGGGTACAAATATTTACAAATGGGGATGAGACTTATTAGGAGAGTAGTGTCCAAATATATTTACAACCAAATCGAATTGCGATCTCAAATGTAAAATGTAGCAATGTACAAAGATAAGCAAATGTATAAGAATAGAGCAATGTAAATGTGTCAATGTATTTGTGTATGTGATTTATTTACAGGTGATGGAAATGTTAACTTAATGGAAAATTAAGTATTTATTTGTTTTTGGATATTGGTTAATTATGTACAAGACAAAATATTTTAAGAAAAGAAAAGGAAATGTTTTAAGTTTAAGAAAAAGAATTTTTATGTATTTACATATTAATGTATTTTAATTAGTATTATGTACAAAGTTTTAATTAAAAGAAAAAGAAATGTTTTAAGAAAAATTAATTTTTTATGTATTAATGCTTTTATGTATTTATGTTAGTATTTTTTTATGTACAAAAATTTAATTATATCATAAAAAAATTAAAGAAAGTATTGTTAATTAAATTTAATATGAACAATTGGTTTATTTAACCAAAATAAGTTATGTAAATAAACTATCATGTGATAATAAAAAAGGGAAAGTGTTAGTTAAAAAAAAAGAAAAGAATGGGCTTAAGGGATTTGCTTGGCCCAAATGGATTTGTAAAGGGAATCAGAGGGGGGTGCGTTCCAGATTGGAGGGGTATGCGCGCTGGCTTTTGTATGGGCTTTAGGCTTCTGGAAAGGGCAAGGCCCATTGTGTTTTACACGTTTTTGTTTGGGGTTTTCGTGTGTTTGCTCCATTTGGGAATTAGGGTTAGGCAACAGAGGCGCCGTTCACTTCGTTTCTTTCCTCTTCATCTTCTCAAACCAAACATGGCTTACTGACGCTCCTCCGTCCTCGTTGCCAGGCGCCGTTCCCTCTCTCCTTTCCCCATGGTCACGCAGGCGGCGACGTTTGCAAGGTAACGAGCTCATAGCTTATGTTTTAGGGTTTCCAGTTCATTCATGTTTTTTACTCTTTGATAATTTCTAATCTCTGAACAATATTACTGTTATGTGGGGTGTGAAGGAAAAAGGTAGAAAAGTTATACCTCCGTTGTCTTTTGAAAATGGAGGAGAGAGCTGGAGGCGCCTAGGGTGGACAGGGCAGAGAGGCGCGTGATGCACTGCGTTGGCTTGCTGGAAAACCTGGTACTCTGTATTTACTTTTGTATTGTTGGTTTGATGATGATGTCTGAAAACCCTTAGTCTCTAATTCTCTCTTCTGCTTATTTGTTTGCTTGCTTTCAATGATGGTTTATCTGAGATGCCCTGTATGCTTCTTTTCCTCTTCTCTTTTGCTTCTGGTTGCTGGCTTTGTATGATGTTCTTGCTTCTTTTCCTCTTCCACCGCTTGCTTGCTTAATGATGATTATCTGAGAGCTTAGGACTCGTTTGACTCTGAGATGCTTAGAATGTTTGTGTGCTGATTTTGGGGTATTGTTGCCCTAACCCTATGATGAAAGCATTCTGAGGGTTTTGTTTGGATAAATTCTGGTATAGGCTTGATGAATTTTGCAAGGGGCTTATCAGTGTAGGCAAGCTTATCAGGTAGTTAGCAGGTTTTGAGGCGTTGGAACAGGTTTGACTTCATGTTTGAGGCTTGACAGGTTGAAAGGCTTGTTTTGGCCTTGATGCAGTTTAGCAGGTGAAGGCTTTTTCTTGTATAGGCTTGTGATTTTTGTTTGGAGTTTACAGGTTTGGAAGCTTGAAAATAGGCTTGAAGCTTTAGGCCTTTGGTTGTTTGAAGTTTCAGGTTTTGCTTTGAGGCTTTTAATGCAGGCTTCGGTTTGTAGTGAGCTTCAGTTTTGTATGGCCTTGTATGTTTCAAAGCATATCAGTTTGCTGGGTTTTGGTTTTATGTACTGGTTTAGGACAGGTGAAGGCTTCATCACCAGCTTGAGGCAGCTCTTGTTGTTGACACAACTTGTGGTATTTTTGGTTTGTGTTATTTCTGCCTCCCCCTTTCTCTTTGTCTGATATGCTTGTTATATCTTTTTTCTCTTCAAGCCTCAGCCTGTTGTAAGCCTTCTTCTTTTTTC
Source organism: Vicia faba (assembly GCA_948472305.1). Taxonomy (NCBI): domain Eukaryota; kingdom Viridiplantae; phylum Streptophyta; class Magnoliopsida; order Fabales; family Fabaceae; genus Vicia; species Vicia faba. The sequence goes on from OX451735.1 coordinate 110,915,422, forward strand.
TCTTTTTTCTCTCTCTTGACAGATTTAAGCATTTTTTATTGCTTAGATGTACTATTCTGAAAAAGTACTGGCTTGGGAAATGATGACTTTTGATGTTGCTTGCAATGCATATTTTCCAGTTTTCCTGCATCTTGTTGACAGCATTTTGTACTTCTTTGACAGCCTTTGGATAGCCTTTTGTACTTGTTGATGTTTTGATATCTTTTGATATCTCTTGGACAGCTTTTGACAGCTTTGCTTTGGGCAGCTCTAGTTGACATTGGACTTAGTTTGAAATTGTGACTCAGTTTGCCTTTATACTTGTACATGCTGTTTGGAAACTTTGGTTGACAATTTTTGGATTTATGCAGTATGTTTGACAAACTTTGAATTTGTGCAATTTGTAAATTTGTGCATTTCATACTTTAATTGCAAGCATTCTTTTATCCCTCTTTGTGAACCAAGAGAAATCTTGTGATTTGCAGAGAGGGCAAACTGATTCCGGCCAGTCGCTTTTAATGATGAGTCCCTTTTTATCTATCTGCCTTTAATTTTATCTGCATTTGTCTTTTCTTCTTTTTCTTTGTTTTGCAGATAAAAATCAATGGAGCAAAAGAGGAGTAGCAGTAGAAGATGGAGATTTAGGAAATTTTAGGATGCAATTTTATTTTCCTTTTAATCATTGTAACATTATTATTGTAAATACTTTGTAAATAATTACTGTATTTAAATAACAATTGTACAAATAATTAAAGATAAATAAAAAGTCTTTTTATCAGTTAATTCCTTTTCTTCTTCAACTATTTATTTAATTATTTATAATTCTTAAATTATAATAATTGGAAATAAATCCCAACCATTTTAACTCAGAATAATAAATAATCAATAAACGTCCGGAATTCCGAATAATCAAAGCATTGCACAGCTAAACAACAAACGTCCACATGTCCTTTTTTCATTTGATTAAATCCAACACTGCAAACTCGAATCAAATGCCTCAGCTCATCTCCCAGAGTAACTTGGAAAGCACTGTAGAATTAATTCTTTTCTGAGAAATATGCGCACAAAACCCTGATTTTTGATTAAACGCCAAAGAAGCGTTCGCCTGATCAAAACCTGAGCCAACTCAACCAAACCCTAAGAAATCTGTTTGAACTGCTTTAAAATCAATGAAAACCCTAAATTTTGTCTGACTGACGAGAAAAGTCTGTTTGACCGATTCTTGAGCCAGTCTGAAAAATCAGGAAAAGCCCGAAGCTGTGATTTCTTGTGGAAAAAATTGGAGGGCAAATTTTGGGGTACAACACCAGGACTCGACACTAATATCGTGGTCCATCGTCTTCGGACAAAAGAAGACTGCCATCCAGTGAAACAGAAGGTTCGTCGCATGCGGCTAGAAATGTCAGAAAAAAATCAAGACTTAAGTCATGAAGAAGTTCAATGTCGGATTCTTAGCTATCACCTCTTATCCACAATGGGTTGCCAATATTGTTCCGGTGCCTAATAAGGACGATAAGGTACGTATTTATGTGGCTTACAGAGACCTGAATAGGGCAAGCCCCAAGGATGACTTCCCGCTTCCCTACATCGATATTCTAGTTGACAACACCGCACAACATACAATATTCTCCTTCATATATGGATTCTCTGGATACAATCAAATCAAAATGATACTTGAGGACATCGAGAAAACGAACTTTGTCACACAGTGGGGCACGTTCTGTTACAAAGTTATGACATTTGGGCTGAAGAACGCCAGGGCAACCTATCAGCGTGCTATGGTAGCTTTGTTTCATGATATAATCCATCACGAGATATAGGTCTACATGGATGACATGATAGCTAGATCTCAAACTGCAGAGGAACACCTTGACCACCTGCATAAGCTGTTTGAAAGACTTAAGAAATACAAACTAAGGTTGAACCCGAATAAATGCACTTTTGGAGTAAGATCCGATAAACTCTTAGGCTTCGTTGTCAGCAGCAAAGGTATTGAAGTGGACCCTGCAAAGGTAAAAGAAATACAAGAAATACCCGCTCCTCGCACTGAAAAGGAAGTTAGGGGATTCTTAGGACGGCTAAACTACATCGCCAGATTCATTTCCCATCTGACCGCTACTTGTGAACCAATCTTCAAATTACTGAAGAAAGATCAAGTGGTGGAATGGAATGATGACTGCCAGGCTGCCTTTGATAGGATCAAAGAGTATCTTCAAGAGCCTCCCATTTTGATGTTGCTAGTTGAGGGAAGACCTCTGATCATGTACCTAACAGTTTTGGAAAATTCAATGGGGTGTGTGTTGGGGAAGCATGACGGGTCTTGCAGAAAAGAGCATGCAATATACTACCTGAGCAAAAAGTTTACCGACTGTGAAATCAAATATTCACTGCTCAACAAAACTTTCTGCGCTCTGGCATGGGCTGCTAGCCGACTAAGACAGTATATGCTGACTCACACTACCTTATTGATATCCAAGATGGATCCTATTAAATACATATTCGAGAAGCCCTCCCTCTCTTGAAGAATAACAAGATGGAAGATGGTCCTGACCGAATAAGACATTTAGTATACTACCCAAAAAGCAATAAAGGGAAGTGTACTAGCTGATCACCTGGCTCATCAGGCGGTGGATGACTATCAATCCATGAATTTCAAATTCCAGAACAAAGACATCATGTTGGTAAATGATTGTGAAGAACTTAGACCATATTACGGACCTAAACAAGGATCTCGATGGACCATGGTTTTTGACGGAGCTTCCAACGCACTCGACAATGGCATCGGCGTTGTGATCATATCTCCTGAAGGATGCCATACTCCCATCACTGCCAGACTGTGTTTCAACTGTACCAATAATATGGCTGGATATGAAGCATGCATTTTGGGTCTCAAAGCTGCCATAGATTTCGGGATCAAATCCTTAAGTGTATTTGGGTACTCAGCCTAGTCATCAGTCAGATTAAAGGAGAATGGGATACGAAGCATCCTAATCTCATCCCTTACAAAGAATATGTGTCGATACTGATCCCACATTTTAAGGAAATTACCTTTGAGCATTTTCCACGAGAGGAAAATCAACTAGTGGACACGCTAGCTACTATGTCATCCATGTTCAAAATCAGGTGGGATAATGAGGCTCCTCAGATCACTACCGAATGGATGGACGAACCAGCATACTGTCATGAGATTGATATTGAAGAAGTAGTGGACAAACCTTGGTTCCATGAAATTAAAAGATATCTCGAGGCCCAAGAATATCTTGATGGAGCTTTAGTCAATGATAAGAATTTCCTAAGAAGGTTCTCTGCTAAATTCTTCCTCAGTAACGAAAACCTTTAAGCGCAACCGCTACTCTACTTTGCTTTGGTGCGTAGACAAAAGTGAGGCAGAAAAAATTATGGTTGATTTACATGAAGGTAACTTTGGCACTCATTCTAGTGGGCACACGATGGCTAAAAAGATGCTACGGGAAGGATACTATTGGTCCACCATGGAAGCAGATTGTTATCAACATTCACGAACTTGTCACAAGTGCCAGATCTATGTTGACAAAGTACATGTGCCTCCGGTTCCCCTAAACATCTTGACTGCTCCTTGGCCATTCGCAATGTGGGGCATCTTCATAATTGGAGAGATCAGACCTACAACTTCTAATGGACACCGCTTCATCTTGGTTTCCAATGATTACTTCACGAAGTGGGTCGAGGCATCTTCATTTGTTTCTGTTACCAAGAACTTTGTGTCCCGATTCATCAGACATAATCTTATTTGTCGGTATGGTATTCCGGAGAGAATCATTACTGATAATGGTACCAATCTCAACAATACTATCATCACCGGACTATGCGCGTAATTCAAGATCCAGCGTCATAACTCTTCTCCTTACCGACCAAAGATGAATGGCGTTGTAGAAGCCGCTAATAAAAACATCAAGAAGATCATACAAAAGATGATAGTGACCTATAAGGATTGGCATGAGATGTTACCATTTTCTCTCCACGGTTATCGTACCACACCATTCACATCAACAGGGGCAACTCCTTTCTCTTTGGTATACGGCATGGAAGTTGTCCTACCAATTGAAGTCCAGATACCTTCTTTGAGAATCATGAGGGATGTAGGGTTGAATGAAGAGGAATGGATTCAAACTCGACTTGATCAGTTGAACTTGATTGATGAGAAGAGGCTTACGGATGTTTGCCATGGCCAGATGTACCAAAAACGTATGATTAAAGCTTTTAACAAAAAGGTCAGATGTCAGGTGTATCAGGTTGGTGACTTGGTAATCAAGTGTATCATACTGCCACAAGGTGATCCCATGGGAAAATGGACTCCTACATACGAAGGACCATTTGTGATTAAAAACATATTTTCTGTTGGGGCCATGATCTTAACCACTATGGACGGCGACGACCTTCCGCACCCTGTAAACGCGGACATAGTCAAAAGATAATACCCATGAAAAAGACCTGCTAGGTTGACTGGCCTAGGCAAAAATTAGGGATAAACACAAAAAAAACTATACACCTGGCAAGCTGAAAACCTGAAAAGGCGGCTTGAGAAAAAAGGGTATCCTGGTGGATTAAAAACTCGAAAGGGAGGTCCAGGCAAAAGTTAGTGATTTAAAGCGTATGAATATGTCCCATTCGATCATCTTACAACCAACCTTTAGTATCAATTGTCAAAATCAAACGGTACTAATCAATCCAATCAACTTCGAACAAAGGAGCAAGTGGATGAGACCCTCAAAGACATAAAGGCTATAGCAGAATGGGAACCCCATGGGATTATTTCACATAGCTATCTTTCTTTGTATTAGTTTTCATTCTTACGACGACATTCTCTTACTAGGATGTTCGTCTCTTTATACAAAAATGCTTATTCGAGTTAATACAAAGCTATTCCTTTAAAAGTGCAAAACTATCTATTTTTTCTTTTACTTTCCCATTTTGTTTGCAAAAACGTTCAGTGATTATTTTTGAACATATGCATTTGAACCTAATTACCGTTTACAAATGAGCGCATAAAAAAGGGAACAAAAAACAGAAATACAATTATCAATGGCTTTAAGAAACAACATAATATCTATAGGCCATTCCATAAAATCCCCGCAGGTACTTTCTCCAGCAGAAGATGAGACATCCTGCTACAGGATTATTGTCGTATCTCCAGTATACAACCTAAGGGTATCATGTGCTTTCATATCCCCAACGGAGAAAAATTTCCAATTACCGTTCCAAGGATTCCCCAGTGAATGTTGCCCAGCTTCTCAGGATTCCCCAGCAGGATTTCACAAAGTCCACAAGCAATGCACGATGTTTCCCTTCCCCAACAAAGTTTATTTCCCTAATAATGGAAACCCATCTATCAACACTTCAACTTCAACAAAATAAGAAGACTTACAATCCTTATTCCCAACAGCAGTCAGTGATTTATTTTCCCAGTCCAACAACACTACATCAGAACAACTAATATGTTCATACACTGCGTTCATACACCATAGCATCAACAATACAAATGCATACGTCGCAATCTCATTTATTTTGAGAAACATCATTACGCCATACATTTCATACATCATGACATTGCATAAAACTAACTCTTTACCTTTTCAGGGAAGATCAATCAACAAAAAGTTATCATCAACAAATTTTCGACAAGACATGACAACTATTTGTGAACGAATTACCGAAACAGGACGGGATGACCATCTACATGAAAAATACTTCCTTCATACCTCTACTGGTTTAGCTTAAATTGATCAATGATTTATCCTGATTCCTTTTCGGTAGATACTTTCGCTGGTTCAGATAAATCACTCCAAAGATTTATCCTGATTCTTTCTAGTTAAAGATTATTCAGGACTTCTACTGGTTCAGTTTAAATTGATCAATGCTTTATCTTGATTCCTTTCTGGTAGATACTTTATCTGGTTCAGATAAATCGCTCTAAAGATTTATCCTGATTCTTTCCAGTTAAAGATTATTCAGGACTTCTACTGGTTCAGTTTAAATCAATCAATTGTTTATCCTAATTCCTTTTCGGTAGACACTTTCTCTGGTTCAGATAAATCGCTCCAAAGATTTATCCTGATTATTTCTAGTTAAAGATTATTCAAGACTTCTGCTGGTCCAGTTTAAATCGATCAATGGTTTTTCCTGATTCCTTTTCGGTAGACACTTTCTCTGGTTCAAATAAATCACTCCAAATATTTATCCTAATTCTTTCTAGTTAAAAATTATTCAATAATGCTGCTGGTTCAGTTTAAATTGATCAATGGTTTATCCTGATTCCTTTCAGGTAGACACTTTCTCTGGTTCAGATAAATCGCTCCAAAGGTTTATCTTGATTCATTTTAGTTAAAAATTATTCAAGGCCTCTGCTGGTTCAATTTAAACCGATCAATGGTTTATCCTTATTCCTTTCCGGTAAATACTTTCTCTGGTTCAGTCAAATAACTCCAAAGATTTATTCTGATTCTTTTCCAGTTAAAGTTAAACTTAGACTTAGTCTAATTTCAGTTAACAAACACCTTTGGATGGCGTCTGTAAGCCCATCTCCAACAACTATCCATAATTTCTCCAAATGGAATCTTTAAGCCCATTCCCTACACAATCAACCACCACATCATCAAATAAAAATTTTTGGGCACTCTAGTGTTCAATCATCTTCCACCTTCAAGTCACGAATGGAAGATTCGCCAATCTAACTATTCAGGTTTAAGAAGACTGAACAGGGGCAGCTGTTGTACCCAAAAATTTCCCCTCTCATTTCTCAAGGCACTTCTCACAAGGGTTCTCAAGATTCAAACTTGCACAAGTACAATTGGATTTTTCAGCATCAAGTTAGAGAAGAAACTGTTAAAAAAGGGAAAAACAGAAAAAAATATTCTTTTTGACAAATTGAAGAAAAGGCAAGTCTTCTTCGATTCATATCCTTAGATTGAACTTTTGGCCTTCTTCAAACAATCTTGGCTTTCGTCTATCGATTGGGCGTTGGCTCCTGGCACACTTGGTTTGGTTCACAAGGCATGAGCTTCTTGCACGCCACCTTCGATTGCATCTTTGGCCTCACATGGTTCACAATGCAATGGTTGCCTATATGCTTGTTTCGATTGGATGTTTGATGCGCGCATGCCCGTATTGACTGGAGAAATAATTTCCCACCATGCTAGCATGCACAAGGATAAAGTCTCCCTTTGAAACAACTTGTTGCAAGCTTCGACAGGGCAACACTTATCTTCAACTAGATTCAATTCACAAGGAAAAAATCCTCCTGCTGATGTACTTCGACTTAGGAGGCAAAGGCCTCTTTTATGGTATCATTTGATTACACATTTTACCCCCTGCATGTCTCTTTCGTTTGGGGCATGTGGCCTTCCTTTGTTGAAAGCTTCGATTGTGCCCTTTACCCTCTGCATGCATTCTTCGTTTGGGGCATGTGAATCCTTCAATATAAGTTTTGGTTACACCTTTTGCTTGGGCATGTGACTCCCTTCATACAAGCTTTCGTTTGAGCAAAGACCTCTTGCATGTTTGCTTGAATTCACAAAGCAAGGACCTCCTACATACACCCTTTCGTTTGGCCATATGACCCCTTGCAGGAAAATTTGAGTGGGAAGTGTTTCTTTCATGTTTTCTTAGAGTCATAAAGCAATAGCCTCCTAAAGCTTTTCTTCAATTCAGAGGCCTTTGGCCCTCTACATGATCCCTTCGACTCACAAGAACCAGAACTCCCTTTAGGCCAAAATGCACAAGGCAAAAAGCTTCCCCATGGCTGGCATTCATAAGGCAATAGTGCCCACAAAGCATTGGATACTTTCACGTTAGTTTCGACTGGGAAGTATCCCCCTTGGAATTAGTTTGCTTCAACACACTATGATGCATAGCCATTGTCTCGCTCGGAAGAAGCACCATGGTGGTACATTCGAAGGACTTTCCAAAACATACCTGGATGTCCCAGTCGAATGACATATTTTGTTGATCCATTCCAGGGGTATGCCTTTGGTCCATTTGAAGGAACCCACAAAAGGCCTGGTCGAAAGACACCTATTTGGGCCCCTTCAAAGGATACCCATATGAGCCATTCAAAGGACACTTTGATTTGAAAAAAAGAAATGTTATTGAGAAGTTTGGTCGAAGGATAGGGCTAGGGGGTTAAAACAAAAGTTTGAGATGCCCAAAGGTACTTGCTGACCAAGTCCCATGCGCTGCCAAGTTCAGGCCTGATACACTGGCCATAACACTTCAAAACTTCTGCACAACAATCGTGAAACACTTCCCCATTCTTGCACCAAAATGACATACAAACACTGTCCCTCGAAAGCTATAAGAACATCATGCCCTTTTTTATTTAAACTTTTTGTTTTTTCTCCTAAAACATCATCCAAAATATCCTATAAATATGAGCCTCCAGCACACATCTTAGGGGACCCTGGATAGTTGCAAGAAAGCTCTTGTTGAAAAAAGTGATAAATCTCTCAAAAAGCTCTCAAACACTCTCCAAGGTTTTTAAATATTCCAAACACTTTTGAAAAAACTCATGCCCTTTCACACACTAAGTGAGCCCTTCGACTCACTCCTTAAATTTCCAGATAACTCACCTTCGACCCATTCCCCAACCACAATATAAAAATATTTTAATCCACTCCCTTACCTGTTATATAGTAACCTTCAATTCCCTCACATACCTTTCCTTCGATTCAGTGGATACTCAAGCACAGTAGTAACTAGACTAAGTCACAGGAAGACTCCAACAAACTTCCATTCACCACAAAGGAAGTCACTTGAATTTCTTTCGATTTAGGTGCTTCAAGAGGCAAGTTCTCTTTAAACTTGGAACTATTTCATTTAAATATCATGTGTACATACCAATAAAGAGAAAATGTAGATATTTCATCTAGAGAGCTTGACCATGTTTTAACCTTCGATCCTGACTTCCTATATGTTGAAAGTTTCAACCCTGACTATTTAAACTTTGGATTTTGAGACCCAATAACCTTATGCTAACCCCTGGCCTGTAGCTTTCGAAAGTTACACTTATATGTTTCACGTTTTAAAAGTTTAAAACAGGTTTCCTATATCCTTCGTTTGGCTAAATACTCAAGCCTTTCGAACTTCAACCTGGGGGCCTAGCATTCCTGCAGTTGAAGGAGGCAATAAGGAATCTGAGACAATGAGTGCACCTCACGTTGACCCCAGGCCTCAAACAAAAGAAGAAGATAGAAGGGTGGTCATGCTGACTTCCATGTCCCAATCGAGAGGAACATGCAAAGGGTGAAATCGAAGGACATGACCTTGCTGACTCTAGGCCCAAATCGAAGGAAGCCAAGATGTGCAAAATCGAAGAGTGTGACTACCTGAATCGAAAATCCCATTTTCCTTTCTTTAATTTATTTTGCCTTTATATTTTCTTGCTATTCAATATGGTTGTAATAGTGTAGGATTTATTTTTCTGCATTTTATTTCTTTTGTACAAATGTTAGTAATTAGGATGTATGGCAAGATAAAACCAACAAGTATATAACTTAGAATTTAAATAAAAAATGCACGCAATCAAACACACTATTCACACACATGCACCCCTAGGGTAATCTCACTTGTTGCCTCGGAAAAATAGTCATGTCCCTCGAATATGGGTGTTTTAGCAAAGACCCTCGATAAAAGATCGTAGTCCCTCGATGACTCTTAATGTTGCCTTAGGTAAACGATCTAGTCCCTAAACAAAAATTGATAAAATGTCCCATAGGTTGCCTTCTATGAATATATAAACGTCCCATGCCCGTCCCTTCACATCCAATGATGGGGCTTCTTACCAAATCAATGGTAAGATAGCAACATCTAAAGGAGGAGGAAAAGAACATAAACCTTATGAGTGGGTAGGATGCTCCTAGTTACTCGCTTGCTCATAACAAAAACACTTTATACACCAACACTTTCATTTGAAACATTTTCAAAAGATAAAGCTTTTTGTACGCGTTCTTATAGAAATGAGAACCATTACAAAGACACTTTTCAAAATACTTTCAAAACCTACACCACAAGCACATTTTCAAACAAAACCAAGTGATCTAGCAAGCAACTAAGAGCCCGTAGATAACTATGGATGAAAGGGGTGCTAACACCTTCCTTTTTCATAACCTACCCCCCGAACTCAAGAAAATATCTCAAAGGTCTTTCCTGTTCTTTTCACCGTTTCCTTTATTGGATAAAAGAAAAGTCAGTGGCGAATCTTGCTATTCGCAACAATTGCGATCAAACTCAAAACCCCCAAGTTAGTTCTCCCACCGTATTACAGAATGGAGGTCTCCCAGCCCGAGCACAACGAACAACCCTTTGACCTTCTACAGTAAAGCCTAAACCAAACTTGTTAGATTTGTAGGGGATATCAGGAAGCTGACCCTAAATTGTACATCCACCTTCTTCTATAGTTGCTTTAGAATATTTTAAGGAAGCCATATTATATGGAACCCTGGTAGTCTTTGGAATGGATGAAACATCTTCACCAACAGCAGGGGAAATTACTTCAAAGGTCTGACATGGAGTCTCGATAAATTCTCCGTCAATCTCCACATACCAGAATGAATTTAGGTGGCTGACCATGTACTCCTCCTCTCTGTAGACAATAACAATTTTCCCTTTCACAGGATACTGTAATTTTTGGCGTAAGTGGAGGTAACAGCGTCTGCCCCATGGATCCAGGGGCATCCTAATAGACAAGAATAAGCTGGCCGGATGTCCATCACATAGAAGGTGGAATCAAAGATCTGTGGGCCCACTTTGTTAGGAAGATTCACTTCTCTATGTAACATTCTTTTGGACCCGTCAAATGCTAGAACTATAATATCAGTGGGTTTCAGCACAACCCCTTCACAATCCAGTCTGTCAAGAATTCCCTTTGGCAGAACATTCAAAGAAGAGCTAGTATCAACAAACACATGAGCCAACGTAGTGCCCCTACATTCAATGGAGACATACATGGCCCTATTATGATTTCTCCCCTCTAGAGTCAGGTCAAAATCGGAGAAGCCTAATCCATTATCAATTGTTAATCTAGCCACATAACTTCCAAATTGATCAGCCAAAACCTCTTGCGGCACATGAGCAATCTTCAAGAATTTTACTAAAGCCTGTGCATGGGCTTCAGAACGCAGCAGTAAAGATATCATGGATATTTTAGACGGGGTCTGCCCCAGCTATTCAACAATTTTATAGTCGCTCTTGCGGATGATTTTTAAAACCTCTTCCAACTCTTGTCCAGAGGAGTCCTTGACTGTAGCTTCTTTTGGTGCCTCAATTTGGGTAGGCTCTATCATTGGATTTTTACCCCAAGCCTCAGCAGTTGTCTTGGTAATTGTGACTTGAATAGGTGGAGAGATTTTCGGGGAGAAAATCCTTCCGCTTCTAGTAATTTTCCTGGTCCCCGCAATATTGCCGATATTGGGATCATCCTCTTCATCATCTTCGTCAGAAAACTCTTGTTTAATGTCGTGGTAATAGACGTCAGATCCATAATTCCATGGAATAGCCTTCTCCGGGGAATATGCGATGGGCCCACATGTTTTAATGATTAAACGAGAAACTTTTGGATTGGCAGTAATCCTTCTGGGACCCTTGGAGGTGATCCTGAAAGGAGTACCAGATATGACAAACAAATCTTGGCATAAATTCTCAGCATACAAAACTTTCTCAATCAAAATTACATGTTCATCCATCAGGCGCTAAACGCCTTCCTTCAGTAACCCACAACCATTGGGTTGAACTGCACAGTAATATCACTGTTTAACACAATCTGGGAATAAACCGACTTGTAGATAATTCTCCTTGACTGTTGAGAGAGGAGTAACCACATCACTTACGGAAGTAAAATACAAAACATCTACAACAACACTTATGCCTTTGTCATGCTTAGGCATAGGTGCAGTAATCACGTTCGGAGTCTCCGGAGGGTCAAAATCGATTTCCTTATTATCGATTATATCCTGAATCTTGCTTTTCAGGGCCCATTAGTTGTTGGTATCGTTCCCATGACTATTCGAATGATAGGCACACCTCGCATTTGGATTGTAATTTAGAGAGGATGTGTTGGGATTCTGAGAAGGATCCTGCAGGGAAATGAGTTCAGCATTTATCAAAAGTTGTAGTGCCTGAGATAAAGGCATGCTGATCTTGGTAAACTTCCTTGATGGAGCGTCTGGCCTTCAATGGTTTCCCTGTTGTGATTGTTGAACAAACGCTGGATTAGAGATCAATACTTCTCCCACAGACTGATGGCGATCATTTTTACTACGACTCTTCTGGCCATAGACAACATTGGTTTCTTTTTTACCACTGAACGACTTCTTCACAACATTAGAAGTTGCAGCCATTGGTATCTTCCCACTCTTAATACCACTTTTAACTCTCTCTCCTGTTGTTGTACCCCAATTTCCCCCCCTAAGATTCCCTTATCATATCATATCAACTCGATCATTACAAGATCACATTAGGGTTGGTTCTTCCTCTTTTTCTATCTCCTATATTTAAGTTTGCTCTTGAGGAATCTCCAAGCACCTTAGTTGTGTATTTTGTATATGTGTTGTCGACTAACTTCTAATCAAAATACAAAAAATATTTGTCGTTGAATATTTGTGTTTTGTAGGTACTGAGTCAAAGCATCTGATAAATAAGGTTTTCCAGTATTATTTCCCTAAAATCTCTATTTGCAAAGAAAAACAATTAAATTTTTTTCATTTTTTTCACTGTACAATCGATTGCTCTTAGAGTGAAATCGATTGCACAAAGTGCATTTTGCATAATATTTGAAAAAAAACACAGATGCAATCAATTGCTACTAGAGTACAATCGATTGCACAATGTCAAATTTTGAAAAAAATCAGCAATTTGAAGCTTGTCATTTTTTTGGTTCCAGTTTTTCTTCATTTTTGAAAGATATATCATTAATTCAAATTTTGGCTCCAATTTTTCATTTTTTTTGAAAGATATATCATTAATTCAAATTTTGGCTCCAAGAATTAATTACCAAGCCTAATTTCATTTCCCAAACCAAACTCCAAACCACCACTAATCCCAAGCCTAAAACCTATAAATAGAGCCTTCATTTCATTCAAATCTCAAGCTTTTGATAGCCAAATTCACTTTGCTAAAAAAATCTCTCAATTCTCTCCATCTACCAAATATACTCAAAGCTTCATTTTCAAAAAAAGTTAGTAAGCTTTGCATTTAAGCTTACTAATCTTTGAGCTAAACCTTCATCCAAACAATTTTTCTTCATCAATTCTCTACATCCAAGATTGGGAAATTGATTCTTGGGGTTGAATTGAAGCAAATTCTTGAAGTTGTTATGATAATTCTCTAGATCTACCTTTGGTGTGTTGGATCTTCATCTTTCACAATGTGATCTCTTGTTGATCTTTGGGTTTGATTCATTGAGCATTGTTTGGTGATTCCATTGGTGCTATTTTCTCATAATTTGATGGTTTTTTAAGCTCAATTGAATCCATGATCATAAGGTGTTTGATGGAAAGTTTGAACAAGAATTTGGCCTTTTGAAATACTGATTTTTTATTTTAACAGGGTGCAATTGATTGCTGTAACAATGAAATCGATTGTCACAGAAGATTTTCACATTTTTTTTGAAAAAATACACTGACGCAATCGATTGCTGCCATAGTGCAATCGATTGTAACCGAATAAAAATGCTTTTTCTGCCTTGTTTTCGGGATGTTTTGATCCATCTATGTTTTTCTACGCACTCCTTTTGATTGTTGATTTGGATTAAAATTTTAAATGTCCAATTTCTCTTTAAATTCAATGGACTTTGGGTGTAGATGAAGATGGATAAATGTTCATTAATTCAAATCTACCAAAGAGTGAATTATTCAATTCATTTTTGGTGATTTGGATTAATGATATATTTAGTACTTTAAACCATTGAGACGAGTGATCGGATTTAAAGATGAAAGAAATTTGAGGAAGTGATCCAAATTAGCTTATCATTCCCCCCTCTTCATCTTATCTCTTTATTTTTTAAATTGTGCTACATGTTAAGCGATGATAATCTCTATATCATTTATCCCAAACATGGTGTACATATATTGCTATTGACCGATGTTGTACCCCAAAATTTTCCCTCTCACTTATCAAGAATTTTCTCACAAGATCTCATTGGGCTCAAGACTGCACTAGGGTTTGATCAGCTCAAGATACCTCCTTATGCACTGATGACTCAAAATTAGGGTTTGAGTTTGCACATGGATTTTGGAACTTCTAATGCCCCATATGACTTTCATGGATTATAATGGACCCCCAATATTACTCATGTCAAGTTTCAAGCCTTGGATTACATTTTTGATCAGTCAATTGAGTAGTTGACCTAAAAATCAGTTGTATTAGGGAAAAAGTCAGCCATGGCCAATTTACAGTCAAACTTCATAATTTTTGATCCACGTCAAAATTTTAAACTCATATGTATCATTTGATCAAATTTGTACCACAACTCCTCAAGAAATTTGATAAAATCTCCAAAAGGGCAAAATGGTCAAAATTAGGGTTTTGACTGGGAAAGGGCAATTTCTGATTTTTGACCTAGAAAATGGTCAATTGGTTTAAGGCACGATCTAAAGAGCCCAATTTCATTATTTTTACCTAATGACATGGTTCAAAACATTGCAAGTCCATTGGATTGACAAATGAATTTTTCAGTCAACTGATCAAAAGTCAACTATATGCTGAAAAGTCAAACTTTGACTTTTTGGTCAAATTCAAGTTCCAAAGATCATAATTTATCAAAATATGTAAAAGTATGAAACTTATTCATGAAGAAATCAAAAATTCAAGATTTCATTTTGAAAAGTCAAAATTTATAAACTTAGAAATTTTCCGAAGTGTTGGAAATTTCATGTTTTTTTACAACTTTGAACAAAATTTTCACTATGATGCAAGATGATTCAAGAGAAACTTCCAACATGAAAGTTGTAGATCTCCATGAAATATACAACTTTTCTTTACACAACTCCTTCCAAAAAATTTGGATCTCAAGTTATAATTTTATGAACATGTGGTCATGAAACTAAACACTTAGTGAAATTTTGCCCTAATTTGGTCAGGATTTTGACCTAACTTCATGGCACTTTTCATATAGTTCCATGGGGAATCTTCAAAATCAATTAAAAGATGAGTTGTAGATAACATTTCAAGCTTTCCAAAATGTCAAATAACTCCTTGATATCATTCTTGAGTATGGAGAATCGAAGAGATGAAGTTAGGGTTTTGTCACTTGAATTACAAGTCATTTTTGATGAACACATGAACCAAATCCATGATAGGCTGTATAATCGTTGCTTTTCAGGCCTCAAACTTGTTTTTCACTCCATAATTAAATGTTTACACAGTTGTTAGGGCTTTGATCCAAGCAATTAAGCTATTATCCAAGTTGCATTTCCATTAATGACACAAAGTTAACATTGTCATTCTTGTAAAGCAAGATTTTTGCATAAAGTTCATTATTGAGCCTCTAACTTGTTCCCTCTGATCACACTCCATCCACAAAGTCAGAAGCAAGCTTGTTTAAAGCATAACCACTCTATCTTAGCAAGTACAAGGCATGGAAACTTGTTTTGTCAAAAAAATCACATGTTTAACTTAAACATGTAAATTTGAATTCTGATCAACTAGAGCACTCCAAACTTGTTACTTATAAATAAAGTAACTATTTGTGAGCTAAAAAACGAGCTTAAGCACCTTGAAATACACCAAAATTCTCTCAAATCATAAGTTTCCCAAAAAACTCCATGGTTTCACAATTTCTGACCTTGGACTTCAAACTCACATTTCCCTCGTGCGTTTCTTGGCCTATAGATTCTAAAGCTTCCTTACATCAAGTGTAACCTATCCCTGTCCCTATTTCATTACTATAACATCATTTACCCTATCCTCCATAACCAAAAACAGAGCATTGCACATTGATTTCTCCAGGTCATTTAAGCCACTCTCAACTCAAGCAAACCATTGCATTAGCTTCCTAGGACCTCAAGGAAGCTAACCTGATCATCACCACTGCCTGAAACAAACTCAAACTCCAAACACGATTTCCATTTTTGAGGTAAGTTTTCTGAACTTGGAACTCTTCATACAAGCATCATCAATAGTTTATTTGTGAACAAAACATGTAGATATCATTGCCCTGAAGCTAACCATGTCCATAATTTCTGTTAATTTTGCTTGAGCTTAGAGAATTTTGAAACTGAAATTTCTGAAATTTTTAGGGTTCAGATTAGGGACATTAAAATTCATGCTTATATTTTATCTATAGTTTTAATACTTTACATTTCTGGAATCGTGAGAAAATTTGCTACAAGTTTCATGTTTACAATTTTCATTTTTAATGAGAAATGAGCAACTTACAGTTTGTCTGGCTGGAGGTTGAAGATGTAGTCTTCAGAGCGCGTTTTGCCTTACTTATTTATGGATTTACTTATGTTAACAGATGTATAGCCACCCTAGTGGGAGAAGCGCGCGCCTGTAACCTATAGGACCTGGGTTCGAGCCCCATTGGTACCCTTTTCATTTTTTACATTTTTTACTTTTCTGATTTTTATGTTTTTTGCAGGCGCTGGGCCCCTTTGGGCCTGGCTTGTTTTTGGTTTTGCTAGCTCACCTCCCTATTGACTAATGGCACCCATGGCCCAAGTTTGTTTATTTATTTTTATTTATTTCATTTTTATTTTCTTAAATATATTTTCTAAATACTAAAAATAAATCATAAAATACAAAAAAATGATATATTTATATTTTGACTTAGTTTATTTTTTTTTCTCACAAAAACTTATTTTTATTAATTATAATTTATTTATTTTTTACTTATTATCTTGTAAATATAAATAAAATTAGGTCATTAGTTATTTTCTTTCATACTAATTTAAATACATTATTTTTGATATAAAAAAGACTAAAAATATTATATAATGCTATAAATATTTTCAAGATAAAAATACCAAAAAATACTTTTCTTATACTTATTGTCTTTTGATTAATTAATAGAACTAGTTTTTTTTACTTAAAATCATTTCTTAATAAAATTCAAATTTAATTAATTATTTACTTTATTTAATTAGGTTAAGCTAAAATCCCCTTTTCATGAAAATCAAACAAAGATACATTTTCTTTACATTTTGCATTTTTTGTACATTCATTCATTTTATACTTTGTATTTATTTATTTTCTTGTACATTGATATCAATTCAATATGGTTGTAATATACTAATTAGGTTTAAATTCTTGCAATCCCCATTCATGAATTTGTATACCCCCCTCCCCATAAATATTGTAATAGTGTAGTAACTTTAAATTTTGCAATTTATCGCTTTTATACAACATACTAGTAATTAGGGTTTGTACGGAAAGACTAAAACCAATACTTAGAAAATCCTAATTCAAGACAAAAACAAGCATGAAAACAATACACTTGCACACAAGCACCCATAGGGTTATTCCACTTGGTTGCCTTATACAAAATGGTCATATTACGCATGTAAGATATCTTAGCAAAAACAAGCAAATACAAGATCATAGTCCCTCGATGACACTATCTAAGTTGTCTTACAAATGATCTTAGTCCCTAAAAAAGAATGCTAAGATACCTTGCAACATTGCTAATCATGGTTATAGGATGACTCACGCCCGTCCCGTTTACATCCAAAGATAGGGTTGCTTACCAAATCAATGGTAAGACAACAATGTCAAAGGAATAGAAAATGAACAAGAAAGACATTTGAGTAGGTAGATTGCTCCTAATTACTTGCTCCATTTCAAAACAAAGATCCTTGCTATTTTCAAAAACAATCACCTACACTTTCAAACATCTTACAAACTTGAAAATTTTTTCAAAAGATCAACATCTTTGTATATATTAATACAAACAAGAATCATTACAAATATTGTCTAAATAATGGCTTCTTTACAAAATACTTTCAAAAACCTCACAAAACACAATTTCAAACAAAAAGCAAGTGATCTAGCAAGTAACTAAGAGCCCGTGGAAAACCCTGGCTAAAACGGGTGCTAATACCTTCCTTTTTCATAATCTACCCTCCGAACTCAAGAAATAATCTCAAAGGTCTTTTCTGTGCTTTTTCACCTTTCCTTTTGGATAAAAGAAAAGTCGATGGCGACTCTTGCTAACCGTAACATTTGCGATCAAACGCAAAACCCTCAAGTCAATTCTCCTAGCGTATCATAGAACTGGCGACTCTGCTGGGGAAAATTCTAAAAGTGAGGTTACCTTTGGGCTAGATCACATTTAGTTGCTTTCATTGTTTGACTTGTATGCTTTACATTATGGTTCTTTGTTTGGGTTTGAATCCTCTACCCGGATTTGGGATACAATATAGGTAAGTAGCAATACGTTATGGTATCTGTGCGGGGTATACCGACATGGTCTAAGCAATAGTTACGTTAGTGCGACATATTTGTGGGTATCGGTAGCCTTTGAGTAAATCAAAGAGAATACGGGACCGCTGAGTGATGCCATGAAGCACTAATGAACTTTTAGAACCTTTACTTGATCAACTTGGCCTTTAGGATGTAGTGAGATGGCCGACTTTGGTGCAGTCCGAAGTTGGTAGATACTCGATACTACACTCATTGAGGTTTGGGTTTTTGGGATATTTCGGTCGCCATTAAAGAGGCTCGTGCTGAAACAATGACCAAGGAAACAAACCAGTGATATTGAGCTCCTTAGAACCCAGTTACTATTACTAGGACAGGTTTGAGCCAACTAAACTTCAAGAGGATACTTACCTATAAAACTCCGTGCAAGCCTAAACCAAAGGATTCATTTGCTTTGTTTGTGTATACATACTTGTACATAACATCATGAACATCATAACATCATACACATTCACTAACCATTTCAAGGATTTTGGGATTCATCTTTGTTCTTGTTTTTTAGGATATGGATTCACTTCGCAGGAAAACTATTCAAGTCAACCTTGTAAGGATCCCTCCACAACTTAAGGAGCTAGCTTCAAGGATTGCTAAAAACTCTCCATTCACCGAGAGACATGGTCTCCTACTCAACTTGGTCACCTCCAACACAGATAAGGACATGATGAAAGTGCTCTTTCAGTTCTTTGATCCTTTACACCATTGCTTCACATTTCCCGACTATCAACTTGTTCCTACTTTGGAATAATTCTCCTGACTCTTAAGGATCCCCATTCTCTACCAACTACCTTTCAAAGGTACAAAAAGAGACCCAAAGCAAGAAGAGATTTCTCAAGCTCTACACTTGCACTTATCTGATGTCACAACTCATTGGGAAACAAGGAGTGGTGTCAAAGGTTTCCTAGAAAAGTTCTTGTTCGAGAAAGCCCAAAATTGTTGGAATTCCTTGGATTTGCAAGCCTTTGAGGAAATTGTGGCTCTCCTCATCTACAGGATGGTTTTGTTTCCAAATCCTGACCAACTCATAGATGTGAACGCCGTCAAAATCTTCATATCCCGCAACCCGATGCCTACATTGCTAGGGGACATCCTACACTCTTTTCACACTCGCACAATAAGGAAAAGAAGTGTCCTTATGTGTTGCGCTCCTCTCTTGGAAAAATGGTTTATTTCACATCTTCCCCAATCTGTATTAAAGAATGAGAAAGGTTCAAGTTGGTCACAAAGGTTGATGACGCTCAAACATTCAGACATTTATTGGTGCTCCCGATCCATAGAGAATGTTACTATTGTCATCTGTTATGGAGAATTTCCTAATGTCCCTTTACTTGGCATTAGTGGAGGTATCACCTACAACCCCTGCTTAGCCTTAAGACAGTTTGGTTATGCCCAAAGGGATGGCCCGTACGAGATGCTGATTCAACATTTGGTATTTGACTACGACAACGATGATCAAGGCCTTCGCCAGAGATTTATCCGATCTTGGAGGATGTTAAACAAGGTAGATGGCAAGACTTTGGGGCACAAGAATTACATCCATCTTGAGCCTTACCTCAAATGGGTACGAACTCGTGCTCAGAGTATTATGATGCCTTATCCCTCCATTCGCCCGGTAATCATAGAGCTTGTCACAGAAGGAGTTGTTCCATACACTATCCTACATCCTGACATGCCCACCTCTCTTGAAGACCTACAAAGGGATTGAATACAACTCAAAGGGGAGCGAGATACTTTCAAAGCCCAATTCTATGCAAGCGAGAAGAAGGTTTTGGAACTCACTAGACTACTTCATGAGGAGCAGACTCTAAATGCCTACATTGCACCAAAGAGGATGCGTACTACCTTTTTATCTTATAGTTTTTTTGTATTATTTTGCCCAAGAAGGCATTGATGTACTCAAAACTTTAATTTATTAATATAATGTGTGTTTCCTTTTTGTCTAAAACAAATTTGCATCTTAAAATCCTTGAAATCTTTGCATACGCATTTATCATTCATCATAACATAAGCAAGTTTCTTGCAACAAGTCTCCTCATCTCTCTACGGTTTATTTCAGTAAGATGGATCTCGAGCAAACAGTAAAGGACCTCCAAGCTCAGAATGCACAGTTCCAACAGTTGTTCTTAACTCTAGCCAAAGGACAAGAAGAGTTGAATACCTTGCTGGTTGAGGAGAAGAAAAGGAAGACAAAGAAGATAACCGGAGTTCTAAACATGGGAAGAAGATTCCAAGGGCAGACAAGAAGGGCCTTAGACTTTGCAACGACATCCGGTGAGAAAGAAAACCAAGATAGGAAGGGTAAAGAAATACTTGTCCAGTCAGAGTCAGAAGAGGAAGAGGAAGAAGAAGACTATTCTGAAGAACAATACCCTCCAGCTGATGACAAGTATAAACATCTTGAAGAGCGGTTGAGTGCAATGGAAATCCAAAAAGTGTCTGGCTTGGACTTTGAGGAGTTGGGGTTAGTATTGGGAATTTTCATTCCTCCAAAATTCAAAGCACATGTGTTTGCCAAATATGACGGAGTTTCATGCCCTAAAATGCATCTCCGGTCCTATGTGAGGAAAATCACGCCCCATACCGCTGACAAAGATTTATGGGTACACTTCTTCCAAGACAGTCTATCTGGAACTCAACTTGATTGGTTTTATCAGTTAGAAAGAGCCAATGTTCATAATTGGGAAGATCTTCCTGCAGCCTTTTACAAACAATACCAATACAACGTTGATCTTGCGCCTACCCGTACTCAGCTCCAGAGTATGGCCATGGTTTCAAGTGAAGGCTTCAAGGACTATGCGCAAAAATGGAGAGACTTGGATGGAAGAGTTCAACCTCCCCTATCTGAAAGAGAATTAGTAAACATGTTTTGGGGCACCTTGTATGGTCCCTTCTTCAATCACCTAATTGGGAGTTCATCGGAAGGTTTTACTGAACTGATATTGACCGGAGAGAGGGTAGAAGCCAGGATAAAAAGTGGAAAGATTCAAAAATATGCATCCTCTGCTGCTGTAAGGAAGCCATTTATCAGAAAGAAAGAAGTTGTTGCTGTTTATCCTCAGAGAAATCAAGATAGGGCCTAACTCCGTCCAATGGTCGGGGCTGTTATGATTCCTAAACTTGCGCCTGATCAACAAAGGAACAACCAACCAAGGATGGAAAGAACAGTTAGACAATTCACCAGAATTAACATGACCTTATCTCAAGTATTACCACACTTGCTAAGATCTAACCTAGTGACCTTGAAAGAAGCTCCAAAGAACCCTATCACAACCTCTCCTCACTATCATCCTAATGCCCGCTGTGCATACCACTCTGAGTGTCCCGACCATGACACTAATAATTGTTGGACTCTAAAGAACAAAGTACAAGACCTCATTGAAGCCAAAGAGATTGAATTCGATGCACCCGAAAAGCCAAATGTCATTTCTGCCCCTATGCCCAAACACTGCCATAATGACAATGCCATTGAGGAAGATATGTTTGTTACTTCAGTTGATGAACTTATGACCCCCTCCTTCCTATCAAAAAGAACTTATTGAATGCCAATGTTTTCCCAGGATGTGATGAAGGCTGTCATTCCTGTTTGTCCTCACCAACCAGCTGTCCTTTATTGAAAGCAGGCGTTATGTGCCTAATAGATAACAAGGAAATTTTGTTTGAAAAGACTTCTATTCCACCTGTTCCTTATAATGATGTTTCTATCATTACCATTTCCTCCAATTCTTCCAGGGTAATCTTAACAGGCCTTTTGCAGGTATTGGAAAGATTGTCGGAGATGGTTATTATAGCAATGTCATTGGTTGGAATCTCAAAGGTAACATGAGTAACATGAGTGATAGTATCAACAGGAGTCTTTTGAAAGAGGATCTCTTGGGTATCCATCAGGCGTTGGATGCCTGATTTCAACAGTGGGAAGTCAGTTTGCAAGTTTGAACAAAAGTAACAGTCTTTTCCACAACCTGGGAATATCTCGACTTTCATCAAATTCACTTTAATCACTGGTAACTGAGTCATTAATTCATTAAAGGTGGTGACATGAAGATCTTCCATAACGGCATGGACATTATGACCGTGCTTGGGCATTGGGGCAGAAATCACATTCGGCTTTTCGGGCGCATCGAATTCTACCTCCTTGGTGTCTATCAAGTCTTGGATCTTGTTTTTAAGAGTCCAACAGTTGTTGGTATCATGCCCTACACTGTCAGAGTGGTATGCACATTTTGCATTGGAATGATAATAAGAAGAAGAGGTATTGGGGTTTTTCGGCGCTTCTTTCAAGTTGGTAAGGTTCAGCTTTAACAAATGAGGGAGGACTTGAGCCGGTGTCATATTGATTCGGGTGAATTACCGCTGTGGCCTTTCTACCCTTTGCTGATTAGCTCTTGGTTGATTTCTTCGAGGTTGATCGGTTGAAGAGTTCTGAATCATCACAGCCCCGACCGTTGGTCGGCGCTCCGTTCTTCCTTGATTTTTCTGGTAATAAACAGCAGAAGCTTCTTTCTTGGCTGTGAAAGTCTTCTTAACAGCAGTGGAAGCAGTTGCGTCCTTCTGAATTTTACCACTTTTAATGCTAGCTTCGACCCTTTCACCGGTCAGAATTAATTCGGTGAATCCTGCAGATGAACTCCCGATTAAATGATTGAAGAATAGACCTGATATAGTCCCTAAAAACATGTCAACCAGCTCTATATCCGACAATGGTGGCTGCACCCTTCCAGCCAAATCCCGCCACTTCTGGGCATACTCTTTAAATCCCTCATTAGAGGCCATACCCATACTCTGTAGCTGAGTACGAGTAGGCGCTAAATCTGCGTTGTATTGGTATTGTCGGTAGAACGCAGCAGCCAAATCTTCCCAGTTATGAACCTCAGATCTCTCAAGTTGATAGAACCAGTCCAATTGCGTGCCTGACAAACTATCTTGAAAAAAATGGAACCAAAGATCTTTATCAGAAGAGTGAGGTTGGATCTTTCTGACGTAGGATCTCAGATGCATCTTTGGACAGGACAATTCGTCATACTTAGCAAATGTAGGTACTTTGAACTTGGGAGGAATGACGATCCCAACAACCAATCCTAATTCTTCGAAATCTAAACCAGGTACCCTTTGCAACTCCATGGCTGCCAACCGATTCTCAAGATTTTTATACTTATCATCCGCTGGGGGATATTTTTGCTCTGAGTAATCTTCATCCTCTTCCTCTTCTTCTTCTTCAGCTTCAGATTCAGAAGGCATTGCAACTCTTTACCTTTACCAGCCCCTTCATCAGACGTCGAGGGGAACTCGAGGATCCTTCTAGGATGGTTTTCAAACCTTCTTCCCATAGTGGCCATACCGGTCCTTTTCTTTTTCTTCTCTTTGTCTTTCCCTTTTTCCAACAGTGCTTTAAGTTCCTCTTGACCCTTTGCTAAGGTCATGAGGAGTTGCTGTAATTGTGAATTCTGTGCTTATAGATCCTTAACCGTGTGCTCCAAATCCATCTTGCTGAAATAAACAGCAGAAAGATAAGGAAACCTGGTGTGAAGACCTGTTTATGCATATGATGAATGATATGTTATTCATGTAATGCATTCAAGGATTCAGAAAATTCAAATTTGTTGCAAACAAAAAGAACCACGTCATATTAAGAAGAAATTTGTTAGTACATAAATGCCCCATGGGCAAAATATTACAAAATTCTTAATGTAAAAATACATTGCGCATCCTCTTTAGTGCGATGTAAGTGTTGAGAGTTTCCTCTTCGTGAAGCCGGCAGGTAAGTTCCAAAACCTTCTTTTCGCTGGCATAGAAGCTGGCTTCAAAAGTATTCCGTTCTTCCTTGAGTTGTATCCAACTCTTTTGTAATTCTTACAATGATGTTGGCATGTCAGGATGTAGGAGGGTGTATGGAACCTCTCCTTCCATGACAGGCTCTTTGCTCACGGGGAGAATGTGAGGGTATGGCATCATAAGACTCTGGGCGCGGGTTCGTACCCACTTGAGATAAGGCTCAAGGGGGATGGAATTCTTGTGCCCCAGTGTCTTACTATCCACTTTGTTGGGCATCCTCCAAGCTCTGGTAAACCTTTGTCGAAGTCCTTGCACATCGTTTTCGAAGTCAAAAACCAAGTCAGGGATCAGCATATCATGAGGACCATCTCTCCGAGCATATCCAAACTGCCTTAGAGCTAAACAGGGGTTGTAGGTGATGCCTCCCCTAATGCCAAGTAGTGGGACATTAGGGAATTCTCCGCAACAATCAATGATGATGACATTTTCTCTGGACCGAGAACACCAATGAACATCAGAATGTGTGAGGGTCATCAACCGTTGTGACCACCTTAAACCCTGCTCATTATTCAAAACTGTTTGGGGAAGGTGAGAAATAAACCACCTTGCTAGAAGAGGAGTACAACACATGAGAACACCTCTTTTCCTCATTGTTCGTGTGTGAAATGAGTGTAGGATGTCCCCAAGCAATGTAGTCACAGGATTCCGAGATATGAAAATCTTGACAGCATTTACATCTATAAGATGATCAGGATTTGGGAACAAGACCAACCCATAGATGAGGAGTGCCACAGTCTCTTCAAAAACTTACAGATCTAAAGAATTCCAGCAGTCTTGTGCCTTCTCAAACATAAACTTTGCCAAGAAACCCTTGACACCACTTCTGGTTTCCCAATGTCCTTTGATATCAGATGGTTGCAAGTGTAATGCTTGAGCAACATCTTCAGGCTTTGGTTCTATTTCCGTACCGTTGTAGGGTAGTTGATGGAGAATAGAAATCCTCAGGAGTTGAGAAAATTCCTCCAAGGTAGGTACTAATTGGTAATCAGGGAATGTGAAACAGTGGTGTAGGGGGTCAAAGAACTGGAAGAGAACTTTCACCGTGTCTTCTTAAATGTTGGAGTTGACCAAGTTGAGAAGTCTACCATGTCTTTCACTGAAGAGAGAATTCTCTGGAATTCTGGAAGTAAGCTCCTTGAGTTGAGGAGGGATTCTCACAAGGTTGACTTGAATTGTTTTTCTGCGAAGAGATTCCATGACCTACAAAACAAGAACAAAGATGAAGATCCAAACCCTTGAAATGGTTAGTGGATGCATATGATGCTTTATCATGTTCATGATGTATGCACAAGCATATGTACAAACAAGTCACACAAGATCCCAGTTTTAGGCTTGCATGAGGTTTCATAGGTAAGTACCCTCTTGAAGTTAGTTGGATCAACCTGTCCTATAAATAGTAATCGGGTTCTAAGGAGCTCAATATCACTGGATTATTTTCTGTGTTCATGGTTTTGGTTTAGCCACTTAACTGGCGACCAAAATATTCTAAGAAAACAACCCTCAATGAGTGTAGTATCGAGTATCTACCAACTTCGGACTGCACCAAAGCCGGTCATCTCACTACCCCTAAAAAAGGCCAAGATGGTCAAGTAAGGTTCTAAGAGTTAATTAGTGCTTCATGACATCACTCAGAGGCCCTGTATTCTCTTTGATTTACTCAAAGGCTACCGGTACCCACAAATATGTCGCACTAATATAGCTATTGCTTCAACCATGTCGCTATATCCCGCACAGTTTCCACAACGTATTACTATTTACCTATGAATGTTTCCCAAAAATCCGGGTGGAGGATTTATACCCAAACAAGAGAACCAAATGTAAAGCAATCAAAGCAATCAATATAAGCATGAAAAGGTGATCTAAACCCTAAGGTTACTCCACTTTTAAAGTATTCCCCAGCAGAGTCGCCAGTTCTGTGATACGGTGGGAGAACTGACTTGAGGTTTTGCGTTTGTGTTCGCAAATGTTTCGGTTTAGCAAGAGTCGCCACCGACTTTTTATTTTATCCTAAGGAAAGGTCAAAAAGCACAGGAAAGACCTTTGAGATGTTTTCTTGGGTTCGGGGAGTAGATTATGAAAAGGGAAGGTGCAAGCACCCTTTTCATCCGTGGTTATCCATGGTGTCTTAGTTACTTGTTTAGATCACTTGCTTTGCTTTTCCAATTGTTTGAAATGGTGCTTTGTGTGTAGTTTTGGAAGATGTTTTGAAAAGAGGCCATCATTGTGGCAATCTTTGTAATGATTCTTGTTTGAATGTATACAAAGGTGTTTTTGTCTTTTGAAAAGATTTCAATGTTTTGAAAGTTTGATTTGGATAATGTTTTGAAATTGTGTTGTGAAGTGTGTTTGGAAATAGCACGGATGTTTTTGCAAGATTTTGATCAAGTAACTAAGAGCTATCTACCCTATTTTACTCAAAGATCCTTCCTAATGTTTTTAACCCTTTTGACAGTGTTGTTTCACCATTGCATTTGGTGAACAACCTTGTGTTAGGATGTTAAATGGGACAGGCGCGGGTCATCCTGTAGACCATGATAGCAATTGTGTTAGGTATTTTTGGCAAATTTTTGAGGGACTTGATCATTTTTGTTTAGGCAACCAAGATAGCGTCATCGAGGGACTATGATCTTTTGTTTTGTTTTTGTTTTGCCAAAGTACCCAACATGCATAACATGGCCCATTTTTGGAGGCAACAAGTGGATTGTAACCCTAGGGGTGCAAGTGTGCATTGTGTTTGATTTTCATGCATATTTGTCTTTGATTAGGTCAAGCTACTTGTTGATTTGGATTTTTGCATACAAACCCTAATTCTCTAATCATGGCATAATTGAAAGCGTAAAGTGCGAGAATTTAAAATTCTAAGCTATTACAACATGATTATGGGGATGGGGGTACAATCTTTGAATGGGGGGTATTTGACAAGAAATATAAACCCTAGTTTACTATTACATCCAAATTGAATTCCCAAAGCATAAATATTAAATAGACAATATTTAAATAAACAAAATAAATAAATATAACAAATAATATGAATTATGCAAAAAAGGTTTTTGTTTGTTTATGTATGTAAAAGTATATTTAATGTAAAATAGTAAAAAGAAATGAATAAAAAAAAGATTAATTTTATTTGTTTAAGGGTAAACCCTAATTTCTTTAAGAAAATAAACATATTATATTATTTATATACAATAAAATATATTAATATGTACAAAAATAAAATATGCTAAGAAAAAGTATTTTTTAGTATAAATAATAATAAAAATAAAATGTAATATTTTGTATTTTTATTCTAGAGTATTTTAATAAAATAAAAAGTATATATTTATATATGTATATTAATCAAATTAAATATGTACAATATAAAATAAAATATGTGCAAAAATAAAATATATTTAAGAAAATATTTTTAGTATGAATAAAAATAAAGAACAAAAATAAAAGTATAAATTACATATTATTTTCAAGTTTAAATAAATTATAAAAGTATTTAAAAGCTTTTTATGTTGGAAAAAATTAAAATAAAATGTAAAATAAATGTAAAAAATTTATGAAAATATTTTTGAGCATTTTTTATATCTGGAAATAAATAAACAAAATCAAAAATGAAAACAAAAATGCAAAAATATGACAATACAAGAAATTGGGCCATGGGGTGCAAAATTGAAAATGGGAGGTGTCAAAAGCAAGCCAGGCCAAGCCCAACCCAAGCCAACTTCATCTTCAACCTCCAGACTTTGTAAACGCGTGCGCCTGGTTCAAATTCTAGATCCTGTATACGAGCTCTATTGCAAAAACTCACAACATCAAACTTGTTGGGAATTTCAAGACGGTTCTAACCATATAAAAAACTAATCCTAACTCTCAAAGACCAGAGAGAATTTCTCTGGCCCTAAAATCTGACCTAGTTTTTTCAGCATGTTCATGGATGAAATTCTCCTAGCACACTTAATATAAATAAAAACTAAGCATATGTACAGCTTCATGGCAATGAACACTACATTTTGTATTCACAAACCTAAGGCTAAATGTTCCTAAATAGAGAGATAGAAAGTGAAGAAAAACCCGTTTCAGTTGGATTCGTGTAGGGCAATGCAGTGCTTCTCAACAAGGTTTGAGATGTCTGGTAGCTTGCCTGAACTTCACTTGACCTTCTCCAATAGCTAGCTTGCCTTGAATGTCCTTGAATCAGTCTATAGAACTCAACCTGCACAAGCTTGAAATGAAAATGGTGATCACTGTAAATGGAGTTACATTTGGTATTTGAGGTTTGGGATAGCTTGAGTGAGTTGAATGGAAGGTGTTTGAAGCAACTTGGGGCAAAACGCACGAGCCAAATGAGTCGTGGAACTCAAGTTGCAACACCTGCCCTATTTTTCCAAAGAAATGTGATTTCTGGCTATGGGATGTTTAGAGGCTCAAACAATCGTGTTTCTATCTCAAAGGGGTGTGAGAAATATGTTTTGAATGTTTGCACAAGTTGATCTTTACTGGTTTTTCAATTCTAAGGATTTGGACAAGTTTCTTGTTTTTGAGGCAAGAATGTGGAAGTGATATGTAACAGGCTTATGCAGGCTATACAACATCATCTAACCTCTGCTCTTGGCCCCCCTAATCAGTGGATTTGTTTAGCTGCAAGAGATTTGGCTCTATGCTCAAGGATTATGGTTTTGACATAAAGCAAACTTTTGCAAAAATGGAAATGTGCCTTTTACCATTTAGGGATTAATCTTGTGTACAATGCTGTAATGACCATAACAATGTATTAGCCCAATGGATTTGCATTAAATTATGGAGTGTGAAGTGTTTTAGAGGCCTGCAAACTAGTGTAAGGCATGCTGACTTGAAAATGCAACTTGTATGAACATGAATTTGCCATGGATGAAAAGTGAGTTTTTGCCAACTTCAAGCCTTCGATTCTCCCTAACCACAAATGTGTTTGAGGAGTTCTTGGACAATTTGGAAAGTTTGCAACATGCTCTATAATACATCTTTGAAATTAAACTTGAGACTCCAAGTGGAACTATGTGAAAAATGGCCAAGGAGATAGGTCAAAATCCTGCCTAAACTAGGGCAAAATTTCACTAAGTTAAAAGTTTTAGGGACCCTTGTTCCAAAAATCATAACTTGAGATCCAAGATTCTTTTGAGAAAACTTTATGAATCAAAGTTGTAGAATTTGTGGAGGACTACAACTTTCATGTTGTAAGTTTTGTTTGAATCCATTTGCATCATGGTGAAAATGTGGGGCAAACTTGGGAAAAGTTAAGAAAATTTCATAACTTAGAAAATTTCTAAGTTATGAATTTTTTCAACTTTAAACCCTAATTTGCAGTTTTGGGTTTCATGATGAAAAAGTTTCACAATTTGATATATCTTGATGAAAAATGACCCTTGGCACTTGATTTTGACCAAAAGGTCAAAGTTTGACTTTTCAGTGTACAGTCAAATTTTGATCAGTTGACTGAAAAATTCATCTGTCAATCCCATGCATTTGAGATCTTTTGAACTTGTTGAATAGGTCAAGATGATGCCATTGAGTCCTTGAGTCCATGGTTGAACCTAATTTTCCATTGGCTAGGTCAAAAAGTCAGAAATTGCCTTTGTTCAGTCAAAACCCTAAAAATGACCATTTTGCCCTTTTGGTGATCTGATCAAATTTCTTGTGAAGTTGTGGTCCAAACTTGATCCAATGGTTCATATGTGTTCATAATGTTGATGTGGGTCAAAGTTCACGAGGTTTGACTGTAAATTGGCCACAATTGACTTTTTCCCCAATATAGCTGATTTCTAGGTCAATTGTCCAATTGACTGGGCAAAAATTTGATTCAAGGCTTGAAACTTGGTATGGACAAACTCATGAGCCCAACATGAAGCATGAAATTCAATTTGAGCATTGAAGGTCCAAAAATCCCTATGCAAACTCAAACCCTAATTTAGGTCATCAGTGCAAGGAGATGTCTTGAGCAGTGTAAACCCTAGCTTAGTCTTGAGTTCCAAGAGCCGTGTGATGAGAAATGTTGATAAAATGAGAGGGAAAATTTTGGGGTACAACACCAAGAAAAATCTGCCGATCAGTTCTAAGACTGCGTAGCCAGCTTGACTGTAGATAATGGTCTAGGCTTTTCGGATACTGATTTAACGCTAAGAGGATAGAAGCATAATGAGGCATTGCCTGTCTTAGTGGAATGCAGGGGCACAACCTTGGCTCATGTCTTGGTGGACACTGGCTTATCTCTGAATGTATTTCCTAAAAAGGCTCTTGATAGGCTTGATTGTGAAGGATTAACATTGAAACCAAGCAACATAGTAGTGAGAGCTTTTGACGGCTCAAAAAGGACGGTGCATGGGGAAGTGGATATCCCCATAAAGGTTGGAACCCAAACATTTGATTCAACTTTTTATGTAATGGATATTCGCCCTTCATACTCCTACTTGCTAGGCCGACCATGGATTCACAATGCTGGCGCTGTTACTTCTATGTTGCACCAAATGCTGAAGCATCTGATTCAAGGGAAAATTATCACAGTTCATGGAGAAGAAGAGTATATGATCAGCCATCTCAATTCCTTCAGATATGTGGAATTAGATGGTGAATTTATTGAAACTCCATTCCAAAACTTTGAAGAAGGCCCGCAAGATGTGGCAGTAACCAAGGTTGTTCCCAAGATCACAAGGCCTCCACTCTGGATGTCATCTTTGAAGGATACAAAAGCTGTGATAGAAGAAGGTGGGTGCACTATTTGGGGACAACTCCCAGATATCCCATACAAGTTTGACAAGTTTGGCCTGGGTTTTACTTCAGGTGCTCAAAATACTGTACGCCGCGCTCGTGCTGGAGGAACACCCCTGAAGATCAACAACTGTGAAGTCAACGCGGTAGAGGATGATGAAGATGGATGCAACCTGGAGGATTGGATCTTCCCAAATGTCACTTGAGGGCTCAACAAATGGGAGGCTAGAGATTTTGTCCTGATCACTTTTATCCCACAGTAATTTGTCTTTACATTTTGTTGGATCTGTAATATTAAAACAATTCAGACTCTTAAAACCTTGCGTCTTACCCAAGGCACAATGGTCCATTTGTAAGGGTTATTATCTCATTTCCATATGACATCAATGAATCATGGGCGTTTTGCATATAAACTTTGTGCTTATTGTTTTCCTTTTTTACATTTTCATTTCTTTTAAAGATATCTATACCCTTACACACACTCACACTCACAATGTAGGTCTACATCCATTCGGGATCCCATGGATAATGGTTCTGCTATGGCTTTTTGTGACTCTGAAAATCTAATCTACCAAGCCGAAGATGAGGGTGAGGAAGATTTTGAAGTACCAGGGGAACTTTCCAGATTACTACAATAAGAAGAGAGGACCATTTAGCCCCACAAGGAACCCGTGGATACAATCAACCTAGATACCGAGGAAGACAAAAGAGAAGTCAAGGTGGGTGCCAATCTGGAACCCAGTGTCAAAAAGCGTCTAATTCAGTTGCTACACGAATATGTTGAGGTCTTTTCCTGGTTGTATGAAGACTTGCCATAACTTGATGCAGATATTGTGGTACATCGTCTACCTACAAAAGAGGATTTCCCACCAGTAAAATAAAAGGTCTGTCGCATGCGACCAGATATGTTGGAGAAGATTAAAGTAGAATTCATGAAACAATTTAACGCTGGATTCTTGGACGTCACCTCCTATCCGAAATGGGTTGCCAATGTTGTTTCCGTGCCCAAAAAGGAAGGCAAGGTATGAATGTGCATGGACTACAGAGATTTAAATAGGGAAAGCCCTAAGGATGATTTCCCACATCCCCACATTGACATCCTAGTTGACAATACGATACAACACAAAGTGTTTTCCTTCATGGATTGTTTCTCAGGTTATAACCAAATCAAAATGGCACCTGAGGACATGTAGAAAACAACATTTGTCACACAGTGGGGCACATTCTGCTACAAGGTTATGCCATTCAGAGTGAAGAATGCTGGGGCAACTTATCAGCGTGCCATGGTAGCTCTATTTCACGACATGATACATCATGAAATAGAGGTCTATGTGGACGACATGATAGCTAGATCTCAAACAGAAGAAGAGTGTCTTGATCATTTACAGAAACTATTTGAGAAACTAAAGAAGTACAAGTTGAGGTTGAACCCAAATAAATGCACGTTTGGAGTAAGGTCTGGTAAGCTCCTAGGTTTTGTCGTCAACAATAAGGGTATTGAAGTAGATCTTGCCAAAGTGAAAGCGTTACAAGAAATGCCTGCTCCTCATACTGAGAAGGAAGTTAATGGATTCTTGGGACGTTTAAACTACATTGCCAGATTCATTTCTCACCTGACAACTACTTGTGAACCAATCTTCAAACTATTGAAGAAAGATCAAATAGTCAAATGGAATGATGAGTGCCAAACTGCTTTTGACAAGATCAAAGAGTACCTGCAAGAGCCTCCTGTTTTGATGCCACCAGTCGAGGGAAGACCATTGATCATGTATCTGACTATTTTGGAAAATTCAATGGGGTGTGTGTTGGGGAAGCATGACGAGTCTGGCCGAAAAGAGCACGCTATTTATTACCTGAGAAAAAATTTTACCGACTGTGAAACAAGATATTCACTGCTTGAGAAAACTTGATGCGCTCTGGCATGGGCTGCTCGCCGGCTAAGTTAGTATATGCTGACCCATACTACCTTGTTGATATCTAAAATGGATCCAATAAAATACATCTTCGAGAAACCTGCTCTCTCTGGAAGAATAGCGAGATGGAAGAGGATCCTGACAGAATATGACATACAATATACTACCCATAAAGCTATAAAGGGTAGTGTACTAGCTGATCACCTTGCTCACCAAGCTGTAGAAGACTACCAGTCCATGAAGTTCGAATTCCCAAATGAAGACATCATGATGGTAAACAACTATGAAGAATTCAGACCATATGACGAACCTGAACAAGGATCCCGATGGACCCTGGTTTTTGATGGGGCATCTAACACACTCGGCAATGGTATTGGCGTTGTACTCATATCTCCTGAAGAATGTCATACTCCTTTTACGGCAAGACTCTTCTTCAATTGTACAAATAACATGGTGGAATACTAAGCGTCCATTTTTTGGTCTCAAAGCTGCCATAGACTTGGGGATCAAATCTTTGAATGTATTTGGAGATTCAGCTTTGGTTATTAGTCAGATCAAAGGGGAATGGGACACCAAACACCCTAACCTTATCCCTTACAAAGAATATGTTTTGACATTTCTCCCATATTTTGAGAAGATTACTTTCGACGATTTCCCGCGAGAAGAAAATCAGCTAGCAGACGCACTAGTCATAATGTCAACTATGTTTAAGCTTAAATGGGATAACGAGGCTCCCTAGATCTCCATTGAATGAAGGGATGAACCAGCACACTGTCACGAGATTAATACTGAAGAAGTAATGGACCATCCTTGGTTTCATGAAGACAAGAGGTATCTCGAAACCCAAGAATATCCAGAAGGAGATTCATTCAATGATAAGAAGTTCTTAAGGAGATTCTCTGCTAAATTCTTCCTTAGTAATGGCATTCTTTACAAACACAACCATGACTCTGTGTTACTTCGGTGCGTAGACAAGGTTGAAGCTTAAAGGATCATGGATGAATTACATGAAGGAACTTTTGGAACCCATTCCAGTGGGCATACGATGGCAAAGAAAATCCTACGGGAAGGCTATTACTAGTCTACCATGGAAGTAGATTGTTATCAACACTCTCGAACTTGCCGCAAGTGTCAGATTTATGCTGACAAAGTACATGTACCTTCGATTCCTCTGAATGTCTTGACGGCTCCTTGGCCCTTTGCTATGTGGGGAATTGACATGATTAGGGAAATCGAGCCAACAACATCCAATGGACACCGCTTCATTTTAGTGGCCATTTACTATTTTACCAAGTGGGTAGAGGCATCTTATTTTGCTTCCGTTACCAAGAATGTTGTCGCCCGGTTCATCAAGCAGAATCTCATATGTCGTTACGGTATCTCGGAGAGGATCATTACAGACAATGGTACGAACCTGAACAATACTATGATCACCACCTTGTGTGAGCAATTCAAGATCCAGCATCACAATTCTACCCCTTACCGGCCGAAGATGAATGGTGTTGTCAAAGCCGCAAATAAGAACATTAAAAAGATCATACAGAAAATGGCAGTCACATACAAAGACTGGCATGAGATGCTACCATTCGCTCTCCATGGATATCGTGCAATAGCTAGCACATCAACATGGGGCCAATCCCCTATCTGAGAATTATGAAGGATGCACAGTCGAATGAAGAAGATTGGATCCAAACTCGACTTGATCAACTAAACTTGATTGATGAGAAAAGGCTTACTGTTGTCTGTCATGGTCAAATGTATCAAAAACGGATGCTCAAGGCTTTCAACAAAAAGGTCAGACGACAAGTGTATCAAGTTGGAGATCTGGTGATCAAACGCATCATACTACCGCAAGGTGATCCCAGGGGCAAATGGACTCCTACATATGAAGGACCATTTGTAATCAAAAACATATTCTATGGTGGCACAATGATCTTGACCACCATGGATGGTGACGACCTGCCGCACCTGCAAACACAGCCATAGTCAAAAGATACTACGCATAAGAGACCCGCTAGGTTAACACACCTAGGCAAAACAAGGGAATCCCGGCTAACCAAAAAGGTTCGGGCAAAAATTAGGGATAAAACAAAAAAATCTGTACAACCGGCAAGCTGAAAACCCGAAAGGGCGGCTTGGGAAAAAAAGGGTATCCCGGTGGACTGAAAACCCGAAAGGGCGGTCCAGGAAAAAGTTAGGGAATTAAAGCGTATGACTATGTCCCGTTGGATCACCGTACGGACAACCTTTGGCTTCCACTGACAAACTCAGAGGTTCTGATCAATTCAATCATCTTCAGACAAGGCAACAAATAGACAAGATGCTTAGAGACACGAAGGCTATAGCAGAATGGGAACCCCATGGGATTATTGCACATAGCTATCTTTTCTTTGTATCAAAATTTTCATTTTTTACGATGACATTCTCTTACTAGAATGTTTGTCTCGTTGTACAAAAATAATTACTCAAAGTCAATACAAAGATATCCATTTTTAAAGTGCAAAAACTATTTGTTTTTCTTTTCTCTTGTGTTTTGTTTACAAAAACGTCCAATGATTCATTGTTGAACATATGCATTTGAACATAATTATTGTTTACAAATAAACAAAATAAAAGACAATCGTTGATGGCTTTAAGGGATAGGGAAATCTCTCTAAGTTTATCTCTATAAAATTCCCCACAATGTGCAGTTTAATCCCCAGCGGAACAAAGCTTCCAGTTTATCAATCCCCTGTAGAAGTCGCCATATTTCTCAGAATTCCCCAACCAAGATTTTTCAAACAGTACACGACATTCCCCTTACAACAAAGTTTATTTATCTACAGGGAAATTCATCAGCACTTCAACTTCACAACATGAAGACTTATACTACATATCCTCAGCAGTGGACAGGGATTTATTTTCCCCAATCCAATAGCAGTATAATAGAATTAGCTCACATGCGCATACATCGCACCCATATATCATAAACATTGATAACACGAATGCGTTATACCATGCATTTCATGCAACATAACATTACATATTATCTAAAATTTTACCTTTTTCAGGATAAGATTAATCAAAAGCTACCATTAACAATGTTCAAAGTTTTCATATACAGTTCATATACGCTCCAGGCACGAATTTTGTTATGATACTCATTCAGATCCAACTTTCAGATACAGTTCAGATATGCTCCAGACACAGATGCCATTCTAATACTCATTCTGATCCAACTTTCAGATAAAGTTTAGATACACTCCAAACACGGATGCCATTCTGATACTCATTCATATCCAACTTTCAGATACAGTTCGGATACGCTCCAAACACGGATGCCATTCTGATACTCATTCAGATCCAACTTTCAGATACAGTTCAGATATGCTCTAGACACGGATGCCATCTTGACACTCATTCAGATTCAACTCTCAGATACAGTACAGATACGCCCCAAACACGGACGTCATTCCAATACTCATTCTTTCAGCTTACAAATTACAATTCAACAATCACTTTTGGATGGCATCTACAAGCCCATCTCCAACAACTTTCTAGCACCTCTCCAAATGGAATCTATAAGCCCATTCCCTCTACCATCACATCACCGAGTGCAAATTTTTGGGCACTCTAGTGTCCAATCATCTTCCACCTCCGAGCCACGAATGGAAAAACTCGCCAATCTAACTCTTCAGGCTTAAGAAGATTGAACAGGGGCAGTTGTTGTACCCCAAAATTTGCCCTCTCACTTATCAATAATTTGCTCACAAGTTCTCCTTGGGCTCAAGACTACACTAGGGTTTGATCAGCTCAAGACACCTCCTTATGCACTAATGACTCAAAATTAGGGTTTGAGTTAGCACAGGGATTTTGGAACTTATAATTCCCCATATGACTTTCATGGATCATTATGGACCCCCAAGATTACTCATGTCAAGTTTCAAGCCCTGGATTACATTTTTGATTAGTCAATTGAGTAGTTGACCTAAAAATCAGTTGTATTAGAGGAAAAGTCAGCCATGGCCAATTTACAGTCAAACTTCATAATTTTTTATCCACATCAACATTTTAAACTCATATGTATCATTTTATCAAATTTGGACCACAACTCCTCAAGAAATTTGATCAAATCTCTAAAAGGGCAAAATGGTCAAAATTAGGGTTTTGACTAGGAAAGGGAAATTTCTGATTTTATACCTAGAAAATGGTAAGTTGGTTTAAGGCATGATATCAAGAGTCCAATTGCATTATTTTGACCTAATGACATGGTTCAAGACATTGCAAGTCCATTAGATTGACAAATGAATTTTCCAGTCAACTGTATACTGAAAAGTCAAACTTTGACTTTTTGGTCAAATTCAAGTGCCAAAGATCATAATTCATCAAAACATGTCAAAATATGAAACTTATTCATCAAGAAATCAAAAAGTTAAGATTTTATTTTGAAAAGTCAAAATTTCTAAACTTAGAAATTTTTCTAAGTGTTGGAAATTTCATGTTTTTTCACAACTTTGAACAAAATTTTCACCATGATGCAAGATGATTCAAGAGAAACTTCCAACATGAAAGTTGTAGATCTCCATGAAATCTACAAATTTTCTTTACAAAACTCCTTCCAAATTTTTTTGGATATCAAGTTATAATTTTATGAACATGTGGTCATGAAACTAAACACAGTGAAATTTTGCCCTAATTTGGTGAGGATTTTGACCTAACTTCATGGAACTTTTTCATATAGTTCCAATGGGAATATTCAAAATCAATTCAAAGATGGGTTGTAGAGAACATTGCAATCTTTCCAAAATGTCCAAGAACTCCTTGGGATCATTCTTGAGTAGGGAGAATCGAAGAGATGAAGTTAGGGTTTTGTCACTTGAATTACAAGTCATTTTTGATGAACACATGAACCAAATCCATGCTAGGCTTCATAATATTTGCTTTGCAGGCATCAAAGTTGTTTGTCACTCCATAATTAAATGTTTACACATCTGTTAGGGCTTTGATCCAAGCAATTACGCTATTATACAAGTTGCATTTCCATTAATGGCACAAAGTTAAAATTACCATTCTTGTAAAGCAAGCTTTTTGCATAAAGTTTATTCTTGAGCCTCTAACTTGTTCCCTCTGATCACACTCCATCCATAAAGTCATAAGCAAGCTTTTTTAAAGCATAACCACTCTATCTTAGCAAGTACAAGGCATGGAAACTTGTTTTGTAAAAAAAATCACATGTTTAACTTAAACATGTAAATTTGAATTCTGATCAACTAGAGCACTCCATACTTGTTTCTTATAAATAGAGTCACTATTTGTGAGCTAAAAAACGAGCTTAAGCACCCTGAAATACACCAAAACTCTCTCAAATCATAAATTGCCCAAAAAACTCCATTGTTGCACAGTTTCTGACCTTGGACTTCAAACTCTCATTTCCCTCGTGCGTTTCTTGGCCTTTTAGTTTCTAAAGCTTCCTTACATCAAGTGTAACATATCCCTGTCCCTATTTCATTACTATAACATCATTTACCCTATCCTCCATAACCAAAAATAGAGCATTGCACATTGATTTCTCCATGTCATTTCAGCCACTCTCAACTCAAGCAAACCATTGCATTAGCTTCCTAGGACCTCAAGGAAGCTAACCCGATCATCACCACTGCCTGAAACAAGCTCAAACTCCAAACAAGATTTCTAGTTTTGAGGTAAGTTTTCTCAACTTGGAACTCTTCATACAAGCATCATCAATAGTTTATTTGTGAACAAAACATGTAGATATCATTGCCCTGAAGCTAACCATGTCCATAGTCTCCATTAATTTTGCTTGAGCTTAGAGAATCTTGAAACTGAAATTTCTGAAATTTTTAGGGTTCAGATTAGGGCCATTAAAATTCATGCTTATCTTTTATCTATAGTTTTAATACTTTACATTTTTGGAATTGTGAGAAAATTTGCTTAAAGTTTCATGTTTATAATTTTCATTTTTAATGAGAAATGAGCAAGTTACAGTTGGTCTGACTAGAGGTTGAAGATGAAGTCTCCAGGGCGCGTTTTGCCTTACATATTTATTAATTTACTTATGTTAACGGATGTATAGCCACCCCAGTGGTAGAAGCGCACACCTGTAACCTATGGGACTTGGGTTCGAGCCCGAGTGGTACCCTTTTCATTTTTTACATTATTTACTTTTCTGATTTTTTTGTTTTTTGCAGGCGCTGTGCCCCTTTGGGCCTGACTTGTTTTTGTTTTTGCTAGCTGACCCTCCTATTGACTAATGGCACCCCTAGCCCAAGTTTGTTTATTATTTTTATTTATTTCATTCTTATTTTCATAAATATATTTTCTAAATACTAAAAAAATCATAAAATACAAAAAAATGTTATATTTATATTTTGACTTAGTTTATTTTATTTTTCTCACAAAAACATATTTTTATTAATTATACTTTATTCATTTTTTACTTATTATCTTGTAAATATAAATAAAATTAGGTTATTAGTTATTTTCTTTCATACTAATTTAAATACATTATTTTTTATATAAAAAAGACTAAAAATATTTTATAATGCTATAAATATTTTCAAGATAAAAATACCAAAAAATACTTTTCTTAAACTTATTGTCTTTTGATTAATTAATAGAACTATTTTTTTTTACTTAAAATCTTTTCTTAATAAAATTCAAATTAAATTAATCATTTTCTTTATTTAATTAGGCTAAGCTAAAATCCTTTTTTCATGAAAATCAAACAAAGATACATTTTCTTTACATTTTGCATTTTTTGTACATTCATTCATTTTATACTTTGTATTTATTTATTTCCTTGTACATTGATATCAATTCAATATGGTTGTAATAGACTAATTAGGTTTGAATTCTTGCAATCCTCATTCATGAATTTGTATACCCCCCTCCCCACAAATGTTGTAATAGCGTAGTAACTTTAAATTTCATAATTTATCGCTTTTATATAACATACTAGCAATTAGGGTTTGTATGGAAAGACTAAAACCCATACTTAGAAAACCCTAATTCAAGACAAAAACAAGCATGAAAACAATACACTTGCACACAAGCACCCTTAGGGTTATTCCACTTGGTTGTCTTATACAAAATGGTCATACTACGCATGTAAGGTATCTTAAGAAAAAGAAGCAAATACAAGATCATAGTACCTCAATGACGCTATCTAAGTTGCCTTACAAATGATCTTAGTCCCTAAAAAAGAATGCTAAGATACCTTGCAACATTTCTAATCATGGTTATACGATGACCCACGCCCGTCCCATTTACATCCAAAGATAGGGTTGCTTACCAAATCAATGGTAAGACAACAATGTCAAAGGAAAAGAAAATGAACAAGAAAGACATTCGAGTAGGTAGATTGCTCCTAATTACTTGCTCCATTTCAAAACAAACATCCTTTTTATTTTAAAAAACAATCACCTACACTTTCAAACATCTTAAAAACTTGAAAACATTTTCAAAAGATCAGCATCTTTGTATACATTCTTACAAACAAGAATCATTACAAAGATTGCCTAAACATTGGCTTCTTTACAAAATACTTTAAAAAACCTCACAAAGCATAATTTCAAACAAAAAGAAAGTGATCTAGCAAGTAACTAAGAGCCCATAGAAAACCGTGGATGAAAAGGATGCTAATACCTTCCCTTTTCATAATCTACCCCCCGAACTCAAGAAATAATATTAAAGGTCTTTCCTGTGATTTTTCACCTTTCCTTTTGGATAAAAAAAGTCGGTGGCGACTCTTGCTAACCGCAATATTTGTGATCAAACACAAAACCCTCAAGTCAATTCTCCCACCGTATCACAACCGGCCTCAAAATAGGTGCAACTTCTACATAAGTCTACTTACGATTGCTTAACATAGCTCTAAATTTTGTCCCTATTTGAGAAAATGATCATTCGTGGACCAAACTTATGTTTGCAAGCCCAAGTATATTAATTTTAACCCTTTGATCCAATAACATTGATATTTATTGTTAGGAGGCTTTGGTTCTACCAATCCTCCAATGGATCTTCATCAATTTTGGTCAATGCGGATCACTTAAACATCGTTGATCATTAAATGTTACCTTGAAGATTATTAAATGGATGATATACTTGACAAAAAGAAAATACAACTTGTTGTTGAGACGCTTTGGTTCTACCAATCCTCCAATGAGTTCCAAATGCAAGTTTCAAGATGATCTGAAGATGTGAAAAACACAAGATGGGGGGTTGAATTGTAAAACTTTAAAACAAATGGTTTGACAACAAGGTATTTTTATCCTGGTTCGTTTGATCTCAAACTACTCTAGTCCACCCGTCAAGGTGATTTCGCCTCTCTCCAACGAGGTCTTAATCCACTATATTCAAAAGGATTACAATAGCTACTTTAACAACTGTTAAAGCCTTCTTGAGTATAACCACAAACCGGTTTATCTCAAGGAAATATCTTACAAATAATTGAACAATAATGTGATAATTACACAACTTAAGCTTGGAATAAACTGAATTTGCTAAAGCGTTTGAGTAAGCGTGGTTTGAAGGCATGACAAATTATGTTAGTGCATGCGTGCGTCTTTTCTCAAGCAGAGTTGTTTATATAGCCATGGCAAAGATACGTTGACCATAAAGCCTGTTTAATGATAATAACACACTTTCCTTTATGAGAAGATCTTGTCTTGAAGAGAGTCGTTAGCATTTAATTCTGTCTTGAATACTTAGTAACGCTTCAGAGTCTTCTTTGCTTTAACTTATGATAACGCTTCTGAGTGATGATAACTTGGTAAAGATCTTTGATTAGAGTTAGAGTGTATATGTTTATGCGCTGATTCTGGTCATCAAGCTTCAACGTATGATCTGGTAGCTTCAGCGTGTAGCACATGTTACTGATCTTCTGATGCTGACATATTACTGATCTTCTGATGCTTCTGATGCTGATGCTGATTCCATCAGAACTTCTGTATAAACAAGACATAATTTTAAGAAGCATATTTGTCTTATATATAAATCTTACAATTTATTTATTCTTTGTATTTTGTTATCATCAAAACTCTAATTAAGGGTTGTAGAATCAAACTATGTTCTAACAATCTCCCCCTTTTTGATGATGACAAAAACCAGATTTTTTCAATTAAAAATAAAGAATAAAAAGTATAGAATGAAGAAGAGAAAACGCCCCCTGAGTTGATTACTTCCCTTTAATTCCATGAGTCTTTGAGCATCATAACTTTACTGTATCTTTCATCAGAATTTTGTACCTGTAAACTTTTTAGAAGAAATAAATTTAAATAGATCAGAATGATTGAGACTTATGTCTCAGTAATCCATTATTGAAAAATATCTTATTCTTTCTCCCCCTTTTTGTCAGTTATCAAAAATAAAAAATAATCAGAGCCAAAATGCATTTATATTAAAAACCAGAAGCAATGATAAGTTCAAAACAATGTAAAAATATTACAGATAAACAAGTTATAAAAACAAGGAAATTCTAAGAGGGAAGAGGTAGACGTGTGAACAGAGCTTCCAACATGCTCTTGATCTGGGT
The DNA here is from genome assembly GCA_948472305.1 of Vicia faba. Lineage (NCBI taxonomy): Eukaryota > Viridiplantae > Streptophyta > Magnoliopsida > Fabales > Fabaceae > Vicia > Vicia faba. Next base: position 110,957,848 of record OX451735.1, read on the forward strand.
GTTGGTTTCCTGTTGCTGGGTTAACATGCTCGTGATTGCATCAATTTTGTCGTCCTGTTTGTCCATTCTTTCCTTCATCAAAATATCAGATCTTTTCAGGTCTTCTAGAGTCCACCTATCAAAGGAGGAAGCTTGAGAATCTTCAGTAACAGGATGCTTCTCAGAGCTTTCTGCAATATCTTCTTTTTGACCCAGTGCTTCAGCAGGAACCATCTGTTCTGGAGTAACAATCAGATTGAGATCTTTAGATGCTGGACGATGTTCAGACCAGGGAGCAATGTCCAGAGGAAGAACTTCTTCCTTAAGCAGCTTTCTTAGAACTGGACCTTCAATTTCTTTCAGCAGATTGCTGAAGTTCTGTTGAGCTTGTCTGTAGCTTTGTTCTTGCAACTTATGAGTTTCAGAACATACCCATCTTCTGAACTTTGTCCAAAGGTAGTCTGATGCAGCAGGATCAATCAACTCAAGACTAGCTTGTTTCAGAGAATTGATCTACTTATGTACTTATGTTTCAAATGTCAATAAGCTAGTACCAACATCTGGATGTTTTGGTTTTGGGATAGCTGTTTTGTGGGTTATGGCAGCAAGACGTTCAAAAATTGTTAAGTTAATGATAGTCTTAATGTTGTCTTCTGGATTGTTCTTTGGTGAGGGAGTGAGAGAGTCAGGAATTATGATTAGACTTGATGGGGAGTTTGGTGGAGTTGATTCTAGAGAGGAGGGAATTTGGGGAATATTCAGAATGGTACCAATGGGTATACAAATGGCCAGAGGTTCCGTGATTCCAAGAATGGGAATGGTATCAGAATCAACAGTTTGGTTTGATTGATCGTTATGAGGTTCTGGTTCACAGGATTCAGAAGGTTGAGCCTCAGAAGTTTGAAATTTTGGGTGAGATAGTTCAGGTTGTGGAGAAGGTGGATGAATTTCTGGTTGAGGAGATGGAGGTAGTGGGATTTCTGGTAGTGGAGAGAGGGTAATTTCTGGTTGTGGTTCTGTGGTGGTTTTAGGGTTTGGATTTTCTGGCATGGAAGCAGAAGTATGTTGGTCAAAGGTATCTATATCAGATAGAACTTTTGCAAGTTCTTGTTGGGTTGCTTCAATATTTGGATTTGGAGGATGGGAGCGAGATCTTCTAAGAGTTAAGGATTCAGAGGGGTCAAAATCAATGTCAAAGTCATCAAATATTTGTGGTGTGGGGTTTTCAGATTGAGTGGGAATTGGTATAGATGTTGATATAGAAATTGAATTTAAAACAGTTACAGAAGAAGGATTACCTCTCCTTTTAGGAGTCTGCTGGGATGATCCTTCTGCTACAACTTTCCTTTTCTTGGTTTTCTTCAGCACAACTTCTGGAGCCTTCTGCTGCAGATCCTGGATGTTCAAATTTGGTGTTGTACCATCCGCCTTGCAAGCATCCAGATATCTGACTATTATATCAGGTTTAGAATCAATCTCTGATAACAGAGGGAAGTTATCCAGAGGGACTCTTCTGCTGGAGATTGTTGCAAAAGGAGTGACGCTGGGTTCCTTCTTGATGTTCTCAATCAACTTCATTTTCTTCAGATTCTTTGCATTCAGCTGTTTGCCAACAGTAGCTTCCAAAGAGCTGATTTCCTGAGCCTCTGTAAGATGATCAATCAGCTTATTCTCTGTTAGAATATCTGATATAAGTCTTCCTAGGGGTATCTAGTCCCTTTTTGTACGATCCTCTTCTCTAGTTTCCTTAACACTGGTCTTTAGATGGTTAAACAGTAGATGAGCCAGATTTACCTTAATCTTCTGAGAGATGAAGTAGATCAGAAATTGCTGATCAATATTAATATAATCAGGAGAGCTGGTAGGCTTCCTGTGGTTTATGCATCCCAGAATGATCTTGGCCCAAATTCTGTGATGGTCTTTTAAGTCCCTTATCTTGCTGGAGGGAATCCCTAGAGTGAAGATTTCTCTAGAAATTAGGGAAACATCAGCGCATCTTTCAGCCATGTCAATGCAACGAACACCACCACCACTGTAGCCTATTAATCTTGCAATGAGGTCCTCAGTAATAACTATCTTCTTCCCCATAATGTATAAAGTAACTTGATGGTTGGAAGATGAAGCATGAATCCAAAATTCCTTTACCAGAATTGGGAATGTTGGACCCACCAGTATGTCAAAGTATCTTTCCCAGCCTTGAGCCTTAACCTCTTCAGAGAGATTAAACCCATTCTCCTGAAGACTGTTGAAATCCACGATCAATTCTGAAAGAACTTCTAGATTTTTGATGGGTGTAAGAAGAGTTTTGTAGGGTTTTTCATATTGTTCAGAGGAATCTGTTTTCTGAGAACTGGAAGTAGGAATGCTTGAAGAAGACATGTTCACACGAAGGTTTTGAGAAGAAAATTGAAAGGGTTTTTGAGAAAGGATGCAAACTGAAAACAATAAGTTTGTAGAGAAAATGAAAGTGAAGGTAAAAGAGTGTAAATAGTGACAAATGTGTTTAAATAGATTTAAAAAAATTTTGAAAACATAAACGGTAAGAGAGAGAAATTAAATATAATGATTATGAGCATTTAATGATAGCTGATTTTGGGGGATTCAGAAAGATATTGGAACGGTTACCCATGACATGTGTCCCAATGCATCCAATCAGCGCTTTTGCCCTTTCAGAAACGTGAACGCGTGTTCAGCCTCCGAAAGTAGCTGATGACTGGATGGCACTTGTTTGCTTGAGTGAACTGCACATTTCTATCCTTGAAATGAAGCGCTCAGATCTTCATGGATAGATTCTGATACAATTTGTACTTCTAAAGATCTGAAGAAGGACTGATCAGTAGTTCATGAAAAATAAACAAAGTTCAGAAGGTTAAGATATGGAATCAAAACAATTTCATTCTGGGCAGAGCTTCATGCTGAGATGTTTCAGAATGAAGTTGAACCTATCTTCAGAAAGAGGATTTGTAAAGATATCAGCCCATTAATGGTCTATGTTAATAAATTTTAAATTTAAAATCCCTTTCTGAATATAGTCCCTAATAAAATAATGTTTTATTTCTATATGCTTAGCCCTAGAATGCAAAATAGGATTTTTACTGAGACAAATAGCAGAAGTATTGTCACAGAGGATAGGGATGTTACTCTCAAATATCTGGAAGTCCTCAAGTTGACTTTTCATCCAGAGCATTTGTGTTTTGCATCCAGCTGCTGCTATGTATTCAGCTTCTGTTGTTGATAGAGCTATTGTGGATTGTCTTTTGCTGGACCATGAGATCAGATTTTATCCCAGAAACTGGAAGCTTCCAGAAGTGCTTTTACCTTCCACTCTGTCTCCAGCGAAATCAACATCACAGTATCCTATCAAACTGTAATCACTTGATTTTCTATAAAACAAACCCAGATTAGTAGTAACTTTCAGATACTTGAAAATTCGCTTAACTACTGTTAAGTGAGATTCTCTAGGATCTGATTGGAATCTAGAACAAATGCAAACACTGAATAGAAGGTCAGGCCTTGAGGCCGTCAGATAGAGAAGAGAACCAATCATACCTCTGTAGACCTTCTGTTCTACCTTTTTACTTACCTCTTCTCTTTCCAGAATGCACGTGGGATGCATTGGAGTCTTTGATGGCTTAAATTCTGAGAGATCAAATTTCTTCAGAAGTTCTCTGACATATTTGCTCTGATGAATGTAAGTTCCTTCTGGGGTTTGATTAATCTGAATGCCCAGAAAGAATTTTAGTTCTCCCATTAGGCTCATCTCAAATTCTTCCTACATACATTTAGCAAACTTTCTTCCCATAGAGGGTTTATTGGATCCAAATATGATATCATCAACAAAAATCTGACATACTAAAATGTCATTCTTAACTGTCTTACAGAACAAGGTTGTGTCCACTTTCCCTCTGGTGAATTCCTTTTCTAACAGGAAGTTACTTAGTCTTTCATACCAAGCTCTGGGAGCTTGTTTCAGACCATAGAGTGACTTCTTTAGTTTGAAAACATATTCTGGATTTTTGGAACTTTCAAAACCACAGGGTTGTTGCACATATACCTCTTCTTCTATATAGCCATTTAAGAATGCACTCTTAACATCCATCTAATACAGAGTGATGCCTTTATTAACAGCAAATGAGATTAAGAGTCTGATAGATTCTAACCTGGCGACTGGAGCAAAGGTTTCTATATAGTCTATCCCCTCTTATTGACTATAACCTTGAGCTACCAGTCGTGCTTTGTTTCTGATGACTTCACCTTGTTCATTCAGTTTGTTTCTGAACACCCATTTTGTACCAATGACGTTGAATCCTTTTGGTTTGGGAACTAGATCCCATACGTCATTTCTTGTGAATTGATTTAGCTCCTCTTGCATTTCTAGAATCCAGTCATTGTCCAGAAGTGCTTCATCAATTGTTGTTGGTTCAATTAGAGAAACCAGTCACATGAGGGATTCTTCAGAGTTTCTGAAGCTAGATCTTGTTCTGATTGGATCTTCCTTTCTTCCTAAGATTATTTCATCTGGGTGATCCATGCTGCTTCTGGATGGTCTTTTCTGGAGTTGATCAACAGAAGGTGCTGAATTGCTTGCAGTGCCTCTTTCTGATGTTGAGGGAGTGTCTCTGTTGAGAGCTTCTGATGATTTGTCTTCAGTACCTGTGAGTTCAACTTCCATACCTGCAAGGAATTCATTCTGCTTTGACTTTTGAGAGTCAAGCTTATCATCAAAACGAACACTGATTGACTCTTCCACAATCTGTGTTTCTGTATTGTATACTCTGTACCCTCTTGAGCGTTCAGAATATCCTAACATAATACACTTTTGTGCTTTAGAGTCAAACTTGTTCAAATAATTTTTTGTATTCAGAATAAAACATGTACATCCAAATGGGTGAAAGTAGGAAATGTTGGGCTTTCTGTTCTTCCACAATTCATATGGAGTCTTTTCCAGAATAGGTCTTATGGAGATTCTATTATGAATGTAACACGTTGTATTTATTGCCTCTGCCCAGAAGATCTTAGCAACGTTAGTCTCGTTGATCATGGTTCTGGCCATTTCTTGCAATGTTATGTTCTTTCGTTCTACAACTCCATTTTGCTGGGGAGTTCTAGGACAAGAGAAATCATGCAGAATGCCTTTGTCATTAAAGAATAACTCAAAATCTTTGTTTTCAAATTCTCCACCATGATCACTTCTGACTTTGACGATTCTAAGATCCTTTTCATTCTGAACTTGGTTGCAGAAGGTAACAAACACAGAGTGTGACTCGTCCTTGTGCCTTAAGAACTTTACCCATGTCCATCTGCTATAGTCATCTACGATTACTAACCCATACTTCTTGCCACTGACTGAAGCAGTTTTAACTGGTCCAAATAAGTCAATGTGCAGAAGTTCTAATGGCTTGGAGGTGGAAACAACGCTTTTGGATTTGAAAGCTGGTTTTGCAAACTTGCCTTTCTGACATGCTTCACACAGAGCATCTGAATTGAACTTCAGGTTAGGAAGTCCTCTTACCAGATTGAGTTTGTTAATCTGAGATATTCTTCTCATACTAACATGTCCCAATCTTCTATGCCAGATCCATTGCTCGTTGTTAACAGACAGTAGACATTTTACATTCTGACTTTTTAGTTCAGAAAGTTTTATTTTATAAATGTTGTTTTTCCTCTTTCCATTAAATAGGATAGTCCCATCTTTCTGACTAACATCTTTGCATGGATTTTGATTGAAGATTATATCATAACCATTATCACTTAATTGACTTATGGATAACAGATTATGCATTAATCCATCAACTAATAAAACATTACTTATAGAGGGAAGATTTCCATTACCTACTGTTCCAGAGCCAATGATCTTTCCTCTCTGATTGCCTCCAAAACCTACGTGGCATCCAGGCTTAAGTTCCAGGCTTTGGAACATATGCCTTCTTCCCGTCATGTGTTGTGAGCAGCCAGAGTCCAGGTACCATGATTGGTGTTTTTTCTTTGCTGCTAAAGATATCTACCATATGTATTATTTTATCCTTAGGTACCCACATTTTCTTGGGTCCTGATTTGTTAGTTTTACCAAAACTCTGGTTGAATTTTGGTTTGACAGAGTAATCACTACTTGTATATTTTATGTCATGTGTGTGCCCATATATAAAGTGTGAATCAAGTGGAGTACGTTTTATAACTAAATCCATGGCATTTTTTGGTGTAGGTACCTTACCTTGATATCCTATCCCTTTTCTGCCATTTCTGCTAACTCCATAGATCATTGAAGCCATTTTGCTTCTGTCTATGTTTTTAGCTAGAAACTTCTGAAAGCTGTGATCATACTCCTTGATGATCTCATCAGCATTACTGGGACTTTCAGGGATTGTTTCCTTCTGAGAGTTTTGCAATTGGTTTTCTAATTTTGAAATTTTATCTTTTAACTCAGAATTCTCCAATTTGAGATTCTCAGTCTTATTAGAGTCAGAAGCAAGATTCCTTTTCAAGTTTCTGAATTTGACTCTGATCTGCTGATATCTTTCTAGAATTTCATTAAGGCTTTCAGCTATTTCAGCCTTAGTAAAGTTTATAGTAAAGTCAGGGAATACCTCTTCTGTATCTGATTCAGATTCTGACTCAGAAGCTTCACTGTCTTCTGTTATGTTTGCCATGAGAGCTATGTTTGCTCTTTCATCATCTGATTCTGAGTCAGCTTCAGATGTGTCAGAATCATCCCATGTAGCCATGAGACTTTTCTTCTTTTCCTTGCCAAGCTTCTTTTTGGGCTTTTCCTTCTGAAGCTTTGGGCAATCACTTTTGTAGTGCCCTTGCTCATTACACTCATAGCAGATGATGTCTTTGTTGTTTGGCTTTCTGTTTCCTGAAGAACCTTCAGATCTTCTGTGTCCAGAGGAGGATTCTAACCTTCTGTATCTGGAGAAAGATTCATTCTGATTTTCTGATCTTCTGGGATTCCTGAACTTCCTTTGCCTCTGCTTCCATAATTGGTTCACCCTTCTGGAGAGGAGAGATAGTTCATCTTCTTCTGATGAGGACCCATCAGAGGTTTCTTCCACAGCCTACAAAACTTTGGAGTCAGATTTTCTGTTAGATTTTAAAGCTAATGGCTTACCTTGCTTTTGAGGTTCATCTGCTTCTAGCTCTATCTCGTGACTTTTGAGGGAGCTGACAAGTTCCTCCAGAGAGATTTTGTTGAGATCCTTGGCTAGCTTAAGAGCTGTGACCATTGGCCTCCATTGTTTTGGCAAGCTTCTGATGATCTTCTTAACGTGATTAGCAGTAGAATACCCTTTGTCAAGAACTTTTAGACCAGCAACAAGAATTTGAAATCTTGAAAACATAGTTTCTATTGATTCACTCCCTTCCATCTTGAATGCCTCATACTTCTGAATGAGTGCAAGGGCTTTGGTTTCTTTGACTTGAATGTTGCCTTCATGCATCATTCTCAGAGAGTCAAACATATTATTTGCAGTGTCTCTGTTTGATATCTTCTCATATTCTGAATAAGAGATGGCGCTGAGAAGAATTGTTCTGGCCTTGTGATGATTTCTGAACTCACGCTTTTGCTGATCAGACATTGCTTTCCTGTCAATCTTCTGACCACTTCCATCCACTGGGTGCGTGTATCCATTAGTCACCATGTCCCACAGATCAGCATCATGGGCCAGAAAGAAACTCTCAATTCTGTCTTTCCAGTAGTCAAAGTTCTCTCCATCAAAGACTGGAGGTTTGCAACTGAATCCGTCTCTTTCTTCATTGTTGTCATTGCTGATGTTTTGATTTTGTCCTGCCATTGTGTTTTTCTGACGCTGGATCTTGTACGGACACGGTTAAGTGTTATAAGCTCAGAACCAGGCGCTCTGATGCCAATTGAAGATGTGAAAAACACAAGAAGGGGGGTTGAATTGTAAAACTTTAAAACAAATGGTTTGACAACACAGTATTTTTATCCTGGTTCGTTTGATCTCAAACTACTCTAGTCCACCCGTCAAGGTGATCTCGCCTCTCTCCAACGAGGTCTTAATCCACTATATTCAAAAGGATTACAACAGCTACTTTAACAACTGTTAAAGCCTTCTTGAGTATAACCACAAACCGGTTTATCTCAAGGAAATCTCTTACAAATAATTGAACAAGAATGTGTTTAACGTTTTCTAATAAAACAATATATCACAACTGTGATAATTACACAACTTAAGCTTGGAATAAACTGAATTTGCTAAAGCGTTTGAGTAAGCGTGGTTTGATGGCTTGACAAATTATGTGAGTGCATGCGTGCATCTTTTCTCAAGCAGACTTGTTTATATAGCCATGGCAAAGATACGTTGACCATAAAGCCTGTTTAATGATAATAATGCACTTTCCTTTATGAGGAGATCTTGTCTTGAAGAGAGCCGTTAGCATTTAATTCTGTCTTGAATACTTAGTAACGCTTCAGAGTCTTCTTTGCTTTAACTTATGATAACGCTTCTGAGTGCTGATGACTTGGTAAAGATCTTTGATCAGAGTCAGAGTGTATATGTTTATGCGTAGATTCTGGTCATCAAGCTTCAGCATATGATCTGGTAGCTTCAGCGTGTATCACATGTTACTGATCTTCTGATGCTGACATATTACTGATCTTCTGATGCTTCTGATGCTGATGCTGATTCCATCAGAACTTCTGTATAAACAAGACATAATTTTAAGAAGCATATTTGTCTTATATATAAATCTTACAATTTATTTATTCTTTGTATTTTGTTATCATCAAAAATCTAATTAAGGGTTGTAGAATCAAACTATGTTCTAACAATAGGGAGATTGTTGGATTAAAATATACAGCGTCAACCTTAGGGATTCAAAGGGCTTAACATCCCCCCATGGGCGCCTACACAGGTGTGTTAGGTGGGCCAGGTAGGCCCCTTGTTAGATTCTCTATAAGGAAATAGAGTAGCACCTTGGCTACAAGCAATTGCTTTTAGCTCAATGGTAAGCGCTTGATCCTACAAGTGGTATCAGAGCAAGGTCATGGGTTCGAATCCCCCTGGCTGACACTGGGGGGGGGGGGGGGGGGAGATTGTTGGATTAAAATATCCAGCGTCAACCTTAGGGATTCGAAGGGCTTAACATCCCCCATGGGCGCCTACACAGGTGTGTTAGGTGGGCCAGGTAGGCCCCTTGTTAGATTCTCTATAAGGAAATAGAGTAGCACCTTGGCAACAAGCAATTGCTTTTGGCTCAGTGGTAAGCGCTTGATTCTACATGATCATCCAACTAACCATTAACTTCTAACAATTGACTTTATTTTATGCTTTTACTTTATGTACCATTTACTTTACCATTTATATTTTATGCTATTTTCATCTTTGCTCACTTGAGCATTTACTTTTATGTTATTTTTATTTTTCTCACTTGAGGTTTTCTTTTCCTTTTAAAGATACTTAATAATCAACATGAACCATAAAAAACTTTAATGATACTTGGACTATTTGGTTACTATCCTTGGCATTATGGAGTGTTGGACTTCTTGGACTTAGGATTAGAGACCTTGTCCTATGTTGGAGACCTTGTGACCTTAATTGATATTTTTTCTGGAGTTCTTGAGTTTTACCTCAAGACATTGGGTTATTTGTTTGTTTCGTGTGCAGGTTATTGTGATTACATACTTTGTCTGTAATCTGGAATTCACCCGTATACAGCCGTTACTATGCCCAATTTTTGTGAAGACTTAATACATTTGAAGTTTGGTCTTCTCAAGAGGTCTAGTATCTTTTCTTGCTTGGATTTAAATCCAAAGAATGGGAATTCTATCTTGACTCACAATGTCAAGTGTTGGCTTCTTGTTAGTTAGATGGTTCTCTTCCTTAGCTTTTACCTTATGCTTTAGGATAGTCTCTTCATCTCCTTCCATCTTCTTTAATTTCAAAAATCTTCTTCCTCCTTTTTGAAAACTCTTCTTGTTTCTAAACTTGAACCACTTTCATAATACACTTGGACTTAGGTCCATGCATTTTCAAAACTTTTTTCATAAACAAACTTCAATCAAATTAATAATACCTTGACATTTTTGTGAGAAGACTAAAATTCAATCAATCTCATTCAAACCATTTTGCCACTTTGGCTTTTACTTTAAAAATTTTCTCAAAAGATTAGACTCCTGTCAATCCTTCTAATGATGCAAACAACTATACTTCTATAATATGTAGTGAAGTGAGATATTTTCAACATGGGTGTTGAGTGAGGCATTGTTGATTTTAAAATCCAAACCATATCCTCTACTTTGAGATGATTCAAATTCTACTTTCTCATGATTGTGGGTAGTAAGTATGTTTTCCACACAAACAATGATGATGATGTCCTATCTCATAAAATTAACCAACACACTTGTGTTTTAAAAATTTTAAAAGAGGATCTATGTGTACCCCGATCCCCTATTGCACGGAAGGTGGTATGTAGGCACTAAAGTTCACAACCGCGACGGGTGAAAAAATCATAAAAAAAATATTTCTTTTCTCACCTACACCATCTATTTTCATACAACATTTTATAGCCAAAATATATAGATTTTAAAAAGAGGTTCCTGTAGAGTACCATAGATGTTTAGGGTGCTAATACCTTCCCTTTGCATAACCAACCCCCTTACCTTGAATCTTTCCCTCTCTTTTTGCGTTACTCGCTCTTTTCCCATTCCTTTGGAAATAGTAAAACGCAATGGCGATTTTTATTTTGATTTGTACAAGTCTAGTCAATCCAATGGCTTAGTCTTAAACATTTCTACCGCTACAGAAAAATGGCGACTTCACTGGGGACAAATTGATCTCTTGCTGGTCCATCCCTAAGTGGGTTAAACCTATCTTGTTTATATCTGTATATGTGCTATTGTTTGTTATTGTTATATGTTGTATATATGTTTGTCTGGACTTTTCTGGTTTTCAGGGTGATTGGTCATTACTTATGAGTCCTATACCAGGACTTGGGAAAACTTTAAGATAGGATGGGCGGTATAGTCATGTTAACTTTAAGGGAGTAATCCCAAAAAAGGAGACATGAGATCCCCCACTCAGTGGAGACCCCTTTGGTTATAGTGTTATTTACCGAGAAATCGGGAAGACATACTACTTTCGACCTGGGAGCTTGCTGAAACTGAGAACCATAGAATACCTAACCCATCTTGGCCTTTTAGGTGTAGTGCAGAAGCTATGACGGAGTAATCTGAAAATATTTATCACGCGATAATACGCTCGGACGAGTTTTTCTTGAGAATATTACTAATTAACGAGTTAACCGGGAAGTTGGTAATATCCAAAGGAAGGATGTAGACTCTGGGAACCTCTAGAACCTTGTTCAACAGGTGATAACTTTTAGACCATACCTTATGGGTAGTACCTTCGACCTCATGCTCGTGACATTGAACCTATGAACCCCATGTTTTTGATCTTATGTGTGATTGTTGCATCATGCATCCATGCACCCACGAGCATTATTTTAACCAAATTTTAAGGAACTTAAGACTTTTGCTTGCAAACATCACAAGTTTTGTAATTATGGATTTTGGAAAGTTTACTAAGAAGTACAATGTCAAGAGTCCTGATTCAGAAGAATTATGAAAACCTTAATCCTTGGGACTTCAAATTCTCCTAGATATCTATAAGATGGATTTCTCCACGCTCTTGATGTAGTTCCTAAATCCTTTGTATCGATGATTTATTTTCCTAATTATCAGCAAAGTAAAAGAGAAGACTGCAAGAGGATTTATTTATATTTAGCATTCGAAATTCAAACTCAAGAAGATTTTACAACAGGGTGTTGGATCTTAATTGGATGAGTTCATTTGGACATGAGGATTTAGCTTTCTCTTTATTCTGTTTAGGATTAGTGAAGTCTTGTACTACCAATATAATCCTCCCAATATTAATGAAATGAGTTTTTAAATTATCCCAATTATGTCTTTTAATTGATGTTTGAAATTTATTTATAATGATCCTAAAGTTCTTTGAAAACTTGGTTTTAAAACTTTTAGACAATCACATGCATTGCATATCATGCACCATATTGTACATACTTCTTGCATTTCTTTTCATATTCAGGTGTCTTACCAAGTTTCTTTACTTTGTTCAGTAAGCTGTCTCACCGGTACAATACTCGGGCTAATTTCAGAAGGAAGATGGACAACTTAGAACAAGAGAATCATGAGCTACGCGAGGAAGTTTATGCTCTGAAGGCCGGTATGGCCAATCTCACTGCTCTGATGGAATCTTTGGATGCTGCTCAGAATCAGCCACTGATTGCTTAGCCTCAACAGACAATAGTTGCTACTGAAGCTCCGATTGTTCTTGTGTCTGCTATTCCAGCTGTTGTTTAAGAATCGCATGCCTTAAGGTTATCCATGGGGAATGACATATAAATTTATGCCTGAAGGTCTTAATCTTGGTCCTCAAGTTACTCAAGTTGTTCAGACTACTGTTACTCCTGCACCTCTTGTAGTGCATATTACTCCTGCTGCACCTCCTTCGATGAATGTTGTGTCGTGTTCTAATGATGATGCATATCTCCCTTTTCCTCCACCAAGTGAAGGCTTGGGTCTGTATGATCGAATGGATGATTTTCAGGATCATTTTGACAAGATGTAGAGGGAGATGAAGGCCCTCAGAGGAAAGTAATTGTTCAGTCAGAATGTAAATGACATGTGCTTGGTTTCCAATGTCAAGATACCTGCGAAGTTTAAAGTACTAGAGTTCGAAAAATACAAGGTCAACACTTGTCCACGTGCTCACTTGGTGATGTATGTAAGGAGAATGTCTACCCACACTGATGATCAGTGTCTGCTGATTCACTTCTTTCAAGATAATCTAACTAGTGCAACATTGAAATGGTACATGGGCCTGGACAATACCAGTATTCATTCTTTTAATGACTTAGGTGAAGCATTTATCAGACAATACACATACAATATGGACATGGCGCCTGACCGTGATCAACTCAAGGCCATGGTCCAGAAGGACAAGGAATCATTCAAGGAATATGCCCAGAGATGGCGTGAGGTAGCCGCCCAAGTGATTCTTCCAACATAATAAAAAGAAATGACAAATATTTTCTTGAAGACACTAAGTGAATTCTATTATGAGAGAATGGTGGTGATTGCACCCAGTGATTTTACTGAAATGGTAAGCATGGGAGTCCGTTTAGAGGAAGTTGTCCGTGAAGGTCGTCTATCTAAATACGGGGACTCGTCAAATGATGCTAAGAAGTATGGTGATAGTTCTTCCAAAAATAAAAAGAAAGACTCATATGCTATACCTCATGGTAGGCAAGGGAGTTCTCATAATAGGAGTCAACAAGTTGCTTTTGTGACTCCAGTCGTCAATGTGACTTCGACTGCTGTTGCATATCAGAGGGCGCCTCAACAAGGAAATCAAGGGCAAGGTCGTCACAGGAAAATGAGCTTCGATCCAATTCCAATGACAAACACAAAGTTGTATCCTTCTTTGTTGAAGAAGAATATGGTTCAAACCCGAACTCGACCAATTGTTCCTGAAAAATTGCCAAGAGGATATAAGGCTGACGCTTCATATGCCTTTCATCAAGATGCTCCTAAGCACAATTTGGAATATTGCTTTGCTTTGAAGGTCGAAGTTCAGAGGTAGGTCTGAAGTGGTATCTTGTCATTTAAGGACATTGGCCCTAATATTCAAGATAATTCCTTAGTAGAGCATGAATGAATCTCTATTGGTGGTAGTTCCAAAGTTTGGGAAATGTTTCCTTCAGTGCAAGACCAGATAAGAGAGTCATCTTAGTTTATTAGCATTCTTACTGTGTTGTCATTTGTAATTTTTCTTGTTTATCATGACTGTTTGCATGTAAGAACTTGTTTTCATTTGAATGTTTAATATTAATATAATGTGTATGTTTATCTTAAAGAAATTCATTTGTTTCACTCGTATTATTTTTCAATTTTAAATTTCTTTATGATACCAGCTTGTTACCCATTTTGTCGCCTAGGAAGAGAATGGAGGGAGGATGATGATATTAAAACACAAATTTTCTGGTTGTATGCTTTTGGAGAAAACCATGTTGACGATGTACAAGCATTGTTTCAAATTCTCAAACACCGGAGATATAAGAGAGTGAAACCTTTGTTAACCCCTTTGAGCCTTGAAGTAGGAGTTTCTTTTTCTATTCATAAAAAACACTCATTTTAACTCGGGGCATGGTAGTGTTCAGTTAATCCGGTTGAGTATATAGATCTCATCAAGAGTGCGCATCTAAGGATACAACAATGGTTATCCCTCGAGAGGTTAAGGAAAGTTAAAACCTTAATGTTTAATCTTCACTTATCAGGAGGCTGCGTCAATTGACGATATCTTAATGGCTATCTCTAGCACACTTGAAGATTAACAGATGACGATACAACAATGGTTATCTTTCATCTACCCAGAAATAGGGTAGTCACAATTCTTCCAACAAGTCACAAATGACTCGAAGTCACGCGACATGTTCAAAAAGAAAAAAGAAAAAGATGATATGAATAAAAAAATGATGATGATGAAAAATAAAGAGACAAAAAGCCCCTCTAAGTTGGAACATGAAAAAACAAGTTGCTTAGGCAAAAGTCAGGGCATCCCGCTGCACTTTAAAGTCAAAGTCAAAAGGAATTTGTCCAGAAATCAAGGAAGAAATGGAAAGCATGTAATGCGATAAAGGATTACAGTGTGAAATCCTCAGTAAAGAACAGAGTCACATGACAAGAAACCCAAAAGAAGCAGGAATGAGTGACTTGCATGTCCAAAGAAAACCTTGTTTGATTCCTCAACCATATTAAAATTTCTTTTAAGAGATGAATGTTTGTGTCAAGTTAACTAAACTTAGGACTGAAGAACATCACGAAGGGGATGGGCACCAAATATTTTTGAGCCTTAAATCTTTTCTTCTAAAACTGTGAACCAGGCTACATTACAACCCTCAAAAGTCCTAATTGAAACAAGGTTTATCTCAAAAGCATACTCCAATGAGATAGTGTTTCCTGACTCCCATTAATTTTGCTAAATTATTGTGGTTGGTATCATATTGATTTTTTTTATCTTTTATACAAAACATCCATGTCGTATTCTGGCTCTTGATTCTTTTACAAGGTTTTGCGACATCTTTTCAAATAAAATCTTCAAGACTTACATAATTGTTGCATTAGAATTTTCATTCTTAGAATAAACATTTTTCTGCTTGTAAAATAACTGCTTGATATCATGGAAGTTTACATTTGAGTATCAGCAAAAGGCATGTTGCCGAGAAGAGTTGCAGAGCAAAGAGGATGCAACATTCATCCAATCTAAGGCAATTACGTTGAGATTTGACAAATCTCTAGAAGCCATTTGATCATAAATGTTATCTTAAAAGCATGCAGACAAAGGTAAGTTATGAAAGTTTCCTTGATCAACATGGTAAGCTTGGGACACCAGATTGGTTTCCAAAGGCATATCCTGATTTCGTCAAGATAGTTGCTATGTCTACCCCAAGCGGAGAATCTTCCTCAAGCAGGATTTTTTCTTATGATCTATTTTGTAGATGTGTGTCTGGCTTCCTCTAACAGTTGTTGATCAACTAAAGGGTTTACTACAGGTTGTGTTATGGTGTTGGGTTTATAATCCTATTTTCCAGTCTAGCTGTAGACTCCTCCAGCTGAGTGTGATTCTTTCCCCATCTAGGTGGTGATTAAACAGAGGTTAAAAAGAGCTACAAAGCCTTTTATCATTTTATGGATTTCTTTCTCTTTTTGTGTATTTAGAATTGATATGAAATCTCTTGTAGAGTATTTCCCCTTTCAGTTACGACATTATTATTGTTATGTGTTCCCCAAGTAACTAGACAAGGGAAGTATCTTTTCTAAGAAGTGTTGAGACATTTGTCAACTTTTTGGGTTTTCACCCCCCAAGTGCTGGGTTTGATTTAAAATCCCCATAATTTTGACTTCTTGCTGTAATGTTAACTTCTTAATTCCCCAGGGAGTTTCTCTCAGGTCACTTTTTCTAGTATGCGTATGATCTTCTTGTGTTTCTCAGATGGTTGGAGATGATACCAATTCATGCATAAGGTGTGGTATTGGGTTTGTGATCCCGTTGTCCCCAGTCAAGTCTTGGTTCATTTTTGATTTTGGGTTTGCATGGTCTGAAGCCTCTATCCCAGATTTGCCAGTAAGGTCTTCACACATATGATGAAAGTTCCTTCTCCCCTTGCGTACTGATATGAAACCATTTGCAAAATGTCACTCTTTTTGGAAGTGTTGGCATTATTGTTGGTATTTGTTTCCCAGGAAACTAGACCATGGCAATATATGTTCTAAGTTCTGAGACAATTGTCAAATTTCTGGGTTTTCTCTCACCAAGTGTTGAGTCTAATTTAAAATCCCCGTAATTTTGACCTCTTCTATAATGTTAACTTCTTGATTCCCTGGGAAGGCTATCCCAGGGCACTTTTGTTGAAATAAGTAAGATCTTCTTTTGTTTCTCATATATTTGAAGATGATACCAATTGATGTATGGCTCGGTGTTGGGTTCTGATGACACACAAATATGTGATATTTTTGGCTTGATATACACCAAATATTTCTCATACTTTAGTTTAAATTAAATTATTTTATAAGTATTATGCAGGTATTTTTCTATTTTTGCAGATATTCATTAAGCTGAGCACTTTGGAAGAAATGAGGAAAAAAGAGGTGCAAAAACTAGCAAAAAGGCCTAAGGAGAAGAAAGGAGCCCAAAGCCCATTATACATGTGAGCGCGTGGGGCCACAATGAAGAAGTCCTTGACGACCGTCAAGGAGAAGTGACGAACGTCACGCGCCATGAAGACCAAGTGACTATCGTCACTTGAATGTGACGAACGTCACAAGCCATTACTCCACTTTCCTCTCATCCAACGGACATAAACGCGTACAAGGGTTAATCCAACGACTTCCTACATTTTCTCACCCACTCAGTCAAAGTACCAAGGAACGTGACAAATTAATGGCCCTATTATTTCTCAAAGAAGGAAGTAAACTGTTCCTACATTTTCGAGAGCAACTGATCACGCAAGACTTATAAATAGAGCTTTAGACCACAGTAGAAAGGGTTCTTATTTTTGGGGCAAGAAATTTTAGAGATTTTATTGAGAGAATATTCTTTTTAGCATTATTCTTTTCCTAGTTATTTCTATATTCCTTTCCAGCATTATTCTTTTCAGTATTAGTTTCTTCTGTACGGTTAATATATCCTCCGATCGAAGCAAAGCCTACAATTTGTGCAGGAGTGATTCTGTCTTCAGAGTTATTGCCAAGTTTATGTTTACAAATTCTTATTTCTTTTCAATCGATATAATTATGTTTATTTGTGTTTGTCCTTTAAATTATTCTGTGATTTGGTTTAATATTATGTCAGACTAGAAATCCTATACCGGTATGTAAAGTCACTCAACCGAGGGAATGAGTAACTTAGTCGGGATTATTTTTACTACGAAACTTTCTTTTCTGGCCTAAGTTACTATTTTTCAAATCATTAAATTGTTTTGTTATGGAAGTAAAAAATAGATAGAGGTTAGGGTCAACAAAGCGGAAGTTTGAGATCTTTTAACTGGATAGTAGTAATTAGGTATTGGCTTAAAATACAGCGGAAACACTTTAAAGTTAATTAAGATTTTGTTTAGTTTCCAAAAAGTGTTTTTAACTCCTGCGGGATGGCGGAAGCGTACGTTAGGACTTAACTGCATAGCCTAGATCAACAAAACGACAGTGTGAGACGAGGGTTTTTAGACTAAATAAGTTTTACTGAAAGCTGTTTTGAAAATATAAAGACGCCCGACAGGTCGCTAGTTCCTGAGGTACGACTGTTGCATACTGGTAATTAAACCAATTGATTATTAAAATCCAACTTAATTTAGTATTTAGTTTTCCCTACAACCCAATCAAATATTCATTAGCTTTAGATTTTCGAAGTAACAATAGAAGACGGTAGATCGATTCATCAGTCTCTGTGGTTCGATATCTTTTAAAACTACACGATAAGACTGTGCACTTGCAGTCCGAATCATTGGATACATAAGTACAACTCCCACGATCAGGTTCATGATCTTGTTTTCCCAACCAAGTCTTGTTTCATTTGAACCTCAGGTTTGCATGATATGAAGAGTCTATCCAAGATTCCCCGTGAAGGCTTCACTTATTTTGTAAAAGTATTGTCTCCTCGTACATGCTGAGATTAGACTTATTTGTGAAACATCTTCTTTCGGTAGCATTAGCATATTGTTTGTTTGCTCGGCAGTCAGGAAAGGGAAATTTCTTATTGAAGAAGTGTTGAGACATTTGTCAACTTTTTGGGTTTTCACCCGCTGAGTGCTAGGTTTGATTTTTAAATCCCCATAATTTTGATTTCTTGCTGTAAAGTTTGACTTCTTGAATCCCCAAGTTGTTATCCCCATGAGGTTTCATACTTTTTCCCAAAAGAAGTTGGTGCAATAGTCACTCTCAATATTTAATAATTTATCTTGGTTTCCCCTCGACGATGTGGTGTTGTCCTCCCCAATGAATTCAGCGCGAGGTCTCCAGTTGATATCTCGACAATGAGGCACTATCTCCCCTAGTAAAGTCTGTATGATATTTCCTGAATAAAGTCAGCACGAGTTCCTTAGTTGATGTTTTGGCAATATGGTTTTCATTAGCCTTAATGAAATTAGTATTGCAATCCCCAGTAGAAGTACATACCGTGAAACTTTTGTTTTCCCCATTGAAGTTTGTGTGATATTCCCCGATGAAGCCTGAAGGAGGATGTTATATCCCTGTATCTGTGCTGATTTATTGCTGTGATGTGCTTACTTTCGGATTATGTTCCTTCCCAGTGAAGTTATGCTGTGAAGTGGGAATTTGTTTCCTTAGTTGGTGCTTACTTTCTTATGAAATTTTCATCTTGGATGTGATTTAGCCGGGTATTGACTGTACCTGAGTTGGTTTTGTCTAATTATCCCCAATGTTATATGTTTGTTTTGTCAGCATATACATAATAACACTCATACATTCATATATGCATCATGCATAGTTGAATTTAGCAAATCACTGCTCACTTGCATTCATTGATTTTCTGTTAGCATATTACCCTATTTTGCAGATTTGTGTTATGCCCTCTCCAATAGAGCATCAACCTTACACAAAAAGTTTATATTCTTTCAATTTCCCCATTGAGTTATCCCTCGTGGAAGATTTATGCTTTAGAATTTCTGTACAACTCTTTGTCTGAATAGATTGGGTTTCCCTCTTGAGTTTATTGCTCAAAGGATGTTTTTTGGGTGACTGTTTCATTCTGGTTTATTTCTGTTTTGAATCTATGATCCCCAACAATATTATTACTTTGGATTCCTGCAAACTTCGAGCCCTGGTTTGAGAATGTGCATTTATTTTGGCACGAGAATATTTTATCTCCTCAACAGGAGTATGTTGGCATTTCCCCAGAAATCCATATTTCTTTCCTTAGGAATCCATATTTCTTTCCCCAGGAAGCCATATTTCTTTCCCCAAGAAGCCATATTCCTTTCCCCAAGAAGTCATTTTTACAATCCTTCCCATAATAATAAGTAGCAGGTCTCTTTATTTGAGCAACTTGTACTTCCTCGGTGAGTCTGTTTTTTCTCTGAGATGATTTGTTTGTATTCCGATAAATGGTAGTCTCGTCATTATGGGAGATAGTTTGTCATTGAGATTCACTTTTCTCTGAAAAAGTTCTTTAGTTTCCAGTGATAAATAATAGTGCCATTCATTTATTACCACTCCTAATGTTGGTATTTATCAATATTATTTTATCATTCCTATTCAGTAAAAGTCGACGTTACTTTTTTCGTTGTCTTCTCTATGAGTGGATAGTTTGCAGTTCGTTGTCAAATTACTCCAATAGATGGCAAGTATTTTCAATACAATAAAAACAATTCATTATGAAAGCTTTACAAGTGGCAGTCTCTTTATTTAAGACAGCTTGTATATTACCCTTTCCAGGCGGAATGCCTTGGTTAAAGAAGAAGTTGAGACCTGTTCTAGGTGAAACGCCAGAATTTTGGGAAACTTGTTATTATCAAAATGTTTTTTCTACCTTCAACCGTTGGGTTGGTAGTTTACCATCATCTGTGAGTCGGTATCTTTTTTATCTTCTACCTTCAACTATTGAGTTGGTAGTTCACCGTCATCTATGAGTCGGTATCTTTTTGACCTTCTACCTTCGACCATTGAGTTGGTAGTTTATCGTCGCCTGTGAGTCGGTATCTTTTTGATCTTCTACTTTCAACCATTGAGTTTGTGTTTTACCTTCATCTGTGAGGCGGTATCTTTTTGATCTTCTACCTTCAACTATTGAGTGGGTAGTTCACCGTCATCTGTGAGTCAGTATCTTTTTGATCTTCTACCTTCAACTATTGAGTTGGTAGTTTACCGTCATCTATGAGTCGGTATCTTTTTGATCTTCTACCTTCAACCATTGAGTTGGTAGTTTACCGTCATCTATGAGTTGGTATCTTTTTCATCTTCTACCTTCAACTATTGAGTTGGTAGTTTACCATCGTCTGTGAGTCAATTACTTTTTAATCTTCTACCTCCCACTATTGACATGGTAGTTTACCATCGTCTGTGAGTCAATATCTTTTTGATATTCTACCTTCAACCATTGAGTTGGTAGTTTACCGTCATCTGTGAGTCGGTATCTTTTTTATCTTCTACCTTCAACTATTGAGTTGGTAGTTCACCGTCATCTATGAGTCGGTATCTTTTTGATCTTCTACTTTCGACCATTGAGTTGGTAGTTTACCGTCGCCTATGAGCCGATATCTTTTTGATCTTCTACCTTCAACCATTGAGTTGGTAGTTCACCGTCATCTATGAGTCAGTATATTTTTAATCTTCTACCTTCAACCATTGAGCTGGTAGTTTACCTTCATCTGTGAGACGGTATCTCTTTATCTTCTACCTTCAACTATTGAGTTGGTAGTTTACCGTCATCTAAGAGTCATTATCTTTTTGATTTTCTACCTTCAACTATTGAGTTGGTAGTTCACTGTCATCCATGTGTCGGTATCTTTTTTATCTTCTACCTTCAACCATTGAGTTGGTAGTTTACCGTCGCCTATGAGCCGATATGTTTTTGATCTTCTACCTTCAACAATTGAGTTGGTAGTTCACCATCATCTATGAGTCGGTATCTTTTTGATCTTCTACCCTCAAATATTAAGCTGGTAGTTTACCGTCATCTGTGAGTCGGTATCTCTTTAACTTCTACCTTCAACTATTGAGCTGGTAGTTTACCGTTATCTAAGAGTCATTATCTTTTTGATTTTCTACCTTTAACTATTGAGTTGGTAGTTCACCGTCATCCATGAGTCGGTATCTTTTGATCTTCTACCTTCAACCATTGAATTGGTAGTTTACCGACATCTATGAGCCGATATCTTTTTGATCTTCTACCTTCAACTATTGAGCAGGTAGTTTACCATTATCTATGAGTTGGTATCTTTTTGATCTTCTACTTTCAACTATTGAGTTGGTAGTTTACCATCGTCTGTGAGTCGGTATCTTTTTGATCTTCTACCTCCCACTATTGGGATGGTAGTTTATCATCGTCTGTGAGTCAGTATCTTTCTGATCTTCTACCTTCAACCATTGAATTGGTAGTTTACCGTCATCTATGAGTCATTATCTTTTAGATCTTCTACCTACAACTATTGAGTTGGTAGTTCACCGTCATCTATGAGTCAGTATCTTTTGATCTTTTACCTTTAACCATTGAGTTGATAGTTTACCGACATCTATGAGCCGGTATCTTTTTGATCTTCTACCTTCAACTATTGAGCTGGTAGTTTATCGTTATCTACGAGTTGGTATATTTTTTAACTTCTACCTTCAACTATTGAGTTGGTAGTTTACCATCGTCTGTGAGTATGTATCTTTTTGATCTTCTACCTCCCACTATTGAGATGGTAGTTTATCATCGTTTGTGAGTCAGTATTGTTTTGATCTTCTACCTTCAACCATTGAGTTGGTAGTTTTCCGTCATCTGTGAGTCGGTATCTTTTTGATCTTCTACCTTCAACTATTGAGTTGGTAGTTCACCGTCATCTATGAGTCGGTATCTTTTTGATCTTCTACCTTCGACCATTGAGTTGGTAGTTTACCTTCACCTATGAGCCGATATCTTTTTGATCTTCTACCTTCAACCATTGAGTTGGTATTTCACCGTAATCTATGAGTAGGTATATTTTTGATCTTCTACCTTTGACCATTGAGAAGGTAGTTTACCGTCATCTGTGAGTCGGTATCTCTTTATCTTCTACCTTTAACTATTGAGCTGGTAGTTTACCATCATCTATGAGTCGTTATCTTTTTTATTCTCTACCTTCAACTATTAAGATGGTAGTTCACCATCATCCATGAGTCAGTATCTTTTGACCTTCTACCTTCAACCATTGAGTTGGTAGTTTACCAACATCTATGATTCGGTATCTTTTTGATCTTCTACCTTTAACTATTGAGCTGGTAGTTTACCGTTATCTATGAGTTGGTATCTTTTTGATCATCTACCTTTAACTATTGAGTTGGTAGTTTACCGTCGTCTGTGAGTCGATATCTTTTTGATCTTCTACCTCCCACAATTGAGATGGTAGTTTATCATCGTCTGTGAGT
Organism: Vicia faba; assembly: GCA_948472305.1. Taxonomy (NCBI): domain Eukaryota; kingdom Viridiplantae; phylum Streptophyta; class Magnoliopsida; order Fabales; family Fabaceae; genus Vicia; species Vicia faba. The sequence continues at coordinate 110,980,484 of OX451735.1, forward strand.
CAGTATCTTTTTGATCTTCTACCTTCAAACATTGAGTTGGTAGTTTACCGTCATCTGTGAGTCATTATCTTTTTAATCTTCTACCGACAACTATTGAGTTGGTAGTTCACCGTCATCTATGAGTCAGTATCTTTTGATCTTCTACCTTTAACCATGGAGTTGGTAGTTTACCGACATCTATGAGCCAGTATCTTATTGATCTTCTACCTTCAACTATTGAGCTGGTAGTTTACTGTTATCTATGAGTTGGTATATTTTTGATCTTCTACCTTCAACTATTGAGTTGGTAGTTTACCGTCGTCTGTGAGTCGGTATCTTTTTGATCTTCTACCTCCCACTATTGAGATGGTAGTTTACCATCGTCTGTGATTCAGTATCTTTTTGATCTTCTACCTTCAACCATTGAGTTGGTAGTTTATCGTCATCTGTGAGTTATTATCGTTTTGATCTTCTACCTACAACTATTGAGTTGGTAGTTCACCGTCATCTATGATTCAGTATCTTTTTATCTTCTACCTTTAACCATTGAGTTGGTAGTTTATCGACATCTATGAGCCGATATCTTTTTGATCTTCTACCTTCAACTATTGAGCTGGTAGTTTACCATTATCTATGAGTTGGTATATTTTTTATCTTCTACCTTCAACTATTGAGTTGGTAGTTTACCGTCGTTTGTGAGTAGGTATCTTTTTTATCTTCTACCTCCCACTATTGAGATGGTAGTTTATCATCGTTTGTGAGTCAGTATTGTTTTGATCTTCTACCTTCAACCATTAAGTTGGTAGTTTTCCGTCATTTGTTAGTCGGTATCTTTTTGATCTTCTACCTTCAACTATTGAGTTGGTAGTTCACCGTCATCTATGAGTTGGTATCTTTTTGTTCTTCTACCTTCGACCATTGAGTTGGTAGTTTACCGTCACCTATGAGCTGATATCTTTTTGATCTTCTACCTTCAACCATTGAGTTGGTAGTTCACCGTAATCTACGAGTCGGTATATTTTTTATCTTCTACCTTCGACCATTGAGCAGGTAGTTTACCGTCATCTGTGAGTCAGTATCTCTTTATCTTCTACCTTTAACTATTGAGCTGGTAGTTTACCATCATCTATGAGTCGTTATCTTTTTGATTTTCTACCTTCAACTATTGAGATGGTAGTTCACCGTCATCCATGAGTCGGTATCTTTTGACCTTCTACATTCAACAATTGAGGTTGTAGTTTACCGACATCTATGAGCCGGTATCTTTATGATCTTCTACCTTCAACTATTGAGCTGGTAGTTTACCGTCATCTATGAGTCAATATCTTTTTGATCTTCTACCTTCAACTATTGAGCTGGTAGTTTACCATCATCTATGATTCAATATCTTTTTGATCTTCTACCTTCAACTATTGAGTTGGTAGTTTACTGTCATCTGTGAGTCGGTATCTGTTTATCTTCTACCTTCAACTATTGAGTTGGTAGTCTACCATCATATGTGAGTCAGTATCTTATTATTTTTCTACCTTCATCCATTAAGTTGGTAGTTCGCAGTTATCTGTCGATCGTTATCATTCTTTACTTTTTCCTCAATATTTGAGTTGATGCCACCATATCCCCTCTTTGGGCTTTACCCCAATATAGTCAAGTTTTTTACTCACCAGTGATTTATTTTCCCGGTCGGGTTTCTCTTTTGATCCTTGTTTCCTTTTCTACATCCCAAGTGTTATCTTTCGTCCCTTTAGACTTATTCATCTGCATTCATATTCATAAGCATTGCATGGTATCTTAGGGCCAAAAATAAGGCTTGTTTTATATTTAAGTATCTTCAATCGCGTCAACACGAAGATTTTTAATCTTCACATCTCCGGATAGAAGACATTGAAATAAGGGCAGCTGTTGTACCCCAGGTTTTGCCCCTAAGTTTCCCTTATCATATCATATCAACTCGATCATAACAAGATCACATTGGGGTTGATTCTTCCTTTTTTCTATCTCCTATCTTTAAGTTTGTTCTTGAGGAATCTCCAACAACCTTAGTTATGTATTTTGTATATGTGTGTTCGACTACATTCTAATCAAAATACAAAAAATATTTGTCTTTGAATATTTATGTTTTGTAGGTACCGAGTCAAAGCATCTGACAAATAAGGTTTTCCAGTATTATTTCCCTAAAATCTCTATTTGCAATGAAAAATAATTAAAATATTTTAATTTTTTTCACTGTACAATTGATTGCTCTTAGAGTGCAATCGATTGCACAAAGTTCATTTTGTGTAATATTTGGAAAAAAACACTGATGCAATCGATTGCTCCCAGCGTGCAATCGATTGCATAATGTGAAATTTTGAAAAAATCAGCAATTTCAAGCTTGTCATTTTTTTTGGTTCCAATTTTTCTTCATTTTTGAAAGATATATTATTAATTCAAATTTTGGCTCCAATTCTTCATTTTTGAAAGATATATCATTAATTCAAATTTTGGCTCCAATTTTTAATTTTTTTGAAAGATATATCATTAATTCAAATTTTGGCTCCAAGAATTAATTACCAAGCCTAATTTCATTTCCCAAACCAAACTTCAAACCACCACTAATCTCAAGCCTAAACTCTATAAATAGAGCCTTCATTTCATTCAAATCTCAACCTTTTGATAGCCAAATTCACCTTGCTAAAAAATCTCTCAATTCTCTCCATCTACCAAATTCACTCAAAGCTCCAATTTCAAAAAAAAGTTAGTAAGCTTTGCATTGAAGCTGTGATCGGTGGAAATAGAACTAACTGTTTTGAAATGCTGGTTCACGAAATGTCGCGGTAAGCAAGAGTCGCCACCGTCTTTTATTTTCTCCAACAAGGAAAGGACAAAAGCACAGCAAAATTCCTTTTCGAGATGTTTCTCGGTTCGGGAGGTAGATTATAGAAAGGGAAGGTGTTAGCACCCTTTCTATCCGTGGTCATCCACGGGCTCTTAGGTACTTGCTCACTATGTTTTCAAAAATGTTTGCTTTTCTTGTGTTTGTGGGTTTTGAAAAAGTTTGTTTGAAAACTTCAATTTAACTCTTGTATCTGTCCTCAAGAGTGTATGAAGTGTTTGTTTGAAAACTTTTGTCAGAAAAGTGTGAGTGTGAAAAGTTGTTTTTGTTTTGAAAGAGCAAGTACCTGAGAACCTCTACCTACTCAAAGGAAATTAAGCTGTGTAAATATCCTTTAGACAGTACTATCCCACTATTGAGAAGTAGGTAGCACCGTCGTCGGAGTTTCGGGTCAATTCGATGATAGGGACATGTGGTCACCAAAGCAATAGTATGACGCCTTAGCGGTAACCCTAATGTCTTAGATCCTTTTTTATCCGAGGCAACCGTTTCGAGGAAACTTGGATCTCTAGACAGGAGGGCGACCTCTAAAACACCCTATACTCAATGACCACGTCGAGGCAACCAAGTGAGGCGTACCCTAGGAGTGGTATGTGCGAGTGTGTCAGGTTTCAGTTAAATTATCTTTGCACATGTTATGGTGAGCTACGGGTTGATTTTATTTTCAGAACAAGTCTTGTCATGCATAACAGTTAATAGTTGCGGAAAGTAAATTGCAGAAAGTAAATCTACACTATTACAAGGCGTCGGGTATTTACATCGCCAAAAACAAACCCTTGGAAAATAAATGCGAGAAAATAAGGAAAGCGGTAAAAAGTCCTAATTACGCTATTACATCCTCGGAGCAATTACATAATTATGAATCAAAAATTAATATGCGCACGAGAGAAATTAAATCGGAGAAGTCCTTAGGGTTTTGACCCTTTTTTGAGAAAAGAATGAATTTTTGGTTATTTTGCATTTAATTAAATTCAACCTAAAAACTAATTAATTAATTAATTAAAAGAAATATTTTTTTTGAGTTTTTTAATGTTTTAATGAAATAAAAGAAAAGAAATTTAAATTGTCAAGAAAACCCTAATTCTAATTTATTTTATTTGTTATGAAAATAATTAAAGTTAACCTAATTAAAACAACTAAATTAATTGATTACATTTATTTACAAAATAATAAATTAAAGGTGAAATTAATAATAATAATAATATTTTAATTTTCTGAATTTATTATGAAAATAATTAATTATGTTAATTAAATAATAATAATAATAATAATAATAATTAGTAAAAGAAAAAAAGGAAAAGAAAATAAAAGGGGAATAATAAACCAGGGGGGAGTGATGGCCCAAATCAGGAGGTGCTGATTGCAATTTATGGCCCATTAAGCTCAAGCCTGCTTTGACTTTCTGGATTAGATGTTTGTTGGTTGACTGAGCGCATGGTAGTCATCATCTCATGGCCATTAGATTCAAGTTTGTGGCCACATGGCATGCTGAGGCGTGAGGTACATGATGGACTCCGTTGCAAGCCTTGTACTGGAATACCTGAGAAAAAAGAGCAAATAATGTTTGGGGGGACCTGGGATTCGAACCCAGGTCCCAATGATTCCAAGCCAACGCATCATCCACTACACCATCTGCACGCGTTTGTTATTATGATAATAAGCAAATATAATATTAAGAAACAATCCAATATGCTGTAACACAAATAAAACGCGCGCCTTTTTTGAATTAGCCAACCACATACTAACACGTCTTCATCTTCCTCCTTTGTACCTGTAAAAACATATCAGATAGCGGGGGTTTTTAACCCCCACAAACTACAGTGACCAAAAATAACGAATAGAGCTATGGTAAATATAAATATTTCGCGATGGTCCCTGTGTGTTCGTCTGGTCTTGACGATTCCAACCATATGCCTTATGAACCCTAATTGTTCCTGGACTGTAAAGCCCTAATTTGAAAGCTTATGAACCCTAAAATTCATCAATGGCATCTTTTGATTATGTGCATTATAATTCAATTAACTTATCCCATTACCTTCATATGGATTCAAGCAATGCAAAACAAACAAAAAATCACGTTAAATGCTCATGAAATAGGCAATACGATTCTAAAAAAAATAGGCAAACCGTGGTACTGTTCTTGATGATTCCTTGAGCTTTAACGCTTGATTTTGATTGCTACACGTTCCTCACACTTCCTGCAATGTGTTTGAATCAGTATAATGCCTTGAATTGGCTTGGAACACAAGAATCAGTTTTGACTTTTCTTTGAATATTCTTGAATTGGTTATGGCTTTTTCTGCAGAGATTTCACGTGTGCATGATTAGGGTTAGCTTGTGTATATATAGGCGACTGAAATTAGGTCAAATCTTTGAGCAAAAATCCATGGAATGATGATTTGAATATTTGATTGGAAATCATATATTTTTGAATCTTCATGATTGGAAAAAGTTGCCAAACTTGGAGATTTTTGCATATTTGATTTGTGCACGAATTTTCCAGCATATCTTGACCACATTTGCTTCACAAAAAGATTGAAAAATCAAATCTTTGTATTTCCTACAATTTAAATTAATTAAATGAATTAATATTAATAAAAAATCCAATTAATTAATAAAAAATAATAAAATGATTCAATTAAGCTTGATGGGTCGTGCATAGGCCATGGATAAAGTTTCAAGAAGAAATTTGAGGCCCATTAGCAAAAATAACGTATTTTGAGCAAAGTTGACTTTTGCAAATTCATGAAAATTTCCCAACTTCTTCAATGCATATCTTGCTCAATTTTGATCATATGAACATGTTCTTGGACATTTTGGAAAGGTCTTGAAGTCCTCTAACCAATGCCTTTGGTCCCATGTCATTTTAGTTTACCAATCTCAAGTTATGGTCTTTGACTTAAAATGCATTTTTGTTGACTTTTGAAATTGACCTATAATGTAGAAATTGATAACTTTTTATGAGAGAATTTCTTGGACTTGGAATGTGAAGATGGATTGTAGGAAATTTCATTCCCTTCAAAATGAGCATTGGATGGGATTTTTCTGATAAACCATGAAAAAGTTATGCCCTGGTCCATATACAGTTGACTTTTCTGCTGTCAAAAAATAGTAACTTTTTGCATCTTGATGATTTTTGAGCCATGCTTGTGGAATCATGATCAAGACTTGATCAAATGATGATTGTGGACTCAGAATAAGATGTTGACCAAAAATTCTGACTTTTGTCTGCAAAATGACCATTTTACCCTTGCAGTTGACTGTGGGTCAAGTAGGGCTTTTGACTGTGGAATTTGGCACTGTGAGTCTTGAAACTTGGCATGTAGATGCTAGAGAATGTTTATAGGCCCTTGAGACTTGATTGAGTCATTGAAAATCCCAAATTCATTGAAGGAACCAAAACCCTAATTTTGACTGGCTTAGGAGGTGGTTTGGCTCTACAACTCTTTGAGCAATCTTGAACCATTTGAAGATGATTCTTGACAAACTTTGAGGAATATGGGAGGGAAAATTTTTGGGTACAACAGTTGCCCCTGTTCAATCTTCTTAGACCTGAGGATGTAGATTGGCTTACGTGCCTTTCGTGATCCGAAGGTGGAAGATGGTTGAACACTAAAGTGCCCCGAAATTTGCACTCGCATGGTGGAGTATCAGCAATGTGATGTTGGGAATGGGCTTACAGATTCCATTTGGAGAGATGATGGATAGGAGGATGGGCTTATAGATTCCATCTGGAAATGTTTGTTGAATTATAACTTGGTAGGTTGAAAGAAGCAACCTGTGTAGGGATACCTGATGATGAGTCCGTGTAAAACTGCATCTGAAAGAGAAGGAACCGGTGTAGGGTCGCTTCATGATGGTCGAGTAGATAATTGTCCTGTCTAGTTTCAGGTATAAATCTACAATCAATCGCTCACAGATATTTCCTGGCTAGATACAGGTGTTGACCTGGAACTTAAAAAAAGGGTTGGTCGAGATAGCTTTCCTGGCTGGTTTCAGGTATTACTCTCAGACCTGAGAAAGAAATATGATTTCCTGGCTTGCTACAGGTATTGATCTTCAATCTCTTCAAGGTAGATAACTTTCCTGTCTGGTTTTAGGTATAGATCTACAATCCGTCGTCCACAGATATTTCCTGGCTAGTTATAGGTGTTGATCTGGAACTTGAAAAAGGCTGGTCGAGATAGCTTTCCTGGCTGGATACAGGTGTAGATCTACAATCAGTCGCTCACAGATATTCCCTGTCTAGATACAGGTGTTGATCTGGAACTTAAAAAAGTTGGTCAAGATAGCTTTCCTGGCTGGATACAGGTGTAGATCTCTGACCTGAGAGTGAAAGATAATTTCCTGGCCTGTTACAGGTGTTGATCTTCAATCTCTTCATGTAGATAACTTTCCTGGCTAGTTACAGGTATCGAATCTACAATCAATCGCTCACAAATATTTCCTGGTTAGATACAGGTGTTGATCCAGAACTTAAAAAAGGTTGGTCGAGATAGCTTTCCTGGCTCGATACAGATGTAGATCTCTGACCTGAGAGTGAAAGATAATTTCCTGGCCTGTTACAGGTGTTGATCTTCAATATCTTCATGTAGATACTTTCCTGGCTAGATACAGGTGTAGATCTACAATCAATCGCTCACAGATATTTCCTGGCTAGATACAGGTGTTAATCTGGAACTTAAAAAAAGTTGGTCGAGATAGCTTTCCTGGCTGGATACAGGTGTAGATCTCTGACCTGAGAATGAAAGATAATTTCCTGGCCTGTTACAGGTGTTGATCTTCAATCTCCTCATGCAGATACTTTCCTGGTTAGTTACAGGTATAGATCTACAATCAATCGCTCACAGATATTTCCTGGCTAGATACAGGTGTTGATCTGGAACTCAAAAAGGTTGGTCGAGATAGCTTTCCTGGCTGGATACAGGGGTAGACCTCTGACCTGAGAAAGAAAGATGGTTTCCTGGCTAGATACAGGTATTGATCTTCAATCTCTTCATGTAGATAACTTTCCTGGCTAGATACAGGTATCGAATCTACAATCAATCATCCACAAATATTTCTTGGCTAGATACAGGTGTTGATCTGGAACTCAAAAAGGTTGGTCGAGATAGCTTTCCTGGCTGGATACAGGTGTAGACCTCTGACCTGGGAAAGAAAGATGGTTTCCTGGATAGATACAGGTATTGATCTTCAATCTCTTCATGTAGATAACTTTCCTGGCTAGATACAGGTATCGAATCTACAATCAATCGTCCAGAGATATTTCCTGGCTAGATACAGGTGTTGATCTGGAACTTAAAAAGGTTGGTCGAGATAGCTTTCCTGGCCGGATACAGGTGTAGACCTCTGACCTGAGAAAGAAAGATGGTTTCTTGGCTAGATACAGGTATTGATCTTCAATCTCTTTATGTAGATAACTTTCCTGGCTAAATACAGGTATCGAATCTACAATCAATCATCCACATATATTTCCTGGCTAGATACAGGTGTTGATCTGGACCTCAAAAAGGTTGGTCGAGATAGCTTTCCTGGCCGGATACAGGTGTAGACCTCTGACCTGAGAAAGAAAGATGGTTTCTTGGCTAGATACAGGTATTGATCTTCAATCTCTTTATGTAGATAACTTTCCTGGCTAAATACAGGTATCGAATCTACAATCAATCATCCACATATATTTCCTGGCTAGATACAGGTGTTGATCTGGACCTCAAAAAGGTTGGTCGAGATAGCTTTCCTGGCTGGATACAGGTGTAGACCTCTGACCTGAGAAAGAAAGATGGTTTCCTGGCTAGATGCAGGTATTGATCTTCAATCTCTTCATGTAGATAACTTTCCTGGCTAGATATAGGTATCGAATCTACAATCAATCGTCCACAGATATTTCCTGGCTAGATACAGGTGTTGATCTGGACCTCAAAAAGGTTGGTCGAGATAGCTTTCCTGGCTAGATACAGGTGTAGACCTATGACCTGAGAAAGAAAGATGGTTTCCTGGCTAGATACAGGTATTGATCTTCAATCTCTTCATGTAGATAACTTTCCTGGCTAGATACAGGTATCGAATCTACAATCAATAGTCCACAGATATTTCCTGGCTAGATACAGGTGTTGATCTGGACCTCAAAAAGGTTGGTCGAGATAGCTTTCCTGGATGGATACAGGTGTAGACCTCTGACCTGAGAAAGAAAGATGGTTTCCTGGCTAGATACAAGTATTGATCTTCAATCTCTTCATGTAGATAACTTTCCTGGCTAGATACATGTATCGAATCTACAATCAATCGTCCACAAATATTTCCTGGCTAGATACAGGTGTTGATCTGGAACTTCAAAAGGTTGATGGCAATCATCCTTTGATTGACTTTTTCCTGAAAAGGCAAAACATTAGTTGTATGCAATGTCATGATATATGAAATGCATGATGTCATGATGTTCTCAAAAATAAATGAGATTGGGTGATATGATGTGTATAAGCATGTGATGTTTATGAATGTATTTTTGTCTGGGAAAATAAATCCTTGACAGATGCCGGGAAGTTAAATCCTGGGCTGATGTTGAAGAATATAGTTATTTGTTTCCGCTGGGGATGATGAACGAAGATGATTGTGTGAATAAACCTGTAGGAGAAGATGACTCCTTTGGGGAATAAACCTGGTGAAGAGATTACTCTGCGGGGGATTACTCTGTGGGAAGAGATGCTTCGCTGAGATTTTAATGAGAACTCTACTGAGGATTCCGTTGATAAGCGCTGTTGGGGAATTTGATGAACTCCGCTGGGGATAGGAAGAACTTTGCTGAGGACGATATTTCCGTTGTAATTTGCTGAGGATAACCCAGTTAGACTCTAGTGGGGAATAACCTTTGAATATGGCTGGGGAGAGATACTTGTACTCTGCAGGGGACAAGCTTCCAGAATCTACTGGGGAGATGGTTCAACTCTCCTGGGGAACTTTTGAAGAAGTGGCTCCACTGGGGGTATCTTGTATTCCGCCGGGGAACAATCTTATATTTCTGTCGAGGAATATTAAGACTGTCGGGGATGCTTGCTGAGGAATATCTGTATACTCCGATGGGGAATATTAAGATCTTCTGGGGATACCCAACTTTTCCAGGACTGATAGTAGACTAACTCTTCTCTGGGGGGAGAGTATTGCTGACTTGCTGGGGATACTATGCCTTTTTTAGGGCTGATGAGAGGCCAACTCTGCTTGGGGAGAGTATTGCTGAATCTTGTCTTACTCTGTGGGGAGTGAAGGTATCTTGGTCAAATTCTTCAGCTGAATCTACCTTTGTACCTTGGTGGACAGAGTAACTAGACTATTCGGACAATTCTTATTGCCCCAGCTTCTGTGGGAGAAGGTACTTGTGGAGGTCTTGATAACTGCCGATTTGACAAATCTTCTTCTAGTAGGCAAGTGACGAGATGCCGGGACATAGTCGTACGCTTTGATCCCTAATTTTTGCCTGGACCGCCCTTTCGGGTTTTCAGTCCACCGGGATACCCATTTTTTCCCAAGCCGCCTTTTCAGGTTTTCGACTTGCCGGGTGTATAGCTTTTTCATCTTCATCTCTTATTTTTTCCCGAACCCTTTTGGTTCGCCGGGAAGCCCTTATTTTTGCCTAGGCCAGTCGACCTAGCGGGTCTTTGATTATGCATAGTATTTTTTCGACTATGTCCGCGCTCTCAGGATGTAGGGAGGTGTCCCTGTCGGTAGTGTTGTGTCGTCATGTTACCAGAAGATGTTTGAGTGTACCAGATTTGTCGCTGGAATTCGTGCCCAATTCCCCAAGTGACTCAGGCGGAGATTTGCTCCTGGCTATTTGGCATTTTGAGAGATTCCTTGAATCTTGACTTGACTGCCCCAGATGTTGGACAATGCTCATGTCGTGCCCCTTGGTTGGAAGTGTCGTTCCACTTGGGGTGATCCTTTTTTTTTATTGAGAAGGCTTTTGTTCACAAGATATTCATCGTGCGAATTTCTCTGCTGTTCGAACAAATAGTCATATGCAAACAAAGTTATTTTAAGAATGCAAAGCTTATGTCTGTCTTGAAGTTTTTGAAAATGCATTTTTCAGTAAAACAGGCAAATTTTGTAAAAATGTGATGTCAACTCAGGATTTCACAGCGAACCCTACAGGAGTCAGGATACCTTTTGTAACAGTATGCTTTCGAGCTAACCCATGCTTCAGCTAGGACTTTTAAGGGTTATAACGTAGCCTGGTTCACGGTTTAAGAAACAAAGGATAAAGGCTCAAATTTTATTTGTACCCACCCGTTCTTCGTGACGTTCTTCATTCCTAAACTCAACTAATCGTGCATCAGATCTTGTTTGAGTCTTTGCTCTGATATTTCGGTGATGGTTCGGATACTGATAGTTTATTTTGAATAGGCAGTCATTTTGTTGAGAGTCTGTAGGACCTCTTTCTTTTTGATTTTGTTATCCCTGTTTTTTCCTGAACTGTTTCTTTTGTGATTACAGTCAGCGGGATGCCCCAGTTTTTGTAAGTCTCCTTCATAGTTTTTGACTTATTGGGCTTTTATTTTGAGAGATAATGACTGCCTGTCTTGACGATTATAGGGAACCATCATTGTCTCTTGTTTTGGAAGGACTTCTTTGATGTTATCCATTGTGCACGTGGATCAACTGAGAGAACTACCCTGCCCCAGGTTATGATTAAGGGTTTTAATTTTTGAAAAGAAAAACTCCAACTTCTTTGGCTCAAAGGGGTTGACTAGGGATTATCTTCCTTATAACTCCACTGTTTAGGATTTGAAACAATGCCTGTACCTCATCAGCGGGGTCTGTTCAAAAGCATATTGTAAAGATCGCGGTATCATTTTCGTCATACTCCCTCAAAAGGCTTAGAATTTTTTAATCGAGAGTTGAACATCACAAGAAATGAAAGCAATTTAAATATAGTGAATACGAATGGATTGATTCAAAACAGACATATGTGATGCATTAATGAAATAAAAAAGTTTGCCATGACAATAATTGTTTGAATAAACAAAGAAAATTACAAATTGAAAATTCCAATGAACAAAAAGTCTTCTCGTCTCAGGACTTGTCACTTCAAATGGTGAACCTGGGAGGGATAGTAGAAGAGCTCAGCCTGACCATCTTGTGCGAATTCTAATGCTCCTTCATCAATCAGGTTTTGGATTTTGTACCTCAACTTCTAATAGTCGTCAGTATCATGCCCCGGGCTGTTAGAATGGTATGCACACCTGGCCTCAGGATTGTAATTGGGTGAAGAAGTCTTAGGATTCGGGTGAGGTCCTATGAACGTCACCAGGTTCAAATTCAACAGGCGTTGCAAAGCTTGGGACAACGGCATGTTGAGCTTGGTGAACGGCCTCGGAGTGGCCCGTTGCTTATGGTCAGGTTGTTGTTGGACCTGTGAGGTAGTGGCACCCTGGATAGGTCTATTCTTCATCAAACCAAACCTTTGACTTCTCAGAAGTTGATTAATGACTTGATCCTCAGCCTTGACTATTTGCTTCATACTGTTGTATCTGTCTTGATGAAGCTGGTTGACCACAGTTCTCAACTCTTCTTGCTCCCGAGCTAAGCCTTGGATGAGAGTCATCTGCCCCAGCATCTGAGTTCTCATTGCATCTACCTCAGCATGCAGATGTTTCAGCCGTTCGTCCTTACTGTCTTCAGGACTTTTCTTGACAAATTCCCCATGAGGAGTGTTCTCAACTCTTCCTGCCCCTTGGATAGGATTAGGAAGATTTTCCTGAACTGAGTCTCTTGAGTATGAAGATCCTGGTTGTCTTGTTGGAAAGCCATTGCTGAAATAAACAGCGAGAATATGAGAGACCTGTAAAGGGTAACCTGTTATGCAATGATATGTATGCATGCAATGTTTTCAAGGATCTCGCGGGGTAAACAAGAAAATTGTTAGAATTTGAATTTTGTAGCTTGACTGAAGGAGCTTCATGTTGCTGAGAGTCCTTCTTCAAGAGTCAGGCTCACCATATCGAGTGGGTCATAGCCCCTGACTCAAGTCATCATGTTTTGATCTCCAAACAACCTTGGCTAGAGGAAAATAAATCCCCTTTGCCCCTTGCTAGACATTTGGTTCATTATGACCTGCATCACAAACCCTTGAGATCCTTGAAATGGTTAAGGAAATGCTATGGTATGATGTTATGATGTGTATGTTATGCGTGAAGTGATGTAAGTAAGCCCTGTTATAAGTCTAGATTAAGGACTGTAAACAAAACCTGCAAGGAACCCATATTGTCAGATAACAAGAATATGCAAGTAGTTCAAGTTTGAAGGCACACAAGTCACACAAAAGAGCCCTTAGATTTCAGGCCGGCATGAAGTTTAGGTACTACCCTCTTTCAGTTTCAGTTGGTTAACACCTGTCCTAAAAATAGTAATCGGGTTCTAGAGGATCTCAATATCACTGACTACCCTCAATCGGTCATAACTCCAGCTCCGCAATCTTTTCTTGCGGCCGGAACCATCGCGAGAGTTTAGCCTCAATGAGTGTAGCATACTGCTACTGTTCTATGGCCAAGTTGGTCAATTTAAGGTTCTAAGGTTAGTTGGTGCTTAATGACTCCTCAGAAGACCCATATTCTCCTCGTTCCAACACAAGGGATATCGGTACAGACCAAGGTGTCACACTAACGTAGCTACTGCTTCACCCGCGTCGGTCTACGCCGGACAGGCCCCTCACAGTTTATTGCTACCTAAAGGGTATTCCCCAGATCCGGGTTAGGATCTATGAAACTCCGATGCAAGCCCACAATATTAAAGCAAACAAGGCATACAATTGAAAACATAGAATGATCTAATCCTAAGGTACACCTCACTTATTAATAATCCCCAGCAGAGTCGCTAGTTCTGTGATCGGTGGAAATAGAACTGACTGTTTTGAAATGCTGGTTCGCGAAATATCGCGGTAAGCAAGAGTCGCCACCGTCTTTTATTTTCTCCAACAAGGAAAGGACAAAAGCACAACAAAATTCCTTTTCGAGATGTTTCTCGGTTCGGGAGGTAGATTATAGAAAGGGAAGGTGTTAGCACCCTTTCTATCCGTGGTTATCCACGGGATCTTAGGTACTTGCTCACTATGTTTTAAAAAATGTTTGCTTTTCTTGTGTTTGTGGGTTTTGAAAAAGTTTGTTTGAAAACTTCAATTTAACTCTTGTATCTGTCCTCAAGAGTGTATGAAGTGTTTGTTTGAAAACTTTTGTCAGAAAAGTGTGAGTGCGAAAAGTTGTTGTTGTTTGAAAGAGAAAGTACCTGAGAACCTCTACCTACTCAAAGGAAATTAAGCTGTGTAAATGTCCTTTAGACAGTACTATCCCACTATTGAGAAGTAGGTAGCACCGTCGTCGGAGTTTCGGGTCAATTCGATGATAGGGACATGTGGTCACCAAAGCAATAGTAGGACGCCTTAGCGGTAACCCTAATGTCTTAGATCCTTTTTTATCCGAGGCAACCGTTTCGAGGCAACTTAGATCTTTAGACAGGAGGGCGACCTCTAAAACACCCTATACTCAATGACCACGTCGAGGCAACCAAGTGAGGCGTACCCTAGGAGTGGTATGTGCGAGTGTGTCAGGTTTCAGTTAAATTATCTTTGCACATGTTATGGTGAGCTACGGGTTGATTTTATTTTCAGAACAAGTCTTGTCATGCATAACAGTTAATAGTTGCGGAAAGTAAATTGCGGAAAGTAAATCTACGCTATTACAAGGCGTCGGGTATTTACATCGCCAAAAACAAACCCTTGGAAAATAAATGCGAGAAAATAAGGAAAGCGGTAAAAAGTCCTAATTACGCTATTACATCCTCGGAGCAATTACATAATTATGAATCAAAAATTAATATGCGCGCGAGAGAAATTAAATCAGAGAAGTCCTTAGGGTTTTGACCCTTTTTTGAGAAAAGAATGAATTTTTGGTTATTTTGCATTTAATTAAATTCAACCTAAAAAATAATTAATTAATTAATTAAAAGAAATTTTTTTTTGAGTTTTTTAATGTTTTAATGAAATAAAAGAAAAGAAATTTAAATTGTCAAGAAAACCCTAATTCTAATTTATTTTATTTGCTATGAAAATAATTAAAGTTAACCTAATTAAAACAACTAAATTAATTGATTACATTTATTTACAAAAATAATAAATTAAAGGTGAAATTAATAATAATAATAATATTTTAATTTTCTGAATTTATTATGAAAATAATTAATTATGTTAATTAAATAATAATAATAATAATAATTAGTAAAAGAAAAAAAGGAAAAGAAAATAAAAGGGGAATAATAAACCAGGGGGGAGTGATGGCCCAAATCAGGAGGTGTTGATTGCAATTTATGGCCCATTAAGCTCAAGCCTGCTTTGACTTTCTGGATTAGATGTTTGTTGGTTGACTGAGCGCATGGTAGTCATCATCTCATGGCCATTAGATTCAAGTTTGTGGCCACGTGGCATGCTGAGGCGTGAGGTACATGATGGACTCCTTTGCAATCCTTGTACTGGAATACCTGAGAAAAAAGAGCAAATAATGTTTTGGGGGACCTGGGATTCGAACCCAGGTCCCAATGATTCCAAGCCAACGCATCATCCACTACACCATCTGCACGCATTTGTTATTATGATAATAAGCAAATATAATATTAAGAAACAATCCAATATGCTGTAACACAAATAAAACGCGCGCCTTTTTTGAATTATCCAACCACATACTAACACGTCTTCATCTTCCTCCTTTGTACCTGTAAAAACAAATCAGATAGCGGGGGTTTTTAACCCCCACAAACTACAGTGACCAAAAATAGCGAATAGAGCTATGGTAAATATAAATATTTCGCGATGGTCCCTGTGTGTTCGTCTGGTCTTGACGATTCCAACCATATGCCTTATGAACCCTAATTGTTCCTGGATTGTAAAGCCCTAATTTGAAAGCTTATGAACCCTAAAATTCATCAATGGCATCTTTTGATTCTGTGCATTATAATTCAATTAACTTATCCCATTAGCTTCATATGGATTCAAGCAATGCAAAACAAACAAAAAATCACGTTAAATGCTCATGAAATAAGCAATACGATTCTAAAAAAAATAGGCAAATCGTGGTACTGTTCTTGATGATTCCTTGAGCTTTAACGCTTGATTTTGATTGCTACACGTTCCTCACACTTCCTACAATGTGTTTGAATCAGTATAATGCCTTGAATTGGCTTGGAACACAAGAATCAGTTTTGACTTTTCTTTGAATATTCTTTAAAATTGGTTATGGCTTTTTATGCAGAGATTTCACGTGTGCATGATTAGGGTTAGCTTGTGTATATATAGGAGACTGAAATTAGGTCAAATCTTTGAGCAAAAATCCATGGAATGATGGTTTGAAAATTTGATTGGCATATTTTTTTGAATCTTCATGATTGGAAAAAGTTGCCAAACTTGGAGATTTTTGCATATTTGATTTGTGCACGAATTTTCCAGCATATCTTGACCACATTTGCTTCACAAAAAGATTGAAAAATCAAATCTTTGTATTTCCTACAATTTAAATTAATTAAATGAATTAATATTAATAAAAAATCCAATTAATTAATAAAAAATAATAAAATGATTCAATTAAGCTTGATGGGTCGTGCATAGGCCATGGATAAAGTTTCAAGAAGAAATTTGAGGCCCATTAGCAAAAATAACGTATTTTGAGCAAAGTTGACTTTTGCAAATTCATGAAAATTTCCCAACTTCTCCAATGCATATCTTGCTCAATTTTGATCATATGAACATGTTCTTTGACATTTTGGAAAGGTCTTGAAGTCCTCTAACCAATGCCTTTGGTCCCATGTCATTTGGATTTACCAATCTCAAGTTATGGTCTTTGACTTAAAATGCATTTTTGTTGACTTTTGAAATTGACCTATAATGTAGAAATTGATAACTTTTTATGAGAGCATTTCTTGGACTTGGAATGTGAAGATGGATTGTAGGAAATGTCATCCCCTTCAAAATAAGCATTGGAAGGGATTTTTTTGATAAACCATGAAAAAGTTATGCCCTGGTCCAGATACAGTTGACTTTTCCACTGTCCAAAAATAGTAACTTTTTGCATCTTGATGATTTTTGAGCCATGCTTGTGGAATCATGATCAAGACTTGATCAAATGATGATTGTGGACTCAAAATAAGATGTTGACCAAAAATTATGACTTTTGGCTGCAAAATGACCATTTTACCCTTGTAGTTGACTGTGGGCCAAGTAGGGCTTTTGACTATGGAATTTGGCACTGTGAGTCTTGAAACTTGGCATGTAGATGCTAGAGAATGTTTATAGGCCCTTGAGACTTGATTGAGCCATTGAAAATCCAAAATTCATTGAAGGAACCAAAACCCTAATTTTGACTGGCTTAGGAGGTGGTTTGGTTGTGCAACTCTTTGAGCAATCTTGAACCATTTGAAGATGATTCTTGACAAACCTTGAGGAATATGGGAGAGAAAATTTTGGGGTACAACAGAAGCTTACTAATCTTTGAGCTAAACCTTCATCCAAACACTTTTTCTTCATCAATTCTCTACATCCAGGATTGGGAGGTGTTTTCTTTTGGTAGAAATTCTCGAGGATTCTTCTTGAGTCCAACTTAGCTGGGGAGAGGTTTTCCGGAGATTGAAACTCTGGCCGGGGATTGCATGAATCCAACTTTATGGGGATAATTTTATGGAGATATCTATAAATTTGGCCTTGTGGGGCTTGGACCCTTGTCTGTGAAGATTATTCTCTGGGGATATCCTTACAGAGGTGGCTCTGGCGACTTCACGTGGATTACCTTATGAAAGGGACTTCGTGAGGATTTGCCATTGTCCATAGTAGTAAGTATTGTAGTGCCTCCAGACAATGTGTGCTTGGCCTTACGTGACCCTTTGATGAAATTCATGTTAAATGCCCCAAGTGATTCAGATGTCGACCTGCCCCTGGTTATTCACCACTTCTTGAGAGATTTCGTGGAATTTCGACTTGACTGCCCCAGATGAGTTGGTCAGTAACATGTCATGCCCCCTTGCTTATAGGAGATTTGTCATTGAAAATATTTTCTAATTAGAAGTGATTCTTGATTATTGAGAGAACTTATGTTCATTGGATATTCGCCGTGCAAATTTCTCTGTTGTAAAACAAATAGCCATATGCAAACAGTGGTATTCAAACAATGAAAAATTTATATTTGTCTTGAAGTTTTGAAAATGCATTTTTAGCAGATGAAAGAAATTTGTAAGAATATGAATTCAACTCATGATTTATAGTAAGCCTTACAGGAGTCAGGATACCTTTTGTAACAATATGCTTTCGAACTAACCCATGCTTCAATTAGGACTTTTGAAGGGTTGTAACATGGCCTGGTTCACGGTTTAAAAAACAAAGGATAAGGCTCAAAGTTTATTTGTACCCTACCGTTCTTCATGATGTTCTCCAATCCTAAACTCAGTTAATTGTGCGTTTGAATTCCAATTGAGTATGGAATGACGTTTTATTGATGGTTTAGACATGTTAAGTTTGTTGGAGAAGGCAGTCATTTTGCAACATTTTTCTGTTGTTGAGGGTTTCTAACGACCTCTTTTTTTTATTTATTATCCCTAATTCTTTCCTGACTGCTCTTGTTTTGAGATTACAGACATCGGGATGCCCCAGTTTTTCTTAAGTCTCCTTCATAGGTTTTGACTTAGTGGGCTTCTCCCTTTTAGAGATAATGACTACCTATTTTACGGGGAACCATCGCCGTCTTTTGATTCAGAAGGAAGTTTTTAATGCCATTCGTTGTGTATGAAGTGAAAGCTTGCGACTGAACGCGCATTTGAATTAACTGAGAAACTACCCTGCCTCAGGTTTTGATTAAAGGTTTCAATTTGTGTGAAAAAGAAAACTCCTACTTCTTTGGCTCAAAGGGGTTGACTATGGATTATCTTCCTTATAACTCTAGTGTTTAGGGTTTGAAACAACGCATGTACATCGTCAATAAGGGCTGTTCAAAAGCATACTGTATAAGATTATGGTATTATTTTCGTCATCCTCCCTCTAAAGGTTTACAACTTTTAACGAGAGTTGAATATCACAAAAAGGGAGTAAAAAGCACAGTTTAAATATATTGAAAACGAATGTATTAATTCAAGACAAACATATGCAATGCATTAATGAAACAAAGTTTGACATAATAGATAAGTGTTCGAACAAACAAAAGAAATTACAATTGAAAATTCAAAATGAACTGGACGCTCTCAATGATTTGGAAGGGAGAGGTGATCACGTTAGGAGTCTCAGGAGGGCCGAATTTAATCTCCTTGGCGTCAATCATGTTTTGAATCTTGTATTTCAGCGCCCAACAATCGTTAGTATCATGCCTAGGAGTGATGAAACGATAGGCACATATTGCATCAGGATTGTAGTTAGGAGAAGAAGTTTTGGGGTTCGGATGTGGTCATATCAACGTAATTAGATTCATCCCCAACATGTGTTTCTATTCTTGAGCCAGTTGCATGTTGATGTTGGTAAACTGTCTCTTGGGCTCTTCTTGCCTTCGCTGATTTCCCCATTGTTGTTGTCGCGTCGATGCAGGATTAGAGATCAGGACTGCCCCCACATAGTGTTCATGGTTACTCTTATTACAAACCTTTTATCTATACACACCATTGGACTCTTTCTTCCCATTGTATGGCTTCTTCGTATTGGAGGATGTAGCTCCTTGGATCTTTCCGCTTGTGATTCCATTTTCAACTTGTTCCCCAATTAGAATCAACTCGGTGAATCCGACCGAGGAGCTTCCGATTAGGTGATTGAAGAAAGGTCCTGTCAAAGTTCCCATAAAGATATCAATCAGCTCCGTGTCAATTAAGGGCGGCTGCACCCTGCCATCCAGGTATATCCACTTTTGGGCATATTCTTTGAAGCCCTCGTTTGAACTCATGGTCATATTCTGCAACTGCACACGAGTTGGTGCAAGATCAGCGTTGTATTGGTACTGCTTGTAGAAAGCAGCATCTAGATCCTCCCAAGTGTGGATGCGGGAACCTTCCAATTAATAGAACCATTCAAGTTGAGTCCTAGCTATACTCTCTTGAAAGAAATGGACCCAAAACTTTTGGTCGGTAGTGTGTGGTTGAATCTTACACACGTAAGACCTTAGATGAAGTTTTGGGCAGAAAACCCCATCATACTTGGCAAAAATAGGGATCCTGAACTTGTAGGGAATAACCACGCCAGGAACCAAACCCATGTCTCCAAAGTCCAAGCCAGGCATAACTTGGATCTCCATAACCTTTAGCCTGTCTTTAAGCTATTTGTATTTCTCATCCCCCGGTGGATATTGCTCCTCAGAATAGTCTTCATCCTCAATAGCTTGGTTATCCCTAGCTCTAGTGCTTCTAGCTTCCTCTTCTTGATTATCTTCTTCAGAAGAAGAAGTATCTTCTTTTTGAGCTAGTTGGGCAGGTCCATTGAACTTTCTTCCTATGTTGAGGGTGACAACCTTCTTCTTAGTCTTCTTCTTACTCTCTTTGTTGAAGAGTGTTTTCAGATCTTCCTGTCCCTTGGCTAAGTTCAGGAGAATTTGTTGGAACTGGGCATTTTGAGCTTGGATATATTTAACTGTTTTCTCTAGAGCTATCTCTACTGGAATAAACAGTAAGCAGATAAGAAAACCTGTATGGGGAGAACCTGTTATGATGAAATGCATGATATGTGGATGCAATGTTTTCAAGGATCTCGCGGATAAACAAAAGAAAATTTCAGAAGTTGAACTTTGATCACAGGTTTGATTGGAGAACTTCGTATCGTTGAATGTACTTCCATGAGAATCAAGCTCACCATGTCGAGTGGGTCATAGCCCTTGACTCTTGTTACCATGCTTTGGTCTTTGATAGCATTTGGCTAGAGGAGAAAAAAAATCCTCTTTTCCCTTGATAGAAGTTTGGTTCAACATGACCCTGCATCACAAGCCCTGGAGATCCTTGAAAAGGTTATTGAAAATTCTATGGTATGATGTCATGATGTTATGTACAAGTAAATATACACAAACAAAAGCAAACAAGTCGTTATGTACAAACAAAGCAAACAAATCCTTAGGTTTAGGCATGCATGGAGTTTGTAGGTAAGTACCCTCTTGAAGTTAAGTTGGTTCAACCTATCCTAGAAAGTAACCGGGTTCTAGGGGATCTCAATATCACTGATCTTTCTTCATCGGGCATTGTTTCAGCGTAAGCCTCTTTATTTGCGGCCGAAACATCCCGAAAGCCCGATCTCAATGAGCGTAGCATCGAGTATCAACCAATCTTCGGTTGGAACCAAAGTCGGCTATCTCACTACTTCCTAATGGCCAAGTTGTTCAATTAAAGATTCTAGCGTCGGTTACCGCTTAATGACACTATAAGGAAGCCTAATGTTATCCTTGATTGACTCAAGGAACATTAGTACAAGCCAAAGTATCACGCTAACATACCTATCACTTTGTCTATATCGATATACACCGTACATCCTCCATGATTTATTTCTACTTACCTAAAAAGGTGCCCCAGACCCGGGTGTAGGATATTTAACAATAACCCAAATAAGACCTATAAATGTAAAACAAACAAATCAAACAAGGAAAGCAAGTAAATGTGATCTAGCTCTAAGGTAACCCCACTTTTAAGTATTCTCTAGCAGAGTCTCCAATTCTGTAATACGGTGGAAGAAATGACTTGGTTCTTTTGCGTTTGATCACAATTTTTGTGGATAGCAAGAGTCGCCACCGTCTTTTCTTTTATCTAATAAGTGAAAGGGTGAAAAGAACGGGAAGAACCTTTAGAGATGTTTTATTGAGTTCGGGGGGGGGGGGGGGGGGTAGGTTATGAAAAGGGAAGGTATTATCACCCTTTCCATCTGTAGTTATCTACAGGCTCTTAGTTGCTTGCTAGATCAAAAAATGCTTTGTTTGAAAAGGTTCTTTGTAATGGGTGTAAGTTTGAAATTATTTTGCAAAATGCCTTTGTTGCGGCTAACTTTGTAATGATTCTCGTCTCTATAAGAATGCATACAAAGTGTTGGTTTTGAAAATAGTTCCAAGAGATGTTCTTTTTTGAAGATGTTTTTTGAAAGTGTAAGTGTGGAAATGGTTTTAGTTTGTGAGCAAGCAACTACGAGCGTCCTACCTACTCAAAAGGTCTATGTTTTTTTCGTCCTCCTTTAGATGTTGCTATCTTACCATTGATTTGTAAGAAACCCCATTATTCGATGTGATAGGACAGGCGTGGGTCAATTGTATAGTCATAGAAGGCAACCTATGGGACGTTTTAGCAATTTTCGTAAGGGACTAGCTCGTTTACCGAAGGCATCATCGAGGGACATCGAGGGACTATGATCTTTTATCGAGGGTCTTTGCTAAAACACCCATATTCGAGGGACATGACTATTTTCCGAGGCAAAAAGAAAGACTACCCTAGAGGTGCACGTGTGTGAATAGTGTGTTTGATTTCATGCATTTTTGTCTTGAATTTAGGATTTTCTAACGGTTGATTTTATCTTGTCATACACACCCTAATTACTAACAATTTATATGAAAGCGATAAATTGTGGAAAGTAAATTTACTATGCTATTACATCATTTGGGGATGGGGTATATAAATTTACAAATGGGGATTGCAATAAATTAAATCCTAATTATCTATTACAACAATATTGAATTTGAATAAATGTACAAGAATTGAAATGTATATAATGTACAAGGCATGAATGAAAAGAAAATGAACTTTGTTTTGATTTTGTTAAGGAAATTTAATTAAGTTAAAAGCAAAAAAAGAAAATAGATAGGAAAATGTTTTTGGTATTTTTCAATGTAAGAAGTTAAATAAACTAAATAATTTAAATATATTTTTGGGGTTTTTTATGTAGAAAAACCGTTTTTATGTGTTTAAAATAGTTTTTTAGTAGAAAACAATTTTTGTATTTAAAACAGTTTTTTGTGTAGAAAAACAATTTTATGCTTGGACCCAGGGCCTGTTTGTTTGTTAGGAAAAAAACAGAATAGATACAAAAGGTCTCGCTGGGGCTTGAACCCAGGACCTTATACATGGCAAGGCTTATAGCACGCGCTGTTTGTACCACTGGGGTGGTCTATTTCATCTGTTGGTTTTACAACTTGCACTAGATATAAAATGAACTACATACTGGATGTTTAAACATGGCTTCATCATCTTCCTTCGAGCGCAGGAATGCATGACTCCACTGTGTGAGCTTTGAAAGGCTTCGTTTCTCAGCCAAATTGAAAGATGTAAGTATCCTGCCTGCCTAAAGTTTGAAAACGAATCTAACCACATAATTTTAACAGCCTTGGGTCGAAGGTTAGCATGAAATACTAAAACTAAGACTTAATTGTTAAGAGATGAACTTTTTAATGTGCAAGAAAAGACAATCGAAACTATGGACATGGTCAGCTTCCTAGATATGATATCTACATTTTTCCTTCATAAAGTATATACAAATGATGTTTGAATGAAGAGTTTTAAGTTTTGAAAGAAACTTACCTCTTGAAGTGCAATTCGAATGAGCTCTGTATGACTTCTAAGAATGATTCGTCGATGGGTTAAGCCTGCTTCGACCTCCCTGAAGATATTTCAGTTGCTACTTTGCTTTGAAAGTCACTGAATCGAAAGGCTGGTGTATGAAAGCTGTGAGTGAATTGAAAGGTTGGTATATGGAAGCTAGGGAGTGAATCAAAAGGTTGGTATATGGAGGCTAGAGAGTGAATCGAAAGGCTAGTATATTGAAGCTAGGGGGTGAATCAAAAGGCTCACTAGCGTATGAAGGGATTTGAGGTTTTTGTGTGTGAAGTCAGGATGTGCCCAGTTTTGTGTTGGTTTTGAGTTTTTTGAGAGATTGAGAGTTTGAGAGTGTTTGAGGAATTTTTCAACACAACAAAGAATATGGACCTGTGATTTGCAAAGGGTCTCTATATTTATAGAGAAAAGGTTTGGGAAATTGGAGTAACCAGATTTGTAAGATAACAAACTATGGTTTGGTTGAAAACGAAAAAATCAAGTTAAGTGAATTTTCATAGTTCCCAAGTTCAAGTACAAGTGGAGCCTGATGTTTGCAGGAGACATGACTCACGCTTTTGATGTTACTTGCAATTTAAGATAAAGGTTACAAGGCTCAATGCATTAACAAATTGCATAAAGCCTGCTGTCATGAAATGGCAATGATAACTTTGTGTCATACATGGAAAGACCTTTTGGACAATACTTCAAACACTTGGGTAATAGCTTAATTCATCGTGTAAACAATTAATTATGGAGTGAAACATAATCTTGAGGCCTGCAAAGCAAGATCATGTAGCATGGCCTATGTACTTTGTCTTCAACTTGATGCCTTGAATCGAATACTCTGTCTTTTCGTTTTGGCCACATAGATCCAACCTTCGACCAAACTCAAAAGCAGACAAAACTAATTGTCTCCAACAATTGAATGTTCTTCGAATGGGCCATATTCATCTTAATATACCACTTTGAGTCCTTTTGTTTTGATCACATAGATCCAACCTTCGACCAACCTCAACAGCAGACAAAATTGTTTGTTTCCAACCATTGCATGTTCTTCGAATGGGCCACCAAATATAATTCATAGTGTAGAAACTATGTGTGTTGAAGGATTTAGAGGTGGAATTGAAGAAAGCATGAAGGAGGCCACTACTTTGTGAATTGAAGCAAACATGTAGGAGGCCACTGCTTTGTGAATCGAAGTAAGCCTGTAGGAGGCCATTTCCTTCTGAATGAAAGCAAGCTTGTAGGAGGCCATTGCCTTTTGAATCGAAGTAAGCCTGTAGGAGACCATTGCCTTCTGAATAGAATCAAGCATGTAGGAGTCCACATCCTTCTGAATCGAAGCAAACAACGAAGGAAATCATTGCTTAAGCGAAGCTTATGAACCAAGCTTGCTCAAAGGAAGTCAAATATCCAATCGAAGCTTATGAACCAAGCTTTATCTTCTTCAATTTTATGCTTGAGAGCCCAATATGATCCATGGAAACTACATGGGGCATTAAAAGTCCAATTTTACTTGTGCAAATTCAAACTCTAGTTTTGAGTCATTAGTATTGAGGAAGTATCTTGAGCTGATCAAACCTTGTGGAGTCTTAACCCAATAGAAATATTGTGAGAAAATTCTTGAGAAATGAGAGGGAAAATTTTGGGGTACACCAATATCAAAGTATGGTAAACTCACATAACTTGCACCATTTATCAAACATCACTATAAATGTATAAATTGAAATAGACACATATTCACTTAAGATTTTTGTGAAGCGAAAGTAGGATCAACAAACATTTAACATGTGTTTTATATATCTTGTGCACATAGATAGACGAAAGAACTATCTTACTCTTAGAAGATATGATAAATGAAACAATAAAACCCCACCGACAACATAGAGCAGAACATAAGCGTCTTATATGGAGCTCAAGAACATGAGTGTAGCGGTAGAAATGTTTAAGACTAAGCCATTGGATTGACTAGACTTATACAAATCAAAAATAAAAATCCCCACCACGCTTTATTGTTTCCAAAGGAATGGGAAAAGAGCGAGTAACCCAAAAAAAGAGGGAGAAAGATTCAAGGTAAGGGGGTTGGTTATGCAAAGGAAAGGTATTCACCCTAAACATCTACGGTACTCCGCAAGAACCTCTTTGTAAAATTTGTATATTTTGGCTATGAAATGTTGTATAAAAATGGATGGTGGAGGTGAGAAAAGAAATATATTTTTATGGTTTTTGCACCCGCCGCAGTTGCAAACCTTTAGTGCCTACATACCACATTTTCGTGCAATAGGGGATCAGGGTACACGTAGTTCCTCTTTTAAATATTTTTAAAACACAAATGTGTTGGTTAATTTTATATGATGAGACATCACCGTCATTGTCCGTGTGGAAAACATACTAACTACCCACAATCATGAAAAAGGAGAATTTGCATCATCTCAAAGTGGAGGATATGGCTTGGATCTTAAAATAAACAATGCATCACTCAACACCCAAGTGGAAAATATCTCACTTTACTACATATTGTGGAAGTATAGTTGTTTGCATCACTACAAGGATTGACAAGAGTCCAATCTTTTGAGAAAAGTTTAAGATGAAAAGCAAGATGGCAAAATGGTTTGAATGAGATTGATTGATTTTTAGTCTTCTCACAAGAAATGTCATGGTGTTATTAAGTTGATTGAAGTTTATTTGTGAAAATGTTTTGAAAATGCATGGACCTAAGTCCAAGTTTGTTATGAAAGTGGTTCAAGTTTAAAAAAGAACAAGAATAGTTTTTCAAAAGGAGGGAGAAGATTTTTGAAATTAAAGAAGATGAGAGGAGAAGAAGGGAATATCCTAAAGCATAAGGTAAAAGCTAGAGATAAGAACCATCTAACCAACAAGAAGCCAATACTTGACATTATGAGTCAAGATAAAATTCCCATTCTTTGGATTGAAACCAAGCAAGAAAAAATACTAGACCTCTTGAGAGAACTAAACTTCAAGTGTATTAAGTCTTCACAAAAATTGGACAGAGTAACGGCTGTATACGGGTGAATTCCAGATTACAAATAAAGAATGTAATCAAAATAACCTGCACACAAAACAAACAAACAACCTAATATCTTGAGGTAAACCTGAAGAACTCCAGACAAAATATCAATTAAGGTCACAAGGTCTCCAATATAGGCCAAAGTTTCTAATCCTAAGTCCAAGAAGTCCAATACTCCATAATGCCAAGGATATTAACCAAATAGTCCAAGTATTTTAAAGGGTTTTTATAGTTCATGTTGATTATTAGGTGTCTTAGGTGAGAAAAGAAAAGGCTCAAGTGAGCAAAATAAAAATGACATGAAATGTAATGCTTAAAGTAAATGGTACATATAGCATAAAAAATAAAAGGGCATAAATTAAAAACAATTTAATAATTAGTGGTTAGTTGGATGACCATCTTGAAACTTGTATTTAGAACTCATTAGAGGATTGGTAGAACCAAAGCCTTCACACAACAAGTTGCATTTGCTTTTTGTCAAGTATATCATCCATTTGGAATCCTCAAAAGTACCATTTAATGATCAACGATGTTTAAGTGATCCGCGTTGACCAAAAGGGTTGTAGATCCATTAGAGGATTGGTAGAACCAAAGCCTCCACACAATAAATCTCAAGGTTATTGGATCAAAGGGATCAAATTAACATACTCGGGCTTGCAAACATAGGTTTGGGCCACATATGATCATTTATTCGAATCAGGACAAAATTTAGCGCTATGTTAAGCAATCATAAGTGGACTTATATAGAAGTCGCACCTATTTTGAGGCCGGTCAATAGCAATCTATGCACCATTTATTTTGAGACATGATATAGAGATCATACTCCAATAACACTTAGTGCAATAAGAAAGGGATGGGATGAAGAGGGGGTGGGAAAGAATATACAAACCACATTTGAATTAAATTAAAATAAACTATTATTAAAATCATTCATCTATTTTTATGGAGTTAGACTCAACACCATGGATCCAATGATGTTAATAAAGTTCATGATCAAAATTCAACCCAAGTTCAGCCAGAAAATAATCACAAAATAATATTGCATTAAAAAAGGTTTTAAAATGGAAATAAGAAAGAAAAATATCAACTATATTCAAATTAATCAAGAAAAATTAAGTAAGACCATAGAAAAATCAGAAAAGGACTCAAATATTTTTATGAAATTTTGGCAATTTTTAAAAGTCAGAAACTATTTTAAAACTAATTAAAATTGTTCAGACAAATAGAAAATAGATCAAAAATAGTAAACATCAATATAAAATTTTCAAAAAAGTCAAAATTATGTAAAACGATATTTATGAAATTTTTTTAGAATTAAGAAAAGTTAGAAAGTATTTTTAAGGTAATTAAAACAAAGAAAACAATGCAAAAAATATAAAAAATATCAATTGTCAAAATAAAAATATGAAAAAATATTTATGAGATCAGAAATAATTCAAAGTATTTTTGTGAATTTTTTCATAATTTTTTGGATAAAAAATAAAAGAGTTATGAAATTTTGAAAATTAAATCAATTAAAATATAAAAATCAGAAAATAAAATAAAACCAAAAAGATATGGGCCATCAGATCATAGTCAAAACGCTTTAGTAAGCTAATCCAATGGACCAGACGCGCTGTGCTTGATATGGACCTTAGTAAGATGTGTGGGGAATCAGAAAAAAGGAAACCAATGAAATTAAAACGTTTGACACACTATCATTGGCTGAGACGAGACATGTCATCGTCTTCAACCTCCGACCACCCTGCAATGGAGATTTTATGAGATCTTTCAAACGGGAAAATTAGGATCCCAGACCAGTATCATTGGATTCGTCTCTTCAAGACGATCCTAACGGAAACATCGCGCCAAATTTATATAAAGTATACAAAGAGATATGAATCAAAACCACAAAAAATAGCGAACACCTTCAATTTGAGATTTCTCTCTCAATTCTCAATGGATTTAAAAATTGTAAGAAGCACTAGAGTCAGGAGAAGGAGTAGAACAAGTTAATGTTTTATTTGGATCCAAATGGTGGAGAATTCTACCTTTTCAAAGTTCAAGAAAGAAGCTTTGAAACTAGGCTTATGTACCTTGTATTATAGCTCGTTTTGCTTGGTTTAAGTGTTGGAGAGTTTGTATGATGCTTAAGGAAGATGAATGTGCAAATAATTTTGGATGAAAAGGATGGAATCTCATAAACTGATTTCAAAAATTTGAAGTTCGCGTGGGGTTTTAACAGAGTGTTTTTGGCTCTCAAAGCTTGAGGAAATGAATGGGGGATGACCCTCTATTTATAGGGAATCAAATGGAATGTTCAAGCATGTGAAATAATGAAATTTGGAGGGAAATCGTGTGAACCTGATGCATGAGCAAACTGTGATCGGATTTGCATCAAAACTCATCCAATCCTTGCGTTTTAAGGCTCTAATCCATTTTGGCAACTTTGTTAAACATGTTTAGATCAAAAACACGTTCTAATTTGATGTTTAGAGGCCAAAACATGAATTTCAAATTCTGACTTATGAAGAAACTTCAGTTCCAAGTTACCAAGTTCAATCCAATGGCATTCTCAACTCAAGGGGTCTTAAGGCATGATTCTTGATGCTTTATAAAGATGAGGTTACAATATTTGTAATGGAAAAATAATGGAATCAAATGGATGCTTGACCTGAAATTTGCATTGAGTCAAAGTTAGGGAAAAAAGGTTGACTTTCCATACTTAGAAATATTTCAAATTTTTCTTCAAAAGTGACCTATAATGTTTTGCATCCAAACATGGCCTTCCACTTGGAATTTGCTCTTGACCAAAAACGATGGCATGAAATAGACCTCTTGAATGACATTTTGAAACTTGAACCATTAAAAATCTCCAAAAATTGAGAGAGTTATGAATTGTTGAAGTAGGAAAAAAATCATGAAATGACCTATAATCTTTTGTATCCTTAGGGTATGTTCCATCCATTTTCTCACTTTGCACATAAAGGAAGGCATAAATTTCACATCCTCAAGATCATTGTGGAAAAAGAGTGGGCTCATGGTGATAAAAATTGACCAAGTTATGATCATTTTAAGTCACACATGGGGAAATGGGGGTTCATCTGGAGGACTTGTAATCTTTCTTCATCATCAAGTTTCTTCCACGTGAAAACTCCTTGAAACTTTTTAAGTGATTTTTTTATAACCCCTTGAAGATAAGGATGTCTTTGGAATCACTAAAAGATACCAAAAGATGAGCAAGATATGCTTCTTTGAAGTTCAAAACCATAGCTCCTAGATCAAGAAAATGCTTTGAGGGGACTTTGACAATTTTGAACAAACTTCTTGTGCCAAAATAATTCCTTTGTAAATAGAATTTGTTGAGGATTAAAATGAGAATTCATAGCCACCAAAACCACTTCCATATCTTGAGAATTTAGAGAAATATGTACTTGTGAACAAGACTTTGTCAAACCATGACAACTTCTTCAATCAATCCCTTGCCCTTTTGAATCAATCTTGATATCTTGGGAACATAGTGAACCAAAACAAAACTTGTCATGCCATCCCTTCCAAAACAACTTCAATGGTGAGGTTTGGACTTCTCCAGCTTTATTGTCGAGGGCATGGAAATAAACTCATGAACCCATGGAGTAACTTGTTAAATCTCATTGCCTTTACCTACATTAGTAACAAGCAAGACAAACCAACATTTCATTTTATTAATTAAAAGGAAAAATCAAGAAAAAATATTCATAATCACAAAAGAAAACAAGTCAAGGTGCTTGGTGATTCCTCAACGAGAAAAGCTAAAGTTAGGGAGGAAAAACAAGAACCCTAATGTGATCTTGTTGTGATTGAATCAATATGGTATGATGTAGGGATCTTAGGGGCAAAAATTAGGGTACAACAATGAGCATCAATCATCACAAATGAACTATGCACAAGTAAGGCCAAGTTTTATTGCTTTCATATACTTATTGATTTAAGATCTTCCATCAAGGAGTCTCTTGTTGATTTTGTCTATAACAAGTTCAATCATTTTTCAACTAATTCAATATGATATGAATGTCTTATCTTCTAATTGTCTTGATTCACCTATTTATGAGGCATTTTACCTTCTTCATAGAGTCAAGACAATTTACCTACAATTTTTAACAAGATAAA
Source organism: Vicia faba (assembly GCA_948472305.1). Lineage (NCBI taxonomy): Eukaryota > Viridiplantae > Streptophyta > Magnoliopsida > Fabales > Fabaceae > Vicia > Vicia faba. The sequence goes on from OX451735.1 coordinate 111,011,035, forward strand.
CAAGGTACCCAAATATTTTTGGGTCCTTGAGGATGAGGGACATAATTATCGCAATTGGGTGACCATTGAGAAATGCTATTAGAACTATGATGTTTCTTAAGTTTGCATTTGGTAATGGTATCTTCCTTCATACGACAGTGATAACAAGTTATATTTTGAGAGGTGTTAATTTTGCTTTTAACTTTCTTTTCAACAAAGCTATATTTTTCATATGGAGGATTCAAGGATTTATCAAAATTTGTTGGATCTATATCAAAAGTCACTTTTAGTTGTAGAGCCTTTGTTACTTTGGCCTTGATATTTCTTACCTCATTTTTCCAAATATAACATGTATCACAACCAAAAATAAATGGATTGCCATTCATCTTATTCTTGACATTAGGGATACCTACAAGAGAGTTCTTTATAGCCTCTATTTTATTTTCAGTTTCTAAAATTTTTGCTTCTAAATGAGAAAAAAAATTTATTTGTGGCCAAAGTTTTAAAAGTTTCAATGGCTCCCTTGTCTAAGTTTTCAAAAGCGCCAAGTAAATCAAGATGAGATTTTCCATTTACAAGATTATTTTGGGAAGAGTTTACCTTGTTATTGTTACATTTTTTATGATGTTTATAATGATGAAAGTCATTGCTTGTAGATGTTATTATCCTTTTCTTCTTATCTTCATGATAATGACCCGAGAGACACACTTCACCATACTTAAAATGATTTGTATCCCTTATTTCTTCTATCATTAAGATGAGTAGAAAATCACACATTTTCTATATTATTATCATCATTATATTATTCATTGCTTTAGGATTCAAAATCACTTCCCCAAGCCACATAGGCTTTCCTAGGTTTGTCATGACTCCTGGGTTGATTCCTCATTTTATTTTTGTCAGGGTTTGAGTCATCATCTTTGAGTCTTTCTTCCTTATATGATGTAGCTTTTATTAGGTACTCAATGCTTATTTTGTTTATCGCCTTTTTAATTTTATTATTCACATACTTGTGATACCTTTTGACAAATAAACTCATCTCTTCGTCTTCCGAGTTATAGTTGTCATCAACCTCTCTATTATAATGATAATGATATTTCCTTGAGGACTTTGAGTTTGAATCCATGAGATCTTTAGGCTTCATTACTTCCTCCTTATTAGTGTCTTTTTCTTTCTTTTTCTTTTTCTCAAGCTTCTTTACATATTTTTCCAAGCAATTGAGTTCTTTCTCATGTTCTTCTAACTTTCCAAACAATACAGTAAGATCAAGTGTTGCAAGATTATTAGCTTCTTTGATCTCGGTGACCTTTGGTTGCTAGTTTCTAGTAAGACATCTCAACACTTTGTTACTATCAATAGCCTTGGAAATAGGATTCCTAATAAATTTAAACTATTAATAAGATGAGAGAACCTCTTTTTCATTTGAGCAATGGTTTCCCCTTGCTTCATGCGAAAGAGTTCAAACTCTTGATTAAGTGTATTAATTCTAGATTGTTTGACCTTATTAGTTCCCTCATAGGTCACTTGTAGAGCATCCCACATAGCTTTTGTGGTTTGACAATGGGAAATGAGATAGAACTCATCTACACCGAGTGTGGATATAATGATATTCTTTGCTTTCCAATTGCAAGACCACTTTTTATCATCTTTGTCATCTCATAAGTTTTTCGGCTTTGGTACGGTAATACCATCAACAATATATGTCACCGGTGTTGGACCATTTAGAATGGCTCCCCAAACATCTTTGTCATATGAGTTGATATGAATTTGCATACAAGCTTTCCAATAACTATAATTTTCTCCCGTGAAAATTGGGGCTCTTTTATAATCCCATTTAGTTTCGTAAGCCATTTTCTACAAAGTTTCGAAGTCAGAATTAACCGGGCTCTGATACCACTTGTTGCACGACAACAACGGTATCTAGAGGAGGGGGTGAAAAAGTTTTATCAAAGTACGTCACTGAAGCTTTTTCAAATTGTTGTCTATACGAACGTTATTGGGAAGCTCGGATATGAAAACCGTAAATAAAAAATGATATGGAATGAGAACAACAATGTGAATTAATAACCATGAATAACTTTGCAACTTATTTACCGTTTAATCAATTTCATTTAGCAATGCAATTTCCAATAGTAATATTAAAAGAACTAGTTTAGTCAATTTATCAAACACTTGGTGTGCAAGTGAATTTTCAAAAAATTTCCTTTGATTTTGTTGATACACAAAACCACTTATAATTAAAAGTGATTATAAGCTATATCAATAATTGAATTAAAGATCAAAATTGATTTAGAAAACTCTTACAATTCAAGTGATAACACAAAGCTATTTGATAAATCGAACAATTAATATCAAAGAAAGTAAAATAAAAAATAAAAGTGACACGAGTAATTTTTCTTCATAGTTCCCCACTGTCGTCCTCGTGTGGGGGTAAGTCTGCACCTAATTTCAATGTAATTAGGATTATTCTTACTATGCAAAAATGTTGATACAAGAGAATTGTTCAAGAGCAACTCCACAAACCTTAAGCTTGTTGTTGATTCAACCCCTTCTCTATCCTTGATCTTGAGAGAGACCAAGACACAATATATGAGAAATGACCATCTGGATCTTGCTACTCCTTTGCATTCTTTATCTCCAAAGCTTTCATGCACCGTCAATCTCAAACTATTACAACACAAGACTTTGATTCTATCCGGTACTCCAAGTTACTTCCTTGCAAAGATTTCAAACACTCCAAGGTTCCTTGCAAAGATTTTAAGCACTCCAACTTTATTCACTTTACCGCAATTACCTCTCGATTGTCTTGTACAAAAACCCCAAAATCAACCGATGATCTTGGAGGATAAACCCGAGGTTTTTCTGGATGAATACCCTACAAAACTCCATCCAATACACAATTGGACACTAGCAATTCTCGTATAGATGACACCCCAACGAAACATCGTTACAATGTAATGTTAGTGTGTGTACGTAGATTGGAGGTTGAAGATGAATAGAGAAATAGGGTAATTTTATGTTTTTCAACAAGTTGGAATGATGCATGAATAAGTATTTATAGTTTTGATATTTTTAGGACAAGGATCAATTTTTTATTAAAAGAGTTAAAAAATGATTACCTAAACAGTATGTGCCGACCTATATATCGTATGTGTCGACACACACTTGAACTTTATGTTGTATGTGTCGATATAAATGGGTCTATATGTTGACCGAAGAAAGACAGAGACTATAGGCTTTAAAATACTAGTAAATATGTCGACCTGAAGGATGGATGTGTCGACACATAAAATAAGAATTTCTGCATTTTCACAAATGCTTCAGTATATATCGATCTGAAATGATGCATGAGTCAACCTGAGACTTACAAAAGCTTACAGACTTTAAAAATGAATTATGTGTGTCAACTTGAAAAGCGGATGTGTCGATACATGCAACGAAAATATGACCAAATGCAAATTTTTAGAGACTTAACTCAATTTCAAGGTAACTTTTATTCAATGATTCCCAAATAATCTATGAATTCTCAATGATCAAAGTGACATACTAAACCCAGAGATAGTATTCAATTAGATAAATATGAGACTCTCGTATTTTTGACATCACTCAAAACACTTAAGAAAACAAGTTTTTACTCACATTAAATTCTCCAGTTTATTTAATTCACGCTGCAAATATCTGTAATCAATTAGTCTTTTCTCTAAAATTTTGTGTATTTTAAATTTTTTGCTTCTACAAGTTTTCAATTGTAATTTGGTAATCTCTCTCATTTTTCTTCCAGTAAAAATTATACATTTAAATTTATACTAAATTTATTTAAAAAGAGTTTTAAAACATTTCATATGTGTGATACGGTGGGAGAACTGACTTAAGAGTTTTGTGTTTTATCGCAAATGTTGAAGTTAGTAAGAGTCGTCACCGACTTTTCTTTTATCCAATAAGGAAAGGTGAAAAAGCACAGGAAAGACCTTTAGAGATGTTTTCTTGAGTTCGGGGGGTAGGTTATAAAAAGGGAAGGTTTTAACACCCTTTTCATCCATGGTTATCCATGAGCTCTTAGTTACTTGCTAGATCACTTGCTTTTGTTTGAAATTGTGTTTTGTGTGGTTTTTGAAAGTATTTTGTAAAATAGGCCATTGTTTAGGAAATCTTTGTAATGATTCTCGTTCGTAAGAATGTATACAAAGATGTTTGTCTTTTTGAAAATGTTTTCAAGTTTGTAAGATGTTGTGAAATGTGTGTGTTTGTTTTGAAAATAGCAAGGATATTTGTTTGAAATAGAGCAAGTAACTAAAGGTAATCTACCTACTCAAATGTCTTTCTTGTTCATTTTCTTTTCCTTGGATATTGTTGTCTTGCCATTGATTTGGTAAGCAACCCTATATTTGTATGTAAACGGGACGGGCGTGGGTCATCGTATAACCATGATTAGCAATATTGTAAAGTATCTTAGCATTTTGAGGGACTAAGATCATTGTTGTAAGGCAACTTTGAATAGCGTCATCGAGGGACTATGATCTTGTTTTTTTTTTTGCTAAGATACCTTACATATGTAATATGGCCATTTTTTGTATAAGGCAACCAAGTGGAGTAACCCTAGGGGTGCTTGTGTGCAAGTGTGTTTTATTTATATGCATTTAGTCTTGATTAGGGTGATCTACTTGTTGGTTTTGTCTTTCCATACAAACCCTAATTTACTAGCATTGATATGAAAGCGATAAATTGCGAAAAGTAAAATTACTACGCTATTACATCATTATGGGGATGGGGTATACAAATGTACAAATGGGTATGACAAGTAAATTAAACCCTAATTACTATTACAAGGCTTCGACAATTACATAATTTATAATGCAAAAAAGAATAAGATATGCAAGAAGATGTAAAGTGAGAGAAATTGTTTTTTAGGGTTTTTTATAGCAGAAGATTTTTTTGTAATTAATTTCATTGAAGAAAAACCTAAGTCTAAGTTAATTGTTTAGAAAATTGTTTTTTGAGGTTTCATTTAAAAAAAAGGTTTTATAAAGTTAGGTCACTTCCAAGCAATGCAACATGTCTAAAAGAACCTAAAATATCTCCAAAAATCAAGAAATTTGGTGCCCGAGCTGACACGGGCCATGTAGGGGGACACGGGCACCTGTGTCAGGACCTGTCGATGACTTTTATGCATTTTTTTGGTCCCAACCATCCTGACACGGCCGTGTCACTTGACACGGGCGCCCGTGTCATCCCCTGTTCATCTTTTTTTGGTCATGTACGCACCAGTAACTCTGACACGGGTCGTGTCGATTGACACGGGCACCCGTGTCAGCCTCTGTACCTGCATTTGACTATGTTTTTCAACCCAAATAAGCAGACACGGGCCGTGTCATGTGACACGGGCACCCGTGTCAACCTCTGGTCTGGCTTTTTGTTAGTTTTTTCTCTTTGATCTGTCTTGTTATATCTTTTGAGCGCAAAAAGAAAATGATGTATGCACAATGAGATCACAGTTTGAGAAAGTTTACCTCTCAAAGCAGAAGCTTTAGGACACGTACGTATGTTTCCAAGTGTAAAGTGGTGATTGATCAAGCTCCTTTGAACCTTCTTGAAGTAACAACAATCTTTCTTTTGTACTGAAAATGGTTGAACTGCTCCAACCGAGTCAAGTTGCAATGTATGTTTTTTTTTGAATTTGGAAGATGGTGATAGTGATGTTAAAGAAGTTGACTTTGTGTTTTAACAACTTCTATATGGTGTATATGAAGTGTTTGGATAGTTTGTTTGGAGAAAACTTGCAAGGTATGAGATTCAAAGATTTGAACTTCAAAGCTCAAAAATGGAGGTTTTGTAGACAAATCTGGTTTTTTGACAGCAAAAATGAGTTTGAGTGTTAGTTTCTCCTTCTATTTTTTCTGGACTCTCTCTATTTTTTCTAACCTCTTTGTCTTGCAAATGCTTCTTCCATTTATAGAGAAGGTTTGAGAATTGAGAAACTCAGACTTTTTGAAAATCACATGTTATGCCTTTTTTTCAAATTCATAAAGACAAGTTGCTTCATGATGAAGAAAGGAGTGAATTTTAAGGAATTTAGCCATGCTTTGCAGGTCTTGTGGATTGCTTCTGATGTTGAGGGATTTTTCTGTCATCTTTGGAACAGATTTCAAGCTTTGAATGAAGAGAGTGGTTGGAAAAGTGAAGCTTTATGCAAATGGAAATGTTGCTTTAGTATTTCTAACCATAAATGGTATCAAGACTTGGACAAAGCTTCAAATGCTTGTGTAATACACTTAGGGTTTGTGTAATTGCTTGATTATGCATAGATTTGGAGAGAATATAGCCTGAAAAGTGAGATCTTGTAGATTTGGTTGGAATTTTAGTCAAGTGTTCATCACAAATTCTGCTTTGTAATTCAAGAATGAAACCCTAACTTCATATCTTCAATCCTCTCAGCTCAAGAATGATCTCAATGAGTTCTTTTACTTTTTGGAAATATTAGAACCTCCCCTACAACTTTCATGTTGACCACTTTAGTTAAATCAAACTGGAACTTGATGAAAATTGGCCAAGAACTTGGGATAAAAACCTGACCAAAACTGCTGAAAATTTCTCTAAGTGTTAAATGAAAATGTCATGACTTCATGAATTTATAACTTGAAATCCAAGCATATTTAGGAGAAGTTGTGTAAAGTAATGTTGTAGATATCATGGAGATCTACAAATTTCCTGTTGAAAGCTTCTTTTGAATCATCTTATATCTTGGTGAAAGAATGGCATGAAGTGATGAAATTATCATGTATAAAAAACACTTAGAAAATTTCTAAGTCTTGGAAATCTTGACTTTTCAAGTTGACTTTTGACTTTCTTGACTTCTTGATGATAAAGTTATATATTTTTGAATGTCTTGATGAATTTTGATATTTGAAACTTAATGTTGACCAAAAAGTCAAAGTTTGACTTTTGGTGCTACAATTGACTTTTTCACCAATACGGCTGATTTTAGGTCATCCGATCAGTTGACTGAGCCAAAATGCGATCCAAGACCTGAAACTTAATTTTCAGTCATCAGTGCTTGAGGAGATGTCTTGAGATGATCAACCTTAGCGCAGTCTTGAACCAAACGAGATCTTGTGAGATATTAATTGTGAAATGAGAGGGCAAATTTTGGGGTACAACAACTGCCCCTGTTCAATCTTCTTACACCTGAAGAGTTAGATTGTTAAATCTCTCATTCGTGACTTGAAGGTGGAAGATGATTGAACACTAGAGTGCCCAGAAATTTGCACTCGATGATGTTGTGGTAGATTGTATAGGGAATGAGCTTAAAGATGCCATTTGGAGAAATGATGGAATCTTGTTGGAGATGGGCTTGTAGATGCCATCCAAGAATGCTCGTTAAATTGTAATTTGTAAGCTGAAAGAATGAGTATCAGAATTGCGTCCATGTCTGGAGTGTATCTGAGCTGTATCTGAAAGCTGAATCTGAATGAGTGTCAGGATGGCATCCATATATGGAGTGTATCTGAACTATATCTGAAGGTTGAATCTGAATGAGTATCAAGATGGCATCCGCATCTGGAGTGTATCTGAAAGTTGAATCAGAATGAGTATCGGGATGGCATCCGTATCTGGAGCGTATCTGAACTGTATCTGAAACTGAATCTGAATGACTATTAGGATGGCATCCGTATCTGGTGTGTATCTGAACTGTATCAAAAGCTGAATCTGAATGAGTATCAGGATGGCATCCATATCTGGAGCGTATCTGAAGTGTATCTAAAAGCTGAATCTGAATAAGTATCAGGATGACATTCGTATCTAGAGCGTATCTGAACTGTATCTGAAAGCTGAATCTGAATGAGTATCAAGATGGAATCCATATCTGGAGCGTATTTGAACTGTATCTAAAAGCTGAATCTGAATGATTATCAGGATGGCATCCGTATCTGGAACGTATCTGAACTGTATCTGAAAGCTGAATCTGAATGAGTATCAGGATGGCATCCGTATTTGGAGCGTATCTGAACTATATCTAAAAGTTGAATCTGAATAAGTATCAGGATGGCATCCATATCTGGAGCGTATCTGAATTGTATCTAAAAGCTGAATCTGAATGAGTATCAGTATGGCATCCGTATCTGCTGCGTATCTGAACTGTATCTGAAAACTCAGTAGGATGATGAAGGAATCTTGGGTGATTACTACCTCAGCAGGATGATGAAGGAATCTTGGACGATTACTACCTCAAGAGAGTGATGAAGGAATCTTGGGCGATTACTACCTCAGCTGAATGATGAAGGAATCTTGGACGATTACTACCTCAGCAGGATGCTGAAGGAATCTTGGATGATTACTACCTCAAGAGATGATGAAGGAATCTTGGACGATTACTACTCCAAAAGATGATAACCTTTATCTGTCGATTCATCTTTCCTGAAAAGGTAAAGAGTTAGTTGTATGCAATGCCATGATGTATGCATCACGTAATGATGTTCTCAAAATAAATGAGATTTATGTTATATGTATTTTGTATGCATGTGTTATAAATGTTGTTGAAATGTAATTTTGTCTTGGAGAATAAATCCTTCACAAGTGTTGGGGAGTTATTAAATCTCGGATTTCTGTTGAAGAGTAGGTGTGTCTTCAAACATTGCTTTAGAATGTTTCCACTGAGGATTCCTGTTTTATTGCTTGAGGAGAAATCCGCTGGGGGATGTTGAAAGCTCTGTATAGAGTGTTGATTCCTGCTTGGGGAAAAGAGTTCAGGAGTCTTAGTCGTCCGTTACTCTACTACGGAGTCGAAGTTGAATTAATATCTGGTCGGGTCCAGACTTTACAGTAACTTGCTGGGGATTGTAAAGTAGTCTACTGGGGAAGAGGAGTTGTGGTCCTCTGATTTGTAGTAGTCAGAGAGGCTAACTTAAGCTAGGGGAATCCTGTTGTTTGTTGGGGAAATAAACCATGTTTCCAATCTGTTAGAGAGGTGACGACTTCACTAGCAGAAATCCTCGAGGATTCTTGAGGTCGACTCAGTTGGGAAGAGGTTTTCAGAGATTGAAACTCTGGCTGGGAGTCATCCTATGAGAAGGATTTTGGGGAGATTTGTCACTGCCCCTAGTAGCGAGTGTTTGTGGAACTTCCAGGAAATGTTTGACTGTATGTAACCTTTTGTCGGGATTTGCATTCAATTCCCCAAGTGATGGAGATGGAGACCTTCCCCTGGTTATTCTGCATTTCTTTTGGAATTTTGACTTTACTGCCCCAGGTGTGCTAGATAGTGACATGTCATGCCCCCTTGTTTATAGGAGATTTGTCATTGGAAGTGTCATCCCACTTGAAGTGATTTTGTTCACTGGGAGAGATTTCTTTCACTGGATATTCGTTGTGTGAGTTTCTTCACTATCAGATAAATAGCCATATGCAAACAACAATATTCAAATAATGCAAAGTTTATGCTTGTCTTGAAATTTTGAAAATGCGTTTTAGCAAGTAAAGAAATTTTGTAAGAAAAATTCAACTCAGGATTTAGAGTAAAGCCTTACAGGAGTCAGGATACCTTTTGTAACAGTATGCTTTCGAACTAACCCATGCTTCAATTAGAACTTTTGAAAGGTTGTAACGTGGCTTGGTTCATGGTTATAAGAAACAAAGGATAAAGGCTCAAAGTGTATTTATACCCGCCCGTTCTTCGTGATGTTATTCGGTCCTAAACTCAGCTAATTGTGCGTTTGAACTCCAATTGAGTCTGGAATGACGTTTTGGCGATGGTTCAGACAAGTTAAGTTTATCGGAAGGAATTCATTTTTTTGCAACCTTTTTCATGTTGTTGAGGATTTGTAGTGACCACTTTTTGATTTGTTATCCATGATTTTTGCCTAACTGTTCTTGTTTTGAGATTACAGTGAGCGGGATGTCCCAGTTTTCTTAAGTCTCCTTTGTAGGTTTTGACTTAGTGGGCTTTTCTTTTTGAGAGATAATGACTACCTATGTGATTGGGAACCATCCGTCTTTTGATTCCAGAGGAATGTTTTGATGTCATTCATTGTATTACGAGATGAGAGTTTACGGCTAAACGCGCATTTGAATTAACTGAGAGACTACCCTGCCCCAGGTTTTGATTAAAGGTTTCAATTTGTGTTAAAACAGAAAACTTATACTTCTTTGGCTCGAAGGTATTGACTAGGGATTATCTTCCTTATAACTCCAGTGTTTAGGATTTGAAAGAAATTCTTGTACATCGTCAGCAAGGTCTGTCCAAAAGCATATTGTATGAGATTATGGCATTGTTTTCGTCATCCTCCCTCTAAAGGCTTGTAACTTTTAGCAAGAGTTAAATGTCATAAGAAGAATAAAAAGCATAGTCAAAATATAGTGAAAACGAAAGGATGAATTTAAGACAAACATATGCAATGCATTAATGAAACAGAGTTCGACATTAATAGATAACTGTTAGAATAACAAAAGAAATTACAATTGAAAATTCAAAATGAACAGAAGCCTCTTTGTCTGAACTTGTCACTTTAGGTGGTGAGCCTTTGAGGGATGGAAGAAGAATTCAGTCTGGCCATCTTGTGTGAATTCCAACATTCCTTCGTTGATCAGGTTTTGAATCTTGTACTTCAGCGCCCAATAATCATTTGTATCATGCCCAGGACTATTGGAATGATAGGCACACCTGGCATCGGGATTGTAGCTGGGAGATAAAGTTTTGGGATTTGGATGAGGTCTTATTGGTGTAATCAGATTCATCCTCAGCATGTGTTGCAAAGCTTGAGACAGTGGTATGTTGATGTTGGTAAACTGTCCTTTGGGCTCGCTTTGCCTTTGCTGATTTTCCAGTTGATGTTGACGAAGTTGTTGTTGGGCTCGTGACGTGGAAGCAAACTGGGAAGGTCTTCTCTCCCTTAAACCGGCTTCTTGTCTCATGGGAGGCTGAATGATGACTTGATCCTCAATTCTAGTTGTTTTCCCCATTTGGTTACATCCGTCTTGATGAAGCTTGTTGATGAGGACTCTCAGCTCTTCTTGTCCTTGTGCCAAGTTTTAGATGAGATCCATCTGGCCCACCAGTTGTCCCATCATCTGGATTTTCAATATGGTTATCTCAGTTCGTAGCCGCTCCAACTGGTCATCTTTGTAGCCCTCAGGATTCCCCATGGTCATGCCCCTAGTGAGGAGAGCTTTCACTTCTTCCTGCCCCTTGGATAGGTTCAAGAACATTTCTCGGAGTTGAGCGTTTTGAGCCTGGATGTCCTTGATAGTCTTCTCAAGAGCCATATCTACTGAAATAAACAGTAGGAAGATAAGGAGACTTGTATGGGAGAAACCTATCATGATATGATGCATGATATTTGGATGCATGTTTTCAAGGATCTCGCGGGGTAAACACAAGAAAAAGTTAGAAGTTGAACTTTAATCAACATCTTCGATTGGAGAACTTTGTACCGGTGGATGTCCTTCCACGAGAATCAAGCTCACCATGTCAAGTGGGTCATAGCCCTTGACTCAAATTATTGTACTTGATCTTTGACTGTGTTTGGTTAGAGGAAAATAAATCCTCTTGTCCCTTGATAGACATCTGGTTCAACATGACCCTGCATCAAAGACCCTCGAGATCCTTGAAATGGTTATTGAAAATTCTATGGTATGATGTTATGCACAAGTATGCGAAGTAAACAAGCTTATACAAATAATCATGTACACACAAAGCAGACAAGTCCTTAGGTTTAGGCTTGCGTGGAGTTTTATAGGTAAGTACCCTCTTGAAGTTAGTTGGCTTAAACCTATCCTAGTAATAGTAATCGGGTTCTAAGGAGCTCAATATTACCGGATTGTTTCCTTGGTCATTGTTTCAGCTCAAGCCTCTTTAATGGCGACCGAAATATCCCAAAAAACTAAACCTCAATGAGTGTAGTGTCGAGTATCTACCAACTTCGGACTGCACCAAAGCCGATCATCTTACTACGTCCTAAAGGCCAAGTTGGTCAAGTAAAGGTTCTAAAAGTTCATTAGTGCTTCATGACATCACTCAGCGGCCCCGTATTCTCCTTGACTACTCAAGGGCTACCGGTACCCACATATATGTCGCACTAACGTAGCTATTACTTAGACCGTGTCGGTATACCCCGCACAGTTTCCACAACGTATTGCTACTTACCTATAAGGTATCCCAAATCCGGGTAAAAGATTCAAACCCAAACAAAGAACCAAAATGTAAAGCACACAAGTCAAACAAAGAAAGAAAGTAAATGTGATCTAACCCTAAGGTAACCCCACTTTTAAAATTATATCTCCCAAGCAGAGTCGCCAGTTCTGTGATACGGTGGGAGAACTGACTTGAGGGTTTTGCGTTTTATCACAAATGTTGCGGTTAGTAAGAGTTGCCACCGAATTTTCTTTTATCCAATAAGAAAAGGTGAAAAAGCACAGGAAAGACCTTTAGAGATGTTTTCTTGAGTTCGGGGGGTAGATTATGAAAAGGGAAGGTATTAGCACTCTTTTCATCCATGGTTATCCATGCGATCTTAGTTACTTGCTAGATCACTTGCTTTTGTTTGAAATTGTGCTTTGTGTGGTTTTTGAAAGTATTTTGTAAAAGAGGCCATTGTTTAGGCAATCTTTGTAATGATTCTCATTCGTAAGAATGTATACAAAGATGTTTGTATTTTTGAAAATGTTTTCAAGTTTGTAAGATGTTGTGAAATGTGTGTGTTTGTTTTGAAAATAGCAAGGATATTTGTTTGAATTAGAGCAAGTAACTAAAGGTAATCTACCTACTCAAATGTCTTTCTTGTTCATTTTCTTTTCCTTTGATATTATTGTCTTACCATTGATTTGGTAAGGAACCCTATCTTTGGATGTAAACGGGACGGGCGTGGGTCATCGTATAACCATGATTAGAAATGTTGTAAAGTATCTTAGCATTTTGAGGGACTAAGATCATTTTTGTAAGGCAACTTTGAATAGCGTCATCGAGGGACTATGATCTTGTTTTTTTTTGTTTTACTAAGATACCTTACATGCGTAATATGGCCATTTTTTGTATAAGGCAACCAAGTGGAGTAACCCTAGGGGTGATTGCGTGCAAGTGTGTTTTATTTACACACATTTAGTCTTGATTAGGGTGATCTACTTGTTGGTTTTGTCTTTCCATACAAACCCTAATTTACTAGCATTGATATGAAAGCGATAAATTAAGGAAAGTAAAATTACTACGCTATTACATCATTATGGGGATGGGGTATACAAATGTACAAATGGGGATGACAAGTAAAGTAAATCCTAATTACTATTACAAGGCTTCGACAATTACATAATTTATAATGCAAAAAAGAATAAGATATGCAAGAAGATGTAAAGTGAGAGAAATTGTTTTTTAGGGTTTTTTATAGCAAAAGATTTTTTTGTAATTAATTTCATTTAAGAAAAAGCTAAGTCTAAGTTAATTGTTTAGAAAATTATTTTTTGAGGTTTCATTTAAGCAAAAAGGTTTTATAAAGTTAGGTCACTTCCAAGCAAAAGATTTTTTTGTAATTAATTTCATTGAAGAAAAACCTTAGTCTAAGTTAATTGTTTATAAAATTGTTTTTTGAGGTTTCATTTAAGCAAAAAGGTTTTATAAAGTTAGGTCACTTTCAAGCAATGTAATATGTCCAAAAGAACCTAAAAAATCTCAAAAAATGAAGAAATTTAGGGCCTGAGCTAACACGGGCCGTATCGGGGGACACGGGCACCTGTGTCAGGACATGTCCATGACTTTTATGCGATTTTTTGGTCCCAGCCATCCTGACACGGCTGTGTCACTTGACACGGGTGCCCGTGTCAGCCCATGTTCATCTTTTTTTGGTCATGTACGCACCAGTAACTCTGACACGAGCCGTGTCGATTGACACGGGCACCCGTGTCAGCCTATGTACCAGTATTTTACTATGTTTTTCAACCCAAATAAGCTGACACGGGCCGTGTCATGTGACACGGGCCGTGTCATGTGACACGGGCACCCGTGTCAACCTCAGGTCTGGCTTTTTGTTAGTTTTTTCTCCTTGATCTGTCTTGTTATATCTTTTGAGCGCAAAAAGAAAATGATGTATGCACAATGAGATCACAGTTTGAGAAAGTTTACCTCTCGAAGCGGAATCCTTAGGACACATACGGATGTTTTCGAGTGTAAAGTGGTGATTAATCAAGCTCCTTTGAACCTTGTTGAAGTAACTCCAATCTTTCTTTTGTACTGAAAATGGTTGAACTGCTCCAACCGAGTCAAGTTGCAATGTATGTTTTTTTGAATTTGGAAGATGGTGATAGTGATGTTACAGAAGTTGTATTTGTGTTTGAACAACTTTTATATGGTGTATATGAAGTGTTTGGATGGTTTGTTTGGAGAAAACTTGCAAGGTATGAGATTCAAAGATTTGAACTTCAAAGCTCAAAAATGGAGGTTTTGTGGACAAATCTGGTTTTTTGACATCAAAAATGAGTTTGAGTGTTAGTTTCTCCTTCTATTTTTTCTGGCCTCTCTCTATTTTTTCTAACCTCTTTGTCTTGCAAATGCTTCTTCTATTTATAGAGAAGGTTTGAGACTTGAGAAACTCATACTTTTTGAAAATCACATGTTATGCCTTTTTTTCAAATTCATAAAGACAAGTTGTTTCATGATGAAGAAAGGAGTGAATTAAGGAATTTAGCCATGCTTTGCAGGTCCTGTGGATTGCTTCTGGCGTTGAGAGATTTTTCTGCCATCTTTGGAACAAATTTCAAGCTTTGAAAGAAGAGAGTGGTTGGAAAAGTGAAGCTTTATGCAAATGGAAATGTTGCTTTAGCATTTCTAACCATAAATGGTATCAAGACTTGGACAAAGCTTCAAATGCTTGTGTAATACACTTAGGGTTTGTGTAATTGCTTGATTATGCATAGATTTGGAGAGAATATAGCCTGAAAAGAGAGATCTTGTAGCTTTGGTTGGAATTTTAGTCAAGTGTTCATCACAAATTCTGCTTTGTAATTCAAGAATGAAACCCTAACTTCATATCTTCAATCCTCTCAGCTCAAGAATGATCTCAATGAGTTCTTGGACTTTTTGGAAAGATTGGAACCTCCCCTACAACTTTCATGTTGACCACTTTAGTTAAATCAAACTGGAACTTGATGAAAATTGGCCAAGAACTTGGGATAAAAACCTGACCAAAACTGCTGAAAATTTCTCTAAGTGTTAAATGAAAATGTCATGACTTCATGAATTTATAACTTGAAATCAAGCATATTTAGGAGAAGTTGTGTAATGTAATGTTGTAGATATCATGGAGATCTACAAATTTCCTGTTGAAAGCTTCTTTTGAATCATCTTATATCTTGGTGAAAGAATGGCATGAAGTGATGAAATTATCATGTATAAAAAACACTTAGAAAATTTCTAAGTCTTGGAAATCTTGACTTTTCAAGTTGACTTTTGACTTTCTTGACTTCTTGATGATAAAGTTATATATTTTTGAATGTCTTGATGAATTTTGATATTTGAAACTTAATGTTGACCAAAAAGTCAAAGTTTGACTTTTGGTGCTACAATTGACTTTTTCACCAATACGGCTGATTTTAGGTCATCCGATCAGTTGACTGAGCCAAAATGCGATCCAAGACCTGAAACTTAATTTTCAGTCATCATTGCTTGAGGAGATGT
Organism: Vicia faba; assembly: GCA_948472305.1. Classification (NCBI taxonomy): domain Eukaryota; kingdom Viridiplantae; phylum Streptophyta; class Magnoliopsida; order Fabales; family Fabaceae; genus Vicia; species Vicia faba. Next base: position 111,026,666 of record OX451735.1, read on the forward strand.
CTTGAGATGATCAACCTTAGTGCAGTCTTGAACCAAACGAGATCTTGTGAGATATTAATTGAGAAATGAGAGGGCAAATTTTAGGGTACAACAATATGGATATCATATTCAATGGGTACCTGCTTGAGCTAAAATTTTCAACCGTGAATATATCGAGTTTTGCTTTCATTCTTACATTTTCCTTTTCATGGTGGAGATGGTATCTTAAAAGAAGGGGATTTTGTAGGAAACTATGGGATGGTTTGAACACATTTTTAGGGATGAATCTTGAGTGGTATCGATCCTTCTAAAAGAGAAGTTTTATGGGACTTATTTGATCGATCATAATCCTGGTAGATCATTAGTGGTGGTGCTGCCTAAGGGGTCAATTTAGGGGGATCTTTTATTGGATGAGATCTTTCTTTGTTTAGGAACAAGTAATGGCGGATAATTTTTTCCACTTTTCGCAAGGGATATCTGTCTCTCGGTTGGTAGTGATTGTTGGTGGTGGAAAGAGTGGAAATAATGGGTCTACTCAGTAGCTTTTACTTATAGTTCCCTCATATAAGGGAATCTCATAACTTCTCTAGCCTAATTAGGAGGAGTGGTGTTTTGTCTTCTATTTAGATTAGTTGGGCTCTATCTAAAGTAGTTTTTTTCTCATGTTAACTTCACCTGAACGAGTTCTCTTCTATAGTTAATTTTGTCAAGCGTGGGGTTCTCTTCGGAGATGTATGGATGTTTTGTAGTCTTTGTGAGAGTGTTACAGAGTCGAATTAACATTTATTTGCCACTTATGATGTTGTCTTGTTTTTGTGGTATGAGATTTTTAGGTGGTTGGGTTAATCTTTTGTGGTTAATAAGGAGATTTTCTCTCTCTTCGAGTGTTTTAGTATCTTAGGGGATTAGGGATGGAAAAAGATGGGGTCTTTTGATGGTCTAAATTATCTTAAAGTTTATGAATGGTTTAACTTTTTCAAGTAAAGTTGTGAAAGTGGATGAGGTAATACCCTGATTTTGATTATTTTATTTTTAATTGAGTTTTGGAGTATTTTTAATTTATTTAATTATTTTATTTATTATATTAAATTTTGGGTAAAATTTTATTATATTTAAATTAGTTTAGAAATAAGGAATGATAGTTTAATATTATTTTTAATTAATTAATTAGGAAAATAAGAGAAATTGTGACTTTTAGGAGAAAAGTAGAATTTTTAATAAAATAAGGAGGAGGGTAGAATTATAAAGAGTTGATGGGAGTTTTTATAGTTAATTAAAATAAAATAAAATTAGATTTTATTTATTTAAGGGAGAAAGATTGAGAGATTTTTTAGTACATATAACTTTGGGCGAAAAGGATAAGCAGATAAAGAGGCAACCCTATGAGGGCTTTTAAAGGAGAGGAGAAATTTCATTGTTGTAACTTCAAGTTTTATGCGAATTCGAGATAAGAGAGAACTGTTCATGATATGAGTGTTTATGCATAAAGGATAGTGATGATCCCTTATCCTCTTTCCTTTTTCTTTTTCTTTTCCTCCATTGATGAGGGTTTTAAAGCTTGATAAGGTTTGTGAAAAACCTCTCTAAGACGTTGTTATATGATGTGAATTTTCGTGTAAATTTGTATGTTTATTCTTGAGTTTTGATGTTCATGAGTATAGATGACGAATTGATAAAACATGTTGATGATTCATGATATAATGATGTTATAGATGTTGAATCTTGTGATGTTTGATGTGACTAAGTGTTATATAATTAGTTAATGATTTGTTATACGATTGAGGAGGTTGGGACTCAAATAGATAAGTTTTGGATATGTTCAATAGAGAGAAAAATCAGGAATCACAAAACGCGGGAAAATCAAAAAAATCCCAAAAAGGTGAAATGTCAAAAATCGGATACGGTACAAAATCGAGCACGGTACTAAATCATGTAATGTATGGAATCGGGTACTGTATAGAATCATGTATTGTTCTTGAGATCTTAAAGGATATGCCTGTAATCCTTAATCTTTGAATAAAAGTTGTTAGAATTAATTGTGAGTTCTACGAACATGCCTTGTTGAATACTGATGGTTGATTGATATTGTTTTGTTGTTGTTAATTAGTATTGTTGAGAAAATAATAATTATAATAATTATATTAAATTATGAAGAAAAGTGTTAAGTTATGCTAAGATGTTTCGTTTAGAGAGAAACCATTTTTGTGGCCTTGTATTGGCGTTGTTCAAGTTGAGTTTTAGGTTTAGAGGGAAATCAGTGATGAGTATTGAAGATGGAGGTTTGAGACGAGTATTTCATTTATTTGTATCATTCATGCATCATGCATATCAGAGGTAGGTAGGACTTCGATTCAGTGATAAGTTTCGGGTTCAGAGAGGAACCAATGACGAGTTTCAGGTTTGGAGAGAAACCAATGATGAGTGGATTAATCAATAACGTACCTCTGATATACAAAACTTTGGTACCACGTGCATTGGAGTAGAGAAGATGAATACAAAACATAATTGCATTTGTGAATGATTATTGTTGTGGATGGATTGTATGATTGGTTAATTATGCTAATTGTATTATCCTTGTTGTTTATGCACCATTAAAATATGTGAATGTACTTCTCACTCATGTTTGTTCTCTATGTTGTCTTTACGTCTGTGGTGCAGATACTTAGGTAGAGGAACTTTAGTTATTGCTTGTGTTGGAGAATGACATAATTAGCCTTCTTTGCTGCTAATCGTTTTTGAGTTGTTTACTTTCTGTGTGTCCCTCTGATAATGTATAGGATGAAGATATTGTTTTCTATTTTGTGTTCTGCGAGTTGTTGAACTATTTATTTTATGATTTAAAATAAAGTTGATTTTATTTATGAGACAACTAAAGTTGTGTTGAGATTTATTTCCGCTATTATAATATGATTTTAGAAAGATGTTATGCTGAGAAAATGTGATAACCTTTTTGAGCAAATTAATTCGCATATTTTTAAAAATTAAGTGTTTTAAGTTAAGGTATTCCAGAGGACGTGGAGGTCGTGAGCATGGTCTTCAAATTACTCTTGTTCTTTCTCTATTTGATTGAGGAACTATACTCTTATTATGGGTTAATCACAACTCTATAATAATGTGTTTGGATGAAGCATTTTAATGAGAGAATATAGTTTTTTGAAAGAATTTAAAATGACTTGATCAAAATCTATTGTTTGGGTACAAAATATAAAGAATTGTTAAAATGATGTAAATTTATGAAGTATTTCATTCAAGTTAAATTTAAAGAATTTCAAATGACACAAAAAAATAAGGAATTTAAAATTACTCTTTCACTCTATTTAATAAGATCATTCAATTGTTTATTATTAATTTTTCAAATTTTACAATATAGTCACCATATTTAATGAAAATTTCAAATTCACCCCAAAATTTCCAAAAATTACAAATAAACCCATAATAATTTTTTAAGTTTTACAAATTAGTCCATCAATTTTTCAAAAATTGAAATTTGATCCCTATTTTTTATATTTAAAATTTTTCTCAAAAATTTTAAAATTTATACAAATGATCTCAAAAATTTAACAATAAATCATTTTAATATTTCATCCAAAAAAAATTTAAAATAAATAAATTTCAATTAAATCGTTTGAATTATTTAAAATTTAAAATTTATTAAAAATTATCAATTACCTTGTCCAAACACATTTTAAGGGTCTTGGACTTTCTTGAGGTGAGTTCATTTTAATAACTTGCCAGTTGCCCCCTCCATAGGTCAGAGTATTTTATATGGACGACAGAAAAATTAAAAAATAAACAATGGAATGAAAAAGACAATTATATAAAAAAAGAAATAGAGAAGAATAGTATTCCAAAAAAGAAAATACTATAGTACATAATAATATATATCTATAGTCATTAAAAATGTAATTAGGTGTACACCTAGGTAGCTGTGGTTTATGTTATACAATGGTTAGAAGGAATTTTCTTTATTTGTAAAAATAATTTTATTTTCCTTTACATCATCTCAAGATAATTTTCTTATTTAAAACTAGTTTGGTCATCTGAGTTAACCCTTTATTTTAATTTAGAGCTTTATAAAAGTACTTAAAGCATTATCTCCATATATATTATTCTTCATTAACAAAACACCTGAAGATAAAGCAAGTACGGTCAGAAATCTATGCTATTTAGAAAATGAGAAAAGAAAGGTATCCAATTCTTGTATGCTTTCATTTCATGAATTGTACCATAAATTTATTTATATATGTTAAGCATTCATGGCAATGCTATTAATTTTAATATTTTCTTGTGTGTGTTTGTATAACTATCTATTCTAGATCCGGGAGAATATACCTCCAAAACATAGACACTAGAAACTTTCTTTTCCTTAAAAAAAGAGTGATTGTTAAATACATTAGTTAACTTAATATTTTAATATGCTTCACAACAATTATCTTATATATATTTTATATATTTTAATTCTCTTCTTGTTTTTTCTCAAGTATTCCGAAAGTAGATGGTAATGCCTTCACAAGATTGTAGATGACTTGTTAACAGATGCTGCAAGATTGTTGGGTCAATTGGAGTGCCTTTTATAATGGATATATAATGAAAATTTTAGAGGCTAAACACCCGTATAAGCCACCTCCCTCTATGTTGGCTATCTTGTTTTATGAAGTTTCACTTATGGCTAAAATTAATACATTAAAGTATTTTCTAAAGGGAAATCATGCGGTAGAGTGGTTTGTGAACCCAACACATGTTACACATGTTGTGTGGAGAAAGTTATATTGTGCAAAGATATCATTTATGTGCAATCATTGTACTTGTTAACTTAGAGTTATGAGAAAATAGTCGATGAGTTTAGAAGAGTTTTACTTCTGCACCTTTGACATAGATTCTATTTTGAGGCGTCTAGTATACATGGTTGCTATGAATGGAGTTTGGAAAATTTTGACACAATATCTCAATGACTTTTAAATTGGGATTGGGGTATTTTGTACAAGGTGTTGAACAAGAGACATGAAGATGAAGTTGTAAGGCCCGTGTTAGAGATGGCATTAAACACTACTACGAAAAATACATATGACAACGGTTATGAAATAAATATAATGACGATTGTTTGTTCATTGTTAGATAGTATGTGATTGTAAGTATGTTGCTTTCCACCATGGACGTGTGACCAGGGTGATAAACTAAGTAGCGTGTTACCTATCACAACAGTTATTCTAAGTAACTGTTGTGATATACATACAGGCCATGGCTTCGAAACTCAATAGTAAAAATTTAGTTGGAATAAAATTAATATTTCACAATGCTGATAATTAATTTTCAAATTATTATTTTCTAAATTAATTTAAAGGAATGCATGCCCAGTGATGGGTTAGTGAAACAAACAATCTACGTACGATGTAATAAACTCATCGTGGAGAATGAAGAAGAATAAGTGATCTAATTGTCTCAATCTGCAATGAAAGGGGGATGAAAGTGAAGTAATAGTTGTAAACTTGAGCTAAGTTTGAATGGATGTTATTATGGTCTTTCACACAAGTTTGCAGCTTTCACTTGCACTTCATCTTCTCTTTGTATTTTTTCGTCATAGCAATACAAACCATTTACATTTTTCTTGATCCACCTTCTCTACAAGTCAAAATCTATTAGCATGACATTGTAATTATAACAAATAATAAAATTCCCTTTCATAATCCATACACTTTTATAATTCATAAACTAGCAGAAAGTCTACTCATCTTAAATTATACATGTCATATTATCCTAGAAATAGTATGAAAGAAGCCATTCAAACATAAACAACATAGTTCACTTCTTAGGTTATATATTCGCTCATATAAAGTTATCTTTTAAAACTATTATACTCATCTTAAGTTTACTTCTTAGATCATATTATCCTGCAAACAACATGAAATAAGCAATGTTATACATGTCAATAAAATCACATATTTGAAAACAGATTTGGTTATACACTCACTTCTTAGACTCACTTTTTAGGTTATACATTCACTCATCTTATGTTAAACAAATTTTGAAACATAAACAATAGATTAGGAAACGAATTTGGTCAATAAAATCACAGAGTTCACTTATTAGGCTATACATTCACTCATCTTAAGTTAAACAAATTTTAAAAAATAAATTATTGAACCATAAAGAAGCTATATTATATATTATAAAGACTAACGTGTAACATAGTCATTTCCTAAAATTTGATGGAGTTAAATCATATTTCATAAGCTTTGATGCAACAAAGGTAATCCTTCAAAAAAGACGAGTTCGCTGAATGAGTTTAGTGTTTCCATTTTAAATTTTTTGTGAAAAAATATTGACGAAACGTTAACATAGATTAAGATATATGAGAGAGAAGAGTGACAGAGTTATTAGAGTTCTTTTTAGAGAGACGATTTCTATGTATTGAAGCAAGATAACTTCACTTATAGTTAGGGGATTCCATTATTGACTTTATTCTACTTTGATACTGCATGGATATTGCTAAAATATTTTTTTCCTAAGAACATGTTAACCAATTCACATGCAGGAGACATTGTGGTTGGTGGGTGTCATTTTTTTATGGCAGTTGAAGTTATTCGATTTATACTAGGCACTAGAGGTTGCATTGGACGCTTTGTGACTTCAAGAATCCAATCTTGAATGTTACACGATTAAATATTGAGAGACAAAAGGATATATATGGTATCGATACCAATTTAGATAGAGCTTTGCATGGACTTAGTGGTACAATCCCTGAGTTTGACCTTAATAATTTACTAGAAAGGACATTGTCTCCCCTAAAATCCAAAATATTTTTTTGAATGCCATTTTTTAGTAAAAATGTATAGAACATGAAAGTAAAGTTTGGAAACGACCACAAGACAAAAGTATTGGTTGTGATTTTGCAAGAAACACATGCTCGAGATTTTCTCTTAATTATTCACAAAGATTTCAACGACTCATGCATATCAATATTGTGTGTCCTTTGACTATTGTGTTTAAAATGACTGATTTTACCATTCAAAAGTTGTATCAGCGTAATTTATTATTAGTTTGCCTTTAATTTATATGTGATTCTTATTTCTTAATGAATACATTTGATCTTACTGGTTGATCAGAACTGGAAAGTGGGCCGAAAGATGACGTCTGATAGGATGGAATTGAAGGAGAAAAGGGGGTGTACCTGCAAGGCACTCCGACAATCAAGTAAAATATGGTGCAAAGAGATATAAGAGAGAGATAGAGAGAGATTATGGTTTTTAGAGTGAATATTGGATACATGCCCTTACAAGTGTGAGGGTTTATATAGTGTCACCGACGCTTGGCCATTGGTTCCTATTTTTGGGCCTAGATATGAGGTTCCTCAAAAATAGGTAACTGCCAGGAATTGGTCAAGACAGACAGAGATTCTTAAAACTACCTATTATGTCGAGCAGAGGTACTCTCGGGCAAATGTGACTATGGATATTCCTGGATGGTCGTCCTCGTTGGATCAACAGGTCGAGGACCAGCATGTGTGAGCTGTCAAAAGTGGTTTCACGGACCCTGGTGGTATAGTTGGCCAGGGCTCTTCGATTGAGAGGCATATGGGATAAAGTGTCCTTTATCTCTCATGGTTTCTTGGGAAAAAGTTATTGGGTCGTCCTACATGCAGAAGTGGATTGGGCTCTACTAAGCCATTGGGCCAGTTCAAAACAGGAGCTCCATAAGTCGTTGCTCCTAGACCAAGGAGTGATGACTTAGAGTCAGCTTGTTTGTTGAGGAGGTGATAATTCTTTTGGTTCCCTTTGTAGAAGACGAGGACGCTTCATGATGTACCCCAAGACATATATGTTCGGGGAGCCCAAACGTGGTCTCGTGTGTTCAGCGCACAAGGAGCTGAACATTTGATGGGAGTAAGAGGTTGTTGCTATGCCATCTTCGAGCTATCATTAAGGTGAAATAATGACATCCTAGGGACTAGGGCATAATGATAATGACCCCTAGGCTTCCCTAGGTGCGTGCTCACTCATGTGTCAGCAAGGCTCCCTATAAATAGGAGAAAGGAAGCTTCATTTGCACTTTTTAGCTTGTTATCTTCTACTTGTTCCTCTTAGTTTTGCAGTGCAACACCGTCCTCCACTGCCGAAGTTTATGCTCGCTCAATGTTTATCCTCTCCGATTAAGTAAGTTCCTTGTTTTTGTGGATTCCATCTATGTTTTAGGCTAGTGTTTCTGATTTTTCCTTTTGAGATGCATGCGGTTAGGATTAACGTAGCCGGTGGTGGGAGTTTTCCGGAGGTTTGTTTGTGTCTGATGGTGGTTTTACCACATGAGGATGTCAGCTCCGTCGTGAATTTGTTAAAGACATTTAGGGATTTTGACATTTTTGGTCCAATAGCGGCGATTTGTGACGAGTTTTCTGGCGAGGTTGGGCCGTTTTCTAGGTTTCTTCTATGAACTGCATGAGGTTATGATGAATCCTCGTGTGAAGTTTAAAACCCATCCGTCAAGGAGATCATCCTCGTGTCCGTGTTTTGTTGTTTAAGTAAGGGCTTTGGTCGAAGACATGGTCTGCGTGCCTTTACACGCCCTTTCACTTGATTAGCGGTCGAAGGGAGGATTTGATTTGATGTCGAATTCACTTTTATCCTCTGCTTTTCAAGAAAAATGGCTAGAGTTCTGAGGATGATATTATAGGCGAACGAGAATCTTCTGACCAAAACTCTTCCGATTAAAACTCCTCCGAAGAGAGCACATCCAGACATAGTGATTCCGAGAAGACCTCACCGGGGCAAAAGGCATCTAAGTTGGGTGTACCCGAGGCTCCTGGGAAAATGTGCCCATACATGGAATACATGTTGTTTCTGATGGGGCGGATTGGATCGCACTGGGTCCTCAGGAGATTACTTCATATTTTACTGAGCATCCGGAGGAAGTGTTCACGGTCGTGGCTGCAGGGATGGAGAAACAGAATACTGAGGAGGATTGGGCCATATTCATCCCTTGGAAGTATGATATGATATGCACAAAGTATGATGTCAACCAGTTTCCCATGTACGAGATCATCTTCAAAGATCTGGGACTCCGACTGCCCTTTACCGACCTTGAGGTGGCCGTCTTTTACCAACTTCATCTTTCTCCTTAGTAACTTCATCCTAAATCGACATCTTTCCTACGAGCCTTTGAAATTGTGTGCGAGCATCTAAAGATTTGGGTCATAGTCTCCTTGTTTTTCTACTGCTTTCATCTTCAGCGGGAAGTTCGGATGACTTTCCCTGAAACAGTCGAGCAAGCTGTTTAAGGCATATCTCGAGTTTGTCTGACAATTTAGGGACATATATATCTTGGTCCAACCTGTGTCGAAGATGATGATTATTAACATATTTATTAATCTCCCCAAGCATGGTCCGAACGGGTAACCCGTGTTGAATAAGGAGGATGAGGCGATGAGGGAGCTAGTGCAGAGGTTCCACTCTCACTAGGACAGTGAGCACTTTGATCGTTGCACGAACCATTACATAGTAAAGGCGGGCCAGCTGAATACTAACGATCAGGCCGACTATAACTAGTTTTTGGACTTTATCGAGGGGATACCCCCAGTCCAGCGTGTGGGCAAAGGGGGCAGACCTATTGTTGACAAGAATGGGAAGCTCGTGTTTGAGCCCTGACTAATTAATGTTAAGGAGCTCCTCGAGTGTGGTGACTCTCTGAAGTATTTAGGTAGCTGTCTCGTATTTGACTTGCCCTTATTCTAATATCCATGTTTTTCTAACTCGTGCTTGTTTTATTACAAAGAAAATGTCTACTACTCAGGACCGCTTGATTAAGAATGTTGTTGCCAAGGCCATGAAAATGCAGAAGATAGTCTCCAAGAGTCTCCTGGGTGGCGATGGAGTAAGTGTGCCTCTGGCTGGATTGGGGAACTCTTCGTCTGGTATAGCTATTGGGAAATCTTCTCCTCTGCTAGTGATCTCAAGGGTCAAGAGACCTCGTTCCGATGACTTGGTAGATTTGACCGGGGAGAAAGGAAAAGAAAGATTCACAATGCCCCTTTCTTCCACGATAGTACTTTCTTAGAAGGATCTTCTTTGAGGATCCACAAGGAAGAGTACCTGGCATACGGGGAGATGGACCTCCCGAGTAAAGGGACCTTTCTAGCCCATGCCATTTATTCCTTGATGAGGATCCTGGGTGCAACGGTTATTCATACCTAGGAAGGGAGTTCCGAAGAGCTGGAGTTCCGAATTATCTGGAATGCATGCAACGCTCTTGAGGAGAAGTTTAAAAAGTTGAAGACTGATAATCAGGAGGTGGAAAAGACAAAGAAGGTCCTAACCTAGGATAGGGATGTATGTGTAGTTGAGAAGCAATCTCTCGAGGAGGAGGAGGACAAGCTCAATTCTGCCAAGGCCCCTGATGAGGAGGAGCCAGATGACGTTAAGTGGTTGACAATCAGGGTCCAGTTGGTTGCTCGCATTCAACAAGCCGACGACGATGCTCTCATGGCTGCTGAGAAAGGTTTTAAAAATGTAGTGGCCCAAATCAGACATTTGAATCAGGGTGTTGATTTCCTCTTGATGGGGACTGCTTTCCTTCATACCATGGTGGATGGTTGTACGGTTGTCCCTGATTTCCTCGAGGTGGAGGAAGAGCATGTGGTGGATTCTTTCCAGTCTCCAGGGGGAGCCCGTTAGAAAGGTTTAGCCGCAATCCAATTCTGTAGTGCGTCCCCAGCCTGAAGAGAAGCCTCAGCTTGACCGTTGATTGGTGTTTATGGTTCCTTTGTTCGGCCTGTGTGTCATTTGATCTTTGTAATTTGTTTTGGGGCTTTTTTCGGTTTGATGTAACACCCAAAAAACATTTATCCTTGTCATCGTTACTGGTCGAAAAAATAGCAATTGTATTATTTTTCCTCTGGATTAATAATGAGGAAAGTTCCCCGAATGTCGATCTCAAGGACTTCATACAAATATGGAGTTCAAATTGTTGTTCAATTAAACAAAAGCTAGAGTTTGGGGTTGATTTGATAAATTAAAATACTTGCAAATAAAATAAATAGATGTGAATGACTGTTTTGATAGGTATGAGTAACATGCTAAGGAAGAGTGTATGAATTTTCCTGCAACAACCTTAAATCATGATTTCTTCAACAATTTCAAAATACTCAATTACCATATCTTTAGTGTATTTTCCCCTAAGTCCATAGTGGGAAAACCTTTGAGCATTCATCCTAAATCCTAAGTCCTTAGAGAATTATGATCAAATCAAGCCTTTATTTTACCCAGATTTAAGCAGTAATTATAGAGTATCACTAGTCCTAGGTGATATCTAGTATAGTTTAATCGCACAAAAACCTTAACAACGACGGTTCATCTTGATTATTAGCCGTAATTCGATCCTTGTTGGTTCGACAAAGAAAACATTAATTGTACAATCAAATTGAATATGAAAAAAATTATATTAATTAAATCCAAAGTCAAAGTCGTTTAAAGTATCAAATAAGTGACATCACATAGAATTAGGGGGTTTATCTACTCGCAATATTCAAAGAAAACAAAAGATAAATTATAGACATTACAAGTATTGGGGAGAAAATTGATCTTCAATCGCTTCCGTTCATGAAAATCTCCTTCCACTGAAACCCTTGGCTTCTCCAATATTTTCTTGTGTAATTCTTCCTTTGCTAAAAACTACCCTAATTCCTCTTCAAAACTCATCTAAATAGAAAATATTCACTCAGATCGGTTGGATATACCCAAAATGACCCCGTAGCTCAACCCATGGAAAAATATCAAAATATCAGGAAATCAGCATCACATGCTGACACGGGCCGCGTCCACCAACATGGGCGCCCGTGTTGCTCTTATGTAATTAAAAATGTTTATTTTTGGTCCTAGGCTTCCTGACGCGGGAAGTGTCAACTAACACGGGCGGCCGTGTCAGACCTCCTGGAGTGTGCAGGAAACTTTTCCGAATTCTTGCGATTTTTCCTGGTTTTTTCTCTGATTCTTCTTGAATGCTTATCTGAGCCTAAACACATTAAAGAGACACAACCAAAGGATAAAATGTGGAATAAAGGTAAATAGAGCTCTTAAAAATAATGACAAAATTAACTAGAATTAACGATAAATAAAGATGTAAAAACCACAGATCAAACTCCCCCAAATTTAAACTCTTGCTTGACCTGAAGCAACAAATACAAGAGCTCATGAAATTATCAGCATACCGGTTCTCATACGTGAGACTTCTGTTCACATATATCAAGAGGTAGTTCATCTGGTGTTCACATGAAGCGAAGAGTTTTTCTATGAACCTTTAAAATCTAAGTTTCCTCTTCGGATACTTCTCTAATAATACTTTGTACTTAAGTCTTTTTCTGATTTTCCTCCTTTTTCATTCGGACAATCAAATTAAGGCAATGAGAATTATAATGATCATCACCTGCACAAGACTAATCAAGATTTTTTTTTGTTTAGGCACCAAATAAGTTGCATTTTCTACTTTTAATTATCGATGAAATTTTCAAAACTTTGAAGTTTATACATTTTCCTTATTTGGACGGCGTTTGGGGATCAACCTCCTTTGGGCTGAATAACCGGCTAAGGATTACCCAACTTAGCAGGCCAGTTTCCTTTTATCTCCTTTTCATCATTTGGTGCCAAAATTCTTTAATTCTCAACCATTCATACATTGCATGTGAATCTAGTTTATGCCAGACTGTCAAGATAAACTACTCAAGGAGTACTTCAAAGGATACAAGCATTATGATACCTATCTATACGTTAGACAAATTTCACTGTCACATTATTCTGAACATCCTACCCTCAAACATTCATCTCTTTATCTCTACATATTATTCTCGATCTCTTTGAAAAACAGGCTCTTGCGCAAAACAAAGATTTTTGGTCAAAATTTAGGACAAACTTAACATGTGGTTTTTACAAAGCAAACAACATAAAACAAAGAAAGAAACCACAAGATAAAATAGAAAATCCCCCCCAAACTTGAACTAAACATTTGTCCCAATGTTTCATAAAAAGATCGAGAAGGGCAAATTATAGAGGGTAGTGCAACACTAATTTCTACCTCCTAGATTTCATAAGTAAGGCTCCCTATTTATTATTTGAAAACAAACAAAATAAAAAGGAAAATTAAGTTATTAAAAGCGTGGGTTGCCTCTCACAAAGTGCTTCGTTTAACATTGCATGGTTCGATGGTTCATCTCCTTTATTATAGGGGGTACTTCCTTTTCCACCCCTTGTTTCTTGTCCTTTCCACGACCCAGAACTCATCCAGATCACAATATAAACCACTTTGTGCCTCAAGTCTCTTCCAACTTTCATCTTCTCACCTCAGTGTTCCTTCTTCTTTCTTTTCTTAACTTCTTGAATGAACTTCTGGATTTTTATTGATGCCACCTGAGAGATTATGCCTGAGCTTTCTTCTGGGAGTGGTTTTAAAATCTTGCCTTCTCCTTTTAGTTTGATCATACCGACAGAAGATTTATTATTTCCACCTGCACCTTGCTTCTTTATTTCCAACACCTTCAAAGTTATTTCCTCATCAAATGATTTTACTGTCATATTACATGTCTCGATATCAAAATTGCATCGACTAGTAAGCAAAAATGGTTGTCCAAGAATGATATGAGTCTCTTCATCTTCTGAAATATCCATGATCTGGAAATTAACTAGGAAGAAAAAATTGTAAATTTCCACAAATACATCTTCATCTATCCCATATGACTGCTTGATGGTGTGATCAGCAAATTTCAATTTTTCCCCACTCTCACTTATCTTTTCAATACCCATATTTTTTAAATAGATAATGGCATAAGCTCACATTTGAACCAGAATCAATTAGAACCCTCTTGAATTATATGGATTTTATTGTGTACAATATTGCAATTGATATGGGATTCTTCTGCATGATAGGTATTCTCCTCTCGAGCGTGATTGCACACAATTTCTTCTCACCGGGTACCGATCAATCTCCTGTTGGTCTCTTTTTTTATAATACTTCCTTCATGAATTTATAGTATAAGGGCATTTTCTTGAGTGCTTCAAAGAACGGTATGTTGATCTCTTAGTTTTTGAATAATTTTACAAATTTATCAAAGTATTTCTCTTTTGTGTCCTTCTTTGCTACTCGAGATGGATACAACAAATTAATAATTGGTTTAGTCTCCTTTGCAGTTGGCTTCATAGGTGACACAAATTATTTCTATTTTTTCTTGTCCTCTCTCACTTATAAATCTACTTATATGATATGATCATCAAATTTTACCTCCTCTTCTTTTTATTTAGAAACTTTCTCACTCCTTGTTGTGACAACATTAATATTCTCATGAAGTTTTTGATTTCCTTGTGCTTGCAGAGATAATTGTTGTGCAATCTATCTCATTTGAACTTCCACATTGTTTATTGCAGTTGTGGTATTCCTGTGATTTCTCCTTGTCTCTTCTTGGAATTGAGAGGTGTGGGAAGCTATCATTTCGATAGCTACCTCGCCTTTTATGGAGCTTGTTGCTGATTTTCTTTCCAGGAGAAGTTGGGATGATTCTACCACCCCAGATTATAGGTATTAGAATACTGATTATTCTGGTTCAACAATTTTAACTCCTTAATTTGTTGTGGAGTTTCAAGACATTGAACAGTAATGTGTGGTCCACTACAAATTTCACAAATAGCATTTTGTGCATGTTGAACCTGAGTTACCTGTTGAGCACCTATTTTCATTTCCTTCAACCTTTTCTCCACTTTTGCAGCAATTGTTTCTTCAATTCAGAGTTGTTTGTAGGCTTCCAAATTCAAATTAATCACTCCCTCTAGTTGGTTGTAACCTATCATATAACTCCAGGTGTTCATTTGCAGCAATGGCTTCAATGATCTTCTTAATAACAGTGGCTATTGTAAAGTTGGATGAGCCACCGGCAACTGTATCAATAAGCTGCTTTGTCTTTATTCTGAGGCCATTTACAAACATATGCATTTTCTCAGTTTGATCCATATTGTGAGTGAGATAAGCTACCAATAATCTCTTGAAACTCTTATACGCATCACCCAGTGACTCTCTTTCTTTTTGCTTAAAATTCACAATATCATATCTTTTGTGAATGTAAACAGAAGCAGGAAAGTATTTAGAAAGAAAATTTTTCTACATCTCTTCCCAAGTGGTAATACTCCTAGCAGGCAATGAGTAAAACCACTCTTCAGCATCTTCAGAAAGCATGAATGGAAACATTCTTAATTTCTTTACTTCTTCAGAGTGCCCCTCAATTTTCAAAGTAGTGCTCATAGTAAGAAACCTTTGCAAAAGCTTATTCACATTTTCATTTATCTTCCTGGTGAAAGATTTGTCCTCAAGTTGTCAGATTATTGAAGGATGTAACTGAAAATTTGCAACAGTTACCGATTGATTCACAATAGTCAACTGACTTGCTGATACATTTTCTCCTCCTTAGTCCCCAAGAAGTATCTCTGGTGGTCGAGGGTTTCCACCCATAGTTTCTTCTTCCTTTTCGGACTCTGAACCTGAATGATCTGAGACGACTTCTTCTTCTGATTCCAGTTAAGCTAATAAAGCTTGTCTGCACCTTGCATGAAAAGTTCTTTCAATTTCTGCGTCAAAAGGAAATTCAATTGAGGGCTTTCCTCACATACAATGGTTAGAAACAAATCAATAATAACAAAACCTAACAGAAAATAAAATTTTAGTTGCAATGAAACAAAATTTTAATTGAACTCAAACCAAACTCTATATTTTGGCAGTCCCCGGCAACAGAGCCAAAAACATTGTCGAAAAAATAGCAAGTGTACTATTTTGCCTCTACAGTAATAATAAGGAAAGTTCCCCAAATGTCGATCTCAAGGACTGCATACAAATATGGAGTTCAAATTGTTGTTCAATTAAACAAAAACTAGAGTTTGGGTTTGATTTGCTAAAATAAAATACTTGCGAATAAAATAAATAGATGCAAAGGGCTGTTTTGACAAATATGAGTAACATGCTAGAGAAGAGTGTATGATTTTCTTTGTAACAACCTCAAATCCTGATTTCTTCAACAATTTCAAAATACTAAATTACAAGATCTTTAGTGTATTTCCCCTATGATGAAATCAAGTCTTTATTTTATCAAGATTTAACTAGTAACTATAGGGTATCCCTAGTCCTAGGGGGTGTCTACTATAGTTTAATCCATAAAAACTTTAACCACGACGGTCCATCCTGATTGTTAACCGTAATTCAATCCTTGTTGGTCCGACAAAGAAAGCATTAAAAACCTTGTACAATTAAATTTTGTTGTACCCCAAAACTTGCTCTCTCATGTTTTCCAAGATCTTCTCTTACATGGGTGGTTACAAACACTTGCTTAAAGAAAATAAAACTTTTGAAGATAATCAAGTGTCTTTCGATTGACATCTGAACAAGGTATATCGATTGGAATATGAACAAGCTTCAATTGGGCGATGGACCTCCTTCGATGCAAGCCTGATTTACAAGCTTCGATTGGGTGTTGGGCCTCCTTCGATCAAGTTCAATTCACAAAGTTTTGGCTGAGCATTGGTTGCTTCAGGCTTGCCTTCGATTCATAAGGAAAGAACTTCCTACATGCCTTCTTCAATTCACAAAGTAGTAGTCCCCTGCAGGCAAGCGTCGATTGGACATCTAAAGATCCTTCGAGCAAGCTTTGGTCTACAAGCTTCATTCCTGCAGCAACCCCTACATACATGCCTTTGATCCACAAGGCAAAAGCCTCTCCGTGCTTGTATTTGACTCACAAGGAAAAAGGCCTCTTCATGCTTGCCTTCGATTCACAAGGCAAGATCTTCTTTCATGTGTGATTTAACCCACAAGGAAATGGCTTCCTTTATGCATGCCTTTAGTGTACAAGGAAAATACATCCTTCGTGCCTGATTCAATTCACTAGGCAATGGCCTCTTTTATGCTTGCTTTGATCCATAGAGCAATAGCCTCCATAAGGCATTGGCTTCCTTTGTGCTAGCTTCGAATGGGAAATGGCTCCCTTTGAAACGGCTTGCTTCGATTCCACCTCTAAAATATTCAGCACAAATTTTTCCACATTTTGACACCTAGTAAGGTCCATTCGAAGGACACACAAGTGATGCCTTTGAAGCACATACATGTGGTCCATTCAAAGTATACATAATTGTGGGAAACAAGCTTGTTTTTCCTTTTGATGAGTATGGTTCAAGATGCTTGTTGGCCAAGGTCTTACCAGCTACCAGGCCCAAGCCTCCTGCACAATCACATTCATAACAAAAGAAGCTTCGACTGGCCAAAATAGAGTTTTCGATTGGGTTAGTTGAAAAGTTTCAGATCAAGCTACCAAGTCAAATAGGGGCTCAATCGAAGAAGCCCCAATGATGAGGATTGGAGCCACTCCAAGGAGTCAACTCTGGACCAATCGAAGAGAAATAGTTAAGGCACACACGACCTGAAGAAACCCTCTCAAAATCATCAATTTTTCAAAGGAATTGCAAAAAATTCCAAACTCTCATCCAAGTCCATATTCATCAAGTTTAAGCCTTGTGTTGTGTTCTTTAGACTCCCAAGAGTCTACTCCAATCCAATCCACACCCAAAAGTTCCAAATCAAAGCATCCTATCTTTGGTAAGTTTTTAAATTCATGTCTATGATTTCATGATGTATTAATATTTTTCAGTGTTTGATTAATGCTCAGGGTATCATATATCAAAACTTTCATGTGTTACATACAAGGTTAAGTGCAGGGATGAGATCGTGCCATTGCTAGGACACGGTCTATATTTTCCTTCCAATCTTAGGATTTATGAGGTTGCAAGATGAAATAGCTTTCGATTCAGACCCAGAGGATTCGAATTAGGATTATGCAGCCACAGAATGTCGAATCTAAGATTAGATTCCACCCAAGTCTGGATTTTTATTTTATTTTCTCTAATAAATTTCCCGCAGATCCATTGTTCCCAGATCAAAGGAGTACAACATGCACATTCGACCAATTTCCTCAGTGGATCGAAAGGCAACTATAGACTCCTTTTCGATCCAGGCATGTGTTTTACAAACTGCCTCCAATTTCCTTCATTATCCTTCCCCTTCAAATTTTGTCTTTGTTAACTTTTTTTTTGCATTTTGTTTATTTTTTTTATTTACTAAGTAAAATGATTATAAAAATGAAAATCACAAAAAATTAGGTTCTAGTCCTTTTGTTTATTAAAATTAATTTCCTTAACTAATTAATTAATTACATTAATATTTTTATTCAAATTAAAATCAATAGACCTAGGATTTAATCAAATTTTATTTCATAATCAATTTTAGCATTTTCTTAAAGTAAAACAAAAACAAAAAAAATATTTTTTATATCATAGGATTTTTATACGTCTTTTCAAATTCACGTGTTGTTATTCTTTCGCACTTCCTTTTATTATTGTAACTGTATATTGGGATGTAATAGATCATTAGTAGGACCTTTACTGCTTTTATTTATTTTTCCCTAATTTTGGATATGTACACAATCCCCCTCCCTGAAGCCTTGTAATAGCTAGGTTTTATATTTCTGCACTTTTAATTACTACAATTATTAACTGCAGATGTATGACTAATAGGATTGTATGGAAAGAATAAAACAAAATGTTAGAAAGCATAACATTAAGACAAAATAACTGAACCAAGCACACTTGCACGTATACACCTCTAGGGAACTCCCACTTCGGTTGCCTTCGGAAATAGTCATAACTCTCGAAACGTGAGATATTTTAATGGCTACCTTCTGGTTTCAAAAATGTCATAAGTCCCTCGATGACCCTTTCGACGTTGCCTCGGTAAACAATGATCTTAAAACCCTAGGATAATTACTAAAACTTCTAGCCCTAGTTACAAAAACCCTAGCCCAGTTGCCTTTGTGACTATAAAACGACCCTTCGAATGTCCCTCAAACATCCAACGATAGGGCTACCTACTCACTAATAGTAGGATAACACTGTCTAAAGGAAAGGAAGAAAAGAACAAACCTTTCGAGTATAAGTAGATAGTTCCTAGATGCTATGCTCAAAATTTTTTTTCACACTTACACAAAACAAAAACATTTTCAAATGCTTTATCAACACTCTTGAGGACTGATACAAGAGTTATCATAAAGAAAATCGCCGCATTAAGGCACTTCCAAAAAACACTTTTTAAAACACAAAAAGCACAAGGTATTTTCCAAATGAGCTAAGCATCTAAGAGCCCGTAGAAAACTACATATGGAAAGGGTGCTAACACCTTCCCTTTCCATAATCTACCCCTACTCAGAAATAATATCAAAAGGTCTTTTTTTGTTCTTTTCACCCTTTACTTTGTTGGATAAAAGAAAAGTCAGTGGCGACTCTTGCTTACCACAATATTTTCGAACACAAACGCAAAACCAGTATAAATAGTCGGTTCTGTCACCGTATCACAGAATTGGCGACTCTGCTAGGGAATTATATAAAAAGTGGGGTTACCTTAGAGCTTAGGTCATATTTAATTTTCTTTTCTTGTATGCTTTGATTTCTTTATCATTAAAGGGTTTTTTGGTTGGATTTACTTGTAAAGATCCTACACCCGGATCTGGGGAACCTTTTAGGTAAGTAGCAATAGATCGTGAGGACTATGCAGGGTATACCGACATGGTTGAAATGATAGCTATCTTGGTGTGACACATTTGTTGGTACCGGTATCCCTTGAGTAGTCAAGGAGAATACGGGGCCGCTGTGTGGTGTCATGAAGCACCAATTGACCTTAAAACCATTAATTGAACAACTTGGCCATTAAGAAGTAGTGAGATAGTCGGCTTTGGTGCAGTCCGAAGTTGGTTGATACTCGATACTACACTCACTGCAATTTGAGTTGTGAGATATTTTGGTCTCCAATGAAGAGGCTTGTACTGAAATAATGCCCGACGAAGAAAGATCAGTGATATTGAGATCCTCTAGAACTCGATTACTATTAATAGGACATGTTGAACCAACAAAACTACAAGAGGGTACTTAACTATGGAATCCATGCAAGCCTAAACCTAAGGATCTGTTTGTATGCTTGTATATATTTGTTTGTACATAACATCAAAACATCATATCATTGGCATATCACACTGACCATTTCAAGGACTTTTAGGACTTATCTTTGTGTTTGTTTTGTAGGACATGGCTCCCATTCGCAGAAATACTATCCAAGTCAACCTCGTAAGGGTGACTCCTCAAACCAAAGAGCTAGAATCAAGGGTTCCTGACAATTCCCCATTCACTAAAACACATGGTCGACTCCTTAGCTCGGTCACCTCAAGCCCTGATGAAGACATGGTGAAAGTTCTCTTTCAGTTCTTTGACCCTTTACATCATTGCTTTACATTTCCCGATTACTAGTTAGTGCCTACTATGGAAGATTTTTCTTAGTTATTGGGTGTGCCTATTCTAAATCAATTACCCTTCAACGTTATGGAAAGAGACCCAAAGCCTGAGGAAATTGCTCAAGCCCTGTATTTACAACAGTCCGACGTTGTGACAAATTGGGAAACAAGAAGCAGGGTGAAAGGGTTTCTAGCCAAGTTCTTATTTGAGAAAGCTCAATTTT
This sequence comes from Vicia faba, assembly GCA_948472305.1. Taxonomy (NCBI): domain Eukaryota; kingdom Viridiplantae; phylum Streptophyta; class Magnoliopsida; order Fabales; family Fabaceae; genus Vicia; species Vicia faba. The sequence goes on from OX451735.1 coordinate 111,047,207, forward strand.
TTTGGGATACCCTAGACTTACAAGCATTTGTAGAGGTTTTGTCCCTTATCATTTATGGGATTACACTGTTCCCTAATTCGGACTAACTCATAAATGTGAATGCGATCAAAATATTCATGTCTTGTAATCTATTGCCTACTTTACATGGAGACAGTTTGCACTCTTTTCATACTCGCACCGTAAAGAGAAGAGGAACCCTTATGTGTTGCACCCCTTTGTTGGCCATGTGATTTATTTCGCACCTACCTCGATCTGTGTTGAAGAATGAGCAAGGTTTAAGATGGTCTAAAAGGCTGATGTCTCTCACGCATTCAGATATTTAGTGGTATCCTCGATCTGTGGAAGACTTACCATTATTGATCACTGTGGGGAATTCCCTAATGTCCTTCTCCTAGGCATTAGGGGAGGAATCACTTATAACCCTTGTTTGGTGTTGCGACAATTTGGGTATGCTAGGTGGGACGGTCCTCATGATGCATTGATTCAGGGAATTACATTTGACTATGAGAATGATGTCCAAGGGTACCGTCAGAGGTTCATTCGAGCTTGGGGCATGGTGAAAAGAGTGGATATCAAGACATTGGGGAATAAGAACTCCATCCCTTTGGAGCCTTATCTTAAGTGGGTGTGAGCACGCGCTCAAAATCTCATGATGCCTTACCCCGCTATCCTACCTATCATCATGGAACCTATCACCGAGACAGATGTACCTCATACTATTCTCTATCTTGACATGCCGACTACTCTCGAGGAATTGCAAAGATCTTGGATTCAACTCAAAGAGGAACGAGACACCTTTGAAATCCAGTTCCATGCAAGCGAGAAGAAGGTTTTGGAGCTTACAAGACAACTACACGAAGAACAAAGTTTGAATGCCTACATTGCACCAAAGAGGATGCGCTCATGGGAAGCTTGAGTCCTATTTGATTAAGGAGGTTTATTTTATCTTTGTTTCTTCCATTGTAAGCCCAAGAGGCATCGTTGTAATCATTTAAACTTATGAATGCAATTAATGTTTGTTCATTCTTCGTCTAAGCAAATTTAAAATCTTAAAAGTCCTTGAAAACATTGCATCAGCATATCACGCATTTCATAAACAAGTATTTCGAGATAGGTTTCTTATTTCTTTTCATTGTTTATTTCAGCAAAAGAAATGGATATTGAACAAACAGTAAAGGATCTTCAAGCTCAAAACGCTCAGTTTCAACAAATGTTCGTGGCTCTGGCTAAGGGGAAAGAAGATCTGAAAGCTCTTATCATCAAGGAGAAGACCAAGAAGGAAAAGAACCCAGTTGGTGTGTTGAATTTTGGAAGAAGGTTTAGAAGACTGGCTAAGCGAGCTCTAGATTTCGCAACCCCGCCAAACGAGGGGGACAATCAAGAAGAGAAGTCAACAGAAGAAAACAATAATCCTGGGACTGATGAGGAAGAGGCTGACTACTCTGAAGAATAATATCCTCCCGCTGATGATAAGTACAAACAGCTGGAGGATCGTCTTAATGCTATGGAGATCCAGAAGATACCTGGGATGGATTTTGAAGAGCTAGGATTGGTCTCAGGGGTGGTCATCTCGCAAAAATTCAAGGTCCCCACATTTTCTAAGTACGACTGTGTCTCCTGTCCTAAGCTGCACTTAAGATCATATGTCAAGAAGATTCAACCCCACACTACTTATAGGAATTTGTGGATACATTTCTAGGAAATTTTGTCGGGGACGCTGTTGGAATGGTTATATCAACTGGAAAGAACTAAGATTCATAATTGGGAAGATCTGGCTGCTGCTTTTTACAAGCAGTACCAATATAATGCTGACCTCGCTCTGACCCGTACACAATTACAAAGTATGTCTATGGAATCCGACGAGGGTTTCAAAGATTATGCCCAAAAGTGGAGAGACCTTGCAGGAAGAGTCCAACTTCCTTTGTCTGATAGAGAGCTGGTGGACATGTTCTTAGGCACATTGTCTGGTCCATTCTTTAACCATCTAATTGGAAGCACTTCTGTTGGGTCCACTGAACTAATATTGACCGGTGAGTGAGTAGAAGCTGGTAACAAAATTGGTATGATCCAGAGAGATGCATCCTCTAGTACTGCAAAGAAACCCTTTATTAGAAAGAAGGAGGTCATCGTTGCTTATGGCCAGAGAAATCAAAGAAAAATTGAACTTCGTCTAACGGTAGGGGATGTTATGATTTCCATTTCTGCATCAAACCAACAACGAAACAATCAGTGCAGACCTGATGTGTCCAGAAGAAAGTTTACCCGGATTAACATGACATTATCACAGGTTTTTCCACACCTATTGAAATCCAATCTGGTGACTCTAAAGGAAGCTCCTAAGAATCCCAATACTACATCTCCTCGCTACAACCCAAATGCTCGATGTGCCTACTATTCCGAAAGCCTGGGGGATGATATAAACAATTGTTGCACTCTGAAAAATAAGGTGCAGGGTCTTATCGAGGCGAAGGAGATTGAGTTTTACCTTCTAGAGACACCTAATGTAATAAATGCGCCAATGCCCAAACATGGTCAGAGTGTCAATGTTGTTGATAACGACCGGTTTGTTTATTTTGTGGATGAGTTATCTACTCCTCTTATGACTATTAAAAGGAATCTGTTGCGAGCTGGTTTATTTCCGGATTATGGTGAAGGCTGCCACTTATGTATGTCTCTACTAGATGGTTATTTGTTGTTAAAGATGGGTGTCTAGTTCCTGATGGTTAACAAAGAAATTAGGTTTGAGAAAATTCCCCTTGCAAGAAATTTGTGTGAAGATGTCTCAATAATTACCATTTCCGACAATCCTCCCAGGATCTCCTCCAAAAGACACGTCAAAATTACATCTGTTCCCAAGTTTACTCCATTGATCATCACTCTTCCTGGGCCAATACCATATTCCTCTGATAAAGTTGTTCCTTGGAATTATGGGGTTGGCGTCTATTACCATGGTGTCAAGCAAGACCTATTGGCTGTTGATGATAAAGTTGTTGAAAATACTGATCCTGACATCGACAACATCGCTGGGACTAGTAAAATTATGAGAAACGGAAGAGCTTTCTCTCCCAAAATCTCTCTGAAGATTGTTTCTACTCATGTGATTATTCCTATTGCTACTCCTGTTAGTACTCCCATTGCTACTCATACTATTATCCCTGCTACTGAGTCTGACAAGACTCATGGCAAAGAAGTATTGGTTAAGCCTGTCCAGACGAAGTCGTACAAAGAAGTCATTCCTGAGTCTTCTAAAAAAGAAATGGAAGAGATACTGAAGATAATAAAGAAAAGTGATTACAACGTCATGGAGCAGTTGGGGAAGAACCCTTAAAAGATCTCAATGCCGGCCTTACTTCTATGTTCTAAAGCCCGTGCTAAGGCTTTGGTAAAATTCCTGAAGTCTGCCCATGTGCCTCAAGAGACCTCGGTAGATCAATTCGATAATTGCGTTGCTAGTTTGACAACTGACAATAGAATGGGTTTCTCTGATGCAGGTCTGACATCCAAGGGAAAAAACATAATGATGTCCTGCATGTCTCCATTGAGTGCAAGGGCACTACCCTAGCTCATGTTCTGGTAGATACAAGTTCATCATTGAATGTCTTACCCAAGAATTCCTTGGATAGGTTGGATTGTGAAGGACTCGCACGGAAGCCCAATAATATTGTGGTGAGGGCCTTTGATGGTTCCAAGAGATTGGTGCACGGGGAGGTAGACATCCCTATAAAAGTTGGTACTCAAAGTTTTGACTCAACTTTCTACGTGATGGACATCCACCCGTCTTATTCCTACTTATTGGGTTGGCCTTGGATCCATGGGGCTGGTGCTGTTACTTTTACTCTGAATCAGATGTTGAAGTACCCAGTCAACGGAAATATTATCACAGTCCATGGCGAGGAAGAATACATGGTGAGCCACCTGAACTCTTTCAGGTATGTTGAAATGGAAGGCGAGTTCATCGAGACTCCCTGTCAGAACTTTGAGGAGGTTCCCCTGATAGTTGTTGCGACCAAGACTTCTACCAGTGTTCTAAAGACTACTAGACCTCTGTTGAAGATGGCTTCTCTAAAGGATGCCAAAGCAGTAGTTGAAGAAGGTGGGTGTACCATTTGGGGACAACTTCGGGATATTCCCTACAAATCTGACAAATTTGGTTTGGGTTTTACTTCAGGAGGCCAGAGAGTTATTCATCTTGCTCGCACCGGGGGACCACCATTACGCATCAGCAACCATGGGGTCAACGTTTTAAAGGATAGTGATAGCGACTACGACTTGGACAAGTGGATCTTCCCAACTATCAGCGGTGGACTCAGCAATTGGGAGGCTAAAGATTTTGTTCCTATTACTTTTATTCAAGACTAATTGTCTTTTGTATTTTTTGGGATATGTAATATTTAAACAATTAATGGTTTATTTGGGAGAATTATTACTTCATCTTCATATGACATTAATAAATCATTGGACGTTTTGCATAAAATTTTTACGCTCTCTATTTTTTTCCTACTTTTTACTTTATCAAAATAGTTATGCTCTCTTACACACATCAGCATATCAAAACTGCAAATTCACATCCACTCTGGATTCCATTGATAACGGTTCTGCTATTGACAATTATGACTTTGAAAATCCAATCTACCAAGCCGAGGACGAAGGTGAGGAAGATTATGAAGTACCAGGAGAACTTGCCAAACTGTTACAATAGGAGGAAAGGGAAATACAACCTCATGAAGAGTCAGTTGAGACAGTAAACTTGGGTACTGAAAAGGATAAGAAGAAAGTCAAGATAGGTGTCGATCTGGAGCATAGTGTCAAGGAACGATTAATTCAGATGCTACACGAGTATGTTGAGGTCTTTTACTGGTCATACAAAGACATGCCAAGACTTGACACTAATATTGTGGTTCATCGGCTACCTACAAAAGAAGACCACCCTCCAGTGAAACAGAAGGTTCTTCGCATGTGTCCCAAGATGTCAGAAAAGATTAAAGCCGAAGTCATGAGACAGTTCAACACCGACTTCTTAGTTTTTACCTCTTATCTATAATGGGTTGCTAATGTTGTTCTAATACTTAAGAAGGACGGCAAAGTACGTATGTGTGTGGATTACAGAGACATGAATAGGGCAAGCCCCAAGGATAACTTTCTACTTCCCCATATTATTGTTCTAGTTGACAACACCGTACAACATAAGGTATTATCCTTCATGGATGGTTTCTCCGGGTACAATCAGATCAAAATGGCACCTGAAGACATGGAGAAAACGACCTTCATCACACAATTGGGCACCTTCTGCTACAAAGTTATGCCATTTGAGTTAAAGAACATCGGGGAAACCTATCAGCGCGCCATGGTAGCTTTGTTTCATGATATAATCCATCACGAGATAGAGGTTTATGTTAATGATATGATAGCCAGGTATCATACTGAAGAAGAGCACCTTAACCATCTACAGAAGCTATTTGAAAGGATGAAAAAGTACAAACTGAGATTGAACCCAAATAAGTGCACCTTTGGAGTAAGATCTGATAAGCTCTTAGGCTTCGTTGTCAACAACAAAGGTATTGAAGTTGACCCTGCAAAGGATAAATCTATACAAGAAATGCCAACTCATTTCACTGAGAAGGAAGTTAGGGGATTCTTGGGACGTCTAAACTACATTTCCAGGTTCATTTCCCATCTGACCGCTACTTGTGAGGCAATATTCAAGTTACTGAAGAAAGATCAAGCAGTGAAGTGGAATGATGATTTCCAGGTTGCCTTTGACAAAATCAAAGAATATTTTCAAGAACCTCCAATTTTAACGTTACCGGTTGAAGGAAGACCTCTGATCATGTACTTAACAGTATTAGAGAACTCAATGGGGTGTGTGATGGGGCAGCATGACGAGTCTTGTCGAAAAGAGCATGCAATATACTAACTTAGAAAAAAGTTTACCAACTGTGAAACAAGATACTCACTGCTCGAGAAAACTTGATTCACTTTGGCATGGGCTACTCGCCGACTAAGACAGTATATGTTGACTAACACTACCTTGTTGTTATCTAAAATGGATCCTATCAAATACATCTTTGAGAATCCCACTCTCTTCGGAAGAATAGTAAGATGGTAAATGATCCCGACCGAATACGACATTCAGTATACAACCCAGAAAGTAATTAAGGGAAGTGTATTAGTTGATCATTTGGCCCATTAGGCTGGGGACGACTACCAATCCATGAATTTTGAGTTTCTGGATGAGAACATCATGTTAGTAACTAATTGTGAAGAACCTGGACCAGATGAAGGACCTGAAAAAGGACCATGATGCACCATGGTTTTTGACGGAGCTTCTAACGCACTTGGCAACGACATCGGTGCTGTGATCATATATCCCGAAGGCTGTCATACTCCTTTCACCGCCTGGCTATGTTTCAACTATACCAACAACATGGTTGAATATGAAGCATGCATTATGGGTCTCAAGGCTGCTATTGACCCGAGGATTAAATTCTTGAGTGTATTTGGAGACTCGACCTTAGTAATCAGTCAAATCAAAGGAGAATTGGACACGAAGCATCCTAATCTCATCCCATACAGAGAGCATGTGTTGACACTAATTCCATACTTTGAAGAAGTTACCTTTGAACATTTCCCACGAGAGGAAAACCAACTAGCGGACGCACTAGCTACTATGTCATCCATGTTCAAGGTCGGGTGGGATAATGAGGCTCCTCAGATCACTATTGACAGGATGGATGAACCAACATACTGTCACAAGGTTGATACTGAAGAAATAGTGGACAAACCTTGGTTCGATGAAGTCAAAAGATATCTCGAAGCCCAAGAGTATCCTGAGGGAGCTTCAGTCAATGATAAGAAGTTCCTAAGGAGGTGCTCTTCCAAGTTCTTCCTCAATAACGAAATCCTCTACAAGCGCAATCACAATTCTACCTTACTTCGGTGTGTAGACAAGAGTGAAGCAAAAAAGATTATGGCTGCATTATATGAAGGTACCTTTGGCACCCATTCTAGTGGGCATAGAATGGCTAAAAGGATCCTATGGCCAGGATACTACTGGTCCACTATGGAAGTAGACTGTTATCAACATTCACGAACTTGCCACAAATGCCAGATCTATGCTGATAAAGTACATGTGCCTCTGGTTCCTCTAAACGTCTTGACTGCTCCATGGCCATTCACAATGTGGGGCATTGATATGATTGGGGAGATTAGACTTACAACTTCTAATGGGCACCATTTCATCTTAGTTTCCATTGATTACTTCACAAAGTGGGTTGAGGCAACCACATTTGCTTCTGTTACGAAGAACATTGTGGCCCAATTCATCAGACATAACCTTATCTGTCGGTATGGTATTCCAGAAAGAATCATTACGGATAATGGTACCAAACTCAATAATACTATGATCACCAAGCTCTGCACGTAATTCAAGATCCAACATCATAATTCTTCTCCCTACCGACTAAAGATGAATGGCGTTGTAGAAGCTACTAATAAAAATATCAAGAAGATCCTCTAGAAGATGACGGTGACATATAAAGACTGGAATCAGATGTTAGCATTTGCTCTTCATGGTTACCGTACTACAATGCACACATCAACAGGGGCAACACCTTTCTCTTTAGTATATGGTATGGAAGTTGTCCTACTTATCGAAGTCCAGATCCCTTCCTTGAGAATCATGAAGGATGCGGGTTTTACTGAAGACAAATGGGTCCAGACTCGACTTAACCAATTAAACATGATTGACGAGAAGAGGATCACAACTGCCTTCCATGGTCAAATGTACCAAAAACTTATGATCAAAGCTTTTAACAAGAAGGTCAGACGTCAGGTATATCAGGCTGGTGATCTGGTAATCAGGCGCATTATCCTGCCGCAAGGTGATCCCAGGGGAAAATGGACTCCTACATACAAAGGACCATTTTTAATCAAGAACATATTCTCTGGTGGAGCCATGATCTTAACCACTATGGACGGTGACGACCTTCCACACCCTATAAATGCAGACGTAATTAAAAGATACTACGCATGAACAAAAACCCACTAGGTTGACCGGCCTAGGCAAAAATAAGGGCATCTTGGTGAACCAAAAGGGTTAGGGTAAAAATTAGGGATATACACATGACAAAAATCTATACACCCGACAAGTCGAAAACATGAAAAGGCGACTTCAGCAAAAAAGGGTATCCCGGTGGACTGAAAACCCGAAAGGGCGGTCCAGGAAAAAATTATGGATTTAAAGCGTATAAATATGTACTTCTGGATCACCTTACAACTAATATTGGGTAACAACTATCAAGCCTAAGTGGTACTAATCGATCCAGTCAGCTTCGGACAAGCAGCAAAGAGATGAGACACTTAAAGACATAAAGGCAATAGCAAAATGGGAACCCATTGGCATCATTTCACATAGCTATTTTTCTTTGTATACTATTTATTTATAGTTTATGTTCTTACGACGACATTCTTTTACTAGAATGTTTGTCTCCTTGTACAAAAATGCCTTTTATAGGCACAAATTCTTCAAATTAATACAAAATTATCTCTTTGAAAGTGCAAAACTATTTGTTTTCTTTTTATCTTTCTATTTTGTTTACGAAAATGTCCAGTGATTATTTTTGAATATATGCATTTGAATGTGATTACCATTTACAAATACTCGCATAAAAAATAGAAAGACAGTTACTAATGGCTTTAAGAAACAGGACAAGGTCTAAGGGCCATCAACAAAATCCTCGCAGATATTTTCTCCAACAGATACTTTCTCCAGCAGCTACAGAGGCAGAGGCATCCTACTATAAAGTCACTGTTATATCCTCAACATACACCCTAATGATGTCAGGTGTTCTTATATCCCCGGCGGAGCAAGAATCTCCAACTACTGCTCTGACATCTAAGAAAAAATTCCCCAGTAAAGTCGCCAAGCTTTTCAGATTCCCCAACAAGATTCCATAAAAATCCCCAAGCGGATTACGAAGTTTCCCTTCCCCAACAAATTTTATTTCTCTAACAACGGAAATCCGTCTCTCAGTGTTTCTACTTCAACAAAATTTGAAGACCTACATTCTTCATTCACAGCGACAATCAGGGATTTGTTTTCCCTAATTCAACAACACTGCAAAAGAACAACTGATACATTCATACATCGCATTCATGCATATGCAACACAAATTCATATATCAAAATCTGATTTATTTTGAGAGCATCATGCAATTCATACGTCATGACATCGCATGAAATTGGTTTTACCTTTTCAGGTTAAATTAGCAGACAGACAAGCATTATCACCTTATATAGCAGGTCAAAGATTAATGCCCGAAACCAGACGAGGAAACTATCTACACGACCAAGTGGTATGAACTCCTGGAGCAAGACGGGTTTACCAACAAATACAGCAGGCCACAAATTAATGCCTGAAACCGGACGGGGAAATTATCTATGTGACCAACATTTCCAAGTCCCAGATTAATACCTGTAACAAGCCAGGACAACTATCTGTGGATGACCCATTGTAGATACATACTTGAAACCAGACAGGAAACTATCTATATGAGAAGATTGAAGATTAATGCCCGAACCAAGATGGTAAAACTATCTTTCTTTCTCTCAGATCAGGGATTAATACCTGAAACCAGACAAGACAACTATCTCAATGACCAAAAGCAAGTTCCGGATTAATACCTGAAACAAGAATGGACAACTATCCGTGGACGACTGATTATAAATTAATATCTGGAACCAGAAAGGAAAAATATTTACATGAAGAGATTGAAGATTAATACCTGAAACAAGACGGGAAAACTATCTTTCTTCCGCTTAGGTCAGAGATTAATACCTAAAACCAGACAGGATAACTATCTCAACGATTGACAAAAATAAGTTCCAGATTAATACCTGAAACAAGACATGGCAGCTATCTGTGGATGATCGATTGTAGTTTAATACCTGGAACCAGACAGGAAAAATATCTACATGAGCATATTGAATATTAATACCCGAAACAAGACGGGAAAACTATCTTTATTCCGCTTAGGTCAGAGATTAATACTTGAAACCAGATAGGACAACTATCTCAATGACCGACAAAAACAAGTTCTAGATTAATACCTGAAACCAGACAGGACAACTATCTATGAAAAACCGATTATAGATTAATACCTGAAACTAGACAAGACAACTATCTGTGAATGACCGATTATAGATTAATACCTGAAACCCGACAGGAAAACTATCTACACAATCAGGTGAAGCAAACTTACACGGGTTCCTTCTCGCAGTTTCCAGATGCAGTCTAACACGAACTCATCCTGAAGCAACCCTACGCAGGTTTCATCTAATACATTTCCAAATAGCGGTTAATTGCATTCTCCCTAGCAAGTTACTGTGAAACCTGGATTTCAACCAGAAAACAACAAACTTTTCCAGAGATAATTCCTCAGTAGAGCCTTGGACAGCTGAAGTTCCTAGACTCTATTCCCCACAAAGTTTTCCTCAAGCACGAGAACAACAGAAATCAACATTCTCCAGTAGATTCCTCCTCAAACAATAGGAACAAGAATCCCCCACAAAGGGGCCTCTTATGAAGTTAGCATCTACTATGAATGGCATCTTTAAGCCCATCTCCAACAACTCTCAGTCATCTTCTCCAAATGGCATCTTCAAGCCTATTCCCTACACAGTCAATCATCATATCATGTGAGTGCAAATTTCTGGGCACTCTAATGTTCAATCATCTTCCACCTTCAGATCACCAAAGGCAAACAAGCCAATCTAAATCTTTAGGTTTAAGAAGATTGAACAGGGGCAACTGTTGTACCCCAAAACTTACCCTATCATGTTTTCCAAGATCTTCTCTTACATGGGTGGTTACAAACACTTGCTTAAAGAAAATAAAACTTTTGAAGATAATCAAGTGTCTTTCGATTGACATCTTAACAAGGTATTTCTATTGGCATCTGAACAAGCTTCGATTGGGTGTTGGACCTCCTTTGATGCAAGCATGATTCACAAGCTTTGATTGGGTTCTAGGCCTCCTTCGATCAAGTTCAATTCACAATGTTTTGACTGAGCATTAGGTGCTTCAGGATGGCCTTCGATTCATAAAGTAGTAGTCCCATGCAGGCAAGCTTCGATTGAACATCTAAAGATCCTTCAAGCAAGCTTTGGTCCACAAGCTTCATTCCAGCATCAGCCCCTACATACTTTCCTTTGATCCAAAAGGAAAAGTCCTCTTCATGCTTGTCTTTGACTCATAAGGAAAAAGGCCTCTTCATGCTTGCCTTTGATTCACAAGGAAAGATATTCTTTCATGTGTGCTTTGAACCACAAGGAAATGGCTTCCTTTGTGCATTCCTTCAGCGCACAAGGCAAATACATCCTTTGTGCATGATTAGATTCACTAGGCAATGGCCTCTTTTATGCTTGCTTTAATCCACAAAGCAATAGCCTCCCTCATGCTAGCATCCACAAGGCATTGGCTTCCTTTGTGCTAGCTTCGACTGGGCAATGGCTCTCTTTGAAACGACTTGCTTCAATTCCACCTATAAAATATGCAACACGTAGTTTTCCATATTTTGACACCTAGTAAGGTCCATTCGAAGGACACACAAATGGTACCTTCGAAGGACTTACATGTGGTCCATTCGAAGGATACATAATAGTGGGAAACAAGCTTTTTTTCCTTTTGATGAGAATTGGTTCAAGATGCTTGCTGGCCAAGGTCCTACATGATGCCAGACCCAAGCCTCCTGCACAATCACATTCATGACAAAAGAAGCTTCGACTGGCCATAAAAGATTTTTCAATTGGGTTAGTTGAAAAGTTTCAGATTAAGCTACCAAGGCAAATATGGGCTCAATCGAAGAAGCCTCAATGATGAAGATTGGAGCCATTCGAAGGAGGCAACTTTGGGACAATGGAAGAGCAAGGATTGAGGGTATTCGAAGGAGTCAAACATGTCCAGGTTCATCCCAAAGCTCAAAGGGGTAAGAATTCATCAAAAAAGGCAATCCTTTAATGTGTCTGATTTTTCCTTCAAACCCTAGTTAATTGTTGTCCCTTTCCATTTCCATGCTATGACCCTCTCTCCGTCTCCTATAAATAGACAACACTTCTACAAGTCAAAAAATGGAACACACGACCTGAAGATACCCTCTCAAAATCATCAATTTTTCAAAGGAATTGCAAAAATGATAAATGGCATATTCTCTTCTCCGCGTTTCAATTTTTCAAAGAAATAACATGTCTTTTCTAGCATAGAATACCGCGACTCACATTCAGTAAACTTCTTGCTAAGATGATAAATGGCATACTCTCTTCTTCGCATTTCATCTTGTTGTCCTAAAATACAACCCATAGATTTATCTAACACTGTCAGATACATAATAGGTGGTCTTCCTTAAATAAGAGGGAGCAAGATAGAAGGTTCAAGCAGATATTCTTTAATACTTTCAAATGCCCTTTGGAAATCATATGTCCCCACACAACCTTGATCTTTCTTAAACAGCTTGAAGATTGGCTCACATGTTGCAGTCATATGGGAAATAACTCTGGAAATGTAATTCAAACGCCCAAGGAAGCCTCTAACTTGCTTTTCAGTTCTTGGCGCTGGCATTTCTTGAATTTCCTTAACTTTATCAGGATCAACTTCAATTCCTTTTTGGCTGACATTGAAACCTAACAATTTTCCTGATCGGACACCAAAGGTGCATTTAATTAGATTCAAGCGGAGACAATACTTCCTCAAATGCTGAAATAATTTTAACAAATCTTCTATATGCCCTTCTTCAGTCTGGTATTTTGCAATCATATCATCAACATATACCTCAATTTCCTTATGCATCAGATCATGGAATAATGTTTTCATAGCCCTTGGTACATTGCACCCTTATTCTTCAACCCGAAGGGCATCACTCTATAATAGAATGTTCCTCAGGGTGTGATAAACATTGTTTTTCCATGTCCTTAGTAGCCATTCTGATTTGATTATATCCGGAGAATCCATCCATGAACGAGAATACTTTGAATTTTGTTTTACTGTCAACCAACATATTAATATGTGGTAATGGAATGTCATCTTTTGGACTAGCTTTGTTTAAATCTCTGTAATCAACGCACATGCGAACTTTTTCGTCTTTCTTTGGTACTGGGACAATATTGGCAATCCACTGAGAGTACACTGATGTCACAAGAAAATCAGCATTAATATGCTTTAAAACATCTTCTTTAATTTTCACTACCATATCAGAGTGAGTTATTCGTGATTTCTACTTGATTGGTGGGCATTCTGGCTTTAGCGGCAAATGATGTTCCACAATATCGGTATCCAAACCCGGTATGTCTTGGTAAGACCAAGAAAAGATGTCTGCATATTCTTTCAACAATTCAATCAACCTTCTCTTCACGTCGGGATGAAGAAATGCTCCAATCTTGACTTTCTTTGGATCTTCCTATGTACCCAAATTAATCGTCTCCTCGACTCTTTATACGGCTGAATGATACTTTCCTCGTTCTCAAGCAACCGTGAAACCTCTTTTGGGATTTCATCGTATTCTTGTTTTTTGGCCACATACGCAAGATATTCAAAGTTGGGAGAGGGTGTAGGGTCATTGTACTCAATGGGTTTTTTAATTAATCTGCATATATGATTTATGATTGCTTTTAGAAACTGACACATATAGCAAGTGATTATGCAGATTTATTTACAGTTGTTATTTATTTTAAAAGGTTTTTTTTCTAATTACAATTTTCCAAGAAAAAGAAGAGAAAAAAGACACAATTTGGGAATCCAAAAACAACTTATATTAATGACTTTAAAGATCAAAACAACAAATATGCCCATACAATATCAATACTTTCACCTTGGGCATAGTTAAAGATTTTTTAAAAGATTAACAAAAACAAATTACTTCGAAATATGAATGCAAGAGGGAAGATCAATAGTGATCCAATTTTGGACTCTAACTCTGTGCGTCATGTAGTTCGGCATCTCTTGCTCTGGTTCACCTTCCATAATAGCATTGATTTTAGGAATAGTTGGATGAAAGATAACCTCCATTGTGAAAAATGTCTTGATATTTTCCCAAAGCAGACTTCGGCTTCATAATCTCACCTTTATTATTCTTCACTGAGGAACCCAAATCAGCTCTATTCTTATTCACGGGTGGATCAATAATCCGCCCCCACACCTTGCTAGGGCCATTACGCACTACTTGTTGAGCATCCCTAAACGAGGCTATAGAATTCTCATTTTCCCTTACGTTATCAATAGATAAAGCTTGGAGTTGAGTTCTGATAGAAACTTCATCAAATTCCACAACACTGAAAGAGGAAAAATGAGATATTAACAAATCCTGCTCTTGATTCACGATGACCACCTTTCCTTCACGAACAAACTTCAACTTCTGGTGAAAAGTTGAAGTAACAGCCCCTGCCTCGTGGATCCATGGTCGTCCCAATAAACAGCTATAGACGGGAACTATATCCATAACCTGGAAAGTAATCTAAAATAAATGCGGGCCTATGTGAATAGGAAAATATATTTCTCCGATAACTGACTTTCAAGAACCGTTAAAAGCTTTCACAATTATGCCACTAGGGCGCATGGGAGTTCCCTGGTACTTCAACTTCATGAGTGTTCTCCTCGGTATGACATTTAAAGCGGACCCATTGTGAATCAACACATTGGTCAAAGAGTCATTCTTACAATTCAAGGAGATATGGAGAGCCAAGTTATGATTCCTTCCCTCATCGGGCAATTCGTCATCACAGAAACTCAGGTTGTTACAAGATGTAATATTCCCTACAACACTACTGAATTGGTCCATAGACATATCACTTTCAACAAAATCCTGATCCAATACTCTCATCAAAGATTCCCTATGGGTAGAAGAATTCATTAGCAATGCTGGAATTAATATCTTAGATGTGGTCTGCAACAACTGATCAACAATCTTGTAGTCACTCATATTGATAATCTTCAACAGGTAGGCCACATCTTTTTCCAAAGCACTACCACTAGATTCCCCCACTGCTTTCTTAGGTTCAGTACTTTCAACAACCTTTTTATCAGAATTAACATTTCCTTAAATGACAGGTGCGAAAACATGGCCACTACGGGTCACTCGACTGGCTTTAGCAATATTCTTGACATCAGAAAAAGGTTGGATGGGAATTTCCACGCCATCCTCTAGGATTTCCGCATTTTATTTATATGGCACGACTTTGTCTGATTCATATGGTACAGGGCCTTGGAGGAAAATAACAATTGGAGCAACATATGGCTTGTTATGGTACACAATCTCTATAGGGGTAGGTACACCGAAACAAGGCACAATAACATTCACCCTTTCTTCAAAATACTTAGACATCAGAGAATCATTGTTGGAGGACATTTCTTCATCAGAAGAAAATAAATCATCTGCAGAAACATACTCATCATCTGACACAGTCTCGGCCGAGCAATCTTCAATCTTGTTGATCCCATTGTAATAATCTCTATTGCCTGAGACTTTGATAGTACAATTGTCTAACAACAACTAAATTCCCCTTTTCACAATGGAACAACAACGAGAATCTCTGCAGAAGATCTGACAAGACCCATAATGGTGTTCTTCTTGGCCATCCATGTAACAGAATGTAGCGTGCAACTGAACTAAATCATCATTCATATATTTCACGTCAATAATCCGGAATTCACTGGGACATCCATAGACCATATTCACATCCTCCTCGTACTCTGACCTTAGCCTGATTATATGAATGAGGCCTTCGTCCATCATTTCCTGAAGATCAACTTTTATCTTATCACATCCCTGTATATTTGTACTGCAAATACTACAACCAACATGGTCGTGCGTATAGTAATTGAATTTGCAGAGGTCAGCATGCATATTTACCATATCTCCTCTAACCAAGTTGATATCAAAAATACGGAAGTCCCCAGGAAAACCAGCAACGATGTTTATATCATTTACTCCTCCCTGTTTACCCAAAGGATTACCTTTCACATTAGGGCCAACATATTTAAAGGATAGGAGGCCAGATCTCACCATCTTTTGTACGTCAGATTTCAAAGGATAACAATTCTCGATATTGTTCCCTGGGGCTTCTTGATGAAAAGTGCATGTGTGATCTGCCTTATAATACCAGGGTAAAGGTAAAGGTATAGCAGGGGGTGTCTGGTCTGAACCAACTTCTTCTAAATAAAGGTCGGGAATAACTCTACATAGCTCATTGGAATAGAGTCAAAAGCCTCTTTCTTTTGACCTTGCCCTTGATTTCCTTGAGAAGATGGTCTTTTAAAGGGAGCAGTGGTTGGTGCTACAATCATAACTGGAGTCACAGAAGCAACCTATTATTGGTACTGATGATGTCTTCTAGGTGGTATAATCTTCCTCTCCCCAATAATAGCATTCATTTCACTTTCTTTATTTCGAGAGAACCCCTATGACGACTTCTTTGTCCCTTCATCTTTCGTCAAGCGTCCTTCCTTCACAGCTTCTTCTAAACGAACACCCATTGTTACCATTTTGGTGAAATCACTCAGTGCGCTGGAAACCATCCTTTCATAATAAAATGATCCAATGGTTTTTAGGAAAACCTTGGTCATTTCTTGTTCTCCCATAGGCAGTACCACCTGGGCAGCTATCTCGCGCCAACGCTGCACATATTCTTTGAATGACTCCTTGTCTCTCTGAGCCATTGCCCTCAACTGGTCACGGTCAGACGCCATGAACATATTATACTTATATTGTTTGATGAAGGCTTCCCCTAGATCATTGAAGGTGCAGATATTGCTACTGTTCAAACTCATATACCACTTCAAAGCGGCACCGGTTAAACTATTCTGCAAGAAATGAATGAGGAAACACTGATCATCAATATGGGTGGAAATTTTTAAGATATACATCACTAGGTGGTCACGAGGACAAGAGTTTCCCTTGTACCTCTAAAATTCCGGCACTTTAAACTTTTGGCACTTTTATGTTGGGAACTAGGCAGAGTTCACTGATGTTCTGTTCAAACAATTCTTTTCCTCAAAGGGCCTTCATTTCCTTCTGCATCTCATTGAACTGATCCCTAAAATCATCCAAGCGGTCATAGAAACCCACACTTTCACTAGGTGGAGGAACAAGTTGATAAATTTCATCATTAACAAATAGCATAACACTCACCGAAGGAGGTGCAGTATAATGTATCTCATTTCTAGCCATAGGAGTAACATGCACCACAAAAGGTACAGGAGTAGCAGCAGCTTGAACAACCGGAGCAACTTAGGTATCAAGATTATAACCTTTGTGCATGAAATTTTCAGGAATTCCCCACGGGTAACCCTGGGGAAAATGGTTCTGTAAAGTAGTATCTGGAGTAACATAAATGGGAAATGATATACATTCGAAAGTGACCGTTTTTTATGGTTAAGAAGAAGGAGGAACAAGTGGTGGATGATTCTGAGCATCCACCAATGATTTCATCAAAGCAGTCAAACTAGCCATATCGGCCTTCAAAGCAGTAACCTCTTCGCGCAGCTCACAATTCTCTTGTTCAAGATTCTCTATTTTTTTCCTGGAATTAGCCCGAGTATTATATCGATGAGACAGCTTGCTTATGAACGAGGTAGAGAAACACATTAAGACACCTGGGTATGAACGAAAATGCTAGAATATGTGCAAAATGATGCATGATATGCAATACACATGATTTATTTATCATTATTAATATTTCAAGGGACTCAAAGAATTATAGACAAACTGCAAATACTAAGGTACTGACACATTTTTGAAATACTGAAAATCTCATTATAATAATTTCAAAATGGATTATAACTTTTAGTATAAGTTTCAATAATCCTAAGCACAAGAGAAAATATAATCTAAAATCCTAAGGCAAAGTTTATGAAGATATCTCCACACACTGTCGATTTCCCGTGAGTCTTGCAATTTACGCCTTCAACTGCCTGTTCTTTTCTACATACCTGTTGGCGACCCCTTTCCAATCACCAGAGTCAGGAAGTGAGGAACTAAGTCCTAATTGAGCTCTAGAGAAAAATAAATCCTCTTGCCTCTCCATCATCTTTGCAGCATGACTCTCAATAATCTCGATTAAGTCATCCTTCTTTTCAAGTCTTCTTGGTAGGACATCTCTAAAGTCTGAAACTTGTTCTTCCAAGCCTCCTTCTCCTGCTGCATCCTAACTAGGGAAAGTTGAAGCTCTTCCACATCATCTAAAAGGGGGAGGATTGGTCTTTACAAATATATCAGGCATAGGTTATTCACAGGAATATGGCATCTTCAATTGAACTTCCCTTGCTTGTATCCACCGGAGATAAGGTTCCAAAGAAACAACTCCTCTTGGTCCCAAGTTCTTTCTACTCTTCCTATGAATATGGTTCCAAGCCTTTGCACTTTCCTCCTTAGCTTACTTATTATCTTCTCCATCTTTGAGAAATAAACCACTTAGATGAATACTATTTGGCTTGTCTCTCATCGGATATCCAAGTTGACATCGTGCAAGAATGAGATTATAGTTAATTCCTCCCTTTGTACTAAAAAAGGGTTCATTGGGAAAACTCCCACAACTATCAAAAATCTCCACATCATAGTAAGCCTGAGGATATCAAACAATGTCGGAATAAGTGATGTCCATGATCTTTGGAGCCCAACGAGGTTCCTTTTTGACATCCCAAAAAGCATCAGCCCGAGGTAAGTTAGAAGTAAACCACTGATACAACAAAGGCATGCAACAAATGATCATCCCTCCATGATAAGAATCATGAAGATGAATGGAGTAGTAAGCATCTCCTAATAATGTA
Organism: Vicia faba; assembly: GCA_948472305.1. Lineage (NCBI taxonomy): Eukaryota > Viridiplantae > Streptophyta > Magnoliopsida > Fabales > Fabaceae > Vicia > Vicia faba. The sequence continues at coordinate 111,066,018 of OX451735.1, forward strand.
GGAACTAGATTCCTAATCAAAAAGATCCTGATGGTGTTGACATCCACAAATATGTCGATCTTAGGAAATAAGAACAGCCCATAGGCAAGTAGAGCAAAAATAGCCTCAAAAGCCATTGTACTCTTCATCTTGGCAAATTAGATAGCTTTCTCCAATAAAGAAATGAGCGGATAATCCTATGATTCCTCCTTTGGTAGTCATGTTGGCCTCAATCTCAAACTTCCCCAAATGAATCATAGCAGTAATCTCATGAGACTTGGGCTCTCCCTCTAAACCGGTGAAAGGAACACGATCGGTAACAGGTAGACCCAGTAGGTAAGAATACTCCTCTAATGTAGGCATAAGCTGATAATAAGTGAAAGTAAAACATCGATATAACGGATCATAGAATTGGACCAAAGTCGAGAGAATACCCTCCTTCATTATGAGCTTCATAAGTGACACGATGGATCCATATTTATTCCGAAAATATATAAAACTCTCCATCTCGGGAATCATATTCATCAATTTATCTATCTTAGGATCCTTGAAACTGTACTTCCGAGTCTTTATTTTTCCAGAATTCACGGTCAAACAGTACCTGAAATATTTGCAAAAAGTCAACTTTAAGCCCCTTGAAATAAATTTTTTAAAGGATGCTCATGAGTGCATGAATGCATGATGCAACAATCACACACAATACCACAAACATGGGGAGTTCATAGGTTTGACGTCATGAGCATGAGGCCAAAGGTACTACCTTCAATGTATGGACTAATAGTTTATCACTTGCCGAAGAAGGTTCTAAAAGGTTCCCAAAGTTTACATCCTTCCTTCGGATATTACCAACATCCCGATTGACTCGGTAATTAGTAATATTCTCAGGAAAAACTCATGTGAGTGTAGTATCGCGTGACAACCATTTCTGGATTACTCCGTCATAATTTCCGCATTACTCCTAAAAGGCAAAGATTGGTTAAGGGTTCTACGGTCCTCAGTTTCAGCAGGCTCCCAGGTTGAAAGCAGCCCATCTTCCCGATCACTCGGTAAACGATACTATAGTCAAAGGGGCCTACACTGAGTGGGGGATATCATGACTCCTTTTTTGGATTACTCCCTCAAAGTTAACATGACTATACCGCCCGTCCAATCTTATGTTTGCCCAAGTCCGGGTAGAGGACTTATGAGAAATCACCAAGCATCCTAAAAACAAGTAAAAATCCAGACAAACATATATATGTCACATAATATACAATAAATAATAGCACATACACAAATAAACAAATATAGACTCAACCCACTTAGGGATGGACCAACATTTTCTCAATCTTTCCCGAGTGAAGTCACCATTTTTTCTGTAGCAGTAGAAATATTGAGACTAAGCCATTGGATTGACTTGACTCGCACTGATCAAAATAAAAATCGCCACCGCACTTTATTGTTTCCAAAGGAATGGGAAAAGAGAAAATAACCCAAAAAGTGGGGGAGAGAATCTAAGTCTGGGGGTTGTTTATACAAAGGGAAGGTATTAGCACCCTAAACTTCTACGGTACTCCATAGGAACCTCTTTGAAAATTTGTGTATTTTGGCTATAAATGTTGTATAAAAAATATATGGTGGAGATGGGAAAAGAAATATTTTTTTACAATTTTTGCACCCGCCGCGGTTGCGAACCTTTAGTGCCCACGTACCACCTTCCGTGCAATAGAGGATCAGAGTACTCGTAGTTCACCTTTAAAAATTTTAAAACACAATTGTGTCGGTTAATTTTAAGAGACGAGACATCATCGTATTATCCGAGTGGAAGAACATACTTACTACCCACAATTATGGGAAAGGAGAATTTGCATCATCTCAAAGTGGAGGATATACCTTGGATTTTAAAATCTACAAAGCCTCGCTCAACACCCAAGTGGAAAATATCTCACTTTACTACATATCATAGAAGTATAGTAGCTCACATCACTTCAAGGATTGACAAGAGTCTAATCTTTTGAGAAATGTTTAAGATAAAAAAGCCAAAATGGCAAAATGGTTTGAATGAAATTGATTGACTTTTAGTCTTCTCACAAAAATGTCAAAGTATGATTAAGTTGCTTAAAGTTTCATTAAGAAAATATTTTAAAAATGCATGGACCTAAGTCCAAGTTTATTATGAAAGAGGTTCAAGTTTAGAAAACAAGAATAGTTTTGAAAATGAGGGAGAAGATTTTTGAAATTAAAGAATATGGGAGGAGATGAAGGGACTATCCTAGAGCATAAGGTAAAAGCTAGGGAAAAGAACCGTCTAACCATCAAGAAGCCAACACTTGACACAATGAGTCAACATAGAATTCTCATCCTTTGGATTGAAACCAAACAAGCAAAGATAATAAACCTATTAAGAAAACCAAACTTCAAATGCATTAAGTCTTCACAAAAATTAGGCAGAGTAATGGCTGTATACACATGAATTCCCAATCAGAAACAAAGCATATAATCAGAATAACATGCACACAAAGAAAACAAACAATCCAATGTCTCGGGGTAAACCCCAAGAACTCCAGACAAAATAACAAATAGAAGTCACAAGGTCTTAAGGGTGGTCAAGGTCTCTACTCCTAAGTCCAAGAAATCCACAACTCCATTATGTCAAGGATAGTAACCAAAGATTCCAAGTAACATTAAAGTTTTTTTTATTGTTCAAGTTGGTTATTAAGTATATTTAAAAATAAAAAGAAAGCTCAAATGAGCAAAATAAAAATACATAAAGATAAATTCTCAAGTGAATAAATATTAAAATAACATGAAATTTAAATGCTAATATAAATGGTGCATAAAAATAAAGGCGTAAAGTAAAAGCATACAAATAAAAGTCAATTGTTAATGAGTTAGAAATTAGAGCTTAGTTGAATGAAAATCTTGAAACTTGCTTTGAAAGCCTCTCAACAACAAGTTTCGTTTTCTTTTCTTCAAGTATATCATTCATTTCAAGTTCTCGAGGAAACAATAAACGACCAACAATGTTTAAATGAATCGCTTAGACTGATGTTTTTGAAGGTTCATTAGATGATTGATAAGACCAAAGCCTCCTAACAATGAACCTCAAGGTTATTGGATCAAATGTTTCAAATTAAACATACTTGGGCTTGCAAACATAGATTTGGGCCACAAAATGATCTATTCTTGAATCGGGACAAAATTTAGCGCTATGTTAAGAAATCGTAAGTGAAATTATGTAGAAGTCACACCTATATTGAGGCTGATCAATAACAATCTATGTACCATATGTTTAGAGAAGTGATATGTAGATCATCCTCTAACAACATGTAGTACAAGTAAGAAAGGGATAAGATGAAGAGCTATGGATTGTATTTGAATCAAAGATTTTAATCAAACTATCATTAAAATCATTCATCTATTTTAATGAAGTTAAACTCAACACCCAAGATCTAATGATGTTAATGAAGTTCATGATCAAAAATCACATAATCAGAATATATTCAAAAAAATAAATTGTATTTAATAAACAAAATAAAGAAAGATGATTTTTAAATTGTTTTTTTTAAAACAAAAGGCAAAATAGCAAACTATGTTCAAAGTATCAAAGAAAAATTAAAAGAGATCAAAGAAAAGTCAGAAGTGATCTCAAATATTTTTATAAATTTTTTGGTAAATTTTTAAACAGAAAAGTATTTTTAAACTAATTAAAAACACTCAAATAAGTGAAAAAAGGATAAAAATTTGTAGAAGTCAAAATAAAATTCTAGAAAAAATTCAGAAAGACAGAAATAAAGAAAATGATCTTGATAAAAAAAATTTAGAATTTAAAAATGTCAAGAAGTATTTTTAAAATAATTAAAATAAGGCAAACAATACAAAAATTATGAAAAATATCAAACATTAAAATAAAAATATGAAAAAATATTTACAAAGTCAGAAATAATTCAAGGTGTTTTTGTATATTTTTTTCATAATATTTGATAAAAAATAAGAGAGTTATGAATCTTTGAAATTAAAAAAAAATTAAAACAAAATTTTTAAAAATAAATAAATCATAAATAATGTGAGTCGTTGGATCCAATTCATTAAAACACGCGGGCGCATTTGATGGCTCAAAAGTGATGATGTATGGTGATCCACGATCAACAAGAGACCACTGAAGTCACGAAATTCAGACCAATCACAACATTTCAATTGTCTCGCTATCATTGGTTGAAGAGGCCACATAGGTCATCTTCAACTTCCAGCTACCCTGCAACTAGGGCGAAACAATGATTCTTAAATCTGTAAATTTTGACGCTCATAGTGGTATCATCATATGCGTCTCTTTAAGACGATTACAACCATATCCTGGCGCAAAATTTATATAAAACACAACTTACTTGATTTGAAAAAAAATTAGAGATTTTTGAAAAATTTGAAATCGAAAATAGAAGCATCAAATGCATTGATTCACCAAAATTAAATTAATAGCAAGCATCGGTGAACATCATATACCATTCTAGTAATTTGTGTTAGAAGCTTTGGTGCCTTAAACTATCTGAAAGAAGTCAGATGGAGTTGGCTAGCACAATTTAGGGCACCTTAATGCTTGATTCTTCTTCTATTAGCTTCAGTGAATTTCAAGGATGAAGGATCAACAAAGAAATTAGATTGAAAAGTTGAGAAAAGATGAATTCAAAAATTCAGAAAAGTGAGTTACGGAGGGAGTTTGACAAATTGTTTTTGGCTGTTGAAGATTGCAAAAATGATTGGAATAGAGTTTGTATTCATAGAAGAAGTGAATGGGATCAAGAGGAGGGGTGAATGATGCAAATTCAAATGAATTCATGCACACCTGTTTACACGAGCAAAGTGTGTTCACATGTGCATAAAAAATCATATAATTGATGCGTTTTGTCACTCTAAATAATCCAATTATCTTTTCTAATCATGCTTAAGTGAAAAACGTGTTGTAATTTGATGATTAGAAGCCACATTATGATAATTGCAATCTGACTCGAAGTGAAAATTTAGTTTCGAGGTACCAACTTTGAATCAATAAAATTTACAACTCAAGTGGTCTTAGGGTATAATTTTTGAAGCATTTGAAAGATAATGTCACAATCTTTGCAATGTGCCAAGAATGAGATCAAATAGATGCTTGAGCCAGAAGTTGTGTTCGGTCAAGGTTGAGAAAAAGATGGTGACTTTTTGTACTTAGAAAAATTCTAAGTTTTTTTTTCAAAAGTGACCTATAATGTTTTGATTCCAAACAAGGACTTATTTCAAAATATTAATTTGATCAATGATTCTAGCTTGAAGTGGACTTCCCAAAGAGAATTGTGAAACTTGAATCACTCAAATATACCAAGTATTGAAAAAGTTATGGCCTTGTAAAATTGGTGAAAATCCATGAGGTGACCTATAATACTTTGAGTTCTCAAGGCATCTTCCAACAATTTTAAAGCTTTGAACATAAAATAAAAGTTGGATTTCACATTCTTAAGATCAATATGGAAAAGTAATGGGCTCAAGGAGATAAAAATTGACCAATTTATGATCCTTTGAAGTCACATAAGGGAATTTGATGGCTTATCTAGAGGACTTGCAATCTTTCTTCATCATTAGGAATCTTCCACATAAAAAGTAGTTTTAAACCTTTGAAGTGATTGGTTTATAACTCTTTAAAGAGAAGCATATCTTTGGAATCACTCAAAAATCTCAAAATATGATTAAGATATAGCTCTTAGAAGTTCAAAACCCTACCTCCTAAAGCACCAAAATAACTTGGAAACCCCTTTAAATTTTGACAATCTTCCTTGCATAATAACTTTTTCCATGTGAATAGAAGTTGTTGTGGGTGATAATAAGAACCCATAGCAACAATAGCCACTTGAAAATATTAAGGATTGATATAGTTATGCCCTTGTGATCAAGGAATCAAGAACTTGTCCAATTAGGTCAAACTTCTTCAATCAATTCTTGCATATTTTGACTTCCTTTGACAAATTGAGGCATGATGAATCACAGTAGACCTTATCATGATATTAATTTAAAGAACTCTCAATGATGAAGCTTGAATCTCAATGAAGCTTGAATCTCAATGAAGCTTTGTTGAAGAAGGCATGGAAATAAACTCATGAACCTATGAATCAACCTGATGAAATATGTTGTACCCTCACATTTAAGACCGTCATCTAGAGAAAACATTCATTAGTTTTGTTAGTTAAAAATTAATCAACACATGAGAAATATGATCACAATATACAAATCAAAGTGCTTGGTGATTCCTCATGAGCAATCCTAGAGATAAGGAGAAGAGTCAAACCCTAGTGTGATCTTGGTATGATTGAGTTGATATGAGATGATAGAGAAATCTTAGGTGAAAAAATTAGGGTATAACAAAGTACAACATTGGAGATCCAAGTCGTATACTGGGCTTCACAAATGAAATTTTCCTCTTGGAGGTCTTATACAGCATGCTCGACAGCCCCTATCTTCTCTGGAGACTGCTTGCACCCATGCTGAGCAACTGCCTTAAGGCCATGATTGTCAGATAATGACAAGCTACTTATGGATCCAAGTTGGGCATCTCTATTATACTCCAGGAAAACAAGTCTGCATTTTCCCTTAGGCACGCCTTCAGCTATCTTTTCACCAAGTCGGGGAGATCGGTGCCGATTCTGACTCCTTTAGAGGGATCTCTACCAAGGGGAATGATTTTGAACACTTCGTCCATAATTGGTCATACAAGGTGTGTGGGATCTTTTTTGCTTATTGAAGAGGAAGATATTTCTGCGTCCAGTAGGGGTTATTTCCCCTTCTTATTTTTCTCTCAGAGATCTTCTTTTGTAAAGTGGTTGTCAAGGTCAATTGTGTCGATGTGTGGAAGAAGCTTCGACTCTTCAAAACTGCAGGGAAGAGAAGGGTTGTTGGTTGTTCTAGGTTGTGTGCTGATGGAGTTTAAACCCTTTGTAGCCGCTTCAAAGCATCTCCTTGCGACTTGTCTGTCCCCATGGAGGGTGGCAACGAGTCCCTCATCAATGTAGTATTTCATCTTCATGTTCATAGTGGAGGGTAGTCCAACCAAAAATGCACTGATACAATAATGGGTAATCCACCACGAGGAACTATGTTTTGATGGACCTGTCAGTTTCTGCCGCTCCAAATGAGACGACCAACTCGACATAGCCGTAAGGTTTGGTGACAACATCGTTGAACTCTTGGAGGTCGGAGCCTGCAAAAGGGGTTCGGTGAGTCTCGTTGAGTTGTAAGGTGTACATGACATCAATTGAGCTTCCTTGATCAACAAAAATGTGTCTAACATCAAAATTGGCTATTCGTTCTCGTATGAGCCGAGGGACACTGGAATTGTGAGCTCCGTTGGGCAGCTCCTCCCGATAAAATACGATGGGAGCATAGATTTCTATGAACTTGTCGAGGGTTGCATTATTGTCAGATATAGCATCCATTATGCTCGAATATCATCTTCATTGATCCCACAGTACATTTGTTAAACCCTACGTCGGATATAACCATTGTAGATGGGAATGTCTCCCACGGACTGTGGGTTGAGAACTACATGGGAATCTCGTCTAGGTCGGAGAAATCTTATGGCTTGGTGATGCTGATGGCAATGGGCATGAGGGCTTCGTCGGGGGAGGGCTTCTCTTCCTCGACTTTCTTGGATTCTTAGACGTCCTCGTGGGGACCGTTCTTCTTTTTATATTACTTGATATTCCCATCTCAAATGAGGATCTCTATGGCATCCTTCAGGTGGATGTAGTTTTCTGTTGGGTACCTGTGACTCTTGTGGAACCGATAGTATTTGAGTTTTTCCATCCCTGGCTTGGACGGTGTTTGTTGAGGAAAGAGAACCCCATCTTTTCGAAACTCTAAGTTCGTATAGTCGATCAGAATTCGCTCATGTGAAGCGTTAAGGGGGGTATAGTTGTGGAAACGACCATCTGGGCTCTTCTAGTCTCGTGAATCGCGAGATTTGTCTCCCTTTTATTTTCATTTCCCTGACAGGATATCGAGGGCTCGTCATTATTTTAAAAAATTGAATTCTCTTGATGCCCCGAGTCTCACGCGTTATTGGAAGCCTCTTTTTCCTTGTACTAGATGTATGTTTGTTCTTTGAGCAGGAGGGAATCCAGTGTTGCAGAAGTTTCTATGCCAACTGCCTTGGAAAAGTCATTGCGGGGGCGTAAGCCTTGCTTTAGGAGGTACTTCTTCATCCTGTCGGTCGTGGGGACCTTGAAGGCTTCTTTGTTGAATCTTTCTATATATCCTCAGAGGGATTCATCCTTGCCCTTGATGATGGCCTCCAGTGATGCTCTTGATTTGGTGTGACAACGAGATGCCGTAAAGTGCCTGTAGAATTGTTTCCCTAGGTTCTTCCAAGACGTGATCTATAACACCCCGATTTTATTTATTAATTATTTATTTAATTTTCATGTTAACTATTATTTGGTTGATAATTATTTAATTATTTAGCTTTGTGTGATTATGTGAATAATTGATTTAATTGGAATATGTGTTATTTTAGTAATTGCTCTAGTAAGTGTGAGAATAACATTATTAAGTATTGGGCCTTATATGTCACATTAATGAGTTGGTGAGATAAGCCCAATAGAGAAAAACAAGGGTTAGTAAGAGTTGTAAAACAAAATAGAATTAGAAGGGAATTATCAAGAGAAGGGAAGAGGAGAAAAGAGGAGAAGAGGAAGAAGAAGGAGAAAACTTAGAAAGTATCCACATCTAAGAAAAGGATGAATACTCTTTGATTTATGGGTGTATGTAATGGTATATGATGGATAGTAACATTAAATTAGGGATTTGTTATTTAATTTCTAGATTTTGGTATATGTAATTGTTTGGAATTGATCTTGATTAAAGATAACATGGGTTGGACTTGTTTTCTACATGTTATAATGATGTGTTGATATGATTAATGTTATGAGAAGGTATTGTGTGTGATTTATGAGATAAAATATGCATGTTGTGCAATTTGGTGAAGAAAATTCAAATGTGTTGAATTATGTGAAATATGCTTGTATGATTAAGATATGGAAATGGTCTTAATTGCATATTTCTGTTGAGATTGCACATGCATCATTTGTGTCAAGAGACAATCTTTGGTAATTCCGTGTGAATTATTGACGTGTCCCAAACCTAACGCTGAGGGGTTTGAAATCTTAGGGCTGACAAACTTTTTTGGGTGCTTATCTGTCTTGGAGATGTGGACCCAGCAAGACTAGTAAGGATAATAGTCAGTACCATATGCATAATTCATTAAATTGCATTAGAGTCACATGTATCGATGTGAAATATTGATTTGGTGTGCATTAGATGATATTGGTGTGAATGTTACATATGTTGTAGTTGTCATTGCATATCTTTGAATCTTGAATCATTGAGAAATGTTGCATGTAAAATCATATGAATTGGTTTGAAGTATGTTGAATACCTGATTATATGAAGTGTGATTAATTCATTTGATGCATGTTTGTTGTGCATTACTTATTATTATATATTTCCATAATGATATGAATTATCACCTTTTTGATTGAATGATGTTTTATACGACATCGCTCAGGTACCGAGGATATCAATGGTGCTTCTAGAAAGGAGTAGTTAGATGAACTATTCCTTTATTTATTTGTTTTACTAGGTAGTGAGTCATGCTCTGGTCATGTAACACAAGGAACATTTGGATTTATGTTATATTATTATATTCATGTTTATTTGAGAGATGTTGTCATACTCTCTAGATATTTATGTTGGATTGAGATGTATGTGATGATGACCTTTAGTGCCTAATGTTTTATCATATGATTGTCAGTATGGAATTCTAATCATTAGTATTATTTTGAGTTGAGAATTATTTCGTTGCAAAATGCATATGTGTTAGTGTATGGAACATGATTTTAAATGTGTATTATAATCATGACAAATGTATTGTGTTGTTGTCATGAAGTAAATGTCACATCCTCTTCTGATATGCATGCTAATTTACTTTGATTATGCAATATTATTTATGTGAGGTTAAGGGGGTGTTACATTAGTGGTATCAGAGTACGGTCGGTCTGTTAGCCATATTATTATTGTGTTTATTTCCTTTTGTATTCGATATGTGTCATATACACAATTGGTATTGTTTGTCTGATGAGTGTTGTTGGTTATTTGGAATCTAAGGACGATGGTTACAGGAAGGAATGATGATGCTATTGCTGAAGCATTGACTATGTTAGTCGGTGTGATTGGGCAACAGTCACACGTCAATGCTGGTAACAGGAATGAAGATGATGAATTCCGTGCTTTGGGGAAGTTGCAGTGGAAGAATCCGCCAAGATTTGAAGGAGCTCATAAACCTAACAAGGCACATATTTGTCTAAAAGCAATTAAGAATCTCTTTCGAGTCATGAATTTTTCAGATGCGTAGAAGGGGTAGTTTGGAACCCATATGCTTGAGAAGGAAGTTGCGGATTGGTGGAACAACACTGTTCAGAGATTCGATGAAGATGGGGTTGAGGTTACTTGGGAACTTTTCAGAGATGCATTTCTGGAGAAGTATTTTCTAGAGGATATGCATGAGAAAAAGGAGATTGAATTTCTTGAGTTGAAGTAGGGTAATGGAACTGTGGTTGAGTATGCTGCAAAGTTTGACAAGTTCATTCAGTTATGTCCTCATTACAACACTGCTAATGCTTTGAGGCCCGATATTAAGAAGGCTATGGGTTATCAGCAAATTACTCAATTTTCTGAGCTGATTAACAAGAGTAAGATCTATGAAGAGGATAGTCGAGGTAGTGTTGATTACTATAAGTATTTGCATAATAAGAAGGGAAAGTGGCAATTCATAGGGAAGCCATATGTGACTCCTGCTAGTAAAGGGAAACAGAAAGCCGGTGATGACAAGAAGTCGAGTGGGGAGGAGCTTCTACTCTGGTTAGGTACTTCAAGTGTGGTATCAAAGTACATCGTGTTTCTGATTGTACAAGTCCTGATGTGAAGTGTCTCAAGTGTGGCAAGCTAGGGCACAAGTCTAATGATTGCAGAGGTGTTTCGAGTGTGACTTGCTACAACTGTGGTATGCAAGGTCACATCAGTTCCAAGTGTGACAAGCCGAAGAATGACCAAGCTAAAGGGAAAGTGCTTGTTCTATCTGATTCTGAGACTGCTTCCAAGGATAGACTAATCTAAGGTACGTGTTTTATTAATGGTACACCTTTGATTGTTATTATTGATACTACAACAATTTCTTTCATTTCTTTGGATTATGTTAAGAGATTGAATCTTGAGTTATCTGATATGAATGGAAGTATGGTTATTGATACTTCTGTTATGGGTTCAGTGACTACTTCATATGTGTGTTTGAATTGTCCGTTGAGTATTTTCGATAAATACTTTGGAGTTGTTTAGTGTGTCCTCCGTTAGATCAACTTGATGTTATTCTTGGGATGAACTGGTTGGAATACAATCATGTTTATGTCAATTGTTTTGATAAGATGGTTATCTTTCTTGATTCTAGTTTTGAGAGAGATTTGTTTATGTTTGTCAAGCAAGTGAATGAGTTTGAGCAGAATGGTGTTGTGTTGTTGGCTTTGTTGGCAACATTTGAAATTGGTGGGAAATGAACAATTAGTGAATTGTCAATAGTTCGTGATTTTCTTAAGGTATTCCCTAAAGATGTAAGTGATTTTCTGCAAGAGGGTGATGTGGAGTTTACGAACAATTTAATTCCTAGAACTAGTCCAGTATCGATGGCTCCATATCGGATGTCAGCATCTGAGTTGAAAGAGTTGAAGAGTCAACTTGAGGATATGCTCGAGAAGAGAATTATCCGTCCTAGTGTGTCATTGCGGAGTGCACCTATTTTTTTTTGTTAAGAAGAAAGAAGGTATTATGAGGTTATGTGTGGATTATAGACAAGTGAACAAGGTGACTAACAAGAATAAGTATCCACTTACGAGGATTGATGATTTCATGGATCATTTGGTTGGTGCAAGCATGTTTAGCAAGATAGATTTGAGGTTTGTATCATCCGATTCGTGTAAAAGCTAAATATATTCAGAAGACTGCTTTTAGAACAAGGTATGGTCAGTATAAGTATTTTTTGATTCCATTCGGTGTGTTTATGGAATACATGAATAGGATTTTTCATCAGTATTTTGGATAAGTTTGTGGTTCTGTTCATTGATGATATTTTGATTTATTCAAATAGTGAAGAAGATCACATTGAGCATCCAAGGATTGTATTAGCTGTGTTGAAGGAGAAGCAGTTGTATGCTAAGTTTTCTAAGTGTGAGTTTTGGTTGAAGGAAGTGAGTTTCCTTGGTCAAGTGATATCAAGAGGTGGTATTGATGTTGATTCGTCGAAGATTGAGGTTATATCTCAATGGGAAGATCTGAAATCTGTTTTTGAGGTTAGAAGTTCTCTTGGTTTAGAAGGTTATTATCAGAAGTTTATTGAAGGTTTTTCCAAGTTAGCTTTGTCTTTAATGCGATTGACTAGGAATGGTCAAGCTTTTATTTGGACTGCACAGTGTGAAGTTGGTTTTCAAGAGCTTAAGAGAAGGTTGATAACCACTCATATTTTGATTTTTCTTGATCCAGTAGAACCATTTATTGTGTATTGTGATGCTTCATTGATGGGTTTATGTGGTGTGTAGATGCAGAATCGACAAGTTGTAGCTTATTCTTCAAGGCAACTTAAAGTGCATTAAAGGAATTATCCGACTCATGATTTGGAGTTAGTTGTTATTGTGTTAGTATTGAAATTTTGGAGGCATTATTTGTTTGGATCAGGATTTGATGTGTTTAGTGATCACAAGAGTTTGAAATATTGTTTTGATCAGAAAGGGTTAAATATGAGGCAAAGAAGATGAATGCAATTCTTGAAGGATTATAATTTGAATTACCATTTGGGTAAAGCGGATGTTGTGGCTGATGCATTGAGTAGGAAGACTTTGCATATGTCGATGTTGATGCTGCGAGAGTTGGAATTACTTGATCAATTTTGAGACACGAGTTTAATTTGTGAAGAGAATTCTTCTAGAGTTAAGTTTGGTATATTGAAGCTTACTAGTGGCATTCTTGATGAAATTCGCGAGGGTCAGAAATCAGATTTGATTTTGGTGGATAGGTTGACATTGATCAATCAAGGTCGAGGTGGAGATTTTTGGATTGATCAGAATGGTATCGTGAGATGTTGTGATAGAGTTTGTGTTTCAGATATATCTGATTTGAGGAAGAGGATTCTTGAGGAAGGGCATCATAGTGGATTAAGTATTCATTTTGGAGCTATTAAGATGTATCAAGATTTGAGTAAATTATTTTGGTGGCTAGGTATGAAGAAATAGATTGCAGAATTTGTGTATTCTTGTTTGACTTGTCAGAAGTCGTCTGGTTTGTTGCAACCGTTATCTATTCCTGAATGGAAATGGGATAGTATTTCTATGGATTTTGTTTTGGTTTACTTAGAACACCGATTAATTGTGAAGCTATTTGGGTTATTGTGGACAGGTTGACGGAATTTTCTCACTTTATTCCGATGAGAACGGATTATCCAATGGAGAGGCTTGCAAAGTTGTACATTGAGAGGATTGTCAGTTTGCATGGTATTCCATCTAGCATTGTGTCAGATAGGGATACAAGGTTTACTTCGATATTTTGGGAAGGTTTGCATAATGCTTTAGGTATGAAGTTGTGTTTGAGTTCTTCTTATCATCCGCAAACAAATGGTCAGACTGAGACGACAACTCAGTCATTTGAGGATCTTTTGAGAGCTTGTGTATTGGAACAAGGAGGTACTTAGGATACTTACTTGCGTTTGATTGAGTTTACTTATAACAACAGATTCCATTCGAGTATTGGAATGGCACTGTTAGAGGCTTTGTATGGTAGAAGGTGTATGACACCTTTGTGTTGGTATGAATATGGAGAGAGTGTTGTGGTTGGACCTGAGATAGTTCAACAGACTACAGATAATATTAAGAGGATTAAAGAGAAGATGAAGGCTTATCAAAGTTATAAGAAGAGTTATCATGATAAGAGGAGGAAAGAACTTGAGTTTGAGAAGGGAGATCATATGTTTCTTCAAGTTACTCCCGTAACGGGTGTTGGTCAAGCTTTGAAGTCACGTAAGTTGACACCGTGTTTTATTGCTCCTTATTAGATAACATTTCCATCGTGGCTTGCTAATCTCCATGATGTGTTTCATGTGTCTCAGTTGAGGAGATACATTGCAGATTCGTCTCATGTGGTTCAATTAGATGATGTACTTGTGAGAGATAACCTTGCTATGGAGACATCACCTATGTGGATAGAGGATCGGGAGTTAAAATAAATTTATGGTAAATAGATTTCCTTGGTTAAGGTAGCTTAGGGAGGACCGATGGGTGGAAATGTGACTTGGGAACTCGGGACTCTGATGAGGTAGTCTTATCCTGAGTTGTTTGTTTGAGGTAATTTTCGAGGACGAGAATATTTTAAGAGGGGGAGAGTTGTAACACTCGATTTTATTTATTAATTATTTTATTATTTAATTATTTTATTATTTAATTTCCATGATAATTAATATTTGGTTGATAATTATTTAGTTATTTGATTTTGTGTGATTATGTGAATAACTGATTAATTAGAATATATGTGTTATTTGAGTAATTGGGCCAGTAAGTGTGAGAATAACATTATTAAGTATTGGGACTTATATGTCACATTAATGAGTGGTAAGGTAAGCCCAGTAGAGAATAACAAGGGTTAGTAAGAGTTGTAAAACAAAATATAATTAGAAGGGAATTATCAAGAGAAGAGAAGAGGAGAAGAGGAAGAAGAAGGAGAAAACCTAGAAAGCATCTACATTTAAGATAAGGGTGGGTATTCTTTGATTTATGAGTTTATATAATGGTATGTGATTGGTAGTAACATAAAATTAGGGATTTGTTGTTCAATTTCTAGATTTTGACATGTTAGGGTTTTGTTGTACCCCAATTTTTGCCCCTAAGATCCCTTCATCATGACACGTTGATTCATTCACAACAAGATCACACTAGGATTCTTGGTTCCCCTCCATATATTTAGCTTTTCCCTTTTGAGGAATCACCAAGCACCTTGAATTATGTTCTTTTGTGATCATGAATATTGTTTTTGTCTTGATTTCTTCTTTTAACTAAATAAAATGCAATGTTGGTTTGTCTTGCTTGTTATCCATATAGGTAAAGGCAATGAGATTTAACAAGTTACCCCATGGGTTCATGAGTTTATTTCCATGCCCTAGTCAATAAAGCTTGAGAAGTTCAAACCTCACCATTGGATTGGTTTTGGAAGAATTGGCATGGCAAGGTTGTTTTGGTTAATCACATTTCAAGGTTATCAAATTTGGTTGGAAAGCACAAGGGATTGATTGGAGAAGTTGTCATGGTTGGACAAGATTTTATTCCATTTAGTCACAAGTGCATATTTCTCTCAATGTTCAAGATATGGAAGTGGTTTTGGTGGCTATGAGTACTAATTATCATCCTCAACAACTTCTATTTACAAATCATGTGTGTTGGTACAAGAAGTTTTTTCAAAATTGTCAAAGTTCCTCAAAGCATTCTCTAGATCTAGGAGCTAGGGTTTTGAAGTTAAAAGGAGTATATCTTGCTCATCTTTTGGTATTTTTGAGTGATTCTAAATACATATTTCTCTTTAAAGGGTTATCAACAAATCACTTCAAAAGTTTCAAGGAGTTATCATGAGGAAGAGATTTGATGAGGAAGAAAGATTACAAGTCCTCTAGATGAATCCCCAATTTTCCATGCGTGACTTCAAATGATCATAACTTGGTCAATTTTTATCATCTTAAGCCCATTATTTTTACATAATGATCTTGAAGGTGTGAACTTTATGCCTTATTTTATGTGCAGAGTGAGAAAATTGATGGAAGTTGCCTTAAGGATGCAAAAGATTGTAGGTCATTTAATGGTTTTTTTGCCAACTTCAACAATTCATAACTCTCTCAATTTTTGGAGATTTTGAATGGTTAAAGTTTAAAAATGTCATTCAAGATATCTAATTCATGCCATCTTTTTTGGTCAATAGCAAATTCCAAGTGGAAGGCCATGTTTGGATGCAAGACATTATAGGTCATTTTTGAAGAAAAACTTGAAATATTTCTAAGTATGGAAAGTCAACTCTTTTTCTCCAATTTTGATTCAACACAACTTTCGGCTCAAGAATCCATTTGATTCCATTCTTTTTCCATTACAAAGCTTGTAACGTCATCTTTCTAAAGAATCAAGAATCATGCCCTAAGACCCCTTGAGTTGAGAATGCCATGGTTTTGAAATTGGTAACTTAAAACTGAAGTTTCATCACAAGTCATATTTCGAAATCTTTGTTTTGGCTTCTAATCACAAGTTTTCCACGCGTTTTTTCCTCTAAACATGTTTAGTGAACTTCCAGAATGGATTAGCACAACAAAACGCGCATTTTGGATGAGTTTTGATCAAGTTTGAAGTCACACTTTTCTTGTTTGCAACTTCACACGATTTCCCTCCAAACTTCATCATTTCACATGCTTGAACATTCCATTTGATTCCCTATATATAGAGGGTCATTCCCCATTCATTTTCCCAAGCTTGGATAGCCAGAATCACCCTGCCAAACTTGTTTCACAACTCAGAATTCAGTAACTTCAAAATCCATTCTCAAGCCTTTTTCAATCCAATTTTTACAACAATTCACCTTCCTTGATCTTCCCTGAAGCTAACCACATAATTACATTCAAGAGTCGTTCCCAATACTGCTCCATAGAAGTCCAGTTTCAGAGCTCTGCAAGTCAACTTCAATAGGTAGATTCCTTCATCAATTCTTCAAAATGTTGATATCATTGTGATGCTCTCATTGCCCTAGTTCTAGTCGCAACACTTACTTTTTAATGGAAACACGTTTTGACCATGAAATTTCAAATCCCTTTTCAAAACATTTCTTCCAAATTGCTTGAGCTACAGTTTATATAAATTTGGCGCGAGGGTGTGGTTGTCTTTGTCTTGAAGAGACGAAGCGAACGACATAGGTCTGAGCTTATGATTTTACAGTTTGAGAGACCTGCAAATCACGTTGGTTGGAGGTTGAAGATGACCTACGTGTCATCTTCCAACCAATGATGGCACGCCACTTGTTATTTTTTGAAAATCTTATTTATATTTGATTTTGTACTTTATTCACTAATGACCATGATATGCACAGTGCGCCAGATCCCTTGGATTTGATTACTTACGCGTTTTGACTCTCATCCAATGGTCCATATATTTTTACTTTTATTTTCTTTTCTGATTTTTATATTTTAATTGTTTTAAATTTCAAAAAATCATAGAAAATTCATTTTAAGTCCTAAAAATCTGAAAAAAATATGAAAAAATATTTTGATTATTCTCTTTCTGATTTTTGTTCTTTCATAATTTAATTTTGTGTTTTGGTATTTTTTATAAATTTACACTTTATTTGAATTGTTTTAAATGTTTAAAAATACTTTTATACATTTTTAAATTCTGAAAAAATTATGGAGTGATTCAATGATATTGTAACAAATATTGGTGACCTTATTTTATTTTTGTTTTTGACTTTACTATTTTTTTATCATTTTTGGTTTATTTTACCCATTTCTTTTAATTTTTAAAAATATTTTCTGACTTTAAAAAATTACCAAAAAAAATGTAAAATTATTTGAGCCTTTTTCTGATTTTTCTATGGTCTTAATTTTTATTTCTTGACTAATTTGAACATAGTTGATATTTTTCTCTTTATTTTCTATTTTTAAACATTATGTTTAAACCCTTCTGTATATATTAAAATGTAATATCCTTTTGTGACTATTTTCTGGCTGATCTTGGGTTAAATTTTGGATAATGAACTTTATTAACACCATTGGATCCATGGTGTTGAGTTTAACTCCACAAAAATGGATGAATGATTTTAATAATAGTTTGATTAAATTTAATTCAAAAGTGGTTTGTATATTCTCTCCCATCCCTCTTCATCCCATCCCCTTCTTATTGCACTAAATGTTGTTAGAGCATGATCTCTATATCATGTCTCAGAATAAATGGTGCATAGATTTCTATTGATCGACCTCAAAATAGGTGCGACTTCTATATAAGTCCACTTACGATTGCTTAACATAGCGCTAAATTTTGTCCCGATTCGAATAAATGATCATTCGTGGCCCAAACTTATGTTTGCAAGCCCAAGTATATTAATTTGATCTCTTTGATCCAATAACCTTGAGATTCATTGTGTGGAGGCTTTGGTTCTACAAATCCTCTAATGGATCTACAACACCTTTGGTCAACGTGGATCACTTAAACATCGTTGATCATTAAATGGCACTTGTGAGAATTCCAAATGGATGATATACTTGACAAAAAGCAAATGCAACTTGTTGTGTGGAGGCTTTGGTTCTACCAACCCTCTAATGAGTTCCAAATGCAAGCTTCAAGATGGTCATCCAACTAACCACTAATTATTTACTTGTTTTACTTTATGTTTTTATTTTTTATGCTTTATGTACCATTTATTTTTAACATTTACATTTCATGCCATTTTCATCTTTTCTCATTTTAGCATGTACTTTCTTATCTTTTTTATTTTACTCACTTGAGCTTTTCTTTTCCGTTTCAAGATACTTAATAATCAACATAAACCATAAAAATCTTTAATGGTACTTGGAATATTTGGTTACTATCCTTGGCATTATGGAGCATGGGACTTTTTTCTTGGACTTAGGACTAGAAACCTTGGCCTATCTTGGAGACCTTGTGATCTTATCTGTTTATTTTGTCTGGAGTTCTTAAGGTTTACCTCAAGACATTGGATTGCTGATTTGTTTTTGTGTGCAGGTTTTTGTGATTACACCCATTGTTTGTAATATGGAATTCACTCGTATACAACCGTTACTCTGCCCCATTTTTATGAAGACTTAATACACTTGAAGTTTGGTTCTCTCAAGAGGTCTAGTATTTTTTTTCCTAATTGGTTTCAATTCAAGGAATGGGAATTCTATCTTGGCTCATAATTTCAAGTATTGGCTTATTGTTGGTTAGATGGTTCTTATCCCTAGCTTTTACCTTATACTTTAGGATAGTCCCTTCTTCCCCTCCCATCTTCTTTAATTTCAAAAATCTTCTTCCTCCTTTTGAAAATTCTTCTTGTTTTTAAACTTGAACCACTTTCATAATAAACTTGGACTTATGTCCATGCATTTTCAAAACATTTTGATAAATAAACTCCAATCAACTTAATAATACCTTGACATGTTTTGTGAGAAGACTAAAAGTCAATCAATCTCATTTCAAACCATTTTGCCACTTTGGCTTTTATCTTTAAACTTTTCTCAAAAGATTGAACTCTTGTCAATCCTTGTATTGACGCAAACAACTATACTTCTACAATATGTAGTGAAGAGAGATATTTTTCACTTGGATGTTGAGTGAGGCATTGTTGATTTTAAGATCCAGTCCATATCCTCCACTTTGAGATGATGCAAATTCTCCTTTCTCATAATTATGTGTAGTAGGTATGTTTTCCACACGGACAATAACGATGATGTTTTATCTCATAAAATTAACCAACACATTTGTGTTTTAAAATTTTTAAAAGAGGAACTACGTGTACCCTGATCCCCTATTGCACGAAAAGGTGGTACATATGCACTAAAGGTTCACAACCGCGGCGGGTGCAAAAATTACAAAAATAAATATATTTCTTTTCTCACCTCCACCATCCATTTTTATACAATATTTTTTATAGCCAAAATATACAGATTTTATAAAGAGGTTCCTGTAGAGTACTGTAGATGTTTAGGGTGCTAATACCTTCCCTTTGCATAACCAACCCCCTTACCTTGAATCTTTCCCCCTCTTTTTGGGTTATTCGCTCTTTTCCCATTCCTTTGGAAATAATAAAGCGCGGTGGTGATTTTTATTTTGATTTATATAAAGTCTAGTCAACCCAATGGCTTAGTCTTAAACATTTCTACCGCTACAGAAAAATGGCGAGTTCACTGGAGAAAGATTGACCTCTTGTTGGTCCATCCCTAAGTGGGTTAAGCCTATCTTTGTTTATATTTGTATATGTGTTATTACTGTTTTTTGTGTTATATGTTGTATATTTGTTTGTTTGGATTTTCCTGGTTTTAAAGGTGCTTGGTGATTACTCATAAGTCTTATACCCAGACTTGGGCAAACTTTAAGATAGGACGGGCGATATAGTCATGTTAACTTTGAGGGAGTAATCCCAAAGAAGGAGGAATGAGATCCCCCACTCAGTGGAGGTCCCTTTGACTGTAGTTTCGTTTATCGAGTAATCGGGAAGACGTACTGCTTTTGTTGTACCCCAAAATTTGCCCTCCCATATTCTTCAAGAAATTGCCAAGTCAAAACTTCAAAATCTCCCCAAGGGTTGCACAGTCAAGGGCCTCCTAAACAGTCAAAATTAGGGTTTTGGTTCTGATCAAGAAAATGAAGTTTTCAAAGGTCCAATAAAGTCCCACATACCTACAAATATGGTCAAGTATCCTCATATCAAGTTTCAAGGCTTTCAGCACAAAATTGCACAGTCAAAAACCCTAATTGCACTACAGTCAACTGTAGGGGCAAAATGGTCATTTGACAGTCAAAAGTCCAAATTTTTGGTCAACATATCATTTTGAAGCCACAAACATCATTTGATCAATGCTTGATCATGATTCTCAAAGTTTGGCTCAAAAAATCATCAAGATGCAAAAGTTTCCTTATTTGGACAGTTGAAAAAGTCAACTGTAAATTGACCAGGGCATAACTTTCACATGGATTATCAGAAAAATCCCATCCAAAGCTCATTTTGAATAGAAAAACATTTCCTACAACTCATCTTCATACTTCAAGTACAAGAAATTCTCTCACAAAAAGTTATTAATTTCAACATTATAGGTCATTTTCAAAAGTCAACAAAAAGGGACTTTAAGTCAAAGGCCATAACTTGAGACTGGTAAATCAAAATGACATGGGACCAAAGACATTGGTTAGAGGACTCAAATACCTTTCCAAAATGTCCAAGAACATGAGAAAATCTTAAAAATTGAGCAAGTTATTCCTTGTGGAAGTTGGGAAATTTTTGGATATTTTGAAAAGTCAACATTGGTTCAAATGACCTAAAATTGCTAATGGGCCCATTTTTCTTCCATGATTCATCATCCATGACATGTGCACGACTACTTGGCCCAAAGGGAAGTATTTCTTCATTTTTTATTTATTTATTTGAATTTTTATTTATAATAATTCATTTAAATCAAATTAAATACATGGAAAATATTTAACCTAAGTTTTACAATCCTTTTTTGCATGAAATCTACTCCATAACTCGTGCATGATCCAATATGGGAAGATTTGGAGAGAATTGATCTTAATTGGTACAAAAACACATGAAAAAAAGATTGAAAAAGATCTTAAAAATCAAATTTCCAAAAACCATGAATGCAAGGGATTTGATTTGTTTTTCTTAACCTAATTGATTCAATACATAAGCATGAACGAAAACCTAATGCCAATGACCATAAAAGCTGCGCTAGAAACCATTATCAAACTTGGAATTTTTTTGCAAAAACTCAATACTGAAAACTGATTTGTAGGTGGTTTCAAGCCAGGATTTCCATCTCATTAGCTTCCTCAAGCATTACAGAACGTATTCCAATCAAAATCGATCATCTCAGCGCCTAGAATTGGTATACAGAAATCCAGTTTTCTCTTATATTTTTCAAAATCGTATTTCCAGATTTAGGCGTTTTCATGGCATTTTGATTATGCATTTATACTGAGTAATGTATTCTGAAGCTAACTATATGAATTGATTGTGTTTTTGTGAGCTATACAAGAAATCGCCATGGTTGAATTTTAGGGTTTACAGGACCTTAGATTGGGGTTTTTCACATAAGAAAAAATTGGCGTTCAAGACCTAGCCTATTGAAATAAGCATGGTTGGACGATCTTAAGGCAACCCTCGCGCCTAATTTATGAAGCCCCTAGGGCTAGTCGCTATTTTCCCAAAACCGGCCTAAGAAAACGCTCAGAAAACCGTGGCCTATGTTTTTGTATTTCAGGGATGAAGAAGAAGACGATATCGTGGCGTTAGATGATTGGCCAGTTTAAATTTCACGCGGAAAACGAAACGCTAACGAATATTTATTTTATTATATTTGTTTGTTATATTGATTACAGAAAAGCAAATTGGCACGGTTGGCAAGGCGTAGTGGTGACAAAGTACATGACCTGGGTTCGAGCCCCAGGTCTTCAATATTCCCATGTTATTTTTCAATTACAATTCATATGCAGGCTCAGTATTGTGGTTCACCATACACCTTCTCCATCAAGCCATCCACGCGTCCAAGGATATCAAATCAAAGGCTCAGATCTGAGATACATGGTGAGTCCCAGTCAACGCGCCACATGTTATTCAAAAAGTCCACCAGGCTTTGCTAAATGGGCCAGATTGCTAAAGGCCATACCTCCACATTGGGGACTGACACCCCCTAGGTTTGCCATAATATTTTTTATTTTTATTTTTGCTTTTAATTATTATTTGTTTAATTAATCTATTATTTTCACAAAATATAAAAAACACCAAAATATCATAAAAAATCAGAAAAGAATTAAAATGATAAATATTTTTATTTCTAATATTTTCATAAATAAATTTGCATGTAATTAATTTTAGTGTAAATTAGGTTTTAATTTTAATACTTTTAACAAAAATCTAAAAAATGTAGAATTAGGTTTAATTAATAATTTTTCACCCTTTTTATTTTCTTTCATAAATAATTAAATAATTAAATGTTTATTTTTATAATTAAATTTGCATGTAAAAATTAGGGTTAAATTAGGTTAAAACTTCAATATTTTTCTTAATAAACTAAAAGCCACTAGAATTAGGGTTTGCATCTTATTTTTATTTTAATTAATTATTTTTCATATTAAAACACTAAAAATACCAAAAAAAACATCTCCTTTTCTTTTCCTTTATTAATTAATTCCATTTAATTTAATTTTGCAAAAAGGGTCCAACGCCCTCGTTTTCAATTTTTATTCTAATTCGCATATTTATTTTATTTCGTTTAAATATTTATGTATCTCTCCCGAAGCCTTGTAAATAATTGCTCGTACTTTTTTAATTCTTTTATTTTCTTTAATTCTTTATTTTTCTGTCAAATCGGGTTCGAGAAACTTTTGGCGATGTGGACCCGCGCCATTTGTAATAGTTTAGAATTTACTTTCCCGCAAATATTTTAACTGTTAATCAAAGGCATGAAAGAATGTATGAACAAAATAAAAACAAGCGTAGAACACCAATAACCTGACAAGACAAAAATAAATGAATCGGACACACAAATCACACACCACCCCTAGGGTACGCCTCACTGTTGCCTTGCCTCGAAAGGTGATCGTCGAGTAGAGGATGTCTTAAGTAAGTCCTCATGATCCGGGAACCTGGCATGAGGGTAGTTTCTAAGGTATCTTCCTATTGCTCTGGTGATCACCATGTCCCGAACCTCGAATTGACCCGAACACCTCCAACGGTGGTGCTACCTACCTCTCAATGGTGGGATGGCACTACTTTAAAGGACATTTACACAGACGAATTCCTTAGGGTAGGTAGGTTCTCGTGGATACTTGCTCTAATTTCAAACAAAAATTCAAAAATACTTTTCACACCAACACATTTTTAAAAAGCTTTCGAAAGCAATTTTTCAAACACTCTTGAGGACCGATACAAGAGTCGAACTGGAATTTTCAAAGAAACTTTTTTTAAAACCCACAGTTGAAAAGCAAACAAACCAATTTTGAAAACACAAGTGAGCAAGTATCTAAGAGCCCATGGATAACCATGGATAGAAAGGGTGCTAACACCTTCCCTTTCTATAATCTACCTCCCGAACCGAGAGCAATCTCTATAAGGAATTTTTCTGTGCTTTTGTCCTTTCCATTTGGAGAAAATAAAAGACGGTGGCGACTCTTGCTTCCGCGACATTTCACGAACCAGCGTTAAACAATCAGTTCCAGATCCACCGATCACAGAACTGGCGACTCTGCTGGGGACACATTTTTAAAGTGAGGTGTACCTTAGGGTAGTTCATAACTGTGTTTTCAATTGTATTGACTTGCTTGCTTTATTATTGTGGGACTGTCTTGGGAGTTCTATGGATCCTAACCCGGATCTGGGGGATACCTTCTTAGAAAGTAGCAACAAGGCTGTGAGGGAACTGTGCGGGGTATACCGACATGGTTGAAACAGCCTTCTACGTTGATGTGGCACTTTGGTGTGTACCGGTAACCCTTGAGTTCAGTCAAGGAGAGTACGGGGCCTCCGCGTGGTGTCATGAAGCATCAACAGACCTTAGGAACCTTAATTGAACAATCTTGGCCTCTTTAGGGTAGTGAGATAACTGACTTTGGTGCAGTCCGAGGTTGGTTGATACTCGATACTACACTCAATTGAGGGTTGCTTTCCTGGAATATTTCGGTCGCCAGTTCAGTGGCTAAATCGAAACGATGAACAATGAAAGCAATCCCGTGATATTGGGATCCTTAGAACCCGGTTACTCATGATAGGACAGGTTGAACCCACCAACTTCAAGAGGGTACTACCCAGACCCCATGCTGGCCTTAAACCCTAGGGGCTTCTCTTGTGTGCCTTACATGTTTGTCTTTGTAAATATCTGTGGGGTGTTTAATCATAGCATCATGACATCATCCAGCATCATATGCATTGACTAACCATTTCAGGGGTTCGAATCTTCATCTTTGTTCTTTGTTTTGTAGGACATGGAAACTGTTCGTAGAAAGACTGTTCAAATCAATCTTGTAAGGGCCCCCCCTCAGCTTAAGGAACTTATATCTAGGATTCCCGAGAACTCTTCATTCAGTGAAAGACATGGAAGCCTCATCAGCTTGGTCAATACCAACATTGAGGAAGATATGATAAAGGTCCTGTTCCAGTTCTTTGACCCTCTGCATCACTGTTTCACCTTCTTGGACTATCAGTTGATACCTACATTGGAGGAGTTCTCCCGGCTCCTGAAGATTCCTATCCTTGATCAACTACCCTTCAACGGTACGGAAAGGGAACCTAAGCTTGAAGAGATTGCTAAAGCCTTGCACCTACAGTCATCTGACCTCAAGGGACATTGGGAAGTTAGAAGTGGTATCAAAGGGTTCTTAGCCAGGTTTCTGTTTGAAAAGGCCCATGAATGTTGGAACTCCCTTGACTTGCAAGCTTTTGAAGAGGTTGTGGCCCTCCTTGTCTATGGTTTGGTGTTGTTCCCTAATCCAGATCAGCTTATTGATATCAGTACTGTCCAGATCTTTATGTCCAGAAATCCTATACCTACGTTGTTGGGGGACATCCTTCACTCATGTTACACTCGAACCATGAGAAAAAGGGGTGTCCTTATGTGTTGCACTCCTCTCCTGGGAAGGTGGTTTATTTCGCACCTTCCACAATCAGTTTTGAAGAATGAGCGGGGTTTGAGGTGGTCACAACGGTTGATGACTCTCACACATGCAGATATACATTGGTGCCCTAGGTCCAGAGAAGATGTCACTATCATTGATCGTTGCGGGGAGTACCCTAATGTTCCTTTACTTGGAATCAGAGGAGGTATTACCTACAGCCCATGCCTGGCTTGGAGACAGTTTGGTTATGCTCGGAGGGATGGCCCTCATGACATGTTAATTCCTGACATAGTTTTTGACTTCGACAACGATACTCAAGGACTTCGCCAGAGATTTATCAGAGCTTGGAGGATGCCAAGTAGGATAGACAGCAAGACACTGGGGCACAGGAACTCCATCCCATTGGAACCTTATCTCAAGTGGGTACGAGCCCGCTCCCAGAAGTTAGTGATGCCTTATCCTCATATGCTCCCAGTAATCAAAGAACCAGTCTTGGAAGGAGAAGTGTCCTACACTATTCAGCACCCTGATATGCCCACATCCTGGGAAGAGATGCAGAAGAGCTGGATCCAGCTTAAGGAAGAACGGAATTCTCTTGAGACTAATCTACATGCCAGTGAAAAGAAGGTCTTGGAGCTCACCCGCCTGTTGCATGAGGAGAGGAATCTCAACACTTACATAGCTCCAAAGAGGATGCGCAGTGTATTTTGGGATTGATTTGCTTTTGTATTATTTTCGCCCATGAGGCTTTGATGTACTAAACAATTATTTCCTTTATGATAACGTGTGTTCCTTTTTGTCTACAACAAATTTGAATTTTCGAACCCTTGAATGCATTGCATAAACACATATCATTCATCATGTGCATAGCAGGTTTCTTCTTTTCAGGTTGCTTACAGTTCTTCGTTGTTTATTTCAGCATCATGAATCCCGACTCGTCAGAAACTAAGACAACCATCAAACCTCTTCAGGCGCAGAATGCGCAGTTTTAGGAATTAATCATGGGTTTGGCTCAAGGCCAGGAAGAGCTGAAGGCTCTGCTCCTGAAGAAGGAAAAGAAGAAGAAGAAGAGGACTGTTTTGTTCAGCTCGGGCCGAAGGTTCGGCAACACTCTGCAGAATGAAGAGGCTGGTTCTTCCATTGGCAAAAGTACTCCTCAGGCAGAAAAAGGTCCTAGTCCGGTAGTCTCCAACAACGAGACTGATTTTGATGAAGAGCAGTACCCTCCGGCAGAAGATCGTTACAAGCAGTTGGAAGACAGGTTGAATGCTATGGAGATACAACAGGTACCTGGGTTGGATTTTGGAGATCTGGGTTTGTCTACTGGTGTGATCATCCCTCGGAAGTTCAAGGCACCATCTTTCTCTAAATATGACGGGGCGTCTTGTCCCAAGCTACATCTCAGGTCCTATGTTCGGAAAATTCAACCGTACTCTGCGGATAAGAATTTGTGGATCCACTTCTTCCAGGAGAGTCTTTCAGGGACTCATCTCGAATGGTTCTATCAGCTGGATGGGACCAAAGTTCGTAACTGGGAGGAGTTGGCTACTGCTTTCTATAAGCAGTATCAGTATAATGCCGACCTTGCCCCTACACGTACCCAACTCCAGGGTATGTCGTTAGGTTCAAGCGAAGGTTTTAAGGAGTACGCTCAGAAGTGGAGAGATCTGGCTGGCAGAGTGCAACCACCGTTGACTGATCGGGAGTTGGTAGACATGTTCTTGGGGACCCTATCTGGGCCATTTTTCAACCATCTCATTGGGAATTCGTCTGCAGGGTTTACTGATTTGATTCTGACTGGAGAGAGAATTGAAGCTGGGTTAAAGTCTGGAAAAATTCCGAAGGGTGCATCGTCTAGTTCTGAGAAGAAACCCTTCAAGAAGGAGGCTAGTGCCGTGTATGGTTCCAAGAGATCAGAGAGACCTGAGCGCCGCCAATCTGTCAGTGCGGTGATGATTGCCAAGCCTGCTGCCGCTCCTCGGCCGACCAATCCTCAAAGGGCTGAAAGACCCCGGAGAGAGTTCACCCGTTTGAGCATGACCCTATCCCAAATCTTGCCACAGTTGCTATCCTCCAATTTAGTGACTGTCAGGGAGGCTCCGAAGTTCCCCAATATTGCATCTCCTAAGTACAATCCGAATGCTCGTTGTGGTTACCATTCAGATAGCCCGGGGCACTCCACTGATGACTGTTGGGCATTAAGGAGTAAGGTGCAAGACCTTATCGACGCGAAGGAGATACAGTTCGAAGCGCCTGAGAAGCCCAATGTGATAAATGCTCCTATGCCTCAGCATGGGGTAAACGCTGTTGATGAAGATGTTTACGCTGTTTCTGTGGATGATCTAGCCACTCCTCTGAAGACTGTCAAGAGGAACCTGCTGCTGGCCGGTTTATTTCCGGGTTGCAGTGAGGGTTGCCTGTTCTGTGCTGTTTCCCCATCTGGTTGTCCCTTGCTGAAGTTGGGCATCCAAAGCCTAATGGATAGTAAGGAGATTCTGTTTAAGAAGTCTGCTGTTCAGTTGGTTCCGGTGGAAGAAGTTTCTGTAGTTACCATCTTCAATAATCCAATCCAGGCTCTCCCGAAGAAGCCCATTCAAATCATGACCGTTGCACCTGTGGTTATCACTGTTCCGGGGCCCCTGCCCTATGTATCTGATAAAGCTGTCCCCTGGCATTATGGGGCAGATGTGTATGTAAATGGGATTAAACAAGATTTCAACGCTGGCGCCAGCATCTGTGACATCACTGGTCCAGCCAAGGTTACCCGCAGTGGCAGGCTCTTCTCGCCTAACATTGCACCGCCCGTTGCCCGAAGACCACTTCTTATAACTCCTACAAGTGTACCTGTTCCTACTGCTGATCAAGTTGTTTCTCCTGCCGCCGAGTCATCCAATGCTCGGGGCAAAGGAATTGAAGTTGAGCCTGCCCAGATGGAGGCACCTATACCTGTAAATGCTGAGGCCTCCCCACAAGAAATGGAGGAAATTCTAAAGATAATAAAGAAGAGTGATTTCAATGTTGTAGAACAGCTTGGGCACACGCCCTCCAAAATCCCCATGCTCTCTTTATTGCTGTGCTCCGAGGCCCATGCTAAGGCCTTAATCTCATTCCTCAAGACGGCCCATGTGCCACATGAGACATCTGCAGTCTAGTTCACTGATTGTGTAGCAAATCTGACAGCAGACAATGGCTTGGGTTTCTCAGATGCTGACTTGACCGCGAAGGGAAGAGACCATAATGATGCCCTGCATGTCTCTATCGAATGCAGGGGCACTACCTTGGCACATGTGTTAGTAGATACTGGTTCGTCCTTGAATGTGCTACCGAAGAAAGCTTTAGATCGCTTGGATTGTGAAGGCCTGGAATTAAAACCCAGCAATATCATCGTCAGGGCTTTTGACGGTTCAAAAAGGATGGTTCATGGAGAGGTTGACATTCCCATTCGTGTGGGCTCTCAGGTGTTTGACTCTACTTTTTATGTGATGGATATCCGTCCATCGTACTCTTGTCTACTGGGTCGACCTTGGATACATAAGGCTGGGGCAGTGACCTCTACCTTGCACCAGAAGCTGAAGTACCCCGTCAGAGGGAAGATCGTCACTGTGCAAGGGGAGGAGGAGTATATGGTAAGCCACCTAAATTCCTTCAGATACATTGAGATGGACGGGGAGTTTATTGAGACCCCCTTTCAGCATTTCGAAGAGGTACTTCCAATTTCAGCAGCAACAGTAGAAGAGAATGTTCCTTTGAAGATGGCTTCCCTGAAGGTTGCCCGGGCTGTGGTTCAGAAAGGTGAATGTGCTAACTGGGGCAGGCTTCCAGACTTTACACAAAAGACTGATAAATTTGGGCTGGGTTTTACCGCAGAGGGTCAGAAAGCTATGAGGAAAGCGAAGATCGGAAGACCTCCTGTGTTCATCACAAATCCAGGAGTGAATGTTGTGGGAGAAGACAATGAGGTGGATGAAGCAGAATTCAATAGCTGGATCTATCCAACGACTGAAGGCGGATTGACCAATTGGATTGCTAAGGACCATATTCCTATTACCTTTGTGACGCAGTAATAAATTTCTTTGTTTCGTTATTTTGTAATAAACAATAAATAAACTCTATGGCCCGGTGTCTTACCCGAGGCACCGTGGTTTCATTTGTGAGGGCATATAAATTGTCATTTCATATATCATGAATGAAAGTCTTGGACGTTTTCTCGCATTTCAAATCTTGTGCTCCTTTTCTGTCTTTCTTTCCTTTACATATATTTCAAAAAAACAGCTGTATTTACACACACACTCACTCATACAGGTTTCAATCCACTCTGGATCTCACTGATAACGACTCTGCTACTGCCAGTTATGACTTCGAAAATCCGATCAACTTAGCCGAAGACGAAGGTGAAGATGATTGCGAAGTGCCCGACGAGCTTGCAAGACTGTTGCTTCAGGAAGAGAGGGCAATTCAACCCCATGAAGAGCCAGTGGAAACAATAAACTTGGGTACTGAGGCAGACAGGAAAGAGGTAAAGATTGGTGCCAACCTAGAGCTCAGCGTGAAGCAACGGCTGACTCAGATGCTACATGATTATATGGAGATCTTCGCCTGGTCCTACGAAGACATGCCCGGGTTGGATACTGATATTGTGGTCCATCACTTGCCAACTAAGGAAGATTGCCCTCCGGTTAAACAAAAAGTCCGTCGAATGCGTCCAGAGATGTCTGAAAATATTAAAGCCGAGGTTATGAAGCAGTTTGATGCTGGGTTCCTTGCAGTGACTTCTTACCCTCAGTGGGTTGCTAATGTGGTGCCGGTACCTAAGAAGGACGGTAAGGTCAGAATGTGCGTTGATTACAGGGATCTGAATAGGGCCAGTCCCAAGGATGACTTCCCTTTACCTTACATTGATGTCCTTGTTGATAATACAGCTCAGCACAAGGTGTTCTCTTTCATGGATGGCTTTTCAGGTTATAATCAGATTAAGATGGCACCTGAAGACATGGAAAAGACTACATTTGTTACTCAGTGGGGCACCTTCTGTTACAAGGTCATGCCATTCGGGTTAAAGAACGCTGGGGCAACCTACCAACGTGCCATGGTTGCTTTATTTCATGATATGATCCATCATGAGATAGAAGTGTATGTTGACGACATGATCGCAAGGTCCCAAACTGAGGAAGAGCACCTAGATCATCTGCAAAAGTTGTTTGACCGGTTGAAACTATACAAGCTGAGATTGAACCCGAACAAGTGCACCTTCGGGGTAAGATCTGGAAAGTTGCTAGGCTTCGTGGTAAGTGACAAGGGAATTCAAGTGGACCCTGCCAAGGTCAAATCTATCCAAGAGATGCCAGTTCCCAGGACAGAGAAGGAAGTCAGAGGCTTTTTAGGACGCCTGAACTACATTGCTCGCTTCATCTCGCATCTGACTGCTACTTGTGAACCAATCTTCAAGCTGCTGAAGAAAGATCAGGTAGTACGTTGGAATGATGAATGTCAGGCTGCATTTGACAGAATCAAAGAGTATCTGCAAGAACCACCTATCCTCATGCCACAGGTTGAAGGGAGACCTCTGATACTATATCTAACAGTGCTTGACAACTCAATGGGGTGTGTGCTGGGGCAGCGTGACGAGTCTGGCCGAAAAGAGCACGCCATTTATTACCTTAGCAAAAAGTTTACCGACTGTGAGACCCGATACTCACTGCTTGAGAAAACTTGCTGCGCTTTGGTATGGGCTGCTCGCCGGCTGAGACAGTATATGCTGACTCACACTACCTTGTTGATCTCAAAGATGGATCCTATAAAGTACATATTTGAAAAGCCTGCTCTGTCTGGGAGAATTGCAAGATGGCAAATGATCTTGACGGAATACGACATTCAGTACACGACCCAGAAAGCCATCAAGGGAAGTGTATTGGCAGACCACTTGGCACATCAGGCCGTAGATGACTACCAATCAATGAACTTCGAGTTTCCGGATGAAAGCATCATGATAGTGACTGATTGCGAAGTACCTGGACCGGATGAAGGGCCTGAACCAGGATCCCAATGGTCTATGCACTTTGACGGAGCCTCCAACGCTTTGGGTAACGGTATCGGCGCCATAATCATATCTCCTCAAGGTACTCATACTCCGCTCACTTCCCGGCTATGTTTCAACTGTACCAACAACATGGCAGAGTATGAGGCGTGCATCATGGGTCTTCAAGCTGCGATCGACCTAAGGATCAAGTTTCTGAGTGTCTTCGGAGATTCCGCTCTCGTGATCAATCAGATCAAAGGAGAGTGGGATACGAAACATCCAAACCTGATTCCTTACAGAGAATGTGTGTTGACCTTGATCCCCCACTTCACGAAGATAACCTTTGAACACTTTCCAAGAGAAGAGAATCAGTTGGCGGACGCGTTAGCTACAATGGCTTCTATGTTCAAGGTCAAATGGGATAATGAGGCTCCCCGGATCATCATCTGGAAATTGGACGAACCGGCATACTGTTGTGATCTCGAGACTGAATTGGTGACTGAGAAGCCTTGGTACCATGAGGTGAAGAGATATTTGGAAGCTCAGGAATACCCTGAAGGTGCATCTGTCAATGATAAGAAATTCCTGAGAAGATTCGCAGCAAAGTTCTTCCTTAGTAACAGCATCTTGTACAAGCGAAACCATGATTCAACCTTACTGCGTTGTGTGGATAAGACTGAAGCAGAAAGGATCATGGCAGAGCTGCATGAAGGGACCTTCGGTACACATTCCAGTGGACATACAATGGCTAAAAAGATCCTTCGGGCAGGGTATTACTGGTCCACAATGGAAGCTGACTGCTACCAACATTCCAGGACATGCCATAAGTGCCAGATTTATGCAGACAAAGTGCATGTTCCTCCAGTTCCCCTGAATGTTCTGACTGCGCCTTGGCCGTTTGCAATGTGGGG
Source organism: Vicia faba (assembly GCA_948472305.1). Classification (NCBI taxonomy): domain Eukaryota; kingdom Viridiplantae; phylum Streptophyta; class Magnoliopsida; order Fabales; family Fabaceae; genus Vicia; species Vicia faba. The sequence goes on from OX451735.1 coordinate 111,098,360, forward strand.
CATCGACATGATTGGTGAGATTAAACCTACAGCGTCCAATGGGCATCGCTTCATCCTAGTGGCGATCGACTATTTTACAAAGTGGGTCGAAGCAGCATCCTATGCTACGGTAACCAAGACTATTGTGGCACGGTTCATTCGGCATAACCTGATCTGTCGGTACGGCGTCCCAGAGAGCATCATTACAGACAACGGTACCAATCTGAATAACAAGATGATCGCTGAGCTCTGCGAGCAGTTCAAGATACAGCACCACAATTCTTCTCCTTACAGACCGAAGATGAATGGGGCTGTCGAAGCAGCAAATAAGAACATCAAGAAAATCATGCAAAAGATGACAGTGACTTATAAAGATTGGCACGAGATGTTACCGTTCGCTCTACATGGATACCGTACCTCAGCTAGGACGTCAACCGGGGCAACTCCTTTCTCTCTGGTTTATGGTATGGAAGCAGTCTTGCCGATTGAAGTGCAAATACCCTCTCTCCGGATAATGAAGGACGCAAATCTGAATGAGGATGATTGGATCCAGACACGACTTGATCAGCTCAACCTCATTGATGAAAAGAGACTTGCTGCTATCTGCCATGGTCAGACGTATCAGAAACGGATGATCAGGGCATTTAACAAAAAGGTCAGACCACAGGAATATCAAGTTGGGGATCTGGTAATCAAACGAATCATCCTTCCTCAGAGTGATCCAAGGGGCAAATGGACCCCTACGTACGAAGGGCCATTTGTGATTAAGCATGTGTTCTCAGGAGGAGCAATGATATTGACCAACATGGATGGTGACGACCTTCCTCACCCCGCCAATGCAGACATAGTAAAAAGATACTACGCATAAAAAAGACCCGCTAGGCTGACACGCCTAGGAAAAAATTAGGGCTTCCCGTCGAACCAAAAGGGTTCGGGCAAAATGAAGGGATGAAAATGAAAAAATCTGTACACCCGGCAAGTCGAAAACCTGAAAAGGCGGCTTGGGCAAAAATGGGTATCCCGGTGGACCGAAAACCCGAAAGGGCGGTCCAGGAAAAAATTAGGGATAAAAGCGTAATACTATGTCTCATTGACCACTTTGCATCCAGAATTCGGTATCTATATCAAGTTCAAACGGCATTGATCAGTCAGCTTCACTTTCAACCAAGGTCATCAAGTGATGAGACGCTCGGAGTTATAAAGGCAATAGCAGGGTGGAAACCCAGTGGATCATTCATATTTCACACAGCTGTTTTATTTTCTTTTGTACAAAATTTGTATAAACTCTTTTGCTCGGCGGCGTTCCTCTTACTAGGACGTCAGCCTCTTGTACACAAAACGCCTATTTTCAGGCCATTCAAAAATCAATACAAATATACTTTCCAGTTAAAAGTGCCAATTGTTTTTCTTTTTCTGTTTTGTTTTGCGAAGAACGTCCAAGGTTCAATTTGTGATATATGCATTGACAATAATTCGCTAACTCATAAATATTTGCATACGAGACAAAGTATTAATTACATGTAACATTAGAAACAGGGGCAATAAAGAGTTGTCTAAGCAATCTAATTGTTCTATCCTCTAAAGTACCAAGGTAGGTTCAGCTAAAGAACGTGACCAGTACATCTTAATTCCCCAGAGAGTAAGCAGTCAGTGCACTCTTCTCCCAGCACAGTTATCAAATCTCAAGGAAGTTGGGTATCCTCCAGCAGATATCAACATTCCCCAACAGCATGTATATCTTTAACAAGCATCCCCGGCAGTCTTGATTTAAGATTGTTCCCCGGCGGCATATCAAATATTCAAAGGAATCACTTCCCCGCAGTTCAAAACTTCCCCAGGAAAATTGAGTTTATCTCTCCAAGCAGTAAGCTTATCCCTAGTAGATTCTGGAAGCTTATCCCTCGCAGAGCACGAACGCGTCATCCGGCTTTATTTTAAAGAGTTATTTCCTTAACAGGATATAACTGGGTTATCCTCAGCCAAAAGCCACGGAAAGATCGTCGTCAATACAGTTCTCTTACCCCAGCGAAGTCTATCAGCACTCCCAATACAGCAAAGATATCCTCAGCAAGTTATTATCGACAACTCAGCAAAGTATCTCTCTCCCCACAGAGTATCGCTCCCCAGCAAGATCGTCAGAGTACTTTTCTCCCTGCAGAATATTCCATTTGCCAAGTTTATCCCTCAACGGAGTCATCTTCTCCTACCGGTATTCTTGCAGCTATCATCCCCAGCGGAAGCAAAGTCTATTCTTTCAACATCAGCCCAGGAGTGACCTCCCGGCACCCGTAAAGGATTTACTTTCCTAGACAAAAACACATTCATAAAACATTACATACATCATTATAGCATGCATAGACGCATCATATCATACAAGTCTCATTTATGTTGAGAACATCATTGCTTGATCCATATCATGCATTGCCTATGACTGACCTCTACCTTTCAGGAAAGATTCAGTTAAATTCTCAATCATATTTCAAGACTCTAAGACCTTATCTGGTTCAGGTAGATCAACTCCAAAGATTTCTTATCTAGTCCAAGGCTTCTCTAGTCCAGCTAAATCGGCTCCCAACAGATTTTTCTGATGAAGACTCAGTAGAAGTTATCCAGATTATAATTTCCTATGGTTCCCTCCCCGACGGTGCGTGAGGTGATAATTCCATTTTAGGTCATATTTTCCTATGGTTCCCTCCCCGACGGTGCGTGAGGTGATAATTCCTTTTGAGATTATAATTTCCTATGGTTCTCTCCCCGACGGTGCGTGAGATGTAATTCCCTTTCAGATTATAATTTCCTTTGGTTCTCTCTCCGACGGTGTGTGAGATAATAATTCCATTTTAGGTTATAATTTCCTTTGGTCCTCTCCCCGACGGTGCGTGAGATGTAATTCCCTTTTAGGTTATAATTCCCTTTGGTCCTCTCCCCGACGGTGCGTGAGATGTAATCCCTTTAGGTTATAATTTCCTTTGGTTCTCTCCCCGACGGTGCGTGAGATGTAATTCCTTTTAGGTTATAATTTCCTGTGGTCCTCTCCCCGACGGTGCGTGAGATGTAATTCCCTTTCAGGTTATTATTTCCTTTGGTCCTCTCCCCGACGGTGCGTGAGATATAATTCCCTTTCAGGTTATAATTTCCTTTGGTTCTCTTCCCGATACTGCGAAGATGGTAATTCCCACCAAGATTTTCTCAACGAGCGTTGTTGAAGTTAAAGTCACCCAAGGTTCTCTTACCGTTCATGCTAAGGTGGTAACCGCTCCTGGTTCATTCATCGCCGTTTGAAGCTCCAGATCCAACTCCTGTAACCAGTCAGGACACATTTATATCAAGCATCTGAAAACCAGCTCCTGCAACGTGTCAGGTAATCATTTTCTGTTTTGCAGGTATGCAAGTTCTCGCCAAGGAATCTCTTACGCGATTGACACCCAGATGGCATCTATAAGCCCATCCACCTATCCATCATCTCTCCAAATGGCATCTGTAAGCCCATTCCCGCCATCACGTTGCTGATACTCTACTATGTGAGTGCAAATTTATGGGCACTCTAGTGTTCAATCATCTTCCACCTTCGGATTACAAAAGGCACGACAACCAATCTACATCCTCCGGTCTAAGAAGATTAAATAGGGGCAACTGTTGTACCCCAAAATTTTCCCTCCCATATTCTTCAAGAAATTGCCAAGTCAAAGCTTCAAAATCTCCCCAAGGGTTGCACAGTCAAGGGCCTTCTAAACAGTCAAAATTAGGGTTTTGGTTCTGATCAAGAAAATGAAGTTTTCAAAGGTCCAATAAAGTCCCACATGCCTACAAATATGGTCAAGTATCCTCATATCAAGTTTCAAGGCTTTCAGCACAAAATTGCACAGTCAAAAACCCTAATTGCACTACAGTCAACTGTAGGGGCAAAATGGTCATTTGACAGTCAAAAGTCCAAATTTTTGGTCAACATATCATTTTGAAGCCACAAACATCATTTGATCAATGCTTGATCATGATTCTCAAAGTTTGGCTCAAAAAATCATCAAGATGCAAAAGTTTCCTTATTTGGACAGTTGAAAAAGTCAACTGTAAATTGACCAGGGCATAACTTTCACATGGATTATCAGAAAAATCCCATCCAAAGCTCATTTTGAAGAGAAAAACATTTCCTACAACTCATCTTCATACTTCAAGTCCAAGAAATGCTCTCACAAAAAGTTATTGATTTCAACATTATAGGTCATTTTCAAAAGTCAACAAAAAGGGACTTTAAGTCAAAGGCCATAACTTGAGACTGGTAAATCAAAATGACATGGGACAAAAGACATTGGTTAGAGGACTCAAAGACCTTTCCAAAATGTCCAAGAACATGAGAAAAGCTTAAAAATTGAGCAACTTATGCCTTGTGGAAGTTGGGAAATTTTTGGATATTTTGAAAAGTCAACATTGGTTCAAATGACCTAAAATTGCTAATGGGCCCATTTTTCTTCCATGATTCATTATCCCTGACATGTGCACGACTACTTGGCCCAAAGGGAAGTATTTCTTCATTTTTTATTTATTTATTTGAATTTTTATTTATAATAATTCATTTAAATCAAATTAAATACATGGAAAATATTTAACCTAAGTTTTACAATCCTTTTTTGCATGAAATCTACTCCATAACTCGTGCATGATCCAATATGGGAAGATTTGGAGAGAATTGATCTTAATTGGTACAAAAACACATGAAAAAAAGATTGAAAAAGATCTTAAAAATCAAATTTCCAAAAACCATGAATGCAAGGGATTTGATTTGTTTTTCTTAACCTAATTGATTCAATACATAAGCATGAACGAAAACCTAATGCCAATGACCATAAAAGCTGCGCTAGAAACCATTATCAAACTTGGAATTTTTTTGCAAAAACTCAATACTGAAAACTGATTTGTAGGTGGTTTCAAGCCAGGATTTCCATCTCATTAGCTTCCTCAAGCATTACAGAACGTATTCCAATCAAAATCGATCATCTCAGCGCCTAGAATTGGTATACAGAAATCCAGTTTTCTCTTATATTTTTCAAAATCGTATTTCCAGATTTAGGCGTTTTCATGGCATTTTGATTATGCATTTATACTGAGTAATGTATTCTGAAGCTAACTATATGAATTGATTATGTTTTTGTGAGCTATACAAGAAATCGCCATGGTTGAATTTTAGGGTTTACAGGACCTTAGATTGGGGTTTTTCACATAAGAAAAAATTGGCGTTCAAGACCTAGCCTATTGAAATAAGCATGGTTGGACGATCTTAAGGCAACCCTCGCGCCTAATTTATGAAGCCCCTAGGGCTAGTCGATATTTTCCCAAAACCGGCCTAAGAAAACGCTCAGAAAACCGTGGCCTATGTTTTTGTATTTCAGGGATGAAGAAGAAGACGATATCGTGGCGTTAGATGATTGGCCAGTTTAAATTTCGCGCGGAAAACGAAACGCTAACGAATATTTATTTTATTATATTTGTTTGTTATATTGATTACAGAAAAGCAAATTGGCACGGTTGGCAAGGCGTAGTGGTGACAAAGTACATGACCTGGGTTCGAGCCCCAGGTCTTCAATATTCCCATGTTATTTTTCAATTACAATTCATATGCAGGCTCAGTATTGTGGTTCACCATACACCTTCTCCATCAAGCCATCCACGCGTCCAAGGATATCAAATCAAAGGCTCAGATCTGAGATACATGGTGAGTCCCAGTCAACGCGCCACATGTTATTCAAAAAGTCCACCAGGCTTTGCTAAATGGGCCAGATTGCTAAAGGCCATACCTCCACATTGGGGACTGACACCCCCTAGGTTTGCCATAATATTTTTTATTTTTATTTTTACTTTTAATTGTTATTTGTTTAATTAATCTATTATTTTCACAAAATATAAAAAACACCAAAATATCATAAAAAATCAGAAAAGAATTAAAATGATAAATATTTTTATTTCTAATATTTTCATAAATAAATTTGCATGTAATTAATTTTAGTGTAAATTAGGTTTTAATTTTAATACTTTTAACAAAAATCTAAAAAATGTAGAATTAGGTTTAATTAATAATTTTTCACCCTTTTTATTTTCTTTCATAAATAATTAAATAATTAAATGTTTATTTTTATAATTAAATTTGCATGTAAAAATTAGGGTTAAATTAGGTTAAAACTTCAATATTTTTCTTAATAAACTAAAAGCCACTAGAATTAGGGTTTGCATCTTATTTTTATTTTAATTAATTATTTTTCATATTAAAACACTAAAAATACCAAAAAAAACATCTCCTTTTCTTTTCCTTTATTAATTAATTCCATTTAATTTAATTTTGCAAAAAGGGTCCAACGCCCTCGTTTTCAATTTTTATTCTAATTCGCATATTTATTTTATTTCGTTTAAATATTTATGTATCTCTCCCGAAGCCTTGTAAATAATTGCTCGTACTTTTTTAATTCTTTTATTTTCTTTAATTCTTTATTTTTCTGTCAAATCGGGTTCGAGAAACTTTTGGCGATGTGGACCCGCGCCATTTGTAATAGTTTAGAATTTACTTTCCCGCAAATATTTTAACTGTTAATCAAAGGCATGAAAGAATGTATGAACAAAATAAAAACAAGCGTAGAACACCAATAACCTGACAAGACAAAAATAAATGAATCGGACACACAAATCACACACCACCCCTAGGGTACGCCTCACTGTTGCCTTGCCTCGAAAGGTGATCGTCGAGTAGAGGATGTCTTAAGTAAGTCCTCATGATCCGGGAACCTGGCATGAGGGTAGCTTCTAAGGTATCTTCCTATTGCTCTGGTGATCACCATGTCCCGAACCTCGAATTGACCCGAACACCTCCAACGGTGGTGCTACCTACCTCTCAATGGTGGGATGGCACTACTTTAAAGGACATTTACACAGACGAATTCCTTAGGGTAGGTAGGTTCTCGTGGATACTTGCTCTAATTTCAAACAAAAATTCAAAAATACTTTTCACACCAACACATTTTCAAAAAGCTTTCGAAAGCAATTTTTCAAACACTCTTGAGGACCGATACAAGAGTCGAACTGGAATTTTCAAAGAAACTTTTTTTAAAACCCACAGTTGAAAAGCAAACAAACCAATTTTGAAAACACAAGTGAGCAAGTATCTAAGAGCCCATGGATAACCATGGATAGAAAGGGTGCTAACACCTTCCCTTTCTATAATCTACCTCCCGAACCGAGAGCAATCTCTATAAGGAATTTTTCTGTGCTTTTGTCCTTTCCATTTGGAGAAAATAAAAGACGGTGGCGACTCTTGCTTCCGCGACATTTCGCGAACCAGCGTTAAACAGTCAGTTCCAGATCCACCGATCACAGAACTGGCGACTCTGCTGGGGACACATTTTTAAAGTGAGGTGTACCTTAGGGTAGTTCATAACTGTGTTTTCAATTGTATTGACTTGCTTGCTTTATTATTGTGGGACTGTCTTGGGATTTCTATGGATCCTAACCCAGATCTGGGGGATACCTTCTTAGAAAGTAGCAACAAGGCTGTGAGGGAACTGTGCGGGGTATACCGACATGGTTGAAACAGCCTGCTACGTTGATGTGGCACTTTGGTGTGTACCGGTAACCCTTGAGTTCAGTCAAGGAGAGTACGGGGCCTCCGCGTGGTGTCATGAAGCATCAATAGACCTTAGGAACCTTAATTGAACAATCTTGGCCTCTTTAGGGTAGTGAGATAACTGACTTTGGTGCAGTCCGAGGTTGGTTGATACTCGATACTACACTCAATTGAGGGTTGCTTTCCTGGAATATTTCGGTCGCCAGTTCAGTGGCTAAATCGAAACGATGAACAATGAAAGCAATCCCGTGATATTGGGATCCTTAGAACCCGGTTACTCATGATAGGACAGGTTGAACCCACCAACTTCAAGAGGGTACTACCCAGACCCCATGCTGGCCTTAAACCCTAGGGGCTTCTCTTGTGTGCCTTGTGTGCCTTACATGTTTGTCTTTGTAAATATCTGTGGTGTGTTTAATCATAGCATCATGACATCATCCAGCATCATATGCATTGACTAACCATTTCAGGGGTTCGAATCTTCATCTTTGTTCTTTGTTTTGTAGGACATGGAAACTGTTCGTAGAAAGACTGTTCAAATCAATCTTGTAAGGGCCCCCCCTCAGCTTAAGGAACTTATATCTAGGATTCCCGAGAACTCTTCATTCAGTGAAAGACATGGAAGCCTCATCAGCTTGGTCAATACCAACATTGAGGAAGATATGATAAAGGTCCTGTTCCAGTTCTTTGACCCTCTGCATCACTGTTTCACCTTCTTGGACTATCAGTTGGTACCTACATTGGAGGAGTTCTCCCGGCTCCTGAAGATTCCTATCCTTGATCAACTACCCTTCAACGGTACGGAAAGGGAACCTAAGCTTGAAGAGATTGCTAAAGCCTTGCACCTACAGTCATCTGACCTCAAGGGACATTGGGAAGTTAGAAGTGGTATCAAAGGGTTCTTAGCCAGGTTTCTGTTTGAAAAGGCCCATGAATGTTGGAACTCCCTTGACTTGCAAGCTTTTGAAGAGGTTGTGGCCCTCCTTGTCTATGGTTTGGTGTTGTTCCCTAATCCAGATCAGCTTATTGATATCAGTACTGTCCAGATCTTTATGTCCAGAAATCCTATACCTACGTTGTTGAGGGACATCCTTCACTCATGTTACACTCGAACCATGAGAAAAAGGGGTGTCCTTATGTGTTGCACTCCTCTCCTGGGAAGGTGGTTTATTTCGCACCTTCCACAATCAGTTTTGAAGAATGAGCGGGGTTTGAGGTGGTCACAACGGTTGATGACTCTCACACATGCAGATATACATTGGTGCCCTAGGTCCAGAGAAGATGTCACTATCATTGATCGTTGCGGGGAGTACCCTAATGTTCCTTTACTTGGAATCAGATGAGGTATTACCTACAGCCCATGCCTGGCTTGGAGACAGTTTGGTTATGCTCGGAGGGATGGCCCTCATGACGTGTTAATTCCTGACATAGTTTTTGACTTCGACAACGATACTCAAGGACTTCGCCAGAGATTTATCAGAGCTTGGAGGATGCCAAGTAGGATAGACAGCAAGACACTGGGGCACAGGAACTCCATCCCATTGGAACCTTATCTCAAGTGGGTACGAGCCCGCTCCCAGAAGTTAGTGATGCCTTATCCTCATATGCTCCCAGTAATCAAAGAACCAGTCTTGGAAGGAGAAGTGTCCTACACTATTCAGCACCCTGATATGCCCACATCCTGGGAAGAGATGCAGAAGAGCTGGATCCAGCTTAAGGAAGAACGGAATTCTCTTGAGACTAATCTACATGCCAGTGAAAAGAAGGTCTTGGAGCTCACCCGCCTGTTGCATGAGGAGAGGAATCTCAACACTTACATAGCTCCAAAGAGGATGCGCAGTGTATTTTGGGATTGATTTGCTTTTGTATTATTTTCGCCCATGAGGCTTTGATGTACTAAACAATTATTTCCTTAATGATAACGTGTGTTCCTTTTTGTCTACAACAAATTTGAATTTTCGAACCCTTGAATGCATTGCATAAACACATATCATTCATCATGTGCATAGCAGGTTTCTTCTTTTCAGGTTGCTTACAGTTCTTCGCTATTTATTTCAGCATCATGAATCCCGACTCGTCAGCAACTGAGACAACCATCAAAGCTCTTCAGGTGCAGAATGCGCAGTTTCAGGAATTAATCATGGGTTTGGCTCAAGGCCAGGAAGAGCTGAAGGCTCTGCTCCTGAAGAAGGAAAAGAAGAAGAAGAAGAGGACTGTTTTGTTCAGCTCGGGCCGAAGGTTCGGCAACACTCTGCAGAATGAAGAGGCTGGTTCTTCCATTGGCAAAAGTACTCCTCAGGAAGAAAAAGGTCCTAGTCCGGTAGTCTCCAACAACGAGACTGATTTTGATGAAGAGCAGTACCCTCCGGCAGAAGACCGTTACAAGCAGTTGGAAGACAGGTTGAATGCTATGGAGATACAACAGGTACCTGGGTTGGATTTTGGAGATCTGGGTTTGTCTACTGGTGTGATCATCCCTCGGAAGTTCAAGGCACCATCTTTCTCTAAATATGACGGGGCGTCTTGTCCCAAGCTACATCTCAGGTCCTATGTTCGGAAAATTCAACCGTACTCTGCGGATAAGAATTTGTGGATCCACTTCTTCCAGGAGAGTCTTTCAGGGACTCATCTCGAATGGTTCTATCAGCTGGATGGGACCAAAGTTCGTAACTGGGAGGAGTTGGCTACTGCTTTCTATAAGCAGTATCAGTATAATGCCGACCTTGCCCCTACACGTACCCAACTCCAGGGTATGTCGTTAGGTTCAAGCGAAGGTTTTAAGGAGTACGCTCAGAAGTGGAGAGATCTGGCTGGCAGAGTGCAACCACCGTTGACTGATCGGGAGTTGGTAGACATGTTCTTGGGGACCCTATCTGGGCCATTTTTCAACCATCTCATTGGGAATTCGTCTGCAGGGTTTACTGATTTGATTCTGACTGGAGAGAGAATTGAAGCTGGGTTAAAGTCTGGAAAAATTCCGAAGGGTGCATCGTCTAGTTCTGAGAAGAAACCCTTCAAGAAGGAGGCTAGTGTCGTGTATGGTTCCAAGAGATCAGAGAGACCTGAGCGCCGCCAATCTGTCAGTGCGGTGATGATTGCCAAGCCTGCTGCCGCTCCTCGGCCGACCAATCCTCAAAGGGCTGAAAGACCCCGGAGAGAGTTCACCCGTTTGAGCATGACCCTATCCCAAATCTTGCCACAGTTGCTATCCTCCAATTTAGTGACTGTCAGGGAGGCTCCGAAGTTCCCCAATACTGCATCTCCTAAGTACAATCCGAATGCTCGTTGTGGTTACCATTCAGATAGCCCGGGGCACTCCACTGATGACTGTTGGGCATTAAGGAGTAAGGTGCAAGACCTTATCGACGCGAAGGAGATACAGTTCGAAGCGCCTGAGAAGCCCAATGTGATAAATGCTCCTATGCCTCAGCATGGGGTAAACGCTGTTGATGAAGATGTTTACGCTGTTTCTGTGGATGATCTAGCCACTCCTCTGAAGACTGTCAAGAGGAACCTGCTGCTGGCCGGTTTATTTCCGGGTTGCAGTGAGGGTTGCCTGTTCTGTGCTGTTTCCCCATCTGGTTGTCCCTTGCTGAAGTTGGGCATCCAAAGCCTAATGGATAGTAAGGAGATTCTGTTTAAGAAGTCTGCTGTTCAGTTGGTTCCGGTGGAAGAAGTTTCTGTAGTTACCATCTTCAATAATCCAATCCAGGCTCTCCCGAAGAAGCCCATTCAAATCATGACCGTTGCACCTGTGGTTATCACTGTTCCGGGGCCCCTGCCCTATGTATCTGATAAAGCTGTCCCCTGGCATTATGGGGCAGATGTGTATGTAAATGGGATTAAACAAGATTTCAACGCTGGCGCCAGCATCTGTGACATCACTGGTCCAGCCAAGGTTACCCGCAGTGGCAGGCTCTTCTCGCCTAACATTGCACCGCCCGTTGCCCGAAGACCACTTCTTATAACTCCTACAAGTGTACCTGTTCCTACTGCTGATCAAGTTGTTTCTCCTGCCGCCGAGTCATCCAATGCTCGGGGCAAAGGAATTGAAGTTGAGCCTGCCCAGATGGAGGCACCTATACCTGTAAATGCTGAGGCCTCCCCACAAGAAATGGAGGAAATTCTAAAGATAATAAAGAAGAGTGATTTCAATGTTGTAGAACAGCTTGGGCACACGCCCTCCAAAATCCCCATGCTCTCTTTATTGCTGTGCTCCGAGGCCCATGCTAAGGCCTTAATCTCATTCCTCAAGACGGCCCATGTGCCACATGAGACATCTGCAGTCTAGTTCACTGATTGTGTAGCAAATCTGACAGCAGACAATGGCTTGGGTTTCTCAGATGCTGACTTGACCGCGAAGGGAAGAGACCATAATGATGCCCTGCATGTCTCTATCGAATGCAGGGGCACTACCTTGGCACATGTGTTAGTAGATACTGGTTCGTCCTTGAATGTGCTACCGAAGAAAGCTTTAGATCGCTTGGATTGTGAAGGCCTGGAATTAAAACCCAGCAATATCATCGTCAAGGCTTTTGACGGTTCAAAAAGGATGGTTCATGGAGAGGTTGACATTCCCATTCGTGTGGGCTCTCAGGTGTTTGACTCTACTTTTTATGTGATGGATATCCGTCCATCGTACTCTTGTCTACTGGGTCGACCTTGGATACATAAGGCTGGGGCAGTGACCTCTACCTTGCACCAGAAGCTGAAGTACCCCGTCAGAGGGAAGATCGTCACTGTGCAAGGGGAGGAGGAGTATATGGTAAGCCACCTAAATTCCTTCAGATACATTGAGATGGACGGGGAGTTTATTGAGACCCCCTTTCAGCATTTCGAAGAGGTACTTCCAATTTCAGCAACAACAGTAGAAGAGAATGTTCCTTTGAAGATGGCTTCCCTGAAGGTTGCCCGGGCTGTGGTTCAGAAAGGTGAATGTGCTAACTGGGGCAGGCTTCCAGACTTTACACAAAAGACTGATAAATTTGGGCTGGGTTTTACCGCAGAGGGTCAGAAAGCTATGAGGAAAGCGAAGATCGGAAGACCTCCTGTGTTCATCACAAATCCAGGAGTGAATGCTGTGGGAGAAGACAATGAGGTGGATGAAGCAGAATTCAATAGCTGGATCTATCCAACGACTGAAGGCGGATTGAACAATTGGATTGCTAAGGACCATACTCCTATTACCTTTGTGACGCAGTAATAAATTTCTTTGTTTCGTTATTTTGTAATAAACAATAAATAAACTCTATGGCCCGGTGTCTTACCCGAGGCACCGTGGTTTCATTTGTGAGGGCATATAAATTGTCATTTCATATATCATGAATGAAAGTCTTGGACGTTTTCTCGCATTTCAAATCTTGTGCTCCTTTTCTGTCTTTCTTTCCTTTACATATATTTCAAAAAAACAGCTGTATTTACACACACACTCACTCATACAGGTTTCAATCCACTCTGGATCTCACTGATAACGACTCTGCTACTGCCAGTTATGACTTCGAAAATCCGATCAACTTAGCCGAAGACGAAGGTGAAGATGATTGCGAAGTGCCCGGCGAGCTTGAAAGACTGTTGCTTCAGGAAGAGAGGGCAATTCAACCCCATGAAGAGCCAGTGGAAACAATAAACTTGGGTACTGAGGCAGACATGAAAGAGGTAAAGATTGGTGCCAACCTAGAGCTCAGCGTGAAGCAACGGCTGACTCAGATGCTACATGATTATATGGAGATCTTCGCCTGGTCCTACGAAGACATGCCCGGGTTGGATACCGATATTGTGGTCCATCACTTGCCAACTAAGGAAGATTGCCCTCCGGTTAAACAAAAAGTCCGTCGAATGCGTCCAGAGATGTCTGAAAAGATTAAAGCCGAGGTTATGAAGCAGTTTGATGCTACATTAATACAATCAGGATCTTCATGATTGAAAACCCAGTTCCTACATTGTTGGGTGATTCTTATTACTCTATTCATCTCCAGAATTCTTATCATGGGGGGATGATTATCTGTTGCACACCTCTATTGTACCGGTGGTTTATCTCTCATATGCCTCCGTCTGATGCTTTTTGGGATGTCAAGAAGGAACCTTGTTGGGCTCCTAATATCATGGCACTTACTCACTTGGATATTTATTGGTATCATCGAGCTTACCAGGATGTAGAGATTATTGACAGTTGTGGTAGTTTCCCCAATGTACCTCTTCTTGGTACAAAGGGAGGAATTAACTATAACACTATTCTTGCACAGCGATAGCTTGGTCATCTGATGAGGGATAAATAGAATAGTATTCATTTGAGTAGTTTCTTTCTGAAGGAAGGAGAAGACCATGAGGAAGCTAGGGAGCAGATTGTGAAGGCCTGGTGTCACATTCATAAGAAGAGTAGGAAGGATTTGAGACCTAGGGGTGTTATTTCTTTGGGGCCATATCTTCAGTGGGTTCGATCGAGAGCTATTCAATAAAAGATGCCATATACCCAGGAGACACCCATGCCTGATCTATTTATGAAGACCACTCCACCCTTATTAGATGATCTAGAAGAGCTGCACCTTGCTTTGGTTAGGATGCAACAGGAAAAGGATGCTAGGAAGAACAAGTTCCAAACTTTAGAGAGTTCCTATAAAGAAGACTTGAAGGAGAAAGATGACTTAATTGAGATCCTTGAGAGTCGAGCGATAAAGTCTATGGAGAGGCAAGGGGATTTATTTTCTCCTAAGCCTCAATCAGTTGCTGATTACTCACTTCCTGATTCAGATGATTGGAAGGAGGTTGCCATCAGACATGCGGAAGAAAACCAGAGGTTGAAGGCTCAGATTACCAGGCTCACGGGGAAGCGTCAGCGTATAGAGTGATCTCCATCAGTTCTATTTCTCAGGGTTTCAGATTTTATTTTCATCTTGTACTTGGGATCATTGAAACTTGTAATCCATTTTGAAGATATTATAATAAAATTTTCAGTATTTCAAACGTGTTATTACTCTGATTTTAGCAATGTGTCTATAAATCTATAAATCCCTTGGAATATTAAATAACAAAGTAAATATAATCATGTGCATTACATATCATGTATCATATTGCACATTTTTATTGCATTTGTTATGCATATCCAAGTGTCTTACCAAGATTCTTTACTTCGTTCAGCAAGCTGACTCATCACTACAACACTCGAACTAATTTCAGAAAGAAGATGGACAACTTAGAACAAGAGAATCGCGAGCTGCACAAGGAAGTTTCTACTTTGAAGGCCGGCATGGCCAATATGACTACTCCGATGGAAGCTCTGGTGGCTGCTCAGAATCCGCCACTGAGTGTTCAACCTCAACCAACGAGGGAAACTATTGAAGCTCCGACTGTTCCCATATCTGCTACTCCAGCTGTTATTCAGAATCGCATGCCTCAAGGTTATCCATGGGGAATGCCAGAGAATTTTGCACCTGAAGGTTTCAATCTTGGTCGTCAAGATACTCTAGTTGTTCAGACTATTATTACTCCTGCACCTCTTGTGGTGCATATTCCTGCTGCACCTCCTTGGGTGAATATGGTTTCGTTTTTTTAATGATGATGTGTGTCGTCCTTTCCCTCCACCGAGTGAAGACTTGGGTCTTTATGACAGAATGGATGATTTTCAAGAGCAGTTTGACAAGATTCAAAGAGAGATGACGACCTTCAGGGGAAAAGAGTTATTTGGGAAGAATGTGAATGACTTATGCTTGGTCCCGAATGTTAAGATACCTACTAAGTTTAAAGTCCCGAAGTTTGAGAAGTATAAGGGAAACACTTGCCCTCGTGCTCATCTAGTGATGTACGTGAGGAGAATGTCTACCCATACTGATGATCAGCGTCTGCTGATTCACTTTTTTCAAGATAGTTTGACCGGTGTTGCGCTTAAGTGGTATATGAGTTTGGACGGTGCCAACATCCATACTTTTAATGATTTGGGAGAAGCATTCATCAAACAATACAAGTACAACGTGGACATGGCGCCTGACCGTGATCAACTCAGGGCCATGGTTTAGAAAGACAGGGAATCATTCAAAAATATGCGTAGAGATGGCGTGAGGTAGCCGCCTAGGTTATTCCTCCCATGGAAGCGAATGAGATGACTAAGATTTTCTTGAAGACGCTTGGTGCTTTCTACTATGAGAGGATGGTAGCAAGTGCGCCAAGTGACTTTATTGAAATGGTGGGAATGGGTATCCGCTTAGAAGAGGCTGTAAGAGAAGGTTGTTTAATGAAGAATGAAGGATCTGGAGGTGTGAAGAAGCCATCTTATGGGAATACCAAGAAGAAAGAAGGATATGCAAATGCTGTTATACAAGAGAGGAGGGTAAACACTCCTAGAAGGAATTATCAGCGTCATCAGCAAGTTGCCTCAGTGACTCCCGTTATGAATGTCGCTCCAACTACTGTTGCTTATTAGAGACTATCCCAGTAAGGGAATCAAGGGTATAATCAAAGACGGGAGATTTATGACCCTATTCCCATGAGCTATACAGAGTTACTACCGGCATTGATTCAAAAGAAGTTGGTTCAGACCATACCACCTCCCACTGTACCATCACCATTTCCTTGGTATTAGAAGGAAGACCAAACATGTGCTTTTCATCAGGGAGCACCAGGGTATAATGTTGAGAATTATTATCCTTTGAAGACTGGGGTACATAAATTGGTGAAGTCTGGTGTTCTATCTTTCAAGTTCGTGGGACCTAACGTGAAAGACAATCCTCTACCCAAGCATGGGGGAGTAAATGTTGTGAATATGGTGTCCGGTTGTCCAGGCGACTTCCGAAATTTTTGATATTAATCTAGTTAGAGGAGATTTAGTTAAAATGCATGCAGACCTCTGTGAATTTAGCTATTATACGCATAAACATGTCAGTTGTGCTATTTGCAGTACAGACATATAGGGTTGTGATAACATAAAGACTGATTTGTAGGAGATGATGGATGAGGGCCTCATCCACATAATCAGGCCTAGGGTAGAGTATGAAGAGGAAGTGAATATGGTTTCTGGATGTCCTGGAGAATTCAGAATTTTTGATGTAGTGTATATGAATGAGGACCTCGTACAGTTGCATGCTACCTTCTGCCATATGACTGGTCAGGTGGAACACCAATATGGATCTTGCCGAGTTTGTTGTCGAGACCCCCAAGGATGTTCATTCGTGAAGAAGGGTGTTCAGTTGTTGTTATACAATGGAACTATCAAGGTCACAAGTAAAAGGGATGATTACCATGAAGTTGATATGTTTGAGGTTTGTTTGACTGAAGAAGAGTCGGATGAAGAGTATGCCTCCGTAGATGAGTATTTCTCTTCAGACGAAGATTTGTTTTCCAGAAATGACTTATTAATGCCGAATTATGTGACACACGGAGTTAGGGTTCAAAACTGGATCACCATTGATGTTCCCTCTTGCATACATCTTTCAAAGTAATTTGATTTGTTAATCTTTTTGAAAAAGCTTTCACTCTGCCCAAGGTGGAAGTATTAATGTTGTAGGGCTTATCTGTTTGCTGTGACTTTTAAAATCAATAATAAAAGTTGTCTTTGTTTCCCAAATTATGTCTTTATTTTCTGCTTTTTCTTGGAAAATGGTAATAAAAAAACCTTTCAAAATAAATAATAACTGAAATTCAATCTGCATGATCACTTGTTATATGTGTCAGTTTCTAAAAGCAATCATAAATCATATGTGCAAATTAATTAAAAAATCCATTGAATACAATGACCCAGCACCCTCTCCCAACTTTGAATGTCCTGTGTATGGGGCTGAAGAAGGATACTATGATGAGATTCCAGAAGAGGTCTCATGGTTTCTTGAGCACGAGGAAAATACCATTCAGCCATATAAAGAGCCAATGGAAGTGATCAATTTGGGTTCAAAAGAAGATCCGAAGGAAGTCAAGATTGGAGCATTGTTGCATCCTGATGTGAAGAGCAGGTTGATTGAGTTGTTGAAAGAGTGTGTGGATATTTTTCCTTGGTCTTATCAAGATATGCCTGGTCTAGATACAGATATTGTATAGCATCGTTTTCCGTTGAAGCCAGAGTGTCCGCCAGTCGAACAGAAGTTGAGAAGAACTCACCTAGATATGGCAGTAAAAATGAAAGAGGAGGTTCTAAAGCAGATTAATGTTGGTTTTCTTGTGACGTCAGTGTATCCTCAATGGATTGCCAATATTGTCCCAGTACCAAAAAAAGACGAAAAGGTCTGCATGTGCGTAGATTACAGAGATCTAAATAAAGCTAGTCCAAAAGATGATTTCCATTGCCACACATTGATATACTAGTGGATAACACGGCAAAATTTAAGGTATTCTCGTTCACGGACGGATTTTCCGAGTATAATCAAATAAGAATGGCTCCAGAGGACATGGAAAAAAATAACGTTTATCACACCCTGGGGAACATTCTGTTATAGAGTGATGGCCTTCGGGTTGAAGAACGTTGGTGCAACGTACCAGAGGGCTGTGACAACCCTATTCCATGATCTGATACACAAGGAAATTGAAGTATATGTTTATGATATGATTTCCAAATCCCAGACTGAAGAAGGGCATGTAGAAGATTTGTTGAAGTTATTTCAGCATTTGAGGAAATATCGTCTCCTCTTGAATCCAAATAAGTGTACCTTTAGTGTCCGATCAGGTAAATTGTTGGGTTTCATTGTTATCCAGAAAGGAATTGAAGTTGACCCTGATAAAGTCAAGGAGATTCAAGAGATACCAGCACCAAGAACTGAAAAGCAAGTCAAAGGTTTCCTCGGACGTTTAAATTATATTTCCAGATTCATCTCCCACATGAATGCAACATGTGAACCGATCTTTAAGTTGTTAAAGAAATATCAAGGTTGTGTGTGGACGGATGATTGCCAAAGGGAATTTGAAAGTATTAAAGAATATCAACTTGAACCTCCTATCTTGCTCCCTCCTATAGAAGGAACATTGTTGATTATGTATCTGACAGTGTTAGATAAATCCATGGGTTGTATTGTGGGACAATAGGATGAAACAGGGAAGGAGTTTTCCATTTATTATCTCAATAAAAAATTCACTGATTGTGAGTCGCGGTATTCCATGCTAGAAAAAACATGTTGTGCTCTGGCCTGGGCGGCAAAACGTTTGCGGAAGTATATGTTGAATCACACTACTTGGTTGATCTCCAAAATGGATCCAATCAAGTACATTTTTGAAAAGATTGCTCTTACTGGGAGAATTGCCTGTTGGAAGATGTTGTTATCTGAATATGATACCGCATACAAAAACCAATGGATGATCACTAGTTTGTAGAATATGAATTCCCCGATGAGGATGTAATGTTCCTGAAAGTGAAAGATTGTGATGAACCATTGCCTGAGGATGGTCCTGACCCTGAATCTCGTTGGAGTATGATATTTGATGGAGTTGTGAATGCTTATGGTAAAGGAATTGGTGTTGTGATTGTCACTCATCAGGGATTGCACATTCCTTTTACTGCAAGGTTAACAGTTGACTGTGCTAATAATATGGCCGAATAAGAGGCTTGCATCATGGGTCTCGAAGAAGCTATTGATCTCAAAACTAAAATTCTAGATGTGTATGGTGAT
Organism: Vicia faba; assembly: GCA_948472305.1. Taxonomy (NCBI): domain Eukaryota; kingdom Viridiplantae; phylum Streptophyta; class Magnoliopsida; order Fabales; family Fabaceae; genus Vicia; species Vicia faba. Next base: position 111,117,521 of record OX451735.1, read on the forward strand.
TCAGCTTTGGTAATAATACTCGTCACCCCGGCTTGATCCCTTACAAAGATTATGCTAGAAGATTATTACCCTTCTTCAATAAAGTTGAATTCAATCACATTCCTAGAGATGAAAATCAAATGGCGGATGCTCTGGAAACCCTGGCTTCAATGTACCAAGTGAATACTTGGAATCATATACCCCGAATTACGGTTCAACGACTGGATAGACCCGCTCATGTGTTTACAGCAGAGGAGGTAGCAGATGAAAAACCTTGGTATTATGATATCAAGCATTTTCTTCAGACTCGGGAATACCCGATTGGTGCATCGAAGAAAGATAGAAAGACGTTGAGAAGATTGGTAGGAAGTTTCTTCCTCAGTGAAAATGTGTTGCACAAGAGAAATTATGACATGTTCTTGCTCAGATGCGTGGATAGACACGAAGCAGACATGTTGATGCATGAGATTCATGAAGGTTCATTTGGCACTCATGCCAATGGACATTCGATGGCTAAAAAGATGCTAAGGGCAGGTTATTATTGGCTGACAATGGAATCCGACTGTTACAAATTTGCAAAGAAGTGCCATAAATGCCAGATTTATGCAAACAAGGTCCATGTGCCTCCGACACTTCTCAATGTGATTTCCTCCCCGTGGCCTTTCTCTATGTGGGGTATTGACATGATTGGGATGATAGAACCCAAATCTTCGAACGGACACCGTTTTATCTTAGTAGCAATTGATTACTTCACCAAGTGGGTGGAGGTTACTTCATATGCCAATGTTACTAAGCAGGTGGTTGTGCGCTTCATTAAGAATAACCTTAAATGTCGGTATGGTGTGCTGAGCAGAATCATCATTGATAATGGCTCGAATTTGAACAACAAGATGATGAAAAAACTGTGCGAAGAATTCAAGATTGTCCATCACAATTCATCTCCATACAGGCCAAAGATGAATGGGGCTGTCAAAGCTGCTAATAAGAATATCAAGAGAATTATCCAGAAAATGGTTTTTACTTATAAGGATTGGCATGAAATGCTCCCTTTTGCTCTACATGGATATCGAACATCTGTCCTCACTTCAACAGGAGCAACCCTGTTCTCCCTGTTGTATGGAATGGAAGTTGTACTCCCTGTCGAGGTTGAGATTCCCTCTTTGCGTGTGATAATGGAAACCAAATTGACATAGGCTGAATGGGTCCAGAACAGGTTTGACCAATTGAATTTGATTGAGGAGAAGAGGATGACAGCTTTATGTCATGGACAATTATATCAGAAAAGAATGAAGAAAGCTTTTGATAAAAAGGTTAAACCTCGTGAATTCAGAGAAGGCGACCTCGTGCTTAGGAAGATCATGTCTTTCAATGCTGATTCTAGGGGCAAGTGGACTCCCAATTTTGAAGGCCCATATGTTGTCAAGAAAGCCTTCTCTAGCGGTGCATTAATTCTTGAAACTATGGATGGCGAGGAGTTCCCACGTTCCATGAATGCTGACGTAGTCAAGAGATACTTCTCCTAAAGAAATAAAAGAACAACTCGCTAAGTTGAAAACCCGAAAGGGAGGCTTAGGCAAAAAAGGAGCGTTTCGTTAGGCTGGAAACCCGAAAGGGAGGTCTAGTAAAAAATTAGAGACCTAAAAAAAAAAATTTTCCCGCTAGTTGAAAACCCGCAAGGGCAGCTTAGGCAAAAGTTAGGGACTTTCTTGGCAAGTAACTACGTCAGACAAGACTTGATCGTTGAAGCAACAATCTTCTCGGATCCTCACCATACTTCAACAGAAGCTGCTGCTCAGGATTTCACAAAATTGTTAGAGGGGATAGTTGTCATTATATCTCAATGCATCTTTTCCATTATATATTACCATTTTTCAAACATTGTAATCATCTATGGAGTCTCGCCATTCGCAGACTACCATTATATTAATGAAATTTGAGCTTTTACCCAATTCTTTGTATTTCTCATTTTATTTAGCTTGCAAAGACTTCATTTATTATTGATAGTAACTTTCAAAGCATAAAAAGATTAAATAACAAAATTGGTTTTTTCAAAAAAAGATTTTTACAATCTGCTTTTACTTTGAGATTTGTGCTGAAACAATGACAACAAAAATGGTGATCCCAGGTATGGACAAACTCCAGTTGTTTTGTGAAGTATTTATTCCCCTCTGGAAGGTTTACTCGGGATTTTTTCGCCGTATTGGGTTTATGATTCTGGTATCCTCGGTCAAGTTTGGATTCATTTCTCCTCTTTTCTGAGTTTTCATGATGTGAAGTTTCAATCCGCATTTTCTCTAGTGAAAGTTTTCTTTTGGCCTAATAGAAGTTCTTTTTCCAGAGAAGTTGGTATCATAACCACTCTTGAAGAATGAAGGTCCCTGGTTTCTCAAAGTGAAGGACGTATTGTGGTTTTCCCTTTGTGGGTGTGGTGTTAACCTCCCCAATGAAGTAGGCCCGAATTCCCCAGTGAATGTTTTGATGTTTTGGTGTCAGTCTGCTTTACTTGAGACTGGTTTTGCAATCTCCAGTAGGAATGTTACTTTTAAAAACACTTGTTTCCCCGGTGAAGGCTGAAGAAGGATGTTCTATCCCTGTATCTGTACTATTCTATCACTTCGTTTTGCTTACTTCCGGATTATGTCACTCCCCAGTAAAGCTAAATCAGCTAGTAGGTTTTGTTTCCTCAGTTGGCATTTACTTTTTCTTGGAATGATCATCTTGGATGAAGTTTAGCCTAGTGTTGTTAGTGCCCGAGGTGGTTTTTCTTGGTTATTCCCAATGTTGTATATCTGTTTTGTCAACATATGCACGATAACACTCATACATTCATACATACATCATGCATAGCTAAAATTGTCAAATCATTGTTCATTGACATTTGTTAATATTTTTGTTGATATATCATCTTGTTTTGCAGAGTTACGTTATCCTCTCTTTAATAGAGTGTTGGCCTTAGGCAGAAAGCATATATTCTTTCAATTTCCCCACTGAGTTGTCCCTAGTGGAAGATTTTGCTTTAGCCTTCCTGTACAACTCCTAGTTTAGATGAATTTGGTTTTCCCTCTTGAGTTTATTTCTAAAAGGATGTATTATGGTTAACCGTTTCGTTCCAGTTTATTTCTGGTTTGAATCTGTGGTTCCACAACAATATTATTTACTTTGGATTTCTGAAAGCTTCAAGTTTTGGTTGGTGCATTTATTTTGCACGAGAAGACTTTATCTCCTCAGCAGGAATATCGTGGCATCGCTCCAGGAAGTCGTATTTCTTCCCCCAGGAAGTCACATTCTTTCTCCAGGAAGTCATATTTCTCTCCCAAGAAAGTCATTTCTTTTTACAATCCTCCATGACAACAAGTAGCAGGTCTCTTTATTTGAGTAACTTGTGCTTCCCTGTAAAATTCGACGTAACTTTTTTTTTCTATCTCCTCTATGAGTGAATAATTTGCAGTTTGTCGTCAGATTACGCCAACGGATGGCAATACTTTCAATATCACAGAAATAGCTCCTTGTGAAATCTCAACAAGTAGCAGGTCTCTTTATTTGAGACAGCTTATATATTATCCTTTCCAGGCGGAGTGCCTTGGTTAAAGAAGAAGTTGAGACCCGTTCTAGGTGAAACGCCAGAATCTTGGGGAAACTTGTTATCTTTTTGCTACCCTTAGTGAATGTTGGTAGTTCATCGTCAGTGAAAAGTGGTGCAATGATATATTCTCTTTCTACCTTCAGTGAAAGTTGGTAGGACATCGGCAGTAAACATTGATGTTTGTTATCTTTTTGCTACCCTCAGTGAATGTTGGTAGTTCATCGTCAGTGAACGGCGGTGCTATGATATAATATCTTTCTACCTTCAGTGAAAGTTGGTAGGACATCGGCAGTGAACGTCGATGTTTGTTATCTTTTTCTACCCTCAGTGAACGTTGGTAGTTAATCATCAGTGAAGGGCGATGTTATGATATATTCTCTTTCTACCTTCAGTGAAAGTTGGTAGGACATCGACAGTGAACGTCAATGTTTGTTATCTTTTTGCTACCCTCAGTGAATGTTGGTAGTTCATCATTAGTGAACGGTGGGGCTATGATATATTTCCTTTCTACCTTCAGTGAAAGTTGGTAGGACATCGGCAGTGAACGTCGATGTTTGTTATCTTTTTTCTACCCTTAGTGAATGATGGTAGTTCATCGTCAGTGAACGGAGGTGCTATGATATATTTTCTTTCTACCTTCAGTGAAAGTTGGTAGGACATCGGCAGTGAACGTTGATGTTTGTTATCTTTTTGCTACCCTCAGTGAATGTTGGTAGTTCATCGTCAGTGAACGACAGTGCTATGATATATTCTCTTTCTACCTTCAGTGAATGTTGGTAGGACATCGGCAGTGAACGTCGAATTTTATTATATTTTTGCTATCCTCAGTGAACGTTGGTAGTTCATCGTCAGTGAACAGCGGTGCTATGATATATTCTATTTCTACCTTCAGTAAAAGTTGGTAGGACATCGGCAGTGAACGTCGGTGTTTGTTATATTTTTTCTACCCTTAGTGAATGTTGGTAGTTCATCATCACTGAATGGCGGTGCTATGACATTTCTATTCTCTTTATACCTTCTGTGAAAGTCGGTAGGACATCGTCAGTGAACGTCGATGTTTGTTATCTTTCTCTCTGCCTTCAGTAAACGTCGGTAGCTTCGCCTTTGGTAGAAGTTGGTGTATCCTTTGACCATTCTACCATCCTCTTTGATTCAGGTCTTTTGATCCACCAGTGATTTATTTTCCTGGTGGGGTTGCTCCCTTGTTTCTTTATTTTGTTACATCCCCAATGGTGATCCGCGTCCCTTTGGATTTTTCCATGTGAATTCATGATCATAAACATTTTCATGGCATCTGAGGGCCAAAAATAGGGTTTGTTTTATATTTAAGTATCTTAGATCGCGTCGACACGAAGATTTTTAACCTTCGTATCTCCGGATAGAAGAAACTTAAATAAGGGCAGTTGTTGTACCCCAATTGTTTCCCCTAAGATCCCTTCATCATGACATGTTGATTCATTCACAAAATGATCACACTATGATTCTTGGTTCCCCTCCCTAAATTTAGCTTTTCCCTTTTGAGGAATCACCAAGCACCTTGACTTATGTTATTTTGTGATCATGAATATTTTATTGTCTTGATTTCTTCTTTTAACTAAATAAAATGCAATGTTGGTTTGTCTTGCTTGTTATCCATGTAGGTAAAGGCAATGGGATTTAACAAGTTACCCCATGGGTTCATGAGTTTATTTCCATGCCCTAGTCAATAAAGCTTGAGAAGTTCAAACCTCACCATTGGATTGGTTTTGGATGAATTGGCATGGCAAGGTTGTTTTGGTTCATCACATTTCAAGGTTATCAAATTTGGTTGAAAAGCACAAGGGATTGATTGGAGAAGTTGTCATGGTTGGACAAGATTTTATTCCATTTGGTCACAAGTGCATATTTCTCTCAATGTTAAAGATATGGAAGTTGCTTTGGTGGCTATGAGTTCTCATTATCATCCTCAACAACTTCTATTTACAAATCATGTGTGTTGTACCCCAAAATTTTCCCTCCCATATTTCTCAATACATTTCAAGCGAGGTCCTCAAATTGCTCAGGGAAGTTCAAGGGTTGACCAAAAAAGCTCTCTCCTAAAGCAATTTACCTCAAAATTAGGGTTTCATGTTGCATCAATATATGTGAGTCCAAAGGGTCTCAAATTCTCACCATTTCCCTAATAGGTTCTCAAGATCATCCATGTCAAGTTTCAAGCCCTGCAGAGAAAGTTTGCTTAGTCAATTGCTCAAAGGCCTGAAAATCGACTGTGGTAGGGCAAAAGTCAACTGTGGCCCACATACAATCAAACTTCAAGATTTTTTGTCAACATCCTAATTTTGGAGTATTATTCATCATTTGATAAAGGGTTGATCATGATTTATCAAGGATTGCTCTCAATTCATCAAAACCCAAAAGTTGTAAATTAGGGTTTTGTAGAAAAAGTCAACTCAACTTTGACCAAGAATAAATTTCTCATACTTTATGAGAAATGACCCATCCAAAGCTCATTTTTAAGAGGATTCAATTCCCTACAATTCATCTTCATCTCCCAATTTCAAAATATGCACTCACAAGAAGTTATGAATTTTGACATTATAGGTCACTTTGAAAAGTCAACAAAAACACCTTTTTTGTCAAAGCTTCATACATGAACATGGAAGACTCAATTGATATGAGAACAAAAGGGTTGCTTAGAGGACATCTCAAGCTTTCTAAAAAGTCCCAGAACACCTTCAAAGAGTCAAAATTAAGGAAGTTGACCCTTTTTGCAAAATTGCCAAAAGTCAAAAGTGCCTCAAATTGCAATTTTTGCTAAATGGGCCTAACTTTTTGCACTTGTTTTGAGTTGGCAGCATGGTCCACGAGCTCTAACTCTTCCCATTTGTCTTTATCCTATTTTTTCTATTTATTTTTATTTTTATTGCAATTAAATCAATTTAAATCAAACCAAATCATGGAAACCTCAAGATCTTGTGCATGTTTCAGGTCCTATATCCAGCTAGCAAGTGAATCAAATTCGTGCAAGGCATAGGTGGGCACAAAAAGATTGGTTTTGCCCTATTTTTAGAAATATTTTCAAGTGAATCAAATCAAGATCAAAAGCCATAATTGATAAAGATTGAGAACACTTTTGTAAACCTAATTCATTCCTCAGTATATAGGGTACAATTGCATACCAAAATCACAAAGTTTGGAGGCGCACAAAGGAAGAACGAAACTTGAAATTTTGACCAAAAAGTTCTGACTTGAATTCACACTTCCAGACGTTTTTAAGGTCCTCTAGCCATCTCATTCGATTCCTGGGATTGCAAGGAAGCTGTACCAATCAAGAACAAGCCTTTTCCACTGCTAGAACTCACTGTAAGTCAGCCACGACCATGGCTTTTTCTTGAAATCGAATTACATGGTCCTGGCACTTATAGCATGAAATACTTACATATTATTATTCCTTGAAGCATTTTCAATCTATCTATAACGTTTAATTGCATTTTTGTGGACTGAATCAAGATTTGCCATTATTAGGGTTTCTAGTCTCGTTTTAGGGTCTTTGTATACATGTGAAATTGGCCCCCAAGAAGGGCACCATAATACTCAGTAGGTCAAGACGGTTTGATTCATGGCCTTAGACTTCATTTATCATGCCCATAAGAGATTTTGAAACAAGCCAGGGATGTAGCGGCGGATGTTGTCAGTAGGTAAAAGTCTTTAACCTTTATCAACAGAGAAAGGACAGGGACGACTTGCGTGGCACCATGTTACTTGTCCATTTAAATTTTGGCTCTTTTTTCCCACTAACCCACATCATTATGTATTATCATTTATTATTATTCTATATACAAATAAAATATGCAGCGCAGTTGGTAAAGTGGTCAGTGGAGAAAACCATGGGGCCTGGGTTCGAATCCCAGGTCCCCCCATTATTTCACATCATTTTTCTTTAAGTGATCAGGCGCATGCACAGATATGGAGACCACCATGTACCCTCATCATCCAACCAACCAGATGTCCAGGAAGCCAGATCTGATGGCTATCATGTGGTGACCATCATACAACCCAGTCAACGCACAGCATGGGAACATGGGAGTCAACGTGGATCATTTTCTTTTGGGCCCAAAATTGCTTTTAACACACCTCGAAATTGATATTTCTCAGGCCCATATTTCCTTTTCCTTTCTTTTTTATATTTCTTTATTTAATTTATTTAATTATTTTTACTAACACCAAATTAATTCTTTTTATCAAAAATCCCAAAAATAATATTTTCATCCAATTAGATTTAAAATTAATTTTTTATACAAATATTAATTTAATTAGTCTTTCTTCTAATTTTAGGGTAACTTTAATTATTTTGTAAATAAATTAAAAACAATTAGAAAATTAGGGTTTTAGTTTAATTTAAATTCTATTTTCTTTTTCTTAAAAATAACAAAATACAAAAATAGGTCATGTAATTTATTTTCTTTAAATTAATTTAATTACTAATTTTGTATTTAATTTAAAAAACTTATTCTTTTTTCTTAAAAATAATCAAAACAACCAAAAATAATTTTTTCTTTTAATTAGGTTAGACGAGGTCAAAACCCTAATTTCCCTTTGTCTCTATTCGCATGTGCTTTATTTATTTTTACAATATTGATGTAATTGCTCACAAGTTGTAATAGATTAATTAGGACTTTTTTTCGTTCATTTATCATTCTTTTTTTACGGGTTGTTTTTGGCTATGTAATTAATACCCGAAGCCTTGTAATAGCGTAGCTTTACTTTCCGCACTTTAAATTCCGCAAAATATTAACTGTTATATGTATGAATAATAGAGATGCATGACAAGAATGTATGTAAACTTTAAAATAGTTAGCGAACCCTAAATATGCAAAGATAAATAACTTGGAATTGAATCACTCGCATATGCACACTCCTAGGATATACTCCCACTTCGGTTGCCTTCGGTAAACGATCATTGAGTATAGGGTATTTTAGTGGTCGCTTTTTTGTCTCAAAGATCAAAGTCGCCTCGGAATTGTTGCCTCGAATACGATCTAAAGACATTAGAGTTATTACTAAGACGTTCTAACATTGCTTTAGTGATCGTACGTTCCTTTTCGAATTGACCCTTTACAACTCCAACGACAGTGCTACCTACTCACTAATAGTAGGATAGCATTGTCTAAAGGAAACGAACATAGAACAATTCTTTTTTCGAGTAGGTAGATGTTAGTAGGTACTTACTCAAAACAAATACACTTTTCAAACACTTTTCAAACACTTTTCAAACAAAGTTTTCAAAAACACTTCGTAACACTCTTGAGGACTGATACAAGGGTTAAAACGAAGTAAAAAAAAACTTTTCAAAACACACAAACACGGAAGCAATTTTTAAAAATGATGAGAAAGTACCTAAGAGCCCGTAGAAAACTACGGATAGAAAGGGTGCTAATACCTTCCCTTTCTATAATCTACCCCCCGTACTCAAAATCTCGAAAAAGGATTTTTTTGGTGCTTTTTTCCTTTCTGGTTGGATAAAATAAAAGTCGGTGGCGACTCTTGCTTACCGTGACTTTTGCAAACAAAAAACACAAACCAGTATTAACAGTCGGTTCTGCCACCGTATCACAGAACTGACGACTCTGTTGGGGATTTTATAAGTGGGGTATACCTTAGGATTAATTCATCATATTTGCTTCTATTGTTTGATTTGATTGCTTTATTTTTTTTGGACTTTGTATTGGAGTTACTATAGATACTAACCCAGATCTGAGGGACACCTTTTAGGTAAGTAGCAATAAACTATGAGGGAACTGTACGGTGTAGACCGGTATGGTTGAAGCAGTAGCTACATTGATGTGGCACATTGGTTGGTACCGGTATCCCTTGTGGAGAAACGAGGAGAATACGGGGCTGCTATATGTGTCGTTAAGCATCAACTGACCTTAGAACCTATAATTGACCAACTTGGCCATAGGAAGTAGTGAGATAGCCGGCCTCGGTATAAAGCTGAGAACTGGTTGATACTCGATACTACACTCATTGAGACCATACTCTCGAGACAGTTCCGGCCGCAAGAAAAAATTGTGTGAGCTGAAATCATGACCGATGGAGGATGGTGAGTGATATTGAGAACCTCTAGAATCCGGTTACTATTATTAGGACAGGTTGAAATGAACTGAACTTAAAGAGGGTAGTACCAAGACCCCATGCAAGCCTGAAACTTAAGGGCTCCTGTGTGACTTGTTTGCCTTTACCATGTCTGCTATCTTCTATACCTGTTGTGTGTTTTATCATGACATCATGCATCATCACATAGCATGCATACTTCATTACACTAACCATTTCAAAGACCGAGGGGATTTATCTTTGTTCTGTTTTGCAGATTATGGCTTCTATGTGCAGAAACACCATCCGAGTTAACTTTGTGAAAATACCTGCTCAACTCAAAGATTTAGCCTCGAGATTTTCTGATACTTCTTCGTTCATTAGGAGACATGGTCAGCTTCTTAGCTTGGTTACCTCAAAGTTTGATGAGCAGATGATGAGTGTGCTTTTCCAGTTCTTCGATCCGGTGCATCATTGCTTCACTTTCCCAGATTATCAGCTGGTTCCCACTTTGGAAGAGTTTTCTTATGTACTGGGCATATCCATACTTGAGCAAACACCCTCACAGGTTTGGAAGAGGTTCCTAGACCTGAGGACATTGCTTCAGCCTTACATCTAAAAAGGGATGATGTAGTATCCAACTGGGAGACACGGAGCGGGGTTAAAGGTTTCTTGGCTAAGTTTCTGATGGATCAAGCTCAACAGTTCTGGGACAACTTGGATTTTCAGGCTTTTGAAGACATCTTGGCTCTCCTCATCTACGGCTTGGTTCTTTTCCCGAATCAAGATTCCTTCATAGATGTGAATGCGGTTAAGATATTCTTGTCCCGCAATCATGTGCCTACTCTTCTTGGTGATATCCTACATGCCCTCTACACTCGTACTGTGCGAAGAAGACGGACCCTCATGTGTTTTATGCCGCTGCTGGCGAGGTGGTTTATTTCGCACCTCCCCAAGTCTATATTGAAGAATAAGGAAGGTTTCCCACACAGATATTCTTTGGAGCTCTAAAGATATGGAAAAGGTTGCTGTCATTGATTGATGTGGGGGATACCCTAAGGTCCCATTGCTTGGAATAAGAGGGAGAATAACCTACAGTCTTTGTTTGGATTTATGACAGTTTGGTCGCGCTCGGAGAGACGGTCCTCATGAGTTGCTTCTTGAGGACATTGCCTCTGACTACAAGGAAGACACTAATGAGCATCGCCGAAGGTTCATACGAGCTTGGGGCATGGTGAACAGGTCTAACCCTCATGAGCTAGGACCAAAGACTTCTCTCCCTATGCAACCTTATCTCCAGTGGGTCCGAGCTCGTGCTCAGAAGCTTGGGATGCCCTATGAAGTTGTGCTGCCAGTGATTGTGGAGCATACCAATGAAGAAGGTGTTCCTTATACAGTCCTTTATCCATACATGCCTACTGATCTTGGGGCATTGAAGAGATCTTGGATTCAGTTGAGGGAAGAAAGGGATACCTACCGAGAGAAGTATCATGAGAAAGAGAGGAAGATCTTGAAGCTCACGAGGCAACTTGAGAATGAAAGGACAATCAATGATTATGTCAGCACGAAGGAGAAGCGACCATGGGATTTTTGATGTCTTTTATTGTTTCTAGTTTAGATTTTCTTTTCAAATATTTCTTTTGTAACGCCTTAAAGGCATTGTTAAACATTTTTACAAGTTAAACTAATAAAGTGTGTTTTATTTTTGATTTGCAAATTTAAATCTCCCAAAGTCTTTGAAATCATTTCATACGCATTCCATTATCATGCACCTCATTACAGGTACCATTACAGGTTTCTCATCTTCTTCGCTGTTTATTTCAGCATAAAATGTCTTCTGAAATGCCTACCGATCAAGCCATCAAATGCCTACAGATTTGAAGACTCTCATCATGAAGAAGGAAAAGAAGAAGAAGAAGAAGAAGAAGGTGGTTCTTCTGAATATGGGTCACAGATTTGGGAATAGGTTGCAAGAGGAAGCTGATCTGCCTCATTCATCCAAAGGAGGAGAGAATCAAGAGGAACAAAAAGGTCCTAGTCCTATGGTCTCTGATAATGACACTGACTTTGATGAGGAACAGTATCCTACTGCTGAGGATAGGTACAAACAACTTGAGGATCGTCTAAGTGCTATAGAGATTCAGAAGGTTCCTAGATTGGATTTCGGAGATTTGGGGCTAGCATCGAGGGTGGTGATCCCTCACAAGTTCAAAGCTCCAGTTTTTGCTAAGTACGATGGAGTATCCTATCCAAAACTCCATCTCCGCTCGTACGTAAGAAAAATTCAGCCTTACACTGCTGATAGGAATCTGTGTGTACACTTCTTTCAAGACAGTCTGTTAGGAACTCAGCTTGAATGGTTCTATCAATTGGAAGGAGCTAATGTCCGCAACTGGGAGGACCTTGATGCTGCTTTCTACAAGCAATACCAGTATAACGCCGACCTTGCTCCCACTCGTACTCAGCTTCAGAGTATGTCTATGGGTGCAAGCGAAGGCTTTAAGGACTATGCTCAGAAGTGGAGAGATCTGGATGGAAGGGTCCAACCCCCTTTGTCTGACATGGAGTTGGTTGATATGTTTCTTGGGACGTTGTCTGGTCTGTTTTTCAATCATTTGATCAGTAGTTCGTCATCTGGGTTTACTGAATTGATTATGACCGGGGAAAGAGTAGAAGCTGGTATCAGAAGTGGTAAGATACAGAAGGATGCGTCATCCAGTACAGTAAAGAAGCCTTTTGCTGGTAAGAAAGAAGCTAGTGCAGTCTACAACTCGAGGAGCCAAAACCAACCTGAACGCCATCAAGCAGCGAATGCGGTAGTAATATCAAGACCCATCGTTTCCCCATAATGCAACAATCAGCAAAGAATGGGGAGGCTGCAAAGACAGTACACTCGGCTTAATATGACTTTGTCTCAGATTCTACCACAATTACTGAAAACCAATCTGGCAACTCTGAGGGAAGCCCCGAAGAATCCCAGCACCACATCTCCACTATATAATCCAAACGCCCGTTGTGCCTATCACTCTGATAGCCCGGGCCATGATACGAATAATTGCTGGGCTTTGAGGAATAAAGTGCAAGATTTGATTGAAGCTAAAGAGATCGAGTTTGACGCTCCATAGAAACCCAATGTCATAATTGCCCCTATGCCCAAACATGGTCATGGAGTAAATGCGGTGGACGATGATTTGTTTGTGACCTCTGTGGAAGACATCTCTACTCCTTTGATGACAGTGAAGAAGAATATTTTGTTGGCCAGTTTATTTCCGGGTTGTGGCGAATGTTGCCACCTATGTTCAATTCTACCTGCTGGTTGCCATTTATTAAAGGCAGGTGTTCAATGCCTGATGGATAACAAAGAGATCATGTTCGAGAAGACTTTAATGCTGTTAGTTACAATTGAAGATGTTGCCATCATAACCATTTCCGCCAATTCTTCCAAGGCTTCCTCGAGAAAGCCCGTTAGGATTACATCTGTTCCAAGAATCGCTCCGTTGATCATTACTATTCCTGGTCCCATCCCTTACACTTCAGACAAGGCTGTCCCATGGCACTATGGTGCTGATGTGTATTACCATGGAGTTAAACAAGACTTTGGAAACGAAGAAGTTGATGCTGATATCGGTAATATTGTATGGTCTAGAAAAGTCACCAGAAGTGGAAGACTCTTTTCTCCTGATATTTCCCCTCCAATTGTTCAAAAACCTGTTGTCATTCCATCTGCCAATACATCAGCTACTGCTCCAATTCTTACTCCAGTTATCACTCCTGTCGCTGAGTCATCTGACACTCGGGGCAAAGAAGTTACAGGTGAGCCTGCCCGGACGGAGGCACCTAAGAAGATTGTTATAGAAGCCTCTAAGCAGGAGATAGAGTAAATTCTGAAGATTATCAAGAAGAGCGACTACAATGTAGTCGATCAGCTGGGGCAGACCCCATCAAAAATCTCCATGCTATCCTTGTTGTTGTGCTTTGAAGCCCATGCAAAGGCTTTAATTTCTTTCCTCAAAACTGCGCATGTGCCGCAGGAAACCTCTGCTGATCAATTCAAAGACTGTGTAGCTAGTTTGACTGCCGACGACAGGTTGGGTTTCTCAGATGAAGATCTGAATTCTAAAGGAAGAAATCACAACGATGCTCTGCACATCTCGATTGAGTGCAGGGGCACTACTCTGGCTCACGTGCTGGTGGATACTAGTTCTTCATTAAATGTTTTACCAAAGAAGGCATTAGACCGTCTGGACTGTGAAGGTTTGACTCTGAAGCCAAGTAATATTGTGGTTAGGGATTTCGATGGGTCAAAAAGGATGGTGCACGGGGAGGTGGATGTCCCTGTTAAAGTTGGCTCTCAGACTTTTGCATCTACTTTCTATGTGATGGATATCCGACCATCTTATTCTTGCTTGTTGGGTCGCCCTTGGATTCATAAAGCTGGGGCAGTAACTTCTACGCTCATCAGAAGCTGAAATATCCAGTAAAAGGGAAGACTGTTACAGTACAGGGTGATGAGGAGTACATGGTGAGTCATCTTAACTCCTTCCGGTATGTGTAGATGGATGGAGAGTTCATTGAAACCCCGTTTCAGAACTTTGAATAGTTCCCTCAGACTTTAGCGTCGACGGAAGTTGCTGCTGACAACCCTCCGATGAAGATGGCTTCCCTCAAGGATGCCAGGGCTGTTATTAATCAAGGTGGGTGTGCAAATTGGGGACAACTCCCTGACTTCACACACAAAACTGACAAGTTTGGTTTGGGCTTTACTGCAGAGGCTCAAAGGATTGTTCGGCGCACGCGGATTGGAACACCTCCTCTGCACATCATAAATCCAGGAGTGAATGCAATTGAAGATGATGAAGAAGAGTCAGATATCGACAGTTGGATTTACCCGACTACCAACGGTGGCTTAAACAATTGGACGGTGAAGGATTTCGTGCCCGTTTCTTTTATTACACAGTAATAGACTTTTGTTTTGAGATTTGTAACAGACAATTTGAAACTTTACATCCCGGCGCCTTGCCCGAGGCACCTTGGCTTTGTTTGTGAGGGCTTATTATTTGGAATTTTCATATATCATCAATAAAGCATTGGACGTTCTTGCATTACAAATTTTGCGCTCCTTGTTTTTCTTTTCTGTCTCTCGCTTTATTAAAATAGTTATACTCTTACACACACTCACATATCATAATGCAGATCCACATCCACTCTGGATCCCATTGATAACGACTATGCTACTGCCAGTTATGACTTCGAGAAACCGATCAACCAAGTTGAGGACGAAGGTGAGGATGATTGTGAGGTTCCTGGAGAACTTGCTAGATTGTTGCTACAGGAAGAGAGGGCCATACAGTCTCATGAAGAGCCAGTGGAATTAGTGAATTTGGGTACGGAGGAAGATAAGAAAGAGGTCAAGATAGGTGCAAATCTGGATCCTAGTGTTAAACAACGGTTGATACAGATGTTACACGACTACGTTAAGATATTCGACTGGTCTTATAAAGATATGCCTGGTTTAGACACAGATATTATGGTACACCTCCTACCAACCAAAGAAGACTGTCCTCCGGTAAAGCAGAAGGTTGGCCGTATGCGCCCTGAGATGTCTGAGAAAATCAAAGTTGAGGTCATGAAACAGTTTGACACTGGATTTCTAGCTGTTACTTCTTACCCGTAGTGGGTTGCCAACGTTTTCCCGGTGCCGAAGAAGGATGGTAAGGTACGTATGTGTATAGACTATAGAGATCTGAACAGGGCAAGCCCCAAGGATGATTTCCCTCTTCCTCACATCGATGTTTTGGTCGACAACACCGCACATCATAAGGTCTTTTCCTTTATGGATGGTTTTTCTGGTTACAATCAAATTAAAATGGCTCCCGAAGATATGGAGAAGACAACCTTCGTTACACAGTGGGGTACCTTCTGTTACAAGGTAATGTCGTTCGGGTTGAAGAATGTTGGGGCAACGTATCAACGCGCCGTGGTCGCTTTGTTCCATGACATGATTCACCATGAGATTGAGGTTTACGTTGATGACATGATTGCAAGGTCCCATACTGAAGAAGAAGAACTTTACCATATTCATAAACTGTTCGACAGGTTGAAGAAGTACAAGCTAAGGTTAAACCCGAACAAGTGCACCTTCGGGGTAAGGTCTGGTAAGCTGTTGGGTTTCGTCGTTAGTGATAAAGGTATTCAGGTGGATCCTGCAAAGGTGAAGGCTATACATGAGATGCCAGCTCCCCGAACAAAGAAGGAAGTTAGAGGCTTCTTGGGATGTCTGAATTACATTGCCCGATTCATTTCACATCTGACTGCTACTTGTGAGCCATTCCTCAAGTTGCTGAAGAAAGATCAAGTGGTAAAGTGGAATGATGAGTGTCAGGCCGCTTTCGAAAGGATTAAATAATATCTCCAAGAGCCACCAATTATGATGCCTCCAGTTGAAGGAAGACCTTTGATCTTATACTTTATCGTGCTGGATAATTCAATGGGGTGCGTGTTGGGGCAGCATGACGAGTCTGGCCGAAAAGAGCATGCAATTTACTACCTTATCAAAACGTTTACCGACTGTGAAACCCGATACTCACTGCTTGAGAAAACTTGTTGCGCTTTGGCATGGGCTACTCGCCGGCTGAGACAGTATATGCTGACTCACACTACCTTGTTGATATCAAAGATGGATCCAATCAAGTATATCTTCGAAAAGCCCGCCTAGTCCGGACGAATAGCAAAATGACAGATGATCTTAACTGAGTATGACATCCAATACATAACCCAAAAAGCAATCAAGGGAAGTGTGTTGGCCGATCATTTGGTGCATCAGGCCGTGGATGATTACCAATCTATGAATTTCGAGTACCCGGATGAGAACATCATGTTGGTGACCGACTGTGAAGAACCTGGACCGGATGAAGGACCTGAGGAAGGATACCGATGGTCTATGTATTTTGATGGAGCCTCAAACGCATTGGGTAATGGCATTGGCACCGTGATCATATCTCCTGAAGGCTATCATACTCAGTTCACCGCCCGATTATGTTTTAACTCCACCAACAATATGGCGGAGTATGAAGCATGCATCATGGGTCTTCGAGCAGCTATTGACCTGAGGATTAAGTTCTTGAGTGTGTTCGGAGATTCCGCTCTCGTGATTAGTCAGATCAAAGACGAGTGGGATACAAAACACCCAAATCTTATTCCTTACAAAGAGTATGTACTGACGTTGCTTCTGCACTTCGAGGGGATATCCTTTGAACATTTCCCCAGAGAGGAGAACCAGTTAGCGGACGCACTAGCTACCATGTCTTCTATGTTCAAAGTTAGGTGGGATAATGAAGCTCCCCGGATTACCATCGAGAGGTTGGACGAACCTGCACATTGCTGTGATATTGAGACCGAAGAGGTAGCAGATAAACCCTGGTTTCACGAGGTAAAAAGGTATCTTGAGGCTCAAGAATACCCCGAGGGTGCATCTGTTAATGATAAGAAGTTCTTGAGAAGGTTCGCAGCGAAGTTCTTCATCAGTAATGGTATCCTTTACAAGCGTAACCATGACTCAACCTTACTGCAATGTGTGGACAAGAGCGAGGCAGAAAAGATCATGGCAGAGTTACATGAAGGTACTTTCAGAACTCATTCCAGTGGACATACCATGGCAAAGAAAATCCTACGGGCAGGATATTATTGGTCTACTATGGAAGCCGATTGTTATTAGCATTCTCGGACCTGTCGTAAGTGCCAAGTCTATGCTGATAAGGTGCATGTACCTCCAGTTCCTCTGAATGTCTTGACAACTCCTTGACCTTTCGTAATGTGGGGCATCAATATGATTGGCGAGATCAGACCTACTGCGTTTAATGGGCATCATTTCATCCTGGTAGCAATTGATTATTTTACGAAATGGGTTGAGGCAGCTTCCTTTGCTACAATAACCAGGAACGTCGTGGTGCTGTTCATCCAACACAATCTGATATGTCGATATGGTGTACCAGAGAGGATCATTACGAACAATGGTACAAATCTCAACAATACGATGATCACCGAGCTCTGCAAATAGTTTAAGATACAGCATCACAACTCTTCTCCTTACCCACCAAAGATGAATGGGTCTGTTGAAGCGACTAATAAGAACATCAAGAAAATTGTGGAGAAGATGACGGTGACATATAAAGACTTTCATGAGATGTTACCATTCGCTCTTCATGGGTACCATACCTCAGCACGGACGTCAACAAGGGCAACACACTACTCTTTGGTGTATGGCATAGAGGCAGTCTTACCCATTGAGGTCCAGATACCCTCTCTTCGGATTATGAAGGATGCAGGTTTAAGCGAAGACGACTGGATCTAGACCCGACTTGACCAGCTGAATCTAATCGATGAAAAGAGACTTACTGCTATTTGTCATGGTCAGACGTATCAATAGTGAATGGTCAAGGCATTTAACAAGAAAGTCAGACGACAAGAGTATCAAGTCGGGGATCTAGTGATCAAACGCATCATACTTCCGCAAGGTGATCCCAGGGGAAAATGGACCCCTACTTATGAAGGGCCATTTGTGGTTAAGAATATTTTCTCAGGAGGAGCTATGATTCTAACCACCATGGATAGTGACGACCTTCCTCACCCCGTCAATGCAGACATAGTGAAAAAATACTACGCATAATCAAAGACCCGCTAGGTCGACTGGCCTAGGCAAAAATAAGGGCTTCCCGGCGAACCAAAAGGGTTCGGGAAAAAGTAAGGGATGAAAATGAAAAAATTGTACACCCGGCAAGTCGAAAACCTGAAAGGGCGGCTTGGGCAAAAAAGGGTATCCTGGTGGACTGAAAACCCGAAAGGGCGGTCCAGGAAAAAATTAGGGATCAAAGTGTAACACTATGTCTCATTGGATCATCTTGCAACCAGACTTCGGTATCGACTATCAAGCTCGAACGGCGCCGATCAATCTGATCTACATTCAACCAAGTAGCAAAGTGATGAGACACTCGAAGACATAAAGACAAAAGCAGAGTTGGAGCCCAGTGGGATTGTTCATATAGCTGTTTTTCTTTATTTTTCACAAATTGTATAAACTCTATCATTTCGGCGGTGTTCTCTTACTAGGACGTCAGCCTCTTGTACCAAACGCATATTACAGGCCAAACTTCGAAATCAATACAATTCATTGTTACAATAAATTTCAAAAAAAATTTTCTTTTCCTGTTTTTTTTTTTTTGCAAGAACGTCCAATGATTCATTTTTGATATATGCATTTGACAATAACTACTACTTATAAAAAAATGTACATGCGAAACAAAAGACGATTACCGGTAATTTCAGGAGCGGGGGCAAACAAAATGTCCAAACCTTACAGTTTCTCTATCCACCAGGTATAGGGGTAGACCCTGCTGAAGAATAAGACAGAAAGATACATACACTCCCCGCAGAGTTAAAAGGTATCCAAAACAATGGTGTTAGTTCTCCCCAAGCAGAGTTCATCTATCGCCAACAATGGAAGACCATCCCCAGTGGATTTTATTTCTTCCACAAACGGAAATTTTATCTCCAACAAAGTTCATCATCACCAGCAACGGTAATTCATCTATAGCCGAGATTTCTCCAAATCAGCAGGTCTTCTGACAAAGTATCTCTCTTCCCCACAGAGTCATTCTTTCACAAGTTTATTCTCCAGCAGAGTTATTCTCCTGCCAATATATTCTCAAATCATCTTCGGTCATTATCCTCAGCGAGCGAAACTTCTTTTGTCCTCCAGCAGCAGTTAAGGATTTATTTTCCCCAGCTAGAAAGCATTACAAAAACATCACATTTCCATACATCATGACATGCGCATACGCATCATACACCACAATCTCATTTATCTTGAGAACATCATTACTCGATACATGTCATACATCATGATATTACATACGACTAACCCTTACCTTTCAGGGAAAGATACAATCGAATCCTCACAAAGTTCAAGTTATAAAGCTCGGGTACGACCGGATAGCATCTTGAATCCTCCATCATATTGTGAAGCCCGGAAAATGACCGGATAACAATATCAGAATACCGCGAAGCCTGGATTACGACCAGATAGTGGTTTATCTCAGATTCAAGCTATGAAGCCTGGATTCGACCGGATAGTAGTTTAATCCCCAGCAAGTTATTGTGAAGCCTGGATTACGACCAGATAGCAATATAAAGACACCATGAAGCCTGGATTACGACCAGATAATGGTATATCATAAACACAAGCCGTGAAGCCCGGAGTCGACCGGATAGCCACTTAACAAAGTTATTGTGAAGCTTGGATTACGACCAGATAGCAATACAAGACGCCATGAAGCCTGGACTCGACCAGATAATGGTAGAAGACACTGTGAAGCCTGGATTACGACCAGATAGCAGCCAAGAATACTATGAAGTCTGGATTACGACCAGATAGTGGTATATCTTTAATTCAAGTTATGAAGCCCGAATTCGACTGAATAATACCTTGGTTTCCCCGAACACCATGAAGCCTGGATTTGACCAGATAATGGTATATTACATTGTGAAGCCTGGATTATGACCAGATAGTGGTACAAGACACTGTAAAGCTTGGATTTCGGCCAAATAGCAGTTTTACCTGGACAGCTATTAAGAAGCCCGGAGTCGACCCGATATTAGTATGTCCTAAAGTAAAGTTGAAGCCCGAATGCGACCGGATAACAACTTAATTCATTCTGAAGCCTGGAGTACGACCAGATAAGAATTGAGAAATTACGAAGCCCGGATTACGACCGGATAGCAAGTTTAATCTCACCTCCCCAGTAGATCATTGTGAAGCCTGGATTACGACCAAATAGCAGTTGATCTTATCACTATGAAGCCTGGATCACGACCAGATAATAGTTCACCTTCGCCTCTTCGACCAAGAGATTATTCCCCAGTAGAATAACAGAAGACTGAAGCTCCTAAAATTCAACTTTCCTCAAGACAGAGACCAATATTCCCCAGCGGAATCCTCCTCAACAACAGGTATACAAACTCTCGCTAAGGAATCTCTTATAAGATCGACACTACTTAGGATGGCATATTTAAGCCCATCTTCTGACTTCAACTTACAAATGGCATCTATAAGCCCATTTCTGACATCACATGACAGATATCACTGCATGCGAGTGCAAATTTATGGGCACTCTAATGTTTAATCATCTTCCACCTTCGGATCACGAAAGGCGGACAAGCCAATCTACATCCTCAGGTTTAAGAAGATTGAACAGGGGCAGCTGTTGTACCCCAAAATTTTCCCTCCCATATTTCTCAATACATTTCAAGTGAGGTCCTCAAATTGCTCAAGGAAGTTCAAGGGTTGACTAGACAAGCTCTCTCCTAAGACAGTCTACCTCAGAATTAGGGTTTCATGTTGCATCAAGATATGTGAGTCCAAAGGGTCTCAAATGCTCACCATTTCCCTAATAGGTTCTTAAGATCATCCATGTCAAGTTTCAAGCCCTGCATAGAAATTTTGCTCAGTCAATTGCTCAAAGGCCTGAAAATCGACTGTGCTAGGGCAAAAGTCAATTGTGGCCCACATACAGTCAAACTTCAAGATTTTTTGTCAACATCCTCATTTTGGAGTATTATTCATCATTTGATCAAGGTTTGATCATGATTCATCAAGGATTGCTCTTAATTCATCAAAACCCAAAAGTTTCTAAATTAGGGTTTTGCGAGACAAGTCAACTCAACTTTGACCAAGCATAACTTTCTCATACTTTATGAGAAATGAGCCATACAAATCTCATTTTTAAGAGGATGCAATTCCCTACAATTCATCTTCAGCTCCCAAGTTCAAAATATGCACTGACAAGAAGTTATGAATTTTGACATTATAAGTCACTTTGAAAAGTCAACAAAAACACCTTTTTTGTAAAAGCTTCATACATGAACATGGAAGACTCAATTGATATGAGAGTAAAAGAGTTGCTTAGAGGACATCTCAATATTTATAAAAAGTCCTAGAACACCTTCAAAGAGTCAAAATTGAGGAAGTTATGCATTGGTGAAATTGACCCTTTTTGCAAAATTACCAAAAGTCAAAAGTGCCTCAAATTGCAATTTTTGCTAAATGGGCCTAACTTTTTGCACTTGTTTTGAGTTGGCAGCATGGTCCACGAGCTCTAACTCTTCCCATTTGTCTTTATCCTATTTTTGTTATTTATTTTGATTTTTATTGCAATTAAATCAATTTAAATCAAAATAAATCATGGAAAAATCCAAATCATTGGAACCTCAAGATCTTGTGCATGTTCCAGGTCCTATATCCAGCTAGCAAGTGAATCAATTCGTGCAAGGCATAGGTGGGCACAAAAAGATTGGTTTTAGCCTATTTTTAGAAATATTTTCAAGTGAAGCAAATCAAGATCAAAAGCCATAATTGATAAAGATTGAGAACACTTTTGTAAACCTAATTCATTCCTCAGTATATAGGGTACAATTGCAGACCAAAATTACAAGGTTTGGAGGCGCACAAAGGAAGAACAAAACTTGAAATTTTTACCAAAAAGTGCTGACTTGAATTCACACTTCCAGACATTTTCAAGGTCCTCTAGCCATCTCATTCGATTCCTGGGATTGCAAGGAAGCTGTACCAATTAAGAATAAGCCTTTTCCTGCGCTAGAACTCACTATAAGTCAGCCACGACCATGGCTTTTTCTTGAAATTGAATTACATGATCCTGGCACTTATAGCATGAAATACTTACATATTATTCTTCCTTGAAGCATTTGCAAGCTATCTATAACATTTAATTGCATTTTTGTGGACTGAATCAAGATTTGCCACTATTAGGGTTTTTGGTCTCGTTTTAGGGTCTTTGTATACAGGTGAAATTGGCCCCCAAGAAGGGCACCATAATGCTCAGCAGGTCAAGACGGTTTGATTCGTGGCCTTAGACTTCATTTATCATGCCCATAGGAGATTTTGAAACAAGCCAGGGATATAGTGACGGATGTTGCTCGTAGGTAAAAGTCATTAACTTTTACCAACGGAGAGAGGACAGGGACGACTTGCGTGGCACCATGTTACTTGTCCATTGGAATTTTGGCACTTTTTTCTCAATAACCCACATCATTATGTATTATCATTTATTATTATTCTATATACAGATAAAATGTGCAGCGCAGTTGGTAAAGAGGTCAGTGGAGAAAGCCATGGGGCCTGGGTTCGAATCCCAAGTCCCCCCATTATTTCACATCATATTTCTTTAAGTGATCAGGCATATGCACAAATATGGAGACCGCCATTTACCCTCATCATCCAACCAACCAGATGTCCAAGAAGCCAGATCTGATGGCTATCATGTGGTGACCATCATACATCCCAGTCAACGCACAGCATGGGAACATGGGAGTCAACGTGGATCATTTTCTTTTGGTCCCAGAATTGCTTTTAACACACCTCTAAATTGTTATTTCTCAGGCCCATATTTCCTTTTCCTTTCTTTTTTATATTTCTTTATTTAATTTATTTAATTATTTTTACTAACACCAAATTAATTCTTTTTATCAAAAATTCCAAAAATAATATTTTCATCCAATTAGATTTAGAATTTATTTTTTATACAAATATTAATTTAATTAGTCTTTCTTCTAATTTTAGGGTGACTTTAATTATTTTCTAAATAAATTAAAAACAATTAGAAAATTAGGGTTTTAGTTTAATTTAAATTCTATTTTCTTTTTCTTAAAAATAACAAAATACAAAAATAGGTCATGTAATTTATTTTATTTAAATTTATTTTATTACTTATTTTGTATTTAATTTAAAAACCTTATTCTTTTTTCTTAAAAATAATCAAAACAACCAAAAATAATTTTTTCTTTTAATTAGGTTAGACGGGGTCAAAACCCTAATTTCCCTTCGTCTCTATTCGCATGCGCTTTATTTATTTTTACAATATTGATGTAATTGCTCACAAGTTGTAATAGATTAATTAGGACTTTTTTTCGTTCATTTATCATTCTTTTTTTTACGGGTTGTTTTTGGCTATGTAATTAATACCTAAAGCCTTGTAATAGCGTAGCTTTACTTTCTGCACTTTAAATTCCGCAAAATATGTTAGATGTATGAATAATAGGGATGCATGACAAGAATGTATGTAAACTTTAAAACAGTTAGCGAACCCTAAATGTGCAAAGATAAATAACTTGAAATTGAATCACTCGCACATGCGCACTCCTAGGGTATACTCCCACTTCGGTTGCCTTCGGTAAACGATCATTGAGTATATGGTATTTTAGTGGTCGCTCTTTTGTCTCAAAGATCAAAGTCGCCTCAAAAAGGTTGCGTCGGAATTGTTGCCTCGAATACGATCTTAAGACATTAGAGTTATTACTAAGACGTCCTAACATTGCTTTAGTGATCGTACGTCCCTTTTTGAATTGACCCTTTACAACTCCAACGATAGTGCTACCTACTCACTAATAGTAGGATAACGCTGTCTAAAGGAAACAAACATAGAACAATTCTTTTTTTGAGTAGGTAGATACTAGTAGGTACTTGCTCAAAACAAATTTTTCCACACCATACACTTTTCAAACAAAGTTTTCAAAAACACTTCGTAACACTCTTGAGGACTGATACAAGGGTTAAAACGAAGTAAAACAAAAAACATTTCAAAACACACAAACACGGAAGCAATTTTTTAAAATGATGAGCAAGTACCTAAGAGCCTGTTGAAAACTACGGATAGAAAGGGTGCTAATACCTTCCCTTTCTATAATCTACCCCCCGTACTCAAAATCTCGAAAAAGGATTTTTTTCTGTGCTTTTTTCCTTTCTGGTTGGATAAAATAAAAGTCGGTGGCGACTCTTGCTTACCGCGACATTTGAAAACAAAATAATGCAAACCAGTATTAACAGTCGATTCTGCCACCGTATCACAATGTGTTATGGTACAAGAAGTTTTTTCAAAATTGTCAAAGTTCCTCAAAGCATTCTCTTGATCTAGGAGCTAGGATTTTGAACTTCAAAGGAGTATATCTTGCTCACCTTTTTGTATTTTTGAGTGATTCCAAATACATATTTCTCTTCAAAGGGTTATCAACAAATCACTTCAAAAGTTTCAAGGAGTTGTCATGAGGAAGAGATTTAATAAAGAAGAAATATTACAAGTCCTCCAGATGAATCGTCAATTTTCAATGTGTGGCTTCAAATGATCATAACTTGGTCAATTTTTATCACCTTGTGCCCATTATTTTTCCATAATGATCTTGAAGGTGTGAAATTTATGCCTTCGTTTATGTGAAAAGTGAGAAAATGGATGAAAGTTGCCTTAAGGATGCAAAAGATTATAGGTCATTTCATTATTTTTTGCCAACTTCAACAATTCATTACTCTCTCAATTTTTAGAT
Organism: Vicia faba; assembly: GCA_948472305.1. Taxonomy (NCBI): domain Eukaryota; kingdom Viridiplantae; phylum Streptophyta; class Magnoliopsida; order Fabales; family Fabaceae; genus Vicia; species Vicia faba. The sequence goes on from OX451735.1 coordinate 111,142,539, forward strand.
ATTTTGAATGGTCCAAGTTTCAAAATGTCATTCAAGAGATCTACTTCATGCTATCTTTTTTGGTCAAGAGCAAATTCCAAGTGGAAGGCCATGTTAGGATGCAAGACATTATAGGTCATTTTTGAAGAAAAACTTGAAATATTTCTAAGTATGGAAAGTCAACTCTTTTTCTCCAACATTGACTCAACACAAGTTTCAGCTCAAGCATCCATTTGATTCCATTCTTTTTCCATTACAAAGCTTGTAACATCATCTTTCTAAAGCATCAAGAATCATGCCCTAACACCCGTTGAGCTGAGAATGCCATGCTTTTTAAATTGGTAACTTGAAATTGAAGTTTCATCACAAGTCAGATTTTGAAATCTTTGTTTTGGCTTCTAATCACAAGTTTTCCACGCGTTTTTCCTCTAAACATGTTTAGTGAACTTCCAGAATGGATTAGCACAACAAAATGCGTGTTTTGGATGAGTTTTGATCAAGTTTGAAGTCACACTTTTCTTGTTTGCAACTTCACACGATTTCCCTCCAAACTTCATCATTTCACACGCTTGAACATTCCATTTGATTCCCTATAAATAGAGGGCCATTCCCTATTCATTTTCCCAAGCTTGGATAGCCAGAATCACCCTGCCAAATTTGTTCCACAACTCAGAATTCAGTAACTTCAAAGTCCATTCTCAAGCCTTTTTCAATCCAATTTTTCCATCAATTCACCTTCCTTGATCTTCCCTGAAGCTAACCACATAATTACATTCAATAGGTAGATTCCTTCATTAATTCTTCAAGACTTTGATATCATTGTAATGCTCTCATTGCCCTTGTCTTCGTCTTGAAGAGACAAAGCGAACGACATAGGTCTAAGCTTCTGATTTTACAGTTTGAGAGACCTGCAAATCACGTTGGCTGGAGGTTGAAGATGACCTATGTGTCATCTTCCAACCAATGATGGCACGCCACTTGTTATTTTTTGAAAATCTGATTTATATTTGATTATGTACTTTATTCACTAATGACCATGATATGCACAGCGCGCCATATCCCTTGGATTTGATTACTAACACGTTTTAACTCTCATCCAATGGTCCACATATTTTTACTTTTATTTTCTTTTCTGATTTTTATATTTTAATTATTTTAAATTTCAAAAAATCATAGAAAATTCATTTTAAGTCCTAAAAATCTGGAAAAAATTTTGAAATTTTTTTTGATTATTCTCTTTCTGATTTTAATTTTTTTCACAATTTAATTTTGTGTTTTGGTATTTTTTATAAATTTACAATTTATTTGAATTGTTTTAAATCTTTAAAAATACTTTTATACATTTTTAAATTCTGAAAAAAATTATGGAGTGATCCAATGATATTGTGACAAATATTGGTGACCTTTTTTTCTTTTTGTTTATGAATTTACTATTTTTTATCATTTTTGGTTTATTTTACCCATTTCTTTTAATTTTTAAAAATAGTTTCTGATTTTAATAATTACCAAAAAAATTGTAAAATTATTTGAGTCTTTTTCTGATTTTTCTATGGTGTTACTTTTTATTTCTTGATTAATTTGAACATAGTTGATATTTTTCTCTTTATTTTCTATTTTTAAACATTATTTTAAAACCCTTTTGTATATATTAAAATGTAATATTATTTTGTGACTATTTTCTGGCTGATCTTGGGTTAAATTTTAGATCATGAACTTTATTAACATCATTGGATCCATGGTGTTGAGTTTAACTCCACAAAAATGGATGAATGATTTTAATAATAGTTTGATTAAATTTAATTCAAAAGTGGTTTGTATATTCTCTCTCATCCCTCTTCATCTCATCCCCTTCTTATTGCACTAAATTTTGTTGGAGCATGATCTCTATATCATATCTCAGAACAAATGGTGCATAGATTGCTATTGACCGGCCTCAAAATAAGTGTGACTTCTATATAAGTCCATTTACGATTGCTTAACATAGCGCTAAATTTTGTCCCGATTCGAATAAATGATCATTCGAAGCCCAAACTTATGTTTGCAAGCCCAAGTATGTTAATTTGATCTCTTTGATCTAATAACCTTGAGATTCATTGTGTGGAGGCTTTGGTTCTACCAATCCTCTAATGAATCTACAACACCTTTGGTAAACGTGGATCACTTAAACATTGTTGATCATTAAATGGCACTTATGAAAATTCCAAATGGATGATATACTTGACAAAAAGCAAATGCAACTTGTTGTGTGGAGGATTTGGTTCTACCAAGCCTCTAATGAGTTCCAAATACAAGCTTCAAGATGGTCATCCAACTAACCACTAATTATTTACTTGTTTTACTTTATACTTTTATTTTTTATGCTTTATGTACCATTTATTTTTAGCATTTACATTTCATGTCATTTTCATCTTTGCTCATTTAAGCATTTACTTTCTTGTCTTTTTTATTTTGCTCACTTGATATTTTCTTTTCCCTTTTAAGATACTTAATAATCAACATAAACCATAAAAGTCTTTAATGGTACTTGGACTTTTTGGTTACTATCCTTAGCATTATGGAGCATGGGTCTTTTTTCTTGGACTTAGGATTAGAAACCTTGACCTATCTTGGAGACCTTGTGATCTTATCTGTTTATTTTGTCTGGAGTTCTTGAGGTTTCCCTCAAGACATTGGGTTGCTTGTTTGTTTTTGTGTGCAGGTTTTTGTGATTATACCCTTTGTTTGCAATCCGGAATTCACCCGTATACAGCCGTTACTTTGCCCAATTTTTGTGAAGACTTAATACACTTGAAGTCTGGTTCTCTCAAGAGGTCTATTATTTTTTTTCCTGATTGGTTTCAATCCAAGGAATGGGAATTCTATCTTGGCTCATAATGTCAAGTATTGACTTCTTGTTGGTTAGATGGTTCTTATCCCTAGCTTTTACCTTATGCTTTAGGATAGTCCATTCTTCTCCTCCCATCTTCTTTAATTTCTAAAATCTTCTTCCTCCTTTTGAAAACTCTTCTTATTTTTAAACTTGAACCACTTTCATAATAAACTTGGACTTATGTCCATGCATTTTCAAAATATTTTCGTAAATGAACTACAATCGAATTAATAATACCTTGACATTTTTTGTGAGAATACTAAAAGTCAATCAATCTCATTTCAAACCATTTTTCCACTTTGGCTTTTATCTTTAAACTTTTCTCAAAAGATTGAACTCTTGTCAATCCTTGTAGTGATGCAAACAACTACACTTCTACAATATGTAGTGAAGAGAGATATTTTCCACTTGGGTGTTGAGTTAGGAATTGTTGATTTTAAGATCCAGGCCATATCCTCCACTTTGAGATGATGCAAATTTTCCTTTCTCATAATTGTGGGTAGTAGGTATATTTTCCACACGGACAATGACGATGATGTTTTATCTCATAAAATTAACCAACACATTTGTGTTTTAAAATTTTTAAAAGAGGAACTACGTGTACCCTGATCCCCTATTGCACGAAAAGGTTGTATGTAGGCACTACAGGTTCACAACCGCGGTGGGTGCAAAAATTACAAAAATAAATATATTTCTTTTCTCACCTCCACCATCCATTTTTATACAACATTTTTTATAGCCAAAATATACATATTTTACAAAGATACTTCTGCGTAGTACCGTATATGTTTAGGATGCTAATACCTTCCTTTTGCATAACCAACCCCCTTACCTTGAATATTTCCCCCTCTTTTTTGGTTATTCGCTCTTTTCCCATTCCTTTGGAAATAATAAAGCGCGGTGGCGATTTTTATTTTGATTATAAAGTCTAGTCAACCCAATGGCTTAGTCTTAAACATTTCTACCGCTACAAGTTTGAATGTAAAATCATGAAATTGATGTTGGAAATCATGTTTTGATGTTTGTATATGATGTTATATGTTAGATATAGGTTATAATTCATTTAATTGGTGAAAACTATGTGTTTGAATGGTATTTGGATTGATAAATTTGTATGGGGAAGAAGTTGTCCACAACATGATTTTTCTGCATTTCGTTGAGGCCGTTTAGCGTAGTATAGGGCGCTTAGCACGGTCTAGAATGAAAAACTTTTTATTTTCTGAAACTGCTCTGGATCATGTATCCTTATGATTTATATGAACTTTAATAATTTATTCGATGTGTTTTGGATTAGTTTTGGATGACTTTTGATGAGAAACATGATACTTGATGTTGGTATATGTAATTGTTTGGAATTGATGTTGATTGAAAATAATATGGGTTGGACTTGTTTGTGTAACACGGTGGGAGAACTGACTTGGTTTTGCGTTTTATTGCAAATGTTCCGGATAACAAGAGTCGCCACAAACTTTTCTTTTATCCAATAAGGAAAGGGTGAAAAAAACAGGAAAGACCTTTATTGATTTTAAGTTCGGGGGATAAGTTATGAAAAGGGAAGGTGTTAGCACCCTTTTCATCCGTAGTTATCTACGGGCTCTTAATTGCTTAGGTCATTTTAAATTTCTTTGTATGTTTTTTGAAAAGGTTTTGAAAATGCAGATGTAAGGCAGTCTGCTTTATAATAACCCTTGTATCAGTCCTCAAGAGTGTTTATAATGCGTTTGAAAGTAATTTATTTGAAAGTATGGGGTGTGAAAATCATTTTAGTTTGTAAGCAAGCAATTAAGAGTATCTTACCCACTTAAGGGTCTTTCAGTATCCTTTTACTTCTCTGTTAGGGATGGTACTATCCATACCATTAGTTGGTAGGTAGACCCATCCATTAGATGTGAAGGGACAAGTGTAGGGTCGTCGTTATGGTCATTGAAAGAAACATATAGGGATACCTTAGCAATTCGAAGGGACTGTCATCGTATGTTCGTAGAAAACATCGAGGGACAAGATCATTTCTCGTAGGAAACTTCGAGGGACATCGCAGGACTATGATCTGTATAATGACTTTAACTGAGGGTCTTTGCTAATGGCATCCCTATGTTCGAGGGACATGACCATTATTTTTTTTAAAGGAAACTGAGAGAGAGGCTACCTTAGAGATGTACGTGTGCAAATAATTCAGTTCAGTTATGTTTGTATTGAGAGTTGGGGTTATATAACGATTGATTTTAAATCTTTCCATACAAGCTTATTACTAACAGTTAAACATATACAGATATGCAAGGATAATATAGGTGCAGAAAGTAAAGTGCGGAAAAGTAAACCCTAATTAATTTATTACAAGGCTTTGGGGCAGATACAATAGTTTAAATTTGCAAGAAATAAAACTACAACTATTACAAAAAAAACTGTGCGACCTATACAATTACTCTAAGAAAGTAAAGGGGCAAATAAATAAGAAAATGTTAGAAAAGATGTTTTAAAGTCCTAAAATCTAAAGCGTTAGAAATTAATTGTTTTTGTGTATTTTTATAGAAATAATTTAAGTTAGTAATTAATAAAACCTAATTATTCTAATTAATTTTACAAATTAATAAAAAATACCTAAAATCTAATTAAATGAAAAAAGTTAATTAAGAAAACCTAAAAGACAATTTTTTTTTATTTTATGTAATATTCTGATTTTTATATATTTTGATTTTAATTGTAAAAAAATAATTAGTGGAAATGGAGTTTCAAATAGAGAATCTGATTGTGCTGTAGCCATGGTAACTCATCATCCTTGCGTTAAAGTTTGCATTTTCTTATTCAAACATGTTCTAAACAACATGATGAACTCATTTGTGCACACGAAATTAGTTAAGTATGCATAGATTAAAAGATTTGAATTCAACATAATTACCGAAACCGGTAGGCTTGTGTAAGTTATTCCAGACGTGAATAGATTTGTTTCTAGACTTGGTGAGATTCATGGGAGCTTCAGGAACACGATTTGAGGCTTGGTTTTGATTGAGAGTGGCTGGAAATTTTGATACGAGTTTGCACCTTTCTTTGAAAATTTGTGATTTTGAAACCTTGCTTCTATGGCAGCCACCTTGTTCTGTTTTGCACTTGAGTGTTGCATGTATTAATAGAGGAATGAAATGGATAAAAACAAGGCAAGGATCTTGTATCATTATGTCACAATTCATTGCAAATAAAACACGTTGGAATCTTTCCAAAATTATTTTAAAATCATTCCAAACTTGAAGATTCTTATTCCCAACATGTTTTCACGGTTTTTGCAAGCTCTTATAAGGTCTTGGCCCTTCTAGAAGATATCCAATGAAGCCTACACGCCCTTTGGTCCATCAACTTATATTTTATTTGATTTATTTTGACTTAATTTGAGTAAAATTAAAATAAATAAAATAACAAATCAAAGTAATGTATAAATGGACTTAGAGGTCCTCTAACATGTTATAAACGTGTTTAAACCTCAAAATTTAGGCCCATTAATCCAAATGTTCAAGATTGCTCAAATGAAGTTCCACGCATTTTTCTCAAAATTTTCCAACTTGCACAAACCATGTCACACTCAACTTTTATCTTTTGAAGGTGATATTGAACTTTTTGGAAAGCTTAAGATGCCCTATACAATCCCTATGTTGATTAGTTTTGTATTTGATGAATATATCTTGATGTAAGTTGCCTTGACAAAACATGTCTTTTTGTTGACTTTTGAAATGACCTATAATGTATTGGCTCATATCTCTCAAATGATGCACTTTTGGATTTGAGCTTAGAGATCCAAAGTTATAGAGAATTGTATTTCCTTCAAAATGAGCTTTGGTTGGGGAAAAACTTATGAAGCATGTGAAAGTTATGCTTGGTCAAAGTTCAGTTGACTTCTCCAAAGGAAGCCCTAATTTGGAAACTATTGACTTTTGATTATTTAAGCGATTTTATTGAGGAATCATGATCAACCCTTGATCAAATTATGGATGTTACTTCAAATGTTGATGTTGACCAAAAATCTTGAAGTTTGACTGCATGTTGACCATAATTGACTTTTTACTCGATGAAGTTGATTTTCCATCATCTTAGCAATTGACTGAGAAAACTTGTGGTGCAAGGCTTGAAACTTGACATGAGCATTCTTAGGGACATTTTAAGAGTCATGAAAACCATTTTAGGCATCAGATTTCCAATTTACTTTGAGAAAAACAAAACCCTAGTTGTAGGCTGATTGCTTAGGAGAAGACTTGTCTGATCAATTCCTTGAGTAATCTTGAGCAATTGAGAACCCTAGGAAGATGAGGAGACCTATTGAAATAATTTGATTTGAAAATGAGAGGGAAATGTTTTGGGTAAAACAGCTGCCCCTGTTCAATCTTCTTAAACTTGAAGAGTTATATTAGCATGCTCGCCATTCGTGACTTGAAGGTAGAAGATGATTGAACACTTAAGTGCCTTGAAATTTTCACTCGCTTGTGCATGAATTAACAATGGTTATTGATTATACCTGGAATGGGCTTTAATATTCCATTTGGAGAGTGACAGGATATTGTCAAAGATGGACTTATAGATGCCATCCAGAGTAACTTTTGATAGGAATATCAGAATGAGTCTACGCATGACTTTGTCTGAATGATGTACCAGAATGAGTCTATGTCCGACTTTATCTAGAAGACATATTTAGAATGATTCTACAACCGAATTTATCCAAAAGAGTTTCAGAGGGAATCTACTCTTTATTTCATATGAATGATGTACTAGAAGATGTCTACGCCCGACTTCATCTAGAAGAGATATTGGAAGGATTCTACGCCTGACTTTTTTTCTAAAAGAGTATCAGAAGAAATTTACGCCTGATTTTCTCTAAATGATATACTAGAATGAGTCTACGCCCGACTTTGTCTAGAAGAGATATTGGAAGGAGTTTATGCCTGACTTTTTTCCCCAAAAGAGTATTAGAAGGAAATATACGCCTGACTTCATCTGAATGATGTACTAGAAGATTCCTATACCCGACTTCATCTAGAAGAGATAATAGAATGAATCTACGCCTGAACTTGTCCAAAAGAAATATCAGAAGGAAATCTTCGCCTGACTTCATCTGAATGATATACTAGAATGAGTCTACGCCCGACTTTGTCTAGAAGAGATATTGGAAGGAGTGTATGCCTGACTTTTTCCAAAAGAGTTTCAGAAAGAAAACTACTCTTGACTTCATCTAAATGATGCACTAGAATGACTCTATGCCCGACTTTGTCTAGAAGATGCGTTTGGAATGAGTCTACGCCCGACTTTGTCTAAAAGAATATCAGAAGGAAATCTATGCTTGATTTCATCTAGAAGATGTCCACGCCCAACTTTATCTAGAATAGATATTGGAAGGAGTTTACGCCTGACTTTTTCCAAAAGAGCATCAGAATGGATCTACGCTTGATTTCATTTGAATGATGCACTAGAAGCTGTCTACGCCCGACTTCATCTAGAAGAGGTATTGGAAGGAGTCTAAGCTTTACTTTTCCCAAAATAGTTTCAAAAGAAAATCTACACCTGACTTCATCTGAATGATCCACTAGAATGAGTCTATGCCCGACTTTGTCTAGGAGATACATTTGGAATGAGTCTACGCCCAACTTTGTCCAAAAGAGCATTAGAAAGAATCTACACCCGATTATATGAAAATGTTGGTTGTGTAGATAGTCGCTTCTTCCAGTTTCGGGAATTGATCTACAACATGTCTGTAAATTGTTGATAATATTCGTCTGTTTGTGGATTTAACTTGAAAATACAAAGTTAGATTTATGCAATGTCATGATGTATGTATTACGTAATGATGCTCTCAAGATAAATGAGAATGTTATATGCGTCTTGGTATGCATATGTTATAATGTATTAAGAAATTATGTATTGATACAATGTGTCGTTGAAGCGTATCGGAAGCTCCTTGTAACAACTTTGGTTGAGGAAATAAACCCCTGAATGTTGCTGGGGATAAAGAGAGTGATTCTTCAACTTTTCCTAGGGATAATTTGCTGGAATAATTTTGCTAGGAATTCCTGCATTTTGAAGATACTCCACTCGGGATCTTCGACTTCTTCTTGAGGATAAATACATTTAAAGAGAGTCGGTCTTTCGCCGTTCTTTTTGTTGGAGGATTTGATTCTTAAGTACCCTGACTGGGGATAAAAGCGATGGATATCCCTCCAGTGTACCATTTGTACAGGTTTTAGATACTGTAGCAACTCTTCTGGGGATAGCCATTTTGATTAAACCATGTTGGAAAAGAGAATCTTCTTAGGGATTTCATGGTGTTGGATAAATAAACTCCACTGGGGAAAGAAATTTCTATAAACTGTGTTAAGGAAATAATTTTTGTCGGGGATTTGTATTTCATAGGTTGTGTTAAGGATTTTTTTCACCATATATTGGGGGAAATGTTCAGATCTTCCTATCTGCTGGGGAAACTCTTGGGAAAGATGGTCCTGCCAAGCTGTCGATCAGAGATATGGAAATGAAGTGTTGGAAGATGCCCCAGTTTTGGTCTAACTTACATATTTAGGCTTATTGGGGAATGTATCTCTGTTGAAGATGAGCTTGTGCAGATAGCTCTGTAGAGATAATTCTGTGGAAACTGCTCTGCGGGGATTTATGGATGACTTGAACAGTATCTCAACTTCTAGAGCCCTTGGTAAATGATGATAAGGGTAATAAGTCTTCTAATGATAGACTAATGATGATATAACATGACATAGTCGTACGCTTTAATCCCTAACTTTTGCCTAGACCTCCTTTTCAGGTTTTCAGTCCACCGGGATACCTATTTTTGCCCAAGCCACCTTTTCAGGTTTTCGACTTGCCGCGTGTACAATTTTTTATATATCCATAATTTTTTCCCGAACCCTTTTGGTTCACTGGGATACCCTTATTTTTTCCTTGGCCTGTCGACCTATCGGGTCTCTTTTATGCATAGTATTTTTTTTACTATATCTGCATTTACAGTGTGCGGAGAATTTTCACTTTAAGTGTTGTAGCATGCCAGAGAATGTTGTCTTGATCGTACGTGGCCCTTTGTTGTAACTCATGTTCAATACCCCGAGTGATTCAGATGGAGGTCTGCCCCTGGCTATTCGATAATTTTGAGAGATTACTTAAATCTTGACTTTACTGCCCCCAAATCAGTTAGACACCATGTCATGCCCCTTGATTGTGAAAGGCCTGTTACTAGAAATGTATTTCCATTTGAGGTGATCCTGTTCATTGAGAGGATTTCCGTTCGTTGAATATTAGTTGTGCGAATTTCTCTACTGTCGAACAATTATTCATATGCAAACAACGGTATTATAAATGCAAACTTATTTTTGTCTTGAAGTTTTGAAAATTCATTTTTAGTAAAAATAGAATTTTGAAAAAATATGAATTCAAATCAGGTTTATAGTAAGCCTTATAGGAGTCAGGATACCTTTTATAACAATATGCTTTCGAACTAACCTATGCTTCAGTTAGGACTTTTAAGGGTTGTAACGTGGCCTGATTCACATTTTAATAAGCAAAGTAAAAAAAGGCTCAAAATTTATTTGTTCCCAATTTGTTCTCCGTGATGCTCTTCAGCCCTATACTCAATTAATTATGAATTTAGATTCTAATTGCGTCTAGAATGATATTTTAGTGATGGTCCAGATACTGGAAGTTTATTTGAGAAGGTAGTCATTTTTTGTAACATTTTTTTCTTTTGTTGAGTGTTTGTAGCGACCTCTTTTGTTTCTTCTATGATTACAGTCATCGGGATGCCCCCATTTTTTTCCTAAGTTTCCTTCATAGGTTTTGACTTAGCGGGCTTTTCTTTTGAGAGATAATGACTACCTGTTTTACGGGGAATCATCATCGTCTTTTGATTTGGAAGGACGTCTTCGATACATTTTTTGTGTACGAAGTTAAAGCTTGCGACTGAATGTGCATTTGAATTAACTGAGAAACTATCCTGCCCAAGGTTATGATTAAAGGTTTCAATTTGTGTGAAAAAGAAAACTCCTACTTCTTAAGCTCAAAGGAGTTGACTACATATTATCTTCCTTATAACTCCAATGTTTAGGATTTGAAACAACGCCTGTACATTGTCACCAAGGTCTGTTCAAAAGCATACTGCAGAGATTATGGTATAGTTTTCACCATCCTCCCTCTAAAGGCTTATAGCTTTTAATCGAGAGTTGAATATCATAAAATAAAGTAAGAAAGTAGTTTAAATATAGTGAAAACAAATTAATTCAAGACAAACATGTGCAATGCATTAATGGGAAATCCAAAGTTTGACATGACAGTAATTGTTTGAACAAACAAAGAAATTACAAATAAAAATTCAAATGAAGAAGCTTATGTCGTTGGCAATAGGGGAAATCCAGTTATTCAGGTTGTTGCTGCTATCGACATCTTCCACAACATTAATCTGATCCTAATTATGATTTGGCATGGGAGAGGTGATCACTTTAGGAGTATTAGGAGGATTGAATTCAATCTCCTTAGCATCAATCATATTTTTAATCTTGTATTTCAGCGCCGAAAATTCGTTAGTATCATGCCCATGACTGTCGGAATGATAGGCACACCTTGCATCAGGATTGCAGTTAGGAGATGAAGTTTTGGGGTTTGGATGATAATCTATAAACGTAACCAGATTCATCTTCAACATGTGTTTCAATTCTTGAGATAAAGGCAAGTTGATTTTGGTAAACTATCTCTTGGGCTCGTCTTGCCTTTGCTGATTACCCCGTTGTTATTGTCACACTAGTGCAGGATTAGAGATCACAACTGCCCCCACAAATTGATTGTGGTTACTCTTATTACGGTCCTTCTGGCCATACACAAAATTAGACTCTTTCTTCCCATTGTATGGCTTCTTATGAGTATCGGAATATGTAGCCACTTGGATTTTACCGTTTCTGATTCCATTCTCAACATATTCCCCGTTAATATCAGCTCAGTGAAACCGGCTGAAGAACTTCCAAGTAGGTGGTTATAGAAAGTACCTATCAGCGTGCTCATGAACATGTCAACCAATTCTCTTTCAGCTAAAGGAGGTTGAAACCTGCCTGTAAGGTCTCTCCATTTCTAGGCGTACTCTTTGAAGTTTTCATCAGAACCCATGGACATACTCTGTAGTTACATGCGGGTTGGTGCGAGATCAACATTATACTTGTACTGCTTGTAGAAAGCAGCAACCAAATCTTCCCATGTATGAATATTAGTCTCTTCCAGTTGATAGAACCATTCGAAATGTGTTCCCGACAAGCTTTCTTGAAAGAAGTGTACCCATAACTTTCTGTCAGTGCTATGGGGTTGGATATTCCGAACATAAGACCTTAAATGAAGTTTTGGAAAGGAAACACCATCATACTTTGCAAAAGTAGGGACCTTGAATTTGTGGGGGATAACAACACCCGAGACCAATCTCAGCTCTTCAAAATCCAATCTAGTCACTCTCTAGATCTCCATAGCGTTGAGACAATCTTCCAGTTTATATTACCTTTCATTAGTGGGAGGATATTGTTCCGCAGAATAGTCTTCTTGCTCTTCAGTAGAACCCTAGTTGTTATTCTTCTCAGCCTTCATACTTTTATCATCTTCCTCTTGGTCATCATTTTCATATTCAAACTCCAAAGCTCGCTTGACCGGACCTTTGAGCCTCCTACCCGTGTTGAGGATGCCAACTGGTTTCTTTATTTTCTCCTCCCTCTCTTTAGTGATGAGGGCCTTCAGCTCTTTCTGCCCCTTGGCTAGATTCAGGAACATTTGCTGAAATTGAGCGTTATGAGCTTGGAGTTCTTTCAGTCTTTTCTAGAGCCATCTTTTACTGAAATAAACAGTAAGAAGATGAGAAAACATGTTTGTGAGGAAAACATGTAATGTATGACATTCATGATATGTAAATGTAATGTTTTCAAGGACCTTATGAGATTTAAATTTGTTAACCAAAAGGAAACAGAAATAATATTTTTATTAGTAAGTTCATGTGAATACAAAATGTTATAAAGGAATAATATAAAAACTCCTAAAGCTTTAAGTTTCTCATGGACGCATCCTCTTTGTGTTGACATATGCGTTAAGACTCTGCTCCTCGTGAAGTTGTGTCGTCAGCTCCAACACTTTCTTCTCACTTGCATAGAATTGAGTCTCAAAGGTGTCACATTCTTCCTTGAGTTAAATCCATAACTTTTGTAATTCTTCAAGGTCAGTAGGCATGTCTGGATGAAGGATGGTGTGACGAACGTCTCCTTTGACAGCAGGCTCCATGATTACTGATAGGACAGTAGGGTATGGCATCATAAGGTGTTGAGCACGAGCTCATACCCATTTGAGATAGGGCTCCATAGGGATGGAGTTCTTATGCCCCAAAATCCTACTATCAATCTTATTGACCATACCTCAAGCACGAATACATCTTTGTCGGTAACCTTAAAGATCGTTGTCATATTCGAGCATAACCAAACTAACGTAAAGCTACAAAAGTTTTTTAAGTAATGAACCCCCCCCCCCATTATGCCCAAGAGTGGCACATTAGGGAACTCTCCACAGCGGTCAATAATAATGATGTCTTCCTGGGATCGAGAACACCAATAAATGTCTGAATGAGAGAGTGACATTATCCTTTAAGACCACCTCAAACCTTGTCCATTATTTATTATCGAGCCGGGAAGGTGCGAAATAAACCACCTGGATAGCAAAGGTATACAACACATGAGAGTTCCTCGCTTCCTCATGGTACGAGTGTGAAGAGAATACAGAATATCTCCGAGCAAAGTAGGCACAGGATTATGAGTGAGGAATATCTTGATGGCGTTTACATCTATAAGTTGGTCTGAATTGGGGATTAGTAGCAAACCATATATTAGTAAAGCCAAAACATCCTCGAAAGCATGAAAACTCATGGCATCTAGAAACAATTTACCTTTCTCCATCAGAAATTTGGCAAGGAGACCTTTAACCTCACTCTTGGTTTCCCAACTAGATGCAATGTCAGACGGTTTCTTGTTCAGGGCTGTGGCAATATCTTCAGGTCTTAGATCTTTCTCTAAACAAGTGAAGGGTATTTGATCCATTATAGGCACCCTAAGTAACTTAGAGAACTCTTCCATTATGGACACCAACTGATAATTAGGGAAAGTAAAGCAATGGTGTTTAGGATCGAAGATTGGAATAAAACGCTTATCATGCCTTCTTCAAAACCGGAGATAACCAAGTTGAGAAAATGACCATGTCTTTTTTTAACTAAGAGCTTTTGGGAACCTTTGAGACCAATTATTTGAGTTTGGAAGGTATTCCCATGAAGTTGATCCGGATTTTATTTTTGCGAGCGGAGGTCATAGCCTCCAAAACCATAACAAAGATAAATCTCTTGGTCCTTGAAATGGTCAGTGAAAAAGATATATTTATGATATTATGATGTTATGTTGTTATGCTTAAACAAGATAGCAACAAGGTAGCAAGCACAAACAAGTCACACAAAAGGCCTTAGGTTTAAAGGCTTGCATGAGGTTCATAGGTAAGTACCCTCTTGAAGTTTAGTTGTCTCAACCTGTCCTAAGAATAGTAACCGGGTTCTAGGAGTCTCATATCACTGATATTTCTCTAAAGCATTGTTTCAACATAGCAATTGAGTTGCCACTGAAATATCCCGAGAGTCGGATATCAATGAGTGTAGCATCGAGTATCAACTAACTTTGGACTGCACCAAAGCCAGCCATCTCACTACTTTCTAATGGCTAAGTTGGGTCAATTAAGGTTCTAAAGGTCAATTAGTGCTTATGACACCACACGGCAGCCTAGTGTTATCCTCGACTGACTCAAGGAACACTAGTGCAAACTAATATGTTGCACTAACGTAGCTATCACTTAAACCATATCGGTCTATATCGTACAGTTTCCATGATTTATTTCTACTTGCCTAAAATGTCCCCAGATCTGGGTATTGGATCTTTGCAAGAAATAAACCCAAGAAACCCCAAATATAAAGCATATAAAGCAAACAAGGGAAGAATTTAAAGTGATCCTAAGCTCTAAGGTAACCCCTATTTTTTATAAGTATTCCCAGAAGAGTCGCCAGTTCTATAACACAATGGGAGAACTAACTTGGTTTTGCGTTTTATCGCAAATGTTGTGGATAGCAAGAGTCGTCATCGACTTTTCTTTTATATAATAAGGAAATGGGGAAAAGAACAGGAAATAACTTTATTGATTTTGAGTTCGAGGAGTAAGTTATGAAAAGGGAAGTTGTTAGAAACCTTTTCATCTGTAGTTATCTACGGGCTCTTAATTGCTTAGCTCACTTTAAATTTAATTGTATGTGTTTTGAAAAGGATTTTAAAACTTCAATGTAAGGCCTTCTGCTTTATAATAACCCTTGTATCAGTCCTCAAGAGTGTTTATAATACGTTTGAAAGTAATTGTTTTGAAAGTGTGGGGTGTGAAAATAATTTTTGTTTGTGAGCAAGCAATTAAGAGTATCTTACCCACTGAAGGGTCTTTTGTTATCCTTTTCCTTCTCTGTTAGGGATGGTACTATCCATACCATTAGTTGGTAGGTAGCCTAATCCATTGGATGTGAAGGGACATGCGTAGGGTCATCGTTATGGTCATTAAAGGAAACATATAGGTATACCTTAGTGTTGTACCCCAAAATTTTCCCTCTCATTTTACTCAATACATGCCCATTGAGGTCTTCAATTGGCTCAAGGTTGCCCAAGAGTGGACCAGACAACCTCTCTCCTAAGGAAGTATACCTCAAATTAGGGTTTCCATTTTCATCAAGATGGGTGAACCACAAAGGCCTCATATGCTCTCCATGGTCTTAATATGTCCCAAGATCATCCATGTCAAGTTTCATGCCTTGCACAAGAAGTTTGCTCAATCAACTGCTCAGAGGCTTGAGAATCGACTGTATTAGGTCAAAAGTCAATTGTGGCCCACATACAGTCAAACTTCAAGATTTTTGGTCAACATCCACATTTTGAAGTGACTTTCATCATTTGATGAAGGGTTGATCATGATTCCTGAAAGAATGCTCCAAATCCATCAAAACCCAAAAGTTGCTAAATTAGGGTTTCTTAGTAAAAGTCAACCAAACTTTGACCAAGCATAACTTCCACATGCTACATCAGAAATTTTCCATCCAAAGCTCATTTTGAAGAGGATACAATTCCATACAATTCATCTTCAGCCCACAAGTTCAAAATATGCACCAACAAAAAGATATGAATTTCTACATTATGGGTCCTTTTGAAAAGTCAACAAAAGCACCTTTTGGGGTCAAAGCTTCTTACATGAACATGGAAGACTCAATTGAGATGAGACAAAAATGGTTGCTTAGGGGACATCCTAAGCTTTCTAAAAAGTCCAAGAACACCTCTCTAGGTTTAAAATTGGAAGATATATGCTTTGTCAAACTTGACCCTTTTTGCAAAATTACCAAAAGTCAAATTTGCTCAAAAATGCATTTTTTTGCTAAATGGGCCTAACTTTTTGTGTTTGCACCTCACTTATAATGTGGTCCATGACTCAAATATTCATCCACACATTATTTGCTTCATTTTTCAATTTATTTTTATTTTTTTAAATAAAAATAGAATTAAATCAAGTAATTGATGAATAATAGCAAAGATATGATTTGATTTGGTTTTTGGACAGGTTGGCAATCAAAATATGTTTAATTATCAAGGCCAAAACGAATCAAGCATAATTGATACAAAAAAGGGATGATTTGGCAAAATAGCAAGTTTGCATATGGCTAAAGAATCAAATCAAATCTCATCAAAACTTCTAGATTCAATCTGTTTTGCAACCCTAATTCATTGAGGGATATATAATGAACAAGAACAAAGCAAAAAATAAGGGTTGCGGTCGTGTTAAAGGCCAAAACAAACTTCAAAACATTCAAAGAAAAGTATGAATCGGTTTTCACTCGACATGCCATCTCAAGTCATCCTAGCACTGCCAATCAATTGTTGGACGTCTCAGGAAGCCATCCCAATCAATTGCAAGCCGCCCCAAGTCCAAAATCATCGTGTAGCAGTCACACGATTGCAAAAAATTTCAGAAACGATTATCATAATTCCTACATCATTAGCATGTTTAAGTTATATATTTGTAATCCTCATCATGTTTGCAAACTGACTGAATGATTTAATTTCATTTTTAAAGCCTATACGTGCCTTTGACATTGTTAGGGTTTGGGTGTGCAGTTTAGGGCTTTTGGCTACAGGAAAAATTAGACCATAAGATGGATACTGGGATGACCGGGACATCATGACCGGTCGAACCATGGTGTTCAATTCCATTTATATTGTGTCTCGTGAATTTTTGAATTACACAAGTCTTTAGCCATGGAAGCTGACTGTAGGTAAAGGTGTGAAGATCTAAAACGACGGATGAGGAAGAAGAAGATAACGTGTCCAAGCATCAGTGGACCATTTGAAAGCTGGCGCATTTTTTTGTTTATTCATTACTCCATTTATTTATTATATAACATATTTTGTTTTCCTTATACTAATAACAAAAGCGCGTAGCATAGTTGGCAATGAGGCATTGGTATTGATCATAAGGACCTGGATTCAATCCCAGGTCCCAGCGCTTCCTTTATATTATTTTCATTCAACCGATCCAGCACATTATTCTTCCTGGTGACCATCATGCACCCTTGCATCCAACCGTTTGATCAAGCATGATATCAGATCAAACACTCCAGTAGTAAGGGCCTATGGTACACGTTCAAGTCAACGCTACACATAATCCAATTTTGACTGGGCTGGGAGCATTTTGGGCCTTAGAAAATTCAGATTGGCACCTCCCCCCCCCCCCCCCCCAGATTTTCTATTCAACACAATTTGCATTTTCTATTCTTTTTTTCTTTTTAATTTTATTAATTAATTTATTTTATTTTAATTAATTAACCCAAAATTATTATTTTTCTATAAAATCAAAAAAATCACAAAATACATAAAATCCTTTTTTTAAATAAAAATATTATATTTCTTAATTAATTTATTTTAATTAATTTAAGGAAATTTAATCTCTTTTTATAATTAAAAATAACTAGACCTAGGATTTAATTTGTACATAATTTAATTAATTCTCTTTAAAAATACACCAAAATCTTTTTTTTCATTAAAATATTTATTTAGGTTAATTAGGTTAGCTTAAGTACTCTTTTTCATAATTAAAAAATAATTAGAATTAGGGTTTTGTTGTACATAATTTATCTAATTCTTTTCTCAAAAAAATAACTTAATCATTCTTGTAATTAGATTTTAGGGTTCTCAATTTCCCTCGTATTTGATTTACCACGCGCATTTTTATTTGTTTGATTATTATTCTAACTGTTTCGAGCTTGTAATAGTTTTAATTAGGGTTTTAAATTCCACACTTTTATTTCCCGTCAAGACAATTATGTAACTGTCAAAGCCTTGTAATAGCTAGGTTTATTTTCTTGCACTTTTAAGTTCCTGCAAATATTTAACTGCCTAGATGTATGCTAATAGGATTGTATGGCAAGAATGTCTGGATATTTAAAATGGTAGATCACCTAATGTGCAAAGATTAAATAACTGAAACAACTCATATGCACATATTCACTCCTAGGCTTTACCTCACTTAGGTTGCCTTCGGTAAACAATCATTAAGCATAGGATATTTTAGTGGTTGCCCTCCAGTCTAAAAGATCAAAGTATCCCATTCGAATGTTGCCTCAGAAATGTTGCCTCGGAAATGTTGCCTCGAAAAGATCTTAAGACTCTAGGGTTACTACTAATGTTTTCTAACTATTGCTTTAGTGATTGTACTTGTCCCTTTCGAATGTCCCTTACAACTCCAACAACCGTGCTACCTACTCCTTAATAGTAGGATAGTGCTGTCTAAAGGAAATAGAGTGAACAATCTTTTTTCGAGTAGGTAGAATCTGAAGTACTTGCTCAATAAAAACTTTTCACATAAACACCTTTCAAAACAAACTTCGTCACACTCTTGAGGACTGATACAAGGGTTATCACGAAGTAAAACATTTTCAAGACAAACACACACAAGCAATTTCAAAATGAGCAAGTACCTAAGAGCCCGTAGATAACTACGGATAGAAAGCGTGCTAACACCTTCCATTTCTATAATCTATCCCCCGTACTCAGAAACATCTCGAAAAAGGTTTTTTCTGTTCTTTTTCCTTTTCCTTTGTTGGATGAAATAAAAGTCGGTGGTGACTCTTGCTTACCGCGGCATTTTGCGAATAGAAAATGCAAAATGCAAACCAGTAATAACAGTCGGTTCTACCACCGTATCACAGAACTGGAAACTGTGTTGGGGAAATAAAAAGTGGGGTATACCTTAGGATCTAGGTCATTAAATTTCTTCTCTTGATTTTCTTAATTTCTTTACTTTTGAGGGTTTGTTTGGGGTTACTATAGATCCTACACCCGGATCTAGGGGCACTCATTAGGTAAGCAACAATAGATCGTGGAGACTGTACGGCGTAGACCGATATGGTTTAAGCGATGGCTGTGTTGGTGTGGCACTTTGGTTGGTACCAGTATCCTTCGTGGGGAAACAAGGAGAATACGAGGGCCTCCGTGTGGTGTCGTGAAGCACTAACGGATCTTAGAACCTTAGTTGAACAAACTTGGCCATTAGAAAGTAGTGAGATAGCCGGCCTCGGTGTAGAGCTGAGGATTGGTTGATACTCGATTATACACTCATTGAGATTAGACTTTCGGGATATTTCGGCCGCAAGAAATGATTGCTTGAGCTAAGACAATTCCCGATAAAGGATGGTCAGTGATATTGAGATCCTCTAGAACCCAGTTACTTTTTAAGATAGGTTTGAAACCAACTAAACTTCAAGAGGGTATTACCTTTGACCTCATGCAAGCCTTAAGCCTAAGGACTTTGTATGATTTGACTGTTCTTGCTATACCTATGTTTGTTATACTTGTGTTATCATGACATCATGCATCATAACATAGAATCCATTCTTATTGCACTAACCATTTCAAAGACCAGGGGGATTTATCTTTGTTCTGTTTTGTAGATCATGGCTTTCGTTCATAGAAACACTATCTGAATCAGCTTTGTGAAGATACCTTTATAACTCAAAGAGCTAGCATCGAGGGTTTCTGAAACTTCTGCGTTCACCAAGGGACATGGTCAACTTCTCAACCTGGTTACTTCAAACTTTGATGAAAAGATGATGAGCGTACTCTTTCAGTTCTTTGATCCCAAGCACCACTGCTTCACCTTTCCAGACTATCAGTTGGTACCTACCTTGAAAGAATTCTCTCAGCTATTGGATATACCCATTCTTGAGCAGTTACCCTTTACAGGTCTACAAGAAGTTCCTAAGCCAGAAGTCATTGACTCAGCTTTGCATATGAAACGGGCTAACGAGGTATTCAATTGGGAAACAAGAAGCGGAGTCAAGGGTTTTCTAGCTAAGTTTCTGATAGACAGGGCCCAGCTGTTTTGGGATGATATGCATTTTCAGGATTTTGAGGAGGTCTTGGCTCTTCTAATCTATGGGTTAGTACTATTCCCTAATCCGGACTCATTCATAGATGTGAATGCTATCAAGATCTTCCTCTCTCGCAACCCTGTGCCTATCTTGCTCAGAGATATTCTGCACACTCTCCATACTCGTACCATGAAGAGAAGAGGGATTCTTATGTGTTGCATGCCATTGCTTGCGAGGTGGTTTATTTCTCACCTCCCTAAGTCTATACTGAAGAATGAAGAAGGTTTGGGTTGGTTGCAAAGGATAATGTCGCTCGCTCATACGAATATTCTTTGGTGTTCTCGAGCTATGGAAAACACTGCCATTATTGACTGCTACGGAGAGTACCCTAATGTCCCGCTACTTGGCATCAGAGGGGGTATAACCTACAACCCTTGTTTAGCTCTGCGACAATTTGGTTACGCTCGAAAGGATGGTCCCCATGAGTTACTTATCGAGGGTATTGTGTTCAATTATGAGGATGATGTTAAAGAATATCGCCAGAGGTTCATACGAGCCTAGGGCATGGTAAACAGATCTGGCACCAAGGCTTTGGGGCCAAAGACTTCCATTCCTAGGGAACCTTACCTACAATGGGTACGAGCTCGTACCCAGCAGCTTATGATGCCCTATGTCGCTGTTTTGCCAGTGGTTGTGGAACCCACTACAGAAGAGGGTATTCCTTACACAGTTCTCTATCCTTATATACCTACTGATCTTGGGGAATTAAAGAGGTCTTGGATTCAGTTGATGAAGGAGCGGGATACTTATAGGGAGCAGTTCCATGCTCAGGAGAGAAAGGTTTTAGAGCTCACAAAGCAGTTGTATGAAGAAAGAGGACTCAATGACTATCTCCGCACAAAGAAGAAGAATCCATGGGAACTTTGATATCTTTTATAGCTTTAGATTTTTTTTTTCTTATTGTGACACCTAAAAGGAATTTGAACTTCGAATTCAACTAATAAATTTTTTGGTTTGCAAATTTAAATTTCCCGAAGTCTTTGAAATCATTGCATACGCATCCCATTAACATACACATTATTACAGGTACCATTACAGGTTTCCCATCTTCTTCGCTATTTATTTTAGCAAGAAATGTCTTCCGAGAAAACCATCAAGGACCTTCAGGCACAGAACGCCCAGTTCTAACAAATGTTTATAAGTCTGGCAAAAGGGCAGGAGGATCTGAAAGCCCTTATTATGAAAGAAAAGAAGAAAAAGAAGAAGGTCGTCGATATTCTGAATATGGGCAGAAGGTTTGGAGAGCGGTTAAAGCGACAAACGGATCTGAACTCTTCATCCAAGGAAGGGTAGAATCAGGAAGAAGAGAAGGACCCCAGTCCTGCAGTTTCTAACAACGATACCGATTATAATGATGAGCAGTATCCTCCTGCTGAGGATAGATACAAACAGTTGGAAGATCATCTGAGTGCCATGGAAGTCCAGAGGATTCCTGGATTGGATTTCGAAAAATTAGGATTGGTGTCAGGAGTAGTCATCCCGCAGAAGTACAAAGCTCTAGTTTTTGCTAAGTATGATGGGTTGTCCTGCCCAAAACTCCATCTCCATTCTTATGTCAAAAAGATCCAGCCCCACAAAGCTGATATAAATCTGTGGGTTCATTTCTTTCAAGATAGTCTGTCAGGGACTCAACTTGAATGGTTCTACCAGCTGGAGGGAGAAAATATCTGAAACTGGGAAGATCTGCCTGCTGCTCCCACTCGTACTCAACTCCAGAGTATGTCCATGGGTGCAAGTGAAGGTTTTAAAGATTATGCACAAAAATGGAGAGACTTGGCTGGGAGAGTTAAACCCCCGTTGTCTGATTGGGAGTTGGTTGATATGTTTCTGGGAACGCTATCTGGTCCATTTTTCAATCATTTGATCGACATCTCATCAGCTGGTTTCCCCGAGCTGATCCTAACTGGAGAAGGAGTAGAAGCTGGGATTCGAAGCGACAAAATATAGAAGGATTCCTCTTCAAGTTTAGTAAAGAAGCCTTTTGCTGGTAAGAAGGAAGCCAGTGCTATCTACAGTCCGGGGGGCCAAAACAGGGCTGAACATCGTCAGACAGTAAGTGCCGTAATAATACCTAGACCTGCAGTTGCTCCACAACGCAACAATCAACAAAGGGTGGAAAGACCACAACGGCAGTTTACCCGCATCAACATGACATTGGCTGAAGTTCTACCTCATCTACTAAGATCCAACTTGGCAACCTTGAGAGAGGCTCCCAAGAATCCAAATACTACATCTCCCCGATATAATCTGAATGCTCGGTGTGCCTATCATTCTGAGAGTCCTGGCCACGATACAAATGATTGTTGGGCTCTGAGAAACAAAGTACAAGACTTGATTGAAGCCAAGGAAATAGATTTTGATGCTCCAGAGAAGCCAAATGTCATAACTACTCCCATGCCTAAACACGGTCGTGGAATTAATGTCGTTGATACTGATGTGTTTGTTACCTCTATTGATGAAGTTTCTACTTCTCTCATGACTATCAAGAAGAATTTGTTGTTGGCTGGTTTATTTCCTGGTTATGGTGAAGGTTACCACATGTGTTCGTTTCTACCTTCTGATTGTCGTTTCCTTAAGTTAGGTGTTCAACGCCTGATAGATGGCAAAGAAATTTTGTTTGAAAAAACGGTGGTTCCCGTTGTACCATCTGAATACGTTTCAATTATAACCATTTTCGCCAATCCTTCCAAGGATTCCTCGAGAAGACCTGTTAGGATTACATCTGATCCAAGAATTGCTCCACTGATAATCATTGTTCCTGGTCATGTCCCGTATGTCTCAGACAAAGCTGTCGCATGGCATTATGGTGCCGAGGTGTACTATCATGGCATCAAACAAGACTTGAAAGATGAAGAGGCTGATCCTGATATTGGTAATATTTTCGGAACCAGCAAGGTCACCCAAAGTGGAAGGGTCTTCTCTCCCGAGATTTCCCCTAAGATTGTCAACAAGCCTATTGTCATCCCATCTGTTGTTCCTACTAGTACATCAACTACTGTTCTTGTTCTTACTCCAATTATTACCCCTGTCCGTGAATCATCTGATACCCGCGGCAAAGAAATTATAGGTGAGCTTGCCTGGACGGAAGCGCCTAAGAAAATTGGTGTGGAAGCCTATAAGCAAGAAATGGAGGAAATACTGAAAATCATTAAGAAGAGCGACTACAATATGGTCGAGCAGCTGGGGAATACCCCATCGAAGATATCCATGTTGTCTTTGTTGTTGTGCTATGAGGCCCATGCAAAGGCTTTGATCGCATTCCTTAAAACTGTGCATGTGTTGCAAGAGACTTCAGTTGATCAGTTCAAGGATTGTGTGGCCCGCCTGACTGTTGATAATGGGCTGGGTTTTTCAGATGTGGATTTGACACCAAAGGGAAGGAAGCATAATGATGCTCTATATCTCGATTGAATGCAGGGGCACCACTATGGCTCATGTGTTGGTAGATATTGGGTCTTCAGTGAATGTTCTGCCGAAGAAGGCGTTGGACCGGTTGGATTGCGAGGGTTTGACTCTAAAGCCTAGTAACATTGTGGTAAGGGCTTTTGATGGATCGAAGAGAATGGTGCACGGGGAGGTGGACATCCCTGTCAAAGTAGGTTCTCAGACTTTTGGGTCCACTTTCTATGTGATAGATATCAGGCCATCATATTCTTGTTTGTTGGGTCGTCCTTGGATCCATGAGGTTAGGGCAGTCACTTCCACACTCCACCAAATGTTGAAGTATCCGGTAAAAGGGAAGATTGTCACAATGCGGGGTGAAGAAGAGTATATGGTGAGCCACCTCAATTCCTTCCGCTACGTAGAGATGGACGGGGAATTCATAGAAACTCCTTGTCATAATTTTGAAGAGGTCCCTCAGATCTTGGCATCGACTAAAACTACTAGCAACAAACCTCCTTTGAAGATGGCTTCTCTCAAGGACGCCAGGGCCGTGGTTGAAGATGGTGGGTGTGCCAATTGGGGTCAGCTCCCTGATTTCACTCATAAAACTGACAAATTTGGTTTGGGCTTTACTACAGGGGGCTCAAAGGGCTGTTAGACGCGCTCGGGCTTGAGGACCTCCCCAACGCATCAGCAATCGTGGGATTAACGCCATTGAAGATAATGAAGAGGAATCAGACATTGACAACTGGATCTACCCAACTACCAACGGTGGACCGAGCAACTGGACGACTAGGGACTTTACACCAGTTTCTTTTATTCTGCAGTAATTGTCTTACTTGTTTTGAGATTTGTAATAAACAATTTAAAACTCTACGGCCTTGTGCCTTGCCCGAGGAACATTGGCTTTGCTCGTGAGGGCTATTATTTATCATTTCATATATCATTAATAAAGCATTAGACGTTTCTTGCATACAAATTTTGCGCTCTCTGTTTTTCTTTTCTGTTTTTCACTCTATCAAAATAGCTATTCTCTTACACACACTCACGTATCATAATCCAGATCCATATCCACTTTGGATCCCATTGATAACAACTCTGCTATTTCCAGTTATGACTTCAAAAATCCGATCGACCAAGCTGAGGACGAAAGTGAGGATGATTGTGAGGTGCCTGGAGAACTTGCTAGACTACTACAGCAGGAAGAAAGGGCCATACAGCCTCATGAAGAGCCGGTTGAGACAGTGAACTTGGGTACTGAGGAAGATAGAAAAGAGGTAAAATATGCGTAAATCTGGAGCTTAGAGTCAAACAAAGGTTGATACAAATGTTGCACGACTATGTTGAAATCTTCGCCTGGTCCTATGAAGACATGCCTGGTTTGGACACTGATATTGTGGTACATCGCCTGCCGACTAAAGAAGACTATACTTCAGTTAAGAAGAAGGTCTACCATATGCGTCCTGAAATGTCAGAGAAAATCAAGGCAGAGGTCATGAAACAGTTCGATGCAGGATTCTTAGCTGTCACTTCGTATCCACAGTGGGTTGATAACGTTGTTTTGGTACCTAAGAAAGACGATAAGGTACGGATGTGTGTTGATTACAGATATCTGAATAGGGCAAGCCCCAAGGATGATTTCCCACTTCCTCACATTGATGTTCTGGTCGACAACACCGTGCAACATAAAATCTTCTCCTTCATGGATGGTTTCTCTGGCTACAACCAGATCAAGATGGCTCCTGAAGACATGGAGAAGATAACCTTCGTTACACAGTGGGGCACCTTGTAACGCCCCGTTTTATTTAATATTATATTATATTAATATTTTCTAGTTACCGTGTGACGTTTATTTTGCGACGAGAATATTTAAATTAACTGGTATATCTGTTAATATATTCGGCGACGTATTATTTGGACCGGTAATTATTTTATTCGGTCCAGTATTTATTTTGAGGGATCAGTAATTATTTTATTCGGTCTGGTATTTATTTTGAGTGACCGATAATTATTTTGTTCGATCTGGTTTTTATTCCGTTCGGTTCGGTAAAATATTATTCAGACCGATATTTAATTATTTGGAGTTATTTTAATTATTTGGGTTAATAATGTTATTTGATATTATTAGTGTTATAACTAGTAGTAAGACCAAGGGCTTTTTAGTATTTTTGCTTGCTAGTGTCTTGTTCTAAGCAAACCAAACACTTGTTTTATGTCATAAAACAAAAACACACTTAGAGACATAGGGAGCTAAAGAGAGTCTTGGAATAGAAGAAGAGGAGCAAGAACAAAGCTTGGATTTTGGGTTGGTTGAATCATCAAGAATCATTTCAAACATTTAAGGTAAGGGGTTTGATTTTCCAATGCTTATAGTTAGGGTTTGATTTGGTATATTTTGATTTGGGATAAAATTGATGTTAGGGTTCTTGAGATTTGTTGTGATAAATTAGGAGAGTTAATTTAGGTGTTAGTGTTGTGGGATTATTGTTAAGAGAAACAAAGGTCAGCAAAGCCATGGAAAAGCATATGATACTCCAGCTGGTAAAGGGAAACAGAAAGTGTTTCAAGGGAGAAGAACTAGTGGGGGAGATGCTCCTGCCAGTGTTGTTTGTTACAAGTGTGGGAAACCTAGCCATAAAAGTAATGTTTGTCGAAGCGATGTTAGAGCTAAGGACAATGAGGTGAGATGTTTCTGATGTGGATAAGTGGGCCATATGACTCGCGATTGTAGACATAAGGATGTGGTCTGTTTTAATTATGGCGAGGGAGGTCACATTAGTGCTCAATGTAAGAAGCCTAAGAGGACTCAAGGAGAAGGAAAGGTGTTTGCTTTGTCAGGTGCTCCGACGACAAACGAGGATGGTCTTGTTCGAGGTACTAGCTTCATTAATAGCTTTCCTCTTATTACTATTACTGATACTGGTGCTACTCACTGTTTTATTATTGTTGATTGTGTAAAGAGATTGGGTCTCACTTTGTCGTCTCTGGATAGAGATATGGTGGTAGAAGTTTCGGCTATGGGAGTGGTTACTACTTCTTTTGTGTGTGCAAGTTGCCTTTTATCAATCTTTGATAGAGACTTTGTGGTGGATCTTGTTTGTTTACCGCTTGTCGGGTTGGACGTGGTTTTAGGTATGGACTGGTTAAAAGCTAATTATGTCCATATCAATTGCTATGACAACACTGTGAGGTTTTCTTCCTTAGTAGAAGAAGAACAATCTATGTTGGTGTCGACGAAGCAGTTGAATGAGTTCATGAAGGATGAGGCGTTGGTTTTCTTGTTGATGGCGACCCTTTCTGTGGAGAGTCAAGTTATGATTGCAAACTTTCCGGTGGTGTGCGACTTTCCTGAAGTATTCCCTGATGACATTCCTAGTGCACATCCAGAAAGAGAATTTGAATTTTCTGTGGATCTTGTCCCTGGTACCAGACCTATCTCTATGGCACAATACAGGATGTCCTCATCTGAGTTAGCAGAATTGAAGAGGCAATTAGAAGATTTGCTCGAGAAGAAGTTTGTTAGGCCTAGTGTGTCGCCGTGGGGAGCTCCTGTGTTATTGGTGAAGAAGAAAGACAGTAGCATGAGACTTTGTATTGATTATCATCAATTGAATAAAGTGACTATCAAGAATAGGTATCCACTTCCTAGAATTGATGATTTGATGGACCGATTGGTTGGCGCTCGCATGTTTAGTAAGATTGATTTGAGATCGGGTTACCAACAAGTAAGGGTGAAAGAAGAAGATGTTCAGAACACTGCTTTCAGGACGAGGTATAGACGTTACGAATATTTGGTGATTCCTTTCGGTGTCACTAATGCACCGGGAGTATTCATGGAGTACATGAATTGTATTTTCCATCCTTACTTAGATCGTTTCGTGGTTGTTTTCATTGATGATATTCTGGTTTATTCTAAATCGGAAGAAGAGCACACAGAACATTTGCGCATCATGTTGGAAGTTCTGAAAGAGAAGAAGCTTTATGCTAAGTTGTCAAAGTGAGAGTTCTGGTTAAGTGAAGTGAGCTTCTTGGGGCATGTCATTTCTGGTGATGGCATTGCAGTTGATCCTTCTAAAGTTGATGATGTGTTGAGATGGGAAACTCCTAAGTATGATACTGAGATTAGAAGTTTCTTAGGATTGGCTGGTTACTATAGAAGGTTCATTGAAGGTTTTTCTAAGTTGTCCCTCCCTTTGACAAAGTTGACTTGTAAAGGAGCTGCGTTTGTGTGGGATATCAACTGTGAAGAATGTTTTGCAGAATTGAAGAAAAGGTTGATAACAGCTTTGATCTTGATTCTACCTAATCCTGAAGAACCATTTGTTGTTTCTTGTTATGCTTCTAAGATGGGTTTAGGTGGTGTACTTATGCAAAATGGCAAAGTGGTTGCTTATGCTTCTAGGAAATTGAAGATTCATGAGAAGAATTATCCTACACATGATTTGGAGCTTGCAGTGGTTGTTTTTGTGCTTAAGATTTGGATGCATTGTCTTTATGGTTCTAGATTTGAAGTATTTAGTGACCATAAAAGTTTGAAGTACTTGTTCGATCAGAAAGAGCTTAATATGAGACAAAGATGGTGGCTTGAATTGTTGAAATATTATGATTTTGGATTGAATTACCATGCTGGTAAAGCTAATATGGTGGCCGATGCTTTAAGTCGAAAGACTTTGCATATGTCACTGTTGATGGTGAAAGAGTTGGAATTGATTGATAAATTTAGAGATATGAGTCTTGTAGTAGAAGTGACGCCGAAGAGTGTTATCTTGGGAATGTTAAAGATCTATAATGATTTCCTTGATAGTGTTAGAGAAGCTCAGAAGCTTGATGTGAAACTTGTTGATTTGTTGGTTGGTATTGGACAAACTGAAAATGAAGATTTCAAGTTGGATGCTCAGGGTGTATTGAGGTTCCGAGATAGGATTTGTATTCCCGATGATGTGGATTTGAAGAGAATGATCTTGGAATAAAGTCATAGAAGCAATTTGAGTATTCATCTCGGAGCGACCAAAATGTATCATGATTTAAAGAAACTATTTTGGTGGTCGGGCATGAAGAGAGAGGTGGCTCAGTTTGTTTATGCTTGTTTAACTTGTCAAAAGTCTAAAGTGGAGCATCAGAAACCTGCAGGGTTGATGCAACTGTTAGAGATTCCAGAATGGAAATGGGATAGCATTTTTATGGATTTCATAACGGGGTTACCGAATACACCAAGAGGACACGATGCGATTTAGGTGATTGTTGATAGGCTTACAAAGTCGACTCACTTTATTCCTATTAACATCACTTATCCCGTATCAAAGTTGGCGGAAATTTATACGCATGTGATTGTGAGATTACATGGTATTCCTTTGTGTATTGTTTCGGATAGACATCCGAGGTTTACTTCTGAATTTTGGAAGAGCTTGCAAGAGGCTTTGGGTTCAAAGTTGAGGTTGAGTTCGGCTTATCATCCTCAAACTGATGGTCATACGGAAAGGACGATTCAATCATTGGAAGACTTGTTATGTGCTTGTATTCTTGAACATGGTGGTTCATGGGATACATATCTTCCTTTGATTGAGTTTACTTATAATAATAGTTTTCATGCTAGTATTGAAATGGCACTGTTCGAGGCTTTGTATGGTCGGAGGTGTAGAACTTCTTTGTGCTGGCATGAGTCGGGTGAAAGTGTGGTGCTTGGACCAGAATTGGTTAGAGAGACTACTGAGACGGTGAAGATGATTACAGAAAAGATGAGAATTTATCAAAGTCGACAAAAGAGTTATCATGATAAAAGGAGAAAAGACTTGGAATTTCATGATGGCGATCATGTATTTTTGCGAGTTACTCCTACAACCGACGTTGGGTGAGAACTGAAGTCGAAGAAGCTAACTCCTCGCTTTATTTGTCCTTACCAAATTACTAGTAAAGTGGGAAAAGTGGCTTATAGAGTGGCGTTACCGCCAAATCTTTCGAACTTGCATGATGTGTTCCATGTGTCACAACTTCGGAAGTATGTTCTAGATCCTTCACATGTGATTGAGATGGATGATATCCAAGTGAAAGACAATCTTACGGTGGAGACGATGCCATTAAGGATCGAAGATCGTGAGATGAAGTCTCTTCGTGGCAAAGAGATCTCCTTGGTTAAAGTTGTTTGGATAGGAGCAGCTGGTGAAAGTGCGGCGTGGGAGTTAGAAAGCAAGATGCGGGATTCCTATCCCGAGCTTTTCGAGTCAGGTAATTTCGAGGACGAAAATTTTATAAGTGGGGGAGAGTTGTAACGCCCCGTTTTATTTAATATTATATTATATTAATATTTTCGAGTTACCGTGTGACGTTTATTTTGCGACGAGAATATTTAAATTAACCGGTATATCTGTTAATATATTCGGCGACGTATTATTCGGACCGATAATTATTTTATTCGGTCCGGTATTTATTTTGAGGGACCGGTAATTATTTTATTCGGTCCGGTATTTATTTTGAAAGACCGGTAATTATTTTGTTCGGTCCGGTTTTTATTTCGTTCAGTTCGGTAAAATATTATTCAGACCGATATTTAATTATTTGGAGTTATTTTAATTATTTGGGTTAATAATATTATTTGATATTATTAGTGTTATAACTAGTAGTAAGACCAAGGTCTTTTTAGTATTTTTGCTTGCTAGTGTCTTGTTCTAAGCAAATCAAACACTTGTTTTATGTCATAAAACAAAAACACATTTAGAGACATAGGGAGCTAAAGAGAGTCTTGGAAGAGAAGAAGATGAGCAAGAATAAAGCTTGGATTTTGGGTTGGTTGAATCATCAAGAATCATTTCAAACATTTAAGGTAAGGGGTTTGATTTTCCAATGCTTATAGTTAGGGTTTGATTTGGTATATTTTGATTTGAGATAAAATTGATATTAGGGTTCTTGAGATTTGTTGTGATAAATTAGGAGAGTTAATTTAGGTGTTAGTGTTGTGGGATTATTGTTATGTTAATATAAATTAAATTAGAAAAACTAAATTATATTAATTAAGTTTAGTTTATAAACAAAACAAAAAATAACTAACAGTATAGAAGAAATGAAGTTAGAAATTTAAGTGTTAGTAATATGCAGTATAGGAATTTATGTACTAACTGTGTTTATAAATGAAGTTTATAACAAGTAGCAGTATTCAATTAAAATGGAATTTAGAAACAAGTAACAGAATGCAATGGCAATGGAGTTTTGGAACTAAAATGAAAACTGACAGTATATTAAGCAAAACAAAAAAAAACGAAATGGCTGCATAGTTTAGCAAAACAAAATGTTATAGCAGTAAACCTAAACCTAAACTAGCAGCATAGAAAACTAAAGTAATTGGAATGAAGTTTTAGAAACAAAACGTGATAGCAGTATTAGTAATTGATATGAAGTTTTAGAAAATTAATTAATTTATGTTTTCTTTTTCTTTTTTTAATTTAATATATTAAATATTTATATTAATTAAATACAAATATGACATAAGTTAGCCGATTTAATTTGGAACCCGATTATGTTCCGATTTCTCGATTTCGGCAATTTCGGTGACAGAGCAAGTTGCTCCGAATTTAATGAAAATTGACGTGCTAGCTAATTTTGACGTGTAGAACATCGTGGTGAGGTTAGTTTTTCGAGATTACGAGTTTTTAACAGAGCGGCCCAAAATAAGTTCATTTACGGTTAAGTTGAACCGGGTTGCGTTTTAGTCGGTTTAAGTCGCGTATAGACAATCTGATTGCGACGTTAATGTTTATAACTGATGCCAATTATTGTGAATGACTTTTGTGACGACTATTGATGTTTGACTATTTTTCCGTGTTTGAAATTTAGTGAATTATTTGATAATGATGTGGTGTGATTAAATATGATGTTTGCGATGGTTTATTTATAATGAATACTTGATGATATGCGATGGTTTATTTATAATGAATACTTAATGATATGCGATGCGATGATATGTTTATCTTGATGTGGATAAATATGGCGACGTGGGTTTTATACCAATTTTGATGTGCGATGATGATGTTTTATTGTGTCGTGCTTGTGATGTCGTATTGTCGAGTCACATACAATGCATTGGCGGCGAGGGCTTTTATGCCAAGCAACGAGGGCTTTATGCCAAAGCGACGATGGGCTTTTATGCTGAATGTCCCTAATTATGGACAAAGCGATGGGTACCACATGCATAACATAGTCGTGTCTCATGGAGTCGGTTATGTTTATTTTTGAGTCTTTTGACGTTGAGTTTTATTTGATGACTTATAATGAATTCTGATGTTATATGATACTTTGTTTTGTAATGATTTTTGTGTTGAACATAAAGTGATTATGATGTGATAATTTCATGAAAATTATGCGATGGATATAACATGACGGTAAAGCGACGATATGAGTTTATGGCGATGGAGTTTATGTCTTGTTTTGACATGATTATGGTGATTATGGTGATTATGTGATGATATTAAAGTGTTGATCTTATACACTAAATGATGATTTTAAAGTATGTGAGATTTGATATTTGTTGACATATTCTTATTAACCTATATCACTTATGATTCCAAAACTATTTATATATTTTATCATGCCTTTAATTTTATGTTTTAGAGTATTTCACCCTTTACTTGTTTCGCCGTTGCCTTTATATTGGTAACGTGCAGGTGATCCGCGAGGATGATGAGGATTAGCTCGAGTCTCTTTATTTTGAGTCGCTCTGCTCTGATAGTAGTAACACTCGGGATTTGGGCGACGTTATTATTTTGATAGGATAGTTTGTGTATACTATCTTATGACCTTATGTATTGATGATAACATGATGATACGTACATTTTGTGAACACATTCGTTGTGCTGTGATTAGTCATATGTTTATATGATGATTTATGTTATGAATCAGTATATCCGACTTTTGATTTTGTGATGTGCATTATAATGCAAAGTGATGAAAAACACGAATATGTGATACCTCAATTTATGTTTGGATGAAATTTTGAAACTCTGATTTTATTATTAATTATGAGGGGTAGAATTAGGGTGTTACACACCTTCTGCTACAAGGTGATGCCTTTTGGGTTGAAGAATGCTGGGGAAACTTATTAGAGTGCTATGGTCGCTTTGTTCCACGATATGATTCACCACGAGATCGAAGTCTATGTTGATGATATGATAGCCAGGTCTCTGACTGAGGAAGAGCACCTTGATCATCTCCAGAAATTGTTTGACAGATTGAAGACATATAAGCTGAGGTTGAATTCGAACAAGTGTACCTTCGGGGTAAGATCTGGTAAGCTTCTGGGTTTTATCGTCAGTGATAAGGGTATTCAGGTAGACCTTGCAAAGGTGAAGGCCATACAAGATATGTCGGTTCCCCGCACAGAGAAGGAAGTTAGAGGTTTCTTGGGACGCCTAAATTATATCGCCAGGTTCATTTCACATCTGACTGCTACTTTTGAGCCAATCTACAAGCTTCTGAAGAAAGATCAAGTGGTAAAGTGGAATGATGAATGCCAGACCGCTTTCGAAAGAATCAAGGAATACCTTCAAGAACCACCAATTCTGATGCCTCAAGTAGAAGGAAGACCTTTGATATTATACTTGACAGTGTTGGACAATTCAATAGGGTGTGTGCTGGGGCAGCATGACGAGTCTGGTCGAAAAGAGCACTCCATTTATTACCTTAGCAAAAATTTTACCGACTGTGAGACACGATACTCATTGCTCGAGAAAACTTGTTGTGCTTTGGCATGGGTTGCTCGCTGACTGAGACAGTATATGCTGACTCACACTACCTTGTTGATATCAAAGATGGATCCGATCAAGTATATTTTCGAGAAGCCCGCTCTCTCCGGAAGGATAGAAAGATGGAAAATGATCTTAACTGAATACTACATACAATATACAACCCAAAAAGCAATAAAGGGGAGTGTATTGGCTGATCATTTGGCTCATCAGGCCGTGGATGACTACCAGTCCATGAATTTCGAGTTCCCGGATAAGAATATCATGTTAGTGACTGACTACGAAGAGCCTGGACCAGATGAAGGACCTGAGGAAGGATCCCGATGGTCTATGTATTTTGATGGATCCTCAAACGCACTGGGTAACGGCATTGGCGTTGTAATCATATCTCCCGAGGGAGGTCATACTCCATTCACCTCCCGATTATGTTTCAACTACACCAACAACATGGCGGAGTATGAAGCATGTATCATGGGTCTTCGAGCTGCTATTGACCTGAGGATCAAGTTCTTGAATGTATTCGGGGATTCTACTTTGGTGATAAGTCAGATCAAGGGCGAGTGGGATACAAAGCACCTGAATATCATTCCTTACAGAGAGTATGTACTGACATTGCTCCCACACTTTGAGGAAATAAACTTTGAACATTTCCCACGAGAAGAAAACCAGTTGGCAGACTCGCTAGATATCATGTCTTTTATGTTCAAGGTTAGGTGGCACAATGAAGCTCCCCAGATTACCATTGAGAGGTTGGATGAACCAGCACAATGCTGTGAAATCGATACAGAAGGAGTGGCAGATAAACCCTGGTTTCACGAAGTCAAAAGGTATCTCGAGGCTCATGAGTATCCTGAAGGGGTGTTGTACCCCAAAATTTTCCCTTCCATATTTCTCAAGACATTGAAAGAAAAATCTTTAAGTTACTCAAGGTTGCTCAAGAATTGGTCAGACAAGCTATCTCCTAAGGCAGTTTATCCCAAATTAGGGTTTTGTGTTGCATCAAGATCCTTGAGTCCAAATGACCTCAAGTTATCCCTAATGTCCTAATATGTTCTCAAGATCATCCATGTCAAATTTCAAGCCTTGCAGAGGAAGTTTGCTCAGTCAATTGCCCAAAGGTCCAAAAATCGACTATGCTAGGGCAAAAGTCAACTGTGACCTACATACAGTCAAACTTCAAGATTTTTTGTCAACATTCTCATTTTGAAGGATATTTCATCATTTGATAAAGGGTTGATCATGATTCATCAAGGATTACTCAAAATTCATCAAGATTTAAAAGTTGCTAAACTAGGGCTTTGTAGGAAAAGTCAACTCAACTTTGACCAGGAATAAATTTCTCATACTTTATGATAAATGACCCATCCAAATCTCATTTTCAAGAGGATGCAATTTCCTACAATCCATCTTCATACCCCAAGATCAAAATATTCACTCACAAGAAGTTATGAATTTGGACATTATATGTCATTTTTGAAAGTCAACAAAAACACCTTTTTTGTCAAAGCTTATAACTTGAGCATGGAATATCAAAATGAGATTAGACAAAAAGTGTTGATTAGAGGACATCTCAAGCTTTCTATAAAGTCCAAGAACACCTCCAAATGTTCAAAATTGAAGAATTAATGCATTGTTGAAGTTGGACTTTTTTGCAAAATTGCCAAAAGTCAACTATCCCCAAAACTTCAAATTTTGCCAAATGGGCCCATTCTTTTCCACTTGATTTGAGTTTTCATTATTTCCCACGTGCCCTAGTTCCAGCCATGTGTCCATATCACATTTTTATTATTTTATTTTATTTTTAATTGAATTAATTCATTTTTAATCAAATAAAATCATATAAAATCTAAAGCATTGATAACACATGATTTTTTGGCTATTTCAGGCTCTAAATACAGCTATTATTTGAATCAAATTCGTATCAAAGGCATTGGTTACAAGAATATATGATTTGGATCAAATTTGGAAAGGTTTTCATGGAGAATCAAATCAAATATGCAATCATCATTGTGGGAAGATTTGGACCAAGTTTTTTAACCTGATCCAATGTACAATACATAAGCAAGCAAAGCACACGAAAGGAAGGGTTAGAGAACACTTGTGGAGGCAGAGAAAAAACTGAAAAATATCACAAAAGTGGGAGATTGAAATCAACCCTAGAGGCATTTTTAGAGCTTGATATTGGTCCCAATCGATTCATGGCAACATCCACAAGCTAACTCGATCCAAACCACGCATCCCCAGGCCCCCATACGCGCTGTAAGTGTCACGCAACTTACCCCTGTTCTTGAAATCGATTTGAATTATTCTGGCATCATTTGAGTAAACTAATGGCATATTTATGATCACAAGAACATTTGCAAGCTTTTCATAATATTCAATTGCATTTATCTGGCTTATATGGAGAACCACCATTGTTAGGGTTTGGTTCGTGTTTTTGGGAATTTTTGTTTCAGGTACAATTGCCCTCCATGAAGGACATGGTTGTGATCAGGAGTTTGTCACGAACCCAACCATGGTCCTAGAATCCATTTTTGTGGCCTGAGCAAGGTTTTGGAGACGAGCAGGCTTCTAGCTACGGACTTCTGTCCGTTGGTATAGCTGGTTATATTTTTAGCCACGCTTGGGAGGTCAGGGATGATGCGTGGCATCCATCCATTGGCCGATTCAAACATAGCGCGCGTTTTATTTTTTTTCTGACCATTAATTCTTGTTTTATTATATTATTATTTATTTGTATTAATATAACAAACAAGGAAGCTTGGTGTAGTGGCAAGCGAACGGTTCATTCTCTTTCAGGACCTGGGTTCGAATCCCAGGTCCCCCTCTTTCTCAATATTATTATTTTTCAAGTAATTGCAGGCATACGCCCATCTGCAATCCACCATATGCCCTCACCCATCCAAGCGCCAGATGGCCAATGACCAGATCTGATGGTCAATGATTGGAGGTCCACCAAGAACTAGGTCAATGCGCGCCTACTGGATCAGGAAAAGTCAAACGGATCAGTAGATGGGCCAAATAAAAATTGCTACCAACACCCTCCAAACAGGCCCAATTCTTCTCCCTTTTTATTTCTTTTGTTTATTTAATTTAATTGTTTTATTTAATTTTCTAACCAAATAAAATCACAAAAATACCTTTTTTTTATCCAATCAAATTTTAAAACTTTTATTTTTATTAATAAATTTATTAATTACTTAGGTTTAATTAGAGAACTTTAATTTATTTTTTGTAAATATTTAAAATTAATTAGACTTAATTAGGTTTTAACTACTAATTTAATTTTTTTTTAATTCCTTTCTTAAAATAATAAAAAACCAAAAATATGTCATTAACTTATTTGTCATTAATTAATTTATTAATTTTTAAATTTAGTATTTAATTTAGGATTTAATTTCTTTTCTTAAATAAAAACAACAAAAAGATGGCATTTCTTTAACCAAAGGGTCAAAACCCTAATCTTAGATCCGATTTAATTTCGCGTCGCGCTTTATTTTTCTTTATCCAATTATGTATCTGCTTATGGATTGTAATAGTTAAATAGGACATTTAATTATTTTTACCGTTTTATTTTATTTTCCAAGGGTTGCTTTTGGCGATGTAAATACCCGACGCCTTGTAAGTTAAATTCCGCATTTTAATTCCGCAAATTATAACTGCTAGATGTTTGATAATAGGGTTTGCATGACAAGACTGAATGCTTAATATTAAAATCAAATTAGATCACCCTTAACATGTGCAAAGATAAAAATAACTGAAAACGACACACTCGCACATGCGCACTCTTAGGGTACACCCCACTTGGTTGCCTTCGTACACGGTCATGGAGTATAGGTTATTTTAGAGGTCACCCTTTTGTCTAAAAGATCATAGTCGCCTCGAAACGGCTGCCTCAGATATTGTTGCCTCAAACAAATGATCTAAGACATTAGGGTTACCGCTAAGACGTCCTAACATTGCTTTGGTGACCGTATGTCCCTCATTCGAATTGACCTTCAAACTCCAACGACGGTGCTACCTACTCATTAATAGTGGGATAGCATTGTCTAAAGGAAATTAGCATAGAACGATTCCTTTTTCGAGTAGGTAGATTACTCTTAGATACTTGCTCTTTCAAAACAAAACTCTTCACACTTACACTTTTCGAACAAGTTTTCAAAACACTTCATTACACTTTTGAGGACAGAAGCAAGAGTTAAATCGAAGTTTCAAAAGAAAAACTTTTTCAAACCCACAAGCACAAAGAAAGTAATTTTTGAAAACAATTGAGCAAGTACCTAAGAGCCCGTGGATAACCACGGATAGAAAGGGTGATAATACCTTCCCTTTCTATAATCTACCCCCCAAACCCGAGAAATATCTCGAAAAAGGAATTTTTCTGTGCTTTTTTCCTTTCCTTGTTGGATAAAATAAAAGTCGGTGGTGACTCTTACTTACCGCGACATTTTGCGAATACAAAACGCAAAATGCAAATCAGCATTCCAAAAAACAGTCAGTTCTTCCCACCGTATCACAGAACTGGCGACTCTGCTGAGGATATTTATAAGTGGGGTGTACCTTAGGAATAGTTCATAATGTTTTCAATTGCTTGATTTGTATGTTTTATCTTTGTGGGCTTGACTCGGAGTTACTATAGATCCTAACTCAGATCTGGGGGATACCCTTTAGGTAAGTAGCAATAAACTGTGAGGGAACTGTACGACGTAGACCGATATGGTTGAAGCAGTAGCTACGTTGGTGTGGCACTTTAGTATGTACCAATATCCCTTGTGGCGCAACGAGGAGAATATGTGTCTGCTAAGGGGTCATTAAGCACCAACTGACCTTAGAACCTGTAATTGACCAACTTGGCCATAGAATAGTAGCAGTATGCTACACTCATTGAGACCAAACTCTCGTGATGATTCCGGCTGCAAGAAAAGGTTGCTAAACTGGAATTATGACCGATCGAGGGTGGTCAATGATATTGAGATCCTCTAGAACCCGGTTACTATTTCTAGGACAGGTTTGAACCAACTGAACTGAAAGAGGGTAGTACCTAGACTGCTTGCCAGCCTGAAATCTAAGGGCTATTTGTGACTTGTTTGCCCTTACCATGTTTGCTATCGGTGAATACTTGTGGTGTGTTTCTATCATGAAATCATGCATCATGACATTGCGTGCATATTGCATGGGACTAACTATTTCAAAGACCAATGGGATTCATCTTTGTTCTGTTTTGTAGGTCATGGCATCTATTCATAGAAACACTATTCGGATCAACTTTGTCCAGATTCCCACTCAGCTTAAAGAATTGGTTGCAAAGGTTCCATATACTTCCTCCTTTATCAGAAGACATGGGAACCTCCTTGGTTTGGTCATCTCCATGATGGATGAACAAATGATGAGCGTCTTAGTCCAGTTCTTTGATCCACTGTACCACTGCTTCACTTTTCCGGACTACCAGTTGGTCCCTACCTTGGAAGAGTTCTCTAATCTACTTGGTATCTCTATTCTGGAGCAGACCCTGTTCACAGGTTGGGAGAAAATCCTTAGGCCAGAAGAGATTTCTACAGCCCTACATCTGACAAAGGCTAAGGTAATGTCTAATTGGGAAACTCGTAGTGGGACAAAAGGCTTCTTGACTATGTTCTTGGTTGGTAAGGCTAATCAGTTATGGGTCAGTCTAGACCTTCAGGCATTTGAAGACATTCTGGCTCTTCTCATATATGGTTTGGTTTTGTTTCCTAACTTAGATTCTTTCTTCGACGTGAATGCGGTGAAGATTTTCATGTCCGGTAATCCAGTGCCCACTCTCTTGGGTGATATCCTGCACACTCTCTATGCCCGTACTGCTCGGAAGCGGGGAACCCTTATGTGTTGTGCACCATTGCTGGCGAGGTGGTTTATTTCTCACCTCCCCAAATCAGTTTTGAAGAACAAGAAAGGCATGGGTTGGGCCTACAGGATTATGTCCTTAGCTCACATGGACATCATTTGGACTATTAAAGGCATAGAGGACGTGGCTATTATTGATCGCTGTGGGTAATACCCCAATGTTCCACTGCTAGGAATCAATGGAGGGATCACATATAACCCTTGTTAGGCCTTACACCAGTTTGGGCGAGCTAGGAGGGAAGGACCTCATGAGTTGCTGATGCCGAGCATTGTCTTTGACTTCCAAGGGGATAGTGACGAGCAACGCTGCAGGTTCATACGAGCTTGGGATAGAGTACATAGGTCTGATATGCACGAGCTAGGTGTGAAGACCTCTCTTCTGATGGAGCAATATCTCCGATGGGTTCGAATTCGTGCCCAAAAGCTGGGAATGCCCTACAAAGCTGTCTTGCCTGTAATTGTTGAGGTTTCTGATGAAGAAGGGGTTCCTCCTACCATTCTCCATCCATACATGCCTACTGACATTAGGGCATTAAAGAGATCTTGGATGCAGCTGAGAGAAGAGCGGGATACTTACAGAGAAAAGTATCACGAGCAAGAGCGGAAGATCCTAAAGTTGACAAGACAATTGGAGAATGAGCAGATCCTCAATGATTACGTCAGCACCAACGGGAAACGACCATGGGAGTGTTGATGTCTTTTGATTACTTCTAGTTAGTATTTCTTTTTGTAACGCCTTAAAGGCATTTGTTGAACGATTGAATTCAATGTTTTGTCTAATAAAAGTGTGTTTCATTTTGGTTTACGAATTTGAATCTCTAAAGTCTTTGAAATCATATCATACATATATCATTCCCATGCACTTCATCACAGATACCCTTAAAGGTTTCTCATCTTCTTCGCTGTTTATTTCAGCATCATGTCTTCTGAAACATCAACTGATCGAGCAATCAAGGCTCTACAAGCTCAAAACGCCCAGTTCCAGGAATTGTTCATGAGTTTGGCTAAGGGTCAGCAAGATCTGAAGACCATTATCTTGAAAGAGAAGAAGAAGAAGAAGAAGAATAAGAAGAAGAATACGGTCCAACTGAATATGGGTCGTAGATTTGGTAACAATTTGCGAGAAGAGGTTGATTTGATTCACTCATCTGAAGGGGGAGACAATCAGGAAGAAAGGAGGGCTCTTAGCCCTATGGATTCAGATAACGAGACTGACTTTGACGAAGACCAGTATCCTCCGGCTGAGGATAGATACAAGCAACTGGAAGACCGGTTGAGCGCGATGGAAGTTCAGAAAGTGCCTGGTCTGGACTTTGGAGACTTGGGTTTGTCATCTGGGGTGGTAATTCCCCACAAGTTTAAAGCACCAATCTTTGCTAAATACGACGGGTTTTCTTTCCCAAAACTGCACCTCCGTTCGTATGTTAGAAAGATTCAGCCATACACCGCTGACAAGAACCTATGGATCCACTTATTTCATGACAGTCTTTCAGGGACTCAACTTGAATGGTTTTACCATCTGGAAGGAGCTAGTATCTGTAATTGGGAGGATTTGGCTGCTGCTTTCTACAAGCAGTACCATATAATGCCGACCTCGCTCCCACACGTACCCAACTCCAGGGTATGTCTATGGGTGCGGGCGAAGTTTTCAAAGACTACGCTCTGAAGTGGAGGGACCTTGTTGGAAGAGTGCAACCACCCTTGGCTGATAGGGAGCTAGTGGATATGTTTTTTAGGACCTTGTCTGGTCGGTATTTCAACCATCTGATTGGAAGTTCATCGTCCAGGTTTACAGAGCTGATTATGATCGGGGAAAGAATTGAGGCCGATATTAAGAGCGATAAAATACAGAAGGTGCTTCATCAAGCACCAAGAAGAAACCTTTTAAGAAGGAATCCAGCGCAGTTTACAGTGTGAAGAGCCATAATAGACATGAACGACGCCAAGCAGTTAATGCGGTGGTTATATCAAGACCTGTTGTTGCTCCTCAGCGCAACAATCAGCCAAGGACCGAGAGGCCGCGAAGACAATTCACTCAGCTCAACATGACTTTATCCCAAATTCTGCGACAGTTATTAAAGACCAATCTAGTGATTCTGAAGGAGGCCCCGAAGAATCCCAACACAACATCACCCATGTATAATCCGAACGCCCGCTGTGCTTTTCACTCCGATAGCCTGGGGCATGATACGAATGACTGCTGGGTTTTGAAGAATAAAGTGCAGAATCTGATTGATGCTAAGGAGATTGAGTTCGAAGCGCCAGGAAATCCTAATGTCATAATGGCTCCTATGCCCAAACATGACGCGAGAGTGAATGCTATTGGGGATGATGATGAAGAGTTTGATATTGACAGCTGGATATACCCAACAGCTGACGGTGGATTAAGCAATTGGACGGCAAAGGACT
Organism: Vicia faba; assembly: GCA_948472305.1. Classification (NCBI taxonomy): domain Eukaryota; kingdom Viridiplantae; phylum Streptophyta; class Magnoliopsida; order Fabales; family Fabaceae; genus Vicia; species Vicia faba. The sequence goes on from OX451735.1 coordinate 111,184,315, forward strand.
TTGTCCAAATTTCTTTTATTACCCAGTAATGAGACTTTTGCTTTGAATTTGTAATAGACAATTCTTTAAACTTTACGGCCCGGTGTCTTACCCGAGGCACTGTGGCTTTGTTTGTGAGGGCTTGATATTTGTCATCTCCATATATCATTAATAAAAGCATTGGACGTTTCTTGCATTTCAAATTTTGCGCTCCTTGTTTTTCTTTTATTATATCTTGCAAAACAGTTATTTTACACACACTCACATATACAGGTCTACATCCACTCTGGATCCTACTGTTAACGACTCTGTTACTGCCAGTTATAACTTCGAAAGTCCGATCAACTTAGCCGAAGACGAAGGTGAAGATGATTGTGAAGTGCCTGGAGAACTTGCTAGACTCATACTTCAGGAAGAGAGGGCCATACAGCCACATGAAGAGCCAATGGAATCAGTGAATCTGGGTACAGAAGAGGACAAGAAAGAGGTCAAGATCGGTGCAAATCTGGAGCTTAGTGTTAAGCAACGGTTGATTCAGATGTTGCATGACTACGTTGAGATCTTTGCCTGGTCTTATGAAGATATGCCTGGGTTAGATACCGATATTGTGGTTCACCGCCTGCCTACCAAGGAAGACTGTCCTCCAGTGAAGTAGAAAGTTCTCCGAATGCGCCCGGAGATGTCTGAGAAAATCAAGGCCGAAGTTATGAAACAGTTTGACGCCGGTTTTCTAGCAGTTACTTCTTACCCGCAAAGGGTTTCCAACGTGGCTCCTGTGCCGAAGAAGGATGGTAAGGTTCGAATGTGTGTTGACTATAGGGATCTGAACAGGGGGAGCCCCAAGGATGATTTCCCTCTACCTCATATCGACGTTCTGGTTGACAACACCGCACAGCATAAGGTCTTCTCCTTTATGGATGGTTTCTCCGGTTATAATCAGATTAAGATGGCTCCCGAAGACATCGAGAAGATAACCTTTGTTACTCAATGGGGTACCTTTTGCTACAAAGTCATGCCTTTCGGATAGAAGAATGCTGGGGCAACGTATGAGCGTGCCATGGTCGCTTTGTTCCATGACATGATCCATCATGAGATTGAGGTATACGTTGACGACATTATTGCAAGGTCCTAAACTGAAGAAGAACATCTTGACCACCTTCAGAAGTTATTTGACAGGTTGAAGTTGTACAAGCTGAGGTTAAACCCGAACAAGTGCACCTTCGGGGTGAGTTCTGGTAAGCTGTTGGGTTTCGTCGTAAGTGATAAAGGTATTCAAGTGGATCCTGAAAAGGTGAAGGCTATACAGGAGATGCCAGCTCCCTAAACTAAAAAAGATGTCAGAGGATTTCTGGGACGTCTGAACTACATTGCCCGATTCATCTTACACCTGACTGCTACTTGTGAGCCAATCTTCGAGCTACTGAAGAAAGATCAAGTGGTAAGATGGAATGATGAATGTACGGACGCTTTCGAAAGGATCAAAGAATATCTCCAAGAGCCACCTATTCTGATGCCTCCAGTTGAAGGGAGACCTCTGATCTTATACTTGACAGTACTCGACAACTCAATGGGGTGCGTGCTGGGTCTGCATGACGAGTCTGGCCGAAAAGAGCATGCTATTTATTACCTTAGCAAAAATTTTACCGACTGCGAGACTTGATACTCGTTGCTTGAGATAACTTGTTGCGCTTTAGCATGGGATGCTCGCCGGCTGAGAAAGTATATGCTAACTCACACTACTCTATTGATATCAAAGATGGATCCAATCAAGTATATCTTCGAGAAGCCTGCCTTGTCCGGAAGAATAGCAAGATGGCAGATGATCTTGACTAAGTATGACATCCAATACACGACCCAAAAGGCAATAAAGGGAAGTGTGTTAGCAGATCATTTGGCACATCGGGTAGTGGATGATTACCAGTCTATGAACTTTGAGTTTCCGGATGAGAATATCATGTTTGTAACTGACTGTGAGACACCTGGACCGGATGAAGATCCTGATGGTCTATGTACTTTGATGGATCTTTAAACGCTTTGGGTAATGGCATTGGCGCTGTGATCATATCTCCTAAAGGCTCTCATACTCCTTTCACTGCCCGACTATGGTTCAACTGCACCAACAATATGGCGGAGTATGAAGCGTGCATCATGGGTCTTCGAGCAGCAATTGACCTAAGGATTAAGTTCTTGAGTGTGTTCAGATATTCCGCTATCATGATCAGTCAGATCAAAGGGGAGTGGTATACGAAACATCCAAATCTTATTCCTTACAAGGAGTGTGTATTGACGTTGCTTCCCCATTTCGAGGAGATAACCTTTGAACATTTCCCTAGAGAGGAGAATCATTTGGCGGACGCGCTGGCTACGATGTCTTCTATGCTCAAAGTCAATTGGGACAACTAAGCTCCCTGGATTATCATTGAAAGATTGGACGAACCTGTACATTGCTGTGACATTTAGACTGAAGAGGTAACAGAAAAGCCCTGGTTTCACGAGGTGAAGAGGTATCTTGAAGCTCAGGAGTACCCCGAGGGTGCATCTGTTAATGACAAGAAGTTTCTGAGAAGGTTCGCGGCAAAGTTCTTCATCAGCAATGGCATCCTTTACAAGCGTAACCATGATTCAACCTTACTGCGATGTGTGGATAAGAATGAGGCAGAAAGGATTATGACAGAGTTATATGAAGGTACTTTCGGGACTCATTCCAGTTGACACACCATGGCAAAGAAGATCCTACGGGCAGGATATTATTGGTCCACAATGGAAGCCGACTGTTATCAGCATTCTCGGACATGCCACAAGTGCCAGGTCTATGCTGATAAGGTGCACATTCCTCCAATACCTCTGAACGTCTTGACAGCTCCGTGGCCTTTTGCAATGTGGGGCATTGATATGATCGGCGAGATCAGACCTACAGCGTCCAACGGGCATCGTTTCATCCTGGTAGCTATTGATTACTTTACAAAGTGGGTTGAAGTAGCTTCCTTTGCTACTGTAACCAAGAACGTCGTGGCATGTTTCATTCGACACAATCTGATTTGTCGATGCGGTGTACCAGAGAGGATCATTACGGAAAATGGTACAAGTCTCAACAATAAGATGATCATCGAGCTCTACAAGCAGTTCAAGATACAGCATTACAACTCTTCTCCTTACCGGCCGAAGATGAATGGGGTTATTGAAGCAGCTAATAAGAATATTAAAAAGATTGTGCAGAAGATAACGGTGACATACAAATATTGGCACGAGATGTTACCATTTGCTCTTCATGGGTACCGTACCTCAGCACGGACGTCAACAGGGGAAACCCCTACTCCTTGGTATATGGCATGGAGGAAGTCTTTCCCATTGAATTTCAGATACCCTCTCTTCGGATTATGAAGGATGCAGGTTTGAGCGAAGATGATTGGATTCAGACCCGGCTTGATCAGCTGAATTTAATCGACGGAAAGAGACTTACTACTATTTGTCATGGTCAGGCGTACCAAAAACGGATGATCAAGGAATTTAACAAGAAAGTCAGACGACAAGAGTATCAAGTTGGGGATATGGTGATCAAGCGCATAATCTTACCTTAAGGTGATCCCAGGGGTAAATGGACCCCTACCTACAAAGGGCCATTTGTGGTTAAGAACATTTTCTCAAGAGGAGCTATGATTCTAACCACCATGGATGGTGACGACCTTCCTCACCCCGTCAATGCAGACATAGTGAAAAAATACGACGCATAATCAACGACCCGCTAGGTCGACTGGCCTAGGAAAAAATAAAGGCTTCCTGGCGAACCAAAATGGTTCGGGAAAAAATAAGGGATGAAAATGAAAAAAAACTGTACACCCGGCAAGTCGAAAACCTGAAAAGGCGGCTTGGGAAAAAAAGGGTATCCCGGTGGACTGAAAACCCGAAAGGGCGGTCCAGGCAAAAATTAGGGATCAAAGCGTAACACTATGTCTCATTGGATCATCTTACAACCAGACTTCGGTATCGACTATCAAGCTCGGACGGCACTAATCAATCTGATCTACCTTCAACCAAGTAGCAAAGTGATGAGATGCTCGAGGATATAAAGGCAATGGCAGAGTTGGAACCCAGTGGGATTATTCACATAGCTGTTTTGTTTGTTTTTTTCACAAATTGCGTAAATTCTATTATTCGGCGGCGTTCTCTTACTAGGACGCCAGCCTCTTGTATAAAAACGCCTATTTACAGGCCAAACTTAAAATCAATACAATTCATTTTCAGAGAAATTTCAAACTGTTTTTCCTTTATCTATTTTGTTTTGCAAAGAACGTCCAATGTTCATTTTTGGTATATGCATTTGACATTAATTGCTGCTCATAAATATTTACATGCGAAACAAAAGACGATTACTCGTAAATATTAAGAACATGGGGCAATAAGATATGTCCAAGCTTTATAATTGCTTTATCCACCAGGTACAAAGGTAGATTTGGCTGAAGAATATGGCTAAGGTACTTTCACTCCCCGCGGAGTAAGAGAAAGACAGTAATGTTAGCTCTCCCCATCTGAGACTTGCAACTGTAAATGAATCAGTAGTATTCTCCCCAAGCAGAGTTTATCTACCATCAGCACCGAAAGGTCTTAATATTCCCCAATGGAGTATAAGAATATTCCTCGGCAGAGTATAAAATATCCCCAGTGGAGTCTGAAAATTTTCCAGCGCAGTCTGAAAAAGTTTCCCCAGTGGAGTTTGGAGAATCATCCCCAGTAGATTCTGAAAGATTCTCCCCAGCAGAGCTCAAAGGATTATCCCCATTAGAGTCTAAAAGGTTATCCCTAGTGAAGTCGCAACTGAAAGATTATCCCTAGCAGAGTTCTTTCCTTTCACAAACAGGAATTCAACCCCCAACAAGATTTAGTATCACCAGCAACGGTAATTCATCCCCAGGTGAATTTATCGGTGGAATCCTCAGCAGAACATCTCTTCCCCACAGAGTAATCTCCTCATTAGTTTTTCCCCAACGGAGTTATCCTCTCCTGCTGGTTCATTCTCACAATCATCTTCATTCGCCATCCCCAGCGGAAACGAAGAATTCATCTCTTTTCTCCAGCAGTTATCCGGGATTTATTTTCCCCAGCTAAAAACATTACATTTCCATACATCATGAAACATGCATATATGCATCATACAACATAATCTCATTTATTTTGAGAACATCATTGCCTGATACATATCATGAATTACATACAACTAACCTTTACTTTTCAGGAAGGATGCGATTAAATTCCCGCAAAATTTAAAGTTTAAAGCTTTTACCCAAGTTGAATTACTGACCAGATCTTAAATCTCAATAGAATTATCCTCAGTTGAATTACAAACAAGGTCCTAAATCTCGACAAAGTCCTCCATCGAATTACAGGCGAGTTCCTAAATCTCAGCAGAGTTTTCTCAGTTGAATTACGGGCAAGTTCTTAAATCTCGATGAAGATGTTTCCCTCAGTTGAAGTACTGACCAGTTCTTAAATCTCAACAGAATTATCCTCGGTTGAATTACAGACAAGGTCCTAAATCTCGGCAAAGTCCTCTGTCGAATTACAGACGAGTTCCTAAATCTCAGCAAAGTTTTCTCAGTTGAATTACGGGCAAGTTCTTAAATCTCGATGAAGATGTTTCCCTCAGTCGAATTACTGACCAGTTCTTAACTCTCAACATAATTATCCTCGGTTGAATTACAGACAAGGTCTTAAATCTCGACAAAGTTCCTCCGTCGAATTACAGACAAGTTCCTAAATCTCAGCAGAGTTTTCTCAGTTGAATTACGGGAAAGTTCTTAAATCTTGATGAAGATGTTTCCCCAAAGTAGAACTACTGACCGATTTTTAAATCTCAACAAAATTATCCTCAGTTGAATTACAGACAAAGTCCTAAATCTCGACAAAGTTCCTCCGTCGAATTACAGACGAGTTTCTAAATCTCAGCAGAGTTTTCTCAGTTGAATTACGGGCGAGTTCTTAAATCTCGATGAAGATGTTTCCCACAGTCGAATTACTGACCAGTTCTTAAATCTCAACAAAATTATCCTCAGTTGAATTACAGATAAGGTTCTAAATCTCGACAAAGTTCCTCCGTCGAATTACAGACGAGTTCCTAAATCTTAACAGAGAAGTTTTCTCAGTTGAATTACGGGAGAGTTCTTAATTATCAATGAAGATCTTTCCCCCTCAGTTGAAATACAGACAATTTCTTAAAACTCAGTAGAGATGTTCTCTCAGTTGAAGTACAGGCAAGTTCCTAAATCTCAACAAAGATCAGACTTCCCCAGCGGAATCTTCTACAAACAACTGGTATACAAGCTCTCGTTAAGGAATTTCTTATGCAATAGACACTCCTCCAGATGTCATCTTTAAGCCCATCCTCCCGTCAGCAATCTCCAAATGGCATCTGTAAGCCCATTTCCGACATCACAAGGTTGATACCACTTCATGCGAGTGCAAATTTCTGGGCACTCTAGTGTTCAATCATCTTCCACCTCCGGATCACGAAAGGCATGAAATCCAATCCACATCCTCAGGTTTAAGAAGATTGAACAGGGGCAGCTGTTGTACCCCAAAATTTTCCCTCCCATATTTCTCAAGACATTGCAAGAAAAATCTCCAAGTTACTCAAGGTTGCTCAAGAATTGGTGAGACAAGCTATCTCCTAAGGCAGTCTATCCCAAATTAGGGTTTTATGTTGCATCAAGATCCTTGATTCCAAATGCCCTCAAGTGCTCCCTAATGTTCTAATGTGTTATCAAGATCATCCTTGTCAAATTTCAAGCCTTGCAGAGGAAGTTTGCTCAGTCAATTGCCCAAAGGTCCAAAAATCGACTATGCTAGGGCAAAAGTCAACTGTGACCTACATACAGTCAAACTTCAAGATTTTTTGTAAACATTCTCATTTTGGAGGATATTTCATCATTTGATCAAGGTTTGATCATGATTCATCAAGGATTGCCCAAAATTCATCAAGATTCAAAAGTTGTTAAATTAGGGTTTTGTAGGAAAAGTCAACTCACCTTTGACTAGGTATAACTTTCTCATACTTTATGTGAAATGACCCATCCAAAGCTCATTTTTAAGAGGATGAAATTTCCTACAATCCATATTCATACCCCATGATCAAAATATGCACTCACAAGAAGTTATCAATTTGGACATTATAGGTCATTTTTGAAAGTCAACAAAAACACCTTCTTTGTCAAAGCTTATAACTTGAGCATGGAATATAAAAATGATATGAGCCCAAAAGGGTTGATTAGAGGACATCTCAAGCTTTCTATAAAGTCCAATAACACCTCCAAATGTTCAAAATTGAAGAAGTAATGGATTGTTGAAGTTGGACTTTTTTGCAAAATTACCAAAAGTCAACTATCCCCAAAACTTCAAATTTTGCCAAATGGGCCCATTCTTTTCCACTTGATTTGAGTTTGCATAATTTCCCACGTGCCCTAGCTCCAGCCATGTGTCCATATCACATTTTTATTATTTAATTTGATTTTTATTTGAATTAATTCATTTTTAATCAAATAAAATCATATAAAATCTAAAGCATTGATAACACATAATTTTTTGGCTATTTCAGGCTCCAAATACAGCTATTATTTGAATCAAATTCGTATCAAAGGAATTGGTTACAAGAATATATGATTTGGATCAAATTTGGAAAGGTTTTCATGGAGAATCAAATCAAATATGCAATCATCATTGTGGGGAGATTTTGACCAAGTTTTTTACCCTAATCCAATGTACAATACATAAGTGTTGTACCCCAAAATTTTCCCTCCCATTTCCTCAACATTTTCTCATCACAAGACCTTTGAAGATCAAGATCCAGTTAGGGTTTCCTCTGCTCAAGACTTCTCCTTGCACTGTTGACCCAAATTAGGGTTTGTGTTTGCACAAAGATGTTTTGACCTAAAATGCCTAAGATGACTTCCATGCTTCATGTTGGACTCCCAAGTTTATCCATACCAAGTTTCAAGTCTTGATTCCAAGTTTTGCCCAATCAATTGGACAGATGACTTAGAAATCAACTGTATTGGGGAAAAAGACAACTGTGGCCAATTGACAGTCAAATCTCATGAAAATTGACCCACATCAACATTATGAACTCATATGGACCATTTGATCAAGTTTGGATCACAATTCCACAAGCAAGTTGATCAGATCACCAAAAGGGCAAAATGGTCATTTTTAGGGTTTTGACTGTACAAAGGCAATTTTTGACTGTTTGACCTAGCCAATGGCAAACCAAGCTCACATATGGACTCAAGGACCCCATGGAATTATCTTGACATTCCCAACAAACTCAAAAGATCCCAAGTACACAAGATTGACAGTTGAATTTCCCAATCAATTGATCAATTTTGACTGTACACTGAAAAGTCAAACTTTGACCTTTTGGTCAAAGTCAAGAGTCAAGGATCATTTTTTCATCAAAACATACCAAATCATGAAACTTGTTCACCAAGAAATCACAAAATGCAAATTAGGGTTAGAAATTAGAATTTTTCATAACTTAGAATTTTTCTAAGTTATGGAAAACCCTAATTTTTTCCCAACTTTGCCCCACTTTTTCACCAAGATCCATTTGGATTCAAACAAAAGTCAAAACATGAAAGTTGTAGCTTGTTGCATAATCTACAACTTTTATTCACAAAGTTTTCTCATTTGAAGCTTGTATCTCAAGTTACAAATTTTTGAATAAGGGCACTAAACCATTCTTAACTTAGTGAATTTTTGACCTATTTTGACAAGGTTTTCTACCCCACTTCAAGGCCATTTTCCATACACTTCCACTTGGAATTTCAAATTTCATTTCAAAGATGGATTGTGGTACACATTCCAAGCTTTCCAAAATGTCAAAGAACTTCTCAAACAACCTCATGGTTAGGGAGAATCGAATTTCACAATATGGCAAAAACTCACTTTGTTCATGACCAAGTTACATGTCCATAACCTTGCAATTTGAACTCAGCATGCTTTAGGATAGATTACAGGTCCTTAAACCAAGTTGCACTCAATAATTTAATGCATATTCTTTGTGCCAAGACCATGTTCTTTGAGCTAAAGCATTGTATGAAGGTTTAATCCATTTTTAGATAAAGCATTCTTTCCATTTTTGCAAAAGTTCACTTTATGTCCAATTACAAATCCAACAAGTACATTGCAAATCTGATTGGCACAAGATTATGAACAAATTACTCTGATCAAGAGAAGCTTTGCAGCAGGATTAGGGGTCCTCTACTGACCTAGAAACACAAGTTGCCTTTGTTTGCTTAAGAGTGAAGAAAAGTGCCATAACTTAACACATCTTTCATATCAGCTTAGAGACACAAAGACAAAGTTATCAAACACATTCCAAAGATCACAACCAAGCTTTTGCACGACCCTTGCACCTCTCAAACACTCCCATTGCCATAATCACCCTCAAACTGCACAAACAGGGCAAGGCCTGCAGTTTGAGTGCTATCTCTCAATCCCTTCAAGCATTCTTGCCCAAACCTATTCATCTATCTTCCTTACCATCTATGCAAGCTATCCAAAAGCTAAGACACGACCTGTAACACCTCCAAGCCACTTCACCATTTTGATTTTTCTGTTTTGCAGTGGAAGTTCTCTAGCTCGATTCAGAAGCTTTCAAGACAAAGTAAACATTGAAATAACATCCCTGGACCTCAAGGAAGCTTTTCCAATCCTCACCTTGCACTGAAAGCTCCCCCATTGCAAGATAGAACTTCAGCTGAACAGGTATCTTGGTGAACTTGTATCTCTCTTATTATGCATCATTAGCCTTAAGTTTGTGAATAAACAATGTCCTACTCATGCCACTGAACATGTACATATCTTTACTTTTCATTTCTTTTGCTTGAGCTGTGAGAATTTGGAGTTTGAAAATGGCAGAAAAACTAGGTTAGGATTTGGGGGAGGAGAAATTCTCCCTCATCTTAGAGAGTTAGATCAAGTTATGCATATGGTTAGAATCGTCTCTTCATGCTGAACATTTTTTATGTTATGAGTTTTTGTTAAAAAGCCAGGAATCAGGAGTTAGGAGCTGGAGTACAGGGCGCGCGTTTTTTTGAATGCTGTTGTACAAAGGTTGAAGAAGAAGCCACATGGGCTGGGCCTGTGTGGTCTTTTCTTTTCACACCCAATTTCCATTTTCATACTCCCTGAGCCCATTTGCTTCATTTTTAATATTTTTGACTTTTGCCTTTTTTTGATTGGTTCATTTATTTTTTCTCAGCATATTAAAAACATAAAAATATTTTTCTCATCATTTTTTGAATTTATGGAGTATTTATTTGATTATTTCTTTTGTTTGATAAATAAATAAACATATATATATATATATACTTTTCTTTTTGTTTAAAATATTAAGATAACACAAAATATATTTTTATACACTTTTATCTCATTTTTACTCTTTGAAAATATTTTATAGAAAAAAAATACTTTTTTACTTAAATATTAAATATTATTAATTAATATGTATAAAACATAGTTTTTGTAAATAATGCAAATATATAGGTATACATTAATATATTTAGGATAAAAATACCAAAAAATGTACATATTTTATTTATAATATTTAATACTAAAAAATGCCCCTTTTTTACAAATATACCATATTTTATTTTATTTTTGTGTGTAAATAATAAATATTATATGAATTAGTTAATTAATGCCCCTTTTGATTAAAAATTAGGGTTTTGCCCTAAATTTGAAAATACCTCAAAAATAATACCTTTTTATTTTCTTTTTTTATTTTACATAAATAAAACTTTTTTTCATACATATAAAAAATCTTTTTTTTGCATTCTTGCATATTCATTTTGTTTCTATTTTATTTTATGCAATTGTTCATATTGTAAATATTCAAGGCAAATGATGTAATAGCCTAGATTTAAATACTTGTCAAAATCCCCATTTGAACATTTGTACCCCCCTTCCCATATTTGGTTGTGTAATAGCTTAGTAAATTTATTTTCGTACTTTATTGCTTTCTAATGATAATATGTTAGAATTAGGGTTTGTATGCGAAAAACGACAAAATAGTTATGACCTAATCTCAAGACAAATAAGCATGAAAATGGACTCACAAATCACACTTGCACCCCCTAGGGTATTCCACTTGTTGCCTTTCAAAATTGGGCCATATTGCATGTTAGGTCTCTTTGGGCAAAACAAACACAAATCAAATGATCATAGTCCCTCGATGACGCTTTCAAAATGTTGCCTAAACAAATGATCAAGTCCCTTAAAGAAAATTGCCTAAAGATACTTAGCACCATTGCAATTATGGTCTAAACGATGACCCGCGCCCGTCCCTTTCACATCCTAACATGAGATTGTCCACCAAATACAATGGTGGAACAAACTTATTAAAAGGGTTAAAACATAGCAATGATCTTTGAGAAATTTAGGAGTAGATAACCTCTTAGTTACTTGAATCAAACTTGCAAAAACAAAACACTTGCCTATTTTCTAAAACCACACTTCACAAACACTTTCAAAACAAACTTTCAAAACAAATGAAAACCTTTTCAAAAGACATATACCTTTGTATACATCCCAACATGGATCATTACAAAGGTTGCCACCACATTGGCCTCTTTTCAAAACATTTTCAAACCCACACACAAAAGCACCATTTCAAACAATTGAAAACAAAAGGCAAGTGATCTAAGCAAGTAACTAAGAGCCCATGGATAACCATGGATAGAAAGGGTGCTAATACCTTCCTTTTCTATAATCTACTCCCCGAACCCAAGAAAATATCTCAAAGGTTTTTGCTGTGCTTTTTAAACCTTTCCTTAGGATAAAATAAAAAGTCGGTGGCGACTCTTGCTCAACCGAAACATTTGCGAAAACAAACGCAAAACCTCAAGTCAGTTCTCCCACCGTATCACAGAACTGACGACTCTGCTGGGGAAATATTTCTAAAGTGGAGTAACCTTAGGGTTTAGATCACCTTTGTTCTCAATTGATTGCTTTGTTTGCTTTACATTTGTGGGTTTTTGTATCGGAGTTTCATAGATCCTAACCCGGATCTGGGGATACCTTCTTAGAAAGTAGCAACAAGGCTGTGAGGGAACTGTGCGGGGTATACCGACATGGTTGAAGCAGTCTGCTACGTTGATGTGGCACTTTGGTGTGTACCGGTAACCCTTGAGTTCAGTCAAGGAGAGTACGGGGCCGCCGCGTGGTGTCGTGAAGCATCAACTGACCTTAGGAACCTTAATTGAACCATCTTGGCCTTTTTAGGGTAGTGAGATAACTGACTTTGGTGCAGTCCGAGGTTGGTTGATACTCGATACTACACTCAATTGAGGGTTGCTTTCCTGGAATATTTCGGTCGCCAGTTCAGTGGCCAAATCGAAACGATGAACAATGAAAGCAATCCAGTGATATTGGGACCCTTAGAACCCGGTTACTTCTAAATAGGACAGGTTGAGCCCACCAAACTTCAAGAGGGTAATACCCAGACCCCATGCAGGCCTAAACTCTAAAGGCTTGCCTTGTGTGACTTGTGTGCCTTGCCATGTTTGCCTTTGTGAATATTTGTGGTGTGTTTAATCATAGCATCATGACATCATACAACATCATGTGCATTGGCTAACCATTTCAAGGGTTCGAATCTTCATCTTTGTTCTTGTTTTATAGGACATGGAAACTGTTCGCAGAAAGACAATTCAGATTAGCCTTGTAAAGATCCCTCCTCAGCTTAAGGAACTTATATCCAGGATTCCCGAGGGTTCTTCATTCAGTGAGAGACATGGAAGACTCATCAGCTTGGTTAACACCAACATTGAGGAAGATATGATAAAAGTCTTGTTCCAGTTCTTTGACCCCCTGCATCACTGTTTCACTTTCCCGGATTATCAATTAGTGCCTACATTGGAGGAGTTCTCCCGACTTCTGAAGGTCCCTATCCTTGATCGACTACCCTACAACGGTACGGAAGAGTAACCCAAACTTGAAGAGATTGCTAAAGCCTTGCACCTACAACCATCTGACCTCAAGGGACATTGGGAAGTTAGAAGTGGTATCAAAGGGTTCTTAGCCAGGTTTCTGTTTGAGAAGGCCCAAGAATGTTGGAACTCCCTTGACCTACAAGCTTTTGAAGAAGTTGTGGCCCTCCTTGTCTATGGTTTGGTGTTATTCCCTAACCCAGATCAGCTTATTGATATCAGTACTGTCCAGATCTTCATGACCAGGAATCCTATACCTACGTTGCTGGGGGACATCCTTCACTCATGTTACACTCGAACCATGAGAAAAAGAGGTGTTCTTATGTGCTGCACTCCTCTCCTGGGAAGGTGGTTTATTTCGCACCTTCCACAATCGGTTTTGAATAACGAGCGGGGTTTGAGATGGTCGCAACGATTGATGACTCTTACACATGCAGATATACATTGGTGCCCTCGGTCCAGAGAGGATGTCACTATCATTGATCGTTGCGGGGAGTACCCCAATGTTCCTTTACTTGGAATCAGAGGAGGTATTACTTACAACCCATGTCTGGCTTGGAGACAGTTTGGTTATGCTCGGAGGGACGGCCCTCATGACATGTTAATTCCTGACATAGTTTTTTACTTCGACAATGATGCACAAGAACTTCGCCAGAGATTTATCAGAGCGTGGAGGATGCCCAATAAAATAAACAGCAAGACACTGGGGCACAGGAACTCCATCCCGTTGGAACCTTATCTCAAGTGGGTACGCGCCCGCTCCCAGAAGTTAGAGATGCCTTATCCTCATGTCCTCCCTGTGATCAAAGAGCCAGTATTGGAAGGAAAGGTGTCCTACACCATTCAACATCCTGACATGCCCACCTCCTGGGAAGAAATGCAGAAGAGCTGGGTCCAGCTTAAGGAAGAACGGAATTCTCTTGAGACCAGTCTACATGCTAGTGAAAAGAAGGTCCTGGAGCTCACCCGCCTACTGCACGAGGAGAGGAATCTCAACACCTACATCGCACCAAAGAGGATGCGCAATGTTTTTTTGCCTTGAGGAGTCATTTTGTAATATTTGGCCCATGGGGCATTTATGTACTAATGAATTTCTTCTTATTAATATGATGTGCGTTCCTTCTTTTTTTTTGTCTACAACAAATTTTGAATGTTCTAAATCCTTGAATGCATTGCATACATACGCATTCCATTGCACCATATGCATAGCAGGTACCCTATTTCACAGGTTGCTTAATCTCCTTCGCTGTTTATTTTGAACAGTCATCATGAATCCGGACTCATCCAGTGAGCAAGCGATCAAGGCCCTTCAGGCCCAAAGTGCACAGTTTCAAGAGATGGTCCTGAGCCTGGCCCAAGGTCAGCAAGAGTTGAAGACTCTACTCCTGAAGAAAAAGAAGAAAAAGAGGACTGCGTTGTTCAACACGGGACGCAGATTTGGGAACACGCTCCATAACGAAGCTGATCCAACTAATTCTTCTGCTGAGAAAGATAGTCCCCAGGGGGGAGGGGCTCCGAGTCCTGCAGTCTCCAACAACGAGACGGACTACAACGACGAACAATACCCACCTGCTGCTGACAGATACAAGCAATTGGAAGACCGCTTGAGCGCCATGGAGATTCAAAATGTATCGGGGCTGGATTTCGGAGATTTGGGGTTATCTTCTGGGGTAGTAATTCCACACAAGTTTAAGGCGCCTGCCTTTGCCAAATATGACGGGGCTTCCTGTCCCAAGCTGCATCTAAGGTCGTACGTAAGGAAGATCCAACCTTACACGGCGGATAAGAACCTTTGGATTCACTTCTTCCAAGATAGCCTTTCGGGGTCACAGCTTGAGTGGTTCTACCAACTAGATGGAACTAGCATCCGACACTGGGAAGATTTGGCAACTGCGTTCTACAGACAATATCAATATAATTCTGATCTCGCTCCTACGCGTACCCAACTTCAGGGTATGTCTCTAGGAACGGGTGAAGGGTTCAAAGAATACGCACAAAAATGGAGAGACTTGGCTGGCAGGGTGCAGCCTCCATTAACTGATCGTGAGCTGGTTGATATGTTTCTAGGGACTTTGTCTGGTCCATTTTTCAATCATTTGGTTGGTAACTCCTCCGCGGGGTTTACGAATTTGATTCTGACAGGAGAAAGAATTGAAGTTGGCATCAGGTCAAGAAAGATACAAAAAGCTGCCTCCACGAGAACTGAGAAAAGACCGTTTAAGAAAGAAGCAAGTGCTGTCTATGGTCCTAGAAGACAAGTCAAGCCCGAAAATCGCCAAGCCGTCAATGCTTTGGTCATTTCAAAACCTGTTGCTGCTCCTCAGCAGTACAATCAACAAAGAAGTGAAAGGCCCAAGAGGCAGTATACTCGGCTGAGTATGACCTTATCTCAAATTTTATCCCAACTGCTATCCACCAATTTGGTGACCACCAAAGAAGCTCCTAAGGTCGTCAACACTGCGTCTCCAAAGTATAACCCGAACGCCCGGTGTGCTTATCATTCTGATAGTCCCGGGCACACTACTGATGATTGATGGGCCTTGAGAAACAAAGTGCAAGATCTTATCGACGCAAAGGAAATTCAGTTTGAAGCGCCTGAAATACCGAATGTTGTAACTGCCCCTATGCCCCAGCATAGGGTAAATGCCATTGAGGAAGAGTTGTACGTTGTTTCGGTGAATGAAGTTGTTACCCCTCTTTTGACCATTAAGAGGAACTTGCTACTAGCCGGTTTATTTCCGGGTTGTAGTAACGGTTGCCTCCTGTGTGCTGTTATCCCTACCGGTTGTCCACTGCTGAAATCAGGCATCCAAAGCCTGATGGATAGCAAGGAAATTCTGTTCAAGAAAACTGCTGTTCCGTCTGTTTCCATTGAAGAAATATCTGTTGTCACAATCTACAATCCTGCCAAAGCTCCCATGAAGAAGCCAGTCCAAATTATGTCTGTTGCACCCATCACTATTACTGTCCCGGGGCCTCTCCCATATGAGTCTGATAAAGCAGTCCCATGGCATTATGGGGCCGACGTGTATGTGCTTGGGGTGAAGCAAGAATTCAATACCAATACCAGTATCAGTAACATCACTGGTCCCGCCAAGATTACCCGCAGTGGCAGGCTTTTCTCGCCTGACATTGCACCGCCAGCTATCCGAAAACCTCTCACCATCACACCCGCAAGTGTGCATGTTCCGATTCAAGTTCCTGTGTCTACTACCGCCGCTGAGTCCTCTAATACTCGGGGCAAAGAAGTTGCTACCGATTTGCCTGCCAGGACGGAGGCACCGAAGAAGACTGCTGTGGAAGCCTCCCAATAAGAAATGGAGGAAATTCTTAAAATCATCAAAAAGAGTGACTTCAATGTTGTTGAACAGTTGGGGCATACCCCCTCCAAAATCTCTATGCTATCATTGCTGTTATGCTCAGAGGCCCATGCAAAAGCCCTGATTTCATTTCTGAAAACGGCCCATGTGCCGCAAGAGACCTCCGCGGATCAATTCACCGACTGTGTGGCTAATTTGACGGCTGACAATGGCTTAGGGTTCTCGGATGCTGACCTTACCGCCAAAGGGAAAAATCACAATGATGCCCTGCATGTTTCCATAGAATGCAGGGGCACTACTCTCGCACACGTGTTGGTGGATACCGGCTCTTCCCTGAATGTTTTGCCCAAGAAGGCATTGGATCGCCTGGATTGTGAGGGCCTGGAGTTGAAACCTAGTAACATAATTGTTAGAGCCTTCGACGATTCTAAGAGGATGGTGCACGGTGAAGTAGACATTCCTATTCGTGTGGGTTCCCAAGTTTTTGACTCAACGTTCTATGTAATGGGTATTCGTCCATCTTACTCCTGCTTGTTGGGTCGACCCTGGATTCACAAAGCTGGGGCAGTAACATCCACTCTACACCAAAAGCTCAAATACCCTGTCAAAGGGAAGATTGTTACTGTGCAAGGCGAGGAGGAAAACATGATTAGTCACTTGAATTCATTCCGGTATATCGAGATGGACGGGGAGTTTATTGAAACACCCTTTCAGCATTTTGAGGAGGTACCTCCAGTATTGGCATCAACTGAAGCAGTAGTTGAAGAAGATTTTCCGTTGAAGATGGCGTCCTTGAAGGATGCCCGAGCTGTAATCGAGAAAGGCAATTGCGCAAACTGGGGTCAGCTTCCTGACTTCACTCAAAAGAATGACAAGTTTGGGCTGGGCTTTACCGCAGAGGCTCAGAGGGCTGTGCGCAAGGAAAAGATCAGAAAGGCTCTGGTGTTTATCTCCAACCCAAGGGTGAATGCTATTGAGGAGGATGTAGAGGAAGCAGAATTTGACAGTTGGATCTACCCGACTACCAGCAACGGACCGAGCAACTGGACGGCAAAGGATTTTACACCTATCACATTTGTCACGCAGTAATTAATTTCTTTTGATTTCCAATTTGTAACAAACAATATGTTAAAACTTTGTTGGCTCGGTGTCCTACCCGGGGCATCGTAGCTCCATTTGTGAGGGCTTTTTGTATGACATTTCCATATATCATCAATCAAAACATTGGACGTTTGTTGCATTTCAAATCTTATGCTCCTTTTTCTTTCTGTGTTATATATATTGCAAAACAGCTATATTTACACACACTCACTTATACAGGTTTCAATCCACTCTGGATCTCACTAGTAACAGCTCTGCTACCGCCAGTTATGACTTCGAGAATCCGATCAACTTGGCCGAGGACGAAGGTGAAGATGATTGCGAAGTGCCTGGTGAACTCGCAAGACTGCTACTCCAGGAAGAGAGGGCTATTCAACCACATGAAGAGCCGGTAGAAACGATTAACCTGGGTACTGAGACAGATAGGAAAGAGGTCAAGATTGGGGCTAATCTAGAGCTCAGCGTGAAACAACGATTGATCCAGATGCTACGTGATTACATGGAGATATTTGCTTGGTCCTATGAGGACATGCCAGGTTTGGATGCCGACATTGTAGTTCATCACCTGCCAACAAAGGAAGACTGCCCTCCGGTAAAGCAAAAGGTCCGTCGTATGCGCCCAGAGATGTCCGAAAAGATCAAGGCTGAGGTTATGAAGCAATTCGATGTCGGGTTTCTAGCAGTAACTTCTTATCCTCAATGGGTTGCCAATGTGGTGCCGGTGCCGAAGAAGGACGGTAAAGTCAGAATGTGTGTCGACTATAGGGACTTGAACAGGGCAAGCCCCAAGGATGACTTCCCCTTACCTCACATCGACGTTCTTGTTGACAATACTGCTCAACACAAGGTTTTCTCCTTCATGGATGGTTTTTCAGGGTATAATCAGATCAAGATGGCTCCAGAAGATATGGAGAAGACTACCTTTGTGACTCAGTGGGGCACCTTCTGTTACAAGGTCATGCCATTCGGGTTGAAAAATGCTGGGGCAACCTATCAACGTGCCATGGTTGCTTTATTTCATGATATGATCCATCATGAGATTGAGGTATACGTCGATGACATGATAGCAAGGTCTCAAACTGAGGAGGAGCATCTTGATCATCTAAGGAAGCTGTTTGACCGTCTAAAGTTATACAAGCTGAGGTTGAATCCCAACAAATGCACCTTTGGGGTAAGATCCGGAAAATTGCTAGGTTTAATTGTAAGTGATAAAGGTATTCAGGTGGATCCAGCCAAGGTAAAAGCCATACAAGAGATGCCAACTCCAAGGACAGAGAAAGAAGTCAGAGGCTTCCTGGGACGACTGAATTACATTGCCCGTTTCATCTCACATCTGACTGCTACTTGTGAGCCAATCTTCAAACTACTGAAGAAAGATCAAGTGGTACGTTGGAATGATGAATGTCAGGCTGCTTTTGAAAAGATAAAGGAATACCTCAAAGAGCCACCCATTCTTATGCCACCAGTGGAAGGAAGACCTCTGATACTATACTTGACAGTACTTGATAATTCAATGGGGTGTGTGCTGGGGCAGCATGACGAGTCTGGCCAAAAAGAGCACGCTATTTATTACTTGAGCAAAAAGTTTACCGACTGTGAGTCTCGTTACTCACTGCTTGAGAAAACTTGCTGCGCTCTAGTATGGGCTGCTCGCCGGCTGAGACAGTATATGCTGACTCACACCACTTTGTTGATTTCAAAGATGGATCCCATCAAGTACATATTTGAAAAACCTGCTCTGTCTGGAAGGATAGCGAGATGGCAAATGATCTTGACCGAATATGACATCCAGTATACAACTCAGAAAGCAATCAAAGGAAGTGTACTGGCGGATCATTTGGCACACCAACCTGTGGACGATTACCAATCATTGAACTTTGATTTTCCGGACGAAGACATCATGGTGGTAACTGACTGTGAAGTACCTGGACCGGATGAAGGACCTGAGGAAGGGTCCCGATGGTCTATGCATTTTGATGGAGCCTCCAACGCTTTGGGTAACAGCGTCGGCGCTGTAATCATATCTCCCAAAGGAACTCACACTCCACTCACCGCCCGACTGTGCTTCAACTGCACCAACAACATGGCAGAATATGAGGCATGTATCATGGGTTTACAAGCTGCAATCGACTTAAGGATTAAATTTCTGAGTGTCTTCGGAGATTCCGCTCTCGTGATCAATCAGATCAAAGGCGAGTGGGATACGAAACACCCAAATCTTATTCCTTACAAGGAGTACGTGTCAACCTTACTTCCCCACTTTGAAGAAATAACTTTTGAGCACTTCCCAAGAGAGGAGAATCAGCTAGCGGACGCACTGGCTACGATGTCTTCAATGTTCAAAGTTAAATGGGACAATGAGGCTCCCTGGATCATCATCTGGAAGTTGGACGAACCGGCATACTGCTGCGAGCTTGAGGACGAAAAGGTGACTGAAAAACCCTGGTATCATGAGGTGAAAAGATACTTGGAAGCTCAGGAATACCCTGAAGGTGCATCTGTCAATGACAAGAAGTTCATGAGGAGGTTTGCTGCAAAATTCTTTCTCAGCAACGGCATTCTCTACAAACGGAATCATGATTCAACTCTACTGCGTTGTGTGGATAAGAATGAGGCAGAGAAAATAATGATAGAATTGCATGAAGGTACATTCGGAACACATTCCAGTGGGCACACCATGGCAAAGAAAATCCTTAGGGCAGGATATTTCTGGTCCACAATGGAAGCCGATTGTTACCAACACTCTCGAACTTGTCACAAGTGCCAGATCTATGCGGACAAGGTGCACATCCCTCCGGTTCCTTTGAACGTCCTGACGGCACCTTGGCCTTTCGCAATGTGGGGCATCGATATGATTGGTGAGATCCGACCAACGGCAACCAACGGGCATCGCTTCATCTTGGTGGCAATCGATTACTTCACGAAGTGGGTTGAGGCAGCTTCCTACGCCACGGTAACCAAGAGCGTCGTGGCACGTTTCATCCGACATAATCTGATCTGTCGGTATGGTGTCCCAGAAAGAATCATTACAGACAACGGCACCAATCTCAATAACAAGATGATCACTGAACTCTGTGAACAATTCAAAATACAGCATCATAACTCTTCTCCTTACCGGCCGAAGATGAATGGAGCTGTAGAAGCAGCTAATAAGAATATCAAGAAAATTGTGCAGAAGATGACAGTGACCTATAAAGATTGGCACGAAATGTTACCGTTCGCTCTTCATGGGTACCGTACCTCAGCAAGGACGTCAACCGGGGCAACTCCTTTCTCCTTGGTCTACGGCATGGAAGCAGTCTTGCCCATTGAAGTCCAGATACCCTCTCTCCAGATAATGAAGGATGCAGATTTGAACGAAGATGACTGGATCCAGACTCGACTTGATCAATTAAACCTGATTGATGAAAAGAGACTCACCGCTATCTGTCATGGTCAAACGTATCAAAAACGGATGATCAGGGCATTTAACAAGAAAGTCAGACCACAAGAATATCAAGTTGGGGACCTGGTAATCAAGCGCATCATCCTTCCTCAAAGTGATCCCCGGGGCAAATGGACCCCTACATACGAAGGGCCATTTGTGGTTAAACATGTGTTCTCAGGAGGAGCCATGATTCTAACCACCATGGATGGTGACGACCTTCCTCACCCCGCCAATGCAGACATAGTAAAAAGATACTACGCATGAATAAAAGACCCGCTAGGTTGACATACCTAGGCAAAAATAAGGGCTTCCCGGCGAACCAAAAGGGTTCGGGCAAAAATAAGGGATGAAATCAAAAAAATTGTACACTCGGCAAGTCGAAAACCTGAAAAGGCGGCTTGGGCAAAAATGGGTATCCCGGTGGACTGAAAACCCGAAAGGGCGGTCCAGGCAAAAGTTAGGGATAAAGCGTAACACTATGTCTCATTGAATCACTTCGCATCCGGAATTCGGCATCAACTATCTGGCTCAGACTTCGGCATCGACCAATCAGCTTCATCTTCAACTAAGTAGCAAAGCGATGAGACACTTGGAGACATAAAGGCAATAGCAGAGTTGGAACCCAGTGGAATTGTTCACATAGCTGTTTTGTTCTTTTTTTAAAAAAAATTGTAAACTATTCGGCGGCATTCTCTTACTAGGATGTCAGCCTCTTGTACAAAAACGCTTACTCACAGGCAAAATTCAAATCAATACAAATACACTCTTCAGACAAATCGCCATTGTTTTTCCTTTTTCTGTTTTGTCTTGCAAAGAACGTCCAATGTTCATTTTTGATATATGCATTTGACATTAAATTGCTGATTCATAAATATTTGCATATGAAACAAAAGACTAATTACAGGTGGCATCAAAAACAGGGGCAATGTGAAGTTGTCTATTGCAGTCTGGTTGCTTTGTCCGCCAAGGTACCAAGATGGGTTCAACTGAGGAATGTGACCAGGTTATCTCCACTCCCCACAGAGTAAGATAAGTTTCAGCAATACATCAAGCCCTGCAATGGGTGCCCGATTTTCCCAGCAAGTCAGCATTACTTTCCCAAGCAGAGTTGGTTCCCCGTTAATCCTGCCAAGGCACGACATTCCCCAGTGGAGTATGGGCATTCATCAATAAGCATCCCCGGCAGTCTTGGTCTAAGATTTTTCCCCGGCGGTATACAGACGTTCCAAATTTCCCCAAGAGAGTCCAACCCAAAAGGTTTCGTTTCCCCGGCGGGAAGTTTATCCCCTACAGAGTACGGACGTCTCTCCCGAGCTTTATTCAAAGTTATTCCTCACAAGGGCTTATAACTGGGTTATCCTCAACTAATTGCCACGAAAGATCGCCCTCGGTAAAGTTCTTTCATTCCCTAGCGGAGTTTATCTTTGGTGTTCCCCAGCTGAGTTTATCATCTTTATCCCCAGCGGAATCCGTCATTAAAGTCCTCAGCAGGCCTCTCATCAAACTTCAGCAAAGTATCTCTTCCACAGAGCAACTCCCCGTCCACTCGTTAAGGATTTATTTTCCTAGATGAAATTACATTCATAAACATTTCACACTCTCATACATCTTGCTTACATACATGAAAAAATGCATACAACACTATCTCATGATTGAACATCGTGACATCATCCATATCATACATCATGACATGGCATACAACTTGTGTCCTTGCCTTTTCAGGAAAAAGACGATCCCAAAGACAACTACCTTCAACTGTCACATTTCCAGATTCGATTCCTGTATCCAGCCAGGGCATATCTGTTGACCACATTTCCAGACTCGACTCCTGTATCTAGACAGGGCACGTCTGAAGAGTTCGAAGATTCGATTCCTGTATCTAGCCAGGGCACATCTATCAACTACAACATTTCCAGATTCGACTCCTGTATCTAGCCAGGGCACATCTGTGAGCAACCGATTGTAGACTCGATACCTGTATCTAGCCAGGGCATATCTACATAAAGAGATTGAAGATCAAACACCTGTAACAAGCCAGGAAAACATCTGTCTTTCTCAAATACATAAGTTCTCGCTAAGGAATCTCTTATGCGATCAACACTTCCAAATGGCATCTATAAGCCCATTCCCGACAAGGTTCTGTCACATCTCCAGATGGCATCTATAAGCCCATCTCCCTATCCACCACCTCTCCAAATGGCATCTATAAGCCCATTCCCAACATCGCATTACTGATACTCCAGCATGCGAGTGCAAATTTCCGGGCACTCTAGTGTCCAATCTCCTTTTACCCTCGAGTCACGAAAGGCAAACCTGCCAATCTAACTCTTCAGGTTCAAGAAGATTGAACAGGGGCAACTGTTGTACCCCAAAATTTGCCCTCCCATTTCCTCAACATTTTCTCATCACAAGACCTTTGAAGATCAAGATCCAGTTAGGGTTTCCTCTGCTCAAGACTTCTCCTTGCACTGTTGACCCAAATTAGGGTTTGTGTTTGCACAAAGATGTTTTGACCTAAAATGCCTAAGATGACTTTCATGCTTCATGTTGGACTCCCAAGTTTATCCATACCAAGTTTCAAGTCTTGATTCCAAGTTTTGCCCAATCAATTGGACAGATGACTTAGAAATC
This sequence comes from Vicia faba, assembly GCA_948472305.1. Lineage (NCBI taxonomy): Eukaryota > Viridiplantae > Streptophyta > Magnoliopsida > Fabales > Fabaceae > Vicia > Vicia faba. Next base: position 111,207,750 of record OX451735.1, read on the forward strand.
AACTGTATTGGGGAAAAAGACAACTGTGGCCAATTGACAGTCAAATCTCATGAAAATTGACCCACATCAACATTATGAACTCATATGGACCATTTGATCAAGTTTGGATCACAATTCCACAAGCAATTTGATCAGATCACCAAAAGGGCAAAATGGTCATTTTTAGGGTTTTGACTGTACAAAGGCAATTTTTGACTGTTTGACCTAGCCAATGGAAAACCAAGCTCAAATATGGACTCAAGGACCCCATGGAATTATCTTGACATTCCCAACAAACTCAAAAGATCCCAAGTATACAAGATTGACAGTTGAATTTCCCAGTCAATTGATCAATTTTGACTGTACACTGAAAAGTCAAACTTTGACCTTTTGGTCAAAGTCAAGAGTCAAGGTTCATTTTTTCATCAAAACATACCAAATCATGAAACTTGTTCACCAAGAAATCACAAAATGCAAATTAGGGTTAGAAATTAGAATTTTTCATAACTTAGAATTTTTCTAAGTTATGGAAAACCCTAATTTTTTCCCAACTTTGCCCCACTTTTTCACCAAGATCCATTTGGATTCAAACAAAAGTCAAAACATGAAAGTTGTAGCTTGTTGCATAATCTACAACTTTTATTCACAAAGTTTTCTCATTTGAAGCTTGTATCTCAAGTTACAAATTTTTGAATAAGGGCACTAAACCATTCTTAACTTAGTGAATTTTTGACCTATTTTGACAAGGTTTTCTACCCCACTTCAAGGCCATTTTCCATACACTTCCACTTGGAATTTCAAATTTCATTTCAAATATGGATTGTAGTACACATTCCAAGCTTTCCAAAATGTCCAAGAACTTCTCAAACAACCTCATGGTTAGGGAGAATCGAATTTCACAATATGGCAAAAACTCACTTTGTTCATGACCAAGTTACATGTCCATAACCTTGCAATTTGAACTCAGCATGCTTTAGGATAGATTACAGGTCCTTAAACCAAGTTGCACTAAATAATTTAATGCATATTCTTTGTGCCAAGACCATGTTCTTTGAGTTAAAGCATTGTATGAAGGTTTAATCCATTTTTAGATAAAGCATTCTTTCCATTTTTGCAAAAGTTCACTTTATGTCCAATTACAAATCCAACAAGTACATTGCAAATCTGATTGGCACAAGATTATGAACAAATTACTCTGATCAAGAGAAGCTTTGCAGCAGGATTAGGGGTCCTCTACTGACCTAGAAACACAAGTTGCCTTTGTTTGCTTAAGAGTGAAGAAAAGTGCCATAACTTAACACATCTTTCATATCAGCTTAGAGACACAAAGACAAAGTTATCAAACACGTTCCAAAGATCACAACCAAGCTTTTGCACGACCCTTGCACCTCTCAAACACTCCCATTGCCATAATCACCCTCAAACTGCACAAACAGGGCAAGGCCTGCAGTTTGAGTGCTATCTCTCAATCCCTTCAAGCATTCTTGCCCAAACCTATTCATCTATCTTCCTTACCATCTATGCAAGCTATCCAAAAGCTAAGACACGACCTGTAACACCTCCAAGCCACTTCACCATTTTGATTTTTCTGTTTTGCAGTGGAAGTTCTCTAGCTCGATTCAGAAGCTTTCAAGACAAAGTAAACATTGAAATAGCATCCCTGGACCTCAAGGAAGCTTTTCCAATCCTCACCTTGCACTGAAAGCTCCCCCATTGCAAGATAGAACTTCAGCTGAACAGGTATCTTGGTGAACTTGTATCTCTCTTATTATGCATCATTAGCCTTAAGTTTGTGAACAAACAATGTCCTACTCATGCCACTGAACATGTACATATCTTTACTTTTCATTTCTTTTGCTTGAACTGTGAGAATTTGGAGTTTGAAAATGGCAGAAAAACTAGGTTAGGATTTGGGGGAGGAGAAATTCTCCCTCATCTTAGAGAGTTAGATCAAGTTATGCATATGGTTAGAATCGTCTCTTCATGCTGAACATTTTTTATGTTATGAGTTTTTGTTAAAAAGCCAGGAATCAGGAGTTAGGAGCTGGAGTACAGGGCGCGCGTTTTTTTGAATGCTGTTGTACAAAGGTTGAAGAAGAAGCCACATGGGCTGGGCCTGTGTGGTCTTTTCTGTTCACACCCAATTTCCATTTTCATACCCCCTGAGCCCATTTGCTTCATTTTTAATATTTTTGACTTTTGCCTTTTTTTGATTGGTTCATTTATTTTTTCTCAGCATATTAAAAACATAAAAATATTTTTCTCATCATTTTTTGAATTTATGGAGTATTTATTTGATTATTTCTTTTGTTTGATAAATAAATAAACATATATATATATATATACTTTTCTTTTTGTTTAAAATATTAAGATAACACAAAATATATTTTTATACACTTTTATCTCATTTTTACTCTTTGAAAATATTTTATAGAAAAAAAATACTTTTTTACTTAAATATTAAATATTATTAATTAATATGTATAAAACATAGTTTTTGTAAATAATGCAAATATATAGGTATACATTAATATATTTAGGATAAAAATACCAAAAAATGTACATATTTTATTTATAATATTTAATACTAAAAAATGCCCCTTTTTTACAAATATACCATATTTTATTTTATTTTTGTGTGTAAATAATAAATATTATATGAATTAGTTAATTAATGCCCCTTTTGATTAAAAATTAGGGTTTTGCCCTAAATTTGAAAATACCTCAAAAATAATACCTTTTTATTTTCTTTTTTTATTTTACATAAATAAAACTTTTTTTCATACATATAAAAAATCTTTTTTTTGCATTCTTGCATATTCATTTTGTTTCTATTTTATTTTATGCAATTGTTCATATTGTAAATATTCAAGGCAAATGATGTAATAGCCTAGATTTAAATACTTGTCAAAATCCCCATTTGAACATTTGTACCCCCCTTCCCATATTTGGTTGTGTAATAGCTTAGTAAATTTATTTTCGTACTTTATTGCTTTCTAATGATAATATGTTAGAATTAGGGTTTGTATGCGAAAAACGACAAAATAGTTATGACCTAATCTCAAGACAAATAAGCATGAAAATGGACTCACAAATCACACTTGCACCCCCTAGGGTGTTGTACCCCAAAATTTGCCCTCCCATATTCTCCAAGATCTGCAAAGTCAAGGCCACAAAATTCCCCAAGGGTTGTGCAGCTCAACTGTCTCCTATACAGTCAAAACTAGGGTTTGAGTTCTGATCAAAGATAGGAAGCTTTCAATGGCCTAATCAAGTCTCATGTGCCTACAAATATGGTCAAGTATCCTCATATCAAGTTTCAAGGCATTCAGCTCAAAATTGCACAGTCAAAACCCAAGATTGCACTACAGTCAACTGTAGGGGCAAAATGGTCATTTGACAGTCAAAAGTTCAGATTTTTGGTCAATATATCATTTTGAAGCCACAAACATCATTTGATCAATGCTTGATCATGATTCTCAAAATTTGGCTCAGAAATAATCAAAGATGCAAAAGTTGCTATATTTGGACAGCTGAAAAAGTCAACTGAAATTGACCAAGGCATAACTTTCACATGGATTATCAGAAAAATTCCATCCAATGCTCATTTTGAAGAGAAAGATATTTCCTACAATCCATCTTCATATTCCAAATCCAAGAAATGCTCTCACAAAAAGTTATCAATTTCAACATTATAGGTCATTTTCAAAAGTCAACAAAAAGTGACTTTAAGTCAAAGGCCATAACTTGAAATTGGTAAATCAAAATGACATGGGACCAAAGGCATTGGTTAGAGGACTCAAAGACCTTTCCAAAATGTCCACGAACATGTGAAAAGCTTAAAAATTGACCAAGTTATGCCTTGTGGAAGTTGGGAAATTTTTAGGAATTTGGAAAAGTCAACATTGATGCAAAAGGCCTAAAAATGCAAATGGGCCCAATTTTCTTCCAAATTTCTTCATGCCAAGCCTATGCACGACCATTAGGCCCAAAGGGAAGTATTCTCATATTTTTTAATTATTTATTTGAATTAATATTAATTTATATTCATTTAAATGATTTTAATTCATGAAAAATATAAACCTTAACCGAAAAAATCTTTTCATGCACATTATAAGCTCAATATTTCGTGTAAGTCTTAAATAGGCAAGTTTTGGTATGATTGGCACATGATTGAACAAAATACATGAGAAAAAGATGCAAAAAGATTCTTAACAAAATCAAATATCCAAACATTGAATACCATGGATTTTGTACAGCTTTCTTAACCTAATTGCCTCCTTACAAGTACTAGAACACAACCCTAAGCAAAAAAGACTGCAAGCTGCGCCCCAACTCCATTGCATTCTTGAATTTTTTTCATAAAAACACCAATACTGAAATCAAGGTTTGAGATCGATTCAAGCTCTGATTTTGATTCCATAAGCATCCTGAGGCATCCTGGAACGTCTCTCAATCCTTAACATCAACACAAACCCCTTGAATCGGTACCTCTAAGTCAAACTGCACCAAGGAAATTCTGAAAACGCATAGCATGAATTAAGCATTCTTTTGCATTTTTTTTCATGGATTCTTGTTTATAATGATGTTTCTGAGCTAACCATTGCTTTCAATTGCTTTTTTATGTCATATATACGAATACACCATGTGCGTTTTTAGGGTTACAGGTTGCTTGAATTGGGGACTTTACATAGGGGAAAAATTAGGCTTCGTGAGTATCATGGTTGAGTTGAGCAGGTTGAGACGAAGAAGACACATACCTCGCGAACAATTTATGGAGCACAGGGTGCTAATCGCTATTTTGAAAACAAGCGTATATTGAGGGGGTTCAGAACCCCCGCTAATTCATTTTATATTTTCAGGAAATAAACCAAACGAGGACGAAGACCTCGTGGCACAGCGTGATAGGTGGATTCAAATTTCGCGCGGAATTCCAAGGCCATTAACACGTTTGCTTTTTCTTATTTGTTTGTTAATATATGTTAAATATAAATCACATGGTTCAGTGGCAGGGATACGCGTTGGTGACATCAAAGACCTGGGTTCAAGTCCCAGGTCTTGCAAGTTTTCAATATTATTTTCCAATATAAATTCCTATGCAGGCACGCCTCTGAGGACTACCATAGTCCATCCAAAAATCACCATCCACGCGTCCAAGAAGATCTCATCAAGGGCTCAGATTGAAGGCATACCCTGGAGGCTGGTCAACGTGTCCCACATGATACCAAAAGTCAAAAAGATTCAAGCTTGTTGGGCCCAGAATGTTAGGCTTGCACCTCCAAATTGGGGCCTGAACCCCCCCTGGTTTGCATTTTCTTATTCTTATTTATATTTCATTTTCTTTATTGCAATTTTATTTAATTTGTCATCTTAATTTAATTAATTAATTTTGTTTACAAAAAATATAAAAACATCCTAAAAATCAGAAAAATACAAAAAATATAATAGTTATCTTATAATAATTATTTTCATAAATAAATTAGAATGTAAATCATGTAGTGTAATTAGGTTTTAATTTAAATTCCTTTCTTAAATAAAAATCCAAAAAAATGTAGAATTTAGGTTTTAATTAATAATTCTTTTTATTTCCCTTTAATATTTTTCCCCTTGTTTAGAATAATAATTATTATTTATTTATTTATTTTCTTATTTAAATGGTACATAAATGAATTAGGTTAATTTAGGTCATACTTTAATTTTTTTTTTTTTCATAATAAATAAAAATATTAGAATTAGGGTTTGCCGTTTAATTTAATTTCAATCAATTTCTTTTCCTATTAAATCTAAAAATACAAAATACCAAAAAAAAAACAATTTAATCTTTTAATTTTTAAATATCATTAACTTTTAATTATTTGCAAAAAGGGTCCAACGCCCGTCGTTTATAATTTATTCAATTAATTTGCGCATTTATTTTATCTCGCTTATTATAATTTTGTAACTGCCCCAAAGCCTTGTAAATTTATTTCTCGCACTTTATTTTATTGTTCTTTTATTTTCCGCTAAATCGGGTCCGGTTTAAATTTTGGCGATGTGGACCCGCGCCATTTGTAATAGCCGTAGATTTACTTTCCCGCAACTTATAACTGCTAAATATGCATGCAAGAATGAATGGACTTCAACTAAAATCAATGCGTAGAACACGACAAGCATGACAAGATAAATAAACTGAAACATGACACACAATTCGCACACACCACCCCTAGGGTACGCCTCACTGTTGCCTTGCCTCGAAAGGTGATCGTCGAGTAGAGGGCGTCTTAGTAAGTCCTCATGATCCGGGAACCTGGCATGAGGGTAGCTTCTAAGGTGTCTTCCCATTGCTCTGGTGATCACCACGTCCCGAACCCCGAATTGACCCTAAAATCGAATTGACCCGAACACCTCCAACGGTGGTGCTACCTACCTCTCAATGGTGGGATGGCACTACTTTAAAGGACTCTTACACAGACGAATTCCTTAGGGTAGGTAGGTTCTCGTAGGTACTTGCTCTAAACTCAAAAAAATACTTTTCACACCACACAAAAGCTTTCAAAACAAAAACTTTTCAAACACTCTGACGTATGAGTCGATCTGGAACTTTTTTTCAAAAGAAACTTTTTAACCCACATTTGAAAAGCAAACACACAAATTGAAAACATATTGAGCAAGTACCTAAGAGCCCATGGATAACCATGGATAGAAAGGGTGCTAACACCTTCCCTTTCTATAACCTACCTCCCGAACCGAGAGCGATCTCTTTAAAGGAATTTTTCTGTGCTTTTGTCCTTTCCATTTGGAGAAAATAAAAGACGGTGGCGACTCTTGCTTCCGCGACATTTCGCGAACCAGCGTTAAACAGTCAGTTCCAGATCCACCGATCACAGAACTGGCGACTCTGCTGGGGAAAAACTTAAAGTGAGGTGTACCTTAGGGCTAGGTCATAACTATGTTTTCAATTGTCTTCTTTGCTTGCTTTATAATTGTGGGTTGCTTGGGAGTTCTATAGATCCTAAACCCGGATCTGGGGATACCTTCTTAGAAAGTAGCAACAAGGCTGTGAGGGAACTGTGCGGGGTATACCGACATGGTTGAAGCAGTCTGCTACGTTGATGTGGCACTTTGGTGTGTACCGGTAACCCTTGAGTTCAGTCAAGGAGAGTACGGGGCCTCCGCGTGGTGTCATGAAGCATCAACAGACCTTAGGAACCTTAATTGAACAATCTTGGCCTCTTTAGGGTAGTGAGATAACTGACTTTGGTGCAGTCCGAGGTTGGTTGATACTCGATACTACGCCCAATTGAGGGTTGCTTTCCTGGAATATTTCGGTCGCCAGTTCAGTGGCTAAATCGAAACGATGAACAATGAAAGCAATCCCGTGATATTGGGAACCTTAGAACCCGGTGACTTTGATTAGGACAGGTTGAACCATCCCATTCCAAAAGGGTACTACCCAGACCCCATGCTGGCCTTAAACCTTAAGGGCTTGTCTTGTGTGCCTTGTGTGCCTTACATGTTTGTCTTTGTAAATATCTGTGGTGTGTTTAATCATTGCATCATGACATCATCCAGCATCATATGCATTGACTAACCATTTCAGGGGTTCGAATCTTCATCTTTGTTCTTGTTTTGTAGGACATGGAGACTATTCGTAGAAAGACAATTCAAATCAGTCTTGTAAGGATCCCTCCTCAGCTTAAGGAACTTATATCCAGGATTCCCGAGAACTCTTCATTCAGTGAAAGACATGGAAGCCTCATCAGCTTGGTCAATACTAACATTGAGGAAGATATGATAAAGGTCCTGTTCCAGTTCTTTGACCCTCTGCATCACTGTTTCACCTTCTTGGACTATCAGTTGGTACCTACATTGGAGGAGTTCTCCCGGCTCCTGAAGATCCCTATCCTTGATCAGCTACCCTACAACGGTACGGAAAGGGAACCTAAGCTAGAAGAGATTGCTAAAGCCTTGCACCTACAGTCATCTGACCTCAAGGGACATTGGGAAGTTAGAAGTGGTATCAAAGGGTTCTTAGCCAGGTTTCTGTTTGAAAAGGCCCATGAATGTTGGAACTCCCTTGACTTGCAAGCTTTTGAAGAGGTTGTGGCCCTCCTTGTCTATGGTTTGGTGTTGTTCCCTAACCCAGATCAGCTTATTGATGTCAGTGCTGTCCAGATCTTTATGTCCAGGAATCCTATACCTACGTTGTTGGGGGACATCCTTCACTCATGTTACACTCGAACCATGAGAAAAAGAGGTGTCCTTATGTGTTGCACTCCTCTCCTGGGAAGGTGGTTTATTTCGCACCTTCCACAATCAGTCCTGAAGAACGAGCGGGGTTTGAGATGGTCACAACGGTTGATGACTCTTACGCATGCAGATATACATTGGTGTCCTAGATCCAGAGGAGATGTCACTATCATTGATCGTTGTGGGGAGTACCCTAATGTTCCTTTACTTGGAATCAGAGGAGGTATTACTTACAGTCCATGCCTGGCTTGGAGACAGTTTGGTTATGCTCGGAGGGACGGTCCCCATGACATGCTAATTCCTGACATAGTTTTTGACTTCGACAATGATACTCAAGGACTTCGCCAGAGATTTATCAGAGCTTGGAGGATGCCAAGTAGGATAGACAGCAAGACACTGGGGCATAGGAATTCCATCCCTTTGGAACCCTATCTCAAGTGGGTACGGGCCCGTTCCCAGAAGTTAGTGATGCCTTATCCTCACATGCTCCCAGTAATCAAAGAACCAGTCCTGGAAGGGGAAGTGTCCTACACCATTCAGCACCCTGACATGCCCACATCTTGGGAAGAGATGCAGAAGAGCTGGATCCAGCTTAAGGAAGAACGGAATTCTCTTGAGGCTAATCTGCATGCCAGTGAAAAGAAAGTCTTGGAGCTCACCCGTCTGTTGCACGAGGAGAGGAATCTCAACACCTACATAGCTCCGAAGAGGATGCGCAGTGTATTTTGGGATTGATTTGAGTTTTGTACTTTTGCCCACGAGGCTTTGATGTATTAAACAATGATTTCCTTAATAATAACGTGTGTTCCTTTTGTCTACAACAAACTTGAACTTTCGAACCCTTGAATGCATTGCATGAGCACATATCATTCATCATGTGCATAGCAGGTTTTTCCCTCTTTTCAGGTTGCTTACAGTTCTTCGCTGTTTATTTCAGCATCATGAATCCCGACTCATCAGCAACTGAGACAACAATCAAGGCTCTTCAGGCGCAGAATGCGCAATTTCAGGAACTAATCATGGGCTTGGCTCAAGGCCAGGAAGAACTAAAGGCTATGCTCCTGAAGAAGGAGAAGAAGAAGAAGAGGAGGACAGTTCTGTTCAACTCGGGCCGAAGGTTTGGTAATGTTCTGCAACAGGGAGAGGCTGGTTCTTCTGTTGACAAAAATCCTCCTCAGGCTGAAGCAAGGGTTCCTAGTCCAGTGGTCTCCGACAACGAGACCGATTTTGATGAAGAGCAGTACCCTCCTGCAGACGACAGGTATAAGCAACTGGAGGATAGGTTGAAGGCAATGGAAGTTCAACAAGTTCCTGGGCTGGATTTTGGAGATCTGGGTTTGTCAACTGGTGTGATCATTCCACACAAATTCAAAGCTCCCACCTTCTCCAAGTATGACGGGGCATCTTGTCCCAAGCTGCATTTGAGGTCCTATGTTCGAAAAATTCAGCCGTATTCTGCGGACAAGAATCTATGGATCCACTTCTTCCAGGAGAGTCTTTCAGGGACTCATCTCGAATGGTTCTATCAACTGGATGGGACCAAAGTTCATAACTGGGAGGAGCTGGCTACTGCTTTCTACAAGCAGTATCAATATAATGCCGACCTTGCCCCCACACGTACCCAACTCCAGGGATGTCGTTAGGTGCAAGCGAAGGTTTTAAAGAGTACGCTCAGAAGTGGAGAGACCTGGCTGGCAGGGTGCAGCCGCCATTGACTGATCGAGAGTTGGTAGACATGTTCTTGGGGACCCTATCTGGGCCATTTTTCAACCATCTTATCGGGAATTCTTCTGCAGGGTTCACTGATTTGATTCTGACTGGAGAGCGGATTGAAGCTGGGTTAAAGTCTGGTAAGATTCCGAAGGGTGCATCATCAAGTTCTGAAAAGAAACCATTCAAGAAAGAGGCTGGTGCTGTGTATGGCCCAAGAAGGCAAGACAAACCTGAACGCCACCAAGCTGTCAACGCGGTGGTAATCTCTAAACCTGCTACTGCTCCACAACAGTACAACCTACCCAGAGCTGAGAGACCCAAACGGCAGTATACTCGACTCAGCATGACTCTCTCTCAGATCCTGCCACAACTGTTATCAACCAGTTTGGTGACCCTTAGAGAACCCCCGAAGGTTGTGAACACTACATCTCCTAAGTACAACCCAAATGCTCGTTGTGCTTACCATTCAGACAGCCCGGGACACTCTACTGATGACTGTTGGGCGTTAAAGAACAAGCTGCAAGACCTCATTGACGCCAAGGAGGTACAGTTTGAGGCATCTGACAAGCCTAATGTGGTGACAGCTCCCCTACCTGCTCATGGAGTGAATGCTATCGGGGACGAAGACGAAGTGGACGATGCGGAGTTTGATAGCTGGATCTATCCAGCAACCGACGGAGGATCTAACAATTGGAGTGCAAAGGACAACTTATCTGTTTCTCTTGTTTCTGAGTAATGAATTCTCTTGTTTTGGTTTTGTAATAAACAATAAATAAACTCTTTGGCCCGGTGTCTTACCCGAGGCACCGTGGTTCTATTTGTGAGGGCATACAAACTGTCATTTTATACATCATGAATGAAAATCTTGGACGTTTTATCGCATTGCAAATATTGTGTTCCTTTTCCGTCTTTCTTTCCTTTACATAATTTTCAAAACAGCTGTATTTACACACACACTCACTCATACAGGTTCCAATCCACTCTGGATCTTACTGATAACAACTCTGCTACTGCCAGTTATGACTTCGAAAATCCGATCAACTTAGCCGAAGACGAAGGTGAAGATGATTGCGAAGTGCCTGGTGAGCTTGCAAGACTGTTACTTCAGGAAGAAAGGGCAATTCAACCCCATGAAGAGCCAGTGGAAACCATAAACCTGGGTACTGAAGCAGACAGGAAAGAGGTGAAGATTGGTGCCAACCTAGAGCTCAGCGTGAAGCAACGGTTAACCAAGATGTTGCATGATTATATGGAGATCTTTGCCTGGTCCTACGAAGACATGCCAGGGTTAGATACCGACATTGTGGTCCATCACTTGCCAACTAAGGAAGACTGCCCTCCAATTAAACAAAAGGTCCGTCGGATGCGTCCAGAGATGTCTGAGAAGATCAAAGCCGAGGTCATGAAACAGTTTGATGCCGGGTTCCTTGCAGTGACTTCTTATCCTCAATGGGTTGCTAATGTGGTTCCGGTACCTAAGAAGGACGGCAAGGTCAGAATGTGTGTCGATTACAGGGATCTAAACAGGGCCAGCCCCAAGGATGACTTCCCTTTACCTCACATTGATGTCCTTGTTGATAATACTGCTCAGCACAAGGTATTCTCTTTCATGGATGGCTTTTCAGGTTACAATCAGATCAAGATGGCACCTGAAGACATGGAAAAGACTACATTTGTTACTCAGTGGGGCACCTTCTGCTACAAGGTCATGCCATTCGGATTAAAGAACGCTGGGGCAACCTACCAACGTGCCATGGTCGCCTTATTTCATGATATGATCCATCATGAGATAGAAGTGTATGTGGACGACATGATCGCAAGGTCCCAGACTGAGGAAGAACACCTAGATCATCTACAGAAGTTGTTTGACCGGTTGAAACTATACAAGCTGAGATTGAACCCGAACAAGTGCACCTTCGGGGTAAGATCTGGGAAGTTGCTAGGCTTCGTGGTCAGTGATAAAGGAATACAAGTGGACCCTGCTAAGGTCAAAGCTATTCAAGAGATGCCAGTTCCTAAGACAGAGAAGGAAGTCAGAGGCTTTTTAGGACGCCTGAATTACATTGCTCGCTTCATCTCGCATCTGACTGCTACCTGTGAACCAATCTTCAAGCTGCTGAAGAAAGATCAGGTAGTACGTTGGAACGATGAATGTCAGGCTGCTTTTGACAGAATTAAGGAGTATCTCCAAGAACCACCTATCCTTATGCCACCGGTTGAAGGGAGACCTCTGATACTATACCTGACAGTGCTTGACAATTCAATGGGGTGTGTGCTGGGGCAGCATGACGAGTCCGGCCGAAAAGAGCATGCCATTTATTACCTTAGCAAAAAGTTTACCGACTGTGAGACCCGATACTCACTGCTTGAGAAAACTTGCTGCGCTTTGGTATGGGCTGCTCGCCGGCTGAGACAGTATATGCTGACTCATACCACCTTGTTGATCTCAAAAATGGATCCTATCAAGTACATATTCGAAAAGCCTGCTCTGTCTGGGAGAATCGCAAGATGGCAAATGATCTTGACGGAATACGACATTCAGTACACGACCCAGAAAGCCATCAAGGGAAGTGTATTGGCAGACCACTTGGCTCATCAAGCTGTAGATGATTATCAATCAATGAATTTCGAGTTTCCGGATGAAAGCATCATGATTATAACTGATTGTGAAGTACCTGGACCGGATGAAGGACCTGAACCAGGATCCCGATGGTCTATGCACTTTGACGGAGCCTCCAATGCTTTGGGAAATGGTATCGGCGCCATCATCATATCTCCACAGGGTACTCATACTCCGCTCACTGCCCGACTATGTTTCAACTGTACCAACAACATGGCGGAGTATGAAGCGTGTATCATGGGTCTTCAAGCTGCGATCGACTTAAGAATCAAGTTTCTCAGTGTCTTCGGAGATTCCGCTCTTGTGATCAATCAGATTAACGGAGAGTGGGATACGAAACATCCAAACCTGATTCCTTACAGAGAATGTGTGTTGACCCTGATCCCCCACTTCACGAAGATAACCTTTGAGCACTTCCCAAGAGAAGAGAATCAGTTAGCGGACGCGTTAGCTACAATGTCTTCAATGTTCAAGGTCAAATGGGATAACGAGGCTCCCCGGATCATCATCTGGAAGCTGGACGAACCGGCATACTGTTGTGATCTCGAAACTGAATTGGTAACTGAGAAGCCTTGGTACCACGAAGTAAAGAGATATCTGGAAGCTCAGGAATACCCTGAAGGTGCATCTGTCAACGATAAGAAATTCCTGAGAAGGTTCGCAGCCAAGTTCTTCCTTAGCAACGGCATCTTGTACAAGCGAAACCATGATTCAACCTTACTGCGCTGTGTGGACAAAACTGAAGCAGAAAGGATCATGGAAGAGCTACATGAAGGGACCTTTGGTACGCATTCCAGTGGACACACCATGGCTAAGAAAATCCTACGGGCAGGATATTACTGGTCCACCATGGAAACTGACTGCTACCAACACTCCAGGACATGCCACAAGTGCCAGATCTACGCAGATAAGGTGCATGTTCCTCCGGTTCCCCTGAATGTTCTGACTGCGCCTTGGCCGTTTGCAATGTGGGGCATAGACATGATCGGCGAGATAAGACCTACGGCATCCAATGGACATCGCTTCATCCTAGTAGCGATTGATTATTTTACAAGGTGGGTTGAGGCAGCATCCTATGCTACAGTAACCAAGACTGTTGTGGCACGGTTTATTCGGCACAATCTGATTTGTCGATACGGCGTCCCTGAACGGATTATTACAGACAACGGTACCAATCTGAACAATAAGATGATTGCTGAGCTCTGCGAACAGTTCAAGATACAGCACCATAATTCTTCTCCTTACAGACCGAAGATGAATGGGGCTGTAGAGGCAGCAAATAAAAACATCAAGAAGATCGTGCAAAAGATGACGGTAACTTACAAAGATTGGCACGAGATGTTACCGTTCGCTCTGCATGGGTACCGTACCTCAGCAAGGACGTCAACCGGGGCAACTCCCTTCTCTCTGGTTTATGGCATGGAGGCAGTCTTGCCGATCGAAGTACAAATTCCCTCTCTCCGGATAATGAAGGATGCAAATCTGAACGAGGATGATTGGACCCAGACACGACTTGATCAACTCAATCTCATTGACGAAAAGAGACTTGCTGCTATCTGTCATGGTCAAACGTATCAGAAACGGATGATCAGGGCATTTAACAAAAAGGTCAGACCACAGGAATATCGAGTTGGGGATCTGGTAATCAAGAGAATCATCCTTCCTCAAAGTGATCCAAGGGGCAAATGGACCCCCACATACGAAGGGCCATTTGTGGTTAAGCATGTGTTCTCAGGAGGAGCAATGATATTAACCAATATGGATGGTGACGACCTTCCTCACCCCGCTAATGCAGACATAGTTAAAAAATACCACGCATGAAAAAAGACCCGCTAGGCTGACATGCCTAGGCAAAAATTAGGGCTTCCCGTCGAACCAAAAGGGTTCGGGCAAAATGAAGGGATGAAAATGAAAAATATGTACACCCGGCAAGTCGAAAACCTGAAAAGGCGGCTTGGGCAAAAATGGGTATCCCGGTGGACTGAAAACCCGAAAGGGCGGTCCAGGCAAAAGTTAGGGATAAAAGCGTAAAACTATGTCTCATTGATCACTTTGCATCCAGAATCCGGTAACCGCATCAAGTTCAGACGGTATCGATCAGTCAGCTTCACTTTCAACCAAGGTCATCAAGTGATGAGACGCTCGGAGTTATAAAGACAATAGCAGAGTTGAAACCCAGTGGGATCATTCATATTTCACACAGCTGTTTATTTTCCTTTTGTACAAAATCTTGTATAAACTCTTTTGTTCGGCGACGCACCTCTTACTAGGACGTCAGCCTCTTGTACACAAAACGCCTATTTTCAGGCCATTCAAAAATCAATAAAATTATATCTTCAGTTAAACGTGCCAAATGTTTTCTTTTTCTGTTTTGTTTTGCGAAGAACGTCCAAGGTTCAATTTGTGATGTATGCATTGACAATAATTTGCTAACTCATAAGTATTTGCATACGAAAAGAAGGAATTAATTGCAGGTGACACTAGAAACAGGGGCAATAAAGAGTTGTCTAAGCAGTCTAATTGTTCTATCCTCCAAGGTATCAAGGTAGGTTCGACTAAAGAACATAACCAGTATACCATATTTCCCCAAAGAGTGGTTCAACAAAACAGTACATTCTCCCTCAAGCAAAATTACCAAGGAAATTGAGTATCCTCCCGTAGATCTCAATACTTCCCCAGCAGTACATATATTCTTCACAAGCATCCCCGGCAGTCTTGGCCTAAAGATTGTTCCCCGGCGGTATCTCAATGTTCAATGGAGTCACTTCCTCAGTATATCAAAATCTCCCCATGAGAGTCCAACCAGTTTCCCCAGGAGAGTTGGAGTCCATCTCCCCAAGCAGTAAGCTTATCCCCAGTAGATTCTGGAAGCTTATCCCTCGCAGAGCACGAACGCGTCGTCCCGGCTTGATTTAAAGAGTTATTTCCTCAATAGGATATAACTGGGTTATCCTCAACCAAAAGCTACGGAAAGAGCGTCCTCGACAAAGCATCTTCCTACCCCCAGCGAAGTCTATCAACACTTCCAGCACAACAAGGATATCCCCAGCATAATTCATCAACGGTCTCCCCAGCGGAGTTATCCTTATCAAAGCATCTCTATCCCCACAGAATATCACTCCTCAGCATGATCGCTAGAGTATCTTTTCCCCCCGCAGAATTATTCCATTCGCCAAGGTTATTCCGCAACGGAGTTATCTTCTCCTACCGGTATTCTTACAACTATCATCCCCGGCGGAAGCAAAATCTCTTCCTCAACATCAGCCCAGGAGTGACTTCCCGGCACTCGTCAAGGATTTACTTTCCTAGACGAAAAAATACATTCATGAACATCACATCTTCATACATTATAGCATGCACGTACGCATCATGAACATACCAATCTCACTTATCACATCTCGCAGGTCATACATCATGACATCGCATACAACTAACGTTTTGTCTTTTCAGGGCAAAGGTTAATACAAAGATGATTACTATCAACGGTCGCAACTAAAGATCCGATTCCTGTATCTTGCCAGGGAGTATCTGTTGACAACCATTACCAGATCCGATTCCTGTATCTTGCCAGGGTGCGTCTGAAGAGTTCGAGGATCCGATACCTGAATCTTGCCAGGGTGTATCCGTTGAAGACTAACATTACCAGATCCGATTCCTGTATCTTGCCAGGGTGCGTCTGAAGAGTTCGAGGATCCGATACCTGAATCTTGCCAGGGTGTATCCGTTGAAGACTAACATTACCAGATCCGATTCCTGTATCTTGCCAGGGTGCGTCTGAAGAGTTCGAGGGTCCGATACCTGAATCTTGCCAGGGTGTATCCGTTGAAGACTAACATTACCAGATCCGATTCCTGTATCTTGCCAGGGTGCGTCTGAAGAGTTCGAGGATCCGATACCTGAATCTTGCCAGGGTGTATCCGTTGAAGACTAACATTACCAGATCCGATTCCTGTATCTCGCCAGGGTGTGTCTGAAGAGTTCGAGGGTCCGATACCTGAATCTTGCCAGGGTGTATCCGTTGAAGACTAACATTACCAGATCCGATTCCTGTATCTTGCCAGGGTGTGTCTGAAGAGTTCGAGGATCCGATACCTGTATCTTGCCAGGGTGTATCCGTTGAAGACTAACATTACCAGATCCGATTCCTGTATCTTGCCAGGGTGTGTCTGAAGAGTTCGAGGATCCGATGCCTGAATCTTGCCAGGGTGTATCCGTTGAAGACTAACATTACCAGATCCGATTCCTGTATCTTGCCAGGGTGTGTCTGAAGAGTTCGAGGATCCGATACCTGAATCTTGCCAGGGTGTATCCGTTGAAGACTAACATTACCAGATCCGATTCCTGTATCTTGCCAGGGTGTGTCTGAAGAGTTCGAGGATCCGATGCCTGAATCTTGCCAGGGTGTATCCGTTGAAGACTAACATTACCAGATCCGATTCCTGTATCTTGCCAGGGTGTGTCTGAAGAGTTCGAGGATCCGATGCCTGAATCTTGCCAGGGTGTATCCGTTGAAGACTAACATTACCAGATCTGATTCCTGTATCTTGCCAGGGTGTGTCTGAAGAGTTCGAGGATCCGATGCCTGAATCTTGCCAGGGTGTATCCGTTGAAGACTAACATTACCAGATCCGATTCCTGTATCTTGCCAGGGTGTGTCTGAAGAGTTCGAGGATCCGATGCCTGAATCTTGCCAGGGTGTATCCGTTGAAGACTAACATTACCAGATCCGATTCCTGTATCTTGCCAGGGTGTGTCTGAAGAGTTCGAGGATCCGATACCTGAATCTTGCCAGGGTGTATCCGTTGAAGACTAACATTACCAGATCTGATTCCTGTATCTTGCCAGGGTGTGTCTGAAGAGTTCGAGGATCCGATACCTGAATCTTGCCAGGGTGTATCCGTTGAAGACTAACATTACCAGATCCGATTCCTGTATCTTGCCAGGGTGCGTCTGAAGAGTTCGAGGATCCGATGCCTGAATCTTGCCAGGGTGTATCCGTTGAAGACTAACATTACCAGATCCGATTCCTGTATCTTGCCAGGGTGTGTCTGAAGAGTTCGAGGATCCGATGCCTGAATCTTGCCAGGGTGTATCCGTTGAAGACTAACATTACCAGATCCGATTCCTGTATCTCGCCAGGGTGTGTCTGAAGAGTCCGAGGATCCGATACCTGAATCTTGCCAGGGTGTATCCGTTGAAGACTAACATTACCAGATCCGATTCCTGTATCTTGCCAGGGTGCGTCTGAAGAGTTCGAGGGTCCAATACCTGAATCTTGCCAGGGTGTATCCGTTAAAGACTAACATTACCAGACTCGACTCCTGTATCTAGACAGGGCATGCCTGGAGAGCTCCAGCTCCAATTCCTGTAACCAACCAGGACACATCTATATCAAACATCAACCCCTGCAACGTGTCAGGTACTCACTTTTCTTTTACAGGTATGCAGGTTCTCGCCAAGGAATCTCTTACGCGATCAACAGCCAGATGGCATCTATAAGCCCATCATCCTATCCAGCAATCTCCAAATGGCATCTATAAGCCCATTCCCCCATCACACTGCTACTATGTGAGTGCAAATTTCTAGGGCACTCTAGTGTTCAATCATCTTCTACCCTCGGATTACGAAAGGCACGTCAGCCAATCTGCATCCTCAGGTCTAAGAAGATTGAACAGGGGCAACTGTTGTACCCCAAAATTTGCCCTCCCATATTCTCCAAGATCTGCAAAGTCAAGGCCACAAAATTCCCCAAGGGTTGTGCAGCTCAACTGTCTCCTATACAGTCAAAACTAGGGTTTGAGTTCTGATCAAAGATAGGAAGCTTTCAATGGCCTAATCAAGTCTCATGTGCCTACAAATATGGTCAAGTATCCTCATATCAAGTTTCAAGGCATTCAGCTCAAAATTGCACAGTCAAAACCCAAGATTGCACTACAGTCAACTGTAGGGGCAAAATGGTCATTTGACAGTCAAAAGTTCAGATTTTTGGTCAATATATCATTTTGAAGCCACAAACATCATTTGATCAATGCTTGATCATGATTCTCAAAATTTGGCTCAGAAATAATCAAAGATGCAAAAGTTGCTATATTTGGACAGCTGAAAAAGTCAACTGAAATTGACCAAGGCATAACTTTCACATGGATTATCAGAAAAATTCCATCCAATGCTCATTTTGAAGAGAAAGATATTTCCTACAATCCATCTTCATATTCCAAATCCAAGAAATGCTCTCACAAAAAGTTATCAATTTCAACATTATAGGTCATTTTCAAAAGTCAACAAAAAGTGACTTTAAGTCAAAGGCCATAACTTGAAATTGGTAAATCAAAATGACATGGGACCAAAGGCATTGGTTAGAGGACTCAAAGACCTTTCCAAAATGTCCAAGAACATGTGAAAAGCTTAAAAATTGACCAAGTTATGCCTTGTGGAAGTTGGGAAATTTTTAGGAATTTGGAAAAGTCAACATTGATGCAAAAGGCCTAAAAATGCAAATGGGCCCAATTTTCTTCCAAATTTCTTCATGCCAAGCCTATGCACGACCATTAGGCCCAAAGGGAAGTATTCTCATATTTTTTAATTATTTATTTGAATTAATATTAATTTATATTCATTTAAATGATTTTAATTCATGAAAAATATAAACCTTAACCGAAAAAATCTTTTCATGCACATTATAAGCTCAATATTTCGTGTAAGTCTTAAATAGGCAAGTTTTGGTATGATTGGCACATGATTGAACAAAATACATGAGAAAAAGATGCAAAAAGATTCTTAACAAAATCAAATATCCAAACATTGAATACCATGGATTTTGTACAGCTTTCTTAACCTAATTGCCTCCTTACAAGTACTAGAACACAACCCTAAGCAAAAAAGACTGCAAGCTGCGCCCCAACTCCATTGCATTCTTGAATTTTTTTCATAAAAACACCAATACTGAAATCAAGGTTTGAGATCGATTCAAGCTCTGATTTTGATTCCATAAGCATCCTGAGGCATCCTGGAACGTCTCTCAATCCTTAACATCAACACAAACCCCTTGAATCGGTACCTCTAAGTCAAACTGCACCAAGGAAATTCTGAAAACGCATAGCATGAATTAAGCATTCTTTTGCATTTTTTTTCATGGATTCTTGTTTATAATGATGTTTCTGAGCTAACCATTGCTTTCAATTGCTTTTTTATGTCATATATACGAATACACCATGTGCGTTTTTAGGGTTACAGGTTGCTTGAATTGGGGACTTTACATAGGGGAAAAATTAGGCTTCGTGAGTATCATGGTTGAGTTGAGCAGGTTGAGACGAAGAAGACACATACCTCGCGAACAATTTATGGAGCACAGGGTGCTAATCGCTATTTTGAAAACAAGCGTATATTGAGGGGGTTCAGAACCCCCGCTAATTCATTTTATATTTTCAGGAAATAAACCAAACGAGGACGAAGACCTCGTGGCACAGCGTGATAGGTGGATTCAAATTTCGCGCGGAATTCCAAGGCCATTAACACGTTTGCTTTTTCTTATTTGTTTGTTAATATATGTTAAATATAAATCACATGGTTCAGTGGCAGGGATACGCGTTGGTGACATCAAAGACCTGGGTTCAAGTCCCAGGTCTTGCAAGTTTTCAATATTATTTTCCAATATAAATTCCTATGCAGGCACGCCTCTGAGGACTACCATAGTCCATCCAAAAATCACCATCCACGCGTCCAAGAAGATCTCATCAAGGGCTCAGATTGAAGGCATACCCTGGAGGCTGGTCAACGTGTCCCACATGATACCAAAAGTCAAAAAGATTCAAGCTTGTTGGGCCCAGAATGTTAGGCTTGCACCTCCAAATTGGGGCCTGAACCCCCCCTGGTTTGCATTTTCTTATTCTTATTTATATTTCATTTTCTTTATTGCAATTTTATTTAATTTGTCATCTTAATTTAATTAATTAATTTTGTTTACAAAAAATATAAAAACATCCTAAAAATCAGAAAAATACAAAAAATATAATAGTTATCTTATAATAATTATTTTCATAAATAAATTAGAATGTAAATCATGTAGTGTAATTAGGTTTTAATTTAAATTCCTTTCTTAAATAAAAATCCAAAAAAATGTAGAATTTAGGTTTTAATTAATAATTCTTTTTATTTCCCTTTAATATTTTTCCCCTTGTTTAGAATAATAATTATTATTTATTTATTTATTTTCTTATTTAAATGGTACATAAATGAATTAGGTTAATTTAGGTCATACTTTAATTTTTTTTTTTTTCATAATAAATAAAAATATTAGAATTAGGGTTTGCCGTTTAATTTAATTTCAATCAATTTCTTTTCCTATTAAATCTAAAAATACAAAATACCAAAAAAAAAACAATTTAATCTTTTAATTTTTAAATATCATTAACTTTTAATTATTTGCAAAAAGGGTCCAACGCCCGTCGTTTATAATTTATTCAATTAATTTGCGCATTTATTTTATCTCGCTTATTATAATTTTGTAACTGCCCCAAAGCCTTGTAAATTTATTTCTCGCACTTTATTTTATTGTTCTTTTATTTTCCGCTAAATCGGGTCCGGTTTAAATTTTGGCGATGTGGACCCGCGCCATTTGTAATAGCCGTAGATTTACTTTCCCGCAACTTATAACTGCTAAATATGCATGCAAGAATGAATGGACTTCAACTAAAATCAATGCGTAGAACACGACAAGCATGACAAGATAAATAAACTGAAACATGACACACAATTCGCACACACCACCCCTAGGGTACGCCTCACTGTTGCCTTGCCTCGAAAGGTGATCGTCGAGTAGAGGGCGTCTTAGTAAGTCCTCATGATCCGGGAACCTGGCATGAGGGTAGCTTCTAAGGTGTCTTCCCATTGCTCTGGTGATCACCACGTCCCGAACCCCGAATTGACCCTAAAATCGAATTGACCCGAACACCTCCAACGGTGGTGCTACCTACCTCTCAATGGTGGGATGGCACTACTTTAAAGGACTCTTACACAGACGAATTCCTTAGGGTAGGTAGGTTCTCGTAGGTACTTGCTCTAAACTCAAAAAAATACTTTTCACACCACACAAAAGCTTTCAAAACAAAAACTTTTCAAACACTCTGACGTATGAGTCGATCTGGAACTTTTTTTCAAAAGAAACTTTTTAACCCACATTTGAAAAGCAAACACACAAATTGAAAACATATTGAGCAAGTACCTAAGAGCCCATGGATAACCATGGATAGAAAGGGTGCTAACACCTTCCCTTTCTATAACCTACCTCCCGAACCGAGAGCGATCTCTTTAAAGGAATTTTTCTGTGCTTTTGTCCTTTCCATTTGGAGAAAATAAAAGACGGTGGCGACTCTTGCTTCCGCGACATTTCGCGAACCAGCGTTAAACAGTCAGTTCCAGATCCACCGATCACATAGGGTATTCCACTTGTTGCCTTTCAAAATTGGGCCATATTGCATGTTAGGTCTCTTTGGGCAAAACAAACACAAATCAAATGATCATAGTCCCTCGATGACGCTTTCAAAATGTTGCCTAAACAAATGATCAAGTCCCTTAAAGAAAATTGCCTAAAGATACTTAGCACCATTGCAATTATGGTCTAAACGATGACCCGCGCCCGTCCCTTTCACATCCTAACATGAGATTATCCACCAAATACAATGGTGGAACAAACTTATTAAAAGGGTTAAAACATAGCAATGATCTTTGAGAAATTTAGGAGTAGATAACCTCTTAGTTACTTGAATCAAACTTGCAAAAACAAAACACTTGCCTATTTTCTAAAACCACACTTCACAAACACTTTCAAAACAAACTTTCAAAACAAATGAAAACCTTTTCAAAAGACATATACCTTTGTATACATCCCAACATGGATCATTACAAAGGTTGCCACCACATTGGCCTCTTTTCAAAACATTTTCAAACCCACACACAAAAGCACCATTTCAAACAATTGAAAACAAAAGGCAAGTGATCTAAGCAAGTAACTAAGAGCCCATGGATAACCATGGATAGAAAGGGTGCTAATACCTTCCTTTTCTATAATCTACTCCCCGAACCCAAGAAAATATCTCAAAGGTTTTTGCTGTGCTTTTTAAACCTTTCCTTAGGATAAAATAAAAAGTCGGTGGCGACTCTTGCTCAACCGAAACATTTGCGAAAACAAACGCAAAACCTCAAGTCATTTCTCCCACCGTATCACAATAAGCAAGCAAAACACATGAAAAGAAGGGTTAGAGAACACTTGTGGAGGCAGAGCAAAAACTGAAAAAATCACAAAAAAGTGGGAGATCGAAATTAACCCTAGAGGCGTTTTCAGAGCTTGATATTGGTCCCAATAGATTCCTGGCAACATCCACAAGCTAACTCGATCCAAACCACACATCCTCAGGCCCCCATACGCGTTGTAAGTGTCACGCAACTTACCCCTGTTCTTGAAATCAATTTGAATTATTCTGGCATCATTTGAGTAAACTAATGGCATTTTTATGATCACAAGAACATTTGCAAGCTTTTCATAATATTCAATTGCATTTATCTGGCTTATATGGAGAACCACCATTGTTATGGTTTGGTTCGTGTTTTTGGGCATTTTTGGTTCAGGTACAATTGCCCTCCATGAAGGACATGGTTGTGATCAGGAGTTTGTCACGAACCCAACCATGGTCCTAGAATCCATTTTTGTGGCCTGAGCAAGGTTTTGGAGACGAGCAGGCTTGTAGCTACGGACTTCTGTCTGTTGGTATAGCTGGTTATATTTTTAGCCACGGTTGGGAGGTCAGGGATGATGCGTGGCATCCATCCATTGGCCGGTTCAAACATAGCGCGCGTTTTATTTTTTTCTGACCATTAATTCTTGTTTTATTATATTATTATTTATTTGTATTAATATAACAAACAAGGCAACGTGGTGTAGTGACAAATGAACGGTTCATTCTCTTTCAGGACCTGGGTTCGAATCCCAGGTCCCCCTCTTTCTCAATATTATTATTTTTTAGGTAATTGCATGCATACGCCCATCTGCAATCCACCATATGCCCTCACCCATCCAAGCTCCAGATGGCCAATGGCCAGATCTGGTGGTCAATGATTGGAGGTCCACCAAGAACCAGGTCAATGCGCGCCTACTGGATCAGGAAAAGTCAAACGGATCAGTAAATGGGCCAAATAAAAATTGCTACCAACACCCTCCAAACAGGCCCAATTCTTCTCCCTTTTTATTTCTTTTGTTTATTTAATTTAATTGTTTTATTTAATTTTCTAACCAATAACAAAATTCTTTTTTATCAAATAAAATCACAAAAATACCTTTTTTTTATCCAATAAAACTTTAAAACTTTTATTTTTATTAATAAATTTATTAATTAATTAGGTTTAATTAGAGAACTTTAATTTTTTTTGTAAATATTTAAAATTAATTAGACTTAATTAGGTTTTAAATACTAATTTAATTTTTTTTTTAATTCCTTTCTTAAAATAATAAAAAACCAAAAATATGTCATTAACTTATTTGTCATTATTAAATTTATTAAATTTTAAATTTAGTATTTAATTTAGCATTTAATTTCTTTTCTTAAATAAAAACAACAAAAAGATGGCATTTCTTTAACCAAAAGGGTCAAAACCTAATCTTAGATCTGATTTAATTTCGCGTCGCGCTTTATTTTTCTTTATCCAATTATGTATCTGCTTATGGATTGTAATAGTTAAATAGGACATTTAATTATTTTTACGGCTTTATTTTATTTTCCAAGGGTTGCTTTTGGCGATGTAAATACCTGACGCCTTTTAATTTTAATTCCGCATTTTAATTCCGCAAATTATAACTGCTAGATGTTTGATAATAGGGTTTGCATGACAAGACTGAATGCTTAATCTTAATATCAAATTAGATCACCCTTAACATGTGCAAAGATAAAAATAACTGAAAACGACATACTCGCACATGCACACTCTTAGGGTACACCCCACTTGGTTGCCTTCGTACACGGTCATTGAGTATAGGTTGTTTTAGAAGTCACCCTCTTGTCTAAAAGATCATAGTCGCCTCGAAACGGTTGCCTCGGATATTGTTGCCTCAAACAAATGATCTAAGACATTAGGGTTACCGCTAAGACGCCATAACATTGCTTTGATGATCGTATGTCCCTCATTCGAATTGACCCTCAAACTCCAACGACGGTGCTACCTACTCATTAATAGTGGGATAGCATTGTCTAAAGGAAATTAGCATAGAACGATTCCTTTTTCGAGTAGGTAGATGACTCTTAGATACTTGCTCTTTCAAAACAAAACTCTTCACACTTACACTTTTCGAATAAGTTTTCAAAACACTTCAATACACTCTTGAGGACAGAAGCAAGAGTTAAATCGAAGTTTCAAAAGAAAAACTTTTTCAAACCCACAAGCACAAAGAAATCATTTTTGAAAACAATTGAGCAAGTACCTAAGAGCTCGTGGATAACCACGGATAGAAAGGGTGCTAATACCTTCCCTTTCTATAATCTACCCCCCGAACCCGAAAAATATCTCGAAAAAGGAATTTTTCTGTGCTTTTTTCCTTTCCTTGTTGGATAAAATAAAAGTTGGTGGCGACTCTTTCTTACCGCGACATTTTGCGAATACAAAACGCAAAATGCAAACCAGCATTCCAAAATACAGTCAGTTCTTCCCAACGTATCACAAGGGGCATCTGTCAATGATATGAAGTTTCTGAGAAGGTTCGCTGCAAAGTTCTTCCTCCATAATGGGATCCTCTATAAACGCAACCATGACTCCACACTATTACGGTGTATAGACAAGAGCGAAGTAGAGAGGATCATGACAGATCTACATGAAGGCACCTTCGGAACCCATTCCAGTGGACACACCATGGCTAAAAAGATCCTACGGGAAGGATATTACTGGTCCACTATGGAAGCCGATTGTTATCAGCACTCTCGAACTTCTCATAAGTGCCAAGTCTATGCTGATAAGGTGCATGTGCCTCCAGTTCCTCTGAACTTCTTGACAACTCCTTGGCCCTTTGCGATGTGGGGCATCGACATGATCGGGGAGATCAGACCTACTGCGTCTAATGGGCATCGTTTCATCTTAGTAGCCATTGATTACTTCACGAAGTGGATTTAGGCAGCCTCTTTTGCTATTTTGACCAAGAACGTCGTGGCGCGGTTTATCCGACACAATCTGATCTATCGATATGGTGTACCAGAGAGGATTATTACTGACAATGAAACAAATCTCAACAACACGAAGATCACCGAGCTCTGTAAACATTTTAAGATACAACATCATAACTCTTCTCCCTATCGGCCGAAGATATATGGCGTTGTTGAAGCAGCTAACAAGAACATCAAGAAGATTGTACAGAAGATGACGGTGACATACAAAGACTGGCATGAGATGTTACCATTTTCTCTTCATGGGTACCATACCTCAGCACGGACGTCGAGAGGGGCAACCCCTACTCTCTGGTATATGGCATGGAGGAAGTCCTACCCATAGAAGTCCAGATACCCTCTCTCAGGATTATGAAGGATGCGGGTTTGAACAAAGACGACTAGATCCAAACCCGACTTGATCAGCTAAATCTAATCGATGAAAAGAGACTTACTGTTATCTCCCATGGTCAGACGTATCAAAAGTGAATGATCAAGGCTTTTAACAATAAAGTCAGGCGTCAAGAATATTAAGTCGGGGATCTGGTGATCAAACGCATCATACTGCCGCAAGGTGATCCCAGGGGAAAATGGACCCCCCGTATGAAGGGCCATTTATGGTTAAGAACATTTTCTAGGAGGAGCTATGATTCTAACCACCATGGATGGTGACGACCTTTCTCACCCCGTCAATGCAGACATAGTGAAAAGATACTCCGCTTAATCAAAGACCCGCTAGGTTGACTGGCCTAGGCAAAGATAAGGGCTTCCCGGCGAACCAAAAGGGTTCAGGAAAAAGTAAGGGATGAAAATGAAAAAATCTATACACCCGGCAAGTCGAAAACCTGAAAGGGAGCTTGGGAAAAAAAGGGTATCCCGGTGGATTGAAAACCCGAAAGGGTAATCCAGGCAAAAGTTGGGGATTGAAGCGTATCATTATGTCTCATTGGATCATCTCGTGACCAGACTTCGGTATCGACTATCAAGCTCGGACGACACCAATCAACTTAATCAACCTTCGGCCAAGTAGCAAAGTGATGAGACGCTTGAAGATATAAAGGAAATAGCAGAGTTGGAACCCAATGGGGTTGTTTCACATAGCTGTTTTTCTTTCTTTTACACAAATTGTATAATTTCTATCTTTCGGCGGCGTTCTCTTACTAGAGAGTCAGCCTCTTTGTATAAAAACGCCTATTACAGGCCAACTTCAAAAATCAATACAAGTCATTTCCACAAGAAACTTCAGTTTGTTTTTTCTTTTTCTCTGTTATTTTGCAAGAACGTCCAATGATTTATTTTTGATATATGCATTTGATAATGATTGCTGCTCATAAATATTTACATAAGAAACAAAAGACAATTACTCGTAATTCCAGAAACAGGAAAAAACAAGAAGTACTAAACCCGACAGTTCCTCTGCCCAGCAGGTATCGGGATAGAGCCAGCTTTGGAACATGATTATTGGTTCATACACTCCCCACATAGTAAAGGTATCCAAAAGGAATTGATGTCAACTTTCCCGAAATTGGATGTAACCACCCCAGTCGAGGTTCATAATCGCGAGCGAGTCAGTAAATTTCATCCTCCAAGCGGAGTTTATTTCTCCAGATACATAATTTCAATATCCAACTGTTGGCTCTTAAATTCGACACCATTGTTTCATTAATATCAGCCATTAAAGCTGAAGGTTGTTTTCGATCAGCTGGGTCTGTCGACAGTCCCATCGAAAGATGACACTGTACTTAGAAGATTTCTTCCAAGGGAGAAGTTGGTTGCCTTCGACGTCGAAGGTGCTTCTCGTCGAAGATGCTTCTCGACGAAGGTGTTCGATGGTTCAGAGAAGAACGGTTTGGAATTCAAGCATTTGGAGGGAAAACGGTTTCCAGCGGTTACCAAGTGCAACGTGCAAAGATCTGGAGCGTCGAACGTGGAGAGCGTGCCAAGTGGAATCATCTCGAAGCAGTGTAACTGCCCGACGGTTACTTGGGATGTTTTAGTATAAATAATAGTAGTTCACGCAGTTTCTCGCGTGTGTTCACAATTCTATACAAAGTCACTCATTTAGATTCGAGTACCCAGCGTGTGAGAAAGAATTGTTGAGAAATGTATGTGTGAAACACCACTTTTATTAATCAAAGTCATTTACTTTCCAGGAATTTTACTTGCTTTCTTCTTTACTTTACCTGTCGAAGCCTTTTATTTTAAGCCTTACTTTATTCTATCAAGTCCATTCCTTCATGCAATTTACTTAAAGCCTCTTTATTTTCTTGTCATTTAACCATTATCCAATTAAATCAAAACCTCAAAATCAACCTATGTCCTAGGATCAATCTGATCGATCCTGCGAGTAACCAAATAAGTAACCATTTGGAAGATCAGCGGTTGTTTACCAATAACCACGGTAAACAAATTGGCACGCCCAGTGGGACAGTGTGTTGATTTTTGAACATAATCTCATCTTTTTCGAGGAGTGTTGCATGTTATTGAGAAGTGGTAGAATATACACTAACGATACCAATACTGCCAGAAGAAGGGAAGAGATGGCGAATCCGCCAAACAATAACGAAATCCCACAAACGAATGTGGGAGCAACGGCGATCCCGACCGTAAGTGAAGCGATAACCGCTGGCTCAACACCAGCAGTAACGCTCACAACAACGGGGCCATTACCTCCGTTCACAGGCCCCAGAGTGCCTTTGGGAACTCCCCCACCAAGGGGAAATTTAGGCACAAGGCCTTTTGTTCCCCCAGGATTCATGACAGGCAGTCATAATCGAGAACCACTCTATGGCATGCCAACTTCTGACTTGGCTAGCCTGACGAATGTTGCGTCCACTTTTTCAGACCCTTTAGTGAGTGCCTCTTCGCCACTCCAAGGTTCTGGAGTAGGTATGGCGAATAGAAATAGGACCCAACTCTTAGGAGGAACGTCCCAAATAGCCCATGGCCTTACAAATGCCTCGACAGCAGTCTTGAGGCAACAAATGGACGAAAGCAACCATGATATGGTGAAAATGTTGGCACAAACTTTAAGTACAGTGCTGAACCCTCTAATACAAAACACTACTCAATCGAATCAGCAGATGACAGCGCAAATGACGCGTTTGGCTGATTTCTTTGGAGTGCCCCAACCTATTCGACATCCCCAAAGGGCGCAAATAAGGGGAAACCAGGGTGTATTCTTAGAGGAAGAAACCACTATCAATCAGGTCCAACAGCCTGTCGAAGAAAACCTTAGGGCACGATTGGAGCAACCTGTTGAGGAACCCAGGGTAATAACCCCAGAGGTAAGGTTAGTTAACAGAAACCAAAATGCTGACGAAGTAGTTCAGCATATCCAATACCAAAACATGGGTTTGGAAAATAATCTGGCAACCATGATCGAAAGGATCATGACTCAAAATGGGATGAACATGGGCTTTCGAAGGCCCAACTTCACATCCCCGTTGTCAGAATACGTGTTACAAACAGACTTACCTCCTAGATGTAAAGTCCCCAAATTCACTAAGTTCTCCGGGGACACGACAGAATCTACTGTCGAACATGTGGCGAGATACTTGATCGAAGCAGGAGATATTTCGAATAAAGAAAACCTGAGGATTAAGTACTTCCCAAGTTCTTTAACAAAGAACGCTTTTACTTGGTTTACAACTCTCCCCCCCAATTCGATCCATCATTGGACCCAGTTGGAAAGATTGTTCCACGAGCAATTCTACATGGGGCAAACCAAGATAAGCCTGAAAGAATTGGCCAGTGTAAAGAGACGTTTCACTGAACCTATAGACGAATATCTAAATAGGTTTAGATTGCTCAAAGCGAGATGTTTTACACAAGTGCCGGAACATGAGTTAGTCGAAATATCCGCAGGCGGTTTAGATTATTCCATTAGGAAGAAGTTAGACACTCAATACCTGAGAGACATGGCCCAACTGGCCGATAGGGTTCGACAGGTAGAACGCCTCAAAGCTGAGAAAGCAAAGGCAACGAAGACTCATAAGAGAGAGAGGATAGCGTATGTTGAGATGGATGACGAAGATCCAGAATCTTTCGACGACACTATAACTGTCGAAGAAGGAGAAGTCGATTTAGCGGAACTAAAACAAGGGCCACCATACTCTTGCAAACTGTTAGTCCCCTCAAGTGGGAAAAATCCCATTGGTCCAGAAAGGACCAACGATAGGTTCCCCAAAAAGACTTATAGTTTCGACATCACAAAATGTGATGAGATCTTTGACTTGCTTGTAAAAGATGGCCAAATGATAGTACCCCCAGGGGTAAAAGTGCCTCCTCTTGATCAAAGAAAGAAGATAGGCTTTTGCAAATATCATAATTTTTTGGGCCATAAAACTTCTCAATGTTTTCTTTTCAGGAATCTTGTGCAAGACGCTATCGAAGAAGGGAGGTTGAAGTTTGCGGACAAGACCCCCATGGCTGTCGACTCAAATCCGTTGCAGGCTGAAGCCCATTATGCTGAGCCCTCAGAGGTGAACGTGATCGAGGCATCCAGGAGCCAGTCGAAGAGGCCAGGAATCACAATGGTCGAAGTATCAAAGGACCATATCAACATGCCAATCTTTGGCAGTTTTTCTGGGAATTTATCCAGAAAGACAATTGAAGTTGTTCAGAAAGCGGTCGAAAGCCCAAAGCTGGAGACCGTTGAAGCACAAAAAACTGGACCAAAACCCAGTTCTCACTTGGCCACAGTTCAAGGCCAGACGGAGAATTTGGAGATTCAAATGAAGCAGTTGACTCTTGCCAACAAAGATGCAATGAATGTCAACATGGTTGAAGTCTCTGACCCAAAAGCATCAGAGGAGGCCATGAGGCAAGAACAAGCTAACAAGACTGCTTTCCCTCGGGAAAATGAAAATCTGGCAGATTTCCTGCAAAGATGCCAGAAAAAGAAGTCAGAGGTAATGCTGTGTCCAAGATGCAGTTCGATCTTTGACAAAAAAGATGCTGAACATATTCAAGGCGTAAGAGCAGCAAATAAGAGAAGGGAAAATGTTGATCTTCGACATGACCCCAGAAGAGCCTCCCAAAGAGGTTCAAACCAAGAAAAGAGGCCATTGACTTTCAGGCCTCCAACTAATGTGCCGGTAGATACCTGGTACAAAACATCTGGTCGAAAAAGGCCAAGTGAAGAGAAATGGCACTCTTTCGACGTGCCAAGGGGTTCATCTTTAACACAAAAGAAAGAGCCTCAAGTTGCTGCACCTAAAGTTGCACAAGTGTCGAGCAACTACAAAGGGAAAAATCCCATGTCTCGATCTCAATGGAGGAGATACCAAAGGAGACGAAAAGCTGAGAGGGAGGCTGCCAATGAACCAAAGGCAGAAACCAGTTCAAATGTTCCTCTAAGGAAGCAAAGGAAACCTCTGGAAAGAGAGCCAGTAACCAACAGGCTAGTTTGGCCTAACCAAGGTGAAATTGAAGACGAAGATGGTTCTGAGTCTGATGATACTTTGGACATAATGGTGAATATAGTCTCAGTGCTGCCCAGAGAATTCAACCGACAGGTGGAGGTCGAAACAAGTGACTGGGAAGTGGAGCAAGAAATGGCCAAACATAGGCCAGTGTGCTATTTCGTTATGGACAATGGCACTACTGAGGAACAAAATGGGTTCTTCGAACCACCCACAGAGGCGATGAAAAATCACCTCAAGCCTTTGTTTATAAGGGCTAAACTCGAAGAAACTACAGTGAATAAAATCTTGGTGGATTGTGGGGCAACCATCAACATTATTCCTCACTCTATGCTAAGGAAAATTGGCAAAAGGGATGAGGACATTAAGCCTCACAACATGGTCTTGTCGAACTATGAGGGCGGCATAGGGACCACTATGGGAGTGATCCAACTGGATATCAAGGTAGGATCTATCCTTCGACCAACAATGTTTATGGTCATATCGGCCAAACCTAACTACAACCTTTTGTTGGGCCGTGAATGGATTCATGGTGTTGGAGTTGTGCCATCATCAATGCACCAGAGGCTGCTCCTATGGCGTCCAGATGGGATGGTCGAAAACATAGAGGCAGATCAAAGCTATTACCTAGGCGAAGTGAATCACCTGGGGCTGGCAGATTTCGACAAGAACTTGGCTCACATAGGGCCATGTCCAACACCTGACTTCGACTTGGCGCCAGCGCCAAATACTTTTTGTTCCCTATACCTGCATCCTGAGCATGGTTTCCAATGGGACAGAGAAGACTTGTCCCACATAGACTTCAGTGGGTTAACTGATATCCAACCAACTGGTTGGGGAAGTGAATTCAGTGATAATGACTGAGTCACAATCATTGAAGCGAATTTCGGCTTATGTAGCCGAAACGAAGATGATAACGGCTCTCGAAGCCGAAGTAAAGTACATGGCCACACAGGCCAATGATCAACAGTTATCCGCTGCAGGTCCAGGAAAGGATTTCGATCCAGAATCGCCTGATATCATGCCAGAAGGAATGCAGGAACAGAGGCTCGACGCCATCTATGACGATGAGCCTTTGGGCTTCGAAAAGGATCCTTTGGCGAACAACGTTAAAATATTAGCGCAAGATCCTTTAGAAGAAATCAACTTAGGCGAAGGGTCAGAGAAAAAGCCAACTTACATCAGTGCCAAAATTGACCCAGAACTTAGGTTGGAAGTAATCCAATTGTTGAAAGAGTTCAAGGATTGTTTTGCATGGGATTACGACGAAATGCCTGGTCTCGACAGAGGATTGGTAGAACTTCAGTTGCCAATCAAACCTGGGAAGAAGCCAATCAAGCAAAGTCCAAGACGCTTCGCTCCAGAAATACTGTCGAAGATCAAAACGGAAGTCGAAAGACTGCTGAGGTGCAAATTCATACGCGTTACAAGGTATGTCGAATGGATTGCAAACATTGTGCCAGTAATTAAGAAAAATGGTACATTAAGGGTGTGCATAGATTTCAGAGATTTGAATGCTGCTACGCCCAAAGATGAATATCCCATGCCTGTGGCAGAAATGCTAGTCGATTCTGCCGCTGGCTATGAATACCTGAGTATGCTCGATGGTTATTCAGGATATAATCAAATATTCATTGCTGAAGAGGATGTGTTGAAAACAGCTTTTCGATGCCCTGGGGCCCTAGGCACTTACGAATGGGTAGTGATGCCTTTTGGCCTAAAGAACGCTGGGGCAACATACCAGCGGGCGATGAATTCTATCTTCCATGATTTTATTAACACTTTTATGCAAGTATATATTGATGACATTGTTATAAAATCTGTTTCCAGGAAGAATCATATTGACCACCTTCGACAATCATTCGAAAGAATGAGAGACCATGGTCTGAAGATGAACCCTTTGAAGTGCGCATTCTGTGTGAAAGCTGGAGATTTCTTGGGCTTCGTTGTCCACAAGAAAGGAATCGAAATCAACCAGAACAAGACGAAGGCTATTCTGGAAGCGAAAGCGCCATCGAATAAGAAGGAACTGCAATCTCTGTTAGGCAAGATAAATTTCTTAAGGAGTCTTATATCTAACCTAAGTGGGAAAGCTCAGGCCTTTTCACCCTTACTTCGACTGAATAAAGAGGGGTTCGAATGGGGGCAAGAGCAACAAGAAGCCTTCGACAAAATCAAAGGGTACCTCACTAAGCCACCTATTTTGGTGCCTCCTTGTAGCAATAGGAGTATGAGATTGTACATAGCTGCATCCGACAAAACTTTGGGAAGCATGTTAGCCCAAGAAGATGAGAATGGAGTCGAAAGACCCATTTACTATCTTAGTAGAGTTTTGAACGTTGCAAAAACTAGATATAGCGAAGTTGAAAAATTGTGTCTATGTCTGTATTTCTCTTGTACAAAACTCAAGAAATGTATAAAACCAGTTGATGTGTATGTTTCGTCTCATTTTGATGTTTTCAAATACATGTTGTCGAAACCTATCTTGCACAGTCGAATTGGCAAGTGGGCACTAGCATTAACTGAATACTCCTTAACCTTTATGCCTCTTAAGGCAATAAAAGGCCAAGTGGTTGCAGACTTTATAGTCGACCACTCAATTCAAGTTGAGGATGTTAATTATGTGGAGATAGAACCTTGGAAATTCTACTTCGATGGTTCCAGCCATAAAGATGGAACAGGAGTAGGAGTCTTGATCATTTCTCCAGAAAAAATTCCAACAACATTCAAGTACAAGATATCAGGTTCTTGTTCGAACAATGAGGCTGAGTATGAAGCTCTAATTACTGGCCTTGAAATATTGTTGGAATTGGGGGCAACTCGAGTCGAAATAATGGGAGACTCAGAGTTAGTCATTAAGCAAGTCACAAAAGAATATAAATGCATAAGAGAAAATCTCATTATGTACTTTGTGATAGCAAATCGTTTATTGAAAAAATTTGAAATGGTCAATATTCGACACATACCCAGATTGGAAAATCAAATAGCCAACGACTTGGCACAAATTGCATCTGGTTACAAGATTTCAAAAACGAGATTGCAAAGAGCAATCGAAGTTCGAGAAAAGATAAAAGCAACTTGTCTATCACCAACAGACTTGGAAACGACAAGACTAGGATATGCTGATCAAAGTAACTTCGAAATTTCGTTCATAGATAATTTGTCAGAGCAGGATTGGAGGAAGCCCATTGTGGATTATCTTCAAAATCCAGGAGCTTCGACGGAACGGAAAACAAAGTACAGGGCGTTGAGTTATGTACTCATGGGTAATGAGTTATTCAAGAAGACGCCTGAAGGGGTATTGCTAAAGTGTTTAAGTGAAACTGAGGCATACATAGCCCTTTCGACTATGCACGCTGGAGCATGCGGGGCTCACCAAGTAGGCCATAAGATGAAATGGTTGTTGTTTCGACAAGGACTATACTGGCCCACTATGCTGAAAGATTGTGTCGAGTTCGCTAAAGGTTGCCAAGAATGTCAAGTCCATACAGGCATCCAACATGTACCAGCAAGCGAACTTCACTCGATAGTGAAACCTTGGCCCTTTAGAGGATGGGCGTTGGACCTCATTGGAGAGATTCGACCAGCATCATCAAAGAGTCAGAAGTATATATTGGTAGGCATTGATTATTTTACTAAGTGGATCGAAGCTATCCCTTTAGTCAATGTAGACCAAGAAAATGTCATTGAATTTATTCAAAAGAACATTATCTTTAGGTATGGAATCCCTGAGACTATAACTACTGATCAAGGATCAGTTTTCACCAGTCGAAAGATGCAGGAATTCGCTCAGGAAACGGGTTTCAAACTCCTAACATCAACGCCTTATTATGCACAGGCAAATGGTCAAGTCGAAGCAGCGAACAAAGTAGTGATTGGCTTGATAAAAAAGCATGTTGGGAAGAAGCCAAAAAATTGGCATAAGACGTTAGACCAGATTTTGTGGGCTTGTCGAACGTCTCCAAAAGAAGCCATAGGTACAACACCATATAGGCTAACTTTTGGCCATGACGCAGTTTTGCCAGCAGAAATTTGTCTTCAATCTGCAAGGGTTCAGAGACATTATGATATTCCCTCTGAAATTTATTGGGATATGATGTTAGACGAACTAGTGGATTTAGACGAAGAAAGATTGCACGCTCTTGACCTACTCAGGCTTCAGAAGAAAAGGGTAGAAGACAACAAAAAGTGCACAATTTAATTTGTGACTAAGAATGAAAAGACAGGTGTCAAATGGTACTTCAAAGAATGCCTTTTTCTTTCAGAGTCGAAATAAGGCATTCTTGGGGGGCAATTTGTTGGCTCTTAAATTCGACACCATTGTTTCATTAATATTAGCCATTAAAGCTGAAGGATGTTTTCGATCAGCTGGGTCTGTCGACAGTCCCATCGAAAGATGACACTGTACTTAGAAGATTTCTTCCAAGGGAGAAGTTGGTTGCCTTCGACGTCGAAGGTGCTTCTCGTCGAAGATGCTTCTCGACGAAGGTGTTCGATGGTTCAGAGAAGAACGGTTTGGAATTCAAGCATTTGGAGGGAAAACGGTTTCCAGCGGTTACCAAGTGCAACGTGCAAAGATCTGGAGCGTCGAACGTGGAGAGCGTGCCAAGTGGAATCATCTCGAAGCAGTGTAACTGCCCGACGGTTACTTGGGATGTTTTAGTATAAATAATAGTAGTTCACGAAGTTTCTCGCGTGTGTTCATAATTCTATACAAAGTCACTCATTTAGATTCGAGTACCCAGCGTGTGAGAAAGAATTGTTGAGAAATGTATGTGTGAAACACCACTTTTATTAATCAAAGTCATTTACTTTCCAGGAATTTTACTTGCTTTCTTCTTTACTTTACCTGTCGAAGCCTTTTATTTTAAGCCTTACTTTATTCTATCAAGTACATTCCTTCATGCAATTTACTTAAAGCCTCTTTATTTTCTTGTCATTTAACCATTATCCAATTAAATCAAAACCTCAAAATCAACCTATGTCCTAGGATCAATCTGATCGATCCTGCGAGTAACCAAATAAGTAACCATTTGGAAGATCAATGGTTGTTTACCAATAACCACGGTAAACACCAACAGAGTTCATAATCTCTAGAGACAGAATTCATCCCCGGCTAAATTTATTTCTCCAGATCAGCAGGTCTACTAACAGAGTATCTCTTCCCCCTAAGTTTGGTCCCCGAAGAGTTATTCTCCAGCATCTCTTCCCGACAGAATATTTACAAATCTCCAGCAACCGTCAGGGATTTATTTTCCCAGACACGAGCATACCTCGACAGCATTTCATGAACATACATCATGACATACGCATACATATCATATATAGCACAATCTCATTTATTTCGAGAACATCATCTCACCCTATATTTCATGCATCGCATATAACTAACCCTGATATCTCTTCAGGAAAAGATGATTAGCTTCAACAAATCCAGTAGTTATACAAGCTACATCTACAAACGAATAACTGAAATTCAGTTCCCGAAATCAAACGGGCCAACTAATTTACACTATCGCTTTGAAGTAACCCTACGACCCAGGTTCCTTCTCACAGCCCTACTATCTAGGCTTTCATATCGAAGTAACCCTATTATCCAGGTTCCTTCTCACAACCCTACTATCAAGGTTTCATATCAAAGTAACCCTACTACCCAGGTTCCTTCTCACAACCCTACTATCCAGGCTTTCATATCGAAGTAACCCTACCATTCAGGTTCCTTCTCACAACCCTACTATACAGGCTTTCATATCGAAGTAACCCTACTATCCAGGTTCCTTCTCACATCCCTACTATCCAGGCTTTCATATCTAAGTAACCCTACTACCCAGGTTCCTTCTCACAACCCTATTATCCAGGCTTTCATATCGAAGTAACCCTACCATCCAGGTTCCTTCTCACAGCCCTATTATCCAGGCTTTCATATCGAAGTAACCCTACTATCTAGGTTCCTTCTCACAGCCCTACTATCCAGGCTTTCATTTCGAAGCAACCCTACTATCTAGGTTCCTTCTTGAAGCCCTACTATACAGGCTTTCATATCCAAGTAACCCTACCATCCAGGTTCCTTCTCACAGCCCTACTATCCAGGCTTTCATATCTAAGTAACCCTACTATCCAGGTTCCTTCTCACAGCCCTACTATCCAGGCTTTCATATCGAAGTAACCATACTATCCAGGTGCCTTCTCACAGCCCTACTATCCAGGCTTTCATATCAAAGTAACCCTACTATCCATGTTCCTTCTCACAGCCCTAATATCCAGGATTTCATATCGAAGTAACCCTACTATCTAGCTTCCTTCTCACAGCCCTACTATCAAGGCTTTCATATCGAAGTAACCCTACTATACAGGTTCCTTCTCACAGCCCAACTATCCCCCTACTATCCAGGCTTTCATATCGAAGTAACCCTACCATCCAGGTTCCTTCTCACATCCTTACTATCCAAGCTTTCATTTTGAAGCAACCCTACTATCCAGGTTCCTTCTCATAACCTTACTATCCAGGTTCCTTCTCTCTTATCTCCAGACAGCAGTTCACAACTCTGTAAGACCGGGACCTAATCAAACACGATTGGTTTCACATTTCCCCAGTAGAGTAACGGACAACTACCAATGTTCCTCAGCAGATTCCTCATCGACAATAACAACAGGAACTCCCATCGAAGGAATGTCTCAGGAAATCAATACTCCCTAGGTGGTATCTTTAAGCCCATCTCCGACAATTCTCCGTCACATCCAGGATGGCATCTTTAAACCCATATCCGACAAATATTCTATCATCAACCTCCAAATGGAATCTATAAGCCCATTCCCGATATCACAAATCAAGTGCCACTACATGCGAGTGCAAATTTCTGGGCACTTTAGTGTTCAATCATCTTCCACCTTCAGATTATGAAAGGCAGACAAGACAATCTACATCCGCAGGTTTAAGAAGATTGAACAGGGGCAGCTATTGTACCCCAAAACTTTCCCTCTCATTTTACTCAATACATGCCCATTGAGGTCTTCAATTGGCTTAAGGTTGCCCAAGAGTGGACCAGACAACCTCTCTCCTAAGGCAGTATACCTCAAATTAGGGTTTCCATTTTCATCAAGATGGGTGAACCAAAAAGGCCTCATATGCTCTCCATGGTCTTAATATGTTCCCAAGATCATCCATGTCAAGTTTCATGCCTTGCACAAGAAGTTTGCTCAGTCAACTCCTCAGATGCTTGAGAATCGACTGTATTAAGTCAAAAGTCAATTGTGGCCCACATACAGTCAAACTTCAAAATTTTAGGTTAACATCCACATTTTAAAGTGAATTTCATCATTTGATCAAGGGTTGATCATGATTCCTCAAGGAATGCTCCAAATCCATCAAAACCCAAAAGTTTCTAAATTAGGGTTTCTTAGTAAAAGTCAACCAAACTTTGACCAAGCATAACTTCCACATGCTTCATTAGAAATTTTCCATCCAAAGCTCATTTTGAAGAGGATTAAGTTCCCTAAAATTCATCTTCATCCCCCAAGTTCAAAATATGCACCCAAAAAAAGATATGAATGTCTACATTATGGGTCCTTTTGAAAAGTCAACAAAAGCACCTTTTGGGGTCAAAGCTTCTTACATGAACATGGAAGACTCAATTGATATGAGACTAAAAGGGTTTCTTATGGGACATCCTAAGCTTTCTAAGAAGTCCAAGAATACCTCTCTAGGATTAAAATTGGAAGAGATATGTTTTTTCAAACTTGACCCTTATTTGCTTCATTATTTTCTTATTGGAAGAGATATGTTCCACGACTCAAATATTCATCCACCCATTATTTGCTTCATTTTTCAATTCATTTTGATTTTTTAATTAAAAATTGAATTAAATCAAATAATTGATGGATAATAGCAAAGATATGATTTGATTTGGTTTTTGGACAGGTTGGCAATCAAAATATGCTAAATTATCAAGGCCAAAATGAATCAAGCATAATTGATACAAAAAAAGGATGATTTGGCTCAAAATAGCAAGTTTTCATATGGCTAAAGAATAAAATCAAATCTCATCAAAACTTCAAGATTCAATCTGTTTTGCAACCCTAATTCATTGAGGGATATATAATGAACAAGAACAAAGCAAAAAACAAGGGTTGTAGTCGTGTAAAAGGCCAGAACAAACTTCAAAAAATTCAAAGAAGAGTGTGAATCAGTTTTCACTCCACGGGCCATCTCAACTCATCCTAGCACTGCCAATCAATTACTAGACGTCTCAAGAAGCCATCCCAATCAATTGCAAGCCGCCCCAAGTCCAGAATCATCGTGTAGCAGTCACACGGTTTGCAAAAAAATTCAGAAACGATTATCATAATTCATGCATCATTAGCATGTTTAAGTTATATATTTGTAATCCTCATCATGTTTGCAAACTGACTGAATGATTTAATTGCATTTTTGGAGCCTATACGTGCCTTTTCCATTGTTAGGGTTTGGGCGTGCAGTTTAGGGCTTTTGGCTACAGGAAAAATTAGACCATAAGATGGATACTGGGAGGACCGGGACATCATGACTGGTCGAACCATGGTCTTCAATTCCATTTATATTGTGTCTCGTGAATTTTTGAATTACACAGGTCTTTAGCCATGGAAGCTGGTTGTAGGTAAATGTGTGAAGATCTAAAACGACGAATGAAGAAGAAGATAACATGTCCAAGCACCATTGGACCATTTGAAAGCTGGCGCGTTTTTTTGTTTATTCATTAATCCATTTATTTATTATATAACATATTTTGTTTTCCTTATACTAACAACAAAAGCGTGTAGCACAGTTGGCAATGAGGATTTAATTTAATTAATTTAAGGCAATTTAATCTCTTTTTATAATTAAAAATAACTAGACCTAGGATTTAATTTGTACATAATTTAATTAATTCTCTTTAAAAATACACCAAAATCTTTTTTTTCATTAAAATATTTATTTAGGTTAATTAGGTTAGCTCAAATACTCTTTTTCATAATTAATAAATAATTAGAATTAGGGTTTTGTTGTACATAATTTAACTAATTCTTTTCTCAAAAAAATAACTTAATCATTCTTGTAATTAGATTTTAGGGTTCTCAATTTCCCTCGTATTTGATTTACCGCGCGCATTTTTATTTGTTTGATTATTATTGTAACTGTTTCGAGCTTGTAATAGTTTCAATTAGGGTTTTAAATTCCGCACTTTTATTTCCCGTCAAGACAATTATGTAATTGTCAAAGCCTTGTAATAGCTAGGTTTATTTTCTCGCCTTTTTAAGTTCCTGCAAATATTTAACTGTCTAGATGTATGCTAATAGGATTGTATGGCAAGAATGTCTAGAAATTTAAAATGGTAGATCACCTAATGTGCAAAGATTAAATAACTGAAACAACTCATATGCACATATTCACTCCTAGGGTTTACCTCACTTTGGTTGCCTTCAGTAAACAATCATTAAGCATAGGAGATTTTAGTGGTTGCCCTCCAGTCTAAAAGATCAAAGTGTCCCATTCGAATGTTGCCTCAGAAATGTTGCCTCGGAAATGTTGCCTCGAAAAGATCTTAAGAATATAGGGTTACTACTAAAGTTTTCTAACTATTGCTTTAGTGATTGTACTTGTCCCTTTCGAATGTCCCTTACAACTCTAACGACGGTGCTACCTACTCCTTAATAGTAGGATAGCGTTGTCTAAAGGAAATAGAGCGAACAATATTTTTCGAGTAGGTAGAATCTTAAGTACTTGCTCAATAAAAACTTTTCACACAAACACCTTTCAAAAAAAAATTTCAAAACAAACTTCGTCACACTCTTGAGGAATGATACAAGGGTTATCACGAAGTAAAACATTTTCAAGATAAACACACACAAGCAATTTCAAAATGAGCAAGTACCTAAGATCCTGTAGATAACTACGGATAGAAAGGGTGTTAACACCTTCCCTTTCTATAATCTACCCCCCGTGTTAGAACATAGTTTGATTCCACAACCCTTGAGTAAAGTTTTGATAATAACAAAATACAAAGAATAATATTATTTATAAGGTATATACTAAAAACAAATATACTCCTGAAAATTATGCCTTGTATATGCAGAAGCTCTGATGGAATCAGCATCAGAATGGAATCAGCATCAGAAGATCAGCAACCTAAGGTACTCGCTGAAAACACTGAGGTTTGATGACCAGAATCTGCGCCTAATCAAAAACACTCTGACTCTGATCAAAGACATCTTTACCAAGTCATCAACACTCTGAAACGTTATCAGCAGATACAGCAAAGAAGATCCTGAAACGTTACTAGTTATTCAAGACCAAATTAAATGCTAACGGCTTTCTTCAGACAAAGATCTTCTACAAAAGGAAAGTGCATTATTATCATTTAACCTGCTTTATGGACAACGTATCCTTGCTTGCCTATATAAACAGGACTGCTTGTAAAAATAAGCACGTACGTACGCACTCAATTTTTCTAAGGTATTCAAACCATGCTCATTCAAAGCATTAGCAAAGTTATTCCATTCCAAGCTTAAGTTGTGTAATTATCACAGTTGTGATATATTGTTTTGTTAGAAAATGTTAACACACTCTTG
Source organism: Vicia faba (assembly GCA_948472305.1). Lineage (NCBI taxonomy): Eukaryota > Viridiplantae > Streptophyta > Magnoliopsida > Fabales > Fabaceae > Vicia > Vicia faba. The sequence goes on from OX451735.1 coordinate 111,249,479, forward strand.
TTCAATTTATTTGTAAAAGATTTCCTTGAGATAAATCGGTATGTGGTTGTACTCAAGAAGACTTTAATAGTTGTTAAAGTAGCTGTTGTAATCCTTTAAAAATAGTGGATTAAGACCTCGTTGGAGAGAGGCGAAATCACCTTGACGGGTGGACTGGAGTAGTTTGAGATCAAACGAACCAGGATAAAAATACTGTGTTGTCAAGCCATTTGTTTTAAGTTTTACAATTCAACCCCCCCCCCCCCCCCCCCCCCTTCTTGTGTTTTTCACATCTTCAATTGGCATCAGAGTGCCTGGTTCTGAGCTTTAACACTTAATCGTGTCAGTACAAGATTCAGCGTCAGAAAAACACAATGGCAGGACCAAGTCAAAACATCAGCAATGACAACAATGAAGAAAGGGACAGATTCAGTGGCAAACCTCCAGTCTTTGATGGAGAAAACTTTTACTACTGGAAAGACATAATTGAGAGTTTCTTTTTGGCCCATGATGCTGATCTGTGGGACATGGTGACTGATGGATACACGCACCCAGTGGATGGATGTGGTCAGAAGATTGACAGGAAAATGATGTCTGATCAGCAAAAGCGTGAGTTCATAAATCATCACAAGGCCGGAACAATTCTTCTCAGCGCCATCTCATTTTCAGAATATGAGAAAATATCAAACAGAGAAACTGCTAAGAATATGTTTGATTCTCTAAGAATGAAGCATGAAGGCGACATTCAAGTCAAAGAAACAAAAGCCCTTGCGCTCATTCAGAAGTATGAGGCATTCAAGATGGAAGACAGTGAATCAATAGAAGCTATGTTTTCAAGATTTCAAATTCTTGTTGCTGGTCTAAAAGTTATTGACAAAGGATATTCCACTGCTGATCATGTCAAGAAGATCATCAGAAGCTTGCCAAAACAGTGGAGGCCAATGGTCACAGCGCTTAAGCTAGTCAAGGATCTCAACAAAATCTCTCTGGAGGAACTAATCAGCTCCCTTAGAAGTCACGAGATAGAGCTAGAAGCAGATGAACCTCAAAAGCAAGGTAAGCCATTAGCTTTAAAATCTAACAGAAAATCTGACTCCAAAGTTTTGCAGGCTGTGGAAGAAACCTCTGATGGGTCCTCATCAAAAGAAGATGAATTGTCTCTTCTCTCCAGAAGGGTGAACCAACTGTGGAAGCAGAGGCAAAGGAAGTTCGGGAATCCCAGAAGATCAGAAAATCAGAATGAATCTTCCTTCAGATACAGAAGATTAGAATCCTCCTCTGGACACAAAAGATCAGAAGGCTCTTCAGGATACAAAAAGCCAAACTACAAAGATATCATCTGCTATGAGTGTAATGAGCAAGGGCACTACAAAAGTGATTGCCCAAAACTTCAGAAGGAGAAGCCTAAAAAGAAGTTTGGCAAGGAAAAGAAAAAAAGTCTCATGGCTACATGGGATGATTCTGACACATCTGAAGTTGACTCAGAATTATATGATGAAAGAGCAAACATAGCTCTCATGGCAAACGTCTCTGAAGACAGTGAAGCTTCTGGTTCAGATTCAGAATCAGATACAGAAGAGGTATTCCCTGACTTCACTATAAATTTTACTAAGGCTGAATTAGCTGAAAGCCTTAATGAAATTCTGGAAAGGTATCAGCAGATCAGTGTTAAATTCAGAAACCTGAAAAGGAATCTTGCTTCTGACTCTGATAAGACTGAGAGTCTCAAATTGCAGAATTCTGAGTTAAAAGATAAAATTTCAAAATTAGAAAATCAATTGCAAAACTCTCAGAAGGAAACAATCCCTGAAACTCCCAACAATGCTGATGAGATCATCAAAGAGTATGATAACAGCTTTCAGAAGTTTCTAGCTAAAAACATAGACAAAAGCAAAATGGCTTCAATGATCTATGGGGTTAGCAGAAATGGCAGAAAAGGGATAGGATATCAAGGTAAGGTTCCTACACCAAAAAATGTCATGGATTTAGTTATAAAGCGTACTCCACTTGATTCACACTTTATATATGGGCACACACATGACATAAAATATACAAGTAGTGATTACTCTGTCAAACCAAAATTCAACCAGAGTTTTGGTAGAACTAATAAATCAGGACCCAAGAAAATGTGGGTACCTAAGGATAAAATAATACATGTGGAAGATATCTTTAGTAGCAAAGAAAAGACACCAGTCATGGTACCTGGACTCTAGCTGCTCACGACACATGACGGGAAGAAGGCATATGTTCCAAAGCCTGGAACTTAAGCCTGGAGGCCACGTAGGCTTTGGAGGCAATCAGAGGGGAAAGATTATTGGCTCTGGAACAGTAGGTAATGGAAATCTTCCCTCTATTAGTAATGTTTTATTAGTTGATGGATTAATGCATAACCTGTTATCCATAAGTCAATTAAGTGATAACGATTATGATATAATCTTCAATCAAAATTCATGCAAAGCTGTTAGTCAGAAAGATGGGACTATCCTATTTAATGGAAAGAGGAAAAACAACATTTATAAAATCAAACTTTCTGAACTAAAAAATCAGAATGTAAAATGTCTTCTGTCTGTTAACAACGAGCAATGGATCTGGCACAGAAGATTGGGACATGTTAGTATGAGAAGAATATCTCATATTAAAAACTCAATCTGGTCAGAGGACTTCCTAACTTGAAGTTCAATTCAGATGCTCTGTGTGAAGCATGTCAGAAAGGCAAGTTTGCAAAACCTGCTTTCAAATCCAAAAACGTTGTTTCCACCTTTAAGCCATTAGAACTTCTGCACATTGACTTATTTGGACCAGTAAAAATTGCCTCAGTCAGTGGCAAGAAGTATGGGTTAGTAATCGTAGATGACTATAGCAGATGGACATGTGTAAAGTTCTTAAGGCACAATGACGAGTCACACTCTGTGCTTTTTACCTTCTGCAACCAAGTTCAGAATGAAAAGGATCTTAGAATCGTCAAAGTCAGAAGTGATCATGGTGGAGAATTTGAAAATAAAGATTTTGAATTATTCTTTAATGAAAAAGGCATTATGCATGACTTTTCTTGTCCTAGAACTCCCCAGCAAAATGGAGTTGTAGAATGAAAGAACAGAACATTGCAAGAAATGGCCAGAACCATGATCAACGAGACTAATGTTGCTAAGATCTTTTGGGCAGAAGCAATAAATACAACATGTTATATTCAAAATATAATCTCCATAAGACCTATTCTGGAAAAGACTCCATATGAATTGTGGAAGAACAGAAAACCCAACATTTCCTATTTTCACCCATTTGGATGTATATGTTTTATTTTGAATACAAAAAATTATTTGAACAAGTTTGACTCTAAAGAACAAAAGTGTATTATGTTAGGATACTCTGAACGCTCAAGAGGGTACAGAGTATACAATATAGAAACACAGATTGTTGAAGAGTCAATCAGTGTTCGGTTTGATGATAAGCTTGACTCTCAAAAGTCAAAGCAGAATGAATTCCTTGCAGGTATGGAAGTTGAACTCACAGGTACTGAAGACAACTCAGAGGCTCCCAACAGAGACACTCCCGCAACATCAGAAAGAGTCACTACAAGCGACCCAACACCTTCTGTTGATCAACTCCAGAAAAGACCATCCAGAAGCAGAATTGATAACCCAGAAGAAACAATCTTAGGAAGGAAGGAAGATCCAATCAGAACAAGATATACCTTTAGAAACTCTGAAGAATCCCTCATGGGACTTGTTTCTCTGTTCGAACCAACAATAATTGATGAAGCACTTCTGGACAATGACTGGATTCTGGCAATGCAGGAGGAGCTAAATCAATTCACAAGAAATGACGTATGGGATCTGGTTCCCAAACCAAAAGGATTCAACATCATAGGCACAAAGTGGGTGTTCAGAAACAAACTGAACGAACAAGGTGAAGTCATTAGAAATAAAGCACGACTGGTAGGACAAGGTTATAGTCAGCAATAAGGGATAGACTATACAGAAACCTTTGCTCCAGTCGCCAGGTTAGAGTCTATCAGACTTTTAATTTCATTTGCTGTCAATAAAGGCATCACTCTGTATCAGATGGATGTCAAGAGTGCATTCTTAAATAGCTATATAGAAGAAGAGGTTTATGTGCACCAACCCCCTGGTTTTGAAAGTTCCAAAAATCCAGAATATATGTTCAAACTAAAGAAGCCACTCTATGGTATGAAACAAGCTCCTAGAGCTTGGTATGAAAGACTAAGTAACTTCCTGTTAGAAAAGGAATTCACCAGAGGGAAAGTGGACACAACCCTATTCAGTAAAACAGTTAAGAATGACATCTTAGTATGTCAGATTTATGTTGATGACATTATATTTGGATCCACTAAACCCTCTCTGGGAAGAGAGTTTGCTAAATGTATGCAGGCAGAATTTGAGATGAGCCTAATGGGGGAACTAAAGTTCTTTATGGGCATTCAGATTAATCAAACTCCAGAAGGAACATACATTCATCAGAGCAAATATGTCAGATAACTTTTGAAGAAATTTGATCTCTCAGAATGTAAGCCCTCAAGGATCCCAATGCATCCCACGTGCATTCTGGAAAAAGAAGAGGTAAGTAACAAGGTAGAACAGAAGGTCTACAGAGGTATGATTGGTTCTCTTCTCTATCTGACGGTTTCAAGGCCTGACATTCTATTCAGTGTTTGCATCTGTGCTAGATTCCAATCAGATCCTAGAGAATCTCACTTAACAGCAGTTAAGCGAATTTTCATGTATCTGAAAGGTACTACTAATCTGGGTTTGTTTTATAGAAAATCAAGTGATTACAGCTTAGTAGGATACTGTGATGCTGATTTAGCTGGAGACAGAGTAGAACGTAAAAGCACTTCTGGAAACTGCCAGTTTTTGGGAGAAAATCTAATCTCATGGTCCAGCAAAAGACAATCTACAATAGCTCTATCAACAGCAGAAGCTGAATACATAGCAGCAGCTGGATGTAGCACACAAATGCTCTAGATGAAAAGTCAACTTGAGGACTTCAATATTTTTGAGAGTAACATCCCTATCCTCTGTGATAACACTTCTTCTATTTGTCTCAGTAAAAATCCTATTTTGCATTCTAGGGCTAGCATATAGAAATAAAACATCATTTTATTAGGGACTATATTCAGAAATGGATTCTAAATTTAAAATTCATTAACACAGACCATCAATGGGATGACATATTTACAAAACCTCTTTCTGAAGATAGGTTTAACTTCATTCTGAAACATCTCAGCATGAAGCTTTGCCAAGAATAAAACAATTTTATTTCCATATCTTAACCTTCATAATTTTGGTTATTTTCTCTGTGAACTACTGATCAATATTCCTTCAGATCTTTAGAAGTACAGATTGTATCAGAATCTATCCATGAGGATCTAAGCGTTTCAATTCAAGGATAGAAATGTGTTGTTCACTCAAGCATACAGTTGTCATCCATTCATCAGCTACTTTCTGAAGCTGAACACGCGTTCACGTTTCTGAAAGGTCAAAAGCGCTGATTGGATGCATTGGGACATATGTCATGGGTAACTGTTCCAATATCTTTCTGAATCCCCCAAAATCAGCTATCATTAATGCTCATAATCATTATAATTTATTTCTCTCTCTTGTCGTTTATGTTTTCAAAACCTTTTTCAAAATCTATTTAAACACATTTCTCACTCCTTACACTCTTTCACTTTCACTTTCATTTCTCACTAATTGATTTCAGTTTGCATCCCTTCTCAAAACCCTTTCAATTTCTTCTCAAAACTCTCTGTGTGAACATGGCTTCCTCAAAAATCCCTACTTCCAGTACTCAGAGAACAGATTCCTCAGAACAATATGAAGAACCATTCAAAACTCTTCTAACACCCATCAAAAACCTAGAAGTGCTCTCAGAATTGATTGTGGACTTTAACAGTCTTTAAGAGAACGGGTTCATTCTCTCTGAAGAAGTAAAGGCTCAAGGCTGGAACAGGTATTTTGACCGTCTGGTAGGTCCAACGTTCCCAATCCTTGTGAAGGAATTTTGGATTCATGCTTCATCTTCCAACCATCAAGTTACTTCATACATAATGGGAAAGAAGATTGTCATAACTAAAGACCTTATTGCAAGATTGATAGGCTACAATGGTGGTGGCGTAAGATGCATATACATGGCTGAAAGATGTGCTGATGTCGCCCTAATTGCTAGAGAAATCTTCAATATGGGTCTTCCCTCCAGCAAAATAAGGGATCTAAAAGACCATCATAGAATATGGGCAAAGATTATTCTGGGATGCATAAACCACAGGAAGCCAACCAGCTCTCCTGACTACATCAACATTGATCAGCAGTTTTTGATCTACTTCATCTCCCAGAAGATTAAGGTGAATCTTGCTCATTTGTTGTTCAACCATTTAAGGACTAGTGTTAAGGAGACCAGAGAAGAGGAGCGCACAAAAAGGGACTGGATACCCCTAGGAAGGCTCATATCAGATATCCTAACAGAGAATAAGTTGATTGATCATCTAACAGAAGCTCAGGAAATCAGCACTTTAGAAGCCATTGTTGGCAAACAGTTGAATGCAAAGAATCTGAAGAAGATGAAGTTAATTGAGAACATCAAGAAGGAACCCAGTGTCACTTCTTTTGAAACCATCTCCAGCAGAAGAATCCCTCTGGATAACTTTCCCATGTTCTCAGAAATTGATTCTAAACCTGAGATAATAGTCAGATATCTAGATGCATGCAAGGCAGACTTTAGAAGACCTGGAGAGATCTGATATTTTGATGCAGGAAAGAATGGATAAACAAGATGACAAAATTTCAGAAATCAAGAGCATGTTAACCAAGAAGGAGGAAACCAACATCCAGATCAAGGGCTTGTTGGAAGCTTTGTTCACGCGTCTTCCTCCTCCCTCTTAGATTTTCCTCTGTTTAAAATTTTGTTTTTCTGTAATATTCTCAACATAGCTCTGAACTTATCATTGATTCTGTTTTTAAATTTCAACTCATTTTGGCTCTGATTATGTGTTCTTTTTTATAACTGACAAAAAGGGGGAGAAAGAAAAAGATATTTTCAATAACGGATTACTAAGACATAAGTCTCAAACATTCTAATCTACTTAATACTTAAATTCTCTCTGCTAAGAAACTTGAACAGGTACAAAACTCTGATGAAAGATACAGTAAGATTCTGATGCTCAAATATTCATGGAGTTAAAAGGAAGTAATCAACTCAGGGGGAGTTTTTCTACTTAACTCTATACTTTATGTTCTTTATTCCTTATTGAAATATCTGGTTTTTGTCATCATCAAAAAGGGGGAGATTGTTAGAACATAGTTTGATTCCACAACCCTTGAGTAAAGTTTTGATGATAACAAAATACAAAGAATAATATTATTTATAAGGTATATACTAAGAACAAATATGCTCCTGAAAATTATGCCTTGTATATGCAGAAGCTCTGATGGAATTAGCATCAGAATGGAATCAGCATCACAAGATCAGCAACCTAAGGTACTCAGTGAAAACACTGGGGTTTGATGAACAGAATCTGCGCCTAATCAAAAACACTCTGACTCTGATCAAAGACATCTTTACCAAGTCATCAACACTCTGAAGCGTTATCAGCAGATACAGCAAATAAGATCCTGAAACGTTACTGGTTATTCAAGACCAAATTAAATGCTAACGGCTTTCTTCAGACAAAGATCTTCTACAAAAGGAAAGTGCATTATTATCATTTAACCTGCTTTATGGACAACGTATCCTTGCTTGCCTATATAAACAGGACTGCTTGTGAAAATAAGCACGTACGTACGCACTCAATTTTGCTAAGCTATTCAAACCATGCTCATTCAAAGCATTAGCAAAGTTATTCCATTCCAAGCTTAAGTTGTGTAATTATCACAGTTGTGATATATTGTTTTGTTAGAAAACGTTAACACACTCTTGTTCAATTTATTTGTAAAAGATTTCCTTGAGATAAACCGGTTTGTGGTTGTACTTAAGAAGACTTTAACAGTTGTTAAAGTAGCTGTTGTAATCCTTTAAAAATAGTGGATTAAGACCTCGTTGGAGAAAGGCGAAATCACCTTGACGGGTGGACTGGAGTAGTTTGAGATCAAACGAACCAGGATAAAAATATTGTGTTGTCAAGCCATTTGTTTTAAGTTTTACAATTCAACCCCCCCTTCTTGTGTTTTTCACATCTTCACCCCGTACTCAGAAACATCTCAAAAAAGGTTTTTTCTATTCTTTTTCCTTTTCCTTTGTTGGATGAAATAAAAGTCGGTGGCGACTCTAATTAAATGAAAAAAGTTAATTAATAAAACCTAAAAGACTATTTTATTTTATTTTATGTAATATTTTGATTTTTTTATCTTTTGATTTTAATTGTAAAAAAAAGAAATACCTTAGTGGAAATGGAGTTTCAAAGAGAGAATCGATTGTGCCTTATCCATGGTAACTCATCATCCTTGTGTTAAAGTTTGCATTTTCTTATTCAAACATGTTCTAAACTCCATGATAAACTCATTTGTGCACACAAAATTAGTTAAATATGCATAGATTAAAAGATTTGAATTCAAGAAAATTACCAAAACTGGTGGGCTTGTGTAAGCTATTCCAGACGTGAATGGATTTGTTTCAAGACTATGTGAGATTCCTGGGAGGTTCAGGAACACGATTTGAGGCTTGGTTTTGATTGAGAGTGGCTGGAAATTTTGATACGAGTTTGCACCTTTCTTTAAAAATATGTGATTTTGAAACCTTGCTTCTATGCCAGCAACCTTGTTTTTTTTTCACTTTAGTGTTGCATGTATTTATAGAGGAATGAAATGGATCAAAATAAGGAAATGATCTTGTATCATTATATCACAATTCATTGCAAAGAAAACACTCTGAAATCTTTCCAATTTTTTTTTAAAATCATTCCAAACTTGAAGGTTCTTGTTCCCAACATGTTTTCACAGTTTTGGCAAGCTCTTATGAGGTCTTGGGCCTTCTAGAAGATATCCAAATGAAGCCCACACGCCCTTTGGTCCATTAACTCATATTTTATTTGATTCATTTTGACTTAATTTGAATAAAATCAAAACAAATAAAATAAATAATCAAAGTAATGTATAAATGGACTTATAGGTCCTATAACATGTTATAAACATGTTTAAACCTTAAAAGTTAGGCCCATTAGTCCAAAAGTTCAAGATTGCTCAAATGAAGTTTCATGCATTTTTCTCAAATATGTCCAACTTGCACAAACCATGTCTCACTCAATTTTTATCTTTTGAAGGTGATCTTGGACTTTTTGGAAAGCTAAAATTGTCCTCTACAATCTCTATGTTTATCATTATTTCATTTGAATATTTAAATTGATGTAAGTTGCCTTGACAAAAAGTGTCTTTTTGTTGACTTTTGAAATGACATGAAATGTGTTTGCTCATATCTCTCAAATGATGCACTTTTGGATTTGAGCTTAGAAAGACAAAGTTGTAGAGAATTGGATTTCCTCCAAACTGAGCTTGGTTTGGGGAAAAACTAATGAAGCATGTGAAAGTTATGCTTGGTCAAAGTTCAGTTGACTTCTTCTAAGGAAACCCTAATTTGACAACTTTTGACTTTTAATGATTTGAGGGGTTTTCTTGAGGAATCATGATCAACACTTGAGAAAATTATGGATACCACTTCAAATTATTTATGTTGACCAAAAATCTTGAAGTTTGACTGCATGTTGACCACAATTGACTTTTACCCTATACAATTGATTTTCCATCATCTGAGCAATTGACTGAGCAAACTTGTGGTGCAAGGCTTGAAACTTGACATGAGCATTCTTAGGGACATATGAAGAGTAATGAACACCATTTGAGGAATTGGAAGTCCAATTTCCTTTGAGAAAATAAAAACCCTAGTTGTAGGCTAATTTCTTAGGAAAAGACTTGTATGATCAATTCCTTGAGTAATCTTGAGCAATTGAGAACCCTAGGAAGCTGAGAAGACCTCTTGAAATAATTTGATTTGAAAATGAGAGGGAAAATTTTGGGTTACAATAGTTTACTACATGTTATAATGATATGTTGAGATGATTAATGTTACGAGAATGCATTGTGTGTGATTGATGACCTGAAATATGTATGTTGTGCAATTTGGTAAAGATAATTCAAATGTGTTGAGTTATGTGAAATATGCTTGTATGATTAAGATATGGAGATGGTCTTAATTGCATATTTATATTGAGATTTCACATGCATAATTTGTGTCAATAGGCAATGTTTTGTAATTCCGTGAGATTTATTAACTTGTCCCAAATCTAACGCTGAGAGATTTGAAAGCTTAAGGCTGACAAACTTTTTTTTGTGGTGTTCTGTCTTGGAGATATGGACCCAGCAAGACTAGTAAGGATAATAGTCAGTACCATATGCATAATTTATTAAATTGCATTAGAGTCACATGTATCAATTTGAAATATTTATTTGGTGTGCATTATGTGATATTGGTGTGAATGTTACATATGTGGTAGTTGTGATTGCTTATCTTTGAATCTTAATTCATTGAGAAATGTTGCATATTAAATCATATGAATTGGTTTGAAGTATGTTGAATACTTGGTTATGTGAAGTGTGATGAGTTCATTTGATGCATGTTTGTTATGCATTACTTATTATTATATATATTTCCATAATGATATGAATTATCACCCTTTCGTTGGAATGATGTTTTATACGACATCGCTTAGGTACCAAGGATATCAATGACGCTTCTAGAAAGGAGTAGTTGGATGAGCTATTCCTTTATTTATCTGTTTTACTAGGTAGTGAGACATGCTCTGGTCATGTAACACGGGGAACATTTGGATTTATGTTATATTATTATATTCATGTTTATTTGACAGATGTTGTCATACTCTTTGGATATTTATGTTGTATTGAGATGTATGTGATGATGGCCTTTAGTGCCTAATATTTTATTATATGATTATCAGTATGAGATCTCAATCATTAATATTATTTTAAGTTGAGAATTATTCTAGTGTGAGATGCATATGTGTTAGTGTATAGAACATGATTTTAAATGTGCATTATAAGCATGACCAGTGTATTGTGTTGTTATCATGAAGTAAATATGACGCCCTCGTCTGATATGCATGCTAATTTACTCTGATTATTCCATATTATTTGTGCGGGGTTAAGGGGGTGTAAAATGATCGATTCCTTGGGAGAATTTTGTACCAAACCATGGCCCCCTTTCTGAGTGTGGTAGGAAAAAGTTGGCACTTGATTGCTCCTCGAACACCACTGTAGTCAAGCAAGGCATCGATGTTCTTGATATGCTCGTCAGGTTCAATGGTTCCATCTTACGTTCACAATCGTGGGGGTTTCTTGAACCCAGTGTGCAGAGGAATATCCATGATTTCTTTGGAAAAAGGACCACAAGGTTCGTGGTCGTCGCTCTGATTAGGTGATGAGGTTGGAGAGTAACAGTCCCCTCCTCGTCTTGGGATGTTATATCGACTAGGAGACATGCTCCTCAGATTGTGCCTTGGCTTGGGTGATGGTGAATGATCGTTGTCTTGCCGTTGATTACCCTTTGACTTCTTGGTTACCAGGGCGCGTCGATATCTCCAGAGATGAATGCAATCTCGTTTCTTGAGAAATGAAACTTATGGTTTCTCGTGCATGGGACGGCGACCACGTTTTGATGGGGACGAACTACAGGGGTCACATCGTCAGTGTCTCTGAGGAGGAGACCTTGAATGGCGCTTCTTTTCCTAAGCTTCAATCATGTCGCTTTGTTGTAGGATCAAAGTGTTGGTTTGATTAAGGGCAGTGAGCAGAGTTGCCATAGCCGGATGGGTGTTGGCCAGAATTGGAACTGATTAGAGGATTGTCGGGAGCTCCTCGATGAGTTTCTTGGATTTTTGATTCTCCAAGAATTGGATGTCATCGTCAGCTTCGACCGAGGAGGGAGACCGAGTTAGGTCGTCTCTTTTCACGGGGATATTCTCAAGGAAAGACAGATTTCCATTATCGTTTGACTTGCGGATAAGGGTTTTGTACCCCAAAATTTTCCCTCTCATTTATCAAGACTTTTCTCACAAGACTTCTTGGACTCAAGACAAGATTAGGGTTTGATCAGCTCAAGACATCTCATTTTGAACTGATAACCCAAAATTAGGGTTTGAGTTTGCACAAGGATTTTTGGACCATCAATGCTTCATGTTACTTTCATACATCATTTTTAACTCCTAAGATTGCTCATGTTAAGTTTCAAGCCTGGAACCATATTTTTTATCAGTCAATTGGACAGTTGACCTAAAAATCAATTGTAATCGGGGAAAAGTCAACCATGGTCAATTTACAGTCAAACTTCATAATTTTTTATCCACATCAACATTTTAGACTCATATGTACCATTTGATCAAGTTTGGATCACAACTCCTCAAGAAATTTGATCAAATCATCAAAAGGGCAAAATGGTCAAAATTAGGGTTTTGATTGAGAAAGGGCAATTTTTGATTTTTAACCTAGCCAATGACCAATTGAGTTCAAGCATGATTTCAAGGGTTCAATGGCATAATTTTGACTTAATTACATGGTTCAAAAGATCAAAAGTTCATTGGATTGACAGATGAAATTTGCAGTCAACTGATCAAAAGTCAATTGTATACTGAAAAGTCAAACTTTAACTTTTTGGTCAAAATCAAGTACCAAGAGTCATAATTCATCAAGATATGCCAAAATATGAAACTTGTTCACCAAGAAAACCAAATTTGTAAATTAGGGTTTGAATTTTAAAATTTTCATAACTTAGAATTTTTCTAAGTATAAAACTTTTCTTATTTTTTCTCAACTTTTTCACCATGATGCATTTTGATTCAAGAAAAGTCCCTAACATTAAAGTTGTAATCCTCCATGAACTCTACAACTTTGCTTCACAAACCATTCCCTAAAGATGCTTGGATCTCAAGTTATAAATTTGGGAATACATGGTCATGAACTTCTTAACTTAGTGAAACTTTGCCCTACTTTAGGCAGGTTTTGGACCCAACTTCATGGCAACTTTTCACCTAGTTCCAAGAGGTATCTCAAAATTCATTTCAAAGATGGATTATAGAGCACATTTCAAGCTTTCCAAAATGTCCAAGAAAACTCCAATATCATTTTTGAGTAGGGAGAATCGAAGAGAGGAAGTTGGCATTTTCTCACTTTTTGTTCAAGCCATTTCCATGAAGAACCAAGTTGCAAACCAAACCTATGCTGGCTATTTCATGCTTTAAAGGTCCTAAACTTGCTACACACTCCTTAATTAAATGCATACTCATTTGACAAAGCCTTTATCCTTGCTTTTGAACTTTTACACAACTTGTAATTCCATTTTGGGCAAAAAGGATCCATTGCCATTTTCATAAAGAAGCACTTTTGCAAACTTGTCAACTTGGAGCTTTGAACCTTTCCCCTTGATACAAGCATACAACACAGGTCTCAAGCAACTTGTACAAACTCATACCAACCCTAAAGCAAGCTGGTACAAGCATGAGAGTTTTGTCTTGTCAAATTGCTTCAAGTACAAGAAAAGTTGAAAAAGGCTAGGGCTTGCACAGCTGATAGAGAGCTGACTTTAGATCATTTCTATACTAATATGCAAACAATGTACAACACATAACACGCTTGGAAAATACCCGAAACTCTCTCAAACTGAAAAACACCAAAAACCTGCTCAAGCATATAGTTTCTGCACAAACTCATCCAACTCTCATTTGGCTCGTGCATTTTGTGTTTAACTCATTAAAACATCTTATATACTTGATATCAAACTCATCCAAACCATCATCCCTGTTCTGTAACCTCTGTTTCACTACCTGCCATTGTTAACTTTGAAGCTTGCAGTTGGACTTGGTCAGGGAGTTCTAGCCACTTTCAGAGCAAGGTAAGAGTTGGAATAGATTCAGGGAAGCTCAAGGAAGCTCAAGCAATCATCAGGCCTCCATTAAAGTCCCTACATTGCCATACACGATTCCAGCTGAAGGAGATACTTTTTCAAACTCTATCTCTTTGTACAGGCAACATCAGGCCACGATTTGTGAATGAAAAATGTAGTTATCATCATAACGAAGTTGTACATATCATTACTTTGCATTTATATTACTTGTGCTAAGAGAATTTGGAGTTTGAAATCTATGGAAAAAATTAGGTCAGGATTTAGGGATTGCAAAATTCTCTTTGATCTTTGATAGTTAGATTACATAATTTATATGGTTGGAATCGTGAGCTCAAATGCTACATTTTTCATGTTATAAGTTTTCATTTTTATGCAAGCATGAGGAAGTTACAGGTTGACCGGCCATGGCGTGTGGAAGAAGAAGGCAGGACAGGGATGAAGTGGTTCCGGGATTTTTGCTTCTTGGGCCGTCTGTTTTTGCTAGCATCATCACCATTGTTTTGCTTTTTCACCCCCTTTGCTAACTCTTTCATATTTTATATTTTTTTCATTTTTTATATTTAATACTTTTATTTATTTTTCTTAATGATAAAAAATCCTAAAAAATTATTTATTTATTTTCACACTTTTATTTTATTTTTTATTATTTCTCACATAAAAAAATAGTTTATTTTGATAAAATATAATTGATTTTCTTAATAAACTTATAAATAATTAAATATACTTAATATTTTTTTATTTTACATTTTTATACTTACAAATACCTATTTTTGCACATATTTAATTTTTAATATTGATGTATAATATTATTTATTATTTTTTTACAAAAAAATGCACAAAATAATAATATAGAAGCATTATTTTTCTTTTAAATAAAAATTAGTGTTTAATCCCTTTCCAAAATTAAATATATTTTTTCCTTATATTTTTAGGTTTAAATTAAATATTTTTTTACACAAAAGCAAGACATAAAACATCTTTTTTTTACATGTACATTGCATTACATTTTAAATATTGTGTTATATTTATTTTAATTCGCGCAAGTTCGATTTGGTTGTAATAATATATTTAGCCTTATATTTGTGCAAATCCCCATTCAAACTTGTATTCCCCCCTCCCATAAAATTTTTGTAATAGCTTAGTATATTTACATTACGCAATTTATCGCTTTATATACCATAATTAGTAATTAGGGTTTGCATGACAAGAACAAAACAAAGCAAAATAGAAAACCCTAAATACAAGACAAAATCAAAAGCATGAAAATGATACACTTTGCACCCAAGCACCCTTAGGGTTTCTCCCACTTGGTTGCCTAAAATAAAATGGCCATGTTACGCATGCGAAGTATCTTGGCAAAACAAAACAAATATAAGATCATAGTCCCTCGATGACACTATTCAAAAGTTGCCTTACAAAATGATCTTGGTCCCTCAAAAATGCTAAGATACTTGGCAACATTGCTATCATGGTTATACGATGACCCATGCCAGTCCCGTTTACATCCAAAGATAGGGGTGCTTACCAAATCAATGGTAAGTCAAAAATGTCAAAGGAATAGAAAATGCACAAGAAAGACATTTGAGTAGGTAGATAGCTTCTAAGTTACTTTCTCCATTTCAAACAATCCTTGCTATTTTCAAAAACAAACACACACACATTTCAAAACATCTTACAAAACATTGAAAACATTTTCAAAAGACAAACATATTTGTATACATTCTTACGAACGAGAATCATTACAAAGATTGCCTAAATGAATGGCCTCTTTTACAAAATACTTTCAAAACCACACCAAACACCATTTCAAACAAAACAAAGCAAGTGATCTAAGCAAGTAACTAATAGCCCATGGAAAACCATGGATGAAAAGGGTGCTAAAACCTTCCCTTTTCATAATCTACCCCCCGAACTCAAGAAAACATCTCAAAGGTATTTCCTGTGCTTTTTCACCTTTCCTTTTGGATAAAAGAAAAGTCGGTGGTGAATCTTTCTAACCGCGACATTTGCGATAAAACGCAAAACCTCAAGTCAGTTCTACCACTGTATCACAAAGGGAAAACATTATTTTTACATAAAGGTGATTGTCATCATGGTCGACCATGATATAAATCTTTAAATGTCGCTTTGATCTTTATTTTCGAAGAAAGAAACATTGGGAGAATGAATTTCCCACAGACACCGCCACTGATCTTACCATGTCTTTTTTTAACTAAGAGCATTCGGGAACCTATGATACCAATTATTTGAGTTTGGAAGGTATTCCCATGAAGTTGATCCGGATAGTATTTCTGCGAGCGGAGGCGATAGCCTGCAAAACCATAACAAAGATAAATCTCTTGGTCCTTGAAATGGTCAGTGAAAATGTTATGTTTATGATGTTACAATGTTATGTTGTTATGTTTAAACAAGATAGCAACAAGGTAGCAAGCACAAACAAGTCACATAAAAGGCCTTAAGTTTAAAGGCTTGCATGAGGTTCATAGGTAAGTACCCTCTTGAAGTTTAGTTGGCTCAACCTGTCCTAAGAATAGTAACCGGGTTATAGGAGTCTCATATCACCGATATTTCTCTAAAGCATTATTTTAACATAGCAATTGAGTTGCCACCGAAATATACCGAGATTCGGATCTCAATGAGTGTAGCATCGAGTATCAACCAACTTCGTACTGCACCAAATTTGGCCATCTCACTACTTTCTAATGGCTAAGTTGGGTCAATTAAGGTTCTAAAGGTCAATTAGTGCTTATGACACCACACGGAAGCCTAGTGTTATCCTCGACTTACTCAACGAACACTAGTGCAAACCAATGTGTCGCACTAACATAGCCATCACTTAAACCATATCGGTCTATGTCGTACAATTTCCATGATTTATTTCTACTTAGCTAAAATGTCCCCAGATCTGAGTATAGGATCTTTGCAATAAGTAAACCCAAGCAACCCCAAATATAAAGCATATAAAGAAAACAAGGAAAGAATTTAAAGTGATCCTAAGCTCTAAGGTAACCCCTCTTTTTTATAAGAATTCCCAGAAGAGTCACCGGTTCTATAACACAGTGGGATAACTTACTTGGTTTTGCATTTTATCGCAAATTTTGCGGATAGCAAGAGTCGTCACCGACTTTTCTTTTATCTAATAAGGAAATGGGGAAAAGAACAGGAAATACCTTTATTGATTTTGAGTTCGAAGAGTAAGTTATGAAAAGGGAAGTTGTTAGCAACCTTTTCATCCGTAGTTATCTACGGGCTCTTAATTGCTTAGCTCACTTTTATTTGCTTTGTATGTATTTTGAAAAGGTTTTCAAAACTCCAATGTAAGGCATTCTGCTTTATAATAACCCTTGTATCAGTCCTCAAGAGTGTTTATAATACGTTTGAAAGTAATTGTTTTGAAAGTGTGGGTGTGAAAATAATTTTAGTTTGTGAGCAAGCAGTTAAGAGGATCTTACCCACTGAAGGGTCTTTCGTTATCCTTTTCCTTCTCTGTTAGGGATGGTACTATCCATACCATTAGTTGGTAGGTAGCCTCATCCATTGGATGTGAAGGAACATGCGTAGGGTCGTCGCTATGGTCATTAAAGGAAACATATAGGGATACCTTAGCAATTCAAATGGACTGTCATCATATGTTTGTAGGCAACATCGAGGGACAAGATCATTTCTCGTAGGAAACTTCGAGGAACATCGTGGGACGATGATCTTTATGATGACTTTAATAGAGGGTCTTTGATAATGGTATCCCTATGTTCGAGGGATATAACCATTGTTTTCAAGGAAACACACACACACACACACACACACACACACACACACACACACACACACACACACACACACACACACACACACACACACACACACACACAGAGAGAGAGAGAGAGAGAGAGAGAGAGAGAGGCTATCTTAGAGGTGTATGTGTGAAAATGATTCAGTTCAGTTATGTTTGTCTTGAGAGTTAGGGTTATCTAAGGATTGATTTTAAATCTTGTTATACAAGCCTATTACTAAAAGTTAAATATATACAGACAAGCAAGTATAATATAGGTGCAAAAATGTAAAGTGCGGAAAAGGAAACCCTAATTAAGCTATTACAAGGCTTTGGGGAAGATACAATAGTATAAAATTGCAAGAAATAAAACTACAGCTATTACAAAAAAAAAACAATGCGACCTATACAATTTCTCTAAGAAAGTAAAGGGGCAAATAAATAAGAAAATATTAGAAAAGATGTTTTAAAGTCTTAAAATCTAAAACATTAGAAATTAATTATTTTTTTGTGTATTTTTGAAGAAAATAATTTAAGTTAATAATTAATAAAAAAACTTATTATTCTAATTAATTTTACAAATTAAAAAAAAAGGACCTAAAATCTAATTAAATGAAAAACGTTAATTAAGAAAACCTAAAAGACTATTTTATTTTATTTTATGTAATATTTTGATTTTTTTATCTTTTGATTTTAATTGTAAAAAAAGAAATAACTTAGTGGAAATGGAGTTTCAAAGAGAGAATCGATCGTGCCATATCCATGGTAACTCATAATCGCTGTGTTAAAGCTTGCATTTTCTTATTCAAACATGTTCTAAACTCCATGATGAACTCATCTGTGCACACAAAATTAGTTAAATATGCATAGATTGAAAGATTTGAATTCAGGAAAATTACCAAAACTGGTGGGCTTGTGTAAGCTATTCCAGACGTGAATGGATTTGTTTCTGGACTTGGTGAGATTCCTGGGAGCTTCAGGAACACGATTAGAGGCTTGGTTTTGATTGAGAGTGGCTGGAAAGTTTGATACGAGTTTGCACCTTTCTTTAAAAATTTGTGATTTTGAAACCTTGCTCATATGGCATCAACCTTGTTTTTTTTCACTTCAGTGTTGCATGTATTTATAGAGGAATGAAATAGATCAAAACAAGGCAAGGATCTTATATCATTATATAACAATTCATTGCAAAGAAAACACTTTGAAATCTTTCCAAAATTGTTTTAAAATTATTCCAAACTTGAAGGTTCTTGTTCCCAACATGTTTTCACAGTTTTGGCAAGCTCTTATGAGGTCTTGGGCCTTCTAGAAGATATCCAAATGAATCCCACACGCCCTTTGGTCCATCAACTCATATTTTATTTGATTTATTTTGACTTAATTTTAATAAAATCAAAACAAATAAAATAAATAATCAAAGTAATGTATAAATGGACTTATAGGTCCTATAACATGTTATAAACATGTTTAAACCTTAAAAATTAGGCCCATTAGTCCAAAAGTTTAAGATTGCTCAAATGAAGTTTCATGCATTTTTCTCAAAATTGTCCAACTTGCACAAACCATGTCTCACTCAATTTTTATCTTTTGAAGGTGATCTTGGACTTTTTGGAAAGCTAAAATTTTCCTCTACAATCTCTAGGTTTATCATTATTTCATTTGAATATTTAACTTGATGTGAGTTGCCTTGACAAAAAGTGTCTTTTTGTTGACTTTTGAAATGACATGAAATGTGTTGGCTCATATCTCTCAAATGATGCACTTTTGGATTTGAGCTTAGAGAGACAAAGTTGTAGAGAATTGGATTTCCTTCAAACTGAGCTTGGTTTGGGGAAAAACTGATGAAGCATGTGAAAGTTATGCTTGGTCAAAGTTCAGTTGACTTCTTCTAAGGAAACCCTAATTTGACAGCTTTTGACTTTTGATGATTTGAGGGGTTTTCTTGAGGAATAATGATCAACCATTGAGAAAATTATGTATATCACTTCAAATTATTGATGTTGACCAAAAATCTTGAAGTTTGACTGCATGTTGACTATAGTTGACTTTTACCCTATACAATTGATTTTCCATCATCTGAGCAATTGACTGAGCAAACTTGTGGTGTAAGGCTTGAAACTTGACATGAGAATTCTTAGGGACATATGAAGAGTCATGAAAACCATTTGAGGAATTAGAAGTCAAATTTCCTTTGAGAAAAGAAAAACCCTAGTTGTAGGCTAATTTCTTAGGAAAAGACTTGTCTGATCAATTCCTTGAGTAATCTTGAGCAATTGAGAACCCTAGGAAGCTGAGGAGATCTCTTGAAATAATTTGATTTAAAAATGAGATGGAAAATTTTGGGGTACAATAGTTTACTACATGTTATAATGATATGCTGAGATGATTAATGTTATGAGAATGCAGTGTGTGATTGATGACCTGAAATATGTATGTTGTGCAATTTGGTGAAGATAATTCAAATGTGTTGATTTATGTGAAATATGCTTGTATGATTAAGATATGGAGATGATTTTAATTACATATTTATATTGAGATTTCACATGAATAATTTGTGTCAAGAGGCAATGTTTTGTAATTCCGTGAGATTTATTAACTTGTCCCAAATCTAACGCTGAGGGATTTGAAAGCTTAAGGCTGACAAACTTTTTTTTGTGGTGTTCTGTCTTGGAGATTTGGACCCAGCAAGACTAGTAAGGATAATAGTCAGTACCATATGCATAATTCATTAAATTGCATTAGAGTCACATGTATAGATTTGAAATATTTATTTGGTGTGCATTATGTGATATTGGTGTGAATGTTACATATGTGGTAGTTGTGATTGCTTGTCTTTGAATATTGAATCATTGAGAAATGTTGCATATTAAATCATATGAATTGTTTTGAAGTATGTTGAATACCTGGTTATGCGAAGTGTGATGAATTCATTTGATGCATGATTGTTGTGCATTACTTATTATTATATATTTCCATAATGATATGAATTATCACCCTTTTATTGGAATGATGTTCTATACGACATTGCTTAGGTACCGAGGATATCAATGATGCTTCTAGAAAGGAGTAGTTGGATGAGCTATTCCTTTATTTATCTATTTTACTAGGTATTGAGTCATGCTCTGGTCATGTAACACGGGGAACATTTGGATTTATGTTATATTATTATATTCATATTTATTTGAGAGATGTTGGCATATTCTCTAGATATTTATGTTGTATTGAGATGTATGTGATGATGGCCTTTAGTGCCTAATATTTTATTATGTTATTGTCAGTATGAGATCTCAATCATTAATATTATTTTAAGTTGATAATTATTCTAGTGCAAGATGCATATGTGTTAGTGTATGGAACATGATTTTAAATGTGCATTATAAGCATGACCAGTGTATTGTGTTGTTATCATGAAGTAATTGTGACGCCCTCGTATGATATGTATGCTAATTTACTCTGATTATTCCGTATTATTTATGCGGGGTTAAGGGGGGTGTAAAATGATCGATTCGTCGAGAGAATTTTGTACCAAACCATGGCCCTCTTTCTGAGCGTGGTAGGGAAAAGTAGGCACTTGATTTCTCCTCAAACACCTCTCTAGTCAAACAAGGCATTGATGTTCTTGATATGCTCGTCAGGTTTAATGGTTCTATCTTACGTTCATAGTCGTGGTGGTTTCATGAACCCAATATGCAGAGGAATCTCCATGATTTCTCTGGAAAAAGGACCGCAGGGGTCGTGGTCCTCACTCTGATTAGGTGATGAGGTTGGAGAGTAACGGTCCCCTCCTCGTCGGGGGATGTTATCTCGACTAGGAGACATGATCCTATGATTGTGCCTTGGCTTGGGTGATGGTAAACGATCGTTGTCTGGACATTGATTACCCTTTTTCTTCTTGGTGACCAGGGAACGTTGATATCTCCGGGGATGAATGCAATCTCGTTTATTGAGAAATGAAACTTTTGGCTTCTTGTGCATGGGACAGTGACCACGTTTTGATGGGGAAGAACTACGGGGGTAACATCGTCAGTGTCTCTGAGGAGGAGACCTTGAATGGCGCTTCTTTTCCTAAGCTCCAATCGTGTTTCTTTGTTGTATCATCTGAGTGTTGGTCTGATTAAGGGCAGTGAGTAGAGTTGCCATGGCCGGATTGGCGTTGGCCAGAATTGGAACTGATTAGATGATTGTTGGGAGCTCCTCGATGTGTTTCTTGGATTTATGATTCTCCAAGAATTGGATGTCATCGTCAGCTTTGACCGAGGAGGGAGACGCGGTTAGGTCGTCTCTTTTCACGGGGATATCCTCAAGGAGAGGCAGCTTTCCATTATCGTTTGACTTGCGGACAAGGGAAAACACTGTTTTTACATAAAGGTGATTGTCATCATGGTCGGCCATGATATAAATCTTTAAATGTCGCTTTGATCTTTAGTTTCAAAGAAACAAAGATTGGGAGAATGAATTTCCCACAGACGACGCCACTGATCTTACCGGTTGATCAAAACCTAAAAGTAGGCCGAAAGATGACGTCTACTTGGCTGAAATTGAAGAATAGAAGGGGGTGTACCTGCAAGACACTCTGACGATTAAGTAAGAAAGGATGCAAGAGATACAAGAGAGAGATTAGGGTTTTTAGAGTGAATATTGGATATATGGCCCTCCCAAGTGTGAGGGTTTATATAGTGCCCCCGACGCTTAGCCATTGGTTCCTATTTTGGGCCTAGATATTACGTTCCTCAAAAGTAGATAACTACCAGGAATTGGTCAAGACAGGCAGAGATGCTCGAAACTAGTCGTTATGTTGAGCAGTGGTTCTCACGTGTAAAGATGACTCTGACCATTCTTGGGTGACAATCCTCGTGTGACCGACAAGTCAAGGACCAGCCTGCCTGAGTGGTCAGTGTCATACCCCAAATTTGTCCTACTAGATCCTAATATTTTTATTTTTATTTTTAAAATTATTATTCAAATTCATGGGGTTTTAGTTCTTGAAAGGGAGTTTAACTCATTGCATCAATCTCCATGCAGCAATGTGTTTTCTCCTCTACGTTATAGCTCATTGTGTTAGGCTCCATGCAGGAATGTGCGAAATCTGCGATATGACTCATTGTATCAGTCTCCATGCAACAATGTGTTTTCTCCTCTGAGATATAGATCCTTGCATCGGGCTCCATGCAACAATGTGTAAAATCTGCGATATAACTCATTGCATCAGTCTCCATGCAGCAATATGTTTTCTTCTCCGCGATATAGCTCCTTGCGTCAGGCTCCATGCAACAATGTGCAAAATCTGCAATATAACTCATTGCGTCAGTCTCCATGCAGTAATGTTGTTATCAAGATTTTTCAAATACCTATCCCCTAGGTTGTGATAGATGTGCCAATAAATCTTCAAAATCCATTGCATTAGTCTCGATGTAGCAATGTGTTATCGGACTTTGTTTTATTCATCCAATAGGTTATGATGAATAGACAAAATCAAATCAAATCAAAACTTGATATATTAGTCTCCAAGCATTAGTAAGTCAGCTTTTCAAACTTGTATCATTTACCTCCTAGGTTACGGTAAATATGCAAACGATCTCTTCTTAGATAGTGACGAGTTATCTGTATCGTCATGTCTAAGTCAAATCAACTTTGGTTCAAATGTGGATTAAATGATACATCATCATCTATGATTACTCTTCATCAAACTTGTATCTTTATAATCTTTCGAACAAATTTTACGGTCTTCTAAAATTTAATAAACTACCGATCAGAACGTACGAGACCTGCGTATTCTCACACTATTCAATCAAAAGGAAATTAAATAGGGGAAGCTATCATACCCCCAAATTTGTCCTACTAGCTCCTAATATTTTTATTTCTATTTTTAAAATTATTATTCAAATTCATGGGGGTTTAGTTCTTGAAAGGGGTTTAACATTTTCTTTTTCTAAATAAAAAAAAAAGGCCCAAAGCCCATCTCTTTTTTAATAAGATCTTCGTTTTGGTTTCAGCCAATTTTCAAACCTTGAAGGAGGTTCACATTATTTAAGAAACTCTTGGGCCTTTCTAAATCAGAAAGGCCCATGTAAAGTTAAATCTATTTTTGTTGAATAAATAAAAGAGGGGTATTATTTAAGGTGGTGTAGTAATTAATTTTTACCGGCCCACTAAGAGTGTTGAGGCCAGCTCTCATTTAGGCTGAAGGGTGTATAAAACAAACCATTTTGTTTAAAGCCCAATATTTAAATAAGGAAGGCCCGTTTAGGGTCACGTTTTTGTTCAAGCCCAATCTTAAAAAAACAGTATGGCCCACTTCATTTTTTGGGTTTGTTTTGGAAAAATGTTTTGTTCTAATTATAATATTATTATTATTATTATTTAAATTACTATTATAATTACGATTATTGATTATACTAATATTAATTATAATTAAAACATTATATTATAAACTTAATTAAAAATGATTTTTGTTTTATTAATTAAAAGAAAAGTGTTAATGACGAGGTTTTTTTCTTTCACGGTCCATTTCCAAACCCTTTCAAGGCCCAAGTCCAAGTCTAAAATAAAAAGAATGCGTGGCTCAGTTTCTAAGAGAAAAACAACCATTGTTCAAATTATGAGAAATAATACACTTTTTATTACAAAAACATGCACTATACAAATCGTCAAGAGCTAGAAACGCATTTGTTGGGATTAACAAACACTGTTTGAATCAATTAATAAAAACATAAGCAAATATGTGCATTAACATTCCAGAAACAATATCATACCAAAACTGAAACTAGGTTAATGCACATAATCAAAACCTATTGAAATATTCAGACAAGATTAATATTAATATAGAAACTAATCAAGGATATCAAAGATTTACAGACAAAATCAAGTTCATAATCAATACAAAATTAAAATCATATACAACATTACAGAAACATTAAAATATTTCCTAAATCTATACTAACCTAAAAACACTATAAAACTTAAGGATTAATACAGAAAAGAGGACAAACAAGAAAATCGGAGAGAAAATAATTACATAGAAGAAAATTATTTGAAGGAGGAAAATTCGTAACAGAAGAAGAATAGAGAAGCCTCGCCGTTGTAATTCCCGTTCTCCGCCTCTTAGGGTTTAAACATCTGAAACGCTAGATCAGGTCGTTGCTCCGCCGCCGCCATCAAATCGCCGCCGCCATCATCATCACTGGCTTCCACCTGCGAATCGAAAAGAGAGAGCTTAGAAAGGGAATCGAAACAAAGAAATTTAAGGCGTCAAAAGGTAATCTCTAACTTAGCTTGATTGTTAATTGATGCTTTACATGTCCCCCGGTTTTACTAATGCACTCAAAAATGTACCCCTTATCTTATTGGGGCTCATTCCAATATCTGAATTCAAGGCCCTAATATTTTCACCCCCCATTTTTACTAGCCTAGTATTATTTGCACCCTCCTTGCGTTTTATTTAATTTTCTTTATTATTTTTATATTTTATATTTTATTTTTGTAATATAATATTATATTAATTATTATTATTATTAAATCACACAATTATTAATTTCTAATTTCATCCAAAATATTATTTATTTTTATTGCATAAAAATATTTATTTATCATGCATTTAAATAAAGATGTTTTTTTTACAATGAACACATAAAAAATATTCAACCAATAATAAATCTTTTTTTTCATCACTAAATTAATTCAGCAATTAATTTTCGAAAAAGAATTACGAAGCATATTTTAATTAACTGCGTGGTTTGTCTAAATATCTCCGCTATTCACACACCTAAGCTAAGTATTCGGGAAATTCAAATATCTTTGTAATCCATAAAAAATACAAACCAACTATGAACTACAAATTGGGACTCTGATTCCTCCTAAGAGGATACGTAGACATACCATTAAAATCGTGGCGAGTTCCCCTAATAAATCATTAAAACCCCTTTTTTTTAAATTGTGCTTCTAACCCTAGTATCTTTATGAACGAGGTGGATGAGGGGTGTCTAACACCTTTCCTTCGTCTAACACTATCAAAAAAACTAGAATCTCTATTTTTTTAGGGTTATCCTTTATATTTCCTTCTTTAAGATAAAAATTAAGAATGACAGCTCTATATTTTAAAGTCAATTACAACAATTAAAAGTGATTGCACAGATTCTGGTGATTTAGTCGACTAAGACTTCTCAAATGAGGGACAGAAGAGATAAAATGTCATTTTCTCTCATAATATTTTGGGTTAAAATTATTAAACCGTCCTACTTACATAAATAGATTGAACCCTTCTTAATCATTACGTCACTTCAAAACAACATTTCAATTATTTTTTAAGAAAATATTATTGGTTTAAGTTCATTGTTAAAAAATAGACACTTTAATGAAAAAAATGAGGGTGAGTACTTTTTCTGAAGTATAATATTATTTTAGAAAATAATACTAAAAAAAAGCCAGTCTTTTTCTTTTAGTGATATTAGTTTTTCACGAGTAATTTCTAGGTTCTGGCAAAGAAAAGAATATATTAAAATAAAAATATGGGATATAATGTAATTTAGTCAGACAAGTATCTGATTATTAGTAAGATTTTTTAACCTATTTTAACAATGAAAGTTGTTTATTGAAAAATTAGACGAAAGTAATTAGGATATGTTGGTTGTTAAAAATTATTGGAGGCTCAACTCAACTCCAATGCATCATTCGTAAGAAAAATATCTTACCTCTTTGAAAATTGTAACAACTCTATTGAATTTATTGGTAGTTTTAAAAATATTTAAAAAAATTAATGTAAGTCAAAATAAATAATCTCAATTAAATAAAATAATCAATAATTAATAATAATAAATCTTTAATATGATAAAAAAACATTTAAAAAAATCAATTATTTAATTCGATCAAACAAATCTACTCTAAAAAAGAGAACAATTTTCCCATTCATTTAATTTCTAAGAATTGTTATAAAAAATTACGATAAATAATGCAGATATAACATGATGATAAAAAAAAGCTCCTTTTTTCTTTACTCCTTAGAACTTATCCTGATTCTTGACACCTCTACAGTTTTTCTAACTTATGACTCTTTACCTTATTTTTGCTAGAGAAACTTTGCCTTTTACAATATTAAAACATAAAAAGCAAGAAAAATTGTGCCTTCATGTGGTTAGGTTAAAAGTTAAAATCAAGTCAACTTGTGTAGTAAACTCATTTTCGTGGTAGTCTCATATTTTTATATTAGAAAATTAATAACACATTATTAATTTCGAAACCAAATTTATTTATTTGTTTTGTTTTGTTTTAATTTTTTAAAGAAAAATTGAATTAATAAAAATTGTTATCAATATTACAACTTAAGAGTTTGATTGTTCACACAATTTATATAATGGTTAGAGTTTGAATCTTGATCACCACACTTTTTCTGTCACACGGCTAATTTATTTTATTTTATTTTTTTAAATGATTTTTATAATGTTATATAATTTTAAGTAAAAAAATTTATAAATAATTTTTTCATAAAATCTTCGAATGAAAATTTAGTTTAAATAGTTATTCTTAAAATATCATTTTAAGTATTTCTATTGGAAATGTAATTTATTTAATGTCCACAATTTCCAATACTTACTCTTTATTAGGGCCTTTTGGCATTTTCTATTTCTAGTATAAATATGCTACATAGGCTATCAATATTCTATCCAAATTCATTCCTCTATTTTGAATATAAGAAGTAGTTCTCTTTGTTATCATTCATTGTTCATTCTTTATCTCTCCTTCCATTACCTTGCACCAACAAATTGGTATCAGAGCTTTTGATTCTGTTTTTCTGGGAAACACGAGTGGTTGTGAGCTGTGTGTTTGAGTTTTGTTCCTTGATTTTCTGTTGAAATCTTGAACAAAATTCTGAACAGAATTTTGATTCTGTGGGTTGGGAAACAGTGTGTTTAAGATCTGAAAATCCGTGCAAGGTTTAAAAGGAGTGGAGACGGTAGTTTGAACACTAAACTTCCAGTTTTTAATGGCAAAAACTGGAACATATGGATGATACAAATGCGTGTACTGTTCGGTGCACAAGATGTTCTGGATCTGGTTACAGATGGTTATGTACCAGCTGCAGCAGATGCAACTGAAGAACAGAGAACTGCTGAGAGGTTGATGAGAAAGAGGGACCAGAAAGCTCTGTTCTATATCCATCAGTGTGTGGATGAAAATGTGTTCGAGAAGATTGCTGATTCAACAACGTCTAAAGGGGCGTGGGATTTACTGACGAGATGTTACGGTGGTGACGCATCAGTAAAGAAGGTGAAGCTTCAATCTCTACGAAAGCAATATGAGAACCTGAACATGAAGAGCAGTGAGAAAGTTTTTGAATATATCTCCAGAGTGATTCTGATCACTAACAAGATGAAGGCGTGTGGAGAAACTCTGACTGAACAGGTAATCATAGAGAAGATCCTGAGGTCGCTCACTCCTCAGTTTGATTACATTGTTGTTTCTATTGAACATTCTAAAAATCTGGAAACCATGAAAATAGAAGAATTACAAAGCAGCTTAAAAGCACAGGAGTTACGTCTGTCTGAGAGAACTTCTGAGAGAGAAGCTGAGCAAGCTCTGAAGGCTTCTTTTGTCAAGAAAGACCAGAAGCAGAATAGACGTGGTGATAGATTCCAGAAGTCAGAAGTCTCAACCTCTGATGATAAGAAGTTTCATAAAGGAAAAGAGAGGTATGAAAAAAGGAAGGTTCGATGTTACTCCTGTAAACAATTGGGCCATTTTTCCAGAGATTGTAGGTCAAACAGGGATAGGAAATAAGAAGAAGCATATATGGCTAAGAGAAACTCTGATGATGAACCTGTACTGCTAAAGGCCTCTGACTCTGATGGAAAATACTCAGAAGATTGGTGGTATATCGACACTGGCTGCTCAAATCATTTAACTGGAAACAAACAATGGCTGACAGACTTTGACTCCAGAAGGAGTACAAAGATCAGATGTGCTGATGATAAGTATCTTAATGCAGAAGGTATGGGAGATGTCAGAATTAGAGTGAAGAATGGGAAAGACATTCTGATCAAAGACGTCTGGTATGTTCCTGGTATTAGAAGCAATCTGATGAGCGTAGGTCAGCTGATTGAGAAAGGTTTTTCAGTTGTTATGAAAAACAATCTTCTGACGTTGTATGATTCCAATCAGAAGTTAATTATGAAGTCTGAACAAGGAGGCAACAGAACATTCAAGGTGAATGTAGAAACAACTGAAGCAACGTGCCTTAGTGCAGAAGGTGCTGAAAGTAACAGTAAGCTGTGGCATAAGAGGTTAGGGCACTTAAACTATAGAAGCTTAGGGCATCTATGTTCTAAGAAGCTCGTACGTGGTATTTCGAAAATTGTGAAGCCTGAGAAGTCATATGAGATATGCTTGAAAGCTAAGCAACCTAGATTTCCATTTACATCAGAAGTAGCCCCCAGAGCGAAACATGCTCTGGGAGTAGTACATTCTGATGTGTGTGGACCATTTCCAGTACCTTCACTCGGAGGGAACAATTACTTTGTGTCTTTTGTGGATGAGTTCACAAGAATGACATGGGTAACATTTATCAAGTTCAAGCATGAAGTGTTTACTGAGTTCCAGAAATTCAAGGTGAAGGCTGAGAAGCAGAGTGGTCAGAAGTTAAAAATTCTGAGAACAGATGGTGGAGGTGAGTATAACTCTACAGTGTTTCAGAAGTTTTGTGAAGAAAGTGGAATAGAACATAAGGTTACTGCTCCATATACTCCTCAGCACAACAGTCTTGATGAAAGAAGAAACAAAACTCTGCTTGATATGACCAGAAGCATGCTGAAAGAGAAAAAGCTACCTCACGTGCTATAGGGAGAAGCTGTTGCCACATCAGCATACATTCTGAACAGGTGTCCAACGAAGAAACTGAAGGAAGTTGTTCCTTTAGAGAAATGGACTGGAGATAAGCAGAGTGTCAGTCATCTGAAGGTGTTTGGCTTTGTCTGTTACAAACACGTTCCAGAAGCTAGAAGACAAAAAATGGATGATAGAAGCAAAATAATGTTGTTGGTGGGGTACCACAATACAGGTGCGTATAAGCTTTATTGTCCAGAAACTAATAAAGTTGAAGTCAGCAGAGACGTTGTGGTGAAAGAGTCTAAAGCATGGGATTGGAACAAATCTCAATCTGACTCTGGTGTAGTGCCAACACCAGAGTTATCCTCTGAAGATGTTTTAGAAAGATCAGAAGATGAATCTGATTCTGAAAATCCTGAAGATTCTGAATATCCCAAAGATTCTGAAGATGAGTTAGAAGAAGATGATCCAGATACTGATGATGATCCAGAATCTGGTGGTAATCATAGTTCTGGAAGGGAAAACTTTGAAGGTGGTAACTCTGAAAGTAGTAGTTCTGGTGCAGCTTCAGAACAAGCTCAAAGACCACAGAGAATCAGATAAAAACCCAGAAGGTTTGCAGATTTTGACATGCTGCAGGATAATGACGTTGACTCTGAAGGAGAAGTTGTTCAGTGTGCCATGTTAGTAGATTCTGAACCAGTGGGCATTGAAGAAGCTCTCAAGAAGAAAGAATGGCTTAATGCCATGAAAGAAGAACTTGAGGCAATAGAAAGGAACAAAACTTGGAAATTGACTAAACTTCCAGATAAGAAAAGAGCCATCAGCGTCAGATCGGTTTTTAAGTTGAAACTTAAGCCAGATGGTTCCATTGGCAAGCACAAAGCTAGACTAGTAGCTAGAGGTTTTTCTTCAGAAACCTGGGCTAGATTATTTTGAGGTGTTTGCACCTGTAGCTAGGCATGAAACAATCAGACTGGTGATTGCTTTAGCTGCAAACAAAAACTGGCCTTTAATGCACTTGGATGTGAAGTCAACATTTCTGAACGGTCCATTACAGGAATAAGTTTACGTGTCACAACCTCCTGGATTTGTGAAAAAGAATCAGGAAGGGATGGTATACAGGTTAAATAAGGCTCTGTATGGACTGAAGCAAGCGCCTAGAGCTTGGAATCTGAAAATTGATTCATTTTTCAAGAAGCAGAGGTTTCAAAAGTGTGAGATGTAATATGGAGTTTATGTACAACACTCTGATAGAAATATGATTCTGGTGTGTCTCTATGTTGATGACATCTTGCTAACAGGTAGCTGCCCAGAAGATATAAAGAAGTTCAAGGAAGTTCTGATGAATGAGTTCGAGATGACAGATCTAGGAAAAATGACATATTTCCTAGGAATGGAGATTATGTACTCGAAGAAGGGTATCATTCTGCACCAGTTAAAATATGAACAAGAACTTCTGAAGAGATTTAAGCTGCAGAACTGCAAAGTTGTTGTGATACCATCATAAACCAATCAAAAATTGGATTCTGACTCTGATGGTGATTCTGTTGATTCTACAACCTTCAAACAGTTGGTTGGCTCTCTAAGGTACTTATGTAATACTAGACTTGACATTTGTTATGCAGTTGGATTGGTCAGCAGATTCATGAGTAATCCCAAGTGGTCTCATTTCCAAGCTGCTGTCAGAATTCTGAGATATATTAAGGGAACTCTGAAATATGGAGTGTTGTTTCCTTCTGAAAGAAAGACAAAGTCAGAATTAGTAAGTTATTCTGATTCTGACTGGTGCGGAGACAGAGTGGACAGGAGAAGTACCTCTGGATACTTGTTTAAATTTCTGGGAGGTCCCATTTCTTGGAGTTCCAAGAAACAGCCTGTTGTAGCTCTGTCAACATGTGAAGCTGAGTATATCGCAGGTGCTGTAGCTGCTTGTCAAGCAGTTTGGCTTCTGAATCTCCTGCATGATTTAAAGGTTGAGGTTGAGGAACCTCTGAAGCTGATGATTGATAATAAGTCAGCAATTGATCTTGCCAAGAATCCAGTGCTACATGGAAGAAGCAAGCACATTGAGACGAAGTATCACTTTCTCAGAAATCAAGTTCAGAAAGGAGTGTTAGAAGTTCTGCACTGTAGCACTCAGAAATAGCTTGCAGATCTTCTGACGAAGGCAGTTAAAACAGGTCAATTTCTTTGCTTAAGAGATGAAATTGGTGTTGTTAGTTTCTGATAGATTATCTAAATTAAGGGATGGTATTGGAAATGTAATTTATTTAATGTCCACAATTCCCAATACTTACTCTTTATTAGGGCCTTTTGGCATTTTCTATTTCTAGTATAAATATGCTACCTAGGCTATCAATATTGTATCCCAAATTCATTCCTCTATTTTTAATATAAGAAGTAGTCCTCTTTGTTATCATTCATTGTTCATTCTTTATCTCTCCTTCCATTACCTTGCACCAACAATTTCATCATTTTATTAAAACTTTTTTTGGATATCAAAATTTCAAAAAATCACTTAATTTTGAAACTATTTCAAATAGATTTTCATAAAAATAATTTTTGAAATACAACTTTAAAAAATGATTTTGACTATGTTTTGGTCTTTAATAATATATATTTATGTTATATGATGTCAAAATTAGTGTTTCAATTTAGAAAAAAATAAATATAAAAAACCCTTTTTTTTCTGTTTTAGACCCCTATAGAAATAGAACCCACACAACGTGATTCACTGAATTAGAAACCTAAATATAATATCAAGGTAGGGAAAATTTAGGGTATGACATCTACCCCTATTTAATTACCTTTCGATTGAATAGTGCGAGAATATGCAGGTCTCGCACTTTTGATCAGAAGTTTATTAAATATTGGAAGACTCCAAAATTTGTCTGAAAGATTATTAGGATACGATGTACAAGGTTCCCATGGGTATGAAGGGTAAGAATAGATGATGACGTATCATCTTACCAGCGTTTGAACCAAAGTTTGATTTGACTTAGACATGACGACGCGGATAATTTGTCAGTATCTAAAAGAGATCGCTTGCATATTTACCATAACCTAGGAGGTAAAATAATACAATTTTTTTTTTGCAAAGCTGACTTACTAATGCTTGGAGACTAATATAGTAAGTTTTGTTTTAATTCGATTTTGTTTATTCATCATAACCTAGGTGATGAATAAAACAAAGCTTGATAACACATTGTTGCATGGAGACTGATGCAATGGACTATATCATAGAAAAAGTTTGATAACAATATTGTTGCATGGAGACTGATGCAATGAGTTATATTGTAGAAAAAGTTTGATAACAATATTGCAGCATGGAGACTGATGTAATAGAAATAGTTTAATAATAACATCTCTGCATAGAGACTGACGTAATGGTTTGAATTTCCGATTTTGCACATTGTTGCATGGAGCCTGACGGAATGAGCTATATCGAGGAAGAAACTTGATAACGACATTGTTACCTAGAGACTGATGCAATAGATTATATCGCAGAAAAAGTCTAATAACAACATTGTTGCATGGAGACTGACACAATAAGTTAAATATAGAAAATTTTAAACGTTGTCACATAGAGACTGACACAATGGGTGGAAATGTTGACTTCACAACATTGTTGCATGGGGTCTGACACAATGAGCTAGATCACAAAGAAAGAAGATATTGTTGCATGGAGACTGGCACAATAACTTAAATATAGAAAATTTCAAACATTATCTCATAGAGACTGACACAATGGGTGGAATTGCTGACATCGCAACATTATTTCCTGGGGTCTGACACAATGAGTTAGATCGCAAGGGAAGAAAATATTATTGCATGTAGCCTGACACAATAAGTTAAATATAGAAAATTTCAAACATTGTCACATAGAGACTGACACAATGGGTGGAATTACTGATTTCCTAACATTGTTGTCTAGAGTATGACACAATGAGCTAGATCATAAAGTAAGAACATATTGTTGCATGGAGACTGACACAATAAGTTTAATATAGAAAATTTTCACACATTGTCGCATAGAGACTGACAGAATGGGTGGAATTACTGATTTCGCAACATTATTTCCTGGAGTGTGACATAATGAGCTAAGATCACAAAGAAAGAACATATTATTGCGTGGAGACTGACACAATAAGTTTAATATAGAAAATTTTCACACATTATCGCATAGAGACCGACACAATGGGTGGAATTACTGATTTCATAACATTGATGCATGGAGTCTGACACAATGAGCTAAGATTGCAAAGAAAGAACATATTTCTGCGTGGAGACTGACACAATAAGTTAAATATAGAAAATTTCACACATCGTCACATAGAGACTGACACAATGGGTGGAATTACTGATTTTGTAACACTGTCGCTTAGAGTCTGACACAATGAGCTAAGATCGCAAAGAAAGAACATATTATTGCATGGAGAATGACACAATAAGTTTAATATAGAAAAATTTCACACATTGTCGCATAGAGACTGACACGATGGGTTAAATTACTGATTTTGCAACATTGTTGCCTGGAGTCTGACACAATGAGCTAATATCGCAAAGAAATGACATATTGTTGCATGGAGACTGACACAATAAGTTAAATATAGAAAATTTCACACATTGTTGCATAGAAACTTACACAATGGGTGGAATTACTGATTTCACAACATTGTTGCCTGAAGTCTGACACAATGAGCTAGATCATAAAGAAAGAACATATTGTTGCATGAAGACTGACGCAATGAGTTGAATTGCAAAGGAAGTTATTTTGATGATCCCAATATTAGATAATAAATCAAATATGATATTGGACTTTTACCGGTTGTATTTATTTTTAACCAAGGTAATAAACTGATGGAGGACCAAAAGATATGGGTTTCTCCCTAAGTGTGTTTGGAAAAATGCCATGCGTGATGTATGTGCATGATGTCTTAGATCGATATGGAACCCAGAGTGTACATACACTAAGTGTGTATGCCCCAATTATTTTGAAAATGTTTTTGATAATTCTCCTTCTTTAAACCATCGGGTTCTTGTAGTCACCTACTTCCCAATGTTGTTTGTTGGTAATTATCGTATCTCCAAGTTGATTTGAATTTGGTGAAAATTGTCAGCAAGATTTTGATGTCTGTATCGTAGGTGCATGTGTAGGTATGGACGTAGATGTGGATGTTGGTGTGGATGTTGGCATAGTCGTAGACATCGGTGTGAGCATAGAAATAGGCGTGGATTTTCCTTTGATGTTTTTCTAACCAGAATAACCTTTGATGATTTATCAAATGATCTTTGGTGTTTTCGATGTTAGATGCACTAAATGTTGTGCATGACCTTGAGATTTTGATATGGTTATGTGTACGTCATGCTTGATATGAGGTTTTTTGATGGGAAATTTACTGTCGATATTTCTAAGGAATCTACTGTTGAGATTCAATTGAGAACTACCTTCTGTCGAGGTCTTTTGGATAATCATCTGCCGAGATTAACCAGGATAATCTACCGCCGAGATTCTATTGAAATAACTTCTGTCGAGGTCTTCTGGATAATCAACTGCTGTGATCAACTAGGGGAATCTACTGCCAAGATTTAATTGAAACCTTCTGCAGAGGTCTTCTGGATAATCAACTTCTGTGATCAACCAAGGGAATATACTACCGAGATTTAATGTATAATTACCTTCTATCAAGGTCTTATGGATAATCAACTGCTGAGATTAACTAGGGGAATCTACTGCCGAGATTCCATGTAGAATTATGATTTGTTTTGACAATTATGATTGTCTTCACATGAGACATGGTTTTATGTTATGCATGTATATTTGATTGATGCATAAAATGTAATGATTGTTTGATGCATGTAATGAGTGACTTGGATATGTGTCGATGGATATCAGACTTTTTGAAATGAGAATGTGTAATTGGGTTTCTCTTTTCTTTTTCATTTTGAGATATACTCAATCCATGCTATCAGAATTTTTCATACGAATGAGATGATAAGTATAGTTTAATTCTGGATCGAAGAGCCCTAATGCATGACTTATGCAGCTTTACGCTTTATGATTATGACTTGAATGGTTTTTTTAATAGTGCTCCTGTGATGGGTCGTGGATGATTAAAGCATAGAGGTTTGCCTATGAAACAAGGTTGCTTGCCACATGGTGGTTGAATGTTGTGCTATCATGATTTCCCGATACTCGATTTGAACTCGAAAATTGCTGATACAGGAGAAGGATCCACTGGAAGTTATGAAAGTGCATGGAGAGCTTGCCCTTATGTAGATTGTCTTTCCCTAATTTGTTGGTAGGGTTTTGGAAGAGATTCTCTTTGATACGAGCTTGGAAATATTTTGATCATAATATGAATGACCCCACTATTTTTCACTATGCCCATGATTAAAAGACTCTTGAAAATGTTTGTCTTTGATGAACCATTTTGAACCAACTCCTTTTGATCGAGCCTCGCAGTGGTTTGCCCCAACACTAGAATTTTGAAAGATGTACCCCTCAATCTCCAAGATCTAGAGGAAGTAACCTCAAAAATAACATAGACCTCATCATGAACTTGACATAGATTGCCCCAAGTATTTGAAGCTTGAAATGTTGGTACTTGAATTTGCTTGAAGGGAATTTGGACCCTACGTGCAGTAGGATAAATTTGGTACATACTACCCCAACATTTGAATCTTGAAAGGTTGCCCATGATTATCAAGGCCTTGAGAGGTTTGTTAAAACGAGGAAACCGAGTCATACCCTGTTGTGATATAATTTGATTAAGGAATGCTCCTTTGAAAGGTATCCACATGATTGAACAGTTCATTGAAACTTGATCCAAGCTGATTGAATCTCGGAATGATCACCCCATGTCTGTAGTATTTTCATGTGATATACCCCTACATCATTAGTATTTTCCCCTTTTTAATGGGGTCCTCTTAGATGCTTTGCCCCTATTTAGAAGCTTCTTGGAAATGATGCCTTTGATCAGACCTTCTTTTGAAATCTCCTTGAGGCTACGTATCGATTCCTAGATAAAATTGTACATTTTGAAAAAGTAATTCTAATGTGATACACATGCAAGTTATTGAAATCAAAGTTTGATTATTGAAAAGAAATGGATGATTAGGAATATATATTCGAAGAGGCGAAATGATTAATAATTTAAACAAACATAGGAGTCAGTTTAATACAAATCTTGCTTAGTATGCTTTCATAGTGAACCTAGCTTCAATTAGGACTTTTTAAGATTGTAACGTGGCCATGGTTCATGGTTTAAGAAACAAAAGATATAAGGATCAAAATTTATTTATCCCACCCCATTCTCCTTGATGTTCTTCAATCCTATGTTCAATTAATCCAACAAATATGGTTAATCCCCAAGAGAAATTTTGTAGTCGTGCAAATGATGAGAAGCGTAGATAAAGATCCAAGCGCTGACGAAAATCATTGATAAGATCCAAGAGTTGATAAGATCCAAGCATAGATAAGATCCAAGTGTTGATGGTAATCCTTGATGATTCTTGAGGTGGCAGTCACAAGATTGTTCTCCAATTTATTCATTTTTAATCCCTTATTTTGCATGGACCAATTCCTTTTGAATTTGTGGTCCATTGGGATGCCCTACATTCTTCCTAAGTCAAGTTTTTTTTTTGACTTAGCGGGCTTTTTTTATTCTTTTGAACTTCTTTTTGCTTTTCGATTTTGACACTTGTAACTCTCATGCTGATTGCTGTAAGCTTCATCTTAATGTACTGAGGAAGAAGACATTGTGGACTTTGTCTTTGTTGATTCCTCAATCTTGGATGATGAACGCGGGGAAGATGATGTGCTAGAATCTTTTCTTAGATCGTTCTCTCAATGATGTGTCGAGGAAAGAGATATGCTTGAAACTTTGCTTAGATCGTTTCAATTCTCTTGGGATTTGAATGCATCGTCGAATTAATTGAAATCTACCCCGCCCCTGGTTAAGATTAAGGTTTTTTTAGAAAATAGAAAGAACTCTGACTTCTGGCTCGAGGAGGTTAACTACAAATTATCTCCTTATATATCCACTATTTTGGAAGTGAAACAATGCCTTACATCATCAGCTAAGCCTTACTATTAAAAAGCATACATCATCAAAATTCGATTATTTTGTATTTTCATCATTCTCCATCGAAGTTTGTTAAAGTTATGCAATGGAAGATAGAAAAGAAGAGTGAAAATGGAAATCCATTGATTATTTGTGGAATGGATCGATTTCAAAAACATGCATGATTATTTTATTATAATTACTGATCCAAAGATACAAATTTATAGCAAATAAAAATTAATAACTCAGAAATCACAAATTGAAATAATAAAGGCCTAATGATCTAGAGATAACCCCCCTTGTTGATCCACTGACTTTAGGGAATTCTTCTTAGTCTCTGTATTTATCAAAGCAAAGGGTGATTGTTCACCAATGGGATCCCTTCTTCAAAAGTCAAATGCTTATTGTTGACCAAATCTTGGAACTTGTGTTTGAAACCCAAACATCTTTCAAGGGTATGTCCTGGAGAGTTGGTATGATACTCGCACCTGGCATTTGCATAATACTTAGGCGGGGGTGCCCCAATCAGAAGATTCAGTGACTTCTGCTCTATGAGAGATGCCTCGAGTAAATGTTGTAGTAGCTAATTGTGCGGTATGGGAAGTGGATCAAATCTCATTGGTGATAATTTTTGCCTTCGTCTTTGTTGGGCATATCCCTTATGTTGATGAGGTTGTCGTAGTTGTTGTTGAGGTGGAGGAACTTCCCATGGTGGTGGTATCTGTGGTGCTGAATAGGCCCGCAACAAGGATGACGAAGGTTTACCTTCGCTCCTCAGTAATAATTGCATGATCAAGTTCATTTGAGTCATCAACTAGTGGACCTCCTCCTTCAACAGTTCTTGGCCTCTTTTGAGTTCCTCCATGGCTTCTTGAGACATGCTTTGGGTTCACTTGTGAGTATCAGGAATCTTTCTAGCTGGATCATAGTTGGATAAGGGTGGAAGTGTAAATAATTATGTGCAAATATATAAATGCAAGATATGTAAATGTATGGATATAAAAAAAATATTTTTTTTTTTTGCTCTCGAGGGTATGAAAAAGTTTTCATGGAGAGGCAATGCGATGTAGACATAGTATGAGAGTAGATGCAGAGGTACCCTATACAAGTTTAATGATAGCCATGATGATATCCTACACTGACTCAGAGGTTGAGACAGGCATGGATTTCTTACAGACGAAGATAATAATAGACATGGATTTGAAGATATCGTACATTGAGAAATTGAGACAGGAAGGAATCCCTTAAAGATTATGGCCAATGAAAAATGACGAGGAATCCATATAGTCTAGGGATTATGACGTAGACGGAAGCCCTACGGGCTAAAGATAGTAATGGGAGAAAATATAAACCTTGCGGGTTTATAGATTGTAATGGGATTTGTGAAAGATATCCTTAAAAGGTAGGTTGCTAGTTTTGGCCTACGGATATTCTACCCTCCCCATAAGGTGGTTTCCTTAAGGGTATCATGAATAACACTATATGGAAAGGCACAAGGGCCTCCCTTAAGCGGAGCCTCTTTACAGACCGAAACTTTCGTCTCTAGGTCTTGAAAGGTCTCATCATGAGTTTTTGGTTTAAAGGTCGTACAAATAGTCATATGTGTCACTCCAAAGTCCTACTTCCCGAGAGGACGTCTCTTGAGAGTATTCCTTTTGTGGAATTCCACCGACTCTAGGAGAAGTTGTTACATAAACTCATAGGGATGATGTATCCCCTTGGCTAATAGACGAACCTTCTTTCTAAGGGTTTTTAAATATATTTTTGCAAAAAATTTAAATCCCTCGAGAAATAAATAAATATAATGAATAATAAAACAAAATAAGCAAGAAATAAATAAACAAATAAATAAGAATGAATAAAAACCCCAAAAATAAGAAAAACCTTAAACCTGAAGGAGAGGTTTCTAAACCTAGGGTTGAGTCCCCAACAGAGTCGCCAGCTGTCGTAACTGGTTTTTAAATCAGATTCACCATCCATAATTTTTATCCTAAGGAATGGAATATAAAGGAATAACCCTAAAAGTTCAGAGATTCTAGATTTGGAGTCGGTTCTAGATGAGAAGAAGGTGTTAGGAACCCCCTCATCTACCTTGTTCATAAGGATACTAGGTTTAGTAGCGCGTTTTTAGGAAATAGGGTTTTAATTTTAAATAGGGGGACTCGCCACGATTTTGATCGTATGCCTACGTATCCTCTTAGGAGGAATCAGAGTCACATTTCGTAGTTCGCAGTTGGTTTGTGTTTTTTATGAATTACAAATATATTCACACTTCCTGCATGTTTAGTCTAGGTGTCGTGAATAACGGAAATTGTTAGACTAAATGTACAGTCAATTCAAATAAGTTTGCATTTCCTTTTTAAAAATTGATTATTGAATTGATTTAATTTTAAAATTGAATTTGTAGTTGGTTGGATGTTTTTTTAATATGTTAATTATTTTTAAAAAAAAAAGAATTCTATTTAAATGCATGAATAAAAATAAGTTTTAATGCAATAGATAAAAATAAAGTTTTTAATGAATTTAGAAAATTAGGTAATTTGTGTAATAATTAATAATAATAAGTATAATATTTAAATATGTTATATATAATAAAAATTAGAAAATATAAAATTATAAAATGATAAATTTTATAAAAAATATTTAAAAATATAGGGGGGGTGCAAAGTGTATTAGGATAGTAAAAGGTGAGGTGTTCTAATAGAAATGGCCTGAATTCAGATTTTGAATTCAGGCCCAAAAGGCCAAGGGGTGCGTTTTTTGTGTTTATGCAGTAAAAGAGGGAGTGTCAAAGAAATAAGGTCCTAGTCCAGATTTTGGACTAGGCCCAATAAGACTGGAGGTGTTTATTTTTAACAAAAAAAAGGAGGTGACGTTAGCATTGGGCTCGACCCAACAATTGTTTGTGAGAAGTCCATATGGACTGTGTATGGGTGGTCATACGATGGTTACCATGAAAATGCATTTTTTGGAACGTGTGATTGTGATCGTGAGGTTAAGATTTACGGTATACGGTGGTAACTATGGGCTAGCGTGCATGGAATTAATAAACATATTATATTCTTTTTACGAAATACAGACCATTTACATATTGTCTCTTCTCTCTCCATCAGTTTCTCTCTCTCTATCTCTCTCTCTCTCTCTCTCTCTCTCTCTCTCTCTCTCTCTCTCTCTCTCTCTCTCTCTCTCTCTCTCTCTCTCTCTCTCTCTCTCTCTCTCTCTCTCTCTCTCTCTCTCTCTCTCTCTCCTCATACCATCTTCTCTCTTCTTAACCTAAAAAGAAATCAAAGGTGTCCTTAAGCGGCGGCGCAAACTCGCAACCA
Source organism: Vicia faba (assembly GCA_948472305.1). Classification (NCBI taxonomy): domain Eukaryota; kingdom Viridiplantae; phylum Streptophyta; class Magnoliopsida; order Fabales; family Fabaceae; genus Vicia; species Vicia faba. The sequence continues at coordinate 111,290,350 of OX451735.1, forward strand.
CATACAACCCCCAATCTTGAGTCCCCAAACCCCGTATCCACAGAAAACACCATAATAACGAGATCTAAAGTTAAGTTTATGTTACCTCTGTTCGTAATTTTTTGTGAATCTGCTTGTTCTCCTTCCGATTTATGGTTCTTTTACTGATCCTTTACTTCTGTTTGATAGGTAGGGCGCTGTTGAGGATTGTTATATGGTGTGGCAAGTGATCTAAGGGGGGGGGGGGGTTAATAGATCACCTCCTTTTTATTCAAGGATTTAAAATCTTTTATCAAAGTTGATTAAAAACAGCGGAAAAACACGATCCCGAATCGACTTCCGTTTTGAACCGACTACTAGAAAACCGGACATACGATAAACTTGTTGGATTTTTATTAAGATGAAATAGATGAATTTTAACACAAATAAATGTACGTTTCAATGTGCTTATCACAAGAACGCTATTTCCAATGAACAAAAACTTGCAAGCACTTTTGTCAAACAGTTGGCGTATGCTTGTTCGATGATCAACAATAATGATGGTTTAGCAAAAGAGTTTGTACCATTATTGTATCATTGAACAGAAAAACCCGCAGAACAATTGAATCACAAATGTGCAGAAAATGTAAAGAGAAAGAGAGAAAGAAAATGATACACGGGAAGTTTGGTAAGGAAGTTCTCCACTGTCATCCTCGCGTGTGAGTACGTCTCCCTCTCAATTCCAAACTGAAATTGAGACTTGTTTTTTCATTGTGTTGAATGTTGTTTACAAGGTTACAATACAAAGATAGAGCCTAATAACTAAGATATTATTCTTATTGTATGAACCTTCACTTGATATGAGCTGATCAAGATATCACCTGCAAGATTCACAATCAATCCTCTGCTTCCACGACCTGTTTGTTAAATCGCCCCGATTTTTAAAACCTCTGCTATGGCTAAATCTGACTTGTTCAATCATGACTGACAAACCCATAAGAACGCGCCCGTTCTTTAAGGACAAACCCTCTGGTTTTTCCTAGAAACCCCCTTCTGAATCTTTAACTCAGCTAAGATCCTTGATCGTATCATTGAACGTTATCTACAATATCCCTTAATCCAATGAATAAAGATGATTTTATTTCAATGTTATTGAACCAAGAAGATTGAGAAGATGATGAAGATGAAGTCTCTTTCAGGTTTCTAGTGCTCAGAAAAGTATATGCTCACCAACTGAATTTGTGACACCCTGTTTTTTATTGAACTGCAAAACTGACTTATATATGCAACAAAAAAATGTTAGAAGTAAAACCGCAATATGAGTCGACTCATGTTAGTTACAAAACATGGAATGAGTCGATACAATGCATTATGTATCAATATATACGGTTATCAAGACATATTACAGAGAGACAAAATGTGTATGAGTCGATGAAAAACATGAATGTCTCGATGCAACCATTAAATGAGTCGATGTAAACCATTATGTATCGATACAAACTGTTGTCTACACAGAATCCATAACCTTTAATTTCGTATGAGTCGAAACAAAATGTGAATGTGTCGATTCAGACTAAGTTGGTTTTTGATTTCCAAAAACAAGAAGTGATATGTATCGATGTATAAGTGCATGTATCGATGCATAAAGGTTTTTAAAACGTTTTCCAGAAGCATGAATTTGACATGTATCAATGCAAAGTGCGAATGCATTGACTCATACTGAACCATAATTGTTTTTGTGATTTTAGCTTAAGTATGTGTCGAGGCAAAGCATTTTGTATTGCCCTGAAATCATGATACATGTGTAAAAACATTTTTTACCCTTTTAGAATATGCTACACTATTTTCATATCATTCACATATAGAGATCAAACACAATAAACATTCATTAATAATTATATCACACATATTTGCTATCATACAAAACTACTCAAAGAAAAGGGTTGCTCACAAACTCCCCCTTTTTGATGATGGCAAATACTTGCAAGATGTGTGATGCTGGAGCATAAATGAATGAGTTTCTCCCCCTGAGTTTGTGCATAACAATACCAATAAGTCTCCTTCTCTAACATCATCTTTTCTTCTCCTCCTTTGTCAACATCAAAAAGAGGAAAAAAGTATTTTCCAGCAAGTAAATTCAGTTGAAGATACACAAAATTAAAATTGAGTTGCATACTCAATTGAATTGAAATGAAAACCAGCGACATTCACAAAAAATGAAGCTTAGCATGGTAATCACAAAAGCACACTCACAAAGAGTGACAAATATAGGCAATAACGAGTAAACAAGAATAAACACGAATAAGCAAAGTGAAAGCATTAACTAAGAAAGTTGTGAATTACATAAGCTGAATCAAAAGCAAACAATGTTTGAACAAGAATACAATGATATGATCAAAGATTATGGCCACCATAAGATTCATCAGCATCTCCAAAATTGTAGCGTGGAGGTGGCGGAGGTGGATTTTGATCCGGATTTTGACCCATGAAGTTGTATTGCCGATACCTGTTTGGGACTTCAGCATTTCTGAAGTTATTCATGATGCCAGGGTTGTCGCAACAATCTTCCATAAAACTCACCATCTCATCATAGAACACTTGATGCCACTTTACCAAATCCGTTTGCCATGAGTGCTGGTTGTGATACATCTGGGTGTGCTCCTCATGCCATTCCCGGTATTCTTTGTGCCACTCATTCTTTTGGATGTGCCAACTTTGCTCCTCCTCATGGCGAGCTTGAATTGCAAGTTCCATTTGTTGGAACATCTCAGTAAGATAAGTAGGAGCTACCGAGGAAGAACTTGCAGCAGCAGCAGTGTATGGCGAGACAGATGGATCATACTAATAGTTGATCGGAGACCACCTATTGGGGATCCAGTCACCCCAACCGGTGTTAGCACCATCTGGATTTGCCTCAGGTTGGGCATCATTATTAACATCATGCATGTCTTTATTGATAGGTTCCTCATCCATATACACTTGTTTAGAGGGAACATCAAAGTTATACACCCTTGTGTTGGACCTTTTCTCTTTGAAATAGAGGCATTGTCGATTCTTATCCCACCGATATCCCATGTGAGACAAAGTGGCCCTGTTTAATTCTTGGGCAGTAGTGGGAGAAACTAGAGGGACAAGTAGTATTTCCATATTCCATAATTTGATAATCCTCATTATCTGAGCTGTGTACCCTAGAGTAGTGTTTTTCTAGTTATTGCGCATGAGGAACATGTGTTTGACAAAGTAGTTGGGCCAATTTACTGCAACCCTATTTTGAAGAATTTGCAAGAGGTGAATATCTGCTCTATCCAACCTAGAATGACCACCAGATCTTGGACGCAAAATGTGTGGAACAATCCAATAAAGCATTCTAGGAATGCTCTTGATCGCTCCAGTTGTGATATGTTCGTTGTCACCAAGAGGTCTTTCCAATTTCAGAATTGATGCTATGAAGGCTTCCTCTTGAAAATCAGTATCAAAACTCTGATCCTGACAGCTTTTCAACACTGTCCCAAACACAGTTTGCCAATTGTAAGCCTCAAACATGTGCCTCTTAGTTCCAATTCATACCTTAAATGACCAACCTCGACTTGTTAAGGCATTTGGAGGGATTTCTGGATTTATACCAGAACCAGATGGGCCTGCAGAAACCTTTCGCTTCCCCTTTGTTTTAGGAGGTATGATTATTGATGGAGAAGTGTGTGCTAGGAACTTGAGATGAATCTAGTGGGAGATGAAGTAGATGATGTGTGATAGATGAAGAAGATGATGAATGAGAATTAGGGTTAGGCGTATAGTTATGAGATGTATGAGATGTCTTAGAATGATTACAAGACATAAAGTGGTTTGATGGGTCGACCCAAATCCAACAGAATAAAAATAAATAAAATAAATAGTTAGTATGAGTCGATTTGAAACTATATGAGTCGATACATATCACAAAAAATTGATTTTAGAAATCCACATGTGTCGACATGAAACACGAATGTGTCGACACATACTGAAACAAAAAAAACGAATTTTTAAAACATTACGTATCGACCCAAACATTGAATGTATCAACCGGAAACAAATGGTAGTTTCTGTTTCAGCAATCCTTATCAATATGTGTCGACTCAAACACTTACACATCAACCTGAAACCTATCTCAATTTATGTTTTTACAATTTTCTTCAATATAGGTCGACTCATACATGTATGAGCTGACTCATATCAGTAAAACTTTTTAAAAAAACTTAGTTTTTAACAGGTTTTTATGGGCAGTTGGATATGAGACCCATTAGCAACTATATGTTTATGCAATATGAGTCATCTAATGATGATTATGCATCCATAATGATGCAATGCAATTAGCTTATGTCAAAGTTCAAACAATTTATTCATAAAAAACATATAGACAATATTAATGGGACATTTATAAAAGAAATATACAACTAATTATAGAATTCCAGCGAGATAGAGAAAGGAACAATATTACCTTAGTTGATGAACAATTAAGACGCACGTACGAAAGCTAGAACACATCTCAAAAGCATGGTGAGATATATATAATTAAGGTACATGCATGCTTCATACATCAAGTAAGAGAGATCTAAAATCCATAACTCACGAAAAATGTTGAAGAAAGGTTTTGTTGCTAGTGGTTTCATGAAAATATCAGCAAGTTGATTTTTAGTATAAACATGCTCAAACACAACATCCTCTTTTTCAACATGATCGCGAAGAAAGTAATTCCTAATCTCTATATGTTTATTGTGTGAATGTAAAACGTGATTATTAGTTAGGTTTATAGCACTTGTGTTATCACATTTTATTGGAATACATTTTAATTGGATATCGAAATCTTGTAGTTGTTGCTTTAGCCACAAAATCTTAGCGCAACAACTACCGAATGCAACGTATTCAGCCTCAACGGTTGACAATGCAACATAAACCTGCTTTTTTCTATGCAACCTCACTAAGAAGTTTGAAAAAAAATGACATGTTCCACTAGTGCTTTTCCTATCTGATTTACAGCCAGCAAAATCAGAATCGGAGTAACCTACTAAGCAACAATCGCTTCCCTTAGAATACCATAGCCCATACTTAGGTGTACCATGAAGATACCTAATTTTCTGCTTGACTGCTTTTAAGTGGGATTCCTTAGGATCTGATTGATATCGTGCACACATACAAACGCTAAACATGATGTCAAGCCTAGATGCAGTAAGATACAAGAGGGATCCAATCATATCTCTATACTTCTTAACATCTACATTCTTACCGTGTTCATCTTTATCTAAGTTCCCGTTGGTAGGCATAGGGGTGTCAATTGACATTGAGTCGTTCATTCCAAAGCGCTTAAGCAACTATCTACAGTATTTTGTTTGACACACAAATGTCCCCTCATCGAGCTACTTTTTTTTGGAGACCGAGGAAGTAGTTTAGCTCCTCCATGAGACTCATCTCAAATTAACCCTGCATAACCTTAGAAAACTCTTCGACCAAATGTATGTTAGATGAACCAAAAATGATATCTTCTACATATACTTGAACTAAAAGAATGTTCTTTCCTTTATGTTTAATGAAGAGAGGGTTATCCACTTTACCTCTTGAATATCCATGATCAAGCTGAAATTTGCTAAGTCTTTCATACCAAACCCGAGGGGCCTTCTTAAGATCATACAATGCTCGTTTTAATTTGAAAACATAATCTGGATATTCACTTCTCTCAAAACCAGGAGGTTGTGAAACGTATACCTCTTCATTTATGACACCTTTTAGAAAATCACTCTTTACGTCCATTTGATAAAGCTTGAAATTCTTAGCACACGCATAAGCGAGCAAGAGACGTATAGCCTTAAGGCGAGCAACTGGAGCATAAGTCTCCTCATAGTAAATGCCCTACTCTTGATTATACCCTTGTGCTACTAAACATGCTTTATTCCGGGTTATCACTCCGTTTTCATCAAGCTTATTTCTAATAACCCACTTAGTACCTATGATATGATGGTCTCGCGGATGAGGGACAAGTTCCCAAACGTCATTTCTTTTAAATTTATTAAGCTCTTCTTGCATGGCCATTAACCAAAATTCATCAATCAAGGCCTCTTTGGCGTTTTTAGGCTCTACTTGTGAAACAAAAGCGAAGTGATAACGGGAGTTACTTATCTTAGAGAGAGTCATCACTCCTTTTGAAATATCTCACAATATGTTGTCAATAGGGTGGTCTTTTAAGGATTTCCAAGCTGGTGGAAGATCATTTACTTCCACTTCCCCTTCTTCCTCATCTATTGCATGATTAGTATCTTCCTCCTCCTCATTGTCAACTGTTTTACACTGATCAATTTCCTCAACAGTTTCCTTGAGTATGTCTTCTATAGATACACATGCACCATAAAAAAATACCTTTTCCGACATCTTTCAGATAAGACTCATCAAAAGAAACATGGACTGGCTCCTCAACAGTAAGTAAACGCTTATTATACACTCTATATGCTTTACTTGATTGTGAGTATCCAAGAAAGATACCTTCATCCGCTTTTGCATTGAATTTCCTAAGGTTTTATTTACCATTATTCAAAACAAAACACTTATAACTGAATACGTGAAGGTGTGACAAGTTTGGCTTTCTTCCTTTTTAAAAGCTCATAAGCGGTTTTATCTAAAATAGGACGGATTAATATTCTGTTTGAAACATAACAAGTTGTGCTAATCACATCATCCCAAATGTATTTTGGTAATCCACCCTCATTGAGCATTGTTCTTTCCAACTCCTCTAAAACGCGATTTTTGCGCTCCACAACCCCATTCTGCTGTGGAGTTCGAGGGGATGAAAAATTTATGCTCAATACCATTCTTTTCACAATACCTATCAAAGAGATGGTTTTGAAATTCACCTCCGTGATTGCTTCGAATTGTAACTATTTTTTATTCCAATTTGTTTTGGGACAGTTTTGCAAAACTCTTAAAAGCAAAAAAGGTTTCATCTTTGCTACAAAGGAATATAGTCCAAGTAAATATAGAATAGTCATCAATGATTACAAAACCATAGTAATTTCCACCTATTCTCTTTTTCCTAGAAGGTCCAAAGAGGTCCATATGGAGAAGCTCAAGGGGTCGTGAAGTAGAAATCACATAGGTGGTCTTTTTAAAATCTTATTTTTGAAAGACCGACTACTAGATCCTTAGATACAACCTTATTAAGCAAATCAAAGTTAACATGCGCTAGCCATCTATGCCAGAGCCAAGAATTATCATTCAAGGTAACTAGACACTTAGTGCTTGTTAACGATACATCAAAAAGATCAAGCATATAGATGTTGTTTACTCTAATATCCTTAAACACGTTATTTTTGTTCAGTATGTTCAATTATGCAACAAGTTTTTGTGAAATTAACTTTATAATCCTTGTCACACAATTGACTAATACTTAACAAATTGTGTTTAAGCCCCTCTACTAAATGGACATCATAAATAATAGTGGTAGAGGGATTACCTACACTGCCATTACCGAGTATTTCTCCTTTGTTATTGTCTCCATAAGTAACATACCCTTTATTCTTTACTTTGAAGTCAATGAGAAATGATATGTCACCTGTCATGTGCCTTGAGCACCAGCTGTCTAGAAATCATCTTCTATCTACGGATGTAATACACTTATCCTACAATATCAAAAGAGAGAGGTAGGTACCTAATTTTGATTGGGTCCATGTGGGTAAGTGGTAACATGGTTGCCTTTAGGCCTCCAATGGTAAATGCCCTTAGGATCAAGAAATATCCTAAACTTACATTTCTCAATAGTGTGACCAGCATGACAATAATAATAACATAAACCATGATGATGGATTTTCTTACTTTTGCTCATTGAATTCTTTGGAATCTTTTCTACAATAGAATATTTTGCATATGGTGGATTCAAAGTTTTCTTAAAAAGCCTAGGATCAACGGAAAAAGTAACCTTGGGTTGTAAAGCTTTTTCCAATTTGGCATTAAGAGTTCTAACCTCTTGTTGCCAAATATGACAAACTTCACACTCCCTTCTTGGAATACATCCTTTAACATCCTTATCTTTTGAACTTTTTGCAATACTAGATTTTAGATACTCTAAGTCTTTTTCAGCTTTATAGACTTTACCCTCTAAAAAGGAAAATATTTGTTTATCGGAGGATAACCTCTTAAAAGCATCTACGGCTTCGTTATGCAGTTTTTCAAAAGCTATTTTCAGTTCAGAAAAAGACATAGAAGAAAAATTGTTATAGTAGGCTTGTCTTACTTTCTTGTCGTGGTTGTTCTTCTTGTGGTGGGACTAATTTTTGGTATGCGCCATGAGACATAAGCTTGCAGTCTCATCACTATCACTTGAGTTGTCATCGTTTGATAAATCACTCTCGATTTCCCATACAATGTAAGCTCTTCTTTGTTTATTAAACTTCTTTGGTGGAGCTTTTCCTTTGTCCTTTTTCATCATTTGACACTCTGGTTTGTAGTGCCCAACTTTACCACAATTGTAGCAAGATCCTTTACCTATATGCTTCTTATTCTCTTCTTGTCTTGGCTCTTTGGACTATTTTCGAATCTTTATGAGATTCTTATCGAAGTGCTTGACTCTATTCTTTCGAATAAACCTATTATATCTCCGAACAAAGAGTCTCATTTCTTCATCATCTGAATCTTTGTCACTACTTGAGTTATTATCATTTTGCTCTATGTGTGAGGACTTGGAGCTAGAATCTATAAGAGCTATTGACTTCTTCTCACCCTCCTTGTCTCTATTCTTCTCCTTTTTACTCTTGTTCTCATGCTTTTCAAGAATTTCCAGTTCTTGTTGATGTTCTTCCAGCTTGAAAAACTGAGTTGTGATGGTAAGCGTAGTGAGGTCGTTGGCTTCCTTGATAACTGTTACTTTAGGCTGCCATTCCCTGCTAAGACATCTCAGAATTTTATTAGTAGAAATTTCATTGGAAATAGGTTTTCCAAGTGCATTCAAACGATTGATGAGATGAACGAATCTCATTTGCATGTCGGGGACAAATTCTCCTTGTTTCATGCGAAAGAGCTCGAACTCTTGATTGAGTGTGTTAATGCGGGACTGTTTAACTTCAGTAGTTCCATCATGGGAAATTTCTAAAGAATCCCGCATTTCTTTAGCAGTCGTGTAATGAGACACTCGATAATACTCAACAACACCAAGTGCTGAAATTATCAAATTTCGGCCTCTCCAATCGCTCGACCACTTATTTTCATCGTTTTCATCCCATTTTTCCTCAGGTTTAGGTACCGTAGCACCGACATCATTCCTTATGGTAATTTGAAAAGGACCATTTTGAATGGCAGTCCATACATTCTTGTCAATGGTATTTATGTGTACTCGCATGCAGTCTTTCTAGTAGCCATAGTTTTCACCATTGAAAATAGGAGCTCTATTATACGCCCCCTTTGGTTCAAAAGCCATAGCGTTACTAGTAGACACAAAGCACCAGCGAACCGATGCTCAGATACCACTTGTTAGACGGTGTGGCAACTGATCGAGAGGGGGGTGAATAGATCACCTCCTTTTTATTCAAGGTTTTAAAATCTTTTATCAAAGTTGATTAAAAACAGTAGAGAAACACGATCCTGAATCAACTTTCGTCTATTTTGAACTGACTAATAGCAAACCGGACATACGATAAACTTGCTGGATTTTTATTATGATGAAATAGATGAGTTTTAACACAAATAAATGTATGTTTCAATGTGCTTATCACAAGAACGCTATTTTCAATGAACAAAAACTTGCAACCACTTTTGTCAAACAGTTAGCATATGCTTGTTTGATGATCAACAATAATGATAGTTTAGCAAAAGAGTTTGTACCACTATTGTATCATTGAACAGAAAAACCAGCAGACTAATTGAATCACAAATGTGCAGAAAATGTAAAGAGAAAGAGAGAAAGAAAATGATACACGAGCATTTTGGTAAGGAAGTTCCCAACTCTCGTCCTCGCGTGTGGGTATGTCTCCCTCTCAATTCCAAACTGAAATTGAGACTTGTTATTTCAATGTGTTGAATGTTGTTTAAAAGGTTACAATACAAAGATAGAGCCTAATCACTAAGATCTTCTTCTTCTTGTATGAACCTTCACTTAATATGAGCTGATCAAGATGTAACCTGCAAGATTCATAGTCAATCCTCCACTTCCACGACTTGTTTATGAAATCACCACGATTTCCAAACCCTATGCTATAGATGAATCTGACCTGTGCAATCATGACTGACAAACCTGCAAGAACACGCACGTTCTTGAAGGACAAACCCTCTGGTTTTTCCTCGAAACCCCCTTCTGAATCTTCAACTCAACTAAGATCACCGAACGTACCGCTGAACGTTATCTCTAAGATCCCATGATCGAATGAACAAAGATGATTATGTTTCAATGTTATTAAACCAAGATGATTGAGAAGATGATGAAGATGAAGTCTCTTTCAGGTTTCTAATTATCAGAAAAGTAGATGCTCCCCAACTGAATTTGTGACACCCTGTTTGTTATTGAACTACAAAACTGACTTATATATGTAACAGAAAAATGTTAGAAGTAAAACCGTAGTATGAGTCAATGCATATCTCATATGAGTCGAATCATGTTAGTTATAAAACATGGTATGAGTCGATACAATGCATTATGTATCAATACAAACTGTTATCAAGACATATTACAGAGAGACAAAATGTGTATGAGTCGATGCAAAACATGAATGTGTCGATGCAACCAAGAAATGAGTCGATGAAAATTATTATGTATTGATACAAAATGTTGTCTACACATAATCCATAACCTTTAATTTCGCATGAGTCGATAAAAAATGTGAATGTGTCGATTCATACTGAGTTGGTTTTTGATTTCATAAAATAAGATGTGATAGGTATCGATGCATAAGTGCATGTGTCGATGCATAGAGGTTTTTAAAAGGTTTTCCAGAAGCATGAGCTTGACATGTATCGATGCAAAGTGCAAACGCGACGACTCATACTGAAGCATAATTTTTTTTGTGATTTTAGCTTAAGCATGTGTTGATGCAAAGCATTTTGTATTGACCTGAAATCATGATACATGTGGAAAACACATTTTGACCCTTTTAAAACATGCTACACTATTACCATATCATGCACACATAGAGATCAAACACAATAAAAAATTCATTAATACTTATATCACACATATTTGCTATCATACAAAACCACTCAAAGAAAAGCGTTGCTCACAAGGATGACAACGATGGCGGATGATGAAGGACGGTGGTGACGGCTAGAGTTTCAGATATCGAAACTCTAAACAACGGCGTGTGAGACGGTGATGATATCGCCCTCTTTCTGTAATCTCTCTTTGTTTTCTTTCCAAAAAATTTCCTCTCTTTCTGTAGATTAAGACTAGGTTTTTATAGATTTTTAGAAAATTAGAAATTAGGAAAGAATTAAGTATGTCTTGTAAATTGATCTTAGAATTGATTATGGTTTATGTAGTTTAGGAAATAATGTTATGTGTCTGTAAAAATTAATTTTAGAATTTTTTAAGGTTTAAATGTTTTGAGAAAAAATTTTGAAATTGTTTGTGAATTGTAAACATCTTAAATAGTTTCCGTGTTTGCAAATGATTTGTAATGATTAGAAAATTTTTCATGTTCTTGTAATATAATTGAGGTGATTTTGTATTTAAGTGCTAGAAAGTTTTTTTTTGTAAAATTTTGATACAGTTCTGGAAATGGTTTGAATGCAATATTAGTCTTGTTGTTGTAAAATTTTCTTTCAATTTTCACAGTAATTGTTTTCAAACGTTTGGGCCATGTGTTTGGACTGTGTAAAAAAAAGTTTTTTTAATTAAGTTAATGCTTCTTTCCCAAATAAAAAAATTATTATAATTTTAATTAAAAAACAATGACTTCAATGATAATTGGTAATAATAATAATTGATAATAATAATAATAAAGGAAAAACCAATATTAATTTTAATAATAAGGACATAGTCATAAAATAAAAAATGTTGACTCGGTCAACAACAAAATGGAAAAAAGCTGATTGGGCCTTCGAAAAAAAAGAAATATGGGCCTGTAAAAATAGCTTCTTAACGAGCCAGGAGGTTAAAAATGGTTTTTATGATCTTAGAAAGCCCACCATCTTTTAATTAAAACAAAAGAAACCCATGTGTAATAATGCATCCCTCTCTTGAAATGAACTTTTGGTCTAATAGGCCTTTACAAATAAATTAGTATGAGCTAGACAAATAACATAATGTTTTTTTAAACAACCTATTTCAAATGTGCCTCCTTCTATAAAAAATTCACCTCCCTTAAAAAGAATGAACCCTTGATGGGCCACCAGACATTGATGGTCCATCTTAAATCAAAACACCCTTTTTTCTGTTTTAGACCCCTATAGAAATAGAACCCACACAACATGATTCATTAAATTAGAAACCTAAATATAATATCAAGGTAGGGAAAATTTGGGGTATGACAGAAGGACATGTAATTTTTAAGAACATTAAAGGTTATTTTGAAGCTCAAGACTTAGAAATATTTCTAAGTACAAGTACCCGTGTGTTTTCCTTATTTCAAAGTTGAATAACTTTTTTCTCAAGCATCCAAATGCTACCTTTCTTGGGACATTGTGAAATTTGTCGTGAGATCTTTCCATTGCAAAAAGAATAAGATCATAAAGCCTCCTATATTGTATGCCCCGTGCTCTTGAAGTTGCTTCCATGAAACTGAGTTTTTTCTCAAAGTCGGGATTTGATTTCCATAATGTGGCTTCTAAACACCAATTTTGTGTGTGTTTTCCACTTAAACATGTTTAAGAAAGTTGCTAAGGTTGGATTAAGGGTTGAAACGCAAGAATTAGATGAGTTTTGATGAGTTAGAAGTCACACTTTTGTCATGTTCAGGGTGCACATGATTTCATAAAATTACTTATCATTCACCCTCTCTCACCATTGCATCATATTCTCCTATAAATATAGACCTCCTCTACTTCATTTTACAAGCTTTAGAGATTAAAAAAATCTCTGTCAAACTTCCTCCACACCTCTCAATTCTGCAACTTCGAATTTGATTTTAAAGCAGTTCCAATTCTAAATTCTTTAACTCTTCACCTTAATTTAACTTCTATGAAGCTAACTACATCAAAAACAAGTCAAATCATCTATTGAATTGAGCTATCCAAGTCCAGTTTCAGAGAAAAAATTTCTTACTTCGTTCAGGTATAATTCTCTATCATTTTGCTTCAAATAAGTTACTAAGTTGTATCCTCTTCTTCTCTGAAGCTTATGCTTCTTCTGGTTTTTGATTTCATGGAGAATTGAGCATTTAATTTCAAAAATCATTTTCACCTTTTCTTCTAGTTTTTTCAAAATCGAGTGAGCTATAGGTTATATAACTTTTTCGCGAAGGCATGGTTGTCTTTGTCTTGATGATACGAAGAGAATGACACCAGTTTGAGCTTCTAATTTTATAGTTTGAAGGACCAGCAATTCGCGTGTGGCTAAAGGTTGAAGACAATAACATGTCTCGTCCAACCAATGAGAGCGTGCCTTTTGTTATGTTTTGATTGGTCCATTTAAATGTGTTTGGATGCTTTTAATGTAATAATTCCCATGGTACACGCGTGCTCTAGACCATTTGATATGATTACTATGCATAGTCAACTCAAATCCAACACACCATATTATTTTGATATTATTTTTATTTTCTGGTTTTTATTTTAATTATTTTAAATTTCAAAAATTCATAAAAAATTTATTTCAACTTCTAAAAATGTGAAAAATTATCAAAAACACTTTTGATTTTTCTCTTTCTGATTTTTATTTTTTCACAATTTTATTTTGAGATTTGGTATTTTTTATGATTTTTCACTTTATTTGACATGTTTTAATTGTTTAGAAATACTTTTCTTGATTTTAAAATTATGAAAAAATTATGGAAGGATCCAATGATATCTTGACAAATATTGGTGACCTCATTTTATTTTTATTTTTGATTTTACTATTTTTCAAAAAATTTGTCTTATTTTGCTTATTTCTTTATATTTTAAAAATAGTTTCTGACTTTAAAAAATTCTAAAAAAAATTGTCAACACTTTTTGACTCATGTTTGACCTCTGATTTTTTTAGGATTTTCATTTGGTGTTTTAATACATGTTGTGTATTTTACCAATTATTTCTTTTTTTAAATCATTAAAATTTTGTTTTATATTAAATACATTTTATTATTTCTCGATTGGTCCTGATTTGGAGACACTTTGGGGTTATTTTAGGACAAGTTCCTCAACCTCATTGAATCTTGGGTGTTATTAGGTTGAAAAACAAAATCTACCAAAATAGATGAATGATGTTGACGATATTTAACACCCTAGTTTGATTTGATGCATTAGATATACTATCATTCCCCTTCCTCTTCATCTTATCCCTTTCTTGTTTTTACTTGTGCTACATATTTTTGGAGAATAATCTACATATCAGTTATCTAATATGTTTGATACATAGATTACTATTGACAGGCCTCAAAATAGGTGTGGCTTCTACATAAGTCCACTTACGATTGCTTAACATAGCGCTAAATTTGTCCTGATTCGAAAAATGATCATTTATGGCCCAAACCTATGTTTGCAAGCCCAACTATGTTTGCAAGCCCAACTATGTTTAATTTGAAATCATGGATCCAATAACTTTGAAGTTCATTGTTAGAGGCTTTGATTATATCAATCCTGTAATACTGTGGGAGAACTGACTTGGTTGTTTTGCATTTTATCGCAAATGTTGCGGATAGCAAGAGTCGCCATCGAATTTTCTTTTATCCAATAAAGGAAAGGGTGAAAAGAACAAGAAAGGCCTTTCGAGATACTTTCTTGAGTTCGGGGGGTAGATAATGAAAAGGGAAGGTATTAGCACCCTTTTATCTGTAGTTATCTACGGGCACTTAGTTGCTTGATCACTTTGAAAATGCTTTGTTTGAAATGTGTTTGTGATTGATGTAAGTTTGGAAATATTTTGAAAACACCTTTGTTGCATAAAACTTTGTGATGATTCTCGTCTCTATAAGAATGTATACAAAGTGTTGGTTTTGAAAATATTTCAAAGAGATGTTTGTTTTTTTATGATGTTTTAAAAGTGTAAGTGTGGAAATATTTTTAGTTTGTGAGCAAGCAACTACGAGCTTCCTACCTACTCAAAAGGTCTTTGTTATTTTCCTCCTCCTTTAGATATTTCTACCTTACCATTGATTGATAAGAAGCCCTATCTTTGGATGTGAAGGGACAAGTGCGGGTCAATCGTATATTCATAGAAGGCAACTTATGAGACGCTTTAGCAATTTTCGTAGGGACTAAGATCGTTTTATCGAAGGCAATATCGAAGGTTCATAGAGGGACTAAAATCTTTTTTTTATCGAGGGTCTTTGCTAAAGCGCCCATATTCGAGGGACATGACTATTTTTCGAGGCAACAAGCGAGGTTACCCTAGAGGTGCTTATGTGAATTGTATTTTGATTGTATGCATTTTTGTCTTTGAGATTAGGGTTTTCTAACGGTTAATTTTATCTTGCCATACACACCTTAATTACTATCAATTATATGAAAACAATAAATTTGTGGAAATTAAAATCCTACGCAATTACATCATTAGGGGATGGGGATACAATTCACAAATGGGGATAAAGTAAAAGTCTAAATATTACAACCGTATTGAATAGCAATGAAGAAAATATAAAAAGCAGTGTAAAAAGAAAAGAAAAAATGTTTTTTAACCATTATGTGTCGACACATGCATCTATGCATCGACTCATAACTTTCCTTGCTCCTGTAAAACCAAATCAACTCAGTATGAGTCGATGCATAATGGGATGTGTCGATTCATTTCCTGCTTATGTCGACACATTCGTGTTTTGTATCGACTCATGCACCTTTTTCTTTCTATTTTGGGTATGGATAGCAGTATGTGTCGACTCATAAGGCTTTGTGTTGACTCATACTCTGTTTTGTCCCTAAATTGAGTCGACTCAAGTGAGTATGTGCCGACTCATGCTGCAGTTATTTAGTTCTAACATTGTTTTATGGTCTGTACAAGTGAGTTCACAGCATATGAATGATAAAAACAAACAGCAAGCAAATGGTTAGCTTCAAGGGGCGATGATTACCACATTTTATCTTCAAAGATGAATCATTAGTGATGTATGAAAAAATGAAAAGTCAAGAAGACTTACCTTGAGACTGCACTTGGTGTTTTGAATCTGAATACTTTTCAAGATGTTGTGTGAACTTCAATGAATCTTCAGGGAGCTGTTCCAAGCTGTTGAATCACACTAACTAAGTCAAGTTGTAAAATAATGTTTTTGTGTTTGGAAGGTGAAGATTATGGGACTACAGAAATTGTTCTTGTGTTTGAACAATCTCTATGTGATGTAAAGTGTTTGGCTGGTTGGTTTATGGGGAGTTTGTAAGATGGAATAATGGGTTGAGGGTTTCTGTTTTGAATGAAAGTAGAGCTGGTTTTTTGAATGAGCAAAGGTTACAAAGACTTCTGTTTTTTTTCCTCTTCTCTCTCTTTTGTCTCTCTAAAAGCCCACCCTTTGTGTGTTGTGAAAACAATTTATTTGTAGATTAAAATTGGCTGAGATTTTAGGAGTGAAACAAATAAGTTTTTGAACTGTTTGGGTATATTGTTCCATTGCTTTTTGATGTAGCTCTTATGGGCTTTCTTGGACAACAACATTTGTAACATGATACAAGTTTGTTTTGTGGACAACATAGTGGCAAAGTTTGAACGTGGAGTCAAAGGGAAAAATTCAAACAAGACAAAGCTTTGGGTTTGTAATCTTGCAAAAATTCAACCTTGTAATAACTTGGATTATTTGTAACACCTTGAATTATTTTAAATTATAATGAAAAGATGTTATAAAGCAATGAAATTAACAAGTATACAAATTCATAGAAAAATTTCTAAGCCTTGCAAATTTTGTTTTTTCCAAAATGACTTTATCATTCTTTATTTTTGATGATCAAATTTCATTTTTTAAATGTCTTAATGAAATGTGATTTTTGAAACTAAAATTTGATCAAAAAGTCAAAATTTGACTTTTCAGTGTACAGTTGACTTTTTCCATCAGCTGTTTGAATTTCATCTGTCAATCCACTAATCTCGGGAGATGAATTGAAATATGAGATTAGATAAAAATGATGTATTTGGGTCCTTGAAATCAATGTTTCAAACCAATAAGTCATATATTAGGTCAAAAATTGAAGACTGGTCATTCTCGGTCAAAACCCTAATTTTGACCATTTTGCCCCTTTTGATGATTTGAACAACTTTTCTGGAAAATTGTGATCCCATCTTGATCAAATGATACATATGACTTCAAAATGTTGATATTGGTCCAAAATCTTGAAGTTTGACTGTAGGTTGGCCACAAGTGACTTTTTTTCAATACAGTTGATTTTAGGTCATCTGATCAATTGACTGAGCAATTTTGTGCTCCAGGACTTGAAACCTGATATGAAAAATTTTGAGAGTCCATAATGATCCATGAAAGTCATTTGAGACATTAGAAATCCAACTTCCTTTGTACAAACTCAAACCCTAATTTGAGGCATCAATGTTGAGGAGATGGTTTGACCTAGTCGATACTTGATTAAACTTGAGTCGTCGACAATCTTTGTAGGAAATATCTTGAGAAATGAGAGCGAAAATTTTGGGGTACAATAGCTTCCCCTGTTAAATCTTCTTAAAGCTGAAGAGTTATATTGGCGAGTCCGCCATTCATGACTTGAAGGTGAAAGATGATTGGACACTAGAGTGCCAAGAAATTTGCACTCGACTATGTGTTGATTGTATCGGGAATGGGCTTGAAGATTCTATTTGGAGAAAGGATGAAGAGTGGTCGGAGATGGGCTTACATATGCCATCCGGAATGATAGAAGAGGTCTTTTTGTTTGGCGACTTCAATGGAGATAATCTTAACCAGAAGAAATTTGTGTTTTGTTGGTTGACCTTTCCTGCAAGGAAGACATTAGTTGCATGCAGATGTATGCATAGCATAATGATGTTCCCAAAATAAATGAGATTATGACGTGTGCATTTATCATGTATGTAATATGATGTATGAATGTGAAATATTATTTAAATGTATCTTTGTCTTGGAAAATAAATCCATGACAAAGGTTGGGGAGCTTTAGGAAGTGAAATCTCGGACTGCTGTTGAAGAATATGTGTATCTTCAAACTTTTTTTAGGGTGTTTCCTCCGGGGATTCCTATTTTGTTGTTTGAGGAGAAATCCGCTGAGGAATATTAATTTTGGCTCTTTGCTTGAGGAAACTCTGCGGGGAGTATTGATTTATTCCTGAGGGAAACTCTGTGGAGGGTGTTGATTTCTACTAGGGGAAAAGAGCTCAAGATTTTTAGTCGTCCATTGCTCTAGTGGGGAATTATCTCTTGAAAGTTAGTTGTTATCTGGTCAGATTCCAGGTTTCACACCAACTTCCTGGGAATATTGGAAAACTCTATTGTGCAAGAGGAGTTTTGTTAGTGATTGAAGAAGTTAAACTAGTACCTGGTCGGGTCCAGGCTTTGCAGTAATTTGAACTTGAGGTTAACTAATATCCCGTTGGGTCCATGTTTCATCAATTTGGAGAAGTTGAACTAATATATGGTCGGGTCCAGGATTTAGTAACTTGAAATTGATATTAACTGTCATCTGGTTGGGTCCATGTTCCACAATAAATTGAGGATATGATGAAGTTGAACTAACATCTGGTCGGGTCCAGGCTTTAGTAACTTGAATTTGAGATTAACTGTTATCTAGTCGGGTCTAGGCTTCAATAAGGGTTTGAGGAAGTGAACCTGATATTTGGTCGGGTCCAGGCTTTAGAAACATACAATTGAGATTAATTGTTATCTGGTCGGGTCTATGTTTTAATAGCAACTTAAATTGTTCTCTGGTCGGATCTAGTCTTCACAGTAAATTGAGGATAGGATGAAGTTGAACTATTATCTGGTCGGATCCAGGCTTTAGTAACTTGAATTTGAGATTAATTGTTATCTGGTCAGGTCCAGGCTTTTGTAAGGGTTTGAGGAAGTTAAATTGTTAACTAGTCGGTTCCAGGCTTTAGTAACTTATAGTTGAGATTAACTGTTATCTGTTTGGGTCCAGGTTTCAGTAGCAACTTAAACTGTTTTCTGGTCAGGTCCTATCTTCACCGTAAATTGAGGATAGGATGAATTTGAACTATTATCTGGTCGGATCCAGGCTTCATAGTAACTTGTTTCAATAGGAATGAAGTTAAATTATTATCTAGTCGGGTCTAGGCTTCATAGTAACTTGCTTGAAAGAGATGAAGTTGAACTAGTATCTGGTGGGGTCCAGGCTTTGTAGTAACTTGCTTGAAAGAGATGAAGTTTAACTAGTATATGGTCGGGTCCATGCTTCGTAGTAACTTGCTTGAAAGAGATGAAGTTGAACTAGTATTTGGTCGGGTCCAGGCTTTGTAGTAACTTTCTTTGAAGAGAAAGAAGTCAACTACTACCTGGTCGGGTTCCAGGCTTCACATAAACTTCGGAGATAGTAACGACTCCTTTGGGGATTGAAATGGCTTTACCGGGTGTTAAGGGGTTTTGTCCGTTGATTTGCAATAGTTTGAGAAGCAAACTCAAACAGGAGAATTTGTAGTTTGTTGGGGAAATAAACCCTACTAAAGAGAATATTTGACGATCTGCATGGGAGTTAAATTCTTTAGACAGAAACTCCACAAGGTTTCCAACTTAGCTTGGGAGAGGGTTTTCTGGAGATTAAAACCCTGGCTAGCGGATTACATGAATCCAACTCTTTGGGGATAATTTGATTGAAGTAACTCTACGGGGATATCCCAAGTTTTTAAGTAAATACTTATTACTGTTTTTACACACACTTTTATTAACAGTTAATCATGTTCATATGCATACGTTCATTAAATTTTAGCCATTGGACACTTTTGCATTTAAAACAGAAAAAACAAAAAGTTTTGCACTTCAAAATGTATTTGTGTTGATACTTTACCCAAAAATAGGCGTTTTTATACAAGGAGACAAAAATCCTAGTAAGATGAAATCGTCGAAAGAATGAAAATAGTACAAAGTGAAAAAAAAATATCCATGTGGAAGTCATCTCATTGTATTCCAACTCCGCTATTTCCCATGTGTCTTCAAACATTATCCTCTGTCGTTGAAAGAAATTGATTGGATTGATCTTGTACCATTGAATTTGGACCTTGGTAATAAACTGGCTGTAGAAATTCCATGGGACATAGTCATACGCTTTAATCCTTAACTTTATCCTGGACCGCCCTCTCGGGTTTTCAGCCCACCAGGATACCCATTTTTGCCCAAGCCTCCCTTTCAGGTTTTCGACTTGCCGGGTGTACAATATTTTGTATATATCCCTAATTTTTGCCCGAACCCTCTTGGTTCACCGGGATGCCCTTATTTTTGCCTAGGTATGTCAACCTAGCAGGTCGTTTTATGCGTAGTATTTTTAACTATGTTCGCGTTCATATGATGTGGGAAGTCTTTGCCGTCCATAGTAGTCAACATCATGGCTCCACCAGAGAAAACTTTCTTAACCACAAATGGCCCTTCATATGTGGGAGTCCATTTTCCCTTAGGATCGCCTTGTGGGAAAATGATGCACTTATTACGAAGTCTCCAGTCTGATACACTCGAGGCTTAATCTTTTTGTTGAAAGCCTTGACCATACGTTTTTGATACATTTGTCCATGACAAACAACAACCTGTCTTTTCTCGTCGATCAAGTTCAACTGATCTAATCTAAAGCAAATGGTAACATCTCATGCCAATCTTTGTAGGTTACCACCATCTTTTGCACAATCTTCTTGATGTTTTTATTTGCAGCTTCTACTGCACCATTCATTTTAGGTTTGTACGAAGAATAATTGGGATGCTTGATTTTAAACTGAGTACAGAGCTTTGTAATCATAGCATTATTGAGGTTGGTTCCATTTTCGGTGATGATCCTTTCAGGGATACCGTACTAGCATACGAGGTTATGCTTGATAAATCTGGCTACAATGTTCTTTGAGACTGAGGCAAATGAGGTAGCTTTGACCAATTTGGTGAAGTAGTCAATGGCAACAAGGATGAAACAATGTCCATTGGAAGTAGTAGGTTTGATATCTCCGATCATGTCAATTCCCCACATTGCAAATGTCCACGGAGCAATCATGACGTTTAAGGGAATTGGAGGCACATGAACCTTGTCGACGTAGATATAACACTTATGACAAGTCCTCGAGTGATGGTGGCAATCAGCTTCCATCGTCGACCAATAGTAACCAACCCTTAGAATCTTCGTGGACATAGTGTGTCCACTAGGGTGAGTCCCAAAGATTCCATCATGCATGTCTTCGATAATTTTCTCTGCCTCCTTCTTGTCCACACTTTAGAGTAGAGTAGAATCATGGTTGCGCTTGTACAGGATTCTATTGCTTAGAAAGAATTTGGCTGAAAATCTTTGCAATAATTTCTTATCATTGATGGAAGCTCCTTCAAGATATTATTGTGCCTCAAGATATTTCCTCACCTCATGGTACCATGGGAGCTTCATTGTCCCATTTCATCAAATCTCTCCATTTTAATCATAGGAGCTTCATTGTCCCATTTGATTTTGAACATGGAAGACATTATGGCCAAAGCTCCGGCTAACTGTTTTTCCTCTCTAGGGAAGTGTTTAAAAGTGATCTCTTCGAAGCATTGAATCAGATTTAACACAAGCTCCTTGTAAGGAATTAAGTTAGGATGCTTAGTATCCCACTCTCCTTTGGCTTGACTGATCACTAGAGCAAAATCTCTGAATACGTTCAAGAACTTGATCCTTAAGTCAATGGCAGCCTTTAGACCCAGGATGCATGCTTTGTACTCAGCCATGTTGTTTGTATAATCGCAGAAAAATCTAGTAGTGAAGGGAGTATGGAAACCCTCAGGAGAAATAATCACAGCACCAATTCCATTGCCCAAAGCGTTGGAAGCCCCATAGAATACCATAGTCCATTGGGATCCTTGTTCAGGTCCGTCATACGGTCCATATTCTTCGCAATCAGTTACTAGCATAATAATCTCATTCGGGAAGTCATAGTTCATAGACTGGTAATCACTAACAGCTTGATGGTCCAAATGATCTGCCAATACACTTCCTTTAATTGCCTTTTGTGTTGTATATTGGATGTCATATTCGGTCAGAATCATTTTCCATCTAGCTATTCATTCGGAGAGAGCTGGCTTCTCGAAGATGTACTTGATAGGGTCCATCTTAGAAATCAATAAAGTAGTGTGAGTCAACATATACTATCTTAACTGGCGAGCAACCCATGCCAGAGCGCAACAAGTTTTCTTGAACAGTGAATATCTGGTTTCATAGTCGGTAAACTTTTTGCTCAGGTAGTATATTGCATGCTCTTTTCGGTCAGACTTGTCATGTTAGCCCAACACACACCCCATAGAATTCTCTAGCACAATCAAATACATGATCAAGGGTCTTCCTTCAACTGGCGGCATCAAGATATGAGGTTCTTGTAAATATTCTTTGATCTTGTCAAAGGCAGCCTAGCAATCATCGTTCCATCTGACTACTTGATCTTTCTTCAAAAGTTTGAAGATTGGCTCACAAGTAGCAGTTAAGTGAGATATGAAGCGGGAAATGTAGTTAAGACAGACCAAGAGTCCTCTAACCTCCTTTTTAGAACGGGGAACTGGAATTTCTTAAATAGCTTTTACCTTTGCAGGATCAACTCTGATGCCTTTACCACTGACGATAAAACATAGAAGCTTTCCAGACCTTACTCCAAATGTGCACTTATTAGGGTTCAACCTAAACTTGTACTTCTTCAGCCTCTCAAATAGCTTATGTAGGTGATCGAGATGTTCTTCATCATTTTGAGGCCTTGCAATCATATCATCAACATATACCTCTATTTCATGATAGATCATATCGTGAAATAAAGCTACGATAGCTCTTTGATATGTCGCCCCTGCATTCTTCAATCTGAACGGCATGACTTTGTAGCAAAAGATGCCCCATTGTGTAACAAAGGTGGTATTCTCCATGTCTTCGGGAGCCATCTTGATTTGATTATAGCACGAGAAACCATCCATAAAGGAAAAAACTTTATGTTGATCTGTATTTTCAACCAAAACGTTAATATGCGGTAGTGGGAAATCGTCTTTGGGGCTTGCCCTATTCAAATCCCTGTAGTCTACGCACATACGGACCTTTCCATCCTTCTTAGGCACGGGGACCACATTCGCAACCCATTGAGGATATGATGTCACTGCTAGGAAACCTGCATTGAATTGCTTCATTACCTCAGCTTTTATCTTTTCAGACATGTCTGGCCGCATACGACATACCTTTTGCTTGACTGGAGGGTAATCTTCCTTTATTGGCAGGAGATGAACCACAATGTCAGTATCCAGCCCCGACATATCTTCATACAACCAAGCAAACACTTCAACATAGTCATGTAACATTTGTACCAATCTTCCTTTGACACTATCTCCTAAGTTAGCGCCAATCTTGACCTCTTTCTTGTCCTCCTCAGTACCTAGGTTGATCACTTCAATTGGCTCTTCATGAGTTTGAATGGATTTCTCTTCTTGTATCAAAAGTCTAGCTAGTTCCCATGGTATTTCACAATCTTCTTCGCTTTCGCCTTCGGCTTGGTAGATTGGATGTTCAAAGTCATAGCTGGCAATAGCAGAGTCGTTGGCAATGAGATTCAGAGTGGATGAGGATCTGCAAGTGTGTGTGTGTGTGCATGTAAGATACATGGCTATTTTGAAAATGCAAATAAGAAAAAGAAAGACAATGAGCGTAAAATTTGAATGCAAAAGGTCCAACGTTTTCCATTAAATGATCATATGATAAATGAACATGAACAAAACCATTAAAAAATGGACCATCATTCCCCGGGCAAGGCACGTGGCTTAAAAGCCGTTGTTTGGAATTAAAAATTACAAACAAAAGTTCTTGAATTGACAGAAAACAGTAAACAGTAATTACTCCTCACAGAAGGAGATGGGAATGAAGTCGTTTGAGTTCCAGTTGTTGAGATTTCCTCCGAAACTAGGGTAGATCCATTCTTCAAAAGCACATTCATCGTCAGAATCTTCCACAATGTTTACTTCATGATTTCTGATGCAAAGATGTGGCTTTCCCACGCGAGCGCGCTTCACCTCTTTCTGAGATTTGATGGTGAAACCTAACCCAAATTTGTCTGCTTTAAATATAATACTGGGGAGTTATCCCTAAATAGTACAACTTCGATCTTCGACCACGGCACAGGCATCTTTAGATAAAACCATTCTTGGTACAACTTCATCAGCTTTTGATATGTCGGAGGAGATTTTGGTTGTGGAAACCATAGGAGGAACAACTTTGAAAGCCTGGCACGAAGTTTCTATAAATTCTCTATCCATCTCCACATATCTGAAGGAATTGAGGTGGCTTACCATGAATTCCTCTTCTCCACAGACTGTGACGATCTTCCCCTTGACTAGATACTTCAATTTTTGGTGAAGGCTGGACATCACTGCCCCTGCCCCATGTATCCAAGGGCGCCCAAGTAAACAAGAGTAGGCGGGACGGATGTCCATCACATAGAAAGTAGACTTGAAATTTTATGAACCCACTTTAATGGGGAGGTCAATTTCTCCAAGTACCATCCTATTGGTTCCATCGAAAGCCCTTACAACTATGTCACTCGGTTTTAACACCATACTTTCGTAATCTAACTGGTCCAAGGCACCTTTGGGTAGAACATTTAGAGAGGAACCAATATCAACCAGGACATAGGCCAGGGTAGTTCCTTTGCATTCAATAGACACATGCAAGGACTTGTTATGATTCCTTCCAACTGGTGTCAGGTAAGAATCAGAGAACCCCAATCCATTATCGACCGTCAAGCTAGCCACACAATTTTCAAACTGGTTAGTTGTGGTCTCATGAGGAACATGTGCTTTCTTTAAGAATTTGAAAAATGCTCGGGCGTGAGCATCAGAACAAAGCAACAAAGATAACATAGAGATTTTGGATGGGGTTTTCCCCAGTTGCTCTATTATCTTAAAGTCACTCTTCTTTATGATCTTCAAGATTTCGTCCATTTCTTGACTGGAAGGTTCCTCAACAACAACGTCTTTCGCAGGCACCTATGTCTCAGCAAGCTCAACTACTTTCTCTTTACCCCTAGTGTCTGTACTAGGCTTATCAATGGTGATGCGGACATGTGTCGTTGTAGTGGTTGGAGGTGAAATGTTAGGGGAGAAGATTCTCCTTGTCCTTGTTACCTTACTAGAACTGGTAATATTGGTAACATCATCAGCTTTGTCTTCATTGATCCAAGAATCTTGCTTAATCCCATGATAGTAAACCTCAACACCGTAATTCCAAGGGACTACTTTGTTGGAGGAGTAAGGAATCGGCCCAGGATTAGTGATTATCAAGGGAGCAATCGTTGGTTCATTAGAAATCCTAATAGGACCCTTTGAGGGGACCCTAAAAGGCTTGTTAGAAATTGTTATGATGGAAATGTCTTCAGCTTTATCGGTTAAACTCTTGATGGTCGGAGCTCTTTCAAACAAGATCTCATGACTATTTATCAAGCGCTGAACACCTTCCTTCAGCCATTTGCATCCATTAACTTGTTCTGCACAACAATTACAATCTTTCAAACAGCCAAGGAAAATCCCAGATCTCATTAGATTCTTTTTAACAACGGCCAGTGGAGTATTCAAATCTTCAACGGAGGAAACAAAAATAGTGTCTTCAATTGCATTGACACCTTTTCCATGATTTAGCATTGGTGCAGTTATAAAATTCAGAGTTGTGGGTGGATCAAACTCGATAGTTTTGTTGTCGATAAGATCTTAAATCTTGTTTTTTAGAGCCCAACATTGATCGGTATCATGCCCAAGGATTTTGGATTGATATGCGCATTTGACATTAGGATTGCACTTTGGTGAGGAAACATTGGGATTTGATGTTGGATCATGCAAAGTTACCAGGTTAGCCTTCAAAAGGTGTTGCAAGGCTTGGGAGAGTGACATGTTAATCCTCGTGAACTGTCTTCGAGGAATTTAAAATCGTTGATGGTTGGATGATTGCCTTTGAGTAGATGGAGGGTTGGAGATTAACACATCATTAATAGAGGGTCGGTGATCTTTCTTGGTATGGCTTCTTGAACCATATACGACATTGGTTTCCTTTTTTTTCCATTAAAGGGCTTATTCATAATGTTAGATTTAGAAATAGATACCATGGGAATTTTTGCACTCTTGATACCACTCTCGACCCTTTCACCAGTCAGAATTAACTCGGTGAAACTGGGCGATAAGCTCCCAATTAATAGGTTGAAAAATGGGCAGGTTAATTTTCCCATGAACATATCCACCAACTCCCTATCAGTTAGTGGTGGTTGAACTCTACCAACAATATCCCTCCATTTTTGTGCGTACTCTTTAAACCCTTTATTAGACCCCATTGTCATTCCTTGAAGTTGAACTCTAGTCGGCGCGAAATCAGCATTGTATTGATATTAGCGAAGAAAGCGGTGG
The DNA here is from genome assembly GCA_948472305.1 of Vicia faba. NCBI lineage: Eukaryota > Viridiplantae > Streptophyta > Magnoliopsida > Fabales > Fabaceae > Vicia > Vicia faba. Next base: position 111,316,905 of record OX451735.1, read on the forward strand.
CAAAATCTTCCCAAGTATGAATGTTGGAACCCTCCAACTGGTAAAACCATTCTAACTGAGTCCCAAACAGACTCTCTTGGAAGAAATGTACCCACAACTTCTTGTTAGTGGTATGGGGTTGTATCTTGCGGTCGTAGGACCTCATGTGACGTTTTGGGCATGAAACTCCATCATATTTAGCAAAGGCTGGAATTTTAAACTTATGTGGGATAACAACCCCAGGTACCAACCCCAAATCACCAAAATCCAAGTCGGGCACGGCTTGAATTTCAACAGCTTTCAACCTCTCTTCTAGTTGCTTGTATTTATCCTCGGCTGGTGATACTGTTCATCAAAGTAATCTTCGTCCTCAGAAGCTTAATCGTTTGCAACCCCAGCGCAAGTGCTCCTTACATCTTCGTTCTGATTTTCATCATCCACAGATGACTCTTCAACTACTTGTACTTGATGAACAAGGCCTTTAAACCTTTCCCCATGTTGATCAGTGCTTTCTTCTTGGTCTTCTTTTTGGCCACCAGTAGTGACATCAGCTCTTGTTGTCCCTTGGCCAGGGTCAACAAGGTTTCTTGGAATTGGTAGTTCTGCTTCTGCAAGTCTTTCACGATTTTCTCGATATCCATCATACTGAAATAAATAGTAGAAAGATGAGGAGACTTGTGCTTGAAAACCTGCTTATGTCATTATGCATGAAATGCATATGCAAATGATTTCAAGGACTTTTAAGATTTAAATTTTCTTAGACAAAGAGAGAACAGACATTAATTGCATTAATAAGTTTAAACGGTTACAAAAATTCCTCTTGGGCTTACAATGGAAGAAACAAAGATAATACAAAATAAACTCCTAAAACATAAAGGACTCAAGCTTCCCATGAGCGCATCCTCTTCGGTGCAATATAGGCATTCAAACTCCGCTCTTCATGAAGTTGTCTCGTGAGCTCCAAAACCTTCTTCTCGCTTGCGTAGAACTAGGTTTCAAAGGTGTATCGTTCCCTTTTGAGTTGAATCCAAGATCTTTGCAACTCCTCGAGAGTAGTTTCCATGTTAGGATGAAGAAGAGTGTAAGGGGTGTCTTCCTTAGCAACAAGCTCCATGATGATAGGTAGAATGGCCTTATAAGGCATCATGAGATTTTTACCGCGAGCTCGCACCCAATTAAGATAAGGCTCTAAATGAATGGAGTTCTTATGCCCCAATGTCTTGCTATCAACCTTTTTCACCATTCCCCAAGCTTGTATAATTCTTTGACGGTAACCTTGGACATCGTTTTCATAGTCGAACATAATTCCTTGGACAAGTACATCATGAGGACCATCCCTCCTAGCTTACACAATCTGTCGCGATGCCAAACAAGGGTTATAGGTGATTCCTCCCCTAATTCCAAGGAAATGGACATTAGGGAATTCCCCACAGTGATCAATAATGGTAAAATCCTCCAAAGATTGAGGACGCCAACGAATATCCAAATGCGTGAGGGACATCAACCTATTAGACCATCTCATGCCTCGCTCACTCTTCAAAACAGATCGAGGTAGGTGCAAAATAAACCACCTAGCCAATAGAGGAGTGAAACACATAAGGGCCCCCCTTCTCTTTATGGTGCGAGTGTGAAGAGAGTGCAAGATGTCTCCAAGTAAGGTAGGCACCGGGTTACGAGACAAAAACTTTGACCGTATTCACATCTATGAGTTGGTCCGGATTAGGAAATAGTACCATCCCATAGATGAGAAGGGCCAACACTTCTTTAAAGGCTTGTAAATCCTGAGCATCCCAAAAATATTGAGCCTTCTCAAACAAAAACTTGGCTAGAAACCCTTTGACACCACTTCTTGTTTCCCAATTTGCCACAACGTCAGACATGTAAATGTAGAGTTTGAGCAATCTCCTCAGATTTTGGGTCTTTTTCAATACCGTTGAAGGGTAATTGATTAAGAATAGGCACTCCTAATAACTGAGAAAACTCATCCATGGTAGGCACTAATTGGTAATCGGGAAATGTAAAGCAATGGTGTAAAGGATCAAAGAACTAAAATAGCACTTTCATCATGTCTTCATCAAGGCTCTAGGTAACAATATTGAGAAGTCGACCATGTCTTTTGGTAAATGGAGAATGCTCAGGAACCCTCGACGCTAACTCGTTGAGTTGAGGAGGAATTCTTACGAGATTGACTTGGATAGTATTCCTGGGAGTGGAAGCCATGTCATACAAAACAACACAAAGATAAGTCCTAAAATTCCTTGAAATGATTAGTGAAAATGCCATGTTATGATGCCATGATGTTATGTGCAAGTAAACATAAACACATAAAGCAAATAAGTTCTTAGGTTTAGGCTTGCATGGAGTTCATAAGTAAGTACCCTCTTGAAGTTTAGTTAGTTCAACCTGTCCTAGAAAGTAATCGGGTTCTAGGGAATCTCAATATCACTAATCTTTCTTCATCGGGCATTGTTTCAGCGCAAGCCTCTTTATTGGAGACCAAAATATCCTGAAAGTCCAATCTCAATGAGCGTAGTATCGAGTATCAACCAACTCCGGACTGCATCAAAGAGGCTATCTCACTACTTCCTAATGGCCAAGTTGTTCAATTAAAGGTTCTAAGGTCAGTTAGTGCTTCATGACACCACACAGCAGCCTCGTATTCTCCTTGACTAAACTAAAGGGCTACCGATACCAACAAATGTGTCACACTAACGTATACATGGCTTCAAGCATGTCGGTATACCCTAAACAATCCCCATGATCTATTGCTACTTACCTAATAATGTTCCCCGATCCGGGTATAAGATCAATAACCCAAACAAGGACCCAAAATGTAAAGCAAGCAATTCAAACAAAGAAAACATTTTAAAGGTGATATAGCTCTAACGTAACCCCATTTTAACGACACTCCCCAACAAAGTCACCAGTTCTGTAATACGGTGGGAGAACTGACTTGGTTGTTTTGCGTTTTATTGCAAATGTTGCAGATAGAAAGAGTCGCCACCGACTTTTCTTTTATCCAATAAAGGAAAGGGTGAAAAGAACAAGAAAGACCTTTCGAGATATTTTCTTGAGTTCAGGGGGTAGATTATGAAAAGGGAATGTATTAGCACCCTTTTTATCTGTAGTTATCTACGGGCTCTTAGTTTCTTGATCACTTTGAAAATGCTTTGTTTGAAACGTGTTTGTGATTGGTGTAAATTTGAAAGTATTTTGAAAACGCCTTTGTTGCGGCAAACTTTGTAATGATGCTCGTCTCTATAAGAATGTATATAAAGTGTTGGTTTTGAAAATATTTCAAAGAGATGTTTGTTTTTTTTAATATGTTTTGAAAGTGTAAGTATGGAAATGTTTTTAGTTTGTGAGCAAGCAACTACGAGTGTCCTACCTACTCAAAAGGTCTTTGTTCTTTTCCTCCTCCTTTAGATATTGCTACCTTACCATTGATTGATAAGAAGCCCTATCTTTGGATGTGAAGGGACAAGCGTGGGTCAATCGTATAGTCATAGAAGGCAACTTATGAGATGCTTTATAAATTTCCGTAGGGACTAAGATCGTTTTACCGAAGGCAATATCGATGGGTCATCGAGGGACTAAGAAATTTTTTTATCGAGGGTCTTTGCTAAAGAGCCCATATTCGAGGGACATGACTATTTTCTGAAGCAACAAGCAAGGTTACCCTAGAGGTGCTTGTGTGAATTTTGTTTTGATTGCATGCATTTTTGTCTTTGAGATTAGGGTTTTCTAACGATTAATTTTATCTTGCCATACACACCTTAATTACTAACAATTATATGAAAAACGATAAATTTGCAGAAATTAAAATCCTACGCTATTATATCATTAGGGGATGAGGATACAATTTAAAAATGGGGATGAAGTAAAAGTCTAAATATTACAACCATATTGAATATTAATGAAGAAAATATAAAAAACAGTGTAAAAAGAAAAGAAATTTTTTTTAACCATTATGTGTCGACACATGCATCTATGCATCGACACATGACTTTCTTTGTTCCTGTAAAACCAAATCAACTCAGTATGATTCGATGCATAATGGGATGTGTCGACTAATTTCCTGCTTGTGTCGACACATTCGGATTTTGTGTCGACTCATGCACCTTTTGTCTTTCTGTTTTTGGGTCTGGATAGCAGTATGTGTCGACTCATAAGGCTTTCTGTCGACTCATACTCTATTATGTCACTAAAATGAGTCAACTCGTGTGAGTATGTGTCGACTCATGCTGCAGTTTTTTAGTTCTAACATTGTTTTATGGTCTGTACAAGTTAGTTCACAGCATATGATTGATAAAAACAAACAGCAAGCAAATGGTTAGCTTCAAGGGGCAATGATTACCACATTTCATCTTCAAAGATGAATCATTAGTGATGTATGAAAAAATGCAAAGTCAAGAAGACTTACCTTGAGACTGCACTTGGTGTTTTGAATCTGAATACTTTTCAAAATGTTGTGTGAACTTCAATGAATCTACAGGGAGTTGTTCCAAGCTGTTGAATCACACCAACTCAGTCAAGTTGTACAGTACTACTTTTGTGTTTGGAAGGTGAATATTATGGGACTACATAAACTGTTCTTGTGTTTGAACAATCTCTATATGATGTAAAGTGTTTGGCTTATTGGTTTATGGGGAGTTTGTAAGATGGAATAATGGGTTGAGGGCTTCTGTTTTGAATGAAAGTAGAGCTGGTTTTTTGAATAAGCAATGGTTACAAAGACTTCTGTTTTTTTCTTTTCTCTCTCTTTTGTCTCTCTAAAAGCCCACCATTTGTGTGTTGTGAAAATAGTTTATTTGTAGATGAAAATTGGCTGAGATTTTGGGAGGGAAACAAATAAGTTTTTGAACTATTTGGGTATACTGTTCCATTGCTTTTTGATGCAGCTCTTATGTGCTAATTTTGTGAAAATATGGGACTGAGATAATGTAGGCTTGGACTGGGTTAGTGGTAGCATAGCAGGTTTGTTTTGCAGTCGTTTTGGAGTGTTGTGACAGCTTGGTGCATGGTTGTTTTATAGCAGTACAACAGACTGTTTTTGACATGGTTTTGGGCTTTCTTGGATAACAATATTTGTAGCATGATACAAGTCCGTTTTATGGACAACATAGAGGCAAAGTTTGGACATTGAGTCAAAGGGGAAAATTCAAACAAGACAAAGCTTAGGGTTTATAATCTTGCAAAAATGCAACCTTGTAATAATTTGAATTATTTGTAACACCTTGAATTATTTTGAATTATAATGAAAAGATGTCATGAAGAAATGAAATTTACAAGTATACAAATTCTTAGAAAAATTTCTAAGCCTTGCAAAGTTTGTTTTTTCCAATATGACTTTTAACCTTCTTAATTTGTTATGATCAAATTTCATTTTTGGAATGTCTTGATGAAATGTGATTTTTGAAACTAAAATTTGATCAAAAAGTCAAAAGTTGTCTGATTTCATCTGTCAATCCACTAATCTCGGGAGATGAATTGAAATATGTGATTAGGTCAAAATGATGTATTTGGATCCTTGAAAATCAATGTTTCAAACCAATAAGTCATATACTAGGTCAAAAATCAAAGATTGGTCACTCTCGGTCAAAACCCTAATTTTGACCATTTTGCCCCTTTTGATGATTTGAACAACTTTCTTGGAAAATTGTGATCCCATCTTGATCGAATGATAAATATGACTTCAAAATGTTGATATTGGTCCAAAATCTTGAAATTTGACTGTAGGTTGGCCATAATTGACTTTTTTTTTCCAATACAGTTGATTTTAGGTCATCTAATCAATTGACTGAGCAATTTTATGATCCAGGACTTGAAACCTGATAGGAACAATATTGAGGGTCAATAATGATCCATGAAAATCATTTGAGACATTATAAATCCAACTGCCTTTGTACAAACTCAAACCCTAATTTGAGGCATCAATGTTGAGGAGATGGCTTGAAATAGTCAATACTTGCACAAACTTGAGTCATTGACATTCTTTGTAGGAAATATCTTGAGAAATGAGAGGGGAAATTTTGAGGTACAAAAAATCCTCTAATGAACTTCATAAATTTTAGTCTAAGTGAATCATTTGAACATCGTTGATCATATGTAATAGCTTTAAGTACTTGAAATGAATGATATACTTGACAAAAAGTAAATGAAAATTGTTATTGAGAGGCTTTGGTTTTATCAATCTTCTAATAAGTTTTCAAAAGAAAGCTTCAATATGGTCATTCAACTAACCTTTTGTTAAATTTGACCTCTAACTTCTAATTCACTAACAATTAACTTTACTTTAATGCCTTTATTTTCTGCCTTTATTTTTATGTACTATTTATTCTTTAGCATTTACATCTCAAGCTATTTTCCTTTTGTTCACTTGAGTATTTATCTTCATGTCATTTTATCTTTTCTCATCTGATCTTTTATTTTCTTTTGAAAACACTTAATAATCAACTTGAACATTAAAACTTTTAAGGTTACTTAGACTACTTGGTTACTCTGGCCAATTTTTGTCAAAGAAGATTTTGCTTGGTTCTTAATTCATCTGAAGTTTGGAATTCCTCAGAGGTTTAGTATTTTTGCTTACTTGGTTTTAATTCAAAGGATGAGAATTCTATATTGACTTCTTCATGTCAAGTGTTGGCTTCTTGTTGGTTAGATCGTTCTTTTCCTTAGCTTTTACCTTATGTTTTAGGATAGTCCCTTCATCTCTTCCCATCTTCTTTAATTTTAAAAATCTTCTCCCTCCTTTTCAAAACTCTTCTTGTTTTCTAACTTGAATTGCTTTCATAATAAACTTGAACTTAGGTCCATGCATTTTAAAAATATTTTATTAATCAAACCTTAATCAATTTAATCATACTTTGACATCTTTTTAAAAGATTAAAATTTAATCAAATCATTATGCCACTTTGGCTTTTTATTTTAAACCTTTTTCCCAAAAAATTAGACTCTTGTCGATTTTTGTAGTGATGTGAGCTATTATACTTCTATGATATGTAGTGAAGAGAGATATTTTCCTCTTAGGTGTTGAGTGATGCTTTGTTGCTTTTAAAATCCAAGCTATATCCCCCACTTTAAGATGATGCAAATTCTCTTTTCTCATAATCGTGAGTAGTAAGTATGTTTTCCACTCGGATATGACGATGATATCTCTTTTCTTAAAATTAACCAACACACAATTGTTTTAAAAATTTTGAGGTGGACTACGAGTACCCTGATCCCCTATTGCATGGTAGGTGGTACGTAGGCATTAAAGGATTCGCAACTGCGGTGGATGCAAAAATTGTAAAAAAAAAAGTACTTCTTTTCTTATCTCCACCATCTATTTTTTGTATACACCTTTTATAGCTAAAATACAAATTTTCAAAGAGATTCCTGCGGAGTACTGTAGATGTTTAGGGTGCTAATACCTTCCATTTACATAACCAACCCCCGTACCTAGATTCTCTCCCCCCTTTTTTTGGGTTTATTCGCTCTTTTTCCATTTCCTTTAGAAACAACAAAACGCAGTGACGATTTTTATTTGAACTGTACGAGTTAAGTCAATCCAATAACTTAGTCTCAACATTTCTGCTGTTATACACAGAGATCACATCTTGAAGGAAACATATGAATTCTTTTCTTAGCTAGGATGACATTACTAAGGACTTTGGAGAGGATAAGCTTCCAAACAAACAAGGACTTTGAAGGAGGTATGTAACTATTCCAGATCAGCTTTGCCCAACCAAAACTATTACTAGGAAGGGACTTAAATTGATAGGCATCTTTATGACTTAAGTTATCTGCATGTGAGTGAATCCATCTTAGCTCATCATCTCTATGAAATATAGGAATGTGTATCTGGTTAATAAATTTCTTCCAAATTGGGGAACAAAGTAGTTAGAATTGGAGGCAGATTCCAATGAAAGTTGAGGACGAAATCTTCAACTTTGAATTAAAGGCCAGTCTGAACACTTGGAACGAGATGAAGTTGCTCTGCCAGAGGGAGGCCACACCAAACATGAGTCCAAAAATTGATTTTAGAACCATTTTCTATTATCCATGTTAAATTGTCAAACTAAAACCTGAAAATTGCTCTTGATTCCACACCAAATGAAGAAGAGATGTGATAATTGATATATAATTTTTTCCTCAGAACTCTACGTTTGAGAATCTGTGCCCATTGGCTTGATGTATAAATATTTGTATGAAGAAAAAGAAAACTTTATTTGTTTTTTTATTTGAAAAAATAGAAAATGATACTTAAAACTCATTTGTTTAAAATTATAAAATAATTTTTTAATGTTTGTAAGATTTTTTTAAATATAATTTTATATTATAAATAATTTTTTTAAATCGTCTTCAAAGAAAATAATTTTTAATAAAAGAGAGAGAAGCTCAAAATAAATTCATAAGAAACACATTTTTAGACTGATCCAATCATTTTAAACAAACACAAATAATGTATACTTTATTAACTAATTTTTAAATTATTTATTTCAAAATCTATTCTACTTTAATATTTAACAAAGAAACTTAAATATGTTTTGAGTCATTAAATTACTTGTCTTATTTAAAATCATATAATTTTGTTCTTCTCTTATATTTTCAAACTTATATTTGATGATTTATTCATTTTTAAACGATGCTTGTTTTATTTGTAAAATGTGACAAATTAGTGTATAATTTTTTTAATGAAATTTTAAAGATTAAAAACTTAATAAACATATCATCAATTTATAGTGCAAAAAAAAAACTAAAATTATTTGAACTTAAAATATAAAATCAATTTTAAAACAGAAAAATAGAAATGCACTGACAATATAAAATATTTTTATATTATCAATCAATAAAAAATATGTGTTCTGGACTGGGCCCGACAGGCCCAATAGCATTGCTAAGGCCCAATCCAAACGGACTTGTTGAGGGCCACGCCGATCAAAGGGTCACAGTCGTGTCCGACGTGCTCCCTGAGGTTACCTGCTCGACCTCCGACTGCCCAGCTCGACATCCTGCTGTCCAGCTCGACATCACCTCGAGCACCCCAGCTAGGGCAGACCCAGTCCACTGCACTCCCAACGAGACCCGAAAAGACCGCGTCTCTGTCCGCCCGCACTTCACGCAGAACATCCAGGGAGGGGACCACGTGCGGGTCCCCACTACGCACGTAGAACCTGGCAGTTTCTCCATTGGGCTAAACCTGCCCGGCCCAATGAAGGAACCTTGGCCCAGCGCTGGGGGCTATAAATACCCTCTGTTTCCAGAGGGTCAGGTATTCATCATTCTACCCATACTTACTATTTGCCTGCTCGTGCTCTTACTTACTTCAGCATCGGAGTGTCTTGCAGGTACCCCTCCCCCCCACCTCGTTCAAAACTTTCAGCTCGGAGCCAGCCGTGACGGTCCAAGTCTGATCAGGTTAGATCAGTGGCGCCGTCTGTGGGAAACTAGCTTCCCCGTCTTACAAACAACTCAAAAGACCAAAGCTCATATTCAACTACCTGTCATGGATGATCCAGTTCGCGATGAGCAGAACGTCCGTGTCGCCGACACTAATAACGGCACGGCGGATAAAAATGGACATCTCGACAACGCCGGCAATCCCGGCCACACCACCATTCCTGCAACAACCGTTCCCGGAACTTCCTCATACAGGGACGGGGCTACTGCATCATCCTCCCCGCTCCCACCACCACTCGAGGACGACCCGGCGGCCCTCGCCTACTACAGAGCCGCCCGGTTCCAAGAATTCCCCGTCCCCTCCGGGGTGGATGCCACCACACAAGCTCTGTTCGCAGCAATTAATCAAACGAACTATCTCATCTTCGCCCAAGGAGAGAGATTAAAGGCGCTTGAAGACGAGCGAAGACCCTCGAGGAGGCACCGGAGACCACATACTCCTCCTCCTCCTCGAGTGACCGAGGCTCGACACCCTTCTCCCCCGCGGAGACACTACAGGGAAAACTCTCGAAGCCCATCTCCCCGGCCAAAGCAGAGGCGACCCTATTTGGAGAGAGAGCCCGTCATCCCTGCCGGAGAACCCAGTCACGACCCGACAAGGCACGATAAGAGACACGTCGGGGATGGGCGTGTAACATTCAACCGAAGAGCATCACGCTCGAGGGAGACGCAGCACGACCACCGTGCCAGACAATACTACAGGTCCCCATCTCTGTCTCCGGAGAGGAGCGACGAGGACGACCCCCGCGGTCCCCTGTCGCAGGCCATCATGGATGCATCTATCCCCCGGGGCATGGAGAAGCCCCCACATCTGAAGGAGTATGACGGAGTTGCGGACCCGGTCGACCACATCGACGGGTTCGAGGCCATGCTCCATTATCATAATGTCGGGGGGCCCATCAAGTGCCGTCTTTTCCCCACGACTCTTAGGAAGGCGGCCATGGACTGGTACAAAGGGCTCGCCCCGGGCTCAATCACCTCGTGGCGGAACCTAAAGAACCAGTTCATCATTTCCTTCACCGCTTCTCGACGCCATCCAAAGACCGAGGCGGCGCTCGAGGCCATCATCCAAAGACAGGATGAGACCTTGAGGGAGTTCATCAACCGCTTCAACCGAGAAGCGATACAGGTCCCCTGCACGGACCACATGAAGAGATATCTGCTGGAGAGGGGGCTCCCCCCCGGCACAGAGTTCAGAAAAGCCGTGGGAATCGAGCCGCCCAGGTCTTTCGACGCCCTCCTCGAAAAAGCTCGGGCATACATGGATTACGAGGAGAGGGAAGCTGCCAACAGGGCCCGAGACTCCAGAGCTCGGGGTCCCAACAACAGCAGCAGCTCACGCCAAGAGGCTCCTCCTCGACGAACCGGGGAGAAAAGGAAAGAAGACCGACCCCGGGAAGTCCGGGAACAAAGGGGCCCCTCGGGCCGTTTCACCGAGTACACTCCGCTCACAGCTTCCCGCGAGCGTATCCTGGCGGAGTGTGCCAGTACAGACTTCAAGGACGGCAGCGTCAAGCGTCCCCGACCTGCTCCCGCCAAGCCTAGGGCGGACAAAAATAAATACTGTCAATATCATCGGAGTCATGGCCATCTGACAGAGGACTGCGTCCACCTCAAGGACGCCATTGAAACCCTCATCAAGGGAGGGAGGCTCGCGCAGTATCGGCAAAACGACGCTCCTCGTCGTGACGCCCATGAAGCCAAGGAGCCAGAAGAAGACACCCGACCATCAGACGAGTCGGTGCCTATCCAAACCGCCTTCTCGGTGACCAGGCCCGAGGACTTCGACATTCCCGAGCACCTGCAGGAACCGCTGACAACGCACAGCAGGTGGGAATACTTTCCCTCCGCCATGGTCATTAATGGGGGCGGGTTCAACGACCTCACCATCAATTCAGCTAAGAGGAAGTTGGACGAGCTGGTCGACGCGGCTCCCTCACAAACAGTAACGTTCGAAAGGGTGAAGGGCAGGTCAGAGCCCATCACCTTCTACCTAGAAGAGCTCCCCGGCGGAGCCCCGAACACGGTCATCCCCTTACTGATAAGGGCGAGGATGGCCAATTTTGACGTACATCGCATCCTGGTCGACGAAGGGACTTCCGTCGACGTGATGTACAGCCAGCTGTTCCGAACCCTACAGCTGGACGACTCACATCTATCCCCGTATGTGGGGTCGGATCTACAAGGCTTCAACGGCTCGACTTCCAAACCTTGGGGTTATGTCGAGCTTCTGGTTACGTTCGGAGAAGGAACGGCTACGAGACAAGTTAAAGTCCGTTTCCTCTTCATTGACTGCCCGTCTCTGTACAATTGCATCTTGGGGAGACCGACACTGGCAGAGATAACGGCGGTGCCCTCGACCGTCCATCTGAAGATGAAGTTCTACACCAGGAGGGCACGGGTAGCCACCATCCAAGGAGACCTAGCCGCTGCCCGTAGGTGCTTCAACGCCGCTTCTAAGGGAGGGGAAACCGTCGACATAGGGATCAGACCCACCAAAAGGACAAAACAGGAGCCCGATAGGAAAGCATCCCTCGAGGAAGAAGTCCAGAAAGCTCCACCAATGGTCGACTCCATAGCCCTGGACACCCGCTTCGATCAGGACGAGCCATCCAGCAGCGAGCAAATCCCACTCCGACCAATACCGGACGGGGATTTTGAACTCGTTCCCCTCGGCATAGACCCGACCAAGGGAGTGAAGATTGGCAAAGACCTCCCCGACTTGGCCAGGAAGCAAATCAAGGCCTGTCTGCGCGAGAATGCTGATCTGTTCGCCTGGAGCGCTGCGGAGATGCCCGGACTCGACCCTGAGGTCGCCTGTCACCACCTCGCCATTGATCCAGCCGCTAAGGCCGTAGTACAACGTAGGCGTAGGCAGTCTCCAGAAAAAACGGAGGCTGCTGAAAAAGCTGTAAAAGACCTCCTAGAGGCAAATTTTATTTCTGAAGCCCGGTATTCCACCTGGCTGTCAAATGTTGTACTCGTGAAAAAGAATAATGGAAAATGGAGAATGTGCGTTGATTATACTGATCTCAACCGGGCTTGCCCGAAAGATGCTTTTCCCTTACCTAACATAGATAGATATGCTGGTCGACAACTCGGCCGGCTACAAAACGTTGTCGTTCATGGACGCCTACTCGGGCTATAACCAGATCCCAATGGCTCTGGGCGACAAACACTGCACGGCATTCATGACCAGCTCGGGCAACTATTACTACAACGTAATGCCCTTCGGACTGAAAAATGCCGGAGCAACTTACCAACGCATGATGAACAGAGTTTTCAACAAACAGATAGGCGACATGGTCGAGGTATATATGGACGACATGATCGTCAAGTCCCGAGCGGACACCGACCACGCAGCTCATCTCAAGACAGTCTTTGCCCAAGCAAGACAGTGTAAAATGAGGTTCAACCCCGAGAAATGTACGTTCGGGGTTAAGGCAGGAAAATTCCTTGGATTCTATCTAACAGAACGGGGAATCGAAGCCAACCCCGACAAATGTCGGGCGTTCTCCGACCTCCCAACACCAACGTCGAAGAAATCGATACAGATCATGAACGGTATGCTCACGTCGCTATCCCGCTTCGTCGCGAGATCCGCTCAGCACGCCCTCCCCTTTTTCAAACTCCTTCGAAAGGAAGCAGCCTTCGAATGGAATGAGGAATGCGAGCAGGCACTACGCCACCTAAAGAAAAGTCTGTCTCAGCCGCCCGTGCTATCTCGACCAGACGACGGGGAACCGCTGTACTTGTACTTGGCCGTTTCGAACGAAGCCATCAGCGCAGCTCTTGTCTGCGAGACCCCCGACGGGCAGAAACCCGTCTACTTCACGAGCAAGGCCTTACAGGGGCCCGAAAGCAGATACCAGCAGATAGAAAAGGTGGCCCTGGCCCTCGTCAACGCGGCAAGGAGGCTCAGACACTACTTTCTGGCCCACACCATCATCGTGCGAACCGACCAACCGGTGAGGCAACTCCTGGGTCGGCCAGATATGGCGGGCAGAATGCTAAAGTGGTCCTTGGAACTCTCCGAATTCGACATTCAGTACGAAAGCAGGAAAGCCCTGAAAGCACAGGCCTTGGCCGACTTTGTCGCGGAAATGACCACTCACGACCCTCCCCCGGGGAAAGAACACAAGTGGACCATCTTCGTCGACGGAGCATCCAGCTCGTCCGGAAGCGGCGCATGAATCCTCCTGGAAAACGAAGAAGGCGTAGTAATCGAGCACTCCTTAGCTCTCTCCTTCCCGACGTCAAACAACCAGGCAGAATACGAAGCCCTGCTCGCAGGACTGAGACTGGCCGAGGACCTGGGAGCCCGCGAGGTACAGATCTACACCGACTCCCAACTCGTCGCCTCTCAAGTACAGGGGAGCTACCAGGCCAAAAACGACAACCTCATCGAGTATCTGAACTTAGTCAAAAAACACATGACAAAGTTCGTACGAGCAGAAATTTCGCATGTTCCCCGCGAGCAAAACACGAGGGCGGACATATTGTCCAAACTCGCGAGCACACGAAAGAAGGGCGGGAACAAATCCGTCATCCAGGAATCTCTAGCGCGTCCGAGTATCGAACGACCCTCAACTACAGTCGAGATCCATGCCATCGGGGATGCGACGTCCTGGATGACCCCGGTTTATAATTTCCTGACAAAAGGCGAACTCCCATCGAACCAGGCCGAAGCCACCGTCACAAAGCGACGAGCATGTTCCTACGTGGTTCTCGAGCAGAAACTGTACCGAAGAGGATTCTCCATCCCCCTCCTGAAATGCATCGACGAGTCCGCAGTCCCCGAAGTACTGCGGGAGATACACGAAGGGATCAACGCCCAGCACATGGGCGGTAAATCCTTAGCAAGGAAAGCCCTTCGAGCGGGATACTACTGGCCGACGATGCAGCAGGATGCCAAGGAACACGTCAAGAAATGTGATAAGTGCCAGAAACACGGAGACATGCACCTCGCCCCTCCGCACGAGCTGAGCATACTCTCGTCGCCGTGGCCATTCGCCTGGTGGGGTATGGACATCCTCGGGCCCTTCGTGCAAGGAACCTATCAGAACAAATTCCTCATCGTCGCCGTGGATTACTTCACGAAATGGGTCGAGGCCGAGGCCCTCGCAAAGATCACCTCGCACAATATCCTTCGTTTCTACAAAAGAAACATCCTCGCCAGATTTGGAATTCCGAGGGCGCTGGTGACCGACAACGGCACCCAATTCACCGACCACGGATTCCAAGATTTCGTCGCCAAACTCGGGACAAAACAACACTTCACTTCTGTCGAGCACCCTCAAACTAACGGGCAGGCCGAGGCCGCGAACAGGGTTATCCTCCGGGGACTCAGACGTCGACTCGGCGAAGCCAAGAGGGGATGGGTCGAGGAGCTCCACAGCGTCTTGTAGGCATACCGAACCACGCCCCACTCAACGACGGGCGAAACCCCATTTCGATTGACGTATGGCACCGAGGCCGTTATCCCAGTTGAGATCATGGAACCTTCCAGACGAACAGAGAACCCCCTCGACGAAGAAATGAACGACGAGGCGCTAAGGGACGAACTCGACCTAGTCGAGGAAATCCGATCTGGTGCAGCCCTGCGCGAAGCCACCCTAAAACAACGAGTGGCTCTGCGCCACAACGACAAGGTCATCAAGCGTGAGTTTGAAATCGGCAGCCTGGTATTACGTAGGAACCATAAGGATTCCCGCGAAGGGAAGCTGGCCGCAAACTGGGAAGGACCTTATCGCGTCCACGGCACCACTGGTACCGGGGCGTACTATCTCGAGCAATTAGACGGAGAGCCACTACCACGACCCTGGAACGCTGCTAAGCTAAAGCAGTACTATAGTTGAAAAAACTACCAACACATAGGACCCTCGACCATTGGCACCCGCGCCCGGTCGACGAGGAAAAACGTCCGACTCCGTATAGAGGCTGAGGTACAAGCCCGACATATGGCTAAATCGCACAACATCGCTCAACAAACGAGACCGATCGATAGTGCCCGACGTGGACAACTACACCGAGCCCCACCGTCGTAGTACCTGTAAGGCAGAACACCCAGCTCGCGATGGCCAATTCACACCAAGGGCAAATAGTCCCTACCGGGCTTTGCGCCCGACTGAGCAACTTCGCTCCATATGCCCGACAAGTCGTCAAGAATGACGGGCCATCTAAAAGGGTCAAAAGGAAGCCTCTCCCCTCGAGTGCAACACTTAGGTGACTCTGGCTAGCGAAGGAAGGCCGGGCTCACACACAAACGAAAGGCGGGCAAACTCGCCAACTAAGTCACAGCCACTTACGGGCACTCCTCGGGCCCGTAACTTAGGCTAAATTTTATGCAAAAATATAAGATTTCAAGCACGGGCAAACGATCAAATATAAAACAGCATTCATTCAAAAAAATGCCCGAAGGAAACAAAGCAAATGATTATAAACCGACCAAGAAGGCCGACGATGTTCATAAAGTACAACCAACGGGCACGCAGGCCCAAAAAATACAAACAAATATCAAAGGCACGCAGGCCCGCTATCCTATAATCAGGCTTCCCCGGAACCATCATTGTCAACGACAGGAGAGTCGGGCGGGGGCACGATCGCGCCATCCACGATCTGATGCGTGTAGCCCGTCCCCTCAGTGACCAAACCAGGGTTTAACAAGGAAAGATGGCCGACTGCGGAGTCGAACCTCTCCTCCAGAGCACCGACGCAATCCGCTTCGAGTAGCCGGATATGGGCGACCAGCTCCGATCGACTCTTCAAAGCCGCTATATCCCCCGGCTCGTCCTCGGCAGGAAGCATGGCGACTTTCATGTCCTCGATCTGTTGGGTCAGGCACCCGATGTCGGTCTCCAGACGATCCCTGTCCGCGCGGAGAAGCTCTCCCTCCTCGGCTAGCTTCCCCGAATTTTCTTTCTCCAGGACCAGCATCTCCCTCTCAGCAGCCAGCAGTGATGCCTGCTCGCGGAACATCTCCTCGGGGCGTTCCAGGGCAGTCCTTAACTTCCGCGAGCTCGAGGTGAGAGCCGCTTTCTCCTGCTCAAGTTCTGCAATACGGACAGGATCCTCCCCTTCCTCGGACAGCACCAGGGCCATTTCGGCCATTTTCACCAGCCCGGCCATGCTGGCGGCCAGGTGCCTCTTCCGATCCTCCTTACTCATCCTCTTGATAGTTTCAGCCTCGTCGGCAACCACGGACAGAGGGAATCTCTCGAAGAAACCCTCCTCTTTGAAGCAAGGGGGGAACCCGAAGGACCTGACGGCGCTGGTGTCCTCGCTGATCGTCGGCCCGCTCTCCACCCGGTTCCTCTTTCTTTGTATCAGGTCGGCATGTGGCTCGACCTCTTGAACCTCTGGGATTTCGTCCGACGCGGCCCCCGAGCTGGGCGATGAATCCACCCTCACCGCCTGAGGAGCACCCGGACTGTGCGGCGGGCCCATCCTCGTTGATTGGGGAGCCTTCACAACCCTCCTGCCCCGCTTCTGGTCGCAAGACAGCTTCAAGAGTCTTTCCCGACGCCCGACCATCAAACCTGCACAATAAAAAACGGGTTAGTGTCGAGCAAATACGCAAATAAATAACAAGCAAAGAAATTCAAGCAACAAACGACCTAGCAGACGAGCAGCCTGCCTGAACGACTGGCACTCCACGAGTGCCTTAGTATCGATGGGGCGGGCCTCAAATGTCGGGTAACCCTCCTCGTCCAAGACATCTTCCCCCTCCCTCGTGGCCCACCGGGCAGGATGGAAGCTGTCGACGAACCGACAAAGAGTGTCGTACGCCTTCCCGTCCTCGGAACACATGTCGCCCGCAGCGGTATGATAGTATCCAGTACCATGCTCATAATGCCTGGACAACCAATGCACGGGGAACTTGGCCGTGCGTGCCATCACAGGATACCCATCGTTGTCTAGGATCGCCTCCCCGTCATCGTCGCTCATCGGGGCCTCCTCTTCGTACAAGGATTCCAAAGCAACCGTGGTAACCGGCCTCACGACATACCACTTGTCTTTGAAACCCCTCACGGAGTCCATGTACATCTTGAATAGTCTCCTCGACTGTTTTAAGGAGACCCAGCTGTGCTTCCCTCCTCGAGACTGGCGCTGCAGATGGAAAATCCTGAAGAAGAGAGGAATAGTCGCTCCGATCCTCAGAAAACGACATGTCAGCTCAAACGCCCGGATAAAGGCGAGCGAGTTCGGGTGTAGCTGCGACGGAGCCAGCCCCAGATGGGCGAAGACCCCGGTCTGAAAATCACTGAAGGGCAGCTGCAGCCCAAGATCTTTGAACGCGATTTCGTACATCGGGAAGCTATACTCTGGGTACACCGAGCAGATCCGGGCATGGGAGGTCGGCCGAGTAACAACGAAATTCTTTTGGAAATCAGGCTGACCGTGGCCCGCCTCGAGGACAGCATATGGCTTTCGGTTACGCCGGCTATAGATCGACGCGATTCCTCTGGGCTCGGCGCCCACCCAATCCAGCAGAGGGTCGTCGACAGTGTCGATCAAACTGACCGCCTCGTCGGCACTTTGTTCCTCGTGTTCGAGGCGTCCAGAGGAGCACGGCTCGTCCACCATGGTTACCTGCAGAGCACGGGAAACCAGTCAATTGGGCACGAAACCATACGCTCGACGTAACGAACCAGATGTGGTGCACGACAAACCACGTCGCTCCAGGCACGACCACAAAAGTCAGTTTGCAACAAAAATAGCAGTCGCCTCCCCGACGTCCGGATAACTCGATGAGACCTTCTCCAAACTGCCTAAGCAAACCGGCAACACGGTCATTCACGAGTAGGCCGACCCAAGGTATGAACATGGCGAGCAACTTCATAAAACCTACGGCCAGAGCCATGAACATACCGGGCACGATCATGAATCAGGCGCCCTGGATCATGAAGACCCCGGGCAGCACTGCAGATTGTAACCTAAACTATGTATCTACCGGCCACGGGCATGTGTTTACCGGTCCTAAGCATGAATATGTCGAGCTAAACATGAATATACCGGGCTAGTCCCACGCGCACAGTCCCTAAATCGTCTACAACAGCGAAAATCATGCATCACAAACAGGAAAACGAAGAAGATAAGTCACTTACTTGCAATCAAAGAGTGAGTTCTGCAACGGAGAAAAAGAATCTGTAACGGAATCGCAGCTATGCTATGAAAATCTGGAAGAACAACAGCAGTAGGAGCGCAAAGAGCAATAACGCGTTATGGGGCCCAAGGATCCTATTTATAGTGATGACGTGGAATACCAAACGTCACCTCGGGCAACCACGGAGTTTCTCTCCCCAACGCACGGCTCCCAAGGCAATGATGACCCTATCATCATAGGGTGGCGGCACAGTTCCCGAAAGATACCCCGTGTGCTCGACATGCGCGCGCCGGTGAAGATTCCCCGAGCATCCACCACGAGGTCTTTGTCTCCGAGCACGACACGGAGAAGCCCTTGAGGAGCTGCATCTCTGACCCGGGCACGAGATCCCGAAGCAGAAACAACCTAAGATCAAGTCATGGCTCCTAACCCAAGGAACCACGACTTGGGGGACTCCTGTTCTGGACTGGGCCCGACAGGCCCAATAACATTGCTAAGGCCCAATCCAAACGGACTTGCTGAGGGCCACGCCGACCAAAGGGTCACAGTCGTGCCCGACGTGCTCCCTGAGGTTACCTACTCGACCTCCGACTGCCCAGCTCGACATCCTGCTGTCCAGCTCGACATCACCTCGAGCACCCTAGCTAGGGCAGACCCAGTCCACTGCACTCCCAACGAGACCCTGAAAAGACCGCGTCTCTGTCCGCCCGCACTTCACGCAGAACATCCAGGGAGGGGACTACGTGCGGGTCCCCACTACGCACGTAGAACCTGGCAGTTTCTCCATTGGGCCAAACCTGCCCGGCCCAATGAAGGAACTTTGGCCCAGCGCTGGAGGCTATAAATACCCTCTGTTTCCAGAGGGTCAGGTATTCATCATTCTACCCATACTTACTATTTGCCTGCTCGTGCTCTTACTTACTTCAGCATCGGAGTGTCTTGCAGGTACCCCCCACCTCGTTCAAAACTTTCAGCTCGGAGGCAGCCGTGACGGTCCAAGTCTGATCAGGTTAGATCAATATGTATCACAATAAATCTCAATTTTATTTTTAAAATATTTAAATAACATAATAAATATAAATATTTAAATGATTGAATATGTAAAATTATTTTACACTGAGAATGTATTATTTTTAAACTCAATGAAATATAATTAAAACTCGTAAAAAATGTTTGTGTCGTGATATATTTAAAAATAGTCAAAGGGAATAGTAAATACAATTTTTTAATACCTACCTCGTATAAACCATTTTAAAATATTTACATCACTTACTTTGTAGTAAAATATGATATTTAACTTTCATGTCTAAATTATAAATTTTCTCGTTATGCTAAATTTATTTTCTTCTTGCTAAACCCTAAATCTTATTTTCTTTATATCAAAATGCTTTTTATTTAAAAAAATAAAATAAATGTACTCTGGATATCAAAATGAAATATAATTAAAACGCACATAGAAAATGTTTGTGTCATGATATGGTTTAAAAAAAAAAAACAGAGGGAATAGTAGTACAAATAGTAGTACAATTTTTTAAATACTTACTTAATATAAGCCACTTTTGACACATAAAATCACTAATGCCTTTGCACTATACTCACATACAAGAAAGCATCAAACCAAGCACATAAAGGAATCTTCTTCAAAACCAAAAGGGCACTTTTGTAAACCAAAACTTTATCATTTTTACTATAAATTCTTGAACCACCACTTCACTTATTTTCACTACCTTCCATAGAGAAACAAAGAGAGATTAATTCTTAGAAAAATTCAAAGAGTGAAAAGAAAAAAAATGAGGCCAATAAATAGTGTATCATCAACAACATCAACAATATCATCAACCAATGTTATCAAGATATGGAAATCACCAATTCCTTATCTATTTGGTGGCTTAGCACTAATGCTCATTTTGATTTCAGTTGCATTGGTGATTCTTGTATGCAACTACAAAAAACGCGGTTCTTCATCGCAATCTTCGAATTCGGATGAAGAAATGAAGCAAGTAATGTCCAAGAATGTTGAGATGATTAATTCCGAGCCTGAGGTACTTGTGATCATGGCTGGAGAAGCTAAACCAACTTATTTGGCGAAACCGATTATCAATTCTTCTTTGCCTTATTGCACGTGCGGAGCTGAATCAAGTTCGACTCGATCATTAGGGTTACCCGATGAGCAAAGGTTGAGTAGTTAAGTTGTTATTATGAGCAACAAAATTTTGGTGAAGTATAGAGAGCACTTCCTTTTCATGTTCAAGTGGTTTTGTGAGCACTTGAATATGATCACTTTAAAATGAGTTTTTTTTTTGTTTTTATTTTTGGAATGGAGTTTTGTTTTTGATAATGAAGGAATTGCGACTTTGCTACTAATTATGTTTTTTGGTTTTTGTTTAATAAAGTTTATGGATATGATTAATAGATTTTTTGTGTTTCAAATTAGTCACCCTAATATTTCAACCTACATAATCATATGTCTTAATTACGTATTAAAGACATCAAATACTTTAATCATATAAGTCTATAAATTCGATCATAGATCAATATTTGATAAAAATATTCATTTGTTAAATATTAGTTCGAATTATCTTAATGAAAATCAGTTATTTCGTCTAGTTATATATTAAATGCAAATGAAAACAAGAAAACTCTTGACCTAGTTTTTTTTTTTTTAATATAAACATATTCTTTTAATTTTGTTATCATTAGATTATGGTTTTGGAATTACATTCTCTTGAACTCAGTCCATGAGTTAAAAAAAGAGAGAGTATAAATTGGCATGTCACATAGAAACAATTAATATTTTCTTTGTGTTTCGATTTAGCATATGATTCCATATGTTTTTTATGTATGAAAATTCCAAGAGAAAGGGATGACGCGAAACGCAGAAGTGTGTGTACTTTGGAAGCAAAAGCAAAATTTATTTTATGAAAGTGGGTCTTCACCAATAACCAAATAAAAATGTAATTAAAGTGAATAAAAGTTCTCCATATTCGAATTCATGATTTTAAGTTGAATGAGTATGAGATAAAATAATGATTGTGATTAAGATATCTATAATGAGATTAAGATAAAGAAAAGAGAAAGAATAATATTTTGGTGGGTTGATGATGAAATTAATCAGCGGCTATCATTGAAGTCCTTAAACCAATCAAAGTCACATAAGAAAATGGTATAATGGATAACACAGCATCTAGGCATGTGGAAGTGGAACCCTTTTGTTTTTATAGCAAAATGTTGCTTTTCATTCACTTTCTATCAGCATTAATATTTTTTGCATTACTCTTCAAATTTAGGCAGCGGCGAAACGCACTTGTTTTTTAATCTCTTTACTCTTTGCCTTTTCTACTTTCTTCTCCATCAATTTTGCCTTTTCTTCCTTTCGTACCAAAAAATCATAACACTGACAAAACATATCTATCATATCTATTTGGATTCTTTAAATATGACTCAAATAATTTTTTATATTATTTCGCACATCTCAATTTTTTAAACAACTCATCTACTAGGGGTGTTCGTGGTTCGGTTTGGATCGGTTTTAAAGAAAAAACTCATCTGATCCAAAGATTAATTCACTTAAGATTCGGTTCGGTTTTGGATGATATATTTTAAAAAATCCAATCTGATCCGATCCAATTTTATGCGGTTTAATTTGGATCGATTTTTGGATATCAAAATTACACATTATATTTTTATTAATATTATAAAACTACTAATAAATCATAGATTTGATATAATATATAACATATAGTATATTAAAAGTTAATATTACAAAATGAGAGTGATTGATTATGCTTGAAATAATAAAAATAAATAGATTATACCAAACTAATAAATATTATTAAAAAAAATATTATCATCTAATAATAAATTCACATAACATGTCATACTAATAAAAAATAAATAAATATCAAAATATATTTATGCAGTTCGGTTTGGTTTGGATCGGTTTTGAAAAATTCATCCGAAATCCAATTCGAACCGATCGGTTTTCATAAAATAACATCCAAACACAACCAATAACTTT
Source organism: Vicia faba (assembly GCA_948472305.1). Lineage (NCBI taxonomy): Eukaryota > Viridiplantae > Streptophyta > Magnoliopsida > Fabales > Fabaceae > Vicia > Vicia faba. The sequence goes on from OX451735.1 coordinate 111,339,452, forward strand.
CGGTTTTTTATGGTTTTCGGTTTTTTGGATCGGTTTTCGGTTTTTTATTTGGATTGATTTGGATTTGAACACCCCTATCATCTACAATTCTCAAATATCCATTTAACTCATCAAAAAATCTAAAATGGGTCCCACTACACTCCACAAAATCCACTCATATAACTATTTTCAACTGAAATATAATATTTTAATATTAATTATATAGAAAGAGAGTGTAGAAGCGTTCCCACATAAATCAACGCTTGCAAATGAAAGAACGTTTTTTTCTCTAAAATACCTATTTTATTCTAACATCATAATTTAAAAAATTGTGTAGAAACGGCGTATATGTACCGATAATTATGCTCTTAAGTTTAGTTATTTATATTGAATATGATAGAAAGAATGATTTAGTTAATGCTTTTAGTTGTGCGGTAATTGGTTTTGTTAAACGCGGCGACTTGGAATTGCAAATATATGGGCTAGTGGAAGTCTACAAATTGACATTTGAGACATGAATACAGCTAATAAATGTGATTAAGTGAGGATTAAAATATGCAAATTGGGTCAGAACCAAATTGATGTGATATAAAGTAAGGGACACATTTTAATCAATGTTAATTTAATTGGAAAAAATGGAGCCATACTCAACAAAAATGTGAGCTTAATTCCAAAAGTTAATGCAAAAGTCTTATTGATATATTTTGTGAAATTTGATATTTATTTTATTTTTGGTGAGTAAGAATTCTCTCTATTTTCTAAAAAATGGAGGTGTCTATTACAATGATTTTGTATATAAATATATAATTTAAATAAAGGTTCTCTCTATTCATCTTTATTCTTTGGTCTCATAGCTTAGTATTTATCATTTTTAAGCTCTTCAATTAAATTTAAGGTTAAATAAATTTTTTATCTCTTTAAATATTTTAAATTTTATTTTTAGTCTTTTTAAAATTTTCCTTCAAAGAATGATTCTCTTAAAAAATTAAATTTTAATTTTTGATCCCTCTTGTAATTTTTAGCGACGATTTTTGCAACTTAGTGATAGCTCCTAAATTCGACACCCACAACATATTGGTCTTATGGACCAAAAATAGATTGAATAAATCTAAGCTGGAAATACTTCGACAGATGGAAAAATACTTAGAGAAATTTCTAAGTTAAAGTTGATCTTCGACCAAAAGGTTCTTGCGGCCTTCGACTGAAAGGCCTCCGTGGCCTTCGACTAAAAGGAAATCTCGTATCAGCAACAAGTGATTTTGAATCTGAAGAAAGGGGAGAAAAGCAGTTTCCCTGGCAGTTGAGGAAAGTTGTGTGACATGAAGATAGAGGTTGAAGCATATGCAGAGGACACTTGCCCTCATCTTAGAGCAAAGCAGCTCCTCGACGGTCACCTAGTGGTAGTATAAATATAGGAAATTTATGTAGATTTCCGTGTGTTCAACTAATTGTACAAGTCATTCAATACTATTCGAATACCCGCTGTATGAGAAAGAATACTGAAAATGTACGTTTGAAACACCACATTTTATAATGAAAGTCTTTTACATTCCTCTTTACATTCCTTGCCTTTTTATCTTACTTGCAAAAATCTATTTTCCCTTACATTTTACTTGCACTTTTTACCATATTTCTGCACTTAAACTCTTCTCAACCCATTTTCTACTTGCTTTCTACACTCAAACTCATCTCAAACCTCAACCTTTATCAGTCGAACGTGCGTTCTTTATTAATATTAGCATTTATATCCAAACAACACCAATAATTAGCCTATGTCCTAGGATCAAACTGATCGATCCTGCGAGTAACCAAAAAATTACCCTTTTTGAAAGATTAGAGGTTGTTTACCAATCAACACATCAAACACTTAGCGACGGTTTTAGTGACTGTTTTTGATTAGCGACGAAATTTAATTTAATTTTATTAGAAGGAACCAAAAGTTAAAATTTAATTTTTTAAGAGGACCATTCTTTAAAGAAAAAAATTAGATGGATTAAAATTTTTTTTGAGATATTTAGAAAGACCTAAAACTTATTTAATCCTTAAATTTATTAGTTAAATTTCTTGACACGCATTAAGTGATGTTGTTATGTGCTTGACTTCACATGAAAAGAGTGTTAGTGTTGGTTCTTTTCTTGTACATCAAGAGATTGGTGTTCCTCCTACAAAGATTATATATCATGCAGTGGATTTCCTATCATCTAGATCACCACACCAGTTTGAATTTTTGTATCTTGTCATGTTGTAGTTTTTCCTTTCATCTATTGTTAAAAAACAAGTATTCACAATCAAATCTTATACTTAGCCTCACTTATGCTAGACAAAATGTCTTGGATATCTCCATGATTACGCTTATGATACACTACATCGTATGCAAAATTAGGCTTTCTTCTGTAGACACACCTAAATGATCCGATAAACTTTTTGTACTAAGTTAAGTTCACATCATTTTCGTCTATACTCTTTGACAACTGAAGCTTCAGTTCAACGGGTGTTAGTGTACGATTGTAGTACTCATTCTCAAATGAAAAATTTCAATTATCTTCGTCGATGCATCAACATAACTCTAGCAATTCTATGGAGTTCAAGAAAAAATAAATATGAGATGTTGTCAAGATCAGTCATCTTAAATTCCTTCATCATATCATGTTTTAATTCATGAACCTAACTTCCATTGCTTCTTGTGATCAGGAATCCATCCACATTAAAACATAATATGATCACTAATTTGTTTCTATCCTTTATTATTTATACATTATGCTTTGACAAATTTTTTGTAAAGATAGGTTCATTTAGAAATCGATATATTCTCTTATTACATTCTCTTGGTGTTTTCTTCAAGTCTACAATGCTTCTCCCTAACTAACATATTTTTTGGTCATGTTTCTTCACCACAAAACTAAGAGATTATGCAATAAACTCCTATACATCTAGGAGATCATTGTAAAATACATATTTTACATCCATTTGATACATAGATCGATTATTAGTGTTAGTCACGGGAATAACAAGCTAAATTTTTTCAATTATAGGAAATTGTGCAAATACTTCTTCAAAGTTAATATATTTTCTTTAAAAAAATCCTTTTGCTACAAATTAAGCCTTGTATTTAATCGCCCCACCTCTAAGAATCAATTTTACCTTATACACCTACTTCAAACAAATGACCATCTTTCTTGGTGGAAAGTCTACTAGTTTCTAAATTTTTTCAATTGATTCTAGGTTTTCCTTCATTTCATTTTTCCAAATAGAATTCTTTAATGCACTTCTTACGTTCACTTATTCATATTGTGCAAGGAATTTAATTGATTCTACTATTCTTATTGTTTTATGTAATCTCACAAAAGCTCCTTTTCTCTAAATAATCTTCTCGTATTAGTTTGAAGTGGTGCTTCATTGTTGTTATTTTCCTCTTCATACATCGCATTTATTAACCATTATAATTTTTGTTATCTCCAATTGAATTTAACTTAAACGACCCACATATGCTATATTACACTATCTCAAGTGTAATTTTCGTTTTTCTTTTTGTATCTTTTCAGAAGGAACTTTTGTTGGAAATCCATCAATTCTTATGATGAATTTCTATCAATCTTAATGAATAAGATTGTTATCACCACACAATAACGATGAAAAATATAAAAGAAAGAAAGAAAGAAAGACAATGATTTTCTGCAGAGTTTCTCTCTGCCCACTGTTATACCCCAATTTTTCCCCCTAAGATCCCTCATCATCTCATATTATCAATACATCAAGATCACATTAGGGTTGGTTCTCTCTTACTATTTCATCCTATCTTTAAGTTTACTCTTGAGGGATCACCAATCACCTTGAATTGTGTATCTTGTACATGTTTTCTTAGACTAATATCAAAATATGTATATATGTCTCTTTGAATATTCATATTATAGGTGATGACACAATTGCATTCATTTCACCATCTAACATAGAGTTTAAGGGGTGGTCCTCAGTCAAATGGTTCTTCAATGTATTGCAAGAGTCCAAGCTTCAAGGCTATGTCCATGATATCAAAGATTTATGGTTCAATTAACTCCCTAATTTATTAAGGTCAAGTTCTCCTCAAAGTTGGTGGTGGAATTCATCAAGAAAATTCACAGGTTCATGTGTTTATTTCCACGCCTTCTTCAACGAGTTTATTTAAGACTTAAGCTCCATATTTTAGTATTCTTCAAGATAATATCATTTCAAGGCCTATTGTGATTCATAATGCTTTCATTTTCCAATAATGTTCAAAAGATTCAAGGTTGATTCAACAAGTTTGACCTAACTGAACAGATGTCTGATTCAGTGACCACATGTGCATAACTCTCTCAATTTTCAACATTTTGAGTTGGTTCTTTTTTCTATGGATTCCTATAATCATTTAGAAGAGAGGTTTCAAGTCATTTTGACACTCTCTGAGCTAGGGTAAGTTGACTTCCAAGGCCTATATCTTGCTCATTTTTTGAGATTTTTGATTGAATCCAAAGCCATGATTCTCTTTAAAGGGTCCTTAACAAGCTCTCTTCAGAAATATAAGGATAATTTTGAATGAAAGATCACTAACGGTTGAGAAAGATTACAAGTCTTATTGAAAAGCCTTTGAATCTTAGGGTTTGACTTCAAATGATCATAATTTGGTCAATTTTTACCTCCTTGAGCCCAATATTTTTCCACCACAATCTTTGGGATGTCCACTACAACTTTGTTTCAGTGTGAAATACTTGAAGATGCTTGGAAAGTGGTTGAAGAATTGAAAATATTATAGGTCTTTTTTGAATTTCCCAAAATTTGTTCATCATCTTCCAAAGACCATAACTCTTTCAATTTTTATGATTTTTGAGTGATCTCCATTCCACAATTCAATTCAAGAGGACTAGTTCATGTCATCTTCAAATATCAAGATCAAATTTTGAGTGGAAGTCCATGAAATTTTGAAAAACATTATAGGTCATTTTGAGGTCCCATACTTAGAAATATTTCTATGTACAAAAATCAGTTTGTTTATCACAATTTCAAGAGGACATAACTTCCAACTCAGTTATCCAAATGGAGTATTCCTAGGCACATTGTAATGTTTGTGACCCAAATGCCTCAAGAATAATGCCCTAAAGCCTCCTAAGTTGTGTGCACCATGGATTCAAAGTTGGTACCTTTGAACTGAAGTTTCACTTACAGTCAAATTACAATTTCCATAATGTGACTTCTAATCACCAAATTACCACGTGATTTCACTTAAACATGATTAGCAAAAATGTTTGAATAATTTAGAGTTTAAAAACATATTTGGATGAGTTTTGATGCACATGTGATCACACTTTTCTCATGAGGCAGGTGTGCACAAATTCGACTCAAATTACATCATTCACCCCTCCTCTTGATCCCATTCATTTCTCCAATAGATACAAACTATATTCCATTCATTTTGACAAGTTTGAAGAGCCAAAGAAGCCCTTCCAAACTCACTTGAAAATATTTATTTTTGCAACTTCGAATTCCTATTTAGAGCACTTCCAGCTCTAATTTCTATATTGATTCTTCTTCCTTGAACTTCGTTAAAGCTAACAGTAGAAGATTTAAGTATTGAGGTACTCTAAATCTCGTAAGCCAAGTCAAGTTTCAAAGCAATTTCTTCATACTTTGTTCAAATAGTTTAAACCATCAATTCTTCTAACTCAAATTACTGTAATGATCTATGTTGTTCATTGATGCTTGCTGATGGTTTAATTTTGATTAATTGATACATTTGATGCATCTGTTTCTGATTTCAAAAAATTTAAAAACTCTCTGATTCTTCTCAAATCGACTAAGCTACAAGTTAAATAAATTTTTCACGAGGTACAATTGTCTTCGTCTTGATGAAACAAAGCGAATGACATTGGTCTCAACCTCTAATTTTTCCTTTTGAAGAATTGCAATTTCTCTAGTTTTTCTGAATGCTGGAGGTTGAAGACGATGACGAGTTTCGTCTCAACCAATCAGAGCGTGCCAATTGTTTTATTTTGATTGGCCCGAATTTATCTGATTATATGTATTCTTCCTAAGGTCCATATCAAGCACAACGCGTCAGGTCCCTTGGATCCGTTTATTAACGCATTTTGACTATGATCCAATGGTCAATATTTTTTTTTGCTTATTTTTATATTTTCTTAGTTTATAATTGATCCAGTGTGTTATTCAAGAAAGACCATGGCATGCACAGCGCGCCAGATCCCTTTGATCGGATTACTAATGCGTTTTGACAATGATCAGATGGTCCATATTTTTTTGGTTTATTATTTTATTTTCTGATATTTATTTTAATTGTTTTAAACTTCAAAAATTCAGAAAATTTTTATTTCAACTTCTAAAATTGTGAAATAATTATGAAAAATGCTTTTGATTTTACTCTTTATGATTTTTATTTTTTCATAATTTTATTTTGTGATTTAGTATTTTTATGATTTTTCACTTTATTTGATTTGTTTTAATTGTTTAAAAAAACTTTTCATGATTTTTAAAATCTGAAAAATTGAAGGATCCAATGACCTCTCGACAAATATTGGTGACCTCATTTTATTTTTATTTTTGATCTTACTATTTTTCATAAATTATGGTTTATTTTGCTTATTTCTTTAAATTTTAAAAATAGTTTCTAACTTTTAAAAAAAAATTGTAATTTTTTGTCAAAACTTGTTGACTCATGTTTGACTTCTAATATATTTTTTAGAATTTTATTTGGTGTTTTAATACATTTTGTGTATTTTACCAATTATTTCCCTTTTATTAATCATTTAAATATTGTTTTATTAAATATATTTTATTATTTTTGTTTGGTCTTGATTTGAGTATTATTTTGGGACAAGTTCCTCATTCTCATTGGATCTTGGGTGTTGATATGTTGAAAAACCAAATCCACCAAAATGGATGAATGATGTTGATGATATTTGAAACTATAGTTTCATTTGATACATCCTCTCCCTCTTCATCTTATCCCTTTCTTATTTTTACATGTGTTACATATTTTTGAAGGATGATCTACATATAATTTCTCTAACATGTTAGTACATAGATTGCTATTGACCAGCCTCAAAATAGGTGTGACTTCTACATAAGTTCACTTACGATTGCTTAACATAGCGCTAAATTTGTCCCGATTCGAAAAATGATTATTTGTGGCACAAACCTATGTTTGCAATCCCAAGTATGTTTAATTTTAAACCTTTGATCCAATAACTTTGAAGTTCATTGTTAGAAGGCTTTGATTTTATCAATCCTCTATGGAACTTCATGAACTTTAGTCTAAGTGAATCAGTTGAACACCGTTGATCATATGTGGTTTCTTCGAGGACTTGAAATGAATGATGTACTTGACAAAAAGCAAATGAGATTTGTTGTTGAGAAGCTTTAATTTTATCAATCTTTTAATAAGTTTTCAAATGCAAGCTTCAAGATGGTCATTCAACTAACTTTCTAACTTCTAATTCACTAACAATTAACATTACTCTATGCTTTTACTTTATGCTTTTATTTTTTGTGCCTTTATTTTTATGTACCACTTACTTTAACATTTACATTCCATGCCATTTCTCTTTTGCTCACTTGAGCATTTATCTTTATGCCATTTCATCTTTGATCATTTTAGCTTTTATTTTCTTTTTAAAGACACTTAATAATCAACGTGAATATTAAAAAACTTTAAGGTTACTTGGACTACTTGGTTACTATCCCTGACATTATGGAGTTGTGGATCTCTCAGACTTAGGATTAGAAGCATTCATACTTGGGAACTTGTGGATCTGTTGTTAACTTGTCTGAAGTTCTTGGGGTCTACTCCAAGACATTAGGTTGATTTTCTTTGTGTGCAGGTTATTTTGATTATATGTTTTGTCTGTGATTGAGAATTCCTCTGTAAATAGCTATTACTTTGCCCAATTTTTGTGAAGACTTAATTCATCTGAAGCTTGATATTTCTCAGAGGTTTAGTATTTGTGCTTGCTTGGTTTCAATTCAAAGGATGATAATTCTGTATTGACTTCATATGTCAAGTGTTGGCTTCTTGTTGGTTAGATTATTCTTTTCCTTAACTTTTACCTTATGCTTTAGGATAGTCCCTTCATCTCCTCCTATCTTCTTTAATTTCAAAAATCTCCTCTCTTCTTTCCAAAACTCTTCTTGTTTTCTAACTTGAACCACTTTCATAATAAACTTGGATTTAGGTCCATGCATTTTCAAAAGTATTTTCTTAATCAAATGTTAATCAATTTAGTCATACTTTGACATCTTTCTCAAGACTAAAAGTTAATTAACTTCATTCAAACCATTTTTCCACTTTGGGATTTTTACTTTTAAAAACTTTTCTCAAAAGATTAGACTCTTGTTGATTCCTGTAGAGATGCGAGCTATTATACTTCTATGATATATAGTGAAGGAAGATATTTTCCACTTGGGTTTTGAGTGAGGCTTTGTTGATTTTAAAATCCAAGCTATATCCTCCACTTTGGGATGATGCAAATTCTCCTTTCTCATAATCGTGGGTAGTAAGTATGTTTTCCACTTGGATATGATGATGATGTCTCTTCTCTTAAAATTAACCAACACTCTTGTGTTTTTTTTTTTAATTTTAAGGTGAACTACGAGTACCCTTGTCCCATATTACACGAAAGGTTTTACGTAGGCACTAAAGGTTCGCAACCGCGAGGGGTGCAAAAATTGTAAAAAAAATACTTCTTTTCTCATCTCCACCATCTATTTTTATATACACTTTTTATAGAAAAATTACACAGATTTTCAAATAGGTTCCTACGGAGTACCATAGATGTTAAGGGTGTTAATACCTACCCTTTGCATAACCAATCCCCGTACCTAGATTCTCTCCCCTATCTTTTTGTGTTTATTCGCTCTTTTCCCATTTATTTTGGAAACAATAAAATGTGGTGGCGATTTTATTTGATCTGTGCGAGTTAAGTCAATCCAATAACTTAGTCTCAACATTTCTACTACTCCAGAAAATTGGTGACTCTGTTGGGGAAAGATCTGTAAGTGGGTTGAGCCTATCTTTGTTTACTTGTGTATGTTCTATAATTATTGTATATTTAAATATATGTATGTCTTGATTTTCTAGTTTTCAGGGTGCTTGTGATCTCTTATAAGTCATGTACTCAGACTTGGGAAAACTTAAGATACAATGAGTGGTGTAGTCATGTTAACTTTGAGGGAGGAATCCCAAAAAAGGAGACACGAGATCACCCACTCAGTGGAGGCCCCTTTGACTGTAGTATTTTTTTACGAAGAAATCAAGGAAGACATGCTTCTTTCGACCTGAGAGCCTGCTGAAGCTGTGGACCGTATAAACCTTAACCTATCTTGGACTTTTAGGTGTAGTGCACAGACTATGACGTAGCAATCCAGAAGTGGTTGTCACGTGATACAACACTCAAACGAGTTTTTTCTTGAGAATATTACCAATTACCAAGCTAATCGGGATGTTGGTAATATCCGAAGGAAGAATGTAGACTCTGGGAACTTTTTAGAAACTTGTTCGGCATGTGATAAACCATTAGTCCATACCTTATAGGTAGTACCTTTGACTTCATGCTCGTGACCTCGAAACTATAAACCCCCATGTTTGTGATCTTGTGTGTGTTTGTTGCATCATGCATTCAATAACCCATGAGCATTCTTTAAACGGTTTTTTCAAGGAACTTAAGGTTGACTGTTGCAAATATCTCAAGTACTTTTTGACCATGGATTTTGAAAAGAGAAAGACTCGGAAGCACAATTTCAAGGATCCTAAGATAAATGAACTAATGAGTTTGATTCCTGAGATTGAGAGTTCAACAGGTTTTCGGAAGAAGTATGGAGCTATTGTGCCTCTTATTAAGCTCAATATGAAGAAGGGTATTATTTCTACATTGGTCCAGTTCTATGATCCACTACACCGTTGCTTTACTTTTCTTGATTATCAGTTGATGCCCACATTGGAGGAGTATTCATACTTACTTGATTTACCTATTACTGATTGTGTTCCTTTTACCTGTTTAGAAGGAGAGTCTCAGTCTCATGAGATTTCTATCATGACTCACTTGAAGAAGTCTGAGATTGTGGCTAACATGACTACCAAAGGACGAATCAAAAGCTTACCTGCTCAGTTTCTATTAGAGAAAGCTCATTACTTCTCCAAAATGAAGAGTACAATTGCTTTTGAGGCTCTCAAAGATTATGGATCTCACTCATTCTGAGATTTATTGGTATCATCAAGTTTGTTATGATGTCGAGATTATTGGTAGGTATGGTAGTTTCCCCAATTTGCCTCTTCTTGGTACAAAGGGGGGAATTAACTACAATCCCGTTCTTGTGCATCATCAACTTGGATATCCGATGAGAGATAAGTCAAACAACATTCATCTGAGTGGTTTCTTTCTCAAATAAGGATAAGATCACAAGGAAGATAAGGAAGTGATTAAAAAGGCTTGGCATCATATTCATAGAAGTGTAGAAAAGACTTGGGACCAAGGGAGCTTTTTCCTTAGAGCCTCATCTCTGTTGGGTACAAGCAAGGGAAATTCAGTTAAAGATGCCTTATTCTTGTGAAGAACCTACGCTTGATATGTTTATGAGGACTACTCCTCCTCTCTTAGATTATGTGGAAGAACTTCAGCTTACCTTGGTCAGGATGCAATAAGAAAAGGAAGCATGGGAGAACAAGTACCAAACAATGAATGTGTCCTACTCAATAGAATTGAAAGAGACAGATGGCTTGATTGAGATTCTTGAGAGTCTTGCTATGGAGATGATGTATAAGCAAGAGGATTTATTTTCCTCTAGAGTTCATCCCGGTCCCGATCACCCATTTTCTGATTCTGGTGGATTGAAAGAAATCACTGACAAGTATGCAGAAGAGAATAAGCAGTTGAAGGCTCAGATTATAAAACTCAAGGGAAAACATCAGTGTGTGGAGAATAAGAAGTCTCAGGTTTCTTACTTGTTTCTCTGCTTCATTCAGTCAGCAAGTTGTCTCATCGCTATAATACTCAGCCTAATTCTAGAAAGAAGGTGGAAAATATTGAACAAGAGAATCGCAAGCTGCATGAAGAATTTATTGCTTTGAGAGTCGGTATGAATAATCTGACTTCTTTGGTAGAGTCGTTGGTGGCTGCTCAAAATAAGTCACCACCCCCTCCTCCATCTTCTCATGCTACTCGGCCACAATAGAAAACCGTTATTTTAGAGGTTTTGTTAGTTCCCATCTCTGTTACTCTAATTACTGCTACTCAATACCGTATGCCTCGCAGTTACCCATGAGGAATGCCTGAGAATTTCATGCCAGAAGGTTACAATCTTGCTGCTTAAGTTACTCCATTTTCTCAAACTACTGCTGCTTCTGCACCTCCTGTGGTGCACGCTACTCATGTTGCTAATAATCACGCTGCACCTTCTGCAGTGAATGGTATTCCTGTTATTATTGATGAAGTTTATCATCCTGCTCCTCCACCAAATGAAATTTTGGACTTTTATTAATGAATGGATGACTTTCATTATCAATTCAATTAAATGCAGAAAGAAGTGAAAGGTCTTTGAAGAAAAGAGTTATTCGAACATAATGTTAGTCACCTATGCTTGGTTCCTAATGTGAAAGTGTCAACAAAGTTTAAGGTGCCAGAGTTTGAGAAGTACAAGAGCAATTCTTGTCAGTGTGATCATGTGGTGATGTATATCAGAAGGATGTCCACTCATATGATGACCAACACTTGCTTATTCATTTCTTCCAGGATAGTTTAACTGGTGCTGCCTTGAAATGGTATATGGGATTGGACTGTAGCAACATATGCAACTTCAATAACTTGAGTGAAGCATTTGTGAAACAATATAAGTACAACATATTTACGGCACTTGACTATGTATGACCAGCTGAGAGTTATGGCTCAGAAAGATAAGGATTCATTTAAGGAGTATGTGCATTGTTGGCGCGAGGTTGCTGCTCAGGTGGTACCCCTAATGGGAGAGCAAGAAATGACTAAGGACTTCCTAAAACCCCTGGTTCATTTTACTATGAAAGAATGGTGGCGAGTTCACCAAGTGATTTCACTGAGATGGTAAGTATGGGTGTTGTTATACCCCAATTTCTCCCATAAGATTTCTCATCATCTCACTTTCATCAATACATCAAGATCACACATTAGGGTTGGTTCTCTCTTTCTACTTCATCCCATCTTTAAGTTTACTCTTGAGGGATTACCAAGAACCTTGAATTGTGTATCTTGTACATGTGTTATTTTAACTAACATAAAAATATGTATATATGTATCTTTGAATGTTCATATTGTAGGTGATGACACAATTGCATTCATCTCACCATCTCCTAGCACATAAGGTCAAAACTAGGGTTTTTAATTTAATCAAGAAATGTTTGACTTTTTGGGAAGACATGATTACATGCTTCTCTACATGTTCATGAGCATATATGGTTGAAGGATTGATCATTAATTTTAATTGGAAGATGTTCAATTCATCAAAAGGGGCAAAACAATCATTTTCGATTAAAGTAAACCAAAATCAAAGTTGACCAAGTGGACTTTTGGTCAACCATCAATTCAATGTCTCTATTTTTACATTTCATGGTCAATGGTGGCACAAGATCAAAAGGAAGTGTTGAATTAGAGATAACTTGTCAAAAAATTTACTTGATGTTTTGAATTTTTCCAAGTGTTCATAGTGCTGAACTTTGATTAATCATAACTTTCTCAATTTCTATTAAAAATGTGCAAAGCTTATATGGTTGGGAAGAAGAGTAAATGTTCTTCAATTTTGTCCTTGACACAAAAATTTTAAAAATTGAAAGGAGAAAAAGTTATTGAGCTTGGAAAAGTCTAAACACTTAGTGAGATTTCTAAATATGTGCACAAGACCTGATTTCTTCATGGCCAATTTTAAATGTCCATTTGAAACTTTCTGTTCACTTTTGATTCAAGAATCATCTTAAATGATCAATTATAGAGAAAGATATAAGGTTTAGGATTTAGGCATGGAGATGGCAAGTTTACCCAGTAAAACGAGGCCTCGCGCGCAACATTTGATCAAGCAGATGGTGGAAATACATTCATGATAAGTGGAAATTGTAGCTATTTTTGTATATACTTTTTGTTGCACTTATCGACTTTTTGTTTGTTAATATTGTTGAATAATCTCGACTTTTGTGTAAATTCGTTTAATTTATGTTTAATTGTGTTTTTGTGTACATAGTATACCGTTTGATGTTTTTATATTCATTTTATAGGTATTAATGCGTATTTGGAGTATGAGAAATAAAGTATCAAAGACACGGCTTCAAAAGCGGGATTTTGAGCAACTTGTCAACGAATAAGGCTCAAAATCAAAGAATAATAAATCATCAATTTGGTTGATGTTTTGTCATTGTTAGAAGGAGCATTTAATAAGCTTGCCAATGCTTCGAACCGTGCGCAAATCAGAGTTAAAATTCAAAAGTTATGGCTGAAACAGTGTAGAATATTGTGCTGGATTTTCATCTGGCTATCATTTATCGTCGGGCGATGCTTTTTGGACGCCGGGCAATACTGGAAAGTCAGAAATGCGTATTTAGGGCCAAAAACACATTTTTTAGGTTATGTTTTGTGTGTTTTTGGTCCCAATTCATCAAACCTCCATTTTTGTCTTGAGAAGCTATAAAACAACATTGGAACTTACATGTTGATGATCCAGAGTCGGATTTCTCATCAATCGACACTAATAATCCATGAGATGTTTGATCTTTCTCTATTTCTTCTCTATTTATTTCTCTATTTGTTGGGTATGTTTGTATATTTACTTTGAACATATGTATATTTGTTGATCATGGTGTTGTATAAAACTTGCTTTACAAATAAATCTTGATGTCTTCTTTGATCTTTTTGCTTTATGTTTGGATTTGGGTTATTATAGACATATACCTCAAATCTTGATTAAGGATGGATATCTATTAGTTTCTAGATTCTAGAGATAGATTTAGAGCTAATACTCACTTTGGGTGCTAAAGCTTAATGCCTTAGTGTTGTTGTAGTGCTAAGACATTACCGATAGAGTAATACGGTTGGTCTCGCGACATGGCGTTAGACATAACCTTCGTTGTGGGCACATATCGTGGTATCCCTGATGATTTTGATGAGTATGGTAGGTTGAGTTCAACTGATCAATAGGTTTAAGTTTGTGACGAGTAGTGTAAGTTCCTGCTTGTTAGGTTTCTCCTTTCTATTTAATGTATTTATTTTCGTGTCAATAGTTTTTACCCTTTCCTTACAAACAAACGCATTTAAAACCAAACTCATAAACGCGATAATTTGTTGAACATAAATTCAATAATCAATCTCCGTGGACACGATAAATTCCCGGATAAATATTTCCAAAACTTTTGTTGCTTTCCGCTATACCGCTTCCCACAAAATGGCGCTGTTGCCGGGGATTGGTTCTATTGTTTTTGCATTGTGATAATTATTTTGTTTTTGAGTTTTGTAATTAATATATATGTTATATAGAAATTGTACATTAGCTTGTATATGATATTTGTGCATATATGTGTTTTCACGTATTGTTGTAAATTGTCTCGTTTTCATAACGTCTGTTGTGTGATTCTTAGGACACTTTCTTTAAGTTTGCATGGTATGAAAATACTGTGGCATAATGAGAGAAGGTTACTAGTTTTCACAATAAAGGCGTCGAGCTTACGACGTAAAACAAGCATGTTTGTTTGTATTTGTGTATGTGTGTGGTGTTTTGTGCTTTAACAAGTTAAAACAAGGAAATATTATGAATTTCAAATCTTCACTTTTCAACTTGTTAATTCATTTTCACCCGGTTTTTATATCGTTATTTGTATTTGTTTTGTTATGTCAATTTGTGTTTTCCAAAAGCTTGTCGTGTTTAGCTTGAAGAGTTTCCTTCATTGTATATATTGTAAATTTTGTACATTGAAATTTTGTAGGAGTATTAATTTTCTAATTCTTTTTTTTGTTTGGACTCAATTTTAGTTCTATAGCTTGAAGTCGCTTATGGTGATTTTCCAAGTTTGCGTGTTTCAACTTGCGAATGCGTGGTAATAATTTTGTTAAAGTTTTGTACACGTTCAAGGTATGTGTTTATCACTTTCTATACCTTAGCATATTCATGATACTTAGACTTTTTATAATTTTTATGCCATTCATTCTTTTGTATACTTGTTCATTTATGAATCGCTTTAGTTCCTACCCTTTTTGTGAGGTAGCTTTCCATTGTTCACATATGCTGGAGACCATAATTCTTGTTTTAACTGGATTTTATTATGCTTAATATTTTGTTTGTGATGATTGTATGAAAGCTTGAACATGATCAAGACATTTTTTGTTTCATTTTGAGAACAAATACCTTGGCTAAATAAGTCAATTCACCTTGTGAGTGTGTGATCATTAGTAACTTCTTTGAGCTTTTTGTCGATATCCATGTTATATTTTCTAAATGCTTGTCTATGAGTGTTTAGTTCCCCTTTTTGCATGGATATTGATTATTTGTTTTCTTGAATCCTCAACTACGATTTTTAGTTGAATTTTTACCTTGCCTTATAAAGTAGGGAGTATTCACTTTAATGTATGGTTGAATTCAAGTTGAGGAGAAAAATAATTGTGTATTTATTGGTTGATTTCTATGAGGTTGAAAAGAAAAAAAGTGAGAAAAGAAATGAAAAAAAGTGACAGAAAAAGAAAGGAAAAAAATAGAAAAGCTTTGAAAAAGAAAAACAAAAAGAGTATGGAATAATGTTGTGTTGAATAAGTGACGTGTGTTGGTTTGAATTTTGGGATGAAGAAGAAGTTTGATTGAAATTCTATTGTTTGAAACTTTGTGGAAGTAATTACTCCCTTAGGTTTAGGCAAGTTTTTGTTTCGATTAGCTTTAGGACTTATCACTTGTTTGTTAACCAAGCCACATTACAACCTTGAAAATCCCTTGAGATTCTTGCTTTTATATTTTCAATGTAAATTTTTGGATAAATGCATAATTTAGTCTATTGTTTGCAAGATTGTTGGATGAGTGAAAATACCCCATTTTTGTGTGTTTTTCATCTACCGATGATTATGTTTGCTAGGTGTGATTCATTTGTGACCAAGTGTTATTTTATAATGTTTGACATATTCTTTGTATTTAGCATTTGTTCCATGTTTATATTATCGTTGTAGTTTAGTGGTAAGTATGTTTCTTCGTGTGCACCATTTTTCATTTGAACCATTGCATTTGTATTCTGTTTTCAAAATATGTTGATTCATGAAATTTTGGTTGATTGCTTTTGATTCTTTGAGTTGTTTGGCTTTATTTGAGGACAAAAATGTTTAAGTTGGGGAGAGTTGTTAGAACAAAGTTTGGTTCTAATCATATCCTAAAGTTTTGATGATAACAATGAAATAAATTTTGTGAAATATATTTTATACTCTGATGTGTACATTCTCTATATTCAGATAATGTTCTGACTCATGCATATCAAAAGAGAAGCACTCCAAGGAAAACTCTGATGAAAAAGTAATCCTAAGCAATCTCTGATAACGCTAGCTGAAGCAAAGATCTGAAAGAAGCACGCTAAAAGCAACATCTGATAATGCAAGCTGAAGCAAACTCTGATGAACATAATATGAAGAATACTCTGACAAAAGAAAAGTTAAAGTAAACTATGAAGTGGCAACACTGCAAGAAAACTCTTAAACTTCCAGAGACAAGTTCTGACAGTACCGTTGGTAATTTAATGCTAAGACGGCTAACACACTCAAGTGGTACTATGCACGAGAACATTGGAAAGATAAAGACCAAGCCAACAAGCTTCATTAATGCATAGACTCTCTTCAAGGCAGTAACGGTCAAGACTGAAAGCTATAAATAGAAGATCATTTATTTCAAAGAAAGGTTACTGATCCACGAGAAACATACTAACACTCATTGTTTTCATTCTTGTAAACTAATACTGTATAGTGGATAATCTTAAGTATTGGGCAACAATCTTAGTGATAAATCACAGTTTGTGATAAAGCTTATTAGAAGCATTTTGTTTCACTACTATTAAGAGATAATTTTTGTAAGTGTTCCTTGAGATACCAGTTCGGTCAGATTTCTCAAGAGGGTTAGGACTAGTTGAGTCTTAGATGTGTTAGTCACTTGCAGTTGGCTTGTGCATTGTATTGTTAGTCACAACAGTTTGGTTATGCATTTATAATCAATTTGATAATAGGTGATTAAGTCCTCGTTGAGAGAGACGAAATCACCTTGGAGGGTGGACTGGAGTAGTTTGAGTTTCAAACGAACCAGGATAAAAATATTTGTGTCCTTCCATTAGTATTACGTGCGAAAAAGAAAAACTTATTCACCCCCCTTCTAAGTGTTTTCTCATCCTTCAATTGGCATCAGAGCTCTAGTTCTGGGTGCAAACACCTAACAGTGTCAAAAAAAGATCCAGAAGGAAAACACTATGGAAACTGAACAAAACAACAACAACAACACCAAACCTCCTGTATTTGATGGAGAAGACTTTGAATACTGGAAGGATAGACTAGAAAATTTCTTTCTAGGTCATGATGCTGATCTATGGGATTTGGTCCTAGATGGCTACACACATCCAGAAGACAAAGAAGGAAACAAGATTGACAGAAAGAACATGGATAAACAACAGAAGTTAGATTTCAAGAATCACCACAGAGCCATAAATATCTTTCTGAACACTATCTCTAAAATGGAATATGAGAAAATCACCAACAGAGATACAACACATGACATGTTTGAGTCTCTCAAAATGACTCATGAAGGAAATGCTGAAGTAAAAGAGACAAAAGCTCTGGCTCTCATCCAGAAGTATGAAGCCTTCAAAATGGAAGAAAATGAGTCCATTGAAGCCATGTTCTCAAGATTCTAAACTCTGACCGCTGGCCTGAGAGTTTTGAACAAAGGATACACCAAGGCAGACCATGTTAAGAAAATTACCAGAAGTTTACCCAGAAGATGGGCACCTATGGTTACTGCATTCAAAGTGTCAAAATATTTGAATGATGTATCCCTTGAAGAACTTATCAGTGCTTTAATAAGTCACAAGATAGAATTTGATGAACATGAGCCTCAGAAGAAAGGTAAGTCTGTCGCCCTTAAATCTATTAAAAAATGTGATACTAATGATTTCAGGCAGAAGAAGGAAACTCTGAAGATTCTGCATCAGAAGAAGATGAGTTATCTCTGCTCTCCAGAAGGATCAACCAGATGTGGAAGCACAGACAAAAGAAGTTCAGAAACTATAAGAGGTCAAAAGATAAACCAAAATTTTATGGACATAAGAAGTCAAGTAGGAGAGATATAGTCTTCTATGAATGTAAAAAACCAGGACACTACAAAAGTGATTGTCCAAAGCCCGAAAGAGAAAGACTAAAGAAAGAAAGGCATGATGGCCACCTGGGATGATTCAGAATCTTCTGAAGCTGAATCTGACTCAGAATATGAACACGCTAACCTAGCGTTTATGGCTACCATAGCAGATGACGATGACTCAGACTCTGATTTAGAACCGAAAGAGGTATTCTCTGAATTTTCTAGAACTGAACTTGCTGAAAGCTTATCTGAACTTCTTGAAAACTACAGTAAACTCAAAATTAAATACAAGAAACTCAAAAAGAATCTTGCATCTGATTTTGAGAAACTTGAAACAGAAAACTCTGAACTTAAAGAAAACATTTTTAAACTTAAAGAGGAAGTTCAAAAATTTCAAAATATTTCTATTTCAGATTTTTCTTCAAGTTCAAAAGATATTCTTAAAGAATATGACTCTAGTTTTCAAACGTTTCTTGCTAAAAGCATATATAGAAGCAGAATGGCTTCAATGATCTATGGTGTTAGTGAAAATAATAGAAGAGGTATTGGATATGAAACTCCCAAAGGGAAAGAAACATATAAAGCTAAGCCTGTTGAGGAAATGGTTATCACATATAAACCACTACACAAGCAATTTAGTTTTGGGCACACACATGATATCAAATACACTTCTCACTATGAAAATTCTTATGCAAAATCAAAGTTCAATCAGAACTTTAGAAACTCTAACGAAAAAGGACCCAAAAAGAAATGGGTACCTAAGGAGAAAATAATCTATGTTGCAGATGTCCTTAACAGCTCAGTTGAAACACCAGTCATGGTACCTGGACTCTGGATGCTCGCGACATATGACGGGAAGAAAGTCTATGTTCCAAAGTCTGGAACATAAATCTGGAGGAGATGTAAAATTTGGAGGTAATCAAAAAGGAAAGATTATTGGTTCTGGAACCATTGGAAACTGTAACCTTCCTTATATAACCAATGTTCTGTTAGTAGAAGGATTAACGCATAACTTGTTGTCCATAAGTCAATTAAGTGACAACGGTTATGACATAATCTTTAATCAAAAATCCATTAGAGCTGTTAGTCAAAAAGATGGATCAATTCTTTTTACTGGCAAGAGAAAGAACAACATCTATAAAATTGATCTTTCTGATCTTAAATCTCAAAATGTAAAATGCCTTATGTCTGTTAGCGATGAGCAATGGGTCTGGCACATAATATTGGGGCATGTTAGCATGAGAAGAATATCTCAAATTAACAAACTCAATCTGGTCGGGGGACTTCCAAATCTAAAGTTCAACTCAGAAGCTCTGTGCGAAGCATGTTAGAAAGGAAAATTTTCAAAACCCTCTTTTAAGTCAAATAATGTTGTTTCTTCCTCTAGGCCGTTGGAACTTCTTCACATTGATCTATTTGGACCAGTTAAAAATGCATCCATCAGATGCAAGAAGTATGAATTGATCATTGTTGATGACTACAGCAGATGGACATGGGTTATGTTTTTAAAACACAAGGATGAGTCACATTCTGTGTTCTTCAACTTCTGCAACCAAGTGCAAAATGAAAAAGAATTTAGAATCTAAAAGTTAGAAGTGATCATGGATGGGAATTTGAAAATCATTTTTTTGAAAAGTTTTTTTAAATAAAATGGCATTTCTCATGATTTCTCTTGTCCTAGAACTCTCCAACAAAATGGAGTTGTAGAACGGAAGAATATAACTTTGCAAGAAATGGCCAGAACCATGATTAATGAAACTAATATGGCTAAACACTTTTGGGCAGAAGCTATGAACA
Source organism: Vicia faba (assembly GCA_948472305.1). Taxonomy (NCBI): domain Eukaryota; kingdom Viridiplantae; phylum Streptophyta; class Magnoliopsida; order Fabales; family Fabaceae; genus Vicia; species Vicia faba. The sequence continues at coordinate 111,359,564 of OX451735.1, forward strand.
TAGCATGTTATATTCAAAATAGAGTCTCTATAAGACCTATTCTCGAAAAGACTCCTTATGAATTGTGGAAAAAAAGAAAACCCAACATTTCATATTTCCATCCTTTTGGACGCACTTGCTATATTCTGAATACTAAAGATAATCTGAATAAGTTTGATTCTAAGGCACAAAAGTGCTTTCTGCTTGGATACTCTGAACGATCAAAAGGCTATAGGGTATACAACACAGAAACTATGATTGTTGAAGAATCAATCAAAGTCAGATTTGATGATAAGCTTGGCCAGCAAAAGCCAAAGCAAAATGAAAATCCTGCAGGTACAAAAGATCATCTTACAAACTCTGAAGAGTCAGAAGCAAAGGACAACTTAGAAGACCCTCCTATTGAAAACTCTCTAGAAAATATAAGAATTTATGAACAACCCAGAATAAATTCCCCAGAATCACATCAGCACATCCATAAAATGTCATTATTGGAAAGAAAGAAGATCCCATCAGAACAATATCCTCTTTCAGAAACATTGAAGAATCACTATTTGGTTTGGTCTCTCTAATTGAACCAACCTCGATAGAGGAAGCTCTGCATAACAACGATTAGATCCTAGCTATGCAAGAAGAACTAAATCAATTTTTAAGAAATGATGTGTGGGATCTAGTTCCAAAGCCCAAAGGATTCAATATCATAGGAACAAAATGGGTATTCAGAAACAAGTTGAATGAGCAAGGAGCGGTTGTCAGAAACAAGGCACGACTAGTTGCACAAGGTTATAGTTAACAAGAAGGAATTGATTATAATGAAACCTTTTCCCCAGTCGCCAGGTTAGAATTAATTAGATTGTTAATTTCTTTTGTTGTTCAACACAACATCTCATTATGTCCACTAACCTCCGGGTTTTGATGACCCAAAGTTTCCAGAACATGTTTTTAAACTGAAAAAGTCTCTGTACGGTCTGAAACAAGCTCCCAAGCTCGGTATGAACGTCTGAGTAACTTTCTTTTAGAAAAGAATTTTACCAGAGGGAAAGTGGACACTACCTTATTCAAAAAAACATTTAAAAATGAAATTTTAATTTGTCAAATATATGTAGACGATATTATTTTTGGAACTTCTAATGTCTCTCTTGGAGGATAATTTGCTGAGTCTATGCAGGCTGAATTTGAGATGAGCATGATGGGAGAACTGAAATTCTTTCTGGGAATTCAAATTAATCAAACTCCAGAAGTTACTTACATACATCAGACAAAGTATGTTAAAGAACTTCTGAAGAAATTCCATCTATCAGAAAGTAAAGAAGCAAAGGCACCAATGCATCCTACATGCATTATGGGAAAAGGTGAGGTAAGTAAGAAAGTAGATCAGAAACTCTACAGAGGTATGATTGGATCTCTTCTCTATCTGACTGCATCTAGACCAGATATATTATTCAGTGTATGTTTATGTGCAAGATTCCAATCAGATCCTAGAGAATCTCACTTAACTTCTGTTAAGCAAATTCTGAGGTATCTGAAAGGTACTACTAACCTTGGACTGTGTTACAGAAGATCCAAAGATTTTAAACTAGTAGGTTATTGTGATGCTGACTTTGCTGGAGATAGAATAGAATGCAAAAGCACCTCTGGAAGCTGCTAATTTTTGGGTGATAATATTATCTCATGGCACAGCAAGAAGCAAGTCACTATTGCACTATCAACCACTGAAGCTGAATATATATCTGCTGCTGGATGTAGCACTCAGATGATCTGGATGAAGAGCCAGCTAGAATATTATCATCTATATGAAAGTAAGATTCCTATCTTCTGTGAAAATACCTCTTCTATTTGTCTTTCAAAAAATCCCATCTTACATTCTAAGGCAAAACATATAGAAATTAAACATCATTTCATAAGGGACTACATTGAGAAAGGCATTCTTAGTTTAAACTTCATAGACACAGACCATCACTGGGCTGATATTATCAAAAAAACCCTTTCTGAAGATAAATTTAAATAGATTCTAAAAAACATCAGCATGGAATTTTGTCCTGGATGAAAATATTTTTTTTCTATATATGTGTTTTCCAAATGTTCTGAAATGAATGTTCTAATTAACTACTCTTCATAAGTGAGAAGAGGAGTTACATCAGAAGCCATTCACCATGTTCTGAAATGTGTCTAACGTTTCATTACACGAATGGTTCAGAAGTTCATTATATTAAACCAGCTGTCACACGCTACCCTCAGAAGTTGAATGCGTGTTTCAACTCTGAAAGGTCACGCATGCGTGCGCTGCTATTGAGACGTCGTTCCTAGGTAACTGTTCAGATTTGATAAAATTTCACGCCTCCCCTCAATGTCATTTTTCATTAATTACTAGTAATGATTATTTTTTTTATTTCAATCATTCAAAATTCTTTATTTTTTTTATTACTCTAAAAGTTTTCTCAGCTATAAATACCTTGCAAAATTCCCCTCTTTTACTTTTTACTCTCTCTCTAAGTTTCAATCGCCTCTGTGTTTTGTGCAAACTCTCTCTATTTTTTTCAAAATACTAAACCTAAACTTTCCAATTGGATTCATCTTCATCTCCTCTCGAAAGCATTATTGTTTCATCAAGCAGCTCTCAACATGCAGAAAGATATGTCATTCCTGAGAGAACAACGCTCATACCTGTTGATAGCTTGGAAGTGGTTAGTGAACTTATGGTCGATTTTGATAATCTAAAAGCAAATGGGTTTGACCTGTTTCTGGCTGTGGAGTTCCAAGGGTGGAAAAATTTCTTTGATCGTCTAGTTGGACCAGTGTTCCCTCATCTTGCCAAGGAATTCTGGATTCATGCCATTGCTTCTCCAAAGGTCATCCTTTCATTTGTCATGGGAAAAGATATTTCCATTACTGAGAATCTCATAAGGAGGATTCTAGGCTTTGAAGGAAATGGTGTTACTGGAATCTCAAGTGGAAGAATGGATATTTCCAAAGTCTATGCTGGAATTTTTACTATTGGGCAAGCTTCCAACAAAGTCAGAGATTTGAAGAACAAATATAAAATCTGGGCTAGAATCATTCATGGCTGCATTCATCACAGGAAGGAAACCAGTTCTCCTGACTACATCAATGTTGAACAACAATATCTTCTATTATGTCTTGGCATAAATGTGAAGATTGATCTGCCATATCTTCTGTTCAATCATCTTTGGACACATGTGAAGGAAACCAGGGAAGTTGTGAGGTTCAAAAACCCTAAGTAAAAAAGAAATTGGATCCCTCTGGGAAGACTAATCTCAGACATTCTAATAGAGAATAGTCTCATAGCTCATTTAGAGGATGCCAACTTGCTTGGAGAATTGCAGCCCACGTGTGGAAAAGCTCTGACTGGGAAGAACCTTCTAAAAAGGAAGCTGATTGACAAACTTCTGGTGTAATCTACTCCCTATGTGTCAGCAGCTGTCACCAGAAGGAGAATCCCTATAGAATATTTTCCTCTCTTCAACTCTGGTGATCATCCTGAGATAATTCTGGATTTCATTGAAGCTTGCAAGGAGAATGGCATTTCCATTGACCCTGCATGGATTCAAGGAAAGAATGTACCTGCTCCAGAAGTTTTTCTTCAGAAGCAGAAGAAAAGGCAAGATGGAGAAGGTCTCTCTGCTCGTCCTCAGAAGAAGAAGAAGAAATCTTCAGGTATGTCCACTGAAACAATTTATGTTTGTGATTTTGTATGTATATCACCATTTGTTGAACCCCAAACTCTAGGAGATATATAAGTAGACATAGACCTCACCATTCCTTCTGAACCCCTCCAAAATAATCCTCAAATTGATCAAGTTCTATCTGACATAGACACTGTAGTTCCTACAAAATCTCAACCACAACCACCACCTTCTCCACATATAACTCAACCTGACTCATCTACTTCTGTTCCCCTATGACAAAATCCAAATACTATTGCGGAAAACCCTCTTCCAACATCCCCCATCAGACCTTTATCCCCAAGATCCTCTGAGTGGTATGATGGTTATTGGAGATTACCAGGAATAAATGTGCCTCTTTCCAGACAACCTCCATCATTCATCATTCCCTCTAAAAACATTTTTGCCGTGAATGAATCCCCTGCACCTATTCCTTCTTCCTCAGCCCAAACCACCGTCATCATCTCTCCTGACATCACCCCTCCTATGTCACCCGAAATTCCCACACCTACCTATCCTGAACCCTAACCACCTCACTCTATAGAACCAATCTTTAGTCCATCCTCATCAGAACCTCCTGAACCATCAGAACCTTCTGACTTCCTTAGGACTGTAGTTGATCCTGAAGCTCTACGTTATGTACAAATAATATCCACCAAAAAGGTTATTCCCAAACTAACCCCAAAACCTGTTCAACCAGATGTTAATGTATGTTTTCATAACTTTGAAATAGAAATGCAGACGTGGATAAACCTGCTGAAGGAAAATAGTGCTAGCAACCTGGACCCAACTGCATGTGATTTTCAGTGGGAAGCATTCAGAAGGAAATTCAATGATGAAACCTTCAAGTTGCAAGATCTGTGCTATTCTCAGGTTCTTGAGAATTTCACCTATTATCTGAGTGCCTTCAAGACAGAAGTGGTAAATATCTTGGATAAAAAGTCTCCACTACAGATTACCAATGCTCCCTTACCACTTGCTGACCACATGGAAATTTTAGAAGATGAATCTGAAGATGGCTCTGAGTCAGATCCCAATCCCTTAGCAATGACTCTTTATCACCAACCTTCTACTCAAGCTGCCTCTGAGAAAGTGCCAAATATTCTGATTGATCTTGGCACCCTCCTCTCAACTATTGTAGGCTCAGGCTCTGCTGCTTCTGCTCCAAAGGTTGTATCTTCTGAAGCTGCTTTAACATCTTCTCCCTCTTTGTTGGTGATGGATACTCTGAATGAACTGAAGCAGGAAAATGAAGCCATCCATGAACGTTTGGACAAACAAGATGAAACCAAAAAGGAAATCAGAACTTGGATGATGAAACAAGAGGAATCCTCAAATGAAATCAAGATTCTTCTTCTTTCTCTCGTCTCTCGCCAATCCTAGTTTTAATTTTTTTAAATTTTCTTGTTGTTTTTGTTTTATACCTCTGTCCTTTTTGATTATTCAATATACAATCATTTTGAATCCTTTTATTTTACTTTTTGATTATGACAAAAAGGGGGAGAAAATAAGATTTTAATCTGATCTATGATAATAGTTATGGGACTAAGTCTCAAACATTTCTAATAAAATACAAAGCTCTGTTCTTTTTAAGAGATATGCAGGTACCTCAGGACTCTGAAAGACTAAGCTCTGAACATCATCTAGAAAAAAACTGCTCAAAGAAACTCTGAAAGAAAAATGTCTAAAAGCTCTGAAGAACAAATATAAGGAAGTTTCTATTAAGCTTTTAAACTCTTTAATTATTTTTCAGAAGAAGAAATATCAATCTCATGGGGATATTATCAATCTTAGGGGGAGATTCTCACCCTTGCACAAAATTTCTTTTTAATCAAAATCTGAATTGTTTTGTCATCATCAAAAAGGGGGAGATTGTTAGAACAAAGTTTGGTTCTAATCATATCCTAGAGTTTTGATGATAAAAATTGTTGTACCCCAAAATTTTCCCTCCCATATTTCTCAACACATGTCAAGTGAGGTCCCCAAATTGCTCAAGGAAGTTCAAGAGTTGACCAGACAAACTCTCTCCTAAGGCAGTCTATCTCTAATTAGGGTTTCCATCTTCATCAAGATGAGTGAACCACAAAGGACTAAAATGCTAACCATTGTCCTAATATGTCCTCAAGATCATCCATGTCAAGTTTCAAGCCTTGCAGAAGAAATTTGCTCAGTCAATTGCTCAAATGCCTGAAAATCAACTGTGTTAGGTCAAAAGTCAACTGTGGCCCACATACAGTCAAACTTCAAGATTTTTGGTAAACACCCTCATTTTAAAGTATTATTCATCATTTTATCAAGGGTTGATCATGATTCCTCAAGGATTGCTCACAATCCATCAAAACCCAAAAGTTGCTAAATTAGGGTTTTGTAGGAAAAGTCAACTCAACTTTGACCAAGCATAACTTTCTCATACTTTATCAGAAATGACCCATCCAAAGCTCATTTTGAAGAAAATTCAATTCCCTACAACTCATATTCATCTACCAAGTTCAGAATATGCACTCACAAAATTATATGAATTTTGACATTATAGGTCCTTTTGAAAAGTCAACAAAAACACCTTATGGGTCAAAACTTCATACATGAACATGGAAGACTCAATTGAGATGAGACCAAAAAGGGTTGCTTAGAGGACATCCTAAGATTTCTAAAAAGTCCAAGAACACCTCTCTAGGGTCAAAATTGAGAGAGTTATGCATTGGCCAAGTTGACCATTTTGCAAAATTGCCCAAAGTCAAATGTGCTCAAATTTGTATTTTTTTGCTAAATGGGCAAAACTTTTTATGCTTGCACTTCAATTATAATGTGGTCCACGACTCAAATACTTATCCACACATTATTTGCTTCATTTTTCAATTTATTTTTATTTTTCATTAATTAAAAAGTGAATTAAATCAAATAAATGATGAAAATTACCAAAGATATGATTTGATTTGTTTTTTTATAGATTGGCAATCAAGATATGCTGAGCTTGCATGATCAATTCGAATCAATGGCAATTGGTACAACAAAAGGCATGATTGGCATGAAAATAGAAAGATATCATACAAAGTGAAAATCAAATCAAATCTTGCATAAATGCAAAGATTCATGCCAAGTTTGTTAACCTAATTCATTCTAGGTTATATAATAAAGCTTTGCAGATCAAAAGAAGGGGGGGGGGGAGAGGTCGTGTAAAACCAGAACAAAACTTGGAAAATTCAAAGAAAAGTGGGAGACAAATCTTCTTCCACAGGCCAATTCAAGGTGTGCTAGCTATCCTAATCGCTTGCTAGACATCCAAGGAAGCTATTCCCATCACTCACAGGGCCTGAAACACTCAAACTCGCTCTACTCCTCACGCGGTTTGGTATATTTTTCAAATTTGATTATTGCAATTTACGCATCTATAACACTTTTGATTGTTATATTCATGTTTATCATCATGTTTGCAAGCTAACCATGCCATTTAATTGCATTTTTTATGTCTGTACGTGATATTGCCATGGTTAGCGTTTTGTGTTCTTGTTTAGGGTTTTTTGTACAGGCAAAATTAGGCCTTGAATCTGGTACCATGATGCTCGTGAGGGTGAGAAGAGTTGATTGGTACCATCACTTTTCATTTATCTTGCTCGTGCGCCATTTTTGAGATGAACAGGTTTGTACCTACAAAGAACGTCTGTAGGAAAAAGTCTTGTTTTCTAAGGCGACTGTCCGGGGAAAAAGATAAGGCATGGCAGTCCATGGTTGGCCCATTTGAATTTTTGCGCATTTTCTGAATATATTATTTGTTTTGTTTACATATAAGTAATCTAGCGCATCTTTCATCATGAGGCTCACCATGATCCATCAATATCTAACCATCAGATTCATCAGCAAGCCAGATCCAACGTGCCAGCATTGTAGGTCTACCATACACTCCAGTCAACGCCCATACCAGATCCTGTGCATTGACCAGGCTTAATGCTTGTTGGGCCAGAAAATCCAGATTGACACCCCCTCTTCAGCAATACTATCAGGCCCATCTCTTCACCTTTTTATTTTCTCTTATTTTTAATTCTTTTAATATTTTCTTTAATTATTTTAATTCACAAAATTAATCACTTTTTTTCTTCATAAAATCATAAAATCAAGAAATCATAAAAATTAGAATTAGGGTTTTTTATCAAATTTAATTTAATTTAGGGAAATTTTAACTTGTTTTTAATTAAAACTAATTAGCAAATTAGGTTTAAAACTCTTGATTTAATTTTTCTTTCTTTCTCAAATAAAACAAAAATATAAAAATAGGTTTTTTAGAATGAATTAATTTATTTTTATTAATTTAAAATTAATTAGAACTTAGGATTTCTTTTTTAATTTAATTATTTCATTATTTTCTTAAATAACAAAAACAACAAAAAACATTTTTTTTCTTTAATCAATCGCAAATAGGTTTAGTCGAGGGTCAAAACCCTAATTGATTCGCATTTAATTCGCCGCGCGCTTGTTATTTATTTTGCCAATATTTTTGTAATTGTTCATGGTTTGTAATAGTTAATTTAGGGTTTTTATTTACTGTTTAAATTCCTGAGTTTTTGGCTATGTAATTAATTCCCCTCCCCGAAGCCTTATAATAGCGTAGGTTTATTTTCTCGCATTTTTAATTCCTGCAAATATTTAACTGTCTAGATGAATGCTAATAGGATTGTATGGAAAGAATGTATGATAAATTAATACAGTTAGAAAACCCTAATGTGCAAAGATAAATAACTGAAACAAATCACTCGCACATATCCCTCATAGGGTATGCTCTCACTTCGGTTGCCTTCGGTAAACAATCATTAAGCATAGGGTGTCTTAGTGGTTGCCCTCTAGTCTAAAAAGATCAAAATGTCCCATTCGAATGTTGCCTCGAAAATGTTGCCTCAGAAGTGTTGCCTCAGAAATGTTTCCTCGAATATGATCTTAAGACTCTAGGGTTATTACTAAGGTGTCCTAACATCACTTTAGTGACCATAAGTCACTTTTGAATTGACCCTTACAAACTCCAACAACGGTGCTACCTATTTCTCAATAGTGGGACAGCGCTGTCTAAAGGAAACAAGAATAGAAATGATATTTTTTTGAGTAGGTACTTGCTCAAATCAAAACTTTTCACACTTACACTTTTCAAAAAATTTTCAAAACAACTTCGTCACACTCTTGAGGACTGATACAAGGGTTATTACAAAGTAAAACTTTTCAAGACAAGCACACACAAACAATTTGAAAAATGAGCAAGTACCTAAGAGCCCATGGGAAACCATGGATAAAAATGGTGCTAACACCTTCCCTTTCTATAATCTACCCCCCGTACTCAGAATATCTCGAAAAAGGATTTTTTCTGTACTTTTTTCCTTTCTGATTGGATGAAATAAAATTCGGTGGCGACTCTTGCTTACCACAAAATTTTGCAAACACAAAACGCAAAATGCAAACCAGTATTAAACAGTCGGTTCTGCCACCGTATCACAGAACTGGCGACTCTGCTGGGGAGAGTTATAAGTGGGGTATACCTTAGGATCTAGGTCATTTAAATTGCTTCTTTTGTTTGCTTTGTTTGTTTTATTTTTGAGGGTTTTGTTTGGGGTTACTATAGATCCTACACCCGGATATGGGGAACACCTTTTAGGTAAGTAGCAATAGACTGTGAGGGAACTGTACGGCGTAGACTGATATAGTTGAAGCAGTATCTACATTGGTGTGGCACTTTGGTTGGTACCGGTATCCCTTGTGGCGAAACGAGAAAAATACGGGGCCGCTGCATGGTGTCGTTAAGCATCAACTGACCTTAGAACCTTTAATCGCCCAACTTGGACATTAGAAAGTAGCGAGATAGCCAACCTCGGTGTAGACCTGAGAACTGGTTGATACTCGATGCTACACTCATTGAGATCATACTCTCAGAATATTTTGGCTGCAAGAAAAGATTGGGTGAGCTGAAACCATGACCGATGAAGGATGGTCAGTGATATTGAGATCCTCTAGAACCCGGTTACTTTTCTAGGACAGGTTTGGAACCAACTTAACTTCAAGAGGGTATTACCTTTGACCTCATGCAAGCCTTAAACCTAAGGGCTTTGTGTGATTTGATTGTGTTTGCCATACCTGTGTTTTCTATACCTGTGGTTTATCATGACATCATGCATCATAACATGGCATTTATGCTTCATTACACTAACCATTTCAAAGACCAAGGGAATTTATCTTTGTTCTGTTTTGCAGATCATGGCTTCCGTGCATAGAAATACTATCTGAATCAGCTTTGTGGAGATACCTTCCCAACTCAAAGAGCTAGTATCAAGAGTTTCTGAAACTTCTATGTTCATTAAGAGACACAGTCAACTTCTCAGCCTGGTTACTTCAAACCCTGATTAACAGATGATGAGCGTACATTTTCAGTTCTTCGATCCCAAGCATCACTGCTTCACCTTTCCAAATTATCAGTTTGTACCCACCTTGGAAGAATTCTCTCATCTATTGGGCATATCCATTCTTGAACAGGTACCCTTCACAGGTATAGAAGAATTTCCTAAGCCATAAGTCATTGCCTTAGCTTTACATTTGAAACGGGCCGACGTGGTATCCAATTGGGAAACTCGAAGCGGAGTCGAGGGTTTTCTAGCCAAATTTCTGATAGACCAGGCTCAACTATTTTGGGATGATATGGAGTTTCAGGCTTTTGAGGATGTCTTGGCTCTTCTTGTCTATGGTTTAGTTATCTTCCCTAATCCGGACTCTTTTGTAGATGTGAATGCTATCAAGATTTTCCTTTCTCGCAACCATGTACCTATCTTGCTTGGAGATATTTTACACGCTCTCCATACTTGTACCATGAAGAGAAGAGAGACTCTTATGTGCTGCATGCCATTGCTGTCGAGGTGGTTTATTTCTCACCTCCCTAAGTTTGTACTGAAGAACGAAGAAGGTTTGGGTTGGTCACACAAAATAATGTCACTCGCTCATACGGATATTCTTTGGTGTTCCTGAGCTATGGAAGACACTATTGTTATTGACCGCTGTGGGGAGGTACCCTAATGTCCCATTACTTGGTATTAAAGGGGGTATAACTTACAATCCTTGTCTAGCTTTGCGACAATTTGGTTGTGCTCGAAGGGATGGTCCCCATGAGTTACTTCTCGAGGACATTGTATTCGACTATAAGGATGATGTTAAGGTGCATCGCGGGAGGTTCATACGAGCTTGGGGCATGGTAAACAGATCTGATCCCAAAGAGTTGGGACCGAAGACTTCCCTTCATATGCAGCCTTACCTCCAATGGGTCCGGGCTCGTGCCCAAAAGCTTATGATGCCTTACGTGGTCGTATTACCGGTGATTGTGGAGCCCACTAATGAAGAAGGCATTCCTTATACAGTTCTCTATCCTTACATGCCCACTGATCTTGGGGAGCTACAGAGGTCTTGGATTCAGATGAAGAATGAGCGGGATGCTTACCGGGAGGAGTTCCATGATCAAGAGAGAAAGGTTTTAAAGCTCACCAGGCAGCTCGAGGAAGAAAGAGTGCTCAATGACTATATCAACACAAAGAGAAAGCGTCCATGGGACTTTTGATTTTTCTTTTCTAGTTTTAGATTTGTTTTACTTACTCCTTTGTAACTCCTTAAAGGCATGTTGAACCTTTCAAATTTAAGCTAATAAAGTTTTGTTTATTTTGGTTTGCAAATTTAAATCTCCCAAAGTCTTTGAAATCATTACATGTGCATCTCATTATCATACACATAATTACAGGTACCACTACAGGTTTCTCATCTTCTTCGCTGTTTATTTCAGCAGAAATGTCTTCCGATCAAGTCATCAAAGATCTTCTGGCACAAAACGCCCAGTTCCAACAGATGTTCTTCAGTCTGGAAAAGAGGCAAGAGGATCTGAAAGCCCTCATTCTGAAGCAGAAGAAGAAGAAGAAGAAGAAGAAGAAGAAGAAGACTGGTATTCTGAATATCGGCAGAAGATTTGGAGAAAGGTTGAAGCATCAAACTGATCTGACCTCTTCATCCAAGGAAGGAGATAACCAAGAAGGGGAAAAGGACCCTAGTCCTACGGTCTCTGACAATGATACTGATTATGATGATGAGCAATATCCTCCTGCTGAGGATATATACAAGCACCTAGAAGATCGTCTGAGTGCTATGGATGTTCAGAAGATACTTGGTTTGGATTTTGGAGAATTATGACTGGTATCGGGAGTGGTCATTCCCCAGAAGTTCAAAGCTCCAGTTTTTGCCAAGTATGATGGAGTGTCATTCCCAAAACTCCATCTCCGATCTTATGTCAGGAAGATTCAACCCCACACCACTGATAGAAATCTGTGGGTGCACTTCTTTCAAGATAGTCTGTCAGGGACTCAGCTTGAATGGTTCTACCAGTTGGAGGGAGCCAGTGTCCGAAACTGGGAAGATCTTGATGCTGCTTTCTAAAAGCAGTATCAACACAATGCCGACCTTGCTGTCACTCGTACTCAGCTCCAGAGTATGTCCATGGGTGCAGGTGAAGGTTTTAAAGATTATGCTAAAAAATGGAGAGACTTGGCTGGGAGAGTTCAACCCCCTTTGTCATATAGGGAGTTGGTGGATATGTTCCTTGGTACGCTGTTTGGTCCATTTTTCAATCACTTAATCGGTAGTTCGTCATCTGGTTTCATTGAGCTGATTTTAACTGGAGAAAGAGTAGAAGCTGGAATTCGAAGTGGTAAAATACAGAAGGATGCCTCTTCGAGTTCGGTAGAGAAACCTTTTGCTGGTAAGAAGGAAGCCAGTGCAGACTATAGCCCGAGGGGCCAAAGAAGATCTGAACACCGTCAAATGGTAAATGCTGTAGTGATACCAAGACCCGTAGTTGCTCCTCAACGCAACAATCAACAAAGGGTGGAAAGACCACAGCGGCAGTTCACCCGCATTAGCATGACATTGGCTGAAGTGCTACCTCACCTACTGAGGTCCAACTTGGAGACCTTGAGAGAGGCTCCCAAGAATCCAAACACTACTTCTCCCAGATACAATCCCAACGCACGGTGCGCCTACCATTCTGAGAGTCCTGGCCATGATACAAACGATTGCTGGGCTCTGAAAAACAAAGTACAAGACTTGCTTGAAGCCAATGCGATAGAGTTCGATGCTCCAGAAAAGCCGAATGTTATGACTGCTCCCATGCCCAAACATGGTCGTGGAGTTAATGTTGTTGACACTGATTTGTTTGTGACCTCTGTTGAAGAAATTTCTACTCCTCTTATGACTGTTAAGAAGAATTTGCTATTGGCCGGTTTATTTCCGGGTTGTGGTGAAGGTTGTCACATGTGTTCGATTCTACCTCCTGGTTTCCGTTTGTTGAAGTCAGGCGTTCAACGCTTGATGGATAATAAAGAGATTTTGTTTGGGAAAACTATGATTCCTGTTGTTCTAAACGAAGACGTCACCGTTATAACCATTTCCGCCAATCCTTCCAAGGTTTCCTCGAGAAGACCTGTTAGGATTACACCTGTTCAAAGAATTGCTCCGCTGATAATCATTGTTCCTGGTCCCATCCTGTACACCTCAAACAAGGCTGTCCCATGGCATTATGGTGTCGATGTGTAATATTTTGGTATTAAGCAGGATTTGAAGAATGAAGAAGCTGATACTGATGTCAGTAATATTGTCGGGACTAGTAAGGTTACCCGAAGTGGAAGGGTTTTCTCTCCTGAGATTGCTCCGAAGATTATCAAGCTTACTGTTATTCCAACTGCTGCTCCAACCAGCACTCCTGACATTTCTCCTATTCCTACTCCAGTTATTACCCCTGCTGCTGAGCCATCTGGGACTCGGGGCAAGGAAATTGTAGGTGAGCCTGCCCTGACAGAGGCACCTAAGAAAATCGTTATGGAAGCCTCTAAACAAGAAATATAGGAAATACTGAAAATTATCAAGAAGAGCGACTACAATGTGGTCGATCAGTTGGGGTAGACCCCATCAAAGATATCAATTTTGTCTCTGTTGTTGTGTTCTGAAGCCCATGCGAAGGCTTTGATTGCATTTCTCAAGACTGCGCATGTGCCGCAGGAAACTTCAGCAAATCAGTTTAAAGATTGTATGGCCAGCCTGACTGTTGACAATGGGCTAGGTTTTTCGGATGCGGATCTGACACCCAAAGGAAGGAATCATAATGATGCTCTGCACGTCTCGATTGAGTGCAGGGGCACCATTATGGCTCATGTGCTGGTAGACACCGGGTATTCACTGAATGTTCTGCCGAAGAAAGCGTTGGACCGTTTGGATTGTGAGGGTTTGATTCTAAAGCCTAGTAATATTGTGGTAAGGGCTTTTGACGGATCAAAGAGAATGGTGCACGGGGAGCTGGACATCCCTGTCAAAGTGGGTCCTCAGACTTTTGGGTCCACCTTCTATGTAATTGATATCAGACCGTCATATTCTTGCTTGCTGGGTCGTCCTTGGATCCATGAGGCTGGGGCAGTTACTTCCACACTCCATCAAATGCTGAAGTATCCAGTGAAGGGAAAGATTATCACGGTACGAGGTTAAGAAGAATATATGGTGAGTTACCTCAATTCCTTCCGCTACGTAGAGATGGATGGGGAATTCATAAAAACTCCCTGTCAGAATTTCGAAGAGGTTCATCATATCTTGGCATCAACTGAAGTTACTACCAACAAACCTCTATTGAAGATGGCTTCTCTCAAGGATTACGGGGCTGTGGTTGAAAAAGGTGGGTGTACCAATTGGGGTCAGCTCCCTGATTTCACTCACAAAACTGACAAATTTGGTTTGGGCTTTACTACAGGTGCTCAAAGGGCTGTTAGGCGCGCTCGGATTGGAAGACCTCCTCTACACATTAACAATCGGGGAATTAATGCAATTGAAGACAATGAAGAGGATTCAGACATCGACAGCTGGATCTACCCAACAACCAACGGTGGACCGTATAACTGGACGGCTAGGGACTTCATACCTGTTTCTTTTATTCTGCAGAAATTGACTCATTTGTTTTAAGATTTGCAATAAACAATTTGAAAATATTTGGCCCGGTTCCTTGCCCGAGGCACCTTGGCTTTGCTTGTGAGGGCTATTATTTGTCATTTCATATATCATTAATAAAGCATTGGACGTTTCTTGCATACAAATTTTGCGCTCCTTATTTTTCTTTTTTGTCTCTCACTTTATCAAAACAGCTATTATCTTACACACACTCATGTATCATAATGCAGATCCATATCCACTCTGGATCCCATTGATAACAGCTCTGCTATTTCCAGTTATGACTTAAAAAATCCGATCAACTAAGCCGAGGACGAAGGTGAGGATGATTGTGAGGTGCCTGGAGAGCTTGCTAGACTATTGCAGCAGGAAGAAAGGGCCATACAGCCTCATGAAGAGCCAGTTGAGTCCGTGAATTTGGGTACAGAGGAAGACAGGAAAGAGGTTAAAATAGGTGAAAATATGGAACTTAGTGTCAAACAGAGGTTGGTACAGATGCTACACGACTATGTTGAGATCTTCGCCTGGTCCTATGAAGACATGCCTTGTTTGGATACTGATATTGTGGTACATCGCCTGCCGAATAAAGAAGTCTTCCCTCCGGTAAAGCAGAAGGTCCGCCGTATGCGCCCTGAAATGTCAGAGAAAATCAAGGCAGAGGTCATGAAATAGTTCGACACAGGATTCTTAGCTGTCACTTCTTATCTGCAGTGGGTTTCCAACGTCGTTCCGGTACCTAAGAAGGACGGTAAGGTACGGAAGTGTGTGGACTACAGAGATCTGAACAGGGCAAGCCCCAAGGATGACTTCCCACTTCCTCACATTGATGTTATAGTCGACAACACCGTGCAACACAAGATCTTCTCCTTCATGGATGGTTTTTCTGGCTACAACCAGATCAAGATGGCTCCTGAAGACATGGAGAAGACAACCTTCGTTACACAGTGGGGCACCTTCTGTTACAAGGTAATTCCTTTTGGGTTGAAGAATGCTGGGTCAACTTATCAGCGCTCCATGGTCGCTTTGTTCCACGATATGATTCACCACGAGATCGAGGTTTATGTTTATGACATGATAGCCAGGTTCCAGACTGAGGAAGAGCACCTTGATCATGTCCAGAAATTGTTTGACAGGTTGAAGACGTACAAGCTGAGGTTGAATCCGAACAAGTTCACCTTCGGGGTAAGGTCTGGTAAGCTTCTGGGTTTTGTTGTCAGTGACAAAGGTATTCAGGTAGACCCTGCAAAGGTAAAATCCATACAAGAGATGCCAGTTCCCCACACAGAGAAAGAAGTTAGAGGTTTTCTGGGACGTCTGAATTACATCGCCAAGTTCATTTCACATCTGACTGCTACTTGTGAGCCAATCTTTAAGCTGCTGAAGAAAGATCAAGTTGTAAAGTGGAATGATGAATGCCAGACCACTTTCGAAAGAATCAAGGAATACCTTCAAGAACCACCAATTTTGATGCCTCCAGTTGATGGAAGACCTTTGATATTATACTTGACAGTGCTAGACAATTCAATGGGGTGTGTGCTGGGACAACATGACAAGTCTGGTCGAAAAGAGCATGCAATTTACTACCCTAGCAAAAAGTTTACCGACTGTGAGACCCGATACTCATTGCTCGAGAAAACTTTCTGCGCTTTGGCATGGGCTGCTCGCCGACTGAGACAGTATATGCTGACTCACACTACCTTGTTGATATAAAAAACTGGATCCAATCAAGTATATTTTCGAGAAGCCCGCCTTATTCAGAAGAATAGCAAGATGGCTGATGATCTTAACCGAGTACGGCATCCAATACACAACCTAAAAAGCAATCAAGTGGAGTGTATTGGCAGATCATTTGGCGCATCAGGCCGTGGATGACTACCAGTCCATGAATTTTGAGATCCCGGATGAGAATATCATGTTGGTAACTGTTGTACCCCAAAATTTGCCCTCTCAATTCTCAAGGCTTTTCTTACAAGGATTTCAAGGTTCAAGCTTAAACAAGTGCATTGGGATTTTCCAATACCAAAAGGAAACTTTCAAAAAGAAGGAAAACAATTAAAATTAATATTTTGACAAATTTGGATAAAAACAAGATTTTTTCGATTGACTCTTGGCATCCTTCGATTGACCCTTTGACCTCTTTCGACACAAGCTTGGCTTGCATCCTTCGATTGGCCTTTTGGCCTCTTTCGACACAAGTTTGGTTTGCATCCTTTGATTGGCCTTTTGACCTCTTTCGACACAAGCTTGGTTTGCATCCTTCGATTGGCCTTTTGGCCTCTTTCGCCCGGGCATGTGACTTCTTGGTGCAGGTTTCGTTTGTGTCTTTTGCTGCCTGCATGCTTGCAATCGAAGGCCATGACCTGCTGGTCACATGTACCCCCCCCCCTGCAAGGCAAGTCTTCGTTTGGGCACTCACCTTCTGTGTGCCTGGATGAAAAATTCAGTGGAGCAAGAGCCTCCTTCGAATGCAACTTGGATATGTCCTTCATGTTGAACTCTAAGCCTCCTTCGAACATGGACTTTCGATTGGGAAATATGTTTGCTTCGACCCAGGCTTCGATTGGGCAATATGCTTCCTTCGAGCATGAGCTTTCGATTGGGCAATAGCTTCCTTCGAGTTAGCTTGTTTCGACCACAAGCTTCGACTGAGGCAAAGGCTTCCTTCAAATAGGTGTTCTTTGACCTCACTCTTAGACCAAGTCCCGTTTTCCAGGCTGTGTTGCGTCCAGATCTTCACATAGTCAGAAGCTTGTACAAAGGTTTTAAACTTTACCTTTTGGATACTACTATTCTGGGTTAAAGGCTATATACTCTTTCTTCAAACAGAGAATACTTTATCACAAAAGCAGCTGTCAACCTGAATTTGGTCTGAACATAAGCAACGTCAGAGGCCTCAATCACATCTTCTGCACCCCACTGCTGTTGCTGCCAGAAGGCCCCCCACTTGTATTGTCACGTTACAGTATTTTATTATTTTTGCAAGGCTGGCTGTTTTCAAACATATCCATTCTTTTTCTCTATAAATAGAGGAATTTATGCAAAGCTAAAGAGGATCTTGGGGACCAGCAGAACGAATCTTCCAAAGTTTCTCAAACACAGAAAAACTCTCAAGTTCATCAACACTTGAGAAATCAAAACCCAGAATCCCATACACTTGCTTCCTTCGATTCTGAAGAACAAATACTCTTCAGTATCCTTTGAATCCAGTTTGGAAAGAAACATAAGACTTGTTTCTTTCCTTCCTTCGAATCCAGCAGTTCAAGCACAACTGTTGGCCCCCTCTGTCAAATCCAGAACCTTGGACCTCCACTCAAGGTCCCACATCCATTCAAGTCCTGAAGCAAGGTAAGTTATTCTTACCTTTGAACTTTTCGTTTCATGACATAACATGTAAATAATACTTTTGTTCGTTTCAAAACATGTACATAACACTTTGGTTCTTTTCGTTTCTACCCTGTTAACATGTTTTTAAAAGTTAATCCTTTCGTTTTGCTTGCTGTTTGCCTGAACTAGCTTTAGTTATTAAACTGTTTGAAATATAAATACTAGCATGGCCTCATGCCATGTTGTCATTTAATGCTTGAAATGAAAGAAACAGGAAACAGGAAATAGGGAACGAAGCTTCTGGCTTCTACCCTCTTTCTCCAGGTCAAACGAAAGAGACAACCAAGAGGAAAACCATGTTGACTTCTAGGCCCAAACGAAAAGCATGCCTTCACTGACTTCCAGCCCCTAATCGAAAGGCATTCCCTCACTGACTTCCAGGCCCCAGTCGAAGGATACAACTTGCTGTTGTCTTTGCCCAATCGAAGGACAGGACCTCGCCCCTGCCAAGGCCCAATCGAAAGACGTGACCTTGCTGTTGCCAGTCCCAATTGAAGGAGGCCAACAGAATGCCAGTCGAAGGCTGCTACTGCCTGGGTCGAAAGACACTCATTTTTCTTACTTTTATCTTATTTTTTCATATTTTTATGCCTTTCGATATGGTTGTAATAGCGTAGGATTTTTATCTTTTTGCATTTTATTTACTTTGTACAAATGCTAGTAATTAGGCATGTATGGCAAGATAAAAATCAACAAGTAGACAACCTAAAAATCAAAGACAAATGCATGCAATAAAACACACTTTGCATGCACCCCTTAGGGTAATCTCACTTGTTGCCTCGGAAAATAGTCATGTCCCTCGAGCATGGGCGTTTTAGCAAAGACCCTCGATAAAAGATCACAGTCCCTCGATGACCCTCGATGTTGCCTTCGGTAAACGATCTAGTCCCTAAAACGACATTGCTAAAACTTCCCATATGTTGCCTTCTATGACTATACAAACGTCCCACGCCCGTCCCGTTCAACATCCTAACACAAGGTTGTTCACCAAATATAATGGTGAAACAACACTGTTAAAAGGGTTAAAAACATAAGAAAAATCTTTGAGTAAAATAGGGTAGACAACTCTTAGTTACTTGATCAAAAAACTTGCAAAACATCCTTGCCATTTTTCAAAACACACTCCACAACATAATTCCAAAACAACTTTCAAATTATTGAAACATATTTTCAAAAAGACAAACACCTTTGTAAAACATTCAAACGAATTATTACAAAGGTTGCCTAGACAAGGCATCTTTTTCAAAACATTTTCAAAACCACACACACAAAACACCATTTCAAGCAATTGAAAAACAAAGGCAAGTGATCTAAAATAAGTAACTAAGAGCCCATGGATAACCATGGATGAAAAGGGTGCTAGCACCTCCCCTTTTCATAATCTACCCCCCGAATCCACGAAAACATCTCAAAGGTCTTTCCTGTGCTTTTTGACCTTTCCTTAGGATAAATAAAAAGTCGGTGGCGACTCTTGCTAAACCGCAACATTTGCAAACACAAATGCAAAACCCAAGTCAGTTCTCCCACCGTATCACAGAACTGGCGACTCTGCTGGGGAAATTTCTAAAAGTGGGGTTACCTTAGGGTTTTAGATCACCATTACATGCTTGCTTTGATTGCTTTACTTTTTGGGTTCCTTGTTTGGGTTTGTTGTAAATCCTACACCCGGATTTGGGGGCACCCTTTTAGGTAAATAACAATAAACTGTGAGGGAACTGTGCGGGGTATACCGACATGGTTGAAGCAGTAGCTATGTTAGTGTGACATATTTGTGGGTATCGGTAGCCCTTGAGTAGTCAAGGAGAATACGGGGCCGCTGAGTGATGTCATGAAGCACTAACGAACTCTTAGAACCTTACTTGACCATCTTGGCCTTTTTTAGGGGTAGTGAGATGACCGACTTTGGTGCAGTCTGAAGTTGGTAGATACTCGATATTACACTCATTGAGGATTGTTTTCTTGGAATATTTTGGTCGCCAGTTAAGTGGCTAAACCAAAAAAGTGAACATAGAAAACAATTCGGTGATATTGAGCTCCTTAGAACCCGATTTCTATTTTAGGACATGTTGAGCCAACTAACTTCAAGAGGGTACTTACCTACAAACCTCATGCAAGCCTAAACCTAAGGACTTGTCTGCTTCGTGTGAATATGATTATCTGTATATACACTTGCTTACTTTTTCATACATGTACATAACATCATAACATCATACCATAAGCATTTTCAATAACCATTTCAAGGATCTCGAGGGTCTTTTGATGCAGGGTCACGTTGAACCAGACGTCTACCAAAGGGCAAGAGGATTTTCCTCTGAACAAATGTCGTCAAAGATCAAGTGCAACAATTTGAATCAGGGGCTATGACCCACTTGACATGGTGAGCTTGATTCTCGTGGAAAGACATCCACCGATACAAAGTTATCCAATCAAAGATGTTGATCAAAGTTCAACCTCTAACATTTTTCCTGTGTTTACCCCGAGAGATTCTTGAAAACATTCATCCACATACCATGCATCATATCATGACAGGTTTCTCCCATACAGGTCTCCTTATCTTCCTACTGTTTATTTCAGTAAGATGGATATGGAACAAATGGTGAAAGATCTCCAAGCTCAAAACGCTCAATTCCAACAAATGCTTCTGGCTATGGGTAAAGGGCAAGAGGATCTGAAATCTCTCCTTCTCAAAGACAAGAAGAAGAAGTCCAAGAAGACAGCGGGCATCCTGAACTTAAGAAGAAGACCTAAAACCCTAGATCTTTCAACTCCACCCAACATAGAGGATAGTCTTGAAGAACACCACAATTTGGAGATTGATGAAGTTGAAGCTGACTACTCCGAAGAACAATATCCTCCTGCTGATGACAAGTACAAACAGTTGGAGGATCGCCTCAGTGCTATGGAGATCCAACAAATACCTGGCTTGGATTTAGGAGACATGGGTTTAGTTTCTGGATTGGTCATCCCGCCAAAGTTCAAAGTCACTATCTTTGCCCTGTACAATGGAGTCTCTTGCCCTAAGATGCACCTAAAGTCTTATGTCCGCAAGATTCAACCATACACAACTGATCCAAAGCTTTGGATCCATTTCTTCCAATAAAGCCTAGTAAGGATTCAACTCGAATGGTTCTACCAATTGGAGAGTTCTCGCATCCACACCTGGGAGGATTTAGCTGCTGCTTTCTTTAAGCAGTCTCAGTACAATGCTGATCTTGCACCAACTCGTGTGCAATTGCAGAACATGACCATGGGCTCTAACGAGAGCTTCAAAGGATATGCCTAAAAGTGGAGAGATCTGGCTGGTAGGGTGCGACCCCCTTTAACTGACAGGGAGTTGCTTGACATCTTCATGGGAACTTTGACAGGGCCTTTCTTCAAACACTTGATCGGAATCTCTTCAGCTGGGTTCACCGAGCTAATACTGACCGACAAAAGGGTCGAAGCTGGCATCAAAAGTGGGAAGATTCAAGAAGCTACACCTTCTGATGCTCAGAAAATCCCTACAATGGGAAGAAAGAGTCCAATGCTGTGTATGGCCAAAAGAGTCGTCATGACCAACACGTAGGAGGAATCTTGATCTTTAATCCTACGCCTGCTCAACAAAGACAGGGGCATCAGCGTAAGGAGGTCGCGCCTAAAAGAAATTTCACTAAGATCAACATGTCACTAGCTCAAGCGCTACAACACATGTTGAAGAAAGAGCTGATTACATTAAAGGCTCCTCATCCGAACCCTAAGACTTCTTCTCCTAACTACAACCCGGATGCAAGATGTGCTTATCATTTTGATAGCCCAGGGAATGACACAAACAACTGTTGGGCTCTGAAGAACAAGGTCCAAGACATGATTGATGCCAAGGAGATCGAGTTTGACCCTCCGGAGTCTCTAGCATAATCACTGCTCCTTTGACGAATCATTGAGAGCATCTTTGTTTCATTTGAATTTTCAAGTTGTAATTTCTTTGTTATTTAAACAATTATCTATTAATGTCAAACTTTGTTTCATTAATGCATTACATATGTTTGTCTTGAATTCATCCTTTCGTTTTCACTATTCTTAAACTATGATTTTTACTCTCTTTATGACATTCAACTCTTGCTAAAAGTTACAAGCCTTTAGAGGGAGGATGACGAAACAATGCCATAATCTCATAACAGTATGCTATTGAACAGACCTTGCTGACGATGTACATGCATTTCTTTCAAATCCTAAACACTGGAGTTATAAGGAAGATAATCCCTAGTCAACCCCTTCGAGCCAAAGAAGTAGGAGTTTTCTGTTTTAAACACAAAATTGAAACCTTTGATTTAAACCTGGGGCAGGGTAGTCTCTCAGTTAATTCAAATGCGCTTTAAGTCGCAAAACTCTGAGTTCATAATACAACGAACGACATCAAAAGCATTCCTCTGGAATCAAAAGACCGTGGTGGTTCCTTATCTCATAGGCAGTCATTATCTCTCAAAAAAAAGAAAAAAAAAGGAAAAGCCCACTAAGCCAAAACCTACAAAGGAGCCTTAAGAAATTTGGGGCATCCCGCTGACTGTAATCTCGAAAATAGGAACAGTCAGGCAAAAGTTAGGGATAATAAATCAAAAGAAAGAGGTCATTACAAATCCTCAACAACATGAAAAATGTTGCAAAAATGACTGCCTTCCAAAATCCAACTTGTGTGAACCATCACCAAAACGTCGTTCCAGATTCGAATAGAGTTCGACGCACAATTAACTGAGTTTAGGATTGAAGAACATCACGAAGAACGGGTGGGTACAAATATACTTTCAGCCTTTATCCTTTGTTTCTTAAATCGTGAACCAAGACACGTTACAACCCTTCAAAAGTCCTAATTGAAGCATGGGTTAGTTCGAAAGCATACTGTTACAAAGGTATCCTGACTCCTGTAAGGCTTAGCCCTAAAATCTTGTGTTGAATTTGTCTTATAAAAAGTTTTCTGCTAAAAAACGCATTTTTCAAAACTTCGAGACAAGCATAAACTTTGCATTACTTGAATATCACTGTTTGCATTTGGCTATTTGTTTGACAACGGAGAAATTCACACAATGAATATCCGATGAACGAAAGCTATCTCAGTGAACAAAATCAATTCAAGAAGGATGACACTTCCATTGACGAATCTCCTATCGACAGGGGGACTTAACATGTCATTATCCAACACACCTGGGGCAGTCCAGTCAAGATTCCAGGAAATCTCTCAAGAAGTACAGAATAACCAGGGGCAGGTCTCCATCTCCATTACTTGGGACATTGAGCATCAATCCCAACAAAGGGTTGCGTACAATGAAACTTTTTGGCAATGCCACGAACATTCGCTACTAGGGGCAATGACAAGTCTCCCCAAAGTCCTTCTCATAGGATGATTCCCCAGCAAGAGTTTAATCTCTGAAAACCTTTTCCCAGCTGAATCAACCTCAGGAATCCTCGAGGACTTCCCCCAACGAAGATGGCACCTCTCTAGCGGACTAACGACATGGTTTATTTCCCCAACAACACCAGGATTCCCCAGCTTGAGTTTGCCTCTCCGACTACTACAAATCAAAGGACCATAACTCCTCTTCCCCAGTAGACTACTCTACAATCCCCAACAAGTTACTGTGAAACCTGGACCCGACCAGATATCAGTTCAACTTTGACTCCCCAGTAGAGCAACAGACGACTAAGACTCCTAAACTCCTTTTCCAAGCAGAAATAAACATACTCCCCACAGAGTTTTCAATACCCCCCAGCGGAGTTCTCCTCAAACAACAAAACAGGAATCCATTGGAAATATTCTAAGCAAAGTTTGAAGACACACATACTCTTCAACAGCAGTCCAGGGTTTAATGACTCCCCAGCTTTTGTCAAGGATTTATTTTCCCAGACAAAAATACATTCATTAACATTTCACATTTCATACATCCTATTTACATACATGATAAGTGCATACAACACAATCTCATTTACTTTTGAGAACATCATGACATTATGCATTTGATACATCATGACATTGCATACAGCTAACGTTTTACCTTTTCAGGAAAAAGGTCAATCAACAGATGGCTACCATCAACCTTTTCAAGTTCCAGATTAATACCTGTAGCAAGCCAGGAAAACTATCTGTGGACGACTGATTGTAGATTAATACCTGAAACTAGCCAGGAAAACTATCTACATGAAGAGATTGAAGATTAACACCTGTAACAAGCCAGGAAACTATCTTTCTTTCTCAGGTCAGAGATTAATACCTGAAACCAGCCAGGACAACTATCTCATCGGCCAACCTTTTCAAGTTCCAGATTAATACCTGTAGCAAGCCAGGAAAACTATCTATGGACGACTGATTGTAGATTAATACCTGAAACCAGCCAGGAAAACTATCTACATGAAGAGATTGAAGATTAACACTTTTAACAAGCCAGGAAACTATATTTCTTTCTTAGGTCAGAGATTAATACCTGAAACCAGCCAGGACAACTATCTCATAGGACAACCTTTCAAGTTCCAGATTAATATCTGTGGCAAGCCAGGAAAACTATCTGTGGACGACTGATTATAAATTAATACCTGAAACCAGCCAGGAAAACTATTTACATGAAGAGATTGAAGATTAACACCTGTAACAAGCCAGGAAACTATCTTTCTTTCTCAGGTCAGAGATTAATACCTGAAACCAGCCAGGACAACTATCTCATCGGCCAACCTTTCAAGTTCCGGATTAATACCTGTAGCAAGCCAGGAAAACTATCTGTGGACGATTGATTATAGATTAATACCTGAAACCAGCCAGGAAAACTATCTACATGAAGAGATTGAAGATTAATACCAGTAGCAAGCCAGGAAATTATCTTTCTTTCTCAGGTCAGAGATTAATACCTGAAACCATCCAGGACAACTATCTCGTCGACCAACCTTTTCAAGTTCCGGATTAATACCTGTAGCAAGCCAGGAAAACTATCTGTGGACGATTGATTGTAGATTAATACCTGAAACCAGCCAGGAAAACTATCTACATGAAGAGATTGAAGATTAATACCTGTAGCAAGCCAGGAAAACTATCTTTCTTTCTCAGGTCAGAGATTAATACCTGAAACCAGACATGAAAAATATCTACTCGACCAACTCATGCTTATTCAACTTCAAGACTTCTGAAAACAGTTTACGGATTCTCCAAATACGGATATTAATCTATCGCTTGTTCAGATTCAACTTTTGAAAACAGTTTACGGATGCTTCCTAACATGGATGCTGATCTATTGCTTATTCAACTTCAAGACTTCTGAAAACAGTTTACGGGTTCTCCAAATACGGATGTTAATCTATCGCTTGTTCAGATTTAACTTCTGAAAACAGTTTACGGGTTCTCCAAACATGGACGTCAATCTATTACTTATTCAGACCCCTAGCTCAGAGATGTTCCAAAACATGGACACCTTTCTGATACTCATTCTTTCACCTACTAACAATCTCCAAATGGCATCTGTAAGCCCATTCCCGACATCACAATACCTGCAGCAAGCCAGGAAAACTATCTTTCTTTCTCAGGTCAGAGATTAATACCTGAAACCATCCAGGACAACTATCTACTCGACCAGCTCAAACAATTCAACAATCACTCTGGATGGCATCTTTAAGCCCATCTCCACAACTATCCATTACCTCTCCAAATGGCATCTGTAAGCCCATTCCCGACATCACAATGCTGATACTACACCATGCGAGTGCAAATTTTTTGGGCACTCTAGTGTTCAATTATCTTCCACCTTCGGATCACGAAAGGCTCGAAACCCAATCTATATCCTCAGGTTTAAGAAAATTGAACAGGGGCAACTGTTGTACCCCAAAATTTGCCCTCTCAATTCTCAAGGCTTTTCTTACAAGGATTTCAAGGTTCAAGCTTAAACAAGTGCATTGGGATTTTCCAATACCAAAAGGAAACTGTCAAAAAGGGGGAAAACAAATAAAATTAATATTTTGACAAATTTGGATAAAAACAAGTGTTTTTCGATTGACTCTTGGCATCCTTTGATTGGCCCTTTGACCTCTTTCGACACAAGCTTGGCTTGCATCCTTCGATTGGCCTTTTGGCCTCTTTCGACACAAGTTTGGTTTGCATCCTTCGATTGGCCTTTTGACCTCTTTCGACACAAGTTTGGTTTGCATCCTTCGATTGGACTTTTGGCCTCTTTCGCCTGGGCATGTGACTTCTTGGTGTAGATTTCGTTTGTGTCTTTTGCTGCATGCATGCTTGCAATCGAAGGCCATGACCTACTGGTCACATGTACCCCCCCAGCAAGGCAAGTCTTCATTTGGGCACTCACCTTCTGTGTGCCTGGATGAAAACTTCAGTGGAGGAAGAGCCTCCTTCGAATGCAACTTGTATATGTACTTCATGTTGAACTCTAAGCCTCCTTCGAACACGGACTTTCAATTGGGAAATATGTTTGCTTCGACCCAGGCTTCGATTGGGCAATATGCTTCCTTCGAGCATGAGCTTTCGATTGGGCAATAACTTCCTTCGAGTTATCTTGTTTCGACCAGAAGCTTCGACTGAGGCAAAGGCTTCCTTCAAACAGGTGTTCTTCGATCTCACTCTTAGACCAAGTCCCGTTTGCCAGGATGTGTTGCGTCCAGATCTTCACATAGTCAGAAGCTTGTACAAAGGTTTTAAACTTTACCTTTTGGATACTACTATTTCGGGTTAAAGGCTATATACTCTTTCTTCAAACAGAGAATACTTTATCACAAAAGCAGCTGTCAACTTGAATTTGGTCTGAGCACAAGCAACGTCAGAGGCCTCAGTCACATCTTCTGCACCCCACTGCTGCTGCTGCCAGGAGGCCCCCCACTTGTACTGTCACGTTACAATATTTTATTATTTTTGCAAGGCTGGCTGTTTTCAAACATATCCATTATTTTTCTCTATAAATAGAGGAATTTATGCAAAGCTAAAGAGGATATTGGGGACCAGCAGAATGAATCTTCCAAAGTTTCTCAAACACAGAAAAACTCTCAAGTTCATCAACACTTGAGAAATCAAAACCCAGAATCCCATACACTTGCTTCCTTCGATTCTGAAGAACAAATACTCTTCAGTATCCTTTGAATCCAGTTTGGAAAGAAACATAAGACTTGTTTCTTTCCTTCCTTCGAATCCAGCAGTCCAAGCACAGCTGTTGGCCCCCTCTGTCAAATCCAGAACCTTGGACCTCCACTCAAGGTCCCACATCCATTCAAGTCCTGAAGCAAGGTAAGTTATTCTTACCTTTGAACTTTTCGTTTCATGACATAACATGTAAATAATACTTTTGTTCGTTTCAAAACATGTACATAACACTTTGGTTCTTTTCGTTTCTACCCTGTTAACATGTTTTTAAAAGTTAATCCTTTCGTTTTGCTTGCTGTTTGCCTGAACTAGCTTTAGTTATTAAACTGTTTGAAAGATAAACACTAGCATGGCCTCAGGCCATGTTGTCATTTAATGCTTAAAATGAAAGAAACATGAAACAGGAAATAGGGAACGAAGCTTCTGGCTTCTATCCTCTTTCTCCAGGTCAAACGAAAGAGACAACCAGGAGGAAAACCGTGTTGACTTCTAGGCCCAAATGAAAAGCTCACCTTCACTGACTTCCAACCCCTAATCGAAAGGCATTCCCTCACTGACTTCCAGGCCCCAGTCGAAGGATACAACTTGCTGTTGTCTTTGCCCAATCGAATGACAGGACCTCGCCCCTGCCAAGGCCCAATCGAAAGACGTGACTTTGGTGTTGTCAGTCCCAATCGAAGGAGGCCAACAAAATGCCAGTCGAAGGCTGCTACTGCCTGGGTCGAAAGACACTCATTTTTCTTACTTTTATCTTATTTTTTCATATTTCTTATGCCTTTCGATGTGGTTGTAATAGCGTAGGATTTTTATATTTTTGCATTTTATTTACTTTGTACAAATGCTAGTAATTAGGCATGTATGGAAAGATAAAAATCAACAAGTAGACAACCTAAAAATCAAAGACAAATGCATGCAATAAAACACACTTTGCACACATGCACCCCTTAAGATAATCTCACTTGTTGCCTCGGAAAATAGTCATGTCCCTCGAGCATGGGCGTTTTAGCAAAGACCCTCAATAAAATATCGTAGTCCCTCGATGACCCTCGATATTGCCTTTGGTAAACGATCTAGTCCCTAAAACGGCATTGCTAAAACGTCCCATATGTTGCCTTCTATGACTATACAAACGCCCCACGCCCGTCCCGTTCAACATCCTAACACAAGGTTGTTCACCAAATACAATGGTGAAACAACACTGTTAAAAGGGTTAAAAACATAAGAAAAATCTTTGAGTAAAATAGGGTAGACAACTCTTAGTTACTTGATCAAAAAACTTGCAAAACATCCTTGCCATTTTTCAAAACACACTCCACAACACAATTCCAAAACAACTTTCCAAACATTGAAACATCTTTTCAAAAAGACAAACACCTTTGTAAAACATTCAAACGAATTATTACAAAGGTTGCCTAGACAAGACATCTTTTGCAAAACATTTCCAAAACCACACACACAAAACACCATTTCAAGCAATTGAAAAACAAAGGCAAGTGATCTAAAACAAGTAACTAAGAGCCCATGGATAACCATGGATGAAAAGGGTGCTAGCACCTTCCCTTTTCATAATCTACCCCCCGAACCCACGAAAACATCTCAAAGGTCTTTCCTGTGCTTTTTGACCTTTCCTTAGGATAAATAAAAAGTCGGTGGCGACTCTTGCTAAACCGCAACATTTGCAAACATAAACGCAAAACCCAAGTCAGTTCTCCCACCGTATCATAGTAACCGACTGCGAAGAACCTGGACCGGATGAAGGACCTGAGGAGGGATC
Source organism: Vicia faba (assembly GCA_948472305.1). Lineage (NCBI taxonomy): Eukaryota > Viridiplantae > Streptophyta > Magnoliopsida > Fabales > Fabaceae > Vicia > Vicia faba. Next base: position 111,388,467 of record OX451735.1, read on the forward strand.
CCGATGGTCTATGTATTTTGATGGAGCCTCAAACGCATTGGGTAATGGCATTGGCGCTGTAATTATATCTCCTGAGGGATGTCATACTCCGTTCACCGCCCGATTATGTCTTAACTGCACCAACAATATGGCGGAGTATGAAGCGTGTGTCATGGGTCTTCGAGCTGCTATTGACCTGAGGATTAAGTTCTTGAGTGTATTCGGAGATTCTGCTCTGGTAATAAGTCAGATCAAAGGAGAGTGGGATACGAAGCACCTGAATCTTATTCCTTACAAAGAGTATGTACTGACATTGCTCCCACACTTTGAGGAGATAACCTTTGAACATTTCTCACGAGAAGAGAATCATTTGGCGGACGCACTAGCTACCATGTATTCTATGTTCAAAGTCAGGTGGGACAATGAAGCTCCCCAGATTACCATTGAGAGGTTAGATGAACCCTCACACTGCTGTGACATTGAGACTGAAGAGGTAGCAGATAAACCATGGTTTCACGAGGTAAAGAGATATCTTGAGGCTCAAGAATACCCTAAGGAGGCATCGGTTAATGACAAGAAGTTTCTGAGAAGGTTCGATGCGAAGTTCTTCATCAGTAATGGAATTTTCTACAAGAGTAACCATGATTCAACCTTAATGCAGTGTGTAGACAAGAGCGAGGTAGAAAGGATCATGGCAGAGTTACATGAAGGTACCTTCGGAACTCATTCCAGTGGACACACCATGGCTAAGAAGATCTACGGGCAGGATATTACTGGTCCACTATGGAAGCCAATTGTTATCAGCACTCTCGAACCTGCCATAAGTGCCAAGTCTATGTTGATAAGATGCATGTACCTCCGGTTCCCCTGAATGTTTTGACGACTCCTTGGCCCTTTGCAATGTGGGGCATCGACATGATCGACGAGATCAGACCTACTGCATCTAACGGGCATCGCTTCATTCTGGTAGCAATTGATTACTTCACAAAGTGGGTTGAGGCAGCTTCCTTTGCTACAGTAACTAAGAACATCGTGGTGCAATTCATCCGACACAATCTGGTCTATCGATATGGTATCCCAGAGAGAATTATTACTGAAAATGGTACAAATCTCAACAACACAATGATCACGAAGCTCTGTAAACAGTTCAAGATACATCATCATAACTCTTCTCCCTACCGGCCGAAGATGAATGGGGCTGTTGAAGCAGCTAACAAGAACATCAAGAAGATTATGCAGAAGATGATGGTGACATACAAAGACTGGCATGAGATGTTACCATTCTCTCTTCATGGGTACCGTACCTCAGCACAGACGTCGACAGGGGTAACACCCTACTCTCTGGTATATGGCATGGCGGAAGTCTTACCCATCGAAGTCCAGATACCCTCTCTCAGGATCATGAAGGATGCGGGTTTGAACGAAGATGACTGGATCCAAACCTGACTTGATCAGCTGAATCTAATTGATGAAAAGAGACTTACTACTATCAGTCATGGTCAGACGTACCAAAAGAGAATGATCAAGTCTTTTAACAAGAAAGTCAGACGTCAATAATATTAAGTCGGGGATCTGGTGATTAAACGCATCATACTGCCGCAAGATGATCCCAGGGGCAAATGGACCCCCACATACGAAGGGTCATTTGTGGTTAAGAACATTTTCTCAAGAGAAGCTATGATTCTAACCACCATGGATGGTGACAACCTTCCTCACCCCGTCAATGCAGACATAGTGAAAAGATATTACGCATAATCAAAGACCCGCTAGATTGACTGGCCTAGGAAAAAATAAGGGCTTCCCAGCGAACCAAAAGGGTTCGGGCAAAAGTAAGGGATGAAAAATGAAAAAACTGTACACCCGACAAGTCAAAAACCTGAAAAGGAGACTTGGGCAAAATAGGGTGTCCCGGTGGACTGAAAACCCGAAAGGGCAGTCCAGGAAAAAATTAGGGATCGAAGCATAACACTATGTCTCATTGGATGATCTTGCAACCTGACTTCGGTATCGACTATCAAGCTCGGACAACGCCAATCAATCTGATCCACCTTCGACCGAGCAGCAAAGTGATGAGACGCTTGAAGATATAAAGGCAATAGCAGAGCTGGAACCCAATGGGGTCATTTCACAAAGCTGTTTTTCTTTATTTTTATACAAGTTGTAATTTATTTCGGCGGCATTCTCTTACTAGGACATCAACCTCTTTGTACAAAATGCCTATACAGGCTGTGATCGGTGGAAATAGAACTGACTGTTTTTTAAGCTGGTTCGCGAAATGTCGCGGTAAGCAAGAGTCGCCACCGTCTTTTATGTTCTCCAACATGGAAAGGACAAAAGCACAGCAAAATTCTTTCTTTGAGAATGTTTCTCGGTTCGGGAGGTAGATTTATAAAAAGGGAAGGTGTTAGCACCCTTTCTATCCGTGGTTATCCACGGGCTCTTAGGTACTTGCTCTTATGTTTTCAAAAATGTTTGCTTTTCAAGTGTGTGTGGGTTTTGAAAAAGTTTCGTTTGAAAAATTTCTAGGTAAATCTTGTATCTGTCCTCAAGAGTGTATGAAAAAATTGTTTGAAAATTTTTTGAAAGTGTCAGTGCGAAAAGTTGTTTTGTTTGTTTGAAAGAGCAAGTACCCACGAGAATCTACCTACTCTAAGGAATTAGGCTGTGTAAGAGTCCTTTAGATAGTGCTATCCCACCATTGAGGGGTAGGTAGCACCATCGTTGGAGTTATTCGGGTCAATTCGATTATGAGGGACATGTGTGGTCACCGAAGCAATAGTAGGACACCTTAGAAGTAACCCTAATGTCCTAGATCCTTTTTATCCGAGGCAACTGTTTCGAGGCAACTGGATCTTTAGACAGGAGAGCGACCTCTAAAACACCCTATACTTGACGACCACGTTCGAGGCAACGAGTGAGGCGTACCCTAAGAGTGGCATGTGCATGTGTGTTCAATTCAGTTTATGTTTATCTTTGAACATGTTATTTGTGAGCTACGGATTGATTTTATTATTCATACAAGTCTTTCATGCATTTTTTAACAGTTAAGAGTGCGGAAAATAAATAGCGGAAAGGTAAATCTACGCAATTACAAGGCGCGGGTCTATACATCGCCAAAGACAAAAACCCGTTTGGAAATAAATGCGGAAAGTTAAAGAAAGCGGTAAAATCCTAATTAACTATTACATCCTTGGAAACAGTTACATAAATAATAAAAATAAGAATAATGCGTGAAAGAATGAATCGGGACGTCCTTAGGGTTTTGACCCTTTTTGAGAAAAGAATTAAGTTTTGTCCTTTTTTGCAATTTAATGAAAATTAAACCTATTTTTCTAATTAACTAATTAATTAAAGAAAAAAAAATGTTTTTTATGTTTTTTATATTTTAATGAAAATAAAACAAAAGGATTTAAAAAGTTAGTAAACAAAACCCTAATTCTAAGCTAATTTTATTTATTGTGAAAAAAAGATTAAAATTAACTAATTAAACTAATTAATTTGTTAGTATTTTATTTACAAAATAAATTAATAATGAAATTAATACATAATAATAAATAATATAAATATTTGTTTTCTGAATTAATTATTAAAATAGCCATTTGTTAGTTAAATAATAATAATTAATAATTATAAAAAGGAAATAAAAAGAAATAAAAAAGAAATAGAAAGAAAACCAGGGGGGTGTGTTGGACCCATAGGAGGTTTTTGTTAGAATTTCTGGCCATTTGCTTAAGCCTTTGTTGACTTCTGGGAATTGACTAGGGCGTGCTTTGACTGGGAGCATGGTGTGGAGCACCCTTTGGCCTTTGGATCTGTCTTTTGAGACACTTGGCGCCCTGATTTGTGAGGTTTATGGTGTTCACTATTTGGAAGTCTGCATAAGAACGCATTAGGAAAAATATTATTGAGTTTTAGGGGACCTGGGAATCGAACCCAGGTCCCAATGGTTGCTAAACATGTCATCATCCACTGAGCCAAGCGCTTGTCTTTGTTAATATAATAATAGACAATGATAATATGTGAAAACCAACGCCTATATTGTAAAGCACGCACACGCCATTTTATTTGAATGACCCACTAGCATATTGCCAGCTCACCGTCTTCTTCGTTTTCCTGCAACAAAACACAACAGATAGCGGGGGTTTTTAACCCCCACAAAGTGAAACGACCAAAAATAGCGACTAGCTCCCTAGGCTATATAAATAGGGCGCGAGGGTTGGTTTAAGTTTATCTTGTCCTTCTGAGTTCAACCATGGGTATCATTGGTCCTGATTTTACTTGTGCAGCAAAGCCCTAAAATCAAAGCTTCGAAACCCTAGATTTCTCCAATGGTGTCTTTTGATTTAAGGCTCTATAACTCAATTCACCTATACCATCAGCTTCAGAAAGGTCATAGCAATGCAAAGCAACAATTATATCATGTTAATAATGCATAAAACTTGAGTTTCAATTCTAGAAAAATTAAGCAAACTGTGTGACTGAAGCGAGTGATTCTTTGAGTGTTTAGGCTTGTTTGTGATTGCAATGCGTTCCTGAATGTCCCAGCAAGGTATTAGAATCAAGAAAGGGCTTTGAATTGTGTTGGAAGATGGAATTCAGTTTTCAAGTTTTCTTGAAGTTTTGGAATTCGCTTATGGCTTCTTTGCAGCAGCTTGCACGTTCACATCATTAGGGTTGAGTTATGCACTTATAGTAGAATGGTTTTAGGTTACAATCTTGTCCAAGAATCCATGGAATAATGTTTTGCATCTTTGATTTCCAATCAAATATTTTTCAATCTTTTTGATTGAAAAACCTTGCCAAAATTGGATATTTTTGCCTCTTTGATGGATGCACGAAATTGCCAGCTTGCTCTGATCTTATTTGCTTCACAAAAGATTTGAAAAACATATCTTGGCATCTTCCTACAATTAAATTAATTAAATGAATTATTAATCAATTAAAAATCCAAATAATTAATAAAAATAAGAAAATAATTAAATTTAAGTTCAATGGGTCGTGCATAGGCCTTGGACAAAGTTTCAAGAAAGAATTTGAGGCCCATTAGCAAAAATGAAGTGTTTTGGGCAAAGTTGACTTTTGCAAATTCCAAAAATTTCCCAACTTCTCCAATGCATATCTTGCTCAATTTTGATCATATGAACATGTTCTTGGACACTTTGGAAAGGTCTTGAAGTCCTCTAACCAATGCCTTTGGTCCCATGTCATTTGGATTTACCAATCTAAAGTTATGGTCTTTGACTTAAAGTGCCTTTTTGTTGACTTTTGAAATTGACCTATAATGTAGAAATTGATAACTTTTTGTGAGAGCATTTCTTGGAATTGGAATGTGAAGATGAGTTGTAGGAAATGTCATCCCCTTCAAAATGAGCATTGGATGGGATTTTTCTGATGAACCATGAAAAAGTTATGCATTGGTCAAGTTACAGTTGACTTTTCTGCTGTCCAAAAATAGTAACTTTTGACATCTTAATGATTTTTGAGCCATTCTTGTGGAATCATGATCAAGACTTGATCAAATGATGATTGTGGCTTCAAAATAAGATATTGACCAAAATTTTTGACTTTTGACTGCCAAATGACCATTTTGCCCCTGCAGTTGATTGTGGAGCAACTAGGGCTTTTGACTGTGCAATTGGACCCTGTGAGTCTTGAGACTTGACATGTAGATGCTTGGCAATGTATATAGGCCTATGGGGCTTGATTGGACCATTGAAAACCTCCAATTTCTTGAGAGAACCAAAACCCTAGTTTTTGATTGGCTTAGGAGGATGTTTGACTGTGCAACCCTCTGAGAGATCTTGAACAAATTGAGATGGTTCTTGACAAACTTTGAAGAATATGGGAGGGCAAATTTTGGGGTACAACACAGGCCATTTGCAAAAATCAATACAAATCATTTTCACAAGAAATTTCAATTTGTTTTTCTTTTTCTGTTTTGTTTTGCAAGAACATCCAATGATTCATTTTGATATATGCATTTAAAAATAATTGTTGCTCATAAATATTCACATGAAAAACAAAAGACAATTACTCGTAACTCCAAGAACAGGGAAAAACAAGAAGTGCCCAAACCTTGCAGTTACTCTGCTAATCAGGAACATGGATAGAGCTAGCTTGAGAACATGAGTAGTGGTACATACACTCCCCATAGAGTAAAAAGTATCCAAAGACAGTGATGTTAGCTTTCCCGAATAGGACATAACTCTCTCCAACTGAGGTTCCCGATCGCGAGGGAGTCAATAATTTTTCCCCAAGCAGAGTAAGCAGAAATTCAATCTTCAACAGAATTCATTATCACCAGCTATGGAAATTCATTTGCAGCTGAGTTTATTTCTCCAAGTCAGCAGATCTATCAACAGAGTATCTCCTCTCCAACAAAGTTATTCTCCCGCAGAGTTATCCTTAAATAGATTCTCTCCTCGGCAGAATATCCGTAAACAAGGGGAAAATCCCCAACATAGTCATCTCTGGTTGACCATCCCCAACGGAAGTAGAAGAACCACTTTTTCTATGACGGTCTGGAACTCAATTTCCGTTACTCTCCACCAGCGGTCAGGGATTTATTTTCCCACTCGGATATGTCACAATAACATTTCATGTTCATATATCATGACGTGTGCATACACATTGCATACATCATAGTCTCCTTTATTTTGAGAACATCATCATACAATGCATTTCATGCATCATATACGATTAATCATGTACCTTTTCAGGAAAGATGGTTATCATCAAGAACTTCGAGCAAGTTCAAGATTAGCTCCTGAAACTAGATAGAGTAATTATCTGCGCGACCAAATGAAGCTTTACACGGGTTCGTCATGAAGCAACCCTACTCAAGTTCCTCCTGATGTTTTACACGAACTCATTCCAAATTAACCTTACCCAGGTTCCTTCTGAAGTTTTACACGAACTTATCACAAATTAAACTTACCCATGTTCCTTCTGAAGTTTTACATGAACTTATCACAAAGTAACCTTACCCAGGTTCCTCCTGATGTTTTACACGAACTTATCACAAAGTAACCTTACCCAGGTTCCTCCTGTAGTTTTACACGAACTTATCACAAAGTAACCTTACCCAGGTTCCTCCTGAAGTTTTACACGAACTTATCCCAAAGTAACCTTACCCAGGTTCCTCCTGAAGTTTTACACGAACTTATCACAAAGTAACCTTACCCAGGTTCCTCCTAAAGTTTTATACGAACTTATCACAAAGTAACCTTACCCAGGTTCCTCCTGAAGTTTTACACGAACTTATCCCAAAGTAACCTCACCCAGGTTCCTTCTGAAGTTTTGCATGAATTTATCACAAAGTAACCTTACCCAGTTTCCTCCTAAAGTTTTACACAAACTTATCTCAAAGTAACCTTACCCCGGTTCATTCTGCAGTTTTACACAAACTCCTCACAAAGAAACCTTACCCAGGTTCCTTCTCGGTTCAGATGCAGTTTTACCCAAACTCCTCACGAAACAACCTTACCCAGGTTCCTTCCCATAAGCCCTACGACCCAGGTTCCTTCCCAAGCCCTACAATCCAGGCTTTCATCTCGAAGTAACCCTATAACCCAGGTTCCTTCCCAAGCCCTACCATCCAGGCTTTCATGTCGAAGTAACCCTACTATCCAGGTTCCTTCTCACAGCCTTACCATCTAGGATTTCATATCGAAGCAACCCTACTATCCAGGTTCCTTCTCACAGCCCTACTATCCCGGTTTTCATATCGAAGTAACCCTACTATCCAGGTTCCTTCTCAGAGACCTACTATCCAGGATTTCGTATCGAAGTAACCCTACTATCCAGGTTCCTTCTCATAACCTTACTATCCGGGTTCTGCCTCTCTTATCCCCAGACATCAGTCCACAACACTGTAAGACCGGGACCCGATCAAACACAATTGATTTCAAATTTCCCTAGAAAGTCGCGGTGCGGCATATACCCCGACCAAACATACAGTTCACTTCCGCTTCCCAAACCAGAATTATTCCTAGTAGAGTAACGGACAACTGAAGCTCCTAAACTCTATTTCTCTCAAGACAGAGACCAACATTCCCCAGCGAAGTCCTCCTCGACAACAGGTATGCGGGTTCTCTCAAAGGAATCTCTTATGCGATCGACACTTCTTCGGATGGCATATTTAAGCCCATCTCTGAAAATTCTCTAGCAACTACCAAATGTCATCTATAAGCCCATTCTCGATATCTCAAATCAAGTATCACTTCATGGGATTGCAAATTTCTGGGCACTCTAGTGTTCAATCATCTTCCACCTTCAGATCACAAAAGGAAGACGAGCCAATCTACATCCTCAGGTTTAAGAAGATGGAACAGGGGCAGCTGTTGTACCCCAAAATTTTCCCTCCCATATTTATCAACACATGTCAAGTGAGGTCCCCAAATTGCTCAAGGAAGTTCAAGAGTTGACCAGACAAACTCTCTCCTAAGGTAGTCTATCTCTAATTAGGGTTTCCATCTTCATCAAGATGTGTTAACCACAAAGGACTAAAATACTCACCATTGTCCTAATATGTCCTCAAGATCATCCATGTCAAGTTTCAAGCCTTGCATAAGAAGTTTTCTCAGTCAATTGCTCAAATGCCTGAAAATCAACTATGCTAGGTCAAAAGTCAATTGTGGCCCACATACAGTCAAACTTCAAGATTTTTGGTCAACACCATCATTTTGAATTATTATTCATCCTTTTATCAAGGGTTGATCATGATTCCTCAAGGCTTGCTCACAATCCATCAAAACCCAAAAGTTGCTAAATTAGGGTTTTGCAGGAAAAGTCAACTCAACTTTGACCAAGCATAAATTTATCATACTTTATCAAAAATGACCCATCCAAAGATCATTTTGAAGAGGATGCAATTCCCTACAATTAATCTTCAACTCTCAAGTTCAGAATATGCACTCACAAAAAGATATTAATTTTGACATTATAGGTCTTTTTGAAAAGTCAACAAAAACACCTTTTGGGTCAAAACTTCATACATGAACATGGAAGATTCAATTGAGATGAGACCAAAAGGGTTGCTTATAGGACATCCTAATATTTCTAAAAAATCCAAGAACACCTCTCTAGGGTCAAAAAAGAGAGAGTTATGCATTGGCCAAGTTGACCATTTTTGCAAAATTGCCAAAAGTCAAATGTGCTCAAATTTGCATTTTTTGCTAAATGGGCCCAACCTTTTATGCTTGCACTTCAATTATAATGTGGTGCACGACTTAAATGCTTATCCACACATTATTTGCTTCATTTTTAAATTTATTTTGATTTTTCATTAATTAAAAAGTTAATTAAATCAAATAAATGATGAAAATTATCAAAGATATAATTTGATTTGTTTTTTTTACAGATTGGCAATCAAGATATGCTGAGCTTGCATGATCAATTAGAATCAATGGCAATTGGTACAAGATAGGCATGATTGGCATGAAAATAGGAAGATATCATACAAAGTGAAAATCAAATCAAATCTTGGATAAATGCAAAGATTCATGCCAAGTTTGTTAACCTAATTCATTCTAGGTTATATAATAAAGCTTTGCAGATCAAAAGAAGGGGGGAGAGGTCGTGTAAAACCAGAACAAAACTTGGAAAATTCAAAGAAAAGTGGGAGACAAATCTTCTTCCCCAGGCCAATTCAAGGTGTGCTAGCTATCCTAATCGCTTGCTAGACATTCTAGGAAGCTATTCCCATCACTCCCAGGGCCTGAAACACTCAGAAACTCACTATACACCTCACGCGGTTTGGTATATTTTTCAAATTTGATTATTGCAATTTACGCATCTGTAGCACTTTTGATTATTATATTCATGTTTATCATCATGTTTGCAAGCTAACCATGCCATTTAATTGCATTTTTATGCCTGTACGTGATATTGCCATGGTTAGGGTTTTGTGTTCTTGTTTAGGGTTTTTTTGTACAGGAAAAATTAGACCTTGAATCTGGTACCATGATGCTCGTGAGGATGAGACGAGTTGACTGGTACCATGATGCTCGTGCGCCATTTTTGAGATGAACACGTTTGTACCTACAGAGAACGTCTGTAGGAAAAGGTCTTGTTTTCTAAGGCGACGGTCGAGGGAAGAAGATGAGGCGTGGCAGTCCATGGTTGGCTCGTTTGAATTTTCGTGCATTTTCTGAATATATTAGTTATTTTGTTTACATTAATTTGTTATTATTATATGAACAAATGGAGCGCGTAGCACAGATGGCAAGGGATTATTGGAAGCGAGCATAAGGACCTGGGTTCGATCCCCAGGTCCCAGTGTTTTCATTTGTTTTATTTTCAGATAAGTAATCCAGCGCATCTTTCATCATGAGGCTCACCATGATCCATCAACATCCAACCATCAGATTCATCAGCAAGCCAGATCCAACGTACCAGCATTGAAGGTCTACCATACACTCCAGTCAACGCCCATACCAGATCCTGCGTATTGACCAGGCTTAATGCTTGTTGGGCCAGAAAATCCATATTGACACCCCCCTCTTCAGCAATACTATCAGGCCCATCTCTTCACCTTTTTATTTTCTCTTATATTTAATTCTTTTAATATTTTCTTTAATTATTTTAATTCACAAAATTAATCACTTTTTTTCTTCATAAAATCATAAAATCAAGAAATCATAAAAATTAGAATTAGGGTTTTTTATCAAATTTAATTTAATTTAGGGAAATTTTAACTTGTTTTTAATTAAAACTAATTAGAAAATTAGGTTTAAAACTCTTGATTTAATTTTTCTTTCATTCTCAAATAAAACAAAAATATAAAAATAGGTTTTTTAGAATGAATTAATTTATTTTTCTTAATTTAAAATTAATTAGAACTTAGGATTTCTTTTTTAGTTCAATTATTTCATTATTTTCTTAAATAACAAAAACAACAAAAACATTTTTTTCTTTAATCAATCGCAAATAGGTTTAGTCGAGGGTCAAAACCCTAATCGCTTCGCATTTAATTCGCCGCGCGCTTGTTATTTATTTTGCCAATATTTTTGCAACTGTTCATGGTTTGCAATAGTTAATTTAGGGTTTTTATTTACTGTTTAAATCCCCGAGTTTTTAGCTATGTAATTAATTCCCCTCCCTGAAGCCTTGTAATAGCGTAGGTTTATTTTCTCGCATTTTTAATTCCTGTAAATATTTAACTGTCTAGATGTATGCTAATAGGATTGTATGGCAAGAATGCATGATAAATTAATACATTTAGAAAACCCTAATGTGCAAAGATAAATAACTGAAACAAATCACTCGCACATATCACTCTTAGGGTATGCTCTCACTTTGGTTGCCTTCGGTAAACGATCATTAAGCATAGGGTGTCTTAGTGGTTGCCCTCAAGTCTAAAAAGATCAAAATGTCCCATTCGAATGTTGCCTCAAAAATGTTGCCTCGGAAATGTTGCCTCGAATATGATCTTAAGACTCTAGGTTTATTACTAAGGTGTCCTAACATCGCTTTAGTGATCGTACATCCCTTTCGAATTGACCCTTACAAACTTCAACGACGGTGCTACCTATTTCTCAATAGTGGGATAGTGCTGTCTAAAGGAAACAAGAATAGAAACGATCTTTTTTCGAGTAGGTAGATGGTAGTAGGTACTTGCTCAAATCAAAACTTTTCACACTTACACTTTTCAAACAATTTTCAAAACAACTTTGTCACACTCTTAAGGACTGATACAAGGGTTATCACGAAGTAAAACTTTTCAAGACAAGCACAAACAAGCAATTTGAAAAATGAGCAAGTACCTAAGAGCCCATGGGAATCCATGGATAGAAAGGGTGCTAACACCTTCCCTTTCTATAATCTACCCCCCGTACTTAGAATATCTCAAAAAAGGATTTTTTCTATAGTTTTTTCCTTTCCGATTGGATGAAATAAAAGTCGGTGGTGAATCTTGCTTACCACGATATTTTGCGAACATAAAACGCAAAACGCAAACCAGTATTAAACAGTCGGTTCTGCCACCGTATCACAATAATGAAATATATTTTGTGAAATATATTTTATACTCTGATGTGTACGTTCTCTATATTCAGATAATGTTTTGACTCATGCATATCAAAAGAGAAGCACTCCAAGGAAAACTCTGATGGAAAAGCAATCCTAAGCAACCTCTGATAACACTAGCTGAAGCAAAGATCTGAAAGAAGCACGCTGAAAGCAACATATGATAATGCAAGCTGAAGCAAACTCTGATGAACATAATATGAAGAATAATCTGACAGAAGAAAAGTTAAAGTAAATTCTGAAGTGGCAACGCTGCATGCAAACTCTTAAACTTCCAAGGACAAGTTCTGACAACACCGTTGGTCATTTAATGCTAAGACGGCTAACACACTCAAGTGGTACTATGCACGAGAACATTGGAAACATAAAGACCAAGCCAACACGCTTCATTAATGCATACATTCTCTTCAAGGTAGTAACAGTCAAAACTGAAAGCTATAAATAGAAGATCATTTGTTTCAAAGAAAGGTTACTGATTCACGAGAAACATACTAACGCTCACTATTTTCATTCTTGTAAACTAATACTGTATAGTGGGTAAATCTTAAGTATTGGGCAACAATCTTAGTGATAAATCACAATTTGTGATAAAGCTTATTAGAAGCATTCTGTTTCACTACTATTAAGAGATAATTTTTGTAAGTGTTCCTTGAGAGACCTATTGGGTCAGATTTCTCAAGAAGGCTAGGACTAGTTGAGTCTTAGAGGTGTTAGTCACTTGCAGTTGGCTTGTGCATTGTATTGTTAGTTACAGCAGTTTGGTTGTGCATTTGTAATCAGTTTGATTATAGTGGATTAAGTCCTTGTTGAGAGAGGCGAAATCACCTTGGCGGGTGGACTGGAGTAGTTTGAGTTTCAAACGAACCAGGATAAAAAGTATCTTTGTCCTTCCATTAGTATTGCGCGCGAAAAAATAAAAATTTATTCAACCCCCCCCCCCCCCCCCCCCCCCCTTTCTAAGTGTTTTCTCATCCTTCAAGAGTTTGATAAGTTCAAATTATAGCTATTTTTGTATATACTTTTTGTTTCACTTATCGACTTTTTGTTTGTTAATATTGTTGAATAATCTCGATTTTTATGTAAATTCGTTTAGTTTGTGTTTAATTGAGTTTTCGTATACATAGTATACCGTTTTATGTTTTTATATTCATTTTATAGGTATTGATGCGTATTTGGAGTATGATTAATAAAGTGTCGAAGACACGACTTCAAACGCGGGATTTTGAGCAACTCGTCAATGAATAAGGCTCAAAATCAAAGAATTAGAAATCATCCATTTGGTTGATATTTTGTCATTTTTAGAAGGAGAATTTAATAAGCTTTCCAACGCTTCAAATCGGGCGCAAATTAGAGTTACAAATCAAAAGTTATGGCTGAAATAGTGTAGAATGTTTTGCTTGTTTTTCATCTTGTTGTCATCTGTCGTTGGGCGATGCTTTTTGGTTGTTAGGCGATACTAGACAGTCAGAAATGCATATTTAGGACCAAAAACACATTTTTTAGGTTATGTTTTGGGTATTTTTGGTCCCAATTCATCAAACTTCCACTTTTGGTCTTGAGAAGCTATAAAACAACATTGGAGCTTGCATCTTGATGATCGAGAGTCGGATTTCTCATCAATCGGCACTGACAATCTATGAGATGTTTAGTTTTTCTCTATTTATTGTCTATGTATTTCTCTATTTGTGTGATATGTTTGTATACTTACTTTGAACATATGTGTGATACGGTAGCAGAACCGACTGTTATACTGGTTTTGCATTTGTATTCGCAAATGTTACGGTAAGCAAGAATCGCCACCGACTTTTCTTTTATCCAAATTAAGAAAAGGGTGAAAGGAATAGAAAAAAGACCTTTTCTAGAATTTTATGAGTAAGTGGGGTAGATTATGGAAAGGGAAGGTGTTAGCACCGTTTCCATCCGTAGTTATGTACGTTCTCTTAGATGCTTAGCTCATTTTTAAATACCTTGTGCTTTCTGTTTTTGAAAAGTATTTGAAAATTCCTTAGTGCGGTGATTCGCTTTATGATAACTCTTGTATCAGTCCTCAAAAGTGTTGATAAAGTGAATGTTTTTGAAAGTTTTTTTGAAATGTTTTTTTTTGTGTAAGTGTGAAAATTTGTTTTGAGCATATCACCTAGGAACATATCTACTTATACTCGAAAGGTTTGTTCTTTTCCTATTTTCCTTTAGACAGTGCTATCCTAATGTTAGTGAGTAGGTAGCCCTAGTCGTTAGATGTTTGAGGGACAATCGAATGGACGTTTTTATAGTCACAAAGGAAATTTGGCAAGAAGCTTTAGTAGCTACCCTGGGATTCTAAGATCATATTTTTACCGAGGCAATGTCGAGAGGGTCATCGATGGACTTATGATCTTTTTGAACCATAGGGTAGCCACTAAAACCTCTCATGTTTCGAGAGTTGTGACTATTTTCCGAAGGCAACCGAAATGGCAATACCCTAGAGGTGTATATGTGCAATGTATGTTATGTTCAATTATTTTAGTCTTGAATTAGGTTTTCTAACGTTTGATTATTAGGCTCTTGTCATGCAATCCTATTATCATACATCTAGGCAATTAATATACATACATGAATTAAAAGTGCGAAAATATAAATCATATGCTATTACAATGCTTCAGGGAGGGGGTATTTACATATCCAAAAATTTGGGGAAAGAAAATAAAGAAAAGCAGTAAAGCCCTAGTTAATTCTCTATTACATCCAATGTACAATTACATTAGTATAAAAAGTGCGAAAATAAAATAACGCGCGCGAAAGGGAAAGAGACATCTAGAGCCTTAAAACTACTAAATAAACAAGAAAATCTTTTTGGTTGTTTTTTTTTTGTTTATTTTAAGAAAATACTTAAAATTAAAATGAAGAAGGCTAAATTTAATCCTAATTAATTAAATAAATACAAGAAAACTAATTCTAATATTTTTTGTATTTTTGTTAAAATAATATTTGAATTATAAGAACCTAGTTCTAATTATTTTTAAATTATAAAATAATGTCTAAATTATTAAATTAATTAATTTACCAAATTAAAATTAATTAGAAAATCCTAAGTCTAATATTTTTTATGGTTTTTGTTGATTTTATGATTATATTTAAAAAAAGATTAAAAAAAAACAAAAAAAAAAACAAAACAAGTAGCATATTGGGCCTGATGTTATAAACGATTAGGGGGTATGCTTTTGAGATTTGCTAGGTCCATGAGATGACAAGCCCAGGCCATGTTGGATCCAGTGAAGACAATCCTTGATGGCACACGGTAGATCTGCGCATTTGGAGAGTTAGATCTCCATCTGTTGACATCTAATGATCCAACCATGATGGCATATAGTGAGCGATTGACTATGCAACACATGGAATATGAAAAGCAATGTTAGAAAAATAAAATTGTGAGGCCTGGGTATCGAACCCAGGCCCTTTCAATTGCCCACATTCCTTCACCATTTGAGCTAGATTTGAGATTCGAAGGAATCCACTTCACATGTCTTAGTGATGGTATCCTGTTACTTCAAACTTTACATGTAATATATTAACAATCATGCAACATGAATATTATGTTAGATGGGAAATCAAATTGAGATTGAAGGTTCGTTACCAGTGGGGTACTTCGATTTTGGAAACCTTGTTGGAACTTTGGAAGTTTTGTGGAACTCTTGTGGGGCAACATGTGTGTGTGACAAAAAGGCTTTCGTTTGGCAATGTTTATGTAGCTTCGATTGGTAGTAAATATTGTATAGGGTGCAACGTCTGGCTGATGGCATGAGTGTGGCAAGAGTGTTTTTGATATTTTTATGGTTTTTTTCTCCGCCCTTTGCAATGTGCCTTAGGCCTGTACTTATAGGATTTTGATTGGAGTGGAAATGGAAAGGGACAACCATTAACCAGGCTTTGAAGGAAAAATCAGACAAATTAAAGGATAGCCTTTTTTGGATTATCCATGCTATTTTGAAATGTTGAATAAACCTAGACATGTTTCACGTTTGAAAGCCCTCAAGTCTTACCCTTCGATTGACTCTGAGTTACATCCTTCGAACGGCTCCAAACCTTGCTGTTTGATTGGCCTTGAGTTACTTCCTTCGAATGGATCAAGTCTTTCCCTTCGATTGAATCTGAGTTACTTCCTTCGAATAACTCAAATTCTCATCATTGGGGCCTTTTCGATTGAGCCCCTACTCAACTAGCCCAAATGAAAGCTCTTTTCTGGCCAATCGAAGCTTCCTTTGGCATGAATGTGCTTGTGCAAGAAGCTTGAGTATGGCAATATGTGGGACTTTTGGCCAGCAAGCATCTTTGCATATTTCTCTTTCATTTTGACCAACTAGATCCAATCTTTGACCAAACCCTTTTTTCAGACAACACTATGTGTCCTTCGAATGGGCCTTTGAATGCTTCTTCATGGCTCCTTCAGTTGGACCCATCTATTTGCCTTAGCTTCTTGATTCAAATAGCCCAAACGAGAACTTCATTCTGGCCAATCAAAGCCTCTTTTGACACTCCCTTCGAATGCCATTGTGCAGGAGGCTTGCGCCTGGAAACATGTAGGACCAAGAATCTTCATAATACAAAAGTGCTTTCAATAATTATATGTCTCCTTCGATTGGCCACCAATGTGTGTCTTTCGAATGGACCTTTGGAGTGCTCTTTCGAAGGGGTCATATTATGTGTCATAGTGCAGAAACTGTGTTGAGGGGTATTGGCCTTGTGCGTTGAAAGCAAGCACAAAGGAATTCTTTGCCTTATGCATTAAATGTAATCATAGAAGAAGCCTTTTCCCTTGTAAATCCCAGACATGTTTGAGGAAGCCTCTGCCTTATGGATCGAAGGCCAGTTGAGAGGAGCCTTTGACTTAGTGAATCCAAGGCAAGCATGAAAAGGCCTTTTCCTAGTGAGTCGAAGGTTGCGTGTAGAGGCATTTGCCTAGTGATTCGAAGGTAACTTGTAGGGGGTTCTTGCCTAAATGAAAACTTAGACCAAGGCTTGATCAAAGGGGAACCAACGTGCAAT
Source organism: Vicia faba (assembly GCA_948472305.1). Taxonomy (NCBI): domain Eukaryota; kingdom Viridiplantae; phylum Streptophyta; class Magnoliopsida; order Fabales; family Fabaceae; genus Vicia; species Vicia faba. Next base: position 111,405,495 of record OX451735.1, read on the forward strand.
CAAAGCTAATGGGAAAATGCTTGATCGAAGGGTTTTAGATGACCAATCGAAGCTTGTGAGACAAATATTACTCGAAGGGTTTTAAAAGACCAGTCGAAGCTCCTTGTCCAGATGCCAATAGAAGACCCTTTTGTTCACCTACCAATCGAAGGATATTATTGACATGCCTTCAAATTACACTTTACTCATATGCTAATCGAAAGACACATGACCATCATTAAAAAATTTCATTTTCTTCAAACAAGTGTTTGTAAACCGCCCATGTAAGAGAAAACCTTAGAAGACATGCGAGGGCAAATTTTTGAGTACAACAACTGCCCCTGTTTAATCTTCTTAAACCTGAGGATTTAGATTGGCTTGTCTGCCTTTCGTGATCTGAAGGTGGAAGATGATTAAACACTAGAGTTCCTAGAAATTTGCACTCACATGAAGTAACACTGATGGTTGATGATGGCAGGAATGGGCTTACATATTCCACTTGGAGAGGATGACTGAGAGTCTTCGGAGATGGGCTTAAAGCTGCCATCCAGAGTAGATGCTGATTCCATAAATGGTCCCTTTGTGGGGAATTCTTGCTCCTGCTGTCTGAGGAGGACTCCGCCGGGGAATGTGGGTTTCTGTTATTCTCCCGCTTGAGGAAAACTCTATGGGGAATAAAGTCTAGAAGCTTCAGTTGTCCATGGCTCTACTGAGGAGTTATCTCTGGACTAGAGAGATGAAAGTTTGTTGTTTTCTGGTTGAACTCCAAGCTTCACGGTAACTTGTTGGGGATGATGAAGTTAACTGTTGTCTGGAGATGTGTTAGAAATAGCCCGTGTAGGACTATTTTAGGGTGAGTCCGTGTTAGACTGTCGCCCCGTCTTGTTTCGAGAATTGATCCATCATCAACTGTTTCATAGATAGTTGTATTGTCTGGTTTCAGGTATTAATCTAGAATTTTCTTTTGTTGGTCGTTGAGATAGTTATCCTGGCTGGTTTCAGGTATTAATCTCTGACCTGAGAAAGAAAGATAGTTTTACTGGCTTGTTACAGGTATTAATCTACAATCAGTCGTCCACAAATAATTTTCCTAGCTTGTTACAAGTATTAATCTTGAACTTGGCAATGTTGGTCACATAGATAGTTTACCCTTCCAGTTTCGGGCATTAATATGTGGCCTGCTGTATTTGTTGGTAAACCTGTATTGTTCTGGGAGTTCATACCACTTGGTCGTGTAGATAGTTTCCTCGTCTGGTTTCGGGCATTAATCTTTGACCTGTTGTATAAGTTGATAATGTTTTTCTATCTGCGAGCTCAACCTAGAAAAGGTAAAGTAAATTTTATGCGATGTCATGATGTATGAATTGCATAATGTTCCTAAAATAAATGAGATTGTGATATCTGCATTTGTGCTGCATATGCTATGATGTTTGTAGAAATGATGTATGAATGCAATGTATGAACGTATCAGTTGTTCTGTTGCAGGGTTGTTGAGTTAGGGAAAATAAATCCCTAATTGCCGCTGGGGATGGATAATGTAGGTCTTCAGATTTTGTTTGAAGTTGAAATGCTGGGAGACAGATTTCCACTATTAGAGAAATAAACTATGTTGGGGAAGGGAAACTCCATGAACCTCTTGGGGATTGTTAGAGTGAATCTATGTCATGATTGTATTTGAAGATGTATTGAATAAGTGTCAGAATGATATCCGTCTCTAGATCGTACTTGAACCATTGCTAGAATATGATCTGAATAAGAATCAAGATGACATCCGTCTCTGGATTGTACCTGAACCGTTTCTAGAAGATGATCTGAATAAGTATCAAGATGACATCCTTCTCTGGATTGTACATGAACCATTTCTAGAAGATGATCTAAATAAGTATCAGGATGACACCCGTCTTTGGATCGTACATGAACTATTTTCTAGAAGATGATCTGAATAAGAATCAGGATGACATCCGTCTCTGGATCATATCTGCAGCGTTTCTAGAGGATAATCTGGAATAAGTATCAGGATGACATGCGTCTCTAGATCGTAACTGAACCGTTTCTAGAAGATGTGTTGAAATAAGTGTCAGAATGACATCCATCTCTGGATCGTATCTGCACCGTTTCTAGAGGAGATTCTGCTTTATTTAGAATGTTTCCGCTGGGGATTCCTGTTTTGTTATTTTATGGAGAAACCCATTGGGGAATCCTGAGAAGCTTGGCGACTTCACTAGGGAATTCTTAGATGTTGGAGCAGTAATTTAGAGATTTTGCTCTGCCGGGGATGTGAGAACACCTGACATCATTAGCTTGTATGCTGAGAATATAGTAGTGATCTTATAGTAGGATGCCCCTGCCTCTGTACCCGCTGGAGACGGTATCTGCTGGAGAAGGTATCTGCTAGATAAGGTATCTGCTGGAGAAAATATCTGCCGGAGATTTTGTAGATGGTCTAACTGTTATCCCAACTCTTGGAGTCCTTGGTGAATGCAAATCAGGGTAATAAACCTTCTACTGATAGACAAGTGTGTAGATGATGGGACATAGTCGTACGCTTTAATCCCTAACTTTTTCCTGGACTGTCCTTTCAGATTTTCAGTCCATCGGGATACCCCTTTTTTCCCAAGCCGCCTTTTCAGGTTTTCGACTTGTCGGGTGTACAAATTTTTTTCATATGTATATCCCTAATTTTTTCCTGAACTCTTTTAGTTTGTCGGGATACCCTTATTTTTGCCTAGGCTAGTCAACCTAGCGGGTCTTTGTTCATGTGTAGTATTTTCCGACTATGTCCACATTCATCGTGTACGGAAAATTGCCATTTTCCACAGTAGTAAGTGTTTCCACACTGCCAGAAGATGTTTGTTTGATCGTACAAGATTCATTGCTGGAATTCATGTTCAATTCCCCAAGTGATTCAGATGGAGATCTTCCCCCGGCTATTTGGCATTTTTGAGAGATTCCTTGAACCTTGACTTGACTTCCCCAGATCAGCTGGACCCCATGTTATTCCCCTTGATTATGAAAGGCCTATCACTAGAATGTCTTTCCATCTGAGGTGATTCTGTCCACTGAGAGGATTTCTGTTCATCGAATATCCATCGTGCAAATTTCTCAGCTGTTGAACAAATAGTCATATGCAAACAATGGTATTTTAAGAATGCAAACTTATGTCTGTCTTGAAGTTTGAAATTTTATTTTTTAGTAAAACAAACAAAATTTGTAGGAGTGTGATATCAACTCACGATTTAATGGCAAACCTTACAAGAGTCAGTATACCTTTTGTAACAATATGCTTTCGAACTAACCCATGCTTCTGTTAGGACTTTGGAGGGTTGTAGCGTGGCCTGGTTCACGGTTTTAAGAAAAAAAGGATAAAGTCTCAAATTTTGTTTGTACCCAGCCCATTCTTCGTGATGTTCTTCAATCCTACACTCAACTAATTATGCGTTTAGACCCCAATTGAGTCTGGAATCTTTGCTTTGATACTTGGTGATGGTTTAGAAATTGAATGTTTGTTCGAGAAGGCAGTCATTTTGGTAACCTTTTCATTTTTGTTGAGGATTTGTAGGACCTCTTTTTCTGATTTTGTTATCCCTGCTTTTTCCTGAACTATTTCTTTTGCGATTACAGTCAGCGGGATGCCCCAGTTTTTCTTAAGTCTCCTTCATAGGTTTTTGACTTAACAGGCTTTTATTTTGAGAGATAATGACTGCCTGTCTTGATGATTTTGTGGAACCATCACCATATTTTGAAGAGCATCTTCTACACTATTTGTTTTGTATGAAGGTAGAGCTTGTGACTGAATGCATATCTGAATTAACTAAGAAAACTACCCTACCCCAGGTTATGATTAAGGGTTTTAATTAGGGTGAAAAGAAAACTCCTACTTCTTAGGCTCAAAGGGGTTGACTAGGGATTATCTTCCTTATAACTCCACTGTTTAGGATTTGAAACAACGCATGTACATCGTCAGCAGGGTCTGTTCAAAAGCATACTGTAGAGATTGTGGTATCATTTTCGTCACCCTCCCTCTAAAGGCTTAGAGATTTTAATCGAGAGTTGAATATCACCAAAAGGAAGTAAAAATACAGTTTGAATATAATGAATACGGATGAAATAATTCAATACAAAACATATGCAATGCATTAATGGGAAAACCAAAGTTTTATATGACAGTAATTGTTTGAACAAGAAAAAGAAATTACAAATTGAAAATTCTAAATGGACAAAAAGCCTCTTTGTCTTGGACTTGTCACTTTAGATGGTTTGCCTTTGAGGAATGGCAGAAGAATTCCAGTTGACCATCTTGTGCGAATTCCAACACTTCTTCATCGATCAGGTCTTGAATTTTATACTTCAACATCCAACAGTTATCAGTATCATGCCTCAGGCTGTTGGAGTGATATGCACATGTTGCATCAGGATTGTAGTTAGGAGAAGACATTTTGGGTTTTGGAGGAGGATCCTTCAATATTACCAAATTCAACTTCAACATGTGTTTCAAGACTTGCGACATTGTTATGTTGAGTTTGGTGTATTGCCTAGTGAATGCATCCCGCTTACGTCGGTGACCCTACTGTTGTTGGTGAGGTGGCGGTTGGGTTCATGATGTAGCAACAATTTGGAAAGGTCTACTCTCCGCCAAGCCAATTCCTTGTCCCATCAGGGGCTGGTTAATGACCTGATCCCCAGTCTCGACTGTTTGCTTCATACGGTTGCATCCGTCTTCATGAAGCTTGCTGATGAGAAACCTCAACTCTTCTTGTTTCTAAGCTAAACTTTGGATAAGATCCCTTTGATTACTCATTTGGATTCTCATCCTTTCCATTTCAGCTTGTAGTTGTTCTAACTAGACATCCTTGTTGTTGTCAAGATATTTCTTGGTCAGATTCCCATTGAGGAGTGCTTTCAACTCTTCTTGCCCCTTGGATAGGTTGAGGAACATTTCCATGAACTGAGACTGTTGAGTTTGGAGATCTCTGTTGTTTTGTTTGAGAGCCATTTTTCTTTTGCTAAAATAAACAGCGAGAACATGAGAAACATGTACTGGAAGACCTGTTAGGTAATGAAATGCATAATGTGTGGATGCAATGTTTTCAAGGATCTCGTGGGGTAAACACAAGAAGATTTCCAATTGTAGCTCTGATTGAATAACTTCACATCGTTGAATGTACTTCTACGAGAATCAAGCTCACCATGTCGAGTGGGTCATAGCCCCTGACTCAAGTTGTTGTACTTTGGTCTTTTAACGGCATTGGCTAGAGGAAAATAAATCCCCTTGCCCCTTGCTAGGTGTCTGGTTCATTATAACCTACATCATAGGCCCTTTGAGATCCTTGAAATGGTTAAGGAAATGCTATGGTATGGTGACATGATGTGTATGCTATGCATCAAGAAAAATGTAAGGTGATGAAGACACGTATGTCTTGAAGGAAATCCGAGTTATTGGATAATGTATACAAAGAAAGTCCTTTAAGGAATACAAATAAAAGCCCTGCAATGAGTTCAAGTTGTTAGACAATGAAAGAAAACAAGTCACACAAGAGCCTTAGGTTTAGGCTTGCATGGATTCCATAGGTAAGTACCCTCTTGAAGTTTAGTTGCTCAACCTGTCCTAGTAATAGTAACCGGGTTCTAAGGAGTCTCATATCACTGACCTCTCTTTTAGGCATTGTTCTAGCTTAAGCACCAAAGTATTGTGGCCAAAATATCCCAAAAGTCCAATCTCAATGAGTGTAGCATCCAGTATCAACCAATCTCCGGTCGGAACCAAAGTCGGCCATCTCACTACTTTTTAATGGGTTAGGATGAGTCAATTAAAGGTTCTAAAGGTTAGTTAGCCCTTAACGACACTATAAGAAACCTAATGTTATCCTTGACTGACTCAAGGAACATTAGTACAAGCCAAAGTATCACGCTAATGTAGATAACACTTCATCCATATCAGTCTACGCCGTACAACCTCCATGATTTATTGCTACTAACCTAATAAGGTTCCCCAAACCCGTGTGTAGGATCTTTACAAGTAAACCCAAGCAAAAACCCTTACAGATAAAGCAAGCAAAGCATACAAGGAAAGAAATTTAAAATGATGAACTAAACTCTAAGGTAACCCCACTTTTATCTTCCCCAGCAGAGTCGCCAGTTCTAAGATACGATGGTAGAACCGACTGCTATACTGGTATTATGTCTGTATTCGCAAATGTTGCGGTAAGCAAGAGTCGCCACCAATTATTCTTTTATCTAAATTAAGGAAAAGGTGAAAGGAACAGAAAAAGACCTTTTCGAGAATTTTCTGAGTAAGGGGGGTAGATTATGGAAAGGGAAGGTGTTAGCACCCTTTCCATCCATAGTTAACTACGAGATCTTAGATACTTAGCTCATTTTTAAATACCTTGTTCTTTGTGTTTTTGAAAAGTATTTGAAAACGCCTTAGTGCGGCGGTTCACTTTATGATAACCCTTGTATCAGTCCTCAAGAGTGTTGATAAAGGGAATGTTTTTGAAATGTTTTTTTTTGTGTAAGTGTGAAATTTTTTTTTGAGCATAGCATCAACGAACTTATCTACTTATACTCGAAAGGTTTGTTCTTTTCCTCTTTTCCTTTAGATAGTGCTATCCTACTATTAGTGAGTAGGTAGCCCTAGTCGTTGGATGTTTGAGAGACAATCGAAGGGACATTTTTATAGTCACAAAGGTAACTGGGCAAGAAGCTTTAGTAGCTACCCTGGGATTCTAAGATCATATTTTTACCGAGGCAATATCGAGAGGGTCATCGAGGGACTTATGATCTTTTTGAACTAGAGGGTAGCCCCTAAAACCTCTCACGTTTCGAGAGTTGTAACTATTTTCCGAAGGCAACTGAAATGGGAATACCATAGAGATGTATTTGTGCAATGTATGTTATGTTCACTTATTTTAGTCTTGAATTAGGTTTGCTAACGTTTGATTATTAGGCTCTTGTCATGCAATCCTATTATCATACATCTAGGCAATTAATATATGTACAAGAATTAAAAGTGCGGAAATGTAAATCCTATGCTATTACAATGCTTCGAGGAGGGGGTATTTACATATCCAAAAATTTGGGGAAAGAAAATAAAGAAAAGCAGTAAAGCCTTAGTTAATTCTCTATTACATCCAATGGGCAGTTACATTAGTATAAAAAGTGCGAAAATAAAATAACGCGCGCGAAAGGGAAAGAGACATCTAGAGCCCTAAAACTTCTAAATAACCAAGAAAATATTTTTGGTTGTTTTTTTGTTTATTTTAAGAAAATACTCAAAATTAAAATGAGGAAGGCTAAATTTAATCCTAATTAATTAAATAAATACAAGAAAACTAATTCTAATATGTTTTGTATTTTTGTTAAGAAAACATTTGAATTACAAGAACCTAGTTCTAATTATTTTTAAATTATAAAATAATGTCAAAATAATTAAATTAATTAATTTACAAAATTGAAAATAATTATAAAATCCTAAGTCTAATATTTTTTATGGTTTTTGTTGATTTTATGATTATAATTTAAAAAAGATTAAAAAAAGAAAAAACAAATAAAACAAAACAAGTAGCATGATGGGCCTGATGTTATAAGCGATTGGGGGATATGCTTTTGAGATTTGCTAGGTCCATGAGATGAGAAGCCCAGGCCACGTTGGATCCATTAAAGACAATCCTTGATTGCTCACGGTAGATCTGCGCATTTGGAGAGTTAGATCTCCATCTGATGACATCTAATGGTCCAACCATGAGGGCATATAGTGAACGCTTGACTATGCAACACATGGAATCTGCAAAGTAATGTTAGAAAAAAAGTGAGGCCTGGGTATCAAGCCCATGCCCTTTTGATTGCACACATTCCTTCACCATCTGAGCTAGATTTGAGATTCGAAGGAAACCACTTCACATGTCTTAGTGATGGTATCCTGTTATTTCATACTTTACATGTAATATATTAACAATCATGCAATATGAATATGCATTCGAAATTAAGTTACACGGGAAATGAAATTAAGATCGAAGGTTCATTACCAGTGGGGTTCTTCGATTCTGGAAACCTTGTTGGAACTTTGGAAGTTTTGTGGAGCTCTTGTGGGGCAACGTGCGCGTGTGGCAAAAAGTCCTTCATTTGGAAATATGTATGCAACTTCGATTGATAGTAAATATTGTATGTGGTGCAGCATTTGGCTGATGGCATGAGTGTGGCAAGAGTGTTTTTGATATTTTTATGGTTTTTTTCTCCGCCCTTTGCAATGTGCCTTAGGCCTGTACTTATAGGAGTTTGAGGGGAGTGGAAATAGCAAGGGACAACCATTAACCAGGCTTTGAAGGAAAAATCAGAAAAACTAAAGGATTTCCTTTTTTGGATTATCCATGCCATTTTGAAATGTTGAATGAACCTGGACATGTTTCACCTTCGAATTCCCTCAAGTCTTGCCCTTCGATTGACTCTGAGTTACTTCCTTCGAACGACTCAAAACCTTTGTCTTCGATTGGCCTTGAGTTACTTCCTTCGAATGGCTCAAGTCTTGCCCTTCGATTGACTTTGAGTTACTTCCTTTGAATAGCTCAAATTCTCATTCTTGGGGCCTCTTCAATTGTGCCCCTACTCAGCTAGCCCAAATGAAAGCTCTTTTCTGGCCAATTGAAGCTTCCTTTGGCATGAATGTGCTCGTGCATGAAGCTTGAGTATGGAAATATGTGGGACTTTGGGCCAACAAGCATCTTTGCATATTTCTCTTTCGTTTTGACCAACTAAATCCAATCTTTGACCAAACCCTTTTTTCAGACAACAATATGTATCCTTTGAATGGGCCTTTGAATGCTTCTTCATGGCTCCTCCGATTGGACCCATCTATTTCCCTTAGCTGCTTGATTCAAATAGCCCAAATGAGAACTTCATTATGGCCAATTGAAGCCTCTTTTGTCACTTCCTTCGAATACCACTGCACATGAGGCTTGGGTCTGGAAACATGTAGGACCAAGACTCATCATAAGACAAACTTGCTTTCAATAATTATATGTCTCCTTCGAATGGCCACCAATGTGTGTCTTTCGAATGGACCTTTGGAGTGCTCTTCCGAAGGGGTCATATTGTGTGTCATAGTGCAGAAACTATGTTGAGGGGTCTTGGCCTTGTGCATTGAAAGAAAGCACAGAGGAAGTCTTTGCCTTATGAGTTGAAGGCAATTATAGAAGAAGCCTCTGCCCTTGTGAATCCCAGACAAGTCTGAGGAAGCCTCTGCCTTGTAGATCGAAGGCCAATTGAAAGGAGCCTTTGACTTAGTGAATCCAAGGCAGGCATGAAGAGGCCTTTGCCTAGTGAGTCAAAGGTTTCATGTAGAGGCCTTTGCCTAGTGAGTCAAAGGTAACTTGTAGGGGGTTCTTGCCTAAATGAAAACTTGGACCAAGGCTTGCTCGAAGGGGAACCAACGCGCAATCAAAGATGATGGGGAAATGTTTGATCGAAGGGTTTTAGATGCCCAATCGAAGCTTATGAGACAAATATTGCTCGAAGGGTTTTAAAATCCCAGTCAAAGCTCCTTGTCCAGATGGAAATCGAAGACCCTCTCGTTCACCTACCAATCAAAGGATATTGTTGATATGCCTTCAAAGTACACTTTAGTTAGATGCCAATTGAAAAACACATGACCATCTGTGATACGGTGGAAGAACCGACCATTATATACTGGTTTGCGTTTTATATTCACAAATGTTCGGTAAGTAAGAGTCGCCACCGACTTTTCTTTTATCCAACAAATGAAAGGGTTAAAAGAACAAAAAAAGACCTTTTCAAGATGTTTTTTGAGTAAGGGGGTAGATTATGGAAAGGGAATGTGTTAGCACCCTTTCCATCCATGGTTTTCCATGAGCTCTTAGAGGTTTTCTTATTTTTTAAAAAATACCTTTGTGCTTTGTGTTTGAAAATGGTTTGAAAACGCCTTAGTACGGTGAACTTTGTAATGTTTCTCGGGATAGGGGAGAAAGTATACAAAGTGTTTTGAAATTGTTTTTGAAATGTAGTTTTTTGTGTAAGTGCAAAATGTTTGAGCAAACTTCTAACAGCTATCTACTTTGTTACTCGAAAAGGGGCGTTCTTTTCCTCTTTTCCATTAAACAATGCTATCCTACTATTAGTGAGTAGGTAGCCTTATCGTTGGATTTGGAGGGACATTCGAATTGACGTTTTACAGTTATAAAGGCAACATACGGAGACGCTTTAGCAACTTTTGTTTAAGGGATGAGATCATTTACCGAAAGGCAACACTGTAAGGGTTATCGAGGGACTATGATCTTTTGATTTACGGGTCTTTGCTAAACCGTCCCCATTCTCGAGGGACATGACTTTTTTACTGAAGGCAACCGAAGTGGGGATACCCTAGAGGTGCACAGGTGCATATGTTTTAAGTTTAGTTATTTATCTTGCATTATTAAGTTTGTTATCGTTTTAATTTACAGCCTTTCCATACACGCCTATTTACTAACAGTAATATAGCAAAATAATAAAGAAGTAAACGCGGGAAATAAAATGCAGAAAAATAAATCCTAAACTATTACACGGCTTTGGGATAATTACATAAAAAAGTGCATAAAATAAAGTGCGGAATTTTAAATCTAAAACTATTACATCCATAGGCAGTTATAATATTTACATAAAATGCTAAAAATAAACGCGCACGAAATAAATATTACGTCTAAAAAAAACCTAAAAAGGTTCTAAGTAAACAAAAAGTATTTTTTTTCTTTTTGGTTTTGTTGAGAGAATAATTAACTCTAAATTTAATTTTAATTAAGAAAAATAAATGTTGAATGAAATAAATCCTAATTCTAATATTTTTTTGGTATTTTTTAATAAGAAATTAATTTAAATTAAAATGAACCTAAGTCTAATTGATTTTAAGTTGATAAAATAAAATAAAATAAATTAATTAATTAATTGACAAAATTAATATTAATAGTAAAAACTAAAATCTAATCCCTTTTTTGTGATTTTAATTTTCTGATTAAAAACAAAGTAATGAAAAGGATAAAATAAATGGAATAAAGCAGTAAAAGGAAAAGAGTAATCTGCAGGATGTAGGCTTGGATCGAAAGGCCTAAGGCTGCCTTTCGATCCAAGTGAAAAGTCTGGTCAAAGATGGCCGAGAGACTGCATCTATGGACTGTTCAACCTGGATGTGTCATCCTTCGATCAAGGATACTGGATTTGCAAGGAATTTGTTAGAAAAAGAACAAAAACGTATGACCTGGGTGTCGAACCCAGGTCCTTCGATTCCCTCTCCAATTGAAGGAATATGAATTTATTTCATCCTGCAATACCAAAAATCTTGAGATTCGAATATGGGTCTAAAAATGGCAGAAGGTTCCTGTGTCACCCAAATCGAAGCTTGTTGTTTCGAAGCCCTAAACACTACTCCTGCAAAATGCACAAACGTTAGAGATCCAGGGGGACTTTACCCCCTGATTCGAATCCCTCCCTAATTCGAATCTCTCTCCAACTCGAATCTGGTTTTGTTTTGCATGGAACTTCCCAAGTGTGATTCAAAGGAAAAACTCCGATCGTGACCTAGCGATGGCACAATCTCACCCCTGCATTTTAGCTTGCATGCAACACAAATATTGGAAATAACAAGAGTATACATGCAATGCATATCTAAATGGCTTGAAGGTGCAGTTTTGGTTCTGCAAACCCTTACCAATCGAAGGTGGCTCTGAGCATGGAAATGTTTGCTGGGAGTAGGTTTGGACTCCTGGATGTCTCAGGAACAAGAATCTGGTCTTTGTTTGGGATGAAGGTGCCTGCAAAAATGTGTTTCGATTTGACACTTATGGGGTTTCTATGAGCAATATGGCAGCGTGATCTGTTTGTGTGCAAAAGCATCTATCCCTTGTGATACAACATATGTCTTGTATTTATAGGAGGTGGAGGAGACAAGGAAATTGGGAAAGGATCATGGCATTAAAGGTTGCCATTTTGAGACATATCATGCCATTTTGGAATTCTGGGTGAATCTGGACAGGTCAACTGGGCGCCTTGTTTGAATTTGAAAAATATTCAAAGCTTCCCTCTCCAAAGCCCCTTCGACCAACCCTTGTTCTCTTCGATGGTTCTGGGTTCTGATTCGAAGTATTCAGAACTTCCCTTATCATAACATATTAGATTAAGACAGCTATGCACTAATATTCCATTCGAAGGATACTCTGCCTTAGTATGCCAATTGAAGGACACTTCGTTATGATGCTCCAATCGAAGGAAGATCTGATGCTCTAATCAAAGGAAGCTATGATGCTCCAATCGAAGGAATCTATGATGCTCCAATAGAAGGAAGCCATGATGCTCCAATCGAAGGAAGCTCTGATGCTCCAATCAAATGAAAATTTGATGCTTCAATCGAAGGAAGCTCTGATACTCCAATCGAAAGAAGCTTTGATGCTCCAATCGAAGGAAGCTCTGATGCTTCATTCAAACGAAGCTCTGATGCTCCAATTGAAAGAAGCTCTGATGCTCCAATCGAAGGAAGCTCTGATGCTCCAATCGAAGGAAGATTTCGTTCATCTTCAAATTTTACTTTCCTCAAGCAGATGTTTGCAACCACCCATGTAGTGAAAATTTTGAAAGAAAATGAGAGGGAAAATTTTGGGGTACAATAGCTGCCCCTGTTCAATCTTCTTAAACTCAGGGATATAGATTGGCTGGTTTGCCTTTCGTGATCTGAAGGGGGAAGATGATTGAACACTAGAGTTCCCAAAAAATTTTACTCGTCTGATGTGATACTGTTGGTGGATAATATTGGGAATGGGCTTAAAAATGCCATTTGGAAAAGATGATGGAAGACTGTTAGAGATGGGATTAAAGATGCCATCCAAGGAGCATGATAGAGAGTTGTCGGATATGGGCTTAGAGATGCCATCCAAAGTAGATGCCGACTTCATAAGAAGTCTCTTTGTGGGGATTCATGTTCCTGCTGTCTGAGGGGGAGTCCATTGGGGAATGTTTTGGGGGAATAGAGTCTAGGAGCTTCAGTTGTCTGTTACACTACTAGGGAATTATCTCCTGATTGGAGAGACGAAAGCGAGTAGTTATCTAGTCAGGATCCAGGCTTCACAGTGACTTGTTAAGGGCAATAAGACTGATTGCTATCTGGTCGTATTCTAGGATTCACGCTGACTTGTAGGGGAATATGAAATTAACTTCTATCTGGTCGGCTCTAGGCTTCGCAGTAATTGTAGACATTGAACTGTTATCTGGTCGTATCCAGGCTTCAGTATTCTTAACTAGATAAGAATCATAAAATCTTAGTGTCGACTTATCTGAACCAAAGAAAGGTATTGAGTTATCTTTAACTGGAATAGGATCAGAGAAATCTTAGGGTCGATTTGACTGAACCAGAGAAAGTATCCACCAGAAAAGAATCAGAATAAATCATTGGTCGATTTAAACTGAACCAATAGAGGTCTTGAGTTATCTTTAACCAGAATAGAATCAGAGAAAGTATCCACCGGAAAAGAATCAGAATAAATCATTGGTTGATTTAAACTAAACTAGTAGAGGTCTGGAATCATCTTTAACTGGATAAGAATCAGAAAAATCTTAGTGTCGATTTAACTGAACCAAAAAAAGGTCTTGGATTGTCTTTAATTGAAATAGAAATCAGGAAAATCTTTGTGTCGATTTAACTGAAATAGAGAAGGTCTTGAATTAACTTTGACTGGAATGGGAATCAGAAAAATCTTATTGTCGATTTAACTGAACTAGAAAAAGGTCTTGAGTTGTCTTCAACTGGAATATAAATCAAAAAAATCTTAGTGTCAATTTAACTGAACTAGAGAAAGTTTTGAATTAACTTTGATTGGAATGGAAATCAGAAAAAATCTTAGTGTCGATTTAACTGAACCAGAAAAAGGTCTCGAGTTGTCTTCAACTGGAGTAAAAATCAGAAAAATCTTAGTGTCGATTTAACTGAACCAGAGAAGAACTTGAATTAACTTTGACTGGAATGGAAATCAGAAAAATATTAGTATCGATTTAATTGAACCAGAAAAAGGTCTTGAATTATCTTCATCTGGAATAGAAATCAGGAAAATCTTAGTATCGATCTAACTGAACCAGAGGAAAATCTTGAGAACATTTTTTCTGAGGAAAATGCTGAAGTAGCCCTTTGTCAGACGTAGCCTTTGAGAAGACTACCAGGTCATGTAAGTAGTCAACGGTGTATGTTGATTTGAGCTTTCTTGAAAAGGTAAAGAGTTAGTTGTATGCAATGCCATGATGTATGAAATGCATTGTGTAATGATGTTCTCAAAATAAATAAGATTATATGGTATGCGATGTGTATGCACATGCTATGATGTGTGAATATGAAATGCTGTTGCGATATTTCTTAGTCTGGGAAAATAAATCCCTGACTGCTGCTAGAGAGTACTGGGAAGCTGAATTCCAGACTGCTATTTGGTAGATGAGGAAAGTGATTCTTTCCTTTCCGTCGGGGATGATGAACGAAGATGACTTGCTGGGGATTTCCTCTTTCCATTTGAGGATATTCTGCCAGGGATCTTTGACTCCTGCTTGAGAATGACTATGTGGGGGGAAAGATGCTCTGTTGGAAAATTTTACTGGTGTAGAGGAAAAAAAACTCTGTTGGGGGATAAACTTCCGCAGCTAGACAAATGAACTCTACCAGGGGATAAGGCCTTATAAAATGTTGAGATTATAAAAACTAAACTGGGGATCTTTGAGTTAACCTCTCTGAGGGAACTTTACTGGAGGAGGTAATTCCTGCTTGGGGAAGAAGAGATCACAACTTTGGTTGTTTCCACTTTGTGGGGAACCTAAACATCACTAGAGGTGGCTTCGTCCCAAGACGTTTCTTCCCCTGTACCTGCTAGAAAGAGTAACTATCAAGACTACAAATGTCCTTTTTTAGACTTTGCCCCGTTTCTTAAAGTCATTAGAAACTATCTTTCTGTTTCTTATTCAAGTATTTGTAAACAGTAATCATATTCCAATGCATATGTCGAAAATAATCACTAGACGTTTTTGCAAAGCAAAGTAGAAAAATAGAAAACAAATAGTTTTGTACTTTCAAAGAAATGATTTGCATTGATTTTGAAATTTTCCTATAACAAGCATTTTTGTACAAAGAGACTGACGTTCTAGTAGGAGAACGCCGTCATGAAAATTAAAACTATACAAAATAGTGTACAAGGAGAAAGCAGCTATGTGTAATAATCCCATTGAGTTTCAATTCTGCTATTGCCCTTATGTCTTTGAGCGTCTCATCACTTTGCTACTTGTCCGAAGATGACTGGATTGATTAATACCATTTGAGCTTGATAGTTGATACTGAAGTCTGGTCGCAAGGTGATCCAATGGGACATAGTTGTACTCTTCAAATCCCTAAATTTTTCCTAGACATCACTTTTGGGTTATCAGTCCACCGGGATACCCTTTTTTTCCCAAGCCTCCTTTTCAGGTTTTCGACTTGCCGGGTGTACAATTTTTGTTGTTGTATTTATCCCTAGTTTTTGCCTATGCCAGTCAACCTAGCGGGTCTTTATTCATGCGTAGTATATTTTAACTATGTCCGCATTCACAGGTTGAGGAAGGTCGTCACCATCCCTGGTAGTTAGAATCATGGCTCCACCAGAAAACATGTTCTTGATCCCAAATGGCCCTTCGTATGTAGGAGTCCATTTTCCCCTGGGATCACCTTGTGGCAGTATGATGCGCTTGATTACTAGATCACCCACTTGATATACCCGATGTCTGACCTTTTTGTTGAAAGCCTTGATCTTTCATTTTTGGCACATCTGACCATGACAGATAATAATAAGCCTTTTTTTCGTCAATCAGATTCAGTTGGGCAAGTCGAGTCTGGATCCAATCATCTTTGTTCAAACCTGCATCCTTCATGATTTTCAAAGAAGGGATCTGGACCTCCATAGGTAGGACAACCTTCATACCATACACCAGAGAATAAGGTGTTTCCTCCGTTGACGTTCGTGCTGAGGTGCGGTAACAATGAAGAGCAAATGGTAACATCTCATGCCAGTCTTTATATGTTACCGTTATCTTCTGTATGTCTTTCTTAATGTTCTTGTTAGAAGCCTCTATAGCGCCATTCATCTTCGGCTGGTAAGGGGAAGAATTATGATGCTGGATCTTGAATTGTTTACAGAGTTCGTTGATCATTGTATTGTTGAGATTTGTACCGTTATCTATGATTATTCTCTCTGGGACACCATACCGACATATAAGGTTTTTCTTGATAAACCGCGCCACAACATTCTTGGTAACAGTAGCAAAAGAGGCAGCCTCAACCCACTCCGTGAAGTAATCAATTGCCACTAGGATGAAGTGATTCCCATTAGAAGCGGTAGGTCTAATCTCTGCGATCATATCAATGCCCCACATTGCAAAGGGCCAGGGAGCCGTCAAGATGTTCAAGGGAAGCAGAGGTACATGTACTTTATCAGCATAGATCTGGCATTTGTGACAAGTTCGAGAATGCTGATAACAGTCTGCTTCCATAGTGGACTAGTAATATCCTATCCATAGGATCTTTTAAGCCATGGTGTATCAACTAGAATGGGTGCTAAAGGTACCTTCGTGTAAATATGCCATAATCCTCTCTGTTTCACTTTTGTCTACACACTGAAGTAAAGTAGAATCATGATTGCGCTTGTGGAGGATTCAATTACTGAGGAAGAACTTTGTGGAGAACCATCTCAGAAACTTTTTATCATTGATAGATTCCCCCTCAGGATATTCTTGAGCCTCGAGATACCTTTTCTCTTCAGGGAACCAAGGTTTGTCTGCTACTTCTTCAATATAAATCTCATAGCATTATGCTGGTTCATCCAATCTCTCGATAGTGATCTGAGGAGCCTCATTGTCCCACCTGACTTTGAACATAGATTACATAGTAGCTTGCCCGTCCATTAACCGATTTTCTTCTCGTGGAAAATGTTCAATGGTGACTTCTTCAAAGTGTGGAAGCAATGTCAACACATGTTCTTTGTAAGGTATAAGATTAGGTTGTTTTGTGTCCAACTCCCCTTTGATTTGACTTATTACCAAGGCTGAATCCCCAAAAACACTCAAGAACTTGATCCTTAGGTCAATAGCAGCTTTGAGACCCATTGTAACGGTAGAAATGTTTAAGACTAAGCCATTGGATTGACTTGACTCATACAAATCAAAATAAAAATCGCCACTACGCTTTTTTTGTTTTCAAAGGAATGAGAAAAGAGTGAATAACCCAAAAAGAGGGGGAAATATTCAAGGTAAGGGGGTTGGTTATGCAAAGGGAAGGTATTAGCATCCTAAACATCTACGGTACTCCGCAAAAACCTCTTTGTAAAAATCTGTATATTTTGGCTATAAAATGTTGTATATAAAATAGATGGTGGCGGTGAGAAAATAAACATATTTTTTATGATTTTTGCACCCGCCGCGGTTGTGAACCTTTAGTGCCTATGTTCCACCTTTCGTGCAATAGGGGATCAGGGTACACGTAGTTCCTCTTTGAAAATTTTAAAACACAAGTGTGTTGGTTGATTTTATGAGATAAGACATCATCATCATTGTCCGTGTGGAAAACATACTTACTACCCACAATCATGAGAAATGAAGATTTGCATCACCTCAAAGTGGAGGATATGGCTTGGATTTTAAAATCAACAATGCCTCACTCAACATCCAAGTGGAAAATATCTCTCTTCACTATACATTGTAGAAATATAGTTGTTTGCATCACTGCAAGGATTGACAAGAGTCTAATCTTTTGAGAAATTTTTTAAGGTAAGAGCCAAAGTGGCAAAATGGTTTAAAATGAGGTTGATTCACTTTTAGTATTCTCTCAAAAAAAGGTCAAGGTATTATTAATTTTGTTAGGGTTTATTCATGAAAATATTTTGAAAATGCATGGACCTAAGTCCAAGTTTATTATGAAAGTAATTTAAGTTTAAAAAACAAAGAAGAGTTTTCAAAACAAGAGGAAGAAGATTTTTGAAATTGAAGAAGATGGGAGGAGAAGAAGAGACTATCCTAAAGCATAAGGTAAAAGCTAGGGATAAGAACCATATGACCAACAAGAAGCCAATACTTTACATTATGAGCCAAGATAGAATTCCCATTCTTTGGATTGAAACCGAGCAAGCAAAGATACTAGACCTCTTGTGAGAACCAAACTTCAAGTGTATTAAGTCTTCACAAAAATTGGGCAGAGTAACGGCTGTACACGGGTGAATTCCAGATTACAAACAAAGTATGTAATCACAATAACCTACACACAAAGTAAACAAACAACCCAATATCTTGAGGTAAACCTCAAGAACTCCAGACAAAATATCAATTAAGGTCACAAGGTCTCCAACATAGGCCAATGTCTCTAATACTAAGTCCAAGAAGTCCAATACTCCATAATGCCAAGGATAGTAACCAAATAGTCCAAGTATCATTAAAGATTTTTATGGTTCATGTTGATTATTAAGTATCTTCAAAAAAGGAAATAATAGCTCAAATGAGCAAAAATTAAAAATGACAAGAAAGTAAATGCTCAAATGAGCAAAGATGAAGATAACATGAAATATAAATGCTAAAAGTAAATGGTGCATAAATCATAAAAGGGCATAATGTAAAAACAAATTAATAATTAGTGGTTAGTTGGATGACCATCTTGAAACTTGCATTTGGAACTCATTAGAGGATTGGTAGAACCAAAGACTCTACACAATAAGTTGCATTTGCTTTTTGTCAAGTATATCATCCATTTGGAATCCTCACAAGTATCATTTAATGATCAACGATGTTTAAGTGATCCGCGTTGACAAAAAGTGTTGTAGATCCATTAGAGGATTGGTAGAACCCAAGCCTTCACACAATGAATCTCAAAGTTATTGGATCAAAGAGATCAAATTAACATACTTGGGCTTGCAAACATAGGTTTGGGCCACGAATGGTCATTTATTCGAATCGGGACAAAATTTAGCGCTATGTTAAGCAATCGTAAGTGGACTTATATAGAAGTCACACCTATTTTGAGGCCGGTCAATAGCAATCTATGCACCATTTGTTTTGAGACATGATATAGAGATCATGCTTCAATAACACTTAGTGAAATAAGAAAGGGATGAGATGAAGAGGGGTGAGAGAGAATATACAAACCACTTTTGAATTAAATTTAAATCAAACTATTATTAAAACCATCCATCCATTTTTGTGGAGTTATACTCAATACCATGGATCCAATGATGTTAATAAAGTTCATGTCAAAAAGTTAACCCAAGATCAGCCAGAAAATAATCACAAAATAATATTACATTTAATATATACATCAAAAAGGTTTTTAAAATGTTTTAAAAATAGAAATAAAAGAGAAGAATATCAACTATGTTCAAATTAATCAAGAAATAAAAAGTGAGACCATAGAAAAATCAGAAAAGGGCTCAAATATTTTCACAAAATTTTTGGTAATTTTTTAAAGTCAGAAACTATTTTTTAAATTAAAAGAAATGAGTAAAATAAATAAAAAATGATAAAAAATAACAAAATCGGAAACAAAAATAAAATGAGGACACCAATATTTGTCACAATATGATTGGATCATTCCATAATTTTTTCAGAATTTAAAAATGTATGAAAGTATTTTTAAACATTTAAAACACTTCAAATAAAGTGAAAATTTATAAAAAATACCAAAACACAAAATTAAATTGTGAAAAAATAAAAATCAGAAAGAGAATAATCAAAAATATTTTTCTTAATTTTTTCAAATTTTTTGGATAAAAATGATTTTTCTATGATTTTTTGAAATTTAAAACAATTAAATATAAAAATCAGAAAAGAAAATAAAAACCAAAAAAAATATGGGCCATCTGATCAATGTCAAAATGCATTAGTAAACAGATCAAGTGGACCTGGTGCGCTGTGTATGTTATGGACTTTAATGAATAATGCATTAAATCAAATGTAAATCAGAAATTAAAAAAAAAACAAATGGCGTTGTTTCATTGGTTGAAGGATGACACATTAGTCATCTTCAACTTCCAGCCAGTCCCAAAACCAGGTTGCTCAATCTGTAAAATTAGAGTACAAGACCTATACCATTCGCTTCATCTCTTCAAGACGAAGACAACCACACCTTCGCGATAAATTTATATAAACTATAGCTCAAGCAATTTGGAAGGAAAGTTTTGAAAAGGGATTTGAAATTTCATGGTAAAAACAAGCTTCCAGATAAAAGTAAGTGTTGCGACTAGAACCAGGGAAATGAGAGCATCACAATGATATCAAAGTTTTGAAAAATTGATGAAGGAATCTACCTATTGAAGTTGAGTTGCAGAGCTCTGAAACTGGACTTCAATGAAGAAAAAAAGGGCACGATTCTTGAATGTAATATATGGTTAACTTCAGGGAAGATCAAGGAAGGTAAATTGATGGAGAAATTAGATTGAAAAGGCTTGAAAACATATTTCGAAGTTGTAGAATTTTGAGTTATGGAACAAGTTTTGCAGGGTGATTATGGCTATCCAAGATTGATGAAATGAATGGGGGATGACCCTCTATTTATAGGGAATCAAATGGAATGTCCAAGCATGTGAAATGATGAAGTTTGGAGGGAAATCTTGTGAAATTGCAAACAAAAAAAGTGTGACTTCTAATTTGATCAAAATTCATCTAAAACACGTGTTTTGTTGTGCTAATCAATTATGGAAGTTTACTAAACATGTTTAGAGACAAAAACACGTGCTAATTTGATATTTAGAGGCCAAAACATGAATTTCAAATTCTGACTTATGGAGAAACTTCAGTTCCAAGTTACCAAGTTTAATTCAATGGCATTCTCATTTCAAGGGGTCTTAAGGCATGGTTATTGATGCTTTATAAAGATGAGGTTACAAGCTTTGCAATGGAAAAAGAATGGGATCATATGGATGCTTGAGCTAAAAGTTGCATTGAGTCAAAGTTGGAGAAAAAGGGTTGACTTTCCATACTTAGAAATATTTCAAATTTTTCTTCAAAAGTGACTTGTAATGTTTTGTATCCAAACATGGCCTTCCAATTGGAATTTTCTCTTGAACAAAAAAGATGGAACGAAATAGACCTCTTGAATGTCATTTTGAAACTTAAACCATTGAAAATCTCCAAAAATTGAGAGAGTTATGAATTGTTGAAGTTGGAAAAAAAAATCATGAAATGAGCTATAATATTTTGTATCCTTAGGGCATCTTCCATCCATTTTATCACTTTGCACATAAAATAAGGAATAAATTTCACATCCTCAAGAGAATTGTGGAAAAAGATTGGGCTCAAGGTGATAAAAATTGACCATGTTATGATAATTTGAAGTTACACATGGAAAATTGGGGTTCATCTGGAGGACTTGTAATGTTTTTTCACCATCAAGTTTCTTTCACATGAAAAATCCTTGAAACTTTTGAAGTTATTTGTTGATAACCCTTTGAAGAGAAGGATGTCTTTGGTCTCACTCAAAAATATCAAAATATGAGCAAGATATATTTCTTTGAAGTTCAAAACCCTAGCTCCTAGATCAAGAAAATGCCTTGAGGAGCTTTGACAATTTTGAACAGACTTTTTGTACTAACATAAATGACTTGTAAATAGAAGTTTTTGAGGATTAAAATGAGAATTCTTATCCACCAAAACCACTTCCATATCTTTAGAAATGAGAGAAATATGCACTTGTAACCAATGGGAACAAAGATTTGTCCAAACATGACAACTTCTTCAATCAACCCCTTGTACTTTTGAATCAAATTTGATAACCTTAAAATGTGGTGAACAAAAATAACCTTGCCATGCCCTTTTTTCCAAAACAACTTTAATGACGAGGTTTGAACTTCTCAAGCTTTATTGACTAGGGCATGGAAATAAACTCATGAACCCATGGAGCAACTTGCTAAATATCATTGCCTTTACTTACATTAGCAACAAGTAAGACAAACCAACATTGCATTTTATTAATTAAAAGGAAAAATCAAGACAAAATGTGCATGATCACAAAAGAAAAACAAGTCAAGGTGCTTGGTGATTCCTCAAAGAGCAAGACTAGAGATAGGGAGGATAGCCAAAAGCCATAGTGTGATCTTGTTGTGATTGAATCAAAATGGTAAGATGAAGGGATCTTAGGGGCAAAAATTGGGGTACAACAACTGCCCTTATTTAAGTTTCTTCTATCCGAAGATACGAAGGTTAAAAATCTTTGTGTCGACGCAACCGAAGATACTTAAATATAAAACGAACCCTATTTTTGGCCCTAAGATGCCATGCAATGCTTATGAATATGAGTGCAGATGGACAACTCCAAAGGGACGCAAAACACCACTGGGGATGTAACAAAATAAAGAAACAAGAGAGTAACCCAACCAGGAAAGTAAATCACTGGTGGATCAAAAGACCTGAATCAGAGACGATGGTAAAAAGCCAAAGGATACACCAACTTCTGCTGAAGGCAAAGCTACCAATGTTTACTGTAGGTAGAAAGAGGAAAGAAATGGTAACGCCGACTTTTACTGAAGGTGAGCTACCAACGTTCACTGGAGGTAGAAGGAAAAGAAATAATAACACTAACGTTTACTGAAGGTGAACTACCAAGGTTCACTGAAGGTAGAGAGAAAAGAAATATCATAGCTGAAGTAGTGAAAAACACAAGAAGGGGGGGTTGAATTGTAAAACTGAAATCTAATGCAATGAACAAGATATTTTTATCCTGGTTCGTTTGATCTCAAACTACTCCAGTCCACCCGTCAAGGTGATTTCTCCTCTCTCCAACGAGGTCTTAATCCACTATATTCAACTGAATATTACAGACTGCTTTAACAACTGCTAAAGCCTTCTTGATCCAAACCACAATCCGGTTTGTCAAGGAAACACTTTCTTACAAAGAGATAAAACTAAGTGTGTGAATGTTTTCTACAAAACTGTATCACAACTGTGATGTATACACAAATTAAAGCTTAGAAACTAGATTGCTAAACAATGATAGAATATCAGAATGTGTAGTTTAGCAAAACTGAGAGAAAGAAGATTTTGATCAGCTTTTATGCGTGTAGAGATTTGGAGAGCATTAGCCATTTCAATCTTCAAAGTCTTGTTTATATAGCACTGAGATGATGAACGTTGGATGCAATATTCTTGATTCAATGCTAATAACAAACTTTCCTTATTGAGCAGATCTTGTCTGGAATGAGGCCGTTGGTATTAATTGCTTTCAATGCACAGTACCGTTGCTTACTTAATGCAAGTTCTGGCTTGGCTCATTCTGACTCTGCTTAGCTGTTGATGAACTGTTGTGTTTCTTTATCAGAGTGTTGAGCGCAGTCTTGTTCATCAGGCTTCAGCATGTACGTGAGTTGATCATCTGATTCTGACATTCTGATATGGCAACTTCTAATGCTGGTGTCTGAAACCAAATTCTGATGCTGAATAGATGTGATTTTGCTTATATCAATAAGAGTATCTGCAAGTCAGAACATAATAATTTTAGGCAGCAGATAGTTCATACATGAATCTTATAAATACTATATCTTTTCACTTTGTTATCATCAAAACTTAAATATAGGGTAGTAGATTCAAACTTTGTTCTAACAATCTCCCCCTTTTTGATGATGACAAAAACTAGATATTTTTAAATGAAAATAACGTGAAAAGGTATCTGAGATATGCATCAGAGTAAGAAGTAAAAAGGATAAGGAGTAAAGAGATATCAGAGTTGAGAGATACTCCCCCTGAGTTTATTACTTCCCTTTGATTACACGTGTTCTTCAGGATCAGATCTTTTTGCCTTTCTTTGAACATCAGAGTATCAGAGTCTTTGACTATCAGAAGCTTTATGTCAGAGCAGAGCTTCAGAGCTTTTCTTGTCAGAGCTTTGCTTTGGATCAGAGTATCAGAGCGGATCAGAGCTTCATAGTGATCAGTGCTTCTAGTCTTCAGAGTGTCCAGGAGCTTCCTTGTACCTGTAGACTTTAAGCAAAACAGAAAAGACATTCTCAAGTAATAGGGTTAGAATGTTTGAGAATTTCTGTCTAGTTAGCCGTTATTGTTTAAAATATCATTCTTGTTCTCCCCCTTTTTGTCAGCAATCAAAAAGTTTAGGTGAGTGCTAAAACAATTTAAGATCAGAAAAAATAATCATATTAGAAGAGTTCAGAATCAAAACATGAAACTAGTACAAAACATATTCAAACAGTACGTCAGAAAATCAAAGAAAACATGAAAAGGACATGAATGAAAAAAGACTAAGGTTGAGGAGGCAAGCGTGTGAACAGGTTCTCCAGCATGGCTTGGATCTTTTCAGCAGTCTCATTCTGCTTGTGCACCATGCTGACAACAGTGTCAATCTTGCTATCCTGCACATCCATTCTTTCTTTCATCTTCTGGTCGTTTTCATCCATCCGCTGCTGCAGACGCATGTCATCCAGCCTTAGTTCTTTCAGAGTCTGCCTGTCCAAGGCAGCTTGAGAAGCATCAGAAGCAGGAAGCTTCTGAGAGCTTTCAGCAACATCTTCTGCTTGACTTTCTTCAGCTTGAATGGTCTTGTCTTCTTCTGATTGCACCTTTGAAGCTTGCTGTTTCTCAGACCAAGGTTCACTATCCAGAGGGAGCACGTCTTCTTTCAGAAGCTGACTTCCAACTTCATTCAGAAGCTTGCTGAAATTCTGTTGTGCCTGCTCATAGTTGATATCCTGCAACTTGAGGGCTTCAGCACGTACCCAAAGTCTGAATTGTGACCAGAGCTGATCAGAAGCAGCTGGGTCAATAATTCCAGGACAGACTTGCTTCAAGGAAGCAATCCATTGCAGCACACCTGTTTCAAAATTCATAATACCAGAACCAACATCTGGTTGTTTTGGTTTTGGGATGGCAATTTTATGTTTCAGATCAGCAAGACGGTAAAGACTGGTTAAGTCTATGAAAGTCCTGCTGGGGTTTTCGGAGGTTTTCTTGGCAGCTGTTTGTTTTGGAGATGGAGTATCAGAATCAGAGATTTTGATTGGACTGGGTGGTGTTTTGGGAGTATTTGGTGGTGTAGATTCTGATGAGGATGGCAATTGTGCTAAGGTGATAGTTGTTCCACCTGGCAGCTGGATTGCCAAAGGTGATGGTTGAGGTGAATGAGGTTCAGATGGTTGAGGAGAAGGAGTTTCAGAGTGATGAAACTCTGGTTGAGGTGATGGTGGATTAATTTCTGGTGGAGGAGAGGGAGACGGAATTGCTGGTCGAGGAGAAGTTATTGGAATTTCTGATTGTTCAGGGATAAGGGGTTCTTCTGGAATGGGTGAAAGTGGTTGTTGTTGTTGTTCTGGTTCTTCAGCATATTGCTGTTGTTCTGGTTGTGGAGGAGGGACAATTTGTGGTTCAGAGTTTGGTTAATCAGAGGTGTGTTGATCAATGTCAGACAACACTTGGTCAATTGCTGATGTTGTTGAGATTGTTGGTTGTTTGGGATGTTTGGTTCTGGGTCTTCTGAGTTTTAATGCCTCAGAAGGGTCCTCTTTTGGTACAGTTTCATCTATGGTAGGGATGGGGATTGAGATTCTATGAGAGGTTTGAGGAGGAATAGATGCTAGAATAGTAGAAGAATTTAAAACAGAAGCAGCAGATGAATTACCTCTTTTCCTGGGTGTCTGCTGGGATGATCCTTCTGATGGTGCCTTCCTCTTCTTCGTCTTCTTCAGAGTCACTTCTTGCTGAGGTTGATGCAGAGCTTTGATAATCAGATTTGGATCTGAACCATCTGCCTTGCACGCATCCAAGTATCTGAGAACCACCTCTGGTTTGGATTCTATCTCAGAGAATAAAGGAAAGTCACTCAGAGGAACTCTTCTGCTGGTGATATAAGCAATAGGAGTGGCTCTGGGTTCCTTCTGAATATTCTCTATCAGCTTCATCTTCTTCAAGTTCTTTGCATTCAGAGGTTTCCCAACTGTTGGTTCAATGGTGCTTAGCTCTTGAGCTTCTATCAGATGCTCTATCAGCCTATTCTCTGTCAGAATATCTGATATCAACCTTCCAAAGGGTATCCAATCCCTCTTGGTTCTTTCTTCTTCCATGGTTTCCTTCACACTTGTTCTGAGGTGGTTGAACAGAAAATGAGCCAGATTGATTTTTACCTTCTGATCAATAAAGTAGATCAGAAACTGCTGATCCACATTTATGTAATCAGGTGAACTGGTTGGTTTCCTGTGGTTGAAGCACCCCAGAATTATCTTAGCCCAAACTTTGTAGTGATCCTTCAGATCTTTGATCTTGCTGCTGGGCACCCCATGAGTGAAAATCCTTGTAGCTATCACACCCACATCAGCACATCTTTCAGCCATGTCCATACAACGGACGCCACCGCCACTGTAACCGATTAGCCTTGCAATGTGATCCTCTGTGATCACAATCTTCTTCCCCATAACAAAGGAGGTGACTAGATGTGTTGAAGCCTTGGCGTGAATCCAGAATTCCTTGACTAGCATAGGGAATGTTGGTCCAACCAACCTGTCAAAATACCTTTCCCACTTCTGTGCCCTAACTTCTTCAGTTAGGTCAAAACCGTTCTCCTTCAAGCTTCCAAAATCAATGATTAATTTAGAAAGCACTTCAAGATTCTTCACAAGAGTGAGGAGTGTTATGAATGGCACTTGATATTGCTCAGATGATGCTTTCTTCTGAGGACCTGCAGAAGCACTGCTGGAGGTTGCCATGTTCACACTAAAAAGGTTTTGAGAATAAACTGAGGAAAAGGGTTTTGCAAGAGATGAACACAGAAATATGCAGAAAATGCTTGAGTATTAGTGAGAAAACGTAAAGAATGAGAATGAGAGATTAATGTGTTTAAATAGATTTTCAAAATATTTTGAAAAGATAAACGTTTTTAAGAAAGAGAAAAATCATGATTGCATTTTAAAAGCATGATTACTTTTCATTAAATGCTTGCTGATTTTGGGGGATTTGAGAAAGATACTTAAAAACGGTTACCAGACATGTGTCTTAATGCACCCAATCAGCACTTTGCCTTCTCAGAAGCGTGCACGCGTTCTGCTTCAGAGATATGCTGATGATTGGATGACACTTGTTTGATGTAGTGATCAGCACGTCTGTCTTTGAGCTTAGACTCTCAGATCTTTAGACTTGCATCTGATACAATCTGCATGTTCTATCTTTCTGAAAGAAGATTGATCAGAAGTTCACAGTAAAACAATTACATTCTGAAGGTAAATATATATGGAATTAAAACATTTTCACTCTGGACAAACTTTCATGCTGAGATGTTTCAGAATGAAATTAAACCTATCTTCTGAAAGGGGTTTAGTAAAGATATCAGCCCATTGATGGTCTGTATCTATAAATTTTAAGTTCAAAATACCTTTCTGAATATAGTCCCTAATGAAGTGATGTTTTATTTCTATATGCTTAGCTCTAGAATGTAAAATGGGATTCTTACTTAAGCAAATAGAAGAAGTATTATCACAAAGTATAGGAATGTTACTCTCAAAAATCTGGAAGTCTTCAAGCTGACTTTTCATCCAGAGCATTTGTGTGCTACATCCTGCTGCTGCTATGTACTCAGCTTCTGCTGTTAATAGTGCAATTGTTGATTGCCTTTTGCTGGACCAAGAGATCAGATTTTCTCCCAGAAACTGGCAGCTTCCAGAAGTACTTTTACGTTCCACTCTGTCTCCAGCAAAATCAGCATCACAGTAGCCTACTAAGCTTTAATCACTAGATTTTCTATAAAACAAACCCAGATTAGTAGTACCTTTCAGATACTTGAAAATTCGCTTAACAACTGTTAAGTGAGATTCTCTAGGATCTGATTGGAATCTAGCACAGATACAAACACTGAATAATATGTCAGGTCTTGAAGCAGTCAGATAGAGGAGAGAACCAATCATACCTCTGTAGACTTTCTGTTCTACATTTTTGCTTACCTCTTCTCTTTCCAGAATGCACGTGGGATGCATTGGAATCTTTGATGGCTTACATTCTGAGAGGTCAAATTTCTTCAGAAGATCTCTGATGTATTTGCTCTGATGAATGTAAGTTCCCTCTGGAGTTTGATTGATCTGAATTCCTAGAAAGAATTTCAGTTCCCCCATGAGGCTCATCTCAAATTCTGCCTGCATACACTTAGCAAATTTTCTTCCAAGAGAAGGATTAGTAGAACCAAAAATAATATCATCAACATAAATTTGACAGACTAAGATGTCATTCTTAACTGATTTACAGAATAGAGTAGTGTCCACTTTCCCTCTGGTGAATTCATTTTCTAACAGAAAGTTACTTAGTCTTTCATACCAAGCTCTGGGAGCTTGTTTCAGACCATACAGTGACTTCTTTAGTTTGAAGACATGTTCTGGATGTTTTGTATTTTCAAAACCAGGGGGTTGGTGTACATAAACTTCTTCTTCTATATAACCATTTAAGAATGCACTTTTGACATCCATCTGATACAGAGTGATGCCTCTATTAACATCAAATGAAATTAAAAGTCTGATAGATTCTAACCTGGCGACTGGGGAAAAGGTTTTTGTATAGTCTATCCCCTCTTGCTGATTATAACCTTGTGCAACCAGTCGTGCCTTGTTTCTGATGACTTCACCTTGTTCATTTAGCTTGTTTCTGAACACCCATCTTGTTCCAATGACGTTGAATCCTTTTGGTCTGGGAACGAGATCCCATACGTCGTTTCTGGTGAATTGATTCAGCTCTTCTTGCATTGCCAGAATCCAGTCATTATCCAGAAGTGCTTCATCAATAGAAGAAGGTTCAATCAGAGACACAAGTCCCATAAGAGTTTCTTCAGAGTTTCTGAAGCTTGCTCTTGTTCTGATTGGATCTTCCTTTCTTCCTAAGATAGTCTCTTCTGGGTGATCCAAGCTGCTTCTGGGTAATCTCTTCTGAGGTTGATCAGCAGCTGTTGTAGGATTGCTAGCAGTGCTCCTTTCAGACGTTGAAGGAATGTCTGTGTTGAGAGCTTCTGATGACTTGTCTTCAGAACCTGTAAATTCAATTTCTATACCTGCAAAAACTTCATTCTGCTTTGACTTTTCAGAGTCAAGCTTATCATCAAAACGAACACTGATTGATTCTTCCACAATCTGTGTTTTTGTATTGTATACTCTGTACCCTCTTGAGCGTTCAGAGTATCCTAACATAATACACTTCTGTGCTTTAGAGTCAAACTTGTTCAAATAATTCTTTGTATTTAATATAAAGCAAGTACATCCAAATGGATGAAAATATGAAATGTTGGGCTTTCTGTTCTTCCATAATTCATATGGAGTCTTTTCCAGAATAGGTCTTATTGAAATTCTATTCTGAATGTAGCACGCTGTGTTTATTGCCTCTGCCCAGAAGGTCTTAGCAACGTTTGTCTCATTGATCATGGTTCTGGCCATTTCTTGCAATGTTCTGTTCTTTCGTTCTACAACTCCATTTTGTTGGGGAGTTCTAGGACAAGAGAAATCATGCAGAATGCCTCTGTCATTAAAGAATGACTCAAAATCTTTGTTTTCAAATTCTCCACCATGATCACTTCTGACTTTAACGATTCTAAGATCCTTTTCATTCTGAACTTGGTTACAGAAGGTAACAAACACAGAGTGTGACTCGTCCTTGTGTCTTAAGAACTTTACCCATGTCCATCTGCTATAGTCATCTACGATTAATAACCCATACTTCTTGCCACTGACTGAAGCAGTTTTAACTGGTCCAAATAAGTCAATGTGCAGAAGTTCTAATGGCTTAGAGGTAGAAACAACATTTTTGGATTTAAAAGAAGGTTTTGCAAATTTGCCTTTCTGACATGCTTCACACAGAGCATCTGAATTGAACTTCAAATTAGGAAGTCCTCTGACCAGATTGAGTTTGTTAATCTGAGATATTCTTCTCATACTAACATGCCCCAATCTTCTGTGCCAGATCCACTGCTCGTTGTTAACAGACAGAAGACATTTTACATTCTGACTCTTTAGTTCAGAAAGTTTGATTTTGTAAATGTTGTTTTTCCTCTTACCATTAAACAGGATAGTCCCATCTTTCTGACTAACAGCTTTACATGATTTTTGATTAAAGATTATATCATAACCGTTATCACTTAATTGACTTATGGATAACAGATTATGCATCAATCCATCTACTAGCAGAACATTATTAATAGAGGGAATATTTCCATTACCTACAGTTCCAGAGCCAATTATCTTTCCCCTCTGATTGCCTCAAAAGCCAACGTGGCCTCCAGGCTTAAGTTCCAGGCTTTGGAACATATGCCTTCTTCCCGTCATGTGTCGTGAGCAGCCAGAGTCCAGGTACCATGACTGGTGTTTCTGACTTGCTGCTAAAGATATCTGCAACATGTATTATTTTATCCTTAGGTACCCAGATTTTCTTGGGTCCTGATTTGTTAGTTTTACCAAAACTCTAGTTGAATTTTGGTTTCACAGAGTGCTTACTGCTAGTGTATTTAATATCATGTGTGTGACCATATACAAAATGTGAATTCAGAGGAGTGTGTTTAATGGTTAAGTCCATGACATTCTTTGGTGTAGGAACCTTACCTTGGTATCCTATTCCTTTCATGCCGTTTCTGCTAACTCCATAGATCATTGAAGCCATTTTGCTTCTATCTATGCTTTTAGCTAGGAACTTCTGGAAACTGTGATCATACTCCTTGATGATCTCATCAGCGTTGCTGGGAGTTTCAGAAATTGGTTCCTTCTGAGAGTTTTGAAAGTTGTTTTCTAATTTTGAAATCTTATTTCTCAGCTCAGAATTTTCCAATTTGAGACTCTCAGTCTTATTAGAGTCAGATTCAAGATTCCTTTTCAGGTCTCTGAATTTAACTCTAATTTGCTGATACCGTTCCAGAATCTCATTAAGGCTTTCAGCAAGTTCAGCCTTTGTAAAGTTAACAGCAAAGTTAGGAAACACCTCTTCAGTATCTGATTCTGAGTCTGATTCAGAAGCTTCACTATCTTCTGAGATGTTAGCCATGAGAGCTATGTTTTCCCTCTCATCATCTGATTCTGAGTCAGCTTCAGACGAGTCAGAGTCATCCCATGTGGCCATGAGACTTTTCTTCTTCTCTCTTCCAAACTTCTTTTTGGGCTTTTCCCTCTGAAGCTTTGGGCAGTCACTCTTATAGTGTCCTTGCTCATTGCACTCATAGCAGATGATGTCCTTGGTGTTTGGCTTTTTGCTACTGGAGGAGCCTTCAGATCTTCTGTATCCAGAGGAAGAATTTGTCCTTCTGTATCTGGAAGAAGACTCGTTCTGATCAGATCTTCTGGGATTCATGAACTTCCTTTGTCTTTGCTTCCACAGTTGATTTACTCTTCTGGAGAGGAGGGAGAGTTCGTCTTCTTCTGATGAGGATCCATCAGATGTTTCTTCAACTGCCTGCAAAACTTTAGACTCAAATTTTTTGTTAGATTTTAATGCTAAAGGCTTACCTTGCTTCTGAGGCTCATCAGCTTCTAGCTCTATCTCATGACTTCTGAGGGAGCTAATAAGTTCCTCCAGAGTGATTTTGTTGAGATCTTTAGCTAGCTTCAGAGCTGTAACCATTGGTCTCCACTGCTTGGGTAAACTTCTGATGATTTTCTTGACATGGTCAGCAGTAGAGTATCCTTTGTCCAGAACTTTGAGACCAGCTACTAGAATCTGGAATCTAGAGAACATGGTTTCAATGGATTCAGATTCTTCCATTTTGAATGCTTCATACTTCTGAATGAGCGCCAGAGCTTTTGTTTCTTTGACCTGAACGTTGCCCTCATGCGTCATTCTGAGTGAGTCAAAAATATTCTTTGCTGTGTCTCTGTTGGAGATCTTTTCATACTCAGTATAGGAGATGGCGCTGAGGAGGATGGTTCTGGCCTTGTGGTGATTCTTGAAGTCACGCTTTTGTTGATCAGACATTGTTTTTCTATCAATCTTCTGACGGCTTGCATTCACAGGGTGCGTGTATCCATCTGTTACCATATCCCACAGATCAACATCATGTGCCAGAAAGAAGCTTTCAATTCTGTCTTTCCAGTAATCAAAGTTTTCTCCATCAAAGACTGGAGGTTTGCCGCTGAATCTGTCTCTGTCCTCATTGTTGTCATTGCTGATGTGAGAATTGTTTCCTACCATTGTGTTTTTCTGACGCTGGATCTTGTACTAACACTGTTAAGTGTTTTAGCTCAAAACCAGGCGCTCTGATGCCAATTGAAGTAGTGAAAAACACAAGAAGGGGGGGGGGGGGGGGGTTGAATTGTAAAACTGAAATCTAATGCAATGAACAAGATATTTTTATCCTGGTTCGTTTGATCTCAAGCTACTCCAGTCCACCCGTCAAGGTGATTTCGCCTCTCTCCAACGAGGTCTTAATCCACTATATTCAACTGAATATTACAGACTGCTTTAACAACTGCTAAAGCCTTCTTGATCCAAACCACAACCCGGTTTGTCAAGGAAACACTTTCTTACAAAGAGATAAAACTAAGTGTGTGAATGTTTTCTACAAAACTGTATCACAACTGTGATGTATACACAAATTAAAGCTTAGAAACAAGATTGCTAAACAATGATAGAATATCAGAATGTGTGGTTTAGCAAAACTGAGAGAAAGAAGATTTTGATCAGCTTTTATGCATGTAGAGATTTGGAGAGCATTAGCCATTTCAATCTTCAAAGTCTTGTTTATATAGCACTGAGATGATGAACGTTGGATGCAATATTCTTGATTCAATGCTAATAACAAACTTTCCTTATTGAGCAGATCTTGTCTGGAATGAGGCCGTTGGTATTAATTGCTTTCAATGCACAATACCGTTGCTTACTTAATGCAAGTTCTGGCTTGGCTCATTTTGACTCTGCTTAGCTGCTGATGAACTGTTGTGTTTCTTTATCAGAGTGTTGAGCGCAGTCTTGTTCATCAGGCTTCAGCATGTACGTGAGTTGATCATCTGATTCTGACATTCTGATATGGCAACTTCTGATGCTGGTGTCTGAAACCAAATTCTGATGCTGAATAAATGTGATTTTTCTTATATCAATAAGAGTATCTGCAAGTCAGAACATAATAATTTTAGGCAGCAGATAGTTCATACATGAATCTTATAAATACTATATCTTTTCACTTTGTTATCATCAAAACTTAAATATAGGGTAGTAGATTCAAACTTTGTTCTAACATAACATGCCTTCTTCGTGTTTATCCACGCACCTGAGCAAGACCATGTCATAATTTCTCTTGTACAACACATTTTCATTGAGGAAGAAACTACAATCCAATCTTCTTAATGTCTTTCTATCTTTCTTCTAAGTACCAATCGGGTATTCCTGTGTCTGAAGAAAATTCTTGATATCATAATACCAAGGTTTCTCATTTGCTACCTCTTCTGTTGTAAACACATGAGCGGGCATATCCAGTCGTCGAACCATAATTCGAGGTAAATCATTCCAAGTATTCACTTGAAACATAGAAGCCAGAGTTTCCAGAGCGTTTGCCATTTTATTTTCATATCTAGGAATGTGTTGGAATTCAACTTTATTAAAGAAGGGTAACAACCTTCTAACATAATATTTGTAAGGGATCAAGCCGGGGTGATGAGTATCCTATTCTCCTTTAATCTGATTTATTACTGTGATACGGTGGCAGAACCGACTATTTTTACTGGTTTGCGTTTTGCGTTTTTTGTTCGCAAAATGTCGCAGTAAGCAAGAGTCGCCACCGACTTTTATTTTATCCAATTAGGAAAAGGAAAAAGAACAGAAAAAACCTTTTTCGAGATGTTTCTGAGTAAGGGGGTAGATTATAGAAAGGGAAGGTTTTAGCATCCTTTCTATCCATGGTTTTCGATGGGCTCTTAGGTACTTGCTCATTTTTAAATTTCTTGTGTTTGTGTTCTTGTTTTTGAAAAATGTTTTACTTCGTGATAACCCTTGTATAAGGCCTCAAGGATGTGACGAAGTTGTTTTGAAAATTTGTTTGAAAAGTGTAAGTGTGAAAAGTTTTGATTTGAGCAAGTACCTACTAGCATCTACTTACTCGAAAAAAGATCGTTTCTATTCTTGTTTCCTTTAGACAGTGCTATCCCACTATTAAGGAGTAGGTAGCACCATGGTTGAAGTTGTAAGGGTCAATTTGAAAAGAGACGTACGATCACTAAAGCAATATTAGGACACCTTAGTAATAACCTTAGAGTCTTAAGATCTTTTTCGAGGCAACATTTCCGAGGCAACATTCGAATGGGACATTTGATCTTTTTAGACGGGAGGGAAACTACTAAGACACCCTATGCTTAATGATCGTTTACCGAAGGCAACCGAAGTGAGAGTATACCCTAAGAGTGAATATGTGCGAGTGATTTATTTTCAGTTTATTATCTTTGCAAATTAGGGTTTTCTAACCATTTTAATTTTTGTCATGCATTCTTGCCATACAATCCTATTAGCCATACATCTAGACAGTTAGTAATTGTGGAAATTTAATGCAAGAAAATAAACCTAGCTATTACAAGGCTTCGGGGAGGGGGATTAATTACATAACCAAAAATCGGGGATTTAAACAGTAAATAAAAACCCTAAGTTTAACTATTACAAACCCTGAACAATTACAAAATAATGGCAAAATAATCAACAAGCGCGTGGCGAATTAAATACGAGGACGGTCGAAAAGATAACCTAAAACTTTAATTGAGAGAAAAAGATTTTTGCTCTTGTGGATTTTTATTTGAGAAAACAATTAATTTAAAATTAATTAAACCTAATTTCTAATTATTTTTAATTATAGAAAAGAAATTAAATTAACCTAGATTTCTAATTAAATTAAGTAATTTATTAAAAAAAAAGCTTTTTTTGGTATTTTGTGATTTATTAATTTTATGATTAAATAAAAAAAGTGATTAATTTTTTGTGAAAAAAAACAATTAAGCAAAATAATTAAATAAGGAAATAAAAAAAATAAAAGAAAAAGAACGGTCCTGTGTTGTTGTTAGCAAATCTGGGGGTTTGCATCTGAATTTCTGGCCCAACAAGCTAAGCCCAGGTTGACCTGCCTGATTCTGCGTAACTTTGACTTGCACATGTACCATGGTCCTTCAGGCTGGAGCGTTGGATCAAATGACACGCTGGATCAAATGGATGGATGTTGATGGAGTATGGTGGTCACCAAGAAGAGCAACGCGCTGGATCTATTGACTGAAAATAATATAAATGAAACGCTGGGACCTGGGGATCGAACCCAGGTCCTCATGATTAATTCCAATGCTTGCTTGCCAGCTGAGCTACGTTGTTAACTTGTTATTGCAATAATAATAAAACAAAATATAAGAAAAGTAAAAGGGCTAATTCCAAAGCGCACGATTTATAAATGTCCCAATGGCTGGCTGACACGCAAGCGTCTTCTTCATTGCAACCGTCGTTTTAGAAAAAGAGACTTTTACCTATAGACGTCCACTGTAGGTATAACCATGTTCCATTCAAAAATTGCATACAAGCAAGATAAATGAAATGTAATGGTACCAATCAACTTGTCTCATCCTCACGAGTATCATGGTACCTGATTCAAGGCCCAATTTTTCCTGCATCAAGAAACCATAAATAAGAACATAAAAACCCTAACAATGGAAGGGGCGTGTATAAGCTTCAAAAATGGAATTAAATGACATGGTTAGCTTGCAAACATGATTACAAACACGAATATAACAATTAAAATTTCTAATGATGCAAGAACTGGGATAATCGATTCTGGAAAAAAATGCAAACCGTGTGAGTTACAGTTGGTATTTCTGGGTGCTTCAAGCCTTGCAACTGATCCAATTGGCTTCTGGGAAGGTCCAAGAATCGATTAGCAGCATTGGAATGGTCTGAATTGATCTCTAGATGCAAAAACGATCCCACACTTTTTTTCACTTTTTTGAGTTTTGTTCTATGCCTCTCACGACCTCTAACCCTTGTTTTTTGATCTAGAATGCTTCATTATATAACCTAGAGTGAATTAGGTTAACAAACTTGGACTAAATCTTTGCATTTATCCAAGATTTGATTTAATTTGCAAGCTATATGATATGTTGCTATTTTGAGCCAAAACATGCCTTTCTTGTATCAATTGACCTTGATTCGATTTGATCATGTTAACTCAACATATCTTAATTGCCAATCTGTCAAAAAAACAAACCAAATAATATCTTTGTTAATTTCCATCATTTATTTGATTTAATTCACTTTT
This sequence comes from Vicia faba, assembly GCA_948472305.1. NCBI lineage: Eukaryota > Viridiplantae > Streptophyta > Magnoliopsida > Fabales > Fabaceae > Vicia > Vicia faba. Next base: position 111,441,697 of record OX451735.1, read on the forward strand.
TAATTAATGAAAAATCAAAATAAATTGAAAAATGAAGCACATAATGGGTGAGTGAACATTTGAGTCGTGGAACACATTATAATTGAGGTGCAAGCATAAAAAGTTGGGCCCATTTAGCAAAAAATGTAAATTTGAGCACATTCGACTTTTGGCAATTATGCAAAAATGGTTAACTTGGCCAATGCATAACTCTCTCAATTTTGACCCTAGGGAGGTGTTCTTAGACTTTTTAGAAAGCTTACGATGTCTTCTAAACAACCCTTTTGGTTTCATCTCAATTGAGTTTTCCATGTTCATGTATGAAGCTTTGACCCAAAAGGTGTGTTTGTTGACTTTTCAAAAGAACCTATAATGTAAAAATGCATATCTTTTTGTGAGTGCATCTTTTGGACTTGGGAGATGAAGATTAATTGTAGTTAATTCTATCCTCTTCAAAATGAGCTTTGTATGGGTCATTTTTGATAAAGTATGAGAAAGTTATGCTTGGTCAAAGTTGAGTTGACTTTTCATGTAAAACCCTAATTTAACAACTTTTGGGTTTTGATGTATTATGAGCAATCCTTGAGGAGTCATGATCAACCCTTGATAAAAGGATGGATAATTCTTCAACATGAGAATTTTGACCAAAAATCTTGAAGTTTGACTGTATGTGGGCCACTGTTGACTTTTGACCTAGTACAATTGATTTTTAGGCATTTGAGCAATTGACTGAGCAAACTTCTTCTGCAAGGCTTGAAACTTGACATGGATGATCTTGAGGATATATTAGGACAATGGTGAGAATTTGAGTCCTTTGTGGTTCACATATCTTGATGAATATGGAAACCCTAATTTGAGGTATACTGCCTTAGGAGAGAGTTTGTTTGGTCAATTCTTGAACTTCCTTGAGCAATTTGGGAACCTCACTTGCCATGTGTTGAGAAATATGGGAGGGAAAATTTTGGGGTACAACATCTGCCCCTGTTCAATCTTCTTAAACCTGCAGATGTAGATTGGTTTGTCTGCCTTTCGTAATCTGAAGGTGGAAGATGATTGAACACTAAAGTGCCCAGAAATTTGCACTCGCATGAAGTGGCACTCGACTTGTGACATCGGGAATGGGCTTACAAATGCCATTTGGAGGTTGATTATAGAATATTTGTCAGAGATGGGCTTAAAGATGCCATCCTGGATGTGGCGGAGAATTGTCTGAGATGGGCTTAAAGATTCCATCTAGAGAATGTGGATTTCCTAAGATATTCCTTTGACGAGAGTCCTTGTTGCTATTGCTGAGGAGGAATCTGCTGAGAAATATTGGTATCTGTCTCGGGAGATATAGAATTTTAGGAGCTTCAGCTATCCATTACTCTATTGGGGAATTAACTCCAGAGGTGAACTACATATCTGGTCAGTGTACAGGTTGCATCATGACTTAATGGGGAAATGAGAAACCAATCGTGTTTGATCAGGTCCAGGTCTTACAGTGTTGTAAACTGTCGTCTGGAGGTAAGAGAAAAGAAAACTGGATGGTAAGGTTATGAGAAGGAACCTGGATAGTAGGACTTATGGGAAGGAACCTGGATAAGGTTGTTTCGTGAGGAGTTTGGGTAAAACTGCATCTGAACCGATAAGGAACCTGGGTAAGGTTGCTTTGTAAGGAGTTTGGGTAAAACTGCATCTGAACTGAGAAGGAACCTGGGTTAGGTTGCTTTGTGAGGAGTCTGTGTAGGGCTTTAGGAGGAACCTGGGTAGGGTTACTTCAGGATAAGTCCGTGTAAAACTTCGGAAGGAACCTGGGTAAGGTTACTATGGGCTAAGTCTATGTAAAACTTAAAGAGGAACCTGGGTAAGGTTACTTTGTGATAAGTTTGTGTAAAAATTCAGAATGAACCAGGGTAAGGTTACTTTTAGATAAGTTTGTGTAAAACTTCGGGAGGAACCTGGGTAAGGTTACTTTGTGATAAGTTTGTGTAAAACTTCAGGAGGTACCTGGGTAAGGTTACTTTGTGATAAGTTCGTGTAAAACTTCAAAAGGAACCTGTGTAAGGTTACTTGGGGATGAGTTCATGTAAAACTTCAGGAGGAACCTGGGTAAGGTTAGTTTGGGATGAGTTTGTGTAAAACTTCAAAAGGAACCTGGGTAAGGTTACTTTGTGATAAGTTCGTGTGAAACTTAAGAAGGAAATGTATGAGAAAGGACCCGTGTAAGATTTTTTAGGATAAACCCATGTGAAGCTGCATTTAGGAGAAACCCGTGTAAGATTGCTTCATGACGAACCCATGTAAAGCTGCATTTGATCGTGCAGATAATTACTTTGTTTAGTTTCAGGAGCTAATCTTGAACTTGCTGGAAGTTGTTGATGATAACCATCTTTCCTGAAAAGGTACATGATTAATCGTATATGATGCATGAAATACATTGTATGATGACGTTCTCAAAATAAATGAGACTATGCTGTATGCAATGTGTATACGCACGTCATGATATATGAACATGAAATGCTATTGTGACATATCCGAGTGGAAAAATAAATCCCTGACCGCTGCTGGAGAGTAACGGAAATTGAGTTCCTGACCGTCATAGAAAAAGTGGTTCTTCTACTTCTACTGGGGATGGTGAACCAGAGATGACTATGTTAGGGATTTGCCCCTTGTTTACAGCTACTCTACCGAGGGAGAGACTCTGTTTGAGAATAACTCTGCCGGAGAATAACTCCATTGGGGATGAGCTTCCGTATTTGGAGATATAAACTCTGCTCGGGAGAAAACTATACGAACCGCTTGCGATTACAAAATTCGGCTGGGGAATATAGACGTCGGCTCTCCGAAAGAGCTTGGCTGGGGAAAGTAACTCCTGTTTGGGGAAGCAGAGATCAAAACTTTGATTGCTTCTACTCTGTGGGGAGTGTAGTTGTTACTGGAACGCATGCTGAGGATATGACATTGACTTTGCATCAAGACTTTTCTGCCCCTGTACCTGCTGGAGAATGTTCCTGCGGAGGCCTTGTGGATTGAGTGTCATCCCAACTTATGAGGTGCTTGGTTACTACCGATCAGAATGATAAGTCTTCTACTGATAGGCTAGTGACAAGATAACGGGACATAGTCGGACGCTTTAATCCCTAACTTTTGCCTAGACTGTCTTTTTGGATTTTCAGTCCACTGGGATACCCTTTCTTGCCCAACCCGCCTTTTCAGGTTTTCGACTTGCCGGGTGTATAGATCTTTTTTGTTTTTATCCCTAATTTTTGCCCGAACCCTTTTGGTTCGCCGGGATGCCCTTATTTTTTCCTTGGCCAGATAACCTAGCATGTCTTTGTTCATGCGCAGTATTTTCTGACTATGTCCACGCTCTCAGGGTGTAGGGAGTTGTCACTGTCGGTAGGGTTGTGTTGCCACACTATCAGAAGATGTTTATTTGATTGTACATGACTCGTTGCTGGAATTCATACCCAATGCCCCCAAGTGATTCAGATGGAGATCTTCCCCTGGCTATTTGGCATCTTTGAGAGATTCCTTGAATCTTGACTTGATTGCCCCAGATGATGGAAAATGATCATGTCGTGCCCCTTGGCTGGAAGTGTTTTTCCACTTGAGGTGATCCTTTTTTTTAGAAGGTTTTTGTTCACTAGATATTCGTCAGGCAAATTTCTCTTCTGCTGAACAAATAGTCATATGCAAACAATGTTATTTTAAGAATGCAAAGCTTACGTGTGTCTTGAAGTTTTGAAAATCCATTTTTTATAGAAAAAATAGAATTTTGCAAAGATGTGATATCAACTCAAGATTTGTAACACACCTTCAGGAGTCAGGATACCTTTTGTAACAATATGCTTTCGAACTAACCCATGCTTCAGCTAGGAATTTTAAGGGTTATAACGTGGCCTGGTTCACGGTTTAAGAAACAAAGGATAAAAGGCTTAAATTTTATTTGTACCCAGCTGTTCTTCGTGATGTTCTTCGATCCTAAACTCAGCTAATTGTGCATTTAGATCCCGTTTGAGTCTTTGCTCTGATATTCCAATGATGGTTCGGGTACTGACATATTATTTTGAATAGGCAGTCATTTCCTTTTTTGTTGAGGGTTTGTAGGACCTCTTTCTTTTTGATTTTATTATCCCTGTCTTTTGCCTGAACTATTTCTTTTTGTGATTAAAGTCAGCGGGACGCCCCAGTGTTTTTTCTTAAGTCTCCTTCATAGGTTTTGACTTAATGGGCTTTTATTTCGAGAGATCATGATTGCCTATCTTGATGATTATAGGGAACCATCACCATCTTTTGTTTCAGAAGGACGTGCTTGATGCCACTCATTGTGAACTAAGCGACAAATCGTGACTGAATGCGCCTCTGAATTACCTGAGAAAACTACCCTGCCCCAAGTTATGATTAAGGGTTTTAATATGTGTGAAAAGAAAAACTCCTACTTCTTTGGCTCGAAGGGGTTGACTAGGGATTATCTTCCTTATAACTCCACTGTTTAGGATTTGAAACAACGCCTGTACATTGCCAACAAGGTCTGTTCAAAAGTATACTGTAGAGATTGTGGTATTGTTTTCGTCATCCTCCCTCTAAAGGCTTATAGTTTTTTAGTCGAGAGTTGAATATCACGAAAAGGAAATATAAAGAAATTTAAGGAAAATGAAAATAAATTAATTCAAGACAGACATGTGTAATGCATTGATGAAATAATAAAGTTTGTCATTACAATAATTGTTCGAATAAGCAAAGAAAATACAACTTCAAAATTTAAATGAACAAAAATGCTTTCAATCCTAGCCATGTTTTGGAAAGGAAGCAGTGATCATGTTGGGAGTCTCAGGAGGGTCGAATTCGATCTCCTTGGCATCAATCATATTTTGAATCTTGTATTTCAGCGCCCAACAACCGTTAGTATTGTGCCCCGGGCTGTTAGAATGATAAGCACACCTTGCCTCCGGATTGTAGTTAGGAGAGGAAGTCTTAGGGTTCAGATGAGGGTTTATCACCGTAATCAGATTCATCTTCAACATATGTTGCAATGCTTGTGACAATGGCATGTTGATTTGGGTGAACATCCTTTGAGGTCTTTCCACCCTTGGATGATTGTTTCGTTGTTGTGGTCGTTGTGTGCATGCTGAATTAGAGATCACCACTGCCCCCAAAGATTGGTGGTAGTCTGCCTTGCTACGCCCCTTCTGGCCGTGCACATCATTACCTTCCCTCTTTCCACCAAATGACTTTTTCTCTGTACTCGAAGAGGTATTTTTCAGGATGTTGCCACTCCGGATCCCAGCTTCTACTCTTTCTCCAGTCAGAATCAGCTCGGTGAAACCTGTTGATGAGCTACCGATGAAATGATTAAAGAATGGACCAGATAATGTACCTAGAAACATATCAACCAACTCCTTATCAGCCAACGGAGGTTGGACTCTTCCATCCAAGTCTCTCCACTTCTGGGCGTAGTCTTTAAAGCCTTCACTTGCCCCCATGGACATACTCTGGAGTTGAGTATGAGTAGGAGCAAGGTCGGCGTTGTATTGATACTGCTTATAGAAAGCAGCAGCCAGATCTTCCCAATTTCGGACATTGGCTCTCTCCAGCTGGTAGAACCATTCAAGCTGAGTCCCTGACAGACTATCTTGAAAGAAATGAACCCACATATTTCTATCAGTGGTGTAGGGCTGGATTTTCCTGACGTAGGAACGGAGATGGAGCTTTGGGCAGGACACTCCATCATGCTTGGCAAAAATTGGAGCTTTGAACTTCTGCGGGATGACCACTCTTGACACCAAACCTAATTCTTCAAAATCCAATCCAGGTATCCTCTGAACTTCTATGGCACTCAGACGATCCTCTAATTGTTTGTATCTATCCTCAGCAGGAGGATATTGCTCATCATTGTAATCCGTATCGTTGTCAGAAACTGCAGGACTGGGGTCCTTTTCCCCTTCTTGGTTCTCCCCTTCCTTGGATGAAGAGGTTAGATTAGTTTGTTGCTTCAACCTTTCTCCAAACCTTCTGCCCATATTCAGAATACCGACAACCTTCTTCTTCTTCTTCTTCTTCTTCTTCTTCTTTTTCTTCTTTTTCTTCTGTTTCAGAATAAGGGCTTTCAGATCTTCCTGCCCCTTAGCCAGACTTATGAACATCTGTTGGAACGGGCATTCTGTGCCTGAAGATATTTCATAGCTTGATCGGAAGACATTTCTGCTGAAATAAACAACGAAGAAGATGAGAAACCTGTAATGGTACTTGTAATGATGTGTATGATAATGGGATGCGCATGTAATGATTTCAAAGACTTCAGGAAATTTAAATTTGCAAATCAAAATATAAAAAAAACTTTATTAGCTTAAATTTGAAGGTTCAAAATGCATTTAAGGCGTTACAAACAAGTAAATAAAATAAATCTAAAACTAGAAAAGAAAAATCAAAAGTCCCATGGACGCTTTCTCTTTGTGCTGATATAATCATTGACCACTCTTTCTTCCCGGAGCTGTCTGGTGAGCTTTAAAACCTTCTTCTCTTGATCATGGAACTGTTCCCTGTAAGTATCCCTCTTATTCTTCAGCTAAAACCAAGACCTCTGTAACTCCCCAAGATCAGAGGGCATGTAAGGATATAGAACCGTGTAAGGAATGCCTTCTTCAGTAGTGGGCTCCACAATCACTGGTAATACAGCCACGTAAGGCGTCATAAACTTCTGGGCATGACCTCGTACCCATTGGAGGTAAGGCTCTATAGGAATGGAAGTCTTCAGTCCCAAATCTTTGGCGTCAGATCTGTTTACCATGCCCCAAGCTCGTATGAACCTCTGGCGATACTCATTAACATCATCCTCATAGTTGAATACAATGCCCTCAATAAGTAACTCATGCAGACCATCCCTTCGAGCATGACCAAATTGTCGCAAGGCTAGACAAGGATTGTAAGTTATACCCCCTCTGATACCAAGTAATAGGACATTAGGGTACTCCATACAGCGGTCAATAATAGCAATGTCTTCCATAGCTCGGGAGCTCCAAAGAATATCCATATGAGCGAGTGACATTATCCTTTGCGACCAACCCAAACCTTCCTCGTTCTTCGGTACAGACTTAGGGAGGTGAGAAATAAACCACCTCGACATCAACGGCATGCAGCACATAAGAGTCCCTCTTCTCTTCATGGTACGAGTATGGAGAGTGTGCAAAATATCTCCAAGCAAGGTAGGCACAGGGTTGCGAGAAAGGAAAATCTTGATAGCATTCACATCTACGAAGGAGTCCGGATTAGGGAAGAGAACTAAACCATAGATAAGAAGAGCCAAGACCTCCTCAAAAGCCTGAAAATCCAAATCATCCCAAAATAGCTGAGCTTTGTCTATCAGAAATTTGGATAAAAAACCCTCGACTCCGCTTCGAGTCTCCCAATTAGATACCACGTCGGCCCGTTTCAAATGCTAAGCTGAGGCAATGACTTCTGGCTTAGGAACTTCTTCTATACCTGTGAAGGGTACCTGTTTAAGAATGGGTATGCCCAATAGCTGAGAGAATTCTTCCAAGGTGGGTACCAACTGATAATCTTGAAAGGTGAAGCAGTGATACTTGGGATTGAAGAACTGAAAAAGTACGCTCATAATCTGTTCATCAAAGTTTGAAGTAACCAGGATGAGAAGTTGACCGTGTCTCTTAATGAAAGTAGAAGTTTCAGAAACTCTTGATACTAGCTCTTTGAGTTGGGAAGGTATCTTCACAAAGCTGATTCGGATAGTGTTTCTACGCACGAAAGCCATGATCTGCAAAACAGAACAAAGATAAATTCCTTTGGTCTTTAAAATGGTTAGTGTAATGAAGCATGAATTCCATGTTATGATGCATGATGTCATGATAAACCACAGGTATAACAAACACTGGTATTGCAAACACAGCAAATCACACAAAGCCCTTAGGTTTAAGGCTTCCATGAGGTCAAAGGTAATACCCTCTTGAAGTTAAGTTGGTTTCAAACATGTCCTAAAAAAGTAACCGGGTTCTAGAGGATCTCAATATCACTGACCATCCTTTATCGGTCATGGTTTCGGCTCACGCAATCTTTTCCTGTGACTGAAATATTCCGAAAATATAATCTCAATGAGTGCAGAATCGAGTATCAACCAGTTCTCATCTCTACACCGAGGCCTGCTATCTCGCTACTTTCTAATGGCCAAGTCATTCAACTAAGGTTCTAAGGCCCGTTAGTGCTTCACGACACCATGCAGCGGCCCCGTATTCTCCTCGTTTCACCATAAGGGATACCGGTACCAACCAAATTGCCACACCAACATAGCTACTGCTTCAACCATATCGGTATACGCCGTACAGTTCCCTCACAGTCTATTGCTACTTACCTAATGAGTGCCCCCAGATCCAGGTGTAGGATCTATAGTAACCCCAAACAAAACCCTCAAAAATAAAGCAAACAAAGCAATCAAGAGAAGCAATTTTAATGACCTAGATCCTAAGTGTTGTACCCCAAAATTTTCCCTCTCATTTCATTAACATTTCTCATCACAAGGATCTTGGAAGTCAAGGTCAAGCTAGGGTTTGCTCTGCTCAAGACACCTCCTTGCACTGTTGACCTAAATTAGGGTTTGAGTTTGCACAGTGATGTTTTGACCTACAATGCCCAAAGTGACTTTCATACTTCATGTTGGACTCACAAGTTTGTCCATACCATGTTTCAAGCCTTGATTCAAATTTTTGCCCAGTTAATTGGACAGTTGACCTAGAAATCAGCTGTATTGGGGAAAAAGTCAACTGTGGCCAATTGACAATCAAACCTCATGAATTTTGACCCACATCAACATTAGGAACTCATATGAACCATTTGATCAAGTTTGGCTCACAATTCCATAAGAAATTTGATCAGATCACCAAAAGGGCAAAATGGTCATTTTTAGGGTTTTGACTGTACAAAGGAAATTTTTGACTGTTTGACCTAGCCAATGGAAAATCAAGCGCAACCATGGACTCAAGGACTCAATGACATTGTCTTGACCCATTCAACAAGTTCAAAAGATCTCAAATGCATAGGATTGACAGATGAATTTTTCAGTCAACTGATCAAAATTTAATTGTATACTGAAAAGTCAAACTTTGACTTTTTGGTCAAAATCAAGTGCCAAAGGTCATTTTTCATCAAGACATGTCAAATTATGAAACTTGTTCATCAAGAAAACCAAAAATGCAAATTAGGGTATAAAATGGAAAAATTTTATAACTTAGAATTTTTCTAAGTTATAAAGTTTTCTTATTTTTTTCCTAACTTTGTCCCATATTTTCACCAAGATGCAAATGGATTCAAACAAAACTTGCAACATGAAAGTTGTAGTCCATCCCAAATTATACAACTTTTATTCATAAAGTTTTCTCAAAAGAAGCTTTTATCTCAAGTTATGATTTTTGGAACAAGGGTACCTAAAACTTTTAACTTAGAGAAATTTTGCCCTAGTTTAGGCAGGATTTTGACCCATCTTCTTGGCCATTTTTCACATAGTTCCACTTAGAATCTTAAGTTGCATTTCAAAGATAGATTATAGTACATGTTGCAAGCTTTCCAAATCATCCAAGAACTCCTCAAACACCTTTGTGGTTAGGGAGAATCGAATGCTTGAAGTTGGAAAAAACTCACTTTGAAACCATGGCCAATACATGTTCATACCAAGTTGCAAATCTGACCAAACTAGCTTAGTACATGATTAGAGGCCTCTAAACCAATTTACAGTCCAAAATTGAATGCAAATACATTGGATATTGGCATTGTTCTGATCAAGAGAGCTTTGTACAATGAACATTGCCATTTTAAGCATAAAGGCCACACTTCCATTTTCATAAAGAGCACTTTATGTCAAATTGTTCCAATACCTTCCATTCAACTCATCTAAACTATTCCAGACCTCCATTGCCAGCTATAACACCATGAACATATATTGCCATTTTTTTTGGAAGCTTTGCAGGTTGAGTTATGTAGCACGATTCAGGCTACGTCAAAACAAACCAAGCATTGGAAAAGCTTCAGTGGACCTCAGGCAAGCTCAAAAGAACCTCAAGCACCCTTGGAAGTTGCTGCATTGTCCAGCTCGAAGTCAACTGAAAAAGGTATTTCATGAACTTCTATCTCTCTATTTAGGAATAGTTAGACTTAGGTTTGTGAATGAAAGATGTTGTATTCATAGCCCTGAAACCATACATGTGCTTAGTTTTCATTTATATTAATTGTGCTAGGAGAATTTTGTTCATGAACTTTCTGAAAAAACTAGGTTAAGAATTAGGGCCATAGAAATTATCTCTGGTCTTTGAGAGTTAGCTTAAGTTTTTTATATGGTTAGATTCGTTGTTTGATGCTCTACAAGTTTCATGTTATGAGTTTTGTCAAAAAAGCAAGGAATCAGGAGTTAGCATTTGATACACAGAACGCGCGTTTTGTTTGAACTGAGGAAGAAGACGAAGTGGCTTGGGCTGGGCCTGATTGCTTTTGCTTTTCACACATGCATTTTCAGTTCACACCCCCCTGGCCCATTTCTTTGTATATTTGTCATTTTTGCATTTTTATTTTTTATTCTGACTTTATTATTTTATGTCCAAATATAAAAAATGCCAAAAATTATTTTTTTATTATTTTTACATTTATTTGGTATTTATTTTTATTTTTACTAGTATAAAAATGTAAATACTTTATATTCTTTTTATTAAAACTTAAGAATAATGTAAAAAAATATGTTTATTTTCATTTATTATTTTATACACATTTGAAAACATTTTCTTGAAATATATACATTTTTGTAAATAATTAGTTTTTATTTTTATACATTTAATATATATATATATATATATATATATATATATATATATATATATATATATATATATATATATATATATATATATATATATATATATATATATATATATATATATATATACTTATATATATACTTATATACTTTATTTTATTAAATAATTAGAACAAAAAAAACACAAAAATAATACATTTTTATTTTTATTTATAATTGATACTAAAAATACCTTTTTTACAATATACTTTTATTTTTTGTACAAATTGATACATTATTGTACATGAATAATAAATAATACTATTTATTTTAGAAATTAGGGTTTTTTCCCTAAAGAATAAAAATAATTAAAATTGACTTTTTATTATTATTTACACTTCACATTTAAAAATACTTTTTACATACATAAAAACCTTTTTTTTTGTATAACACATTTTATCTAACATTTATTTATTGTATTTTATTTAATTATTGTACATTTAAATATTGTATCTTATACATTCGATTTGGTTGTAATAATTTAGAACTTAATTTCTTGCAAAATAATCCCCAATTCAAATTTCTACCCCCTCCTTATATCATGTTGTAATAGTGTAGAATTTAAATTCTCGCACCTTTAAATGCTTTCAATTATGCCATGATTAGACCTAGAGTTTGTATACAAAATAAAATCAACAATTAGCTTGACCTAATCCAAGATAACAATGCATGAAAAACAAACACAATGCACACATGCACCCCTAGGGTTTCAATCCACTTGTTGCCTTCAAAAATGGGCCATGGTATGCATGTCAAGTACTTTGGCAAAAAAAAAACAAAAAAAAGATCATAGTCCATCGATGACGCTATCAGAGTTGCCTAAACAAAATGATCAAGTACCTTAAGAAAAATTGCCAAAAATACTTGACACAATTGCTATCATGGTCTACACGATGACCCGCGCCTGTCCCGTTTAATATTCTAACACAAGGTTGCTCACCAAATACAATGGTGAAACAACACTGTTAAAAGGGTTAAAAACATAAGAAAGATCTTTGAGTAAAATAGGGTATACAACTCTTAGTTACTTGATCAAAGCTTGGAAAAACATCCTTGCTATCTTCAAAACACACTTCACAACACAATTTCAAAACCCTACTTTCAAACATTGAAAACTTTTCAAAAGACAAAAACACCTTTGTATACATTCAAACAAGAATCATTACAAAGGTTTCCACAATGATGGCCTCTTTTCAAAACATCTTTCAAAACCACACACAAGGCACCATTTCAAACAATTGAAGAGCACCATTTCAAACATCTCAAAGGGTGCTAATACCTTCCCTTCCTATAATCTACTCCCCGAACCCAAGAAAACATCTCAAAGGTCTTTCATGTGATCTTTGACCTTTCCTTAGGATAAAATAAAAAGTCGGTGGCGACTCTTGCTAAACCGTAACATTTGCAAACACAAATGCAAATTCCCAAGTCAGTTCTCCCACCGTATCACAAAACTGGCGACTGTGTTGGGGATAACATTAAAAGTGGAGTAACCTTAGGGCTTAGATCACCCTTTGCATGATTATATTGTTTGCCTTGATTGCTTTACATTTGGTTCTCTTGTTTGGGCTTGAAATCCTCTACCCAGATTTGGGAAACATTCATAGGTAAATAGAAATACGTTGTGGAAACTGTGCGGGGTATACCGACACGGTTGAAGCAATAGCTATATTAGTGCGACATATTGTGAGTACCGGTAGCCTTTGAGTCAATCAAAGAGAATACGGGGCCGTTGAGTGATGTCATAAAGCACTAATGAACTCTTAGAACCTTACTTGACCATCTTGGCCTTTTATTAGGGATAGTGAGATGACCGACTTTGGTGCAGTCCGAAGTTGGTAGATACTCGATACTACACTCATTGAGGGTTGTTTTATTGGAATATTTTGGTCGCTAGTTAAGTGGCTAAACCAAAACAATGAACATAGAAAACAATCCAATGATATTGAGCTCCTTAGCACCCGGTTACTATTTATAGGACAGGTTTGAGCCAACTAAACTCAAGAGGGTACTTACCTATGAAACCTCATGCAAGCCTGAAACTAGAGTTTTGTGTGACTTGCTTGTACATGTGTTTGTGCATACATCATGAACATCATAAAGCATCATATGCATCCACTAACCATTTCAAGGGTTTGGATCTTCATCTTTGTTCTTGTTTTGTAGGTCATGGAATCTCTTCGTAGGAAAACAATTCAAGTCAACCTTGTGAGAATCCCTCCTCAACTCAAGGAGCTTACTTCTAGGATTCCAGAGAATTCTCTCTTCAGTGAAAGACATGGTAGACTCCTCAACTTGGTCAACACCAACATTGAAGAAGACATGGTGAAAGTTCTCTTCATGTTCTTTGACCCCCTACACCACTGTTTCACATTCCCTGATTACCAGTTAGTACCCACTTTGGAGGAATTTTCTCAATTCCTGAGAATTCCTATTCTTAATCAACTACCCTACAACGGTACGGAAAAAGAACCAAAGCCTGAAGATGTTGCTCAAGCATTACACTTGCAACCATCTGACATCAAGGGACATTGGAAAACCAGAAGTGGTGTCAAGGGTTTCTTGGCAAAGTTTCTGTTCGAGAAGGCACAAGACTGCTAGAATTCTCTTGATCTACAAGCCTTTGAAGAGATTGTGGCACTCCTCATCTATGGGTTGGTCTTATTCCCAAACCCTGATCAGCTTATAGATGTGAATGCTGTCAAGATTTTCATATCCAGGAATCCTATACCTACATTGCTTGGGGATATCCTACGCTCATTTTACACACGAACAATGAGAAAAAGAGGTGTTCTCATGTGTTGTACTCCTCTCCTAGCAAGGTGGTTTATTTCTCACCTTCCACAATCAGTTTTAAAGAATGAGAAGGGTTTAAGGTAGTCACAACGGTCGATGACCCTCACACATTCTGATGTACATTGGTGTTCTCAGTCCAGAGAAAATGTCATCATCATTGATCGTTGTAGGGAGTTCCCTAATGTCCCACTAATTGGCATTAGGGGAGGCATTACCTACAACCCCTGTTTAGCTCTAAGACAATTTGGATATGCTCGGAGGGATGGCCCTCATGACATGTTGATTCCTGACCTAGTTTTTGACTTTGACAACGATGCGCAAGGACTTCAACAAAGGTTCATCAGAGCTTGGAGGATGCCCAACAAAGTGGATAGTAAGACAATGGGGCACAAAAATTCCATCCCCCTTGAGCCTTATCTCAAGTGGGTACGAACCCGCGCCCAGAATCTTATGATGCCATATCCTCACATTCTCCCCGTGATCAAAGAGCCTGTTATGGAAGGAGAGGTTCCATACACCATCCTACATCCTGACATGCCAACATCATGGGAAGAAATGCGAAAGAGTTAGATCCAACTCAAGGAAGAACGAAATACTTTTGAAGCCAGCTTTTATGCCAGTGAGAAGAAGGTTTTGGAGCTTACCCGCGGACTTCATGAGGAGGAAACTCTCAACACTTATATCGCACCAAAGAGGATGCGCAATGTCTTTTTACATTAGAATTTTGTAATATTTTGCCCATGGGGCACTTATGTACTAACGTTTTCTTCTTAATATGACGTGCGTTCCTTTTTGTTTGCAAAAAATCTGAATTTCTGAATCCTTGAATTCATTACATGAATAACATAGCATTCATCATATGCATAAACATGTCTTCACACCAGGTTTCCTTATCTTTCTGCTGTTTATTTCAGCAAGATGGATTTGGAGCAGACGGTAAAGGATCTGCAGGCACAAAATTCACAATTCTAGCAACTCCTCATGACCTTGGCAAAGGGTCAAGAGGACCTCAAAGCTCTGTTGGAGAAGAATAAAGAGAAAAAGAAAAAGAGACCTGGAGTAGCCACTTTTGGAAGATGGTTCGAAAGCAATGCTAGGAAGGTTCTTGAGTTCCCCTCAACGTCTGACGAAGGGGACGGTAAAGGGAAAGGGGCTGCTGTACCTTCTGAATCTGAGGTTGAAGAGGAGGAAGAGGAAGAAGACGAAGACTACTCCGAACAACAGTATCCTCCAGCGAATGATAAATATAAGAATCTTGAAGATAGACTGGCAGCCATGGAGTTGCAGAGGGTCCCTGGTTTGGACTTTGAAGAACTAGGGCTGGTAGCTGGGATTGTTATCCCTCCCAAGTTCAAGGTTCCAACATTTGCCAAGTACGACGGTCTGTCTTGCCCTAAGATGCACATGAGGTTGTATGTCATAAAGATCCAACCCCATTCATCCGATAAGGACCTCTGGGTACACTTTTTTCAAGACAGTTTGTCTGGCACGCAGTTGGATTGGTTCTATCAACTCGAGAGATCAGAGGTTCACAATTGGGAATACTTAGCAGCTGCTTTTTACCGTCAGTATCAATACAATGCTGATTTGGCGCCCACTCGTACTCAGTTACAAAGTATGGGGATGACTTCCAATGAAGGGTTTAAAGAGTACGCCCAGAAGTGGCGTGATCTGGCTGGAAGGGTGCAGCCATCGTTGTCAGATAGGGAGTTAGTTGACATGTTCCTGAGGACCCTGTCTGGCCCCTTTTTCAATCATCTAATTGAGAGTTCTTCCGCGGGATTTACTGAACTAATTTTGACCGGCGAAAGGGTTGAGGCCGGTATTAAAAGTGGAAAGATTCAAAAGGATGCTTCGGCATCCACAGCTGTTAAGAAACCCTTCCTAGCCAAGAAGGAAGCATCTGCTATGTATTCTCAGAAGGGTCAGGGAAGAACCGAGCACCGGCTGACTGTAGGGGCTGTGATGATTCAAAACTCGTCAAATGATCAACCTTGTAAAAATCAGTCGAGCCCTAATCAATAGTGGGTAGAAAGGCCACAACGGAAGTTCACCCGAATCAACATGACGCCCGCTCAATTACTCCATCATTTGTTGAAGCTGAATCTTACCAGTTTGAAGGAAGCGCCAAAGAACCCTAACACCTTCTCTCCATACTATCACTCCAATGCCAAATGTGCTTACCATTCTGACAGTGTTGGGCATGATACTAATAATTGTTGGGCGCTTAAGAACAAAATTCAGGACCTGATTGATGCCAAGGAAGTTAAATTTGATGCTCCTGAGAAGCCCAATGTTATATTTGCTCCGATTCCCAAGCACGGCCATAATGTTCACGCCGTCATAGAAGACCTCCATGTTACTGATGTTGCTGATCTTTTGACTCCATTGTTAGTGATTAAAGAGAAGTTGATGAGAGCCGGGATATTCCCAGGCTGCAGGAAGGACTGTTATTTTTGTTTGAACATACGAGCTGACTGCCCAATGTTGAAATCAGGTCTCCAACGCCTGATGGATACCCAAGAGATACTTTTCCAGAAAACCCCTGTTGATACCTTCAATCCTGTTACTTCTACTACTTTTGCTACTTCAACCAACGATATTGCAATCATAACCATTTCCGACAATCCTCCCGAGGCTTGCAAAAGGCATGTCAGGATTACACCCAACTCTAAATGTGTACCATTAAAGATCACCATGCCGGGACTTGTCCCGTACCAATCCAGCAAAACGATACCATGGAACTATGGGGGAGAAATCTTCTACCATGGTATCAAACAAATCGAAGCAGTCCGAGAGAATTCTGAAGAAGAAAACCCTGATATAGGGAACATTGTGGGTACAAGCAAGATAACCCGCAACGGCCGGATTTTTTCTCCGGAGATTGCTCCCCCTCGAGCAGTTTTTAGACCCTCGAAAGCTTCCGTACCTGTTAGGACATCTGTGCAAGGCCCAGTGATTAAAGAATTGGATACTCCTGAAGCAAGACCATCTGTTGATACTACCGACAAGGGTAAGGGGATACTGGAAGTTCCTGTCAGGACGAAGGCTCATGCCGTGGTTATCCCCGAAACCACTCAGAAAGAAATGGATGAAATCTTGAAAATAATCAGAAAGAGTGACTACGACGTTGTGGAACAGCTAGGGCAGAACCATTCTAAAATTTCAAAGTTGGCTCTTCTACTCTGCTCTGAGGCCCATGCTAAGGCCCTGATCAAATTTTTGAAGGCGGCACATGTACCCCAAGAGACTTCGGCTGACCAGTTTCAGGAGTGTGTGGCCAGTCTTACTGCTGATAATGGCCTGGGCTTTTCCGATGCTGACTTGACTCCCAAAGGAAGTAAACACAATGACGCGCTACATGTCTCAGTTGAATGTCGGGGAACCAATCTCACCCATGTCTTAGTTGATACTGGTTCTTCCTTGAATGTGCTGCCGAAGAAAGCCTTAGACCGTTTGGATTGTGAAGGATTGACCCTCAAACCTAGTAACATCATTGTTAGGGCTTTTGATGGGTCCAAAAGAATGGTTCATGGAGAGGTTAATATTCCTATCAAAGTAGGCACATAAGTTTTCAACTCCACCTTTTACGTGATGAACATCCGTTTGTCATATTCTTGTTTGTTAGGAAGACCGTGGATCCATTATGCCGGGGCAATTACCTCCTCTTTGGACCAAATGCTGAAATACCCTGTTAAGGGTAAGATTATAACAGTGCACGGCAAGGAAGAGTACATGATAAGTCATCTCAATTCCTTCCGCTATGTGGAGTTGGATGGCGAGTTCATCGAAATGCCTTTCCAACATTTTGAGGAAGTTTCCCCTGAGGTAGCAGTTGCGAAGACAATGGTTGAGGTGTCTATTGTTCCCAAGCATGTATCTAGAATGACATCTCTCAAGGAAGCAGAGGCTGTAATTAAAGAAGGGAAGAGTACAGTATGGGGTAAATTGCCTGATTTTCCCCATAAGACGGACAAGTTTGGGTTAGGGTTTACTGCTGTAGGACAAAAGGCTATGCGTCGCTCCAAGGCTGGAGGGCCACCCGTCAATATCTATCACCATGGAATCAATGTTGTAGAAGATGAAGATGAAGAGAGCCAGTTTGAAGATTGGATCTTTCCGACCGTCGAAGGGGGTTTAAGCAACTAGGAAGCAAAGGATTTTATTCCCATCACCTTTATCAACAAGTAATTTTATCTTTGAACAATTTCCCATTTTGTGGTCTGTAATAACTAAACAATTCGCACACTATTTTCACCTCATGCCTTGCCTGGGGCATGTAGGTCCATTTGTAAGGGTTTGATTTTCTTCATTATCATATGCCATGTTTTAATGAATCATTGGACATTTTTCATCTATAAACTGTTGTGTTCATTTTCTTTCCTTTTGCATTTTTGTTTGTTTAAGGATGGCTATCCCTTACACACACACACACTCACAAATGCAGGTACCCATCCACTCCGGATCCCATGGGTGACTATTCTGCTTTAGCCTTCGATAACTCTGAAGATTTGGTCAATCATGCTGAGTACGAAGTTGACGAAGACTGTGAAGCGCCGAGAGAGTTAGCCAGACTTTTGCAACAAGAAGAGAGGGCTATTCTGCCTCATGAAGAGTTGCTAGAAACCATCAACTTGGGGACAGAGGAGGACAAGAAAGAGGTAAAAGTGGGTGCCAACCTGGAACCAAGTGTCAAGGAGCGCTTAGTGCAGTTGTTGAACAAATATGTTGAAATCTTCGCCTGGTATTATGAAGACATGCCAGGGTTAGACACAGATATCGTGGTTCACCGTCTCCCTACAAGAGAGGATTGTCCACCGATCAAACAAAAGGTCCGCCGGATGAGGCCTGACATGTCTGAGAAAATCAAGGCTGAAGTAATAAAGCAATTCAACGCTGGCTTTCTGGCTGTTACTTCCTATTCACAACGGGTTGCTAATATCGTACCCTTGCCTAAGAAGGACGACAAAGTCAGAATGTGTGTGGAATATCGGGATTTGAACAGGGCTAGCCCTAAAGACGACTTTACACTACCACATATCGACATCTTGGTTGACAACACAGCTCAACACAAGGTATTTTCCTTCACGGATGGATTCTCGGGATACAACCAAATCAAAATGGCCCCCGAAGACATGGAGAAAACTACTTTTGTCACGCAATGGGGTACCTTCTGCTACAAAGTGATGCCATTCGGACTGAAGAATGCAGGGGCAGCCTATCAACGTGCCATGGTAGCTTTGTTTCATGATATGATACATCATGAGATCGAAGTTTACGTAGATGACATCATCGCTCGATCACAGACAGAAGAAGAACACCTTGATCATTTGCAAAAGCTGTTTGCCAGGTTGAAGGAGTACAAGCTCAGACTGAACCCAAGCAAGTGCACTTTTGGGGTTAGGTCTGGTAAACTTTTGGGATTTATTGTCAGCAACAAAGGCATTGAGGTTGATCCAGCTAAAGTAAAGGCTATACAAGAAATGCTTGCCCCCCGCACTGAAAAGGAGGTTAGAGGATTCTTGGGACGCTTAAACTATATTGCGAGGTTCATCTCTCACCTGACATCTACCTGTGAGCCAATTTTCAAACTGTTAAAGAAAGATCAAGTGGTTGAATGGAATAACGATTGTCAAGTTGCTTACGATAAGATCAAGGAGTATTTGCTAGAACCTCCTATTCTGATGCCACCCGTCGAAGGAAGGCCGTTAATCATGTATCTGACTGTTTTGGATAACTCAATGGGGTGCGTATTGGGCCAACATGACGAGTCTGGCCGAAAAGAGCATGCCATTTATTACCTTAGCAAAAAGTTTACCGACTGTGAAACTCGATATTCACTGCTCGAGAAAACTTGATGCGCTTTGGTATGGGCTGCTCGCCGGCTAAGGCAGTATATGTTGACTCATACCACTCTGCTGATTTCCAAAATGGATCCGATCAAGTATATCTTCGAGAAGCCTGCTTTATCTGGAAGAATCGCTAGATGGAAAATGATCCTGACTGAGTATGATATCCAGTATACAACCCAAAAAGCCATAAAAGGGAATGTACTAGATGACCATCTATCTCATCAAGCCGTCGAAGATTACCAATCTATGAGATTCGACTTCCCTGACGAGGACATCATGACATTGGACAACATTGAAGGTAACAGACCGTATGACGGACCTGAACAAGGATCCCGATGGACCCTGTACTTTGATGGTGCTTCAAATGCACTTGGCAACGGTATCAGTGCGGTACTCATTTCTCCGGAAGGTTTCCATACACCCTTCACTTCCCGACTTTGCTTCAGCTGTACCAACAACATGGCTGAATATGAAGCTTGCATCTTTGGTCTCAAGGCTGCTATAGACTTGGGAATCAAATCTTTGGTCGTATTTGGGGACTCGGCTTTGGTTATCAGTCAAGTCAAAGGAGAGTGGGACACTAAGCATCCTAATCTTATCCCATACAAGGAACATGTCTTGACGTTGTTGCCTCATTTCGAGCAGATTACCTTCGAACACTTTCTGCGAGAAGAAAATCAGCTAGCACATGCTCTGGCTACAATGTCTTCCATGTTTAAACTCAACTGGGATAACGAGGCTCCCCAAATTACCATCGAGCGAATGGAAGAACCTGCGCACTGTCATGAGATTAATACCGAAGAAGTAGTGGAACAACCCTGGTTTCATGAAATCAAAAGTTATCTCCAGACTAGAGAATACCCTGAAGGAGCTTCTGTCAATGACAAAAAGTTCTTAAGGAGATTTGCTGCCAAGTTCTTCCTAAGAAATGGAATCCTTTATAAGAGCAACCATGATTGTGTTCTACTTCGTTGTGTGGACAAAGCTGAAGCAGAGTTGATCATGACTGAGATACACAGTAGCACATTTGGCACCCACTTGAGCGGACATACGATGGCTAAGAAGATTCTAAGGGCAGGCTACTACTGGTCTACCATGGAAGCTGATTGTCATCAACATTCCCATACCTGCCACAAATGCCAAGTCTATACCGAGAAGGTACATATTCCTCTTGTTCCTCTCAACGTTCTGACAGCTCCTTGGCCATTCGCAATGTGGGGCATTGACATGATTGGAGAGATCAAGCCTATGACATCCAATGGGCATCGCTTCATCCTGGTGGCTATTGACTATTTTACCAAGTGGGTCGAGGCAGCTTCTTATGCCTCAGTTATAAAGAATGTGGTTGCCCACTTCATCAAGCAGAACCTCATATGCCAGTATGGTGTCCCCGACAGGATCATCACAGACAACGGTATAAATTTGAACAACACTATGATCACCGCTCTATGCGAACAGTTCAAGATTTATCATCATAATTCGTCTCCCTATCGGCCGAAGATGAACGGTGTTGTTGAAGCCGCGAACAAAAATATCAAGAAGATCATTCAAAAGATGACAGTCACCTATAAGGACTGGCATGAGGTGTTACTGTTTGCTCTGCATGGATATCGTACCACGACGCGTACTTCAACAGGGGAAACCCCTTTCTCTTTGGTATATGGCATGAAGGCTGTTTTACCTATGGAAGTTAAGATTCCTTCCTTGAGAATTATGAAGGATGCCGGTTTGAGTGAAGACGATTGGATTCAGACCCGGCTTGATCAACTTAATTTGATCAACGAGAAGAGACTTACTGTTGTTTGTCATGGTCAGACGTATCAAAAATGGATGATCAAGGCTTTCAACAAGAAAGTCAGACGTCAAGTATATCAAGTCAGAGATCTTGTAATCAAGCGGATCATCTTACCACAAAGTGATCCCAGGGGCAAGTGGACTCCTACTTACGAAGGACCATTTGTGATCAAGATCATCTTTTCTGGTGGGGCAATGATTCTGACCACCATGGACGGCGACGATCTGCCGCACCCTGCGAACGCAGACATAGTCAAAAGATACTACGCATAAAATAACCCGGCAAGTTGAAAACCCGAAAGGGCGACTTGGGCAAAAAATGGGCATCCCTGTGAATCGAAAACCCGAAAGGGCAGTTCAGGCAAAAATTAGGGATAAAACAAAAAAATTTGTACACCCGGCAAGTTGAAAACCCGAAAGGGCGACTTGGGCAAAAAGGGGTTTCCCGGTGGATCGAAAACCCGAAAGGCCGGTCCAGGAAAAAGTTAGAGAATTAAAGCGTATGACTATGTCTCGTCGGATCACTTTAAGAATAATCTCTTCACCAACAAGCTCCAAGCTTCTGATCAATCCAGTCATCGGCGGACGAAGCAGCGAATGGACAAGATATTCAGAATTGTGAAGGCTATAGCAGAATGGGAATCCCATGGAATTATTACACATAACCATCTTTCTTTTGTACAAATTTTTTCAATTTTTACGACAACATTCTCTTACTAGGATGTTTGTCTCCTTTGTACAAAGATATTCATGAAAGTTAAATACAAATATACTTCAAAGTGCAGAAATTTGCTTGCCTTTCTTTTCTTTTTACACTTATGTTTTATTTGAAAACGTCCATTTTTTTGTTAAATAGGCATATGCATTTGAATATAATCTTTGCTTACAAATAAAATGAATTTGAAAAAGGATAATTACTGATACGTTGAAGGTGTAGGAAGAAATCTTGTGCCATTTCGGAAGAAATCCCCTACGATACATCATTCAGATCCTCAACAAAGCTAAAATTTGGAGTATATTTCCCCAGCGGAGTTAAGCTTCAAGATCCTCAGCAGAGCCAGTGCATTCTAAAACTTGGTTCCCCAGCTGAGTTAAGCCTCAAAATTCTCATCAGAGTTAAGCTTCAAGATCCCCAGTGGAGCCCGAAAACCCTGAAAATCCTATCCCCAACGGAGCCAAAATAGTGAACATTTCCCCCACAGAGTTATCGCCCAGCAAGATCGAAGATTCTCGGTCTCGTTTCTCCAGGCAGAAGCCTCCTAGGTTTTAACTCCCTAATAGATATTTTCAGAGTTTTCCTTATATCCCAGGAAAGTCATGAAGGGTTTTCATGCCCTGCGGAAGTTGTCAAAGGCCTTGTTAATCCCCACAAATCACCAAGGATTTTCAATCTCCAGCAGTGGTCCCAGGATTTCTCATTCTTAACAATCAGAGATCTTTAATCCCCAAGCAGTCAGCAAGGATTTCTCATCTTCGGTATTCAAAGATTTTTGGAATCTCCAACATCGATCAAGGATTTACTTTCCCCGACAGCAGTCAAAGATTTCATTACCTCCAGTTATCAAGGATTTATTTTCCTTAGCAAGATAGCTACTCAGCTTGCATGCACATCCATTACATTCATATATCATAAACATGGATGAAATACAGCTCATTGCATCATACATATCATGCAACATAACTTTGTGTTTTAGTTAACATTTTACCTTTTTTAGGATAAGATTAAAAGGCTATTGTTAACAATTATTCAGATACAGTTTGGATACACCCCAGACACGGCGGTCATTCTATTACTCATTCACAATTTCAAGTCAAAATACAGTACAGATACACCCCAGACACGACGGTCATTCTACTACTCATTCAGACTTCAGCAATCCGATATAGACTAGATATGCTCCAGACACGGCGGCCATTCTATCTCTCATTCAGATTCAACTATCAACCACAAGTTCAGATACGCTCCAGACACGGATGCCATTCTGGCCTTTACACCAGCAGTTTGATTCTCCCTAGTGCAGTCGCCACAGAAGTCATTCTGTCACTTATTCAGATCCCAGTTACAGTCTCAGATATACTCCAAACACAGAAGTCATTATGCTACTCATACAGATCTCAATTTCAGATACAGTCCAGATACGCTCCAGACACGGTTTCCATTCTGTCACTCATTCGGAATTTATCCTCAGCCCAGAGATACTCCGTACACATATGTTTCTCTGTCACCCATTCAGAATTCAGATACAATATAGATACACTCCAGACACGGCAGTCATTCTGATATTCATTCAAAGTTCAAATACGGTTACAGATCAGATACGCCCCAGACACGGACGCCATTCTTTTGCTCATACAGACTCAGTCTCCAGATACTGTTCAAATGCATTCCAGATAGGGATACCATTTTGACGCTCATTCTTCTGACCTACAACATTGCTATTCAACAAACATTCTTGGATGGCATCTTTAAGCCCATCTCCAACAAGATTCTACCATCTCTAAATGGCATCTTTAAGCCCATTCCCTTATCTATGTTTTGACGAGTGCAAATTTACGGGCACTCTAGTGTCCAATCCTCCTTTACCTTCGAGTCACGAAAGGCAAACTTGCCAATCTAACTCTTCAAGTTCAAGAAGATTGAACATGGGAAACTGTTGTACCCCAAAATTTGCCCTCTCATTTCATCAACATTTCTCATCACAAGGATCTTGTAAGTCAAGGTCAAGCTAGGGTTTGTTCTGCTCAAGACACCTCCTTGCACTGTTGACCTAAATTAGGGTTTGAGTTTTCACAGTGATGTTTTGACCTACAATGCCAAAAGTGACTTTCATACTTCATGTTGGACTCACAAGTTTGTCCATACCAAGTTTCAAGCCTTGATTCAAATTTTTGCCCAATCAATTGGACAGTTGACCTAGAAATCAGCTGTATTAGGGAAAAAGTCAACTGTGGCCAATTGACAATCAAACCTCATGAATTTTGACCCACATCAACATTAGGAACTCATATGAACCATTTGATCAAGTTTGGATCACAATTCCACAAGAAATTTGATCAGATCACCAAAAGGGCAAAATGGTCATTTTTAGGGTTTTGACTGTACAAAGGAAATTTTTGACTGTTTGACATAGCCAATGGCAAATCAAGCTCAACCATGGACTCAAGGACTCAATGAAATTGTCTTGACCCATTCAAAAAGTTCAAAAGATCTTAAATGCATAGGATTGACAAATGAATTTTTTAGTCAACTGATCAAAATTTAATTGTATACTGAAAAGTCAAACTTTGACTTTTTGGTCAAAATCAAGTGCCAAAGGTCATTTTTCATCAAGACATGTCAAATTATGAAAATTGTTCATAAAGAAACCCAAAAATGCAAATTAGGGTTTAAAATGGAAAAATTTTATAACTTCGAATTTTTGTAAGTTATAAAATTTTCTTATTTTTTTCCTAACTTTGTCCCATTTTTTCACCAAGATGCAAATGTATTCAAACAAAACTTGAAATATGAAATTTGTAGTTTATCAAAAAGTATACAAATTTTATTCACAAAGTTTTCTCAAAAGAAGTTTGTATCTCAAGTTATGACTTTTGGAACAAGGGTACCTAAAACTTTTAACTTAGAGAAATTTTGCCCTAGTTTAGGCAGGATTTTGACCCATCTTCTTGGCCATTTTTCACATAGTTCCACTTGTAATATTAAGTTTCATTTCAAAGATGGATTATAGTACATGTTTCAAGATTTCCAAATTGTCCAAGAACTCCTCAAACACCTTTATGGTTAGGGAGAATCGAATGCTTGAAGTTGGCAAAAACTCACTTTGAAACCATGGCCAATACATGTTCATACCAAGTTGCAAATCTGACCAAACTAGCTTAGTACATGATTACAGGCCTCTAAACCAATTTACACTCCAAAATTGAATGCAAATACATTAGATATTGGCATTGTTCTGATCAAGAGAGCTTTGTACAGTGAACATTGCCATTTTAAGCATAAAGGCCACACTTCCATTTTCATAAAGAGCACTTTATGTCAAATTGCTTTTTCTTGAGCCTTGGACTTTCTTCCTTGGCAGCAAACAAGCTCCACAATCTCAGGCATAGTACAAGAAGTTGGTGCACGCTTAGAGATAGCCTGTATAGGCCTATCTCACTTCACTTCCAACTTTGCTTTCAAAACAAGTCAAAGGGCTAAAAGCTTGTATCTCTCATATCTGATAAAACCAACAAGAACAAAGTTGTCAAACAAGTTTGGCATATCCTCACAAGTCAGAAGCACGAGCCCTTGACCCCTTAAACCTCCTTGTACACAAAGTCACCATTTTTCTGCAAAACAGGGCAAGCCCTGCAGAATCACCTTCATCTCCACTTTGCCTCGTGCGTTTGGCCTCAAACTTGTTCCAATACCTTCCATTCAACTCATCTAAAATATTCCAGACCTCCATTGCCAGCTGTAACACCATTAACATACATTGCCATTTTTTTGGAAGCTTTGCAGGTTGAGTTCTGTATTAGGATTCAGGCTACTTCAAAACAAACCAAGCATTGGAAAAGCTTCAGTGGACCTCAGGCAAGCTCAAAAGAACCTCAAGCACCCTTGGAAGTTGCTGCATTGTCCAGCTCGAAGTCAACTGAAAAAGGTATTTCATGAACTTCTATCTCTCTATTTAGGAATAGTTAGACTTAGGTTTGTGAATGAAATATGTTGTATTCATAGCCCTGAAACCATACATGTGTTAGTTTTCATTTATATTAATTGTGCTAGGAGAATTTTGTTCATGAACTTTCTGAAAAAAACTAGGTTAAGAATTAGGGCCATAGAAATTCTCTCTGGTCTTTGAGAGTTAGCTTAAGTTTTTTATATGGTTAGATTCGTTGTTTGATGCTCTACAAGTTTCATGTTATGAGTTTTGTCAAAAAAGAAAGGAATCAAGAGTTAGCATTTGATACACAGAACGCGCGTTTTGTTTGAACTAAGGAAGAAGACGAAGTGGCTTGGGCTGGGCCTGATTGCTTTTGCTTTTCACACATGCATTTTCAGTTCACACCCCCCTGGCCCATTTCTTTGTATATTTTTCGTTTTTGCATTTTTATTTTTTATTCTGACTTTATTATTTTATGTCCAAATATAAAAAATGCATAAAATTATTTTTATATTATTTTTACATTTATTTGGTATTTATTTTTATTTTTACTAGTATAAAAATGTAAATACTTTATATTCTTTTTATTAAAACTTAAGAATAATGTAAAAAAATATGTTTATTTTCATTTATTATTTTATACACATTTGAAAACATTTTCTTGAAATATATACATTTTTTGTAAATAATTAATTTTTATTTTTATACATTTAATATATATATATATATATATATATATATATATATATATATATATATATATATATATATATATATATATATATATATATATATATATATATATATATATATATATATATATATATATATATATATATATATATATATATATATATATATATATATATATATATATATACACTTTATTTTATTAAATAATTAGAACAAAAAAAACACAAAAATAATACATTTTTATTTTTATTAATAATTGATACTAAAAAAACCTTTTTTACAATAAACTTTTATTTTTTGTACAAATTGATACATTATTGTACATAAATAATAAATAATACTATTTATTTTAGAAATTAGGGTTTTTGCCCTAAAGAACAAAAATAATTAAAATTGACTTTTTTTTATTATTTACACTTCACATTTAAAAATACTTTTTACATATATAAAAATCTTTTTTTTTTTGAATAATACATTTTATCTACCATTTATTTATTGTATTTTATTTAATTATTGTACATTTAAATATTGTATCTTATACATTCGATTTGGTTGTAATAATTTAGAATTTAATTTCTTGCAAAATAATCCCCAATTCAAATTTGTACCCCCTCCCTATATCATGTTTTAATAGTGTAGAATTTAAATTCTCGCACCTTTAAATGCTTTCAATTATGCCATGATTAGACCTAGGGTTTGTATGCAAAATAAAATCAACAATTAGCTTGACCTAATCCAAGATAACAATGCATGAAAAACAAACACAATGCACACATGCACCCCTAGGGTTTCAATCTACTTGTTGCCTTCAAAAATGGGCCATGGTATGAATATCAAGTACTTTGGCAAAACAAAAGCAAACAAAAGATCATATTCCCTCGACGACGCTATCTGAGTTGCCTAAACAAAATGATCAAGTCCCTTAAGAAAAATTGCCAAAAATACTTGACACAATTGCTATCATGGTCTACACGATGACCCGCGCCTGTCCCGTTTAATATCCTAACACAAGGTTGCTCACCAAATACAATGGTGAAACAACACTGTTAAAAGGGTTAAAAACATAAGAAAGATCTTTGAGTAAAATAGGGTAGACAACTCTTAGTTACTTGATCAAAGCTTGCAAAAACATCCTTGCTATCTTCAAAACACACTTCAAAACACAATTTCAAAACCCTACTTTCAAACATTGAAAACTTTTCAAAAGACAAAAACACCTTTGTATACATTCAAACAATATCATTACAAAGGTTGCCACAATGATGGCCTCTTTTCAAAACATCTTTCAAAACCACACACAAGGCACCATTTCAAACAATTGAAGAGCACCATTTCAAACAATTGAAAAGCAAAGCAAGTGATCTAAGCAAGTAACTAAGAGCCCATGGATAACCATGGATAGAAAGGGTGTTAATACCTTTCCTTCCTATAATCTACTCCCCAAACCCAAGAAAACATCTCAAAGGTATTTCCTGTGCTTTTTGACCTTTCCTTAGGATAAAATAAAAAGTCGGTGGCGACTCTTGCTAAACCGAAACATTTGCGAACACAAATGCAAAATCCGAAGTCAGTTCTCCCACCGTATCACACTAAGGTATACCCCACTTATAATTTTCCAGCAGAGTCGCCAGTTCTGTGATACGGTGGCAGAACCGACTATTTTTACTGGTTTGCGTTTTGCGTTTTTTGTTCGCAAAATGTCGCGGTAAGCAAGAGTCACCACTGACTTTTATTTTATCCAATCAGGAAAAGTAAAAAGAACAGAAAAAACCTTTTTCGAGATGTTTCTGAGTACGGGGGGTAGATTATGGAAAGAGAAGGTGTTAGCACCCTTTCTATCCATTGTTTTCCATGGGCTCTTAGCACTACGCCAAATAAGCTATTTAATAGCGCTTTTTTTTGTTTTTGATAGCGCTTAAAAGTGCTATTAACCGCGCCACTATTGTAAATATTTCTTATTTAATAGCACTTTAAAAGCGCTATTAAAGTACCAATTTATAATAGCGTTTTAATTAAAGTGCTATCAAAGTCAGTATTTTGCATGTTTTTTGTTTGTTTTTTTATAGCACTCTAAACAAAAAGTGCTAATATATAACACATGTTTGATAGCGCTTTCAAATAAAGTGCTAATAAATGGTACATATTTGGTACAATATTTTTAATAAGTACAGTACAATATTTTTTCTTACACAATCATTTTTTTTGGTGTAAATATAAAATAACTATATTCAATTCAACACAAATAACGCTTTAAGTTACTCATTGCATATATATTATGATCCATCAAATACCAAATAACATTTTAAATTACCAAATCCTATTGTTTCCAAATATCATAACATATAGAATATTAAGAGGGCGTTTGCATAGCCAAATTTGTAGATGCCCATCTATGAGTACTTCAATCCAAATCCAAAAACATACAATCAAATTCTCTAAACAAAACACCAAAAAAATAAGAAAAGAAGCATTCCATAGCTGTAAACATCTGCTTTTACGGTTATCGGTCGATTACTAACCCATTCTGGTGCCAAATAGCCTCTAGTGCCTCTTACCATTGTTACCACATGAGAATGTTCCCTTGCCATCAATTTAGCAAGTCCAAAATCAGATACCTTGGGACAAAAGTTTTCATCTAACAATATATTTTCTGGCTTGATGTCACAATGTATTATCTTGTTTCTACACTGCTCATGAAAGTATGCAATCCCTTGTGCAGTATTTTTGGCTATATCAAAACGAGTTTGCCAATCGAGCAATCTATCTGGTCCTCGAATCGAAGGGAAGATCCACTGATCCAATGAACCATTCTTCATGAACTCATAAACTAAAAGCCTGCAAAACAAACATTGCTTAAGCCAACTAAAGCGATGAAATTTGAATTCTTACGATGAAATTGTAAATAAAATAGTACACACCTCTGAGGTCCCTCAGAACAAAAACCACATAAACGAACCAAATTCATATGATGCATTGAGCCAATCGTGTTTACTTCGGTGATAAATTCTTTCTCTCCATGAGGCAAAATCTTATCAAGCTTCTTCACCGCGACTAAGGTACCATCTCCTAAGCTTCCTTTATACACACTTCCAAATCCAACTACAAAATATAAATAGTTAGCAACAAATTATATTAAAATCAAAGCGCGGTAAGATTCAATTCATTATAGGACACACATACCTGTTCCTAGAAGCTGCGAAAAGTTACTTGTCCTGATCTGCAAAGCGCGGTAAGTAAAATTCACTGGAGCACCTGATAAGACCAATGAACATTCCATCTCTCTTTTCAAAGTTCTTTTTCTATGAACACTGTAATACAGTAACATAGTGAGTAAAATAATGAGAACTATCATGCCTAGAACAATTGGAATAATCACAGCCTTTTCCTTAGCACTCCCCATTCCATCAGAAGAACTGTTATTAGACCTTCCCTCTTGTCCTTCTGGTGTCCATGAACTATTTGCTCGAACCTTCACAAACAAAGTAGAGCTCGTATCTTCAAAACCGCCGAAACTTAAACTCCTCAACACCCAACAAAAAGGTCTTTCTTCATTTAGTCCATAAACAGAAGCAACACAATCACAATCGGACAAACATGCATCGCCGCATTTTGATACAGAAGAAACATCACTCTCACTATAATTAGCTATTATTGAAGATTCAGAAAAATAATAATTAGTTTGTTGCACTGTCGAAATTCTAAAACTCGATGTCTTGTTTTCGTTTTTTCCATTAGTACATTTTCCAACCAGAGATGAATTCTCATAACATTGTCCATCTCTTCCTGGTTTAGAAGTTCCTGGTAAACAAGTGCAAGAAGCATTAGTCTTAGTTTTATCCAATTTACATACTCCATTACCACAAATTCCACCAATATCACATGGATTTGAAACTGCAGCCCACTGTGACACCCATTGTTTCGATCCATTTACGTCTTCCCATCGGTATAACCTCAGATTTCCATTCTCTTCGAGTGTCAGTCTCCTAAGAACGGTTAACGGTGTAGATTGATGAATTGCAGAAGCTAAACCTGCATCATCATTATCATTCTTATAAACATAAACTGCACCATCAGATGAATTTCCATATACAATTCCAAAGCTTCTGGCTTGATCTAAAACCGCGATAACTTCTCCGGTTACATTGGAAATATCAGGACCTTGCCAATAAGAATAGTTTGCATATGATTCATTTTCATCAAAAGTTTGGTAACTTTCTGGAAGATTGTAAGTTAGTGCAAGACTTAAAGAAGTTGGTTGCTGAAGCATTTTGAGAGCATAGTAGCCACCATGAGATGAGGATTTTGATGATGTTAATTCTGAAGAAACTGTTAGAGGCTGGTTTGGGAGAAGTGTGTTTGAAGGTTGAGAAAAACTCTGCCATATAGGGTGGTTGTTTGTGCTGTGAAGGATGAAGTTACCAGATTCTGACATGGTTGTTGATTCTACATTAGCATTTGATGTGTTTGAGGCCCATATGGTGACTTTTTTGTCGACGAGGACGAGGTTTCCTGTTGTGTCAAGCTCCAAAATTGCTTCTTGAGATGTAGGTGAGTTTCTGTTTTGATTGAAAAAGAAAATTAATCAGTTCATTGAGAGAGTATGATAGTGCAACAATGAAACATGGACACGATACAGGTATCAGATACGTCAGTTATTGAAAAATCTAGGATAAGATACGAAAGTAGTGATATTAGTTAATAGCAGATGTACCTATTGGGTGACCAAACGAAAGTTCGATCTCCTGGAAGGCTAGCAAACCAAATGCCTAACGTGAATAATCGATTATCAGTGTCTGATGGAGTGAAGCCGATAGTGAATGTTCCGTTATCAGGTAGTCCCGAAAAACGATCGAAGTTCATAATCATACTAACAGAGCAAATTGGAAAAAAAGTTGAAAACTAACTTGTCTCAGAATAATCACCGGCAGCCACCGTGATCGAACACCGACAATAAATCCATCACCAACGACTCTAACTATTTGTAATTTCTTCATTACATTGACTCTAACTGTGGATGACTGAAAGCAGATTGAAACTCTTGCACTATTTAGATACAAAACCATTCAAATATTGAATCACATGCAGACTACTTCTCCAAAATCCTTTATTGTGAGCATGCTTTGGTTCAAAATTGGGTGCAGAAGTCAAGTAGTTTATGATAATTAGCCATACATATAAGATGTAACTTTTTTTCCTATGATAAATATACTTATATGCAGTCTATCAATATAAGTAATGCACGTACATCAGAATTGGAAACAGTATATGTTAACTCGTCATACTTCCTCTAAATCCTGTAAGATACCCTTTATCAGAATTGATGAGGCGAGTTTGAAATTCTGCCCACTCACTCTTGCATCTCATTATGACCCCGTTTACATGATGAAAACCACAAACTCCTTGTTACTATATCGCACAAATTTCACATACAGTACATCAGAGAATTGTGACAGTAATATCGTTTTCGTGTCAAATAAACATACCGCATCATATTTGTCTTTTCCATGATCATATTCTCCCTGAAATTTGTAAATATAGATCTAAGAATTACTTTTAATAAAAAATTTGCAGGTTGAAAGCACAATCAGTTTAGTTTATTATATCAGAAAATGTGTAGCAGTAAATATCTATGTAAGTTAGTGATAATGACTAACTCGTTCACCAAGAGTAGGAATTGTTTGATGAACAATCCATTGTTCATCAACCACACCAATTTTTTCATGTGC
The DNA here is from genome assembly GCA_948472305.1 of Vicia faba. Lineage (NCBI taxonomy): Eukaryota > Viridiplantae > Streptophyta > Magnoliopsida > Fabales > Fabaceae > Vicia > Vicia faba. The sequence goes on from OX451735.1 coordinate 111,474,014, forward strand.
TGGCTGCCAAAAAAATAAACAAAAAGTAAGGCATTGAAGGGACCAGAAACATATGAAATAGAACCATGAATTATGAAACGACGTTAAATCAATAACACTTAAATAACACCGACATAGAAAAATCGAAAAACATGCTTGCTATATGTTTAATAGTTACTGTTATTGATGTTCCACATCCTTCAATAAGTTTGCTAAGAGAACCCAAAGCTACAAAATTTTTGCTCAGTTTAGAATATATTATGAATAAATCAAATCTTAGAAGCATAAACAAAGCTGCAACCTCATTGTAGCATTGTAAATCCATGAAATCTGAGGAACCACTAAGCTGCAAACCAGTAAATTTGCAATTTCATCAGTATAATTACAAATTTAACAGCCTTGGATATATTATATTTAGAACATTTAGACAAAAGCATGTAAAAGCATGTTGCAACTCAAATATTACAAACTAAACAGAGCTCTAACATCAACTAAACACCACAAGCATCAAACCTGAAAGCGCACCAGGCCAAGACAGGTATGAAGTATAATCATGAAAAGATACACTAAAAATAATAGAACAACGATGTACCGAATAAACTAAAACAGATCAACAATGCAATAACAAAGGGCAAAAGTTTGCTTCATGAGAATAGCCACTACAATAAGGTTGAAACATAATTTTTTCAGGTATTTCTTAAAATCATTTCTTTTGCAGTCACACCACACCAGGAATCAAGTTCTCCTATTTTGTCTTCTTCAAAATATATTTTGTTTCCCTGTTTCAAATATTGAAGAAATAAAAACTGTGAAACACCGACAACATTGTAAAAACAGTGAAACACCGACAACATTTAAATTCATAGTTAGACAATAGTACATGATCAAAACCTAAATTGAAGTAAAATATTTCAGATACCTATGTTATTCTCCAGTCCATGTTGTTCTTTTCTTCTTGTCGTCACCATCGCCATGTTTAAGATTCTCATTACAGCTACTCAAAATCACGAATATCCGTCAACACAAAGACATCATAACGCTCACAAACAACACAGAGAGGGAGTCTAGTTAGGCTTCCAAAACTTACATAAAGTACAGACTCATTTTGCTTTGAGTTAAGCCAATTTAGCCACTCTGCCTCTTTTCCAAGCTCCTCTATTTGTCCCCTATTGACCTTTCTTTCATTATCCTTGTTAGCCCAAGCAGAAAATGGTCCAACACTCCATGATTTGATCCCCATTCTAGTTTTACTAAGCTTCTCATATTCACTTTCAAGTTCATGAAAACTATTGTATAGTGTCCCATAGCTTCTTACCTCAGATTTGAACATTGGTTCAAAATAGGCTGTGGCGGCATTCTTCTCCCTTACCCAATCAGGAATCTGCAGAGGGGTCATCTCAATGGTATGAGGCAAACCAGGAATTTTGAATTTTTGCGTATCAGAAACTAAATTATCATGTGGTCTATACTTCATGATAAAGTGAGCTGCACAGTTGGAGAAATAACTTGAGCTGTAATAGTAAATCCTTGGAATGTTTAGTTTTTGAGCTGCTTCCGCAGTCCAAGCATACATCATATCAGTGACTATGCAATCTGGTTGAAGATCTTGAAACAGTACCTCGATTGGATTTTGGAGCATCCATATTCCATGGCTGATTTTACCAAGCATTTCAAGAGAAGTGCCATCTTTGATGTTCTCAACACCATCAGAGAGACCAACTTGAGCTGAAGGGAACTGAATAAGCCGAGTTTTGATGGAGTATCCTGAACTGAAGTCAGTGTCAATGGTTTTTTGGAAGGTTGAAGCATTGGCATGTGTGGCGATGATGGTTACATTAACACCTTGTTTGGCAAATAGCCTTGCTGTGTCTATCATATGAATCATATGGCCAAGAGTTGGAAATGGAAGAAAACTAATGCCAAAACTAATGCTATTCCATAACAAGTTATGACAGAATAAATGAATAATGCACTCTGCAGCAATATATTAAAACGTACAAGCAAGTACTTACTCACTGTCAGGGAAAGAATGCTGTTCTCCATCCCATTATTTAAAATAAACATTTCTTGCACGCTGCAAGTATTAGATAAAGCTGAAATAAACTTCAAGAAATATATGATATCATGCAGACTGAAAAAATAAACAGCACAAGTTTTCGCACAAAAAGGCATGGAAACCTGATTCCCTCCTTCTTGAAGTGCAGTAACTTCTTGCGAAGTAAAGTTAGCCATTGAAACTGATTTCACCCGATGTGTAAGTTCACGGCTGTAAATTCCCACAAAAACCTCATGAGTTTTGAAGAATGGCCACCATGAACCATAAAAACATGTATTCAACTCAAAGCACATGGTTGAAATATAGGTATTACAATAAGCAGAACTCTTGTAAGGACTTACTGTATTCCGCTACAATTAGTGCAAACAAACGTCCAGAAATCTGTGCACACATATTGTGGTCCCTTCAAAAGTATAAAAATAAATAAATTAATGCAACGGATTTGTTATAGCGCCAAATGCAATAATTTCCTTCCTAGATTCTGAAGAATACAATGAAAATGCTCTAAAACCTGGTTAGAAGTTTTTAAACATATAAAAGTCTACAGATACAAATATGATTATCAGCAAAATTTCAAATTTGTCTCTTTAATAAGGACCCCATTTTTCCATGGAATATAGAGAACAATAGGGAGCTAAATGCTATAGATAAATTTGTTAGTACACCTACCAAGCCACCAACCAATGAAACAAAAACTAATAGTATTAGTAATACCTCGGCGGCCTAATCACGAAATTGATGAATTGCTCAATCATCTTGCTTCTACATGTATCTCATAGCAACTGCGCGTCATGAGATGAGCTTACAATTATAATGAACTAACTCTCGGAAAAGCAAAAACTCAAAATTCTCCAATCTCCACCATCTTCACAACTCAAAGCTTCTTATAAAACCCCAATTCAAATAACCAGACAGATATTTATGAAGCTCAACACAAGTTAGCTATCAATATCCAATTCCTGTGAAAAACAACACCAATTCCTGGATTCCATAGAGCATATAAACAGAAAATGAGTATGAAAAAGGTGAATTACCAGAAGGAGAAGCGTGAAGCTGTTTAGCACGATCGTTACAGCTACCTAACAATGCAGGAGGCAGAGCTTGATCCTTTTCGATGACACGATCTTCTTCTTCGATAGCTTCAAAGACACTAGCTCTTAATTCAGCCTGAAACATGAAGAAGAATTGAAAATTATGGATCTGAATAAGAAAACCCTAAAAATGAAGAAAAGGGAGAAGAACAATGAAATACTCGGATCCTAGCGAGAACGCCTTTCTTCTCAAGAGTGCGAGTCACGAGGGTTTTGAGGTCCATCATCTCTCTCGTGTAATCGTCCATTCTTTTCGATTTTCACTTTCCAAACTTCTTCTTCTTTTTCTCTTTGTGCGCCAAATCCCCAATTTATATCAATAATACCAATGTTTTTTTTATTAATTAATTAATTAATTCATTATTATATATAACATAGCGCTTTTTAATAAATTCTATTATATAGGTAGTCAAATAATAGCGTTTTGGTACAAAGTGCTATCTTAAAGAAGTTTAATAATAGCGTTTTGGTACAAAGTGCTATCAAAATTACATAGTCTGTATTATATAATAGCGCCCGATTAAAAAGTGCTATTATAAATGTGTTTTTTCCATTTTAATAGCATTTTTTTTAAAAGTGCTATTAAATTAGGTGATACAAAAAATCATTTTTGGCGTAGTGTAGGTACTTGCTCATTTTTAAATTGCTTGTGTTTGTGTGCTTGTTTTTGAAAAATGTTTTACTTCGTGATAACCCTTGTATCAGTCCTCGAGGATGTGACGAAGTTGTTTTGAAAATTTGTTTGAAAAGTGTAAGTGTGAAAAGTTTTGATTTGAGCAAGTACCTACTAGCATCTACTTACTCGAAAAAATATCGTTTCTATTCTTGTTTCCTTTAGACAACACTATCCCACTATTAAGGAGTAGGTAGCACCGTGGTTGGAGTTGTAAGGGTCAATTCGAAAAGAGACGTACGGTCACAAAAGAAATATTAGGACACCTTAGTAGTAACCTTAGAGTCTTAAGATCTTTTTCGAGGGAACATTTCCGAGGCAACATTTGAATGGGACATTTGATCTTTTTAGACGGGAGGGAAACCACTAAGACACCCTATGCTTAATGATCGTTTACTGAAGGCAACCAAAGTGAGAGTATACCCTAAGAGTGAATATGTGCGAGTGATTTATTTTCAGTTTATTATCTTTGCACATTAGGGTTTTCTAACCATTTTAATTTTTGTCATGCATTCTTGCCATACAATCCTATTAACCATACATCTAGACAGTTAGTAATTGCGGAAATTTAAAAGTGCGAGAAAATAAACCTAGCTATTACAAGGCTTCGGGAAGGGGGATTAATTACATAACCAAAAATTGGAAATTTAAACAGTAAATAAAAACCCTAAGTTTAACTATTACAAACCCTGAACAGTTACAAAATAATGGCAAAATAATCAGCAAGCGCGCGGCGAATTAAATACAAGGACGGTCGAAAAGATAACCTAAAACTTTAATTGAGAGAAAAAGATTTTTGCTCTTGTGGATTTTTATTTGAGAAAACAATTAATTGAAAATTAATTAAACCTAATTTCAAATTGTTTTTAATTATAGAAAAGAAATTAAGTTAACCTATATTTCTAATTAAATTAAATAATTTAATAAAAAAAATGCTTTTTTTTGGTATTTTGTGATTTATTGATTTTATGATTAAATAAAAAAAGTGATTAATTTTTTGTGAAAAAAAACAATTAAGCAAAATAATTAAATAAGGAAATAAAAAAAAGAAAAGAAAAAGAACGGGCCTGTGTTGTTGTTAGCAAATCTGGGGGTTTGCATCTGAATTTCTGGCCCAACAAGCTAAGCCCAGGTTGACCTGCCTGATTCTGCATAGCATTGACTTGCACATGTACCATGGTCCTTCAAGCTGGAGCGTTGGATCTGATGACACGCTGGATCAAATGGATGGATGTTGATGGAGTATGGTGGTCACCAAGAAGAGCAACACACTGGATTTATTGACTGAAAATAATATATAAATGAAACGCTGGGACCTGATCCCCAGGTCCTCATGATCAATTCCAATGCTTGCTTGCCAGCTGAGCTGCATTGTTAACTTGTTGTTGCAATAATAATAAAACATAATATAAGAAAAGTAAAAGGGTTGATTCCAAAGCGCACGATTTTTAAATGTCCCAATGGCTGGTTGACATGCAAGCATCTTCTTCCTTGCAACTGTCGTTTTAGAAAAAGAGACTTTTACCTACAGACGTCCACTGTAGGTATAACCCTGTTCCATTCAAAAATTGCATAAAAGCAAGATAAATGAAATGTAATGGTACCAATCAACTCGTCTCATCCTCACGAGCATCATGGTACCTGATTCAAGACCCAATTTTTGCTGCATCAAGAAACCCTAAACAAGAACATAAAATCCCTAACAATGGCAGGGGCGTGTATAACCTTAAAAACGCAATTAAATGACATGGTTAGCTTGCAAACATGATGACAAACACGAATATGACAATTAAAATTGCTAATGATGCAAGAGCTGGGATAATCGATTCTGGAAAAAAACACAAAGCATGTGAGTTACAGTTAGTGTTTCTAGGTGCTTCAAGCCTTGCAACTGATCCAATTGGCTTCGAGGAAGGTCCAAGAACCGATTAGCAGCATTGGAATGGTCTGAATTAATCTCTAGATGCAAAAACGATCCCACAATTTTTGTCACTTTTTTGAGTTTTGTTTTATTCCTCTCACGACCTCTAACCCTTGTTTTTTGATCTGGAATGCTTCATTATATAACCTAGAGTGAATTAGGTTAACAAACTTAGACTAAATCTTTGCATTTATCCAAGATTTGATTTGATTTGCAAGCTATATGATATGTTGCTATTTTGAGCCAAAACATGCCTTTCTTGTACCAATTGACCTTGATTCGATTTGATCATGTTAACTCAACATATCTTGATTACCAATCTGTCAAAAAAATAAACCAAATCATATCTTTGATAATTTCCATCATTTATTTTATTTAATTCACTTTTTAAATTAATGAAAAATCAAAATAAATTGAAAAATGAAGCACATAATGGGTGATTGAACATTTGAGTCATGGATCACATTATACTTGAGGTGCAAGCATAAAAAGTTGGGCCCATTTAGCAAAAAATGTAAATTTGAGCACATTCGACTTTTGGCAATTATGCAAAAATGGTCAACTTGGCCAATGAATAACTCTTTTAATTTTGACCCTAGAGAGGTGTTCTTGGACTTTTTAGAAAGCTTACGATGTCCTATAAACAACGCTTTTGGTTTCATCTCAATTGAGTCTTCCATGTTCATGTATGAAGCTTTGACCCAAAAGGTGTTTTTGTTGACTTTTCAAAAGAACCTATAATGTCAAAATTCATATCTTTTTGTGAGTGCATATTTTGGACTTGGGAGATGAATATGAATTGTAGGGAATTGTATACTATTCAAAATGAGATTTGGATGGGTCATTTCTGATAAAGTATGAGAACGTTATGCTTGGTCAAAGTTGAGTTGACTTTTCTTGTAAAACCTTAATTTAGCAACTTTCGGGTTTTGATGAATTGTGAGCAATCCTTGATGAGTCATGATCAACCCTTGATCAAAGGATGGATAATACTTCAACATAAGGATGTTGACCAAAAATCTTGAAGTTTGACTGTATGTGGGCCACAATTGACTTTTGACCTAGTATAGTTGATTTTTAGGCATTTGAGCAATTGACTGAGCAAACTTCTTCTGCAAGGCTTGAAACTTGACATGGATGATCTTGAGAACATATTAGGACAATGGTGAGCATTTGAGTCCTTTGTGGTTCACACATCTTGATGAAGATGGAAACCCTAATTTGAGGTATACTTCCTTAGGAGAGAGTTTGTTTAGTCAATTCTTGAACTTCCTTGAGCAATATGGGGACCTCACTTGCCATGTGTTGAGAAATATGGGAGGGCAAATTTTGGGGTACAACAATTACCAAATCTGAATCGCCATACAAATTAATAACACATAAATATATTGCATATTTAGCTTGATTTAACTAAATTATTTTCCATTTTTATTCTAAATTAAATGACTTTGTAGTTGGTATTATGCCGGTATTTTGCTATTTTGCAGGTATCAAATTAATTATAAGAGAAAGAAGAAAAAGGAAGAAAAAGGAAGAAAAAGAAGGCTACAATAAAAGGTCAATAACAAGCCCAAGCCCGCGCGCAAGTCAACTACATGACAAATGACATGGCTAGATTGACGAACGACATGGCTAGCTTGACGAACGGCATGCGTTGACCAAGTAAGTGGCGAACTATTTATTTGTTGAACTATTTTCTGGACTAGATTACTTTGTTTTTAGCGATGAGCCATTTTGTTACGAGAGTAAAAATGAATAGAAGTTAGGTTCAATAAAGCGAGAGCTTGAGGATCTTTAACTGGACGTAGTAACTAGGCATTGGCTTTAAAAACAGCGAGAGCACTTTAAAGCGAATTCGAGTTTATTTGTTTTCATAAGAATGTTTCTAACTCCGACGGGATAGCGAGAGCATACGTTAGGACTTAAATTGCATAACCTAAATCAACAACCACGACAGTGTGAGACGAGGGTTTTTAAATTGATAAATTTCTACTGAGAATTGTTAAAAAACTGCAAGTTACCAAATAGGGTACTAATTCCCGAAGCCCGATCATTACATACTGGTTGTTTACCTCCTCTGATTATTTAACTAGATTCAAACTTACTTTTAGTTCCCCTAATCGAAACCAAATATTTTTAGCCTTAGATTTACGTTGCAACGCTAGATAACTATACGTTTGACTTTTGGTCCTTTGGGTTCGATAATTTTTAAAACTACGCGATAAGACTATGCACTTGCAGTCCATATCATCTAGACCACCATATCCATTAGCGGTCAAGTTTTTGGCGCCGTTGTCAGGGACCAATTTAGTCAATATTGTAATTCCGTTGTTGCACCGTATAGACTAGGGTAACATTTTTCCTTTCTTGGAACGATTGTATGCCAAATACTCGTTTACAAGGAGGAGAATTAGTACAACGAATCAACAAAATCGAACGTTTTGTTAACATAAGACGTTGAATCCCCGATCTTCCCGAATTAGATCCAATTCCAATTCCCATTTCTGAAAAACCAACTCCGATGCTAGACATGGCTGAGCTAGGTAATCGACCTCTTAAGGAGTACGCTGCTCCTTCTCGAGTTGAACCGCACTCGAGTATTTCTCCTCCTGCCATCGAGGTAAATAACTTCAAGCTTAAACCTGCATTGTTGCAAGCTGTGCAACAAAATCAATTTTACGGAGGCCCTACGGATGATCCAAATCTCCATTTATCCATGTTCGTACAATACGCCGACACAGTAAAAGCTAATGGTGTTAATCCCGAAGCAATTCGATTACGTCTTTTTCCATTTTCTTTAAGAGATAGAGCCAGAGCGTGGCTCCAGTCCTTACCTTCAAACTTCATAACTACATGGGAAGAATTGAAGAAAGTCTTCTTAGCAAGATATTTTCCACCAAGCAAAACTGGAATGATGAGAGGCCAAATCAACGGATTTACGCAAAAAAATGATGAATCACTTTTCAAAGCTAGGGAGAGATACAAGGACATGCTGAGACTTTGCCCACATCATGGATTTGAACCATGTCTAATCATCCACACCTTCTATGGTGGTCTCATATATAACACCAAATTGTCTCTAGACACTGCCGCTGGTGGTGCACTAATGGAAAACCTCTATAATGAAGCTTATCAACTAATTGAAAACATGGAAAAAACCATTAACAATGGGGAGGAGAACGAGCCCCCACACGAGGATTACACGAAGTCAGTGGCATAGAACACGTCAATGCTAAAGTTGATGCCCTGACTCAAAAGATTGAGAGTTTAGCAATAACCCCAACCCCCGCGGCCACCGTGACTACCGTAGCTCGAAACTGTGAATTGTGTGGAATACCTGGAGATATCGTTTCCGAGTGCCAATTGCTAGCTGGGATACCCCCTGACCAGATGAACTACGCTCAAGGAAACCCGTATTCTAACACCTATAACCCAGGTTGGAAGAATCATCCTAACTTTTCCTACAAGAATAACAATGCGGTATACACCCCTCAAGCACCTCCTAGTTTCCAAAAGGCACCTCAAGCTGCACCTCAAGCACCCCGTAAGTCCAACCTTGAGATAATGATGGAAAACTTTGTTGCTGCTCAAACACAACAAAATAAGGAATTTATAAACCAAAACGTACACACCTCTGAATTAGTAAAATAATTAGCAACCAATGTAGATGCCTTGGCTACACATAACAAAATATTAGAAACCCAGATTTCTCAAGTAGCCCAACAACAAGTAACAAATGTCGCTCCAGCTGGGGTGTTTCCTGGACAACCACAACCTAACACAAAAGGTCATGGTAATGCCATTACATTAAGAAGTGGGACTGAATTAGACGGACCGGTATATCCGAGAATCTCAACTAAGTCGATGTCTCAACAAAATGAAAATGAAACCGAAAAGGCAAAAAGCAATGACGAGTTGAATAAATATATTGAGTCAGAAATCACAGCCAGAGACGAACTTGAAAAGGCAAAACCATACGTACCCACACCACCATATAAGCCACTTATCCCATTTCCTCAGAGATTAGTCAAATCTAAAACCGAAGGACAATTCAAGAAATTTGTGGAACTTCTGAAACAATTAAACATAACAATACCTGTGATCGGTGGATCTGGAACTGACTGTTTAAAAGCTGGTTCGCGAAATGTCGCGGAAGCAAGAGTCGCCACCATCTTTTATTTTCTCCAAATGGAAAGGACAAAAGCACAGAAAAATTCCTTAAAGAGATTGCTCTCGGTTCGGGAGGTAGGTTATAGAAAGGGAAGGTGTTAGCACCCTTTCTATCCATGGTTATCCATGGGCTCTTAGATACTTGCTCACTTGTGTTTTCAAAAATGGTTTGTTTGCTTTTCAATTGTGGGTTTTAAAAAGTTTCTTTGAAAATTCCAGTTCGACTCTTGTGTCAGAGTGTTTGAAAAATTGCTTTGAAAGCTTTTGAAAAGTGTCGGTGTGAAAAGATTTTTGTTTGTTTTTGAAGAGAGCAAGTATCTACGAGAACCTACCTACCCTAAGGAATTCGTCTGTGTAAATGTCCTTTAAAGTAGTGCCATCCCACCATTGAGAGGTAGGTAGCACCACTGTTGGAGGTGTTCGGGTCAATTCGAGGTTCGGGACATGGTGATCACCAGAGCAATGGGAAGACACCTTAGAAGCTACCCTCATGCCAGGTTCCCGGATCATGAGGACTTACTAAGACATCCTCTACTCGACGATCACTTTTCGAGGCAAGGCAACAGTGAGGCGTACCCTAGGGGTGGTGTGTGTGAATTGTGTGTCGTTTTCATTTGTATTTGTCTTGTCATGTCATTGGTGTTCTACGCTTGATTTTATTTTAAGACCATTCATTCTTGCATGCTTTGTTTAACAATTAAGATATTTGCGGAAAAAGTAAATCTAAGCTATTACAAATGGCGCGGGTCCACATCGCCAAAATTAAACCGGACCCGATTTGACAGAAAAGTAAAGAATTAAAAGAATTAAAAAGTGCGAGAAGTAAATGTTACAAAGCTTCGGGAGAGATACATAATTATTTAAGCGGAAAAAGAAATAAGTATGCGAAATTAAACAATTAAAAATATGGGCGTTGGACCCGTTCGCAAAAATTAAAATTAATAAGGAATTAAAATTAAAATTTAAAAGAAAATGTTTTTTTGGTATTTTTATGTTTTTTTTAAGATTTAATAGAAAAAGAATTAATTAAGATTAACTAACCCTAATTCTAATGGTTTTTAAGTTGTTAAGAAAAATATTGAAATTTTAAATCTAAATGAAACCCTAATTAATTTACAATTTTAATTATGAAAATAAAATAAATAATATTATAGTGACAAAAGAAAAATTAAAAGGAATAAAAACATTAAACCTAATTCTATATTTTTTAGATTTTTATTATGAAAAGAATTAATATTAAAACCCTAATTTAAACTAAATTTATTTACATGCATTTATTTATGAAAATAATTAGAATAAGGTATTTATTATATTTTTTATCTTTTTCTGGTTTTTAGGCATTTTTTTGTATTTTGTAAAAATAATTAATTAAATTAAAACAATAAAGAAAATGAAAATCACAATTGAAAATAAAATACAAGAAAAATAGAATTTGCAAACCAGGGGGGGTTCAGTCCCAAATTGGAGGTATGGATCCAAGAGTCCTGGCCCAACAAGCTTCAGATCCATTGACTTTTTTGAGTAGCGTGTTGGATGGTTGACCAGGCTTAGGGTGTTCATCAATCTGGAGCCTTTGATCTGAAGCAGCTAGACGCGTGGCTGGCTTGATGATGATGGAGTATGGTGCGCCTTAACGCTAGCACTGCATGGGATGATTTATAGAAAAATAATATGGACATATGTAAGACCTGGGGCTCGAACCCAGGTCATGTGTATTACCAGCGCTTTCTCCAACCAACTGTGCCAATTAACGTATTTGATATATAAATAAACAAAAATTAATAAAAGGGAAAACGTGGGTTAGTTGTTTGGAAACGCGCGAAATTTAAACGTGCCAATCAGCGTGTAACACGGCTTCATCTTCTTCATCATCCCTGTAACACAAAGAACAAAAGCAACGGTTTTTGAACCGTTCTGTAATGCACCCTTAGAGAAAATAACGAATAGGCCATAAGGCCATATAAATTAAGCGCGATTGTGGTATCTTCTTCGTCCAGATGTGCTAAGTTGAATGGCATGGGTCTGGAAGACCAATTTTTCTTAAAACACAAACCCCCAATTTTGAACTCTGTAAACCCTAAAAGTTAAACATGGCATATTCGTGTATACATCGTAATAATCAGATTAAATGCATTGGTTAGCATCAAAACATCATCATGAACATGAATCCATAAATAAAAAATGCAAAAGATGCTTAAATCATGATGCACGATTATGGAATTTTCTTGATGCAGTTTCGGTTCAATATACCAATTCTTGGAGTTTTGATGAATGTTATGGATTAGAACACGTTCAGGAGCCTTCAAGGAAACTAATGGGATGGTTTTTATGCCTTGAATCGACCTCTAAAGTGGTTTACAGTTTTGAGTTTCTTTGAGAAAATTTCAAGTTTGTAGAGAGCTTTTCTGCGCAGCTTTTTGTGTAGCACGATTAGGTTTATGATCAAGCCTTTGTAGTGAATGCATTAGGTCAAAAATATTGATCAAATCTCTTGTAATTCATTGTTTTGAATATTTGATTTCTTAAGATCTTTTCCATATCTTTTTTCACATGTTTTTGTATCAATTAGCATCCAATTAAGCCAAATCTTTCCATAATTGTACAAGCACGAAATATTGAGTTCAAAACATGCATGAAAAGATTTATTAGGTCAAGTTATATATTTTTCACATATTTAAATGATTTAAATGAATTAATATGAATAATAATTCAAATAAATAAATAAAAAATGAGAAAATACTTCCCTTTGGGCCAAGTGGTCGTGCACATGCTTGGAATGATGAATCATGGAATAAAAATGGGCCCATTAGCATTTTTAGGTCATTTGAATCAATGTTGACTTTTCAAAATATCCAAAAACTTCCCAACTTCCACAAGGCATAACTTGCTCAATTTTTAAGCTTTTCTCATGTTCTTGGACATTTTGGAAAGTTCTTTGAGTCCTCTAACCAATGCCTTTTGTCCCATGTCATTTTGATTTACCAATCTCAAGTTATGGCCTTTGACTTAAAGCCCCTTTTTGTTGACTTTTGAAAATGACCTATAATGTTGAAATTGATAACTTTTTGTGAGAGCATTTCTTGGACTTGAAGTATGAAGATGAGTTGTAGGAAATGTCTTTCTCTTCAAAATGAGCTTTGGATGGGATTTTTCTGATAATCCATGTGAAAGTTATGCCCTGGTCAATTTCAGTTGACTTTTTTCAGCTGTCCAAATAAGGAAACTCTTGCATCTTTGATGATTTCTGAGCCAAATTTTGAGAATCATGATCAAGCATTGATCAAATGATGTTTGTGGCTTCAAAATGATATGTTGACCAAAAATTTGAACTTTTGACTGCCAAATGACCATTTTGCCCCTACAGTTGACTGTAGTGCAATTTAGGGTTTTGACTGTGCAATTTTGAGCTGAATGCCTTGAAACTTGCTATGAGGATGCTTGACCATATTTGTAAGCATGTGAGACTTGATTGGGCCTTTGAAAACTTCATTTTCTTGATTAGAACTCAAACCCTAGTTTTGACTGTATAGGAGACCTTTGCACTGTGCAACCCTTGGGGAATTTTGCAGCTTGACTTGGCAATTTCTTGGAGAATCTGGGAGGGCAAATTTTGGGGTACAACAATACCATTTACAGAAGCCATAACACAAATTCCATCTTATGAAAAATTTCTTAAAGAAATATTGTCTAATAAAAATCAACTCGAGGATAATGAGAGAGTGATGCTTACTGCGGAATGTAGCGCTATTATCCAGAACAATATGCCATCTAAGCTGAAAGACCCTGGCAGTTTCTCCATACCCTGTGTGATAGGAAAATTCGTAATAGACAAAGCACTCTGCGATCTAGGAGCTAGTGTGAGCTTGATGCCCCTTTCAATCCGTGAAAAGCTGCAACTACGAGAACTGCAACCAACTAGGATGTCCCTATAACTAGATGATCGATCTGTGAAATACCCAGTGGGTATGCTAGAAAACATCCCGATTAGAATAGGTCAATTCTATATTCCCACAGATTTCATTATAATGGACATTCAAGAAGACTCAAACATTCCCATCATATTAGGAAGACCGTTCTTAGCCATCGATGGCGCCATCATTGATGTGAAACGAGGGAAATTGACTTTTGAAGTCGGAGAAGAGAAAATTGAATTCATTCTTTCTCAATTCCTTAAATCCCCTGCAATAAGCAACACATGCTATTTTCTTGACATCATTGATGAATATGTGAAGGAAATAAAGTCAGAATCAATAAAGGATACTGAAACCCTAAGAATTCCAATACCACATGTTTTTGAAGATGACAACTGGTGTGGGGAATGCCAGGACAACTACCTAAGTGAATGCCTAGAACTGACTCCCGATCCTATTACTGACCCCAAGAAACCTGCTGTAGAACTTAAAACATTACCAAATGATCTAAGGTACGAATTCCTAGACGAAGAATGTAAACGACCCGTCATAGTCAATGCTCACTTAGGAAGAACCGAAACCAAAAAATTACTTAATGTCCTGATGAAATATCCAACCGCTCTAGGCAATAACATCTCGGACCTAAAAGGAATAAGTCCTTCTATCTGTACACATCGCATTATGCTCGAGGAAGATTGAAAAACCTCTAGAGAGCATCAAAGACGAATCAATCCCATTCTAAGAATTATAGTTAAGAAGGAAATTTGTAAGTTGTTGGAAGCAAGAATCATATATCCTATATCCGACAGTAATTGGGTCAGTCTTGTACATGTCGTACCCAAGAAAGGAGGAGTCACTGTAGTCACCAACGAGAAAGGCGAATCTGTAGCCCAACGCACTCAAATTGGATGGAGAATGTGCATCGACTATTGGAAGATAAATAAAGCCACTCACAAGGATCATTTTCATCTACCTTTCATAGATCAAATGCTCGAGCGTTTAGCCAGACATTCTCATTTCTGTTACTTAGATGGTTATTCTGGATTTTCCAAATCCCTATCCACCCCGATGACCAAGAAAAAACCACATTTACATGCCCTTATGGTACATTTTCTTATAGACGAATGCCTTTTGGACTTTACAATGCACCAACAACCTTTCAGAGATGCATGATGGCATTCTTTGCCGATTTCTTGGATGGAATGATGGAAGTCTTTATGGATGACTTCTCTGTCTGTGGAGAAAGTTTCGAAGGATGTTTAGCAAACCTTGAAATGGTACTCAAACGATGTGTGAGCGTCAATCTTGTTCTCAATTGGGAAAAATGTCATTTCATGGTCCGACAAGGGATTGTACTTGGACACATCGTGTCCAATAGAGGAATGGAGGTAGATAAGTCAAAAATAGAAGTGATAAAAAACCTTCAACCTCCTAAAACTGTTCGAGAAATAAGAAGTTTTCTAGGACACGCCGGTTTTTACCGACGTTTCATCAAAGATTTCTCTAAAATAACCAAGCCACTAACTGAGTTGCTAATGAAAGACGCTGAATTCATCTTTGATGACAAATGTTCTGAATCTTTTCAAAAGCTTAAACAAGCACTAATCTCTACGCCAATTATGCAGTCTCCAGATTGGAGCGAACCGTTCGAGATAATGTGCAATGCAAGTGATTATGCTATAAGTGTCGTTCTAGGACAGCGAAAAGAAAAAAAACTCCATGTAATATACTATGCGATTAGAACCCTTTACGAAGCCCAAATGAATTATTCTACGACGGAAAAGAAACTTTTAGCAGTTGTGTTTGCATTAGATAAATTTCGTTCATACTTGGTGGGAGCAAAAATTATCATCTACACCGATCACGCCGCTATTTCATACCTCCTAACTAGGAAAGACACCAAACCTAGACTATTGAGATGGATCCTATTACTGCAGGGATTTGATTTGGAAATCAAAGACAAAAATGGAACCGAAAACGTCGTAGCAGATCATCTTTCTAGACTTGAAAATCTGAAGACTGAACAAATACCAATTAACGATGATTCCCCATATCAGAGACATATATCTCAGTTGGAAAACAATGAGGTTGAACATTATCGAGCCAACCATACTTTAGAAATAGAGGCCTCAAGTCTTGAAACCAACAACTTGGAAAAAGTGGCATTAGCTCACTCTGTTGCACCATGGTATGCCGATTTCGTAAATTACCTAGCTGCCGGTGTCCTTCCACCTGAGCTAACATACCAACAAAAGAAGAAGTTCTTCCACGACCTTAAACAATACTACTGGGATGACCCCCTACTCTTTAAAAGAGGTTCTGATGGGATATTTCGTCGTTGCATGCCCGAGGAGGAAATCAAAAGTATTATAGACCACTGTCATGCTGCACCTTATGGAGGGAATTCAAGTACATCAAAAAGATGTGCGAAAATCCTACAATCTGGTTTCTTTTGGCCTAATATATGGAAATATGTGAACATCGCTGTTTTAAACTATGACCATTGCCAACGCACTAGCAACATATCCAGACGCGATGAAATGCCTCAGAAAGTTATTCTAGAAGTCGAACTCTTCGATGTATGGGGAATTGACTTCATGGGACCCTTCCCATCTTCTTTTGGTAACAAATACATACTCGTAGCTGTTGATTACGTATCCAAATGGACCTAGGCTATAGCCTCTCCAACAAATGACACACGAGTAGTAATCAAGATTTTCAAGAACATAATCTTTCCAAGGTTTGGTGTGCTGAGACTCGTCATCAGTGACGGAGGCTCCCACTTCATCTCCAAAATCATTGAAAAACTCTTAGTGAAATATGGAGTTAAACACCGTGTGGCAACACCATACCACCCAAAAACGAGTGGCCAAGTAGAGGTCTCAAATAGAGAAATTAAGAAAATACTTGAGAAAACTATTGCCACATCCAGAAAAGATTGGTCCTCAAATTTACACGAAGCATTATGGGCATATAGGACAGTCTTTAAAACACCCATAGGGACCACACTTTTCAAGTTAGTCTATGGAAAATCATGTCATCTTCCGGTGGAACTGGAGCATAAAACTTATTGGGCTATTAAAACCCTAAATTTAAATTACTCTTCCGCCGTAGGAAATAGAATCCTAGATATTAACGAACTAGAAGAGCTTCGACTAGACGCTTACGAAAATGCTAAGATCTACAAAGAAAGAACAAAAAAATGGCACGATAAGAACATTTCTAGGAGAGAATTCAACGAGGGAGATGTAGTACTCCTATTTAACTCCCGACTTAAACTTTTCCCCGAAAAACTACACTCTAGGTGGTCTGGCCCTTTCGAAGTCACCAAGGTTTACCCGAGTGGCGCCATAGAAATTAAGAGTAATTCTAGTAACCCATTTAATGTAAACGGGCAACGTTTTAAGCATTACCATTGTATCAAAAACAAAGATTACTCAGCTACCCTAAAGCTTCTACAGCCACCGGCTGAACCAAACGACTAATTCATAGTTAAAAATGTGTCGTGTTTGCGACATAAAACAAAGCGCTTCGTGGGAGACAACCCACAATTTTATATTTATATTTTATTTCTTTAACTTTTCAATTTTTTTATTTTTTTTCCTTTTAAATTTTTTATTTACTCTCATCTTTCTTTCCTTATTATCATTTTCTTATTTTTCTTATTTTTTTCCTCTAAAAGGCATTTGGCCGATGCTAACTAGATGTTTCTATAATCTACTTACTTTTCAGGCTAATTTACTTTTTTAGCTAGTGACTAACTCCCGAATTGACAAGAGTAAATTATATGAGTATTACTTTCAGGGGAAAAGATCAAATGAGGAGGTTTGAGGACTTAGTCGATAGAGAGATGACCCCCCACCATCTATGCTGATGATTGTACTATGACCGCCCTAGGCATTACAGAAAGTGTCTTATACCTGCTGAACCAGATAGGTTGGGATACATCCCCTATTCGGAGGAGATTCAGTTTATATCGTAGGCTTACCCTAGAGTTTCTGAGTTCTTTGAATTATGTTCCTAACCATGGACTAGGGTTTAACCGTGGTCTGATCCGGTTTAGACTGTTTAGCATTGATTTCCGTTATAAAAATAGTGAGTTTGCTAACCTTTTAGGTTTCCCTAGTGGCCCTGATGTCTTAACTATCGCCCAAGAGGATATCCTCTCCAACCATGAGCTTAATTACTTCTAGGGTAGCATAACTGGTAATAACCATCCTGAGCCTGATGATATGCATTCTGACAACATCCATAACCCTGCTATAAGATATTTCTACAAAATCCTGGCCCACACCCTGTTTGGAAAAGAGCAAAACATTTCTTTGGTGTCCCATGATGAGCTTTTCATTTTGTTTTGTGCTTCACAAAATCGTCCTGTCAATGCGGCTACCTTTATGTTAGCCAATTTTGTTTGCATTATAGAGACCGCTCATAGACCTATCCTTATAGGAGGCCTAGTTACAATGATTGCAAATGCTATCGGAATGAGACAACCACTCCTAGGATTAAACCCCTATGAAGGAATTTGACCCATGAACATCCGTTTTTCTTTCAAAACTCACCTTATAGGAAACCTTGGACCACTTCAGTTTGACTTGCTCATTAACCATAACATTGTCCAACAATTTGTTTTACCCAATCCTATAATGAGTGTTCATAACAGAGATAATTGACTTTTTGACTTGGATCCCCCACCTGCCCCTACATCACCCGAAACACCACAACCGTATGAGATCTCTGATGATTTTGACCCTGAGACTCCTCCTCATTATTATGATCTTCCTTCCCCTGTTCGTCATGAAGTTACACCAGATGCCTCTCCCGTGCCTACTGTTGTTACTGTTCTGGCTAATGCTGGACCTCCGCCTCCTGATTTTACTACCGCTATTGCTAGTTTGGAGACACAGATTGAAAGTTTACACGGAGAATTCACCACTTTGCGTTCAGACATTCATGGTTTCATGGATATGATAACAGAACATTTTGATCATCTATATCAACACTTCTATTTTGTTGCTACACCTCCTGGAGGCCCACGTCATGGCTAGATATACCTTGGGGCAGGAAACATTATTGTTTGCCATTACTGTTTTGTTTTCTCGTTTTCGGATATTTTTTTATCATTTTTTTCTTTTGTACCAGTTCCTTACCCAATAACATTATTTCTTATTATTCGTATTTTTAATGTTCTTGGTTATTCAATGTTATTGAGTTTTCATTTCATTATACCTACTGTTATTATCATATGTATCCTTTTATAGTAAAAATTAATATTATATGTATAAGTATCAGTAGCGGTCCAATGAAATCGCATGCATCCATTGTCGGTCATCTAGTCAAATGTGACGTTCGTCACATTTTTCCCAGCAAATTGCCGACCGTCAAGCTAGACGTGACGACCATTAACCAACCCTGCCATGCATGTGACGATCGAAAGCTTTGTCTGACCTTCGTTAGCCTTGCCTCCCACGCCCTGCTATGCACTTGACAACCACCAGCCTTGCCTCCCACGCTCTTAGATCTCGTGACCACATAAGTTTGACTACAAGACCACACCGTTTCATTTTTTTTATAATTATTTCTATAACTTCCATCTTCCATTATTTAAACCCCATAATTCCCATTATCTACCACCATTACCACCCATTCATTCCATATAATTCCTATAACCTCCCACTTTCAAAACCGTAAAACAAAACAAAAACCATTCATTACCCACTCATAATCTCCACCTATTTAAACCACTTCTTCTACCATCCTAATATCACCACCATTCACTACCTTCTTTGCACTACACAAACACTTTCCCTTCTCGTCTTTGTCAAATATACCATGGCCGCCCGTAGAAATCAACTCAATCGAGGAGAACCCGACATGACTCATCTTGTGTTCCGACAAGGCGAAGCTGGTGAACTCCAACAAGAAAGATACCAGAAGTTTTATCAGCGAGGATTGACACCCACATGATATGTCGACAACGACTGTTTATGCAATTTAGGGTTGTATGACTATATGCAAGGTTTTCTAAACAAAACATGCCTGGGATTTGTAAGCACGATGGGCTTACCCACCTACGAGGCTCTAACTTTGGAGTTCTTAAGCTCCCACTTCTACATCACTCCCACCGACGCCGATGCAAATCTTTTTGGAGCAGCCACATTTTGTATGTTCAACCAGGAATACACGATGAACCAGGATGCTTTGAGCGACATGTTTCGTTTCCATCGTGGAGAAAATATGCAATACCGAATTCCCGTTGAATTGGATTCGAATAGAACGTCATATGAATTATGGGAGAGAATATCTGGTGAGCATAATGTCTCTCCCGAAGCGCGTTACTCCTCTCACATCCATAATCCGAACATTCGCTACCTTCATCGCACCCTGGAGTTGTATGCTCTCTATTGCACCTTCGCGCTAAACCTCCGTCTGAACCCAAGCACCTTCCTGATGGCTCACATTCAGAATATTGTAACAAGATACGGGATTGTGCCTTTCTGTATTAGAGGTATCGTCACTGCAATAACAGTTCACCTGAACTTGGGAGGGAGAGTCCTAAATCTACCCTCTCTGCCAGCAGTGTTCTTGGACATTAACAACTGTCAAGCCGGTCGCCTTATTAAGGTAAGAGAAGCAGGAGGGTATTATCTTATGGTGAGGAATAATGAAGTTCGTAGTGTCATTTTTCCAAATCCAAATACTATGAACTTAAGCATTGCTAACAACTGGTTATACAACCTCAATGCCCCCGAGCCTGGTGTCAATGCACAAGGAAACTAAGGCGAAGCCAATAATGATGTTGTCGACGAAATGGAACAGGAATTAGAACATCAAGCACCTCAACCTGACATTCAACCTCCCGAAGCCCAAGAGCCACAAAGTTCCAATCCACCAGCCACACTCGATGCCATCTACGCTGCAATACTGCAGCAGAATCAATTATCTAACCAGCGCTACCAGAGCATCGAGACGCATCAAGAGGAAATGATGCATATCATACAAAAGATGCAAATAGATCAACATGATTACTCTCACTGGCAAGACCAAAGTATGTTAGAATTCACCGCAGGGATGACAGAAGACATACGGGCTTTGACACTCCGTGTTGGAGGTTTGCATGAAGTTGTTTCCCGTGTGGAGGGTCAAAGATATGAAGCAGAATCTTCCAGAAGGGGTGAGCAAGCGCGTAGAAGATCTAGACCAAGGATGCGTGGTAGATTTCGTGGCGTAGGCGAGGAAGAATGAGTATTTAGTTTTTCACTCTCCTTTTCCAATACATTGAGGATATTGTATTATTTAAGTATGGGGGAGGAAATATTTCCACTTTTTTTTCCAGTAAATTTTTATCTTTATCTTCTCCCTTCTTTTTATGCAATATTTTGTGTTGTTTTTTCGATTCCCTCATTTTATTGAGCCCCAACAAACTTTTTTCCGATTTAATACATAACTTGATTCACCCAACGAGTATGTAGGTTGCTACCTTTTAATTTTTTGAAACCTTCGCAAGATTTGACGAAATCACTACCGTCTTGACACTCTACAACCCCAGGATTTAATAGACTAGTTAAAGTACCTATTATTCCGAAACCCAGAGCTTTAGTTTTGAAGTAATCCTGAGTAGTTTATCTAACAGTCAGCACCATCTTAAACACAAACTACGCAGAAAGTCGACGAATATAAATGGATGATCCCGGGTATTTATTTGGAAAATGTTAAGGAAATGCACCTATTAAATTGGGCAATCCTCATCCGATCGTTTAATCCAACGGATGTAAGCCCTACGAAGTAACATAAAATCCATTGTAGGTGGTTCAGAGGCGTTTGGTACTGAACTTGGTAGGGCAGACTACGGTTTGATCCCCCGCATCATGCAAATGGGTAAAGAAAAGAAGGTTGCCACATTATTGTGCCAGAAACCACTGTGCTAAAAAAAGAGATCATAACCACTAACCGGCTATTCTGCTATGTAAGTGTTAGGATAAAGGGCTTAATGTGATTGCGCTCGAATGAAAATGGGTAAAACAAGAAGATTACTTGGGGTGAGCTATAATAGCATCTGCAACTAGTTTACGTAAGTCGGGGTTGTCTAGTGTTGTTACCGTAGTACTAGAGTACAAATTAAGCTTTCCATTCTCTAACAAAACAAAACACCATGCAACTGCATACACGTTGGTTTGGATCATACGTTTGCACCTGGCTAATGTTCAGACAATCATCGCACTGAGCACTTGCTTGAGGTCAAGCAAAGATTCAAGTATGGGGGAGTTTGATAACACATAAATATATTGCATATTTAGCTTGATTTAACTAAATATTTTCCATTTTTATTCTAAATTAAATCACTTTGTAGTTGGTATTATGCCAGTATTTTTCTATTTTGCAGGTATCAAATTAATTATAGGAGAAAGAAGAAAAAGGAAGAAAAAGAAGGTTACAGTAAAAAGTCAACAACAAGCCTAATCCCGCGCGCAAGTCAACAAGCATGACGAACGGCATGGCTAGCTTGACGAACGACATGGCTAGCTTGACGAACGACATGGCTAGCTTGACGAACGACATGCGTTGACCAAGTAAGTGACGAATGTCACTAATCCTTTTGACGGACGTCACATCCCCTATACTTTTGGCACATCCCTAAAAGCTTGCAACGAATGTGCGTTAACTGCTTCCACTAAGTCAAATGCGTGGAGATTCAGCAGCCCTATAATCTCTCCAAGAAATCCTCACGAACAATTACTTGAGATGAAGATAAATAGCAGACCTCGTGCACTAAAAGGGGGTCTCTCCATTTACTGCCCTTTTGTTCTTCGTATATTTCACAGAGCTACTACTTTCTAGAATTATTTGTTCCCAGCTACTATTTTCCTTAGCAGATTTATTTTTCCACCCCGTTTTAAGCAATAGATTTCTACACCGGAGATCTATTGTCCAGTAGTTTATTTTAAGACCTCCTGAATTGTTATTTAAGTTTATTATTTTATTTTCGCAATTGTTCCTGTTCCGTATCAAAGCAAAACCTACCAACCTGTGGAGGATTGCTTCCTTTAGAGCCAGACAGATTTTTATCAGTCTCCAATCAATATATTTCTAGGTTCTTATTTTAAAAAAATATTATTTTCTCTATAATTCGATAACCATGTTTACTTCGTTTTCTGGCTTTTATTATTCTGTGATTGAGTTTTATAATATGCTAAGCTAGATTTCTATACCGGTATGTAAGATCATAAAATTGAGAAAATTTGGTAATACTATTGGGCATTTATTTGATGAACTGTTTTCTAGACTAGATTACTTTGTTTTTAGCGATGAACCATTTTTTTACAAGAGTAAAAACGAATAGAAGTTAGGTTCAATAAAGTGAGAGCTTGAGGATCTTTAACTGGACGTAGTAACTAGGCATTGGATTTAAAAATAGCGAGAGCGCTTTAAAGCGAATTAGAGTTTATTTGTTTTCAAAAGAATGTTTCTAACTCCGACGGGATAGCGAGAGCATACATTAGGACTTAAATTGCATAACCTAAATCAACAAATACGGCAGTGTGAGACGAGGGTTTTTAAACTGATAAATTTCTACTGAGAATTGTTAAAAAACTGCAAGTTACCAAAAAGGGTACTAATTCCCGAAGCCCGATCATTACATACTGGTTGTTTACCTCCTCTGATTATTTAACTA
This sequence comes from Vicia faba, assembly GCA_948472305.1. Taxonomy (NCBI): domain Eukaryota; kingdom Viridiplantae; phylum Streptophyta; class Magnoliopsida; order Fabales; family Fabaceae; genus Vicia; species Vicia faba. The sequence goes on from OX451735.1 coordinate 111,497,488, forward strand.
GATTCAAACTTACTTTTAGTTCCCCTAATCTAAACCAAATATTTTTAGCCTTAGATTTACGCTGCAACGCCAGATAACGATATGTTTAACTTTTGGTCCTTTGGGTTCGATAATCTTTAAAACTACGCAATAAGACTGTGCACTTGCAGTCTATATTATCTAGACCACCATATCTATTAGCGATCACACATCAAGAATTTTAATTCTGAGATCAATAGCTTCTTCGAGACCCATGATGCAAGCCTCATATTCTTCCATATTATTAGTATAATCAAATGTAACCTTTGCAGTAAAGGAATGTCTGACCCATGTGGAGTGACAATCACAACACTAATTCCTTTACCATAAGCATTCACAACTCCATCAAATATCATACTCCAGCGAGATTCAAGATCAGGACCTTCCTCAGGTAATCGTTCATCACAATCTTTCACTTTCAGAAACATCACATCCTCATTGGGGAAATCATACTTCACAGACTGATGATCTTCAACTGGTTGGTGAGCAAGATAATCTGCCAACACGCTGCTTTTAATAACTTTTTGAGTGCGGTATTCAATGTCATATTCAGATAACAACATCTTCAAGCGGGAAATTCTCCCAGTAAGAGTAGGCTTTTCAAAAATGTACTTGATTGGATTCATTTTGGATATCAACCAAGTGGTGTGATTGAACATATATTGCCGCAAAGTTTTGCTGCCCAGGCCAGAGCACAACATGTCTTTTCCAACATGGTATACCGCGACTCACAATCAGTAAACTTTTTACTGAGATAATAAATGGCATACTCTTTCTTCCCCGTTTCATCTTATTGTCCCAGAATACAGCCCATGGAATTATCTAACACTGTCAGATACATAATCAACGGTCTTCCTTCGACAGTGGGGAGTAAGATAGGACGTTCAATAAGATATTATTTAATACTTTCAAATGCCCTTTGGCAGTCATCCGTCCATACACAACTTTGATCTTTCTTTAACAACTTAAAGATCGGTTCACTCGTTGCAGTCATGTGGGAAATGAATCTAGAAATATAATTCAAATGCCCGAGGAACCCTCTGACTTTCTTTTCAGTTCTCGGCACTGGCATTTCTTGAATTGCTTTGACTTTATTAGGGTCAACATCAATTCCTTTCTGGCTAACAATGAAACCCAACAATTTTTAGTGAAGCAGATGGACACCAAATCACTAAAACATTCATTGGGGAATTTAGGCCCATTTTGAAAGAGGAAAACACACAAACTTTGTTAAGGAAAATAATGTCCCATCATCAAGACATTAACCAGGGATTTCGTGCTGACTTCATTGGGGGCGGTTAACACCATATTCTCAAAGGGAAAACCAAAATACGTTCTTCACTGGAGAAACCGAAGACCCGCGTTCTTCGAGAGTAATTATTGTACCAACTTCTCGGGGATACTAGACCCACAAGCCCAATACAGCGAAAACATCTTGAGAAAAACTTCCCCGAGAAACAAAACTTCTTAAAACAACTGGAGTTCGTCCAATCTTGGGATCACCACTTTTGTTTTTTCCACTTGCGTCACAAATTTTAAAGTAAAAACAAATTGTAAATTCTTTTTGAAAATCACTTTTGTTATTTAATCTTTCCGCTTTGAAAGTTATTATCAATAATAAACGGAGTCTTTGCAAGCTAAATAAAATAAGAAATACATAGAATTGGGTAAAAGCTCAAATTTCATTAATAGAATGGTAGTCTGCGAATGGAGAGACTCTATGGATGATTACAAAGTTCGGAAAATGGTAATGTATAATGGAAAAGATACATTGAGATACAGTGACCACTAACCCCACTAACAACTTTTGAAATCCTGAGCAGCAGCTTCCGCTGAAGTATGATGAGGATCCGAGAAGATTGTTGCTTCAACAATCAAGTCTTGTCTGATGTAGTTACTTGCTAAAAAAGTCCCTAACTTTTTCCTAAGCTGCCCTTGCGGGTTTTCAACTTAGCAGGAAATTTATTCTGTTTATGTCTCTAATTTTTGCCTAGAACGCCCTTTCGGGTTTTCGGCCTACTGAGACGCTCTTTTTTTGCCTAAGCCGCCCTTTCGGGTTTTCAACTTAGCGAGTTGTTCTTTTATTTCTTTAGGCGAAGTATTTCTTGGTTGCATCAGCATTCATGGGACATGGGAACTCCTCACCATCCATAGTTTCAAGAATTAATGCACCGCCAGAGAAGGCTTTCTTGACCACATATGGGCCTTCAAAATTGGGAGTCCACTTGCCCCTAGAATCAGCGTTAAAAGACATGATCTTCCTGAGCACGAGGTTTTACCTTCCTATCAAAAGCTTTCTTAATCCTTTTCTGATATAAATGTCCATGACACAAAGCTGTCATTCTCTTCTCTTTGATCAAGTTCAATTGGTCAAAGCTGTTCTAGATACATTCATCCTCTGACAACTTAGTTTCCATTATCACACGTAAAGAGGGAACCTCAACCTCGATTGGGAGCACAACTTACATTCCATACATAAGGTAAAACGGGGTTTCTCCTCTTGAAGTGCGGACTGATGTTCGATATCTATGCAAAGAAAAAGGGAGCATTTCATACCAATCCTTATAAGTAACAACCATTTTCTAGATAATCTGCTTGATATTCTTATTAGCAGCTTCAACAGCCCCATTCATCTTAGGCATGTACAAAGATGAGTTGTGATGGACAATCTTGAATTCTTCACACGGTTTGGTCATCATCTTATTATTCAGATTCGAGCCATTGTCGGTGATGATTCTGCTTGGTACACCATACCGACATATAAGATTATTCTTAATGAAGCGCACAACCACCTGCTTAGTAACATCAGCATATGAAGCAGCCTCCACCCACTTGGTGAAGTAATCAATTGCTACCAAGATAAAACGGTGTCCATTCGAAGCTTTGGGTTCTATCATCCCAATCATGTCAATAACCCACATAGAGAAAGGCCACGGGGAAGAAATAACATTGAGAAGTGTCAGAGACACATGAACCTTGTCTGCATAAATATGGCATTTATGACACTTCTTTGCAAATTTGTAACAATCAGATTCTATTGTCAGCCAATAGTAACTTGCCCTTAGCATCTTTTTAGCCATCGAATGTCTGTTGGCATGAGTTCCAAATGAACCTTCATGAATCTCATGCATCAACATGTCTGCTTCGTGTCTATCCATGCATCTGAGCAGACCATGTCATAATATCTCTTGTACGACACATTTTCACTGAGGAAGAAACTACCAGCCAATCTTCTTAATGTCTTTCTATCTTTCTTCGAAGCACCAATTGGGTATTCCCGAGTCTGAATAAAATTCTTGATATTATAATACCAAGGTTTATCATTAGATACCTCTTCTGTTGTAAACACATGAGCAGCAATATCCAGTCGCCAAACCCTAATTTGAGGTATATCATTCCAAGTATTCACTTGATACATAGAAGCCAGAGTTGCCAGAGCATCTGCCATTTGATTTTCATCTCTAGGAATGTGATGGAATTCAACTTTATTAAAGAAGGGTAATAACCTTCTAGCATAATCTTTGTAAGGGATCAATCCGGGGTGACGAGTATCATATTCTCCTTTAATTTGATTTATTATCAAAGTTGAATCGCCATACACATCAAGAATTTTAATTCTAAGATCAATAGCTTCCTCGAGACCCATGATGCAAGCCTCATATTCTACCATATTATTAGTAAAATCAAATGTCAACCTTGCAGTAAAGGAATGTCTGACCCATGTGGAGTGACAATCACAACACCAATTCCTTTAACATAAGCATTCACAGCTCCGTCAAATATCATACTCCAGCGAGATTCAGGATCAGGACCTTCCTCAGGCAATGGTTCATCATAATCTTTCACTTTCAGAAACATCACATCCTCATAGGGGAAATCATACTTCACAGACTGATGATCCCCAACTGGTTGGTGAGTAAGATAATCTGCCAACACGCTACTTTTAATAGCTTTTTGAGTGCAGTATTCAATATCATATTCAGATAACAACATCTGCCAGCGGGAAATTCTCCCAGTAAGAGTAGGCTTTTCAAAAATGTACTTGATTGGATCCATTTTGGAGATCAACCAAGTGGTGTGATTGAACATATACCGCCGCAAAGTTTTTCCGCCCAGACCAGAGCACAACATGTCTTTTCTAGCATGGAATATCGCGACTCACAATCAGTAAATTTTTTACTGAGATAATAAATGGCATACTCTTTCTTCCCAGTTTCATCTTGTTGTCCCAGAATACAGCCCATGGAATTATTTAACACTGTCAGATACATAATCAACGGTCTTCCTTTGACAGTGGGGAGAAAGATAGGAGGTTCAAGAAGATATTCTTTAATGATTTCAAATACCCTTTGGCAGTCATCCGTCCATACACAACCTTGATCTTTCTTTAACAAATTAAAGATCGGTTCACACGTTGTAGTCATGTGGGAAATGAATTTGGAAATATAATTCAAACGCCCGAGGAACCCTCTGACTTACTTTTCAGTTCTCGGCACTGGAATTTCTTGAATTGCTTTGAATTTATTAGGGTCAACATCAATTCCTTTCTGGCTAACAATGAAACCCAACAATTTCCATGATCGAACACCGAAGGTACATTTATTTGGATTCAAGCAGAGACGATACTTCCTCAAAAGCTAAAATAACTTCAATAAAATCTTCTACATGCCCTTCTTCAGTATCGAATTTAGCAATCATATCATTAACATATACCTAAATTTCCTTGTGCATCAGATCATGGAATAGGGTTGTCATAGCCCTCTGGTACGTAGCACTAGCGTTCTTCAACCCGAAGGGCATCACTTTGTAATAGAATGTTCCCTAGGGTGTGATAAACGTTGTTTTTTCCATGTCCTCATGAGCCATCCTTATTTGATTATATCGGGAAAATCCATCCATGAACGAGAATACTTTGAATTTTACTGTGCTATCCACTAACATATCAATGTGTGGCAATGGAAAATCATCTTTTGGACTAGCTTTAATTAGATCTCTATAATCTACGCACATGCGGACTTTTCCATCTTTCTTCGGTATTGGGAAAATATTGGCAATCCAATGAGGGTACACTGATTTCACAAGAAAACCGACATTAATCTGCTTTAGAACTTTTTCTTTAAAATTTTTACTGCAATATCGGGGTGAGTTCTTTGCAACTTATGTTTTATTGGAGGACACTCTGGCTTCAACGGCAATCGGTGCTCTACAATATTTGAATCTAGACTAGGCATATCTTGATAGGACCAAACAAAAATATCCACATACTCTTTCAACAACTAGATCAACCTGCTCTTCACATCAAGATTCAACAATGCTCCAATCTTGACTTCTTTCAGATCTTTTATAGAATCCAAATTGATTACTTACAATGGCTCTTTATATGGCTGTATGGTGTTTTTCTCGTGCGCAAGTAACCGTGAGACCTCTTCTTGAATCTCATCATAGTCTTCTTCTTCGGCCCCATACAAAGGACATTCAAAATTGGGAGAGGGTGCAGGGTCATTGTATTCAACGAGTTTTTTAGCTAATCTGCACATATGATTTATGATTGCATTTAGAAACCGATGCATATAACAAGTGATCATGCAAATTGTATTTCAGTTATTATTTATTTCGAAAGGTTTTTTCTGATTACCATTTTCCAAGAAAAATCAGAAAATAAAGACACAATTTGGGAAACAAAGACAACTTTTATTATTGATTTTAAAAGTCACAGCAAACAGATAAGCCCTACAATATTAATACATCCACCTTGGGAAGAGTGAAAGCTTTTCAAAAGGATTAACAAATCAAATTACTTTGAAACATGTATGCAAGAGGGAACATCAATGGTGATCCAGTTCTGAACCCTAACTCCGTGCGTCATATAATTTGGCATTTTCGCCTTTGCTTCATCTTCCACAATGGAATTAATCCCGGAAACAATTGGATGAAGATAACCTCCACTATGAAAGATATCTTGATACTTGCCTGCAGCAGACTTCGGCTTCATGATCTTACCTTTGTCATTATTCAAAGAGAACCGCAAGCCGGCTTTGTTCTTGTTTACAGGTGGATCCACAAAACATCCCCAAACATCACTGTGACCCTTACGCACAGCCTGCTGCGCATCCTTAAGCGAAACCATTGAATTCTCATTTCCTCTTATGTTGTCAATGGATAAAGCTTGGAATTGGGTTCCAACAACAGCTTCATCCACCTCCACAATGTTGAAAGATGAAAAATGTGATATCAATAATGCTTGTTCTCGATTTATGATTACCACTTTTCCTTCATGTACAAACTTCAGTTTCTGGTGTAAAGTTGAAGTTATAGCCCCTGCCTAATGTATCCATGGCCGTCCCAACAAACAGCTGTAAGCGGTTACAATATCCATGACCTGGAAAGTAATATGAAACAAATGTGGGCCTATATGAATAGGCAAGTCCACTTCACCAATAACAGATTTCCTTGATCCATCAAACGCTTTCACAATGATGCCACTCGAGTGCATGGGCGTTCCCTCATATTTCAACTTCATAAGCGTGCTCCTTGGTATAACGTTCAAGGAGAGTCCATTATCAATTAACACATTGTATAGTGAATCATTCTTGCAATTCATTGAGATATGGAGGGCCAGGTTGTGATTCCTTCCTTTATCTGGCAATTCACCATCGCAAAACTCAGGTTATTACATGACGTAATGTTCCCTACTACACTACTGAATTGGTCTATAGGCATGTCACTTTCCACAAAAGCTTGGTCCAATACCCTAATCAAAGATTCTTTGTGAGCAGAGGAGTTCATCAATAAGTCCAAGATAGATATTTTTGAAGGAGTCTGCAGTAACTGATCTATAATTATGTAGTCTCTCATATTGATTATCTTCAAAATATCATCCACTTCTTTCTCTAACGTAGCTCCACTGGATTCACCCGTAGCCTTCTTGGGTTTAACATTCTCAGCAATCTTCTTTCAAGCACTAACATCTCCTCGAACAACTGGTGCAAATACACGACCGCTGCAGGTCACCCTGCTATTTCCAACAATATTTCCAACATCAGGCATTGGTTGGATGGGAACTTCCACACCATCCTCTAAGATTGTAGCGTTATATTTATAGAGTACATCCTTATCTGACTTGTAAGGAACATGACCCAAAAAACTAATCACCAACGGGGTAACAACTGGCTTGCTATAACACTCAACCTCAAAATAGGCGGGTGCGCCAAAACAAGGTACAATGACGTTTACCCCCTCTTCAACATAATCAATCATTACTGAGTCATCTCTGGAAAACAAATCCTCATCTGAGGAGAAATACTCATTTGCAGAGGCATACTCTTCATCTGACTCTTATTCAGCCAAACAAACCTGAACCATATCAACTTCATGATAATCATCCCATTGACCTGTAACCTTGATGGTTCCATTGTCTAACAACAACTGAACACCTTTCCTTACAATTGAACATCCTCGGGAGTCCCGGCTGCAAATTCGGCAAGATCCATACTGATGTTTTACCTGGCCAACCATGTGGCAGAAAGTAGCATGCAATTGTACAAGATCCTCATTCATATACTCCATATCAAAGATTTTGAACTCTCCAGGACATCCAGAAACCATGTTTACTTCCTTTTCATACTCTGCCCTAGGCCTGATTATGTGGATGAGGCCCTCATCCATCATCTCCTGTAAATCAGCCTTTATCTTATCGGAACCTTGTATGCCCGCACTGCAAATAGCACAACCGAAATGTTCATGCGTATAGTAACTAAATTCATAGAGGTCTGCATGCATTTTCACCAAATCTCCTCTAACTAGATGAATATCAAAAATCTGGAAGTCGCCTGGACAACCGGCCACCATATTCACAGCATTTGCTCCTCCATGCTTTGGTATATGATTGTCTTTCACATTAGGGCCCACATCCTTGAAAGATTGAATACCAGACTTCACCAATTTCTGCACCTCAGTCTTCAAAGGATAACAATTCTCAACATTATACCCTGGTGCCCCCTGATGAAAAGCACATGTTTGGTATGCCTTGTAATACTAAGGTAATGGTGATGGTACATCGGGAGGTGGTCGGGTCTGAACCAACTTATTCTAAATCAATGCCTGTAGTCACTCTGTATACCTCATAGGAATAGGGTCATAACTCTCCCTTCTCAGATTATACCCTTCATTCCCCTGCTGGGATGGTCTCTTATAAGCAATGGTGGTTGGTACTACACCAAGAACTGGAGTAACTGAGGCGAATTGCTGATGACGCTGCTAATTCCTTCTAGGAGTGTTAACCTTCCTCTCTTGCATGATAGAATTTGCATCCCCTTCCGTCTTCTTGGTAAACCCATAAGATGGCTTCTTCGCACCTCCAGATCCTTTACTCTTTGGTAAACGACCCTCTCTTACAGCCTCTTCTAAGCGGATACCCATGCCTACGATTTCAGTAAAGTCACATGGTGCACTTGCTACCATCCTTTCATAGTAGAAAGTACCCAGAGTCTTCAAGAAAATCTTAGTCATCTCCTTCTCTTCCATGGGAGGAATCACTTGGGCGGCTACCTCACGCCATCTCTGTGCATATTCTTTGAATGATTCCCTTTCTTTTTGAACCATGGCCCTGAGTTGATCACAGTCAGGCACCATGTCTACGTTGTACTTGTATTGTTTGATAAATTCTTCTCCCAAGTCATTAAAAGTACGAATATTGACGCTATCCAAACTCATATACCACTTCAGCACAGCACCGGTCAAACTATCCTAAAAAAAGTAAATCAGCAGACGCTGATCATCAATGTAGGTAGACATTCTCCTTACATACATCACTAAATGAGCACGAGCGCAAGTGTTGCCCTTGTACTTCTAAAACTCCGGGATCTTAAACTTTGCAGGTATCTTAACATTCGAGACCAAGCATAATTCATTCACATTTTGCCTGAACAATTCCTTTCCCCTGAGGGCCTTCATCTCCCTCTGCATCTTGTCAAACTGCTCTTGAAAATCATCCATTCTGTCATAAAGACCCAAATCTTCACTTGGTGGAGGAAAGGAAGACACACATCATCATTAACAAATGGGACCATATTCACCGAAGGCGGTGCAGTAGGAACATGAACCATAGGAGGTGAAGGAGTAACAATAGTCTGAACAATTGGAGTATCTTGAGGACCAAGATTTAAACCTTTAGGTGCAAATTTCTCTGGCATTCCCCATGAATAACCTTGAGGCATGCGATTCTGAACAATAGTTGGAGTAGCAGACCCAAGAATAGTCGGAGCTTCAGCAATTTCCATTATTGGTTGAGGTTGAAAACTCGGTGGCTGATTCTGAGCAGCCACCAAAGATTCCATCAGAGAAGCAAGATTTGCCATACCTACCTTCAAAGAAAAAACTTCCTCGCGCATCTCGCGATTCTCTTGTTCTAAGTTGTCCATCTTCTTTCTGAAATTAGCTCGAGTTTTATAGTGGTGAGTCAGCTTGCTGAACAAAGTAAAGAGTCTTGGTAAGACACCTGGATATGCATAACAAATGTAAGAAAATATGTGCAATATGATGCATGATATGCAATGCACATGATTTTATTTTGTTATTTAATATTTCATAGGATTTAAAGTTTATAGACATATTGCAAATATCAAAGTAATAAAACATTTGAAATACTGAAAATTATTATTATAATAACTTTAAAATAGGTTACAAGTCTTAATGATCCCAAGTACAATATGAAAATAAAGTCTAAAACCATGAGAAGTAAAGTTGTCGGAGATCACTCTATACACTGGCGCTTCCCTGTAAGCCTGGCAACCTGAGCCTTCAACCTCTAATTTTCTTCTGCATATCTGGTGGAAACCCCCTTCCAATCACCTGAATCAGTAAGTGAGCAAATAGCATCTGACTGAGGCTTAGGAGAAAATAAATACCCCTGCCTTTCCATGGTCTCCATAGCCCGACTCTCAAGAATCTCAATCAAGTTGTCTTTCTCCTTCAAGTCTGCTCTATAGGAAATCTCTAAAGTTTGACACTTATTCTTCCAAGCATCCCTTTCCCGCTGCATTCTGACCAAAGCAAGTTGCAGCTCTTCTAGATCATCCAATAAGGGAGGAGTCGTCTTCACAAATAAATCAAGCATAGGTGTCTCCCGGGAATACGACATCTTTAACTGAATAACTCTCGTTTGGACCCACTGAAGATATGGCTCCAAAGAAACAGCTACCCTAGGTCCCAAGTCTTTCCTACTCTTCTTATGAATGTGACGCCAGGCCTTCGCAATCTGCTCCCTAGCTTCCCTATGGTATTATCCATCCTTTATAAAGAAACTACTCAAATGAATACTATTTGGTTTATCCCTCATGGGATAACCAAGTTGTTGTCGTGCAAGAACAGGGTTATAGTTAATTCCTCCCTTTGTACCAAGAAGAGGTACATTGGGGAAACTACCAAAACCGTCAATAATCTATATATCCTAATAAGTCCGATGATACCAATAAATATCCGAGTGAGTAAGTGCCATGATCTTAGGAGCCCAACGGGGTTCCTTCTTGACATCCCAAAAAGCATCATACTGAGGCATATGAGAGATAAACCACTGGTACAACAGAGGCATGCAACAGATAATCACCCCCCATGATAAGAATTCCGAAGGTGAATAGAGTAATAAGCATCACCCAACAATGTAGGAATTGGGTTTCCAATCATGAAGATCCTGATAGCATTAATATCAACAAACTTGTCCACATTAGGAAATAAGAACAACCCGTAAGCAAGTAAAGCAAAGATGGCTTCAAAAGCGACTGTACTCTTCATCCTAGCAAAGTAACGAGCTTTCTTCAATAAGAACTGAACTGGTAATCTTCTAATCCCTCCTTTAGTAGTCATATGGGCTTCCACCTCAGACTTCCCCAGATGAATCAAAGCAGCAATCTCATGTGATTTTGGCTCACCCTCCAAACCGGTAAAAGTAACATGATCGGTAACGGGTAAATCTAACAGATAAGAATACTCCTCCAGTGTAGGCATTAACTGATAGTCAGGAAAAGTGAAGCAATAATACATCAGATCATAGAACTGGACCAAGGTCGAGAGAATACACTACTTCATCTTCAGCTTCATGAGAGGAATGATGGATCCATACTTCTTCTAAAAATCTACAGAACACTCAATCTTGGGAATTAGACTGATCAACTCATCTATCTTGGGATCCTTGAAACTGTACTTCCCAGTCTTTATTTTTCCAGAATCCATGGTTAAAAAGTACCTGAGATATTCACAAATGGTCAACTTTTAAATGCCTTGAAATAAGATTTCTTCAAAAGATGTTTATGAGTGCATTGATGCATGATGCAACAATCACACATAAGATCACACATATAGGGTTCATAGGTTCAACGTTACGAGCATGAGGTTGAAGGTATTACCCATAAGGTATGGTCTAAAATTTATCACCTGCCGAACAAGGTTCTAGAGGTTCTAGAATCTACATCCTTCCTTTGGATATTACCAACTTCTCGATTAATTCGTTAATTAGTAATATTCTCAAGAAAAACTCGTTCGAGCGTAGTATCTCGTGACAACTATTTCCGGATTACTCCATCGTAGCTTTCGCACTACACCTAAAGGGCCAAGATGGGATAGGTATTCTACTGTCCTCAGCTTCAGCAGGCTCCCAGATCAAAAGCAGTACGTCTTCCCGATTACTCGGTAAACGACACTACAGTAAAAGGGCCTCTAATGAGTGGAGGATCTCATGCCTCCTTTTTTGGGATTACTCCCTTAAAGTTAACATGACAATACCGCCCGTCCTGTCTTAAAGTTTGCCCAAGTCCGGGTATATGACTTATAAGTAATCACCAAGCACCCTGAAAACCAAGAAAATCCAGATAAACGTATATACAACATATAACACATACATAACAATAGAACATCTACAAATATAAACAAAGATAAGCTCAACCCACTTAGGGATGGTCCAGCAAGAGGTCAATCTGTCCCCAGTGAAGTCGCTATTTTTCTGTAGCGGAAGAAATGTTTAAGACTAAGCCATTGGATTGACTTGACTCATATAGATCAAAATAAAAATCGCCACCGTGCTTTATTGTTTCCAAAGAATTGGAAAAGAGGGGATAACAACAAAAGAGGGGGAAAGATTCAAGGTAAGGGGATTGGTTATGCAAAGGGAAGGTATTAGAACCCTAAACATCTACGGTACTCCGTAGGAACCTCTTTGTAAAAATCTGTATATTTTGGCTATGAAATGTTGTATGTAAAATAGATGGTGGAGGTGAGAAAAGAAACATATTTTTTTATGATTTTTGCACCCGCCGCGGTTGCGAACCTTTAGTACCTACATACCACCTTTCATGCAATAGGGGGTCAGGGTACACGTAGTTCCTCTTTGAAAATTTTAAAACACAAGTGTGTTGGTTGATTTTATGAGATAAGACATCATCGTCATTGTCCGTGTGGAAAACATACTTACTACCCACAATCATGAGAAAGAAGGATTTACATCATCTCAAAGTGGAGGATATGGCTTGGATTTTAAAATCAACAATGCCTTACTCAACACCCAAGTGGAAAATATCTCTCTTCACTACACATTGTAGAAGTATAGTTGTTTGCATCACTACAAGGATTGACAAGAGCCTAATCTTTTGAGAAATTTTTTAAGGTAAAAGCCAAAGTGGCAAAATGGTTTGAAATGAGATTGATTGACTTTTAGGCTTCTCTCAAAAAAAGGTCAAGGTATTATTAAATTGATTAGGGTTTATTCATGAAAATATTTTGAAAATGCATGGACCTAAGTCCAAGTTTATTATGAAAGTAATTTAAGTTTAAAGAACAAAGAAGAGTTTTCAAAAAAAGAGGAAGAAGATTTTTGAAATTGAAGAAGATGGGAGGAGAAGAAGAGACTATCCTAAATCATAAGGTAAAAGCTAGGGATAAGAACCATCTAACCAACAAGAAGCCAATACTTAACATTATGAGCCAAGATAGAATTCCCATTCTTTTGATTGAAACCAAGCAAGCAAAGATACTAGACCTCTTGTGAGAACCAAACTTCAAGTGTATTAAGTCTTCACAAAAATTGGGCAGAGTAACGGCTGCACACGGGTGAATTCCAGATTACAAACAAAGTATGTAATCACAATAACCTACACACAAAGCAAACAAACAACCCAGTGTTTTCACGTAAACCTCAAGAACTCCAGACAAAATATCACTTAAGGACACAAGGTCTCAAACATAGGCCAAGGTCTCTAATCCTAAGTCCAAGAAGTCCAATACTCCATAATGCCAATGATAGTAACCAAATAGTCCGAGTATCATTAAAGCTTTTTATGGTTCATGTTGCTTATTAAGTGTCTTCAAAAAAGGAAATAATAGATCAAATGAGCAAAAAATAAAAATGACAAGAATGTAAATGCTCAAATTAGCAAAGAAAGATAGCATAAAATGTAAATGCTAAAAGTAAATGGTGCATAAAGCATAAAAAGGCATAAAGTAAAAACAAATTAATAATTAGTGGTTAGTTGGATCATCATCTTGAAACTTGCATTTGGAACTCATTAGAGGATTGGTAGAACTAAAGCCGTCACACAACAAGTTGTATTTTCTTTTTGTCAAGTATATCATCCATTTGGAATACTCACAAGTACCATTTAATGATCAACGATGTTTAAGTGATCTGTGTTGACCAAAAGTGTTGTAGATCCATTAGAAGGTTGGTAGAACCAAAGCCTCCACACAATGAATCTCAAAGTTATTGGATCAAAGAGATCAAATGAACATACTTGGGCTTGCAAACATAGGTTTGGGCCACGAATGATCATTTATTTGAATCAGGACAAAATTTAACGCTATGTTAAGCAATTGTAAGTGGACTTATATAGAAGTCGCACCTATTTTGAGGCCGGTCAATAGTAATCTATACACCATTTGTTTTGAGACATGACATAGAGATCATGCTCCAATAACACTTAGTGCAATAAGAAATGGATGAGATGAAGAGGGGTGGGAGAGAATATACAAACCACTTTTGAATTAAATTTAAATCAAACTATTATTAAAATCATTCATCCATTTTTATGGAGTTAGACTCAACACCATGGATCCAATGATGTTAATAAAGTTCATGATCAAAAATTTAACCCAAGTTCAGCAAGAAAATAATCACAAAATAATATTGCATTTAATATATACATCAAAAAGGTTTTTAAAATGTTTTAAAAATAGAAATAAAAGAGAAGAATATCAAATATGTTCAAGTTAATCAAGAAATAAAAAGTGAGACCATAAAAAAATCAGAAAAGGGCTCGAATATTTTTACAATTTTTTTGGTAATATTTTAAAGTCAGAAACTATTTTTTAAATTAAAAGAAATGAGTAAAATAAATCAAAAATGATAAAAAAAATAATAAAATCAGAAACAAAAATAAAATGAGGACACCAATATTTGTCACAATATCATTGGATCATTCCACAATTTTTTCAGAATTTAAAAATGTATAAAAGTATTTTTAAACATTTAAAACACTTCAAATAAAGTGAAAATTTATAAAAAAATACCAAAACACAAAATTAAATTGTGAAAAAATAAAAATCAGAAAGAGAATAATCAAAAATATTTTTAATAATTTTTTCAGATTTTTTGGACTAAATGAATTTTCTATGATTTTTTGAAATTTAAAATAATTAAATATAAAAATCAGAAAAGAAAATAAAAACCAAAAAAAATATGGGCCATCTGATCAATGTCAAAACGCGTTAGAAAACAGATCAAGTGGCCCTGGCGCGTCGTGCATGTTATGGACTTTAGTGAATAATGCACTAATTCAAATGTAAATCAGAAATTAAAAAAAACAAATGGCACTGTTTCATTGGTTGAAGGATGACACGTTGGTCATCTTAAACCTCCAACCAGTCCTAAAACAGGTTGCTCAATCTGTAAAATTAGAGCACGAGACCTATGCCATTCGCTTCGTCTCTTCAAGACAAAGACAACCACACCTTCGCGTCAAATTTATATAAACTGTAGCTCAAGCAATTTGGAAGGAAAGTTTTGAAAAGGGATTTGAAATTTCATGGTCAAAACAAGCTTCCAGATAAAAGTAAGTGTTGCAACTAGAACCAGGGCAATGAGAGCATCACAATGATATCAAAGTTTTAAAGAATTGATGAAGGAATCTACCTATTGAAGTTGAGTTGCAGAGCTCTGAAACTAGACTTCTATAGAGCAATATAGGGCACGATTCTTGAATGTAATTATATGGTTAGATTCATGGAAGATCAAGGAAGGTAAATTGATGGAAAAATTGGATTGAAAAAGGCTTAAAAACAGATTTCGAAGTTGCAAAATTTTGAATTATGGAACAAGTTTGGCAGGGTGATTCTGGCTATCGAAGCTTGAGGAAATGAATGGGGATGACCCTCTATTTATAGGGAATCAAATGGAATTTCCAACCGTGTGAAATGGTGAAGTTTGGAGGGAAGCCGTGTGAAGTTGCAAACAAGAAAAGTGTGACTTCTAATTTGATCAAAACTCATCCAAAATGCACGCTTTGTTGTTCTAATCAATTCTGGAAGTTCACTAAACAAGTTTAGAGGCAAAAATGCATGCTAATTTGATGTTTAGAGGCCAAAACATGGATTTCAAATTCTGACTTATGGAGAAACTTCAGTTCTAAGTTACCAAGTTCAATCCAATGGCATTCTGAGCTCAAGGGGTACTAAGGCATGATTCTTGATGCTTTAGAAATATGAGGTTACAAGCTTTTCAATGGAAAAAGAATGGGATCAGATCGATGCTTGAGCTGAAAGTTGCATTCCGTCAAAGTTGGAGAAAAAGGGTTGACTTTCCATACTTAGAAATATTTCAAAATTTCTTCAAAAGTGACCTATAATGTTTTGCATCCAAACATGGAATTTCAATTGGAATTTGCTCTTGAAAAAAAAGATGGCATGAAATAGACCTCTTGGATGACATTTTGAAACTTTAACCATTCAAAATATCCAAAAATTGAGTTATGAATTGTTGATGTTGGCAAAAAATCATGAAATGACCTATAATCTTTTGTATCCTTAGGGCATCTTCCATCCATTTCTCACTTTGCAAATAAAAGAAGAAATACAGTTCACATCCTCAAGATCATTTTGGAAATAAAGTGGGCTCAAGGTGATAAAAATTGACCAAGTTATGATCATTTGAAGTTACACATGGAAAATTGGGGTTCGTCTGGAGGACTTGTAATCTTTCTTCACCATCAAGTTTCTTCCACATGAAAACTCTTTGAAACTTTTGAATTGATTTGTTGATAACCCTTTGAAGAGAAGGATTTATTTGGAATCACTCAAATATTAAAATATGAGGAAGATATATTTCTTTGAAGTTCAAAACCCTAACTCCTAGATCAAAAAAATGCCTTGAGGAGATTTGACAATTTTGAACACCCTTTTTGTACCAACACAAATTCCTTGTAAATAGAAGTTGTTGAGGATGAAAATTATTATTCATATCCACCAAAACCACTTCCATATCCTGAGAAATGAGAGAAATATGCACTTGTGACCAATGGGAACAAAGATTTTTCCAAACATGACAACTTGTTTAATCAACCCCTTGTAATTTTGAATCAAATTTGATAACCTTGAAATATGGTGAACCAAAATTACCTTTCCATTCCATTTCTTCCAAACAAACTTCAATGGTGAGGTTTGAACTTCTCAAGCTTTATTGACTAGGGCATGGAAATAAACTCATGAACCCATGGAGCAACTTGCTAAATCTCATTGCCTTTACCTACATTAGCAACAAGTAAGACAAACCAACATTGCATTTTATTAATTAAAAGGAAAAATAAAGACAAAATATGCATGATCAAAAAAGAAAAACAAGTCAAGGTGCTTGGTGATTCCTCAAAGAGCAAGACTAGAGATAGGGAGGATAACCAAAAGCCTTAGTGTGATCTTGTTGTGATTGAATCAAAATGGTATGATGAAGGGATCTTAGGGGCAAAAATTGGGGTACAACACCCATAATCTGGCGGTGAAAGGAGTGTGACAGCCCTCGGGAGATATGATTACAACACTGATACCATTGCCGAGTGCGTTGGAGGCTCCATCAAAAATAATAGTCCATCAGGATCCTTCCTTAGCTCCTTCATCCGGTCCAGGTTCATCACAGTCAGTTACTAACATAATATTCTCATTCAGAAATTCAAAGTTCAGGGATTGGTAGTGATCCATAGCCTGATGAGCCAAATGATCAGCTAATACACTTCCCTTGATTGCTTTTTGGGTCGTGTATTGGATATCGTATTCGGTCAAGATCATTTTCCATCTTGCTATTCTTTCGGAGAGAGCGGGCTTCTCGAAGATGTACTTGATCAGATCCATCTTAGATATCAACAAAGTAGTGTGGATCAACATATACTGTCTCAGTTGGCGAGCAGCCCATGCCAAAGCGCAACAAGTTTTCTCGAGCAGTGAGTATCTTGTTTCACAGTCAGTAAACTTTTTGCTAAGGTAGTATATTGCATACTCTTTTCGATCGGGCTCGTCATACTGCCCCAGCATACACCCCATTGAATTATCTAACACTCTTAAATACATTATCAAAGGTCTTCCTTCAATTGGAGGCATCAGAATCAGAGGCTCTTGAAGGTATTCCTTGATTCTCTTGAAGGAATTCTGGCATTCATCATTCCATTTTACCACTTAATCTTTCTTCAGGAGTTTGAAGATTGACTCACAAGTAGCAGTTAAATGAGAAACGAACCTGGCAATGTAATTTAGGCGTCCCAAGAACCCTCTAACCTCTTTCTTAGTGAGAGGAGATGGCATCTCTTATATAGCCTTCACCTTTGCAGGTTCTACCTAAATACCCTTGCCACTGACAATGAACCCTAAGAGTTTACCAGACCTTACTCCGAAGGTGCACTTGTTCGGATTTAACCCCGGCTTGTACGTCTTCAGTTTATCAAACAGCTTTTGCAAGTGGTCAAGGTGCTTTTCTTCCATTTGAGATATGGCTATCATGTCATCAACATAGACCTCTATCTCATGGTGAATCATATCATGGAACAAAGATACCATAGCTCGCCGATAGGTTTCTCCAGGGTTCTTCAATAAAAATGGAATCACTTTATAATAGAAAATGCCCCATTGTGTGAGAAGGTTATCTTTTCCATGTCCTCGGGTTCCATCTTGATCTGATTGTAACCATAGAAACCATCAATGAAGGAAAATACTTTATGCCATGCGGTGTTGTCAACCAGAACATCAATGTGGGGAAGCCGGAAGTCATCCTTGGGGCTCTCCCTGTTCAAATCTCGTTAGTCCACACACATCCGTACTTTTCCATCCTTTTTAGGCACCGGAACTATGTTAGAAACCCATTGTGGATAAGAGGTGACAACTAAGAACCCATCATTGATTTGTTTCATAACTTCTGCTTTGATCTTCTCTGACATTTTAGGGAACATACGACAAACCTTCTGCTTTATTGGAGGGTAATCTTCTTTAGTCGGAAAATGTTGAACCATAATATCAGTATCTAGCCCCGGCATGTCTTCATATGACCAGGAAAATATCTTAATGTAATCATGTAACATCTGAATCAAACGCTATTTGACACTAAGCTCCAAATTTGCACCTATCTTGACTTCTTTTTTGTCTTCTTCTGTGCCCAAATTTACTGTCTCAACTGGCTCTTCATGAGGCTGTATAACCCTTTGTTCCTGCTGTAACAGTCTGGAAAGTTCTCCAAGTACCTCACCATCTTACTCACCTTCGTCCTCGGCTTGGTTGATCAGACTTTTAAAGTCATAACCGACAATAGAAGAATAATTATTAATAGGATCCAGAGTGGATATGGATCTGCAATTTTATACGTGAGTGTGTGTAAGAGCATAGCTGTACTGGCAAAGTAAAAAGCAGAAAAGAAAAATAGAGAGCGCAAAATTTGTATGCAAAACGTCCAATGCTTTATTAATGACATATGAGATGAAAACATGATAACCCTCCCACATAAACCATTGTGCCCCGGGTAAGACACATGGCCATAGAGTTTATATTGTTCATTTATTACATATACAGAAAAACAAAAATACAATTACTCCTGAATAAAAGTAATTGGCACAAATTCTTTGGTTGTCCAGTTACGGGGTCCACCGTTGGTCGTAGGGAAGATCCAGCTGTCCATGTCATAGCTACTTCCAGCATCTTCTGTGGCAGAGACAACATAAATAGAATTGGTTCCTGGGCCATGCTTGGGAATGGGTACAGTTATGACGTTGGGAGTTTCCGGAGCATCGAATTCAATCTCCTTTGCCTCGATCAAATCCCGCACCTTGTTCTTCAAAGCCCAGCAGTCGTTCGTGTCATGCCCCGGAGTCTCAGAATGGTAGGCGCATCGAGCATTTTGATTGTAGCAGGAGAGGAAGTATTAGGATTCTTCGGAGCTTCCCTTAAAGTTACCAGGTTGGACTTCAATAAGTGTGGCAAATCTTGAAACAAAGTCATATTAATCCGGGTAAATTGTCTCATAGGCCTTTCTTCTCTAGGCTGGTTGTTCTGCTGTTGAGTTACTGCGAGCTTGGATATCATTATGGCCCCTACGTTGGACGGTGTTCGGTTCTGCCCTGATTTATTTTACTGTAAGTAGCATTGACCTCTTTCTTTCCCATGAAAGGTCTCTTTCCCGCACTTGAAGAGGCATCCTTCCGAATCTTGCCACTTCTAATACAAGTTTCCACTCTTTCTTTGGTTAGGATCAACTCAGTAAAACCAGCTGAGGAGCTTCCAATCAGATGGTTGAAAAACAGACCAGATAGAGTACCTAGAAACATATCCACCAACTATCTATCAGACAAGGGGGTGGACTCTTCCTGCTAAGTCCCTCCACTTCTGAGAATAGCCTTTAAAACCCTCACTCGAACCCATATACATACTTTAAAGTTGTGTACAGGTGGGAGAAAGGGCTGCATTATACTAATACTACTTGTAGAATGCAGCAGCTAGGTATTCCCAGTTATGAACATTGGTCCCCTCCAACTGATAGAACCACTCTAGCTGAGTCCCAAATAGACTGTCTTGAAATAAGTGGACCCATAAGTCCTTGTCTAAAGTGTGAGGATGAATCTTCCTCACATAAGATCGGAGATGCATCTTGGAACATGAGACCCCTTCATATTTTGCGAACACTGGAACCTTGAACTTCTACGGGATGACAACCCCAGAAACCAAACCCAGTTCTTCAAAATCCAGACCCGGTACCTTCTGGATTTCCATTGCATTTAAATGATCATCTAGCTATTTGTATTTTTCATCAGCATGAGGATACTGCTCCTCATCATAGTCAGATTCATCATCGGATTCCTTTGGACTAGAGTCTTCCTCCCTTGTTTCCTCTTCTTGATTGTCTCCTTCCTTTTATAAAGTTACCAGCTCCGAAGCTCGCCACACTGGCCCTCTGATCCTTCTTCCCAAGTTCACTAACCCGACTGGTTTCTTTGGCTTCTTCTTTTTATCTTTCAGTATGAGGGCTTTTAGATCTTCTTGCCCTTTAGCTAGAGCCACAATCATTTGCTGGAAGTGGGCGTTTTGCGCCTGGAGATCCTTGATGTTTTGTTCAAAAGTCATTTCTTTACTTGCTGAAATAAACAGCGAAGAAGATAAGAACCCTCCTTTGAGACCTGCTTATGCAATGAGATGCATGATATTCTTATGCAATGTTTTTAAGGACCTTATTGGATTTAAGCTCTTTTAAATAAAACAAGAAACAAAACCTTTTATTAGCAAGTTTTTAAAGAAACAAAAGATTACATAAGGATAAACATTGAAAGGAACGTATAAACTCCTAATTCTCCCATGGGCGCTTCCTCTTGGTGTTGAGGTAGGTGTTGAGGTTCCTCTCATCATGATGTTGTTTTGTTAATTCCAGCATCTTCTTCTCACTTGTGTAGAATTGAGCCTCAAAAGTATCCCGTTCTCCCTTGAACTGGATCCAAGACTTTTGTAATTCTTCGAAGTTGGTTGGCATATCAGGATGGAGAATAATACGAGACTCGCCCCCTTGAACAACAGGTTCCAAGAACATCAATAAGATGGAATCATATGGAATCATAAGACTTTGGGCTCGAGCTCGCACCCATTTGAGGCAAGGTTCCAAAGGATGGAGTTCTTGCGCCCCAAATTCCTACTATCAGTCTTCTTAACAATTCCCCAAGCACGGATGAACCTCTGACGATAATTTTTCAAATCATCTGAGTAGTTGAACACAATATCCTGGATGAGCATATCTGGTGGACCATCTCTTCGTGCGTAGCCAAGATGACGTAGTGCTAAAGAAGGATTGTAGGTAATTCCTCCCCTAATGCCCAAGAGTAGAACATTAGGAAATGATCTGCCTTGATCAATAAAAGAAATGTTCTCTTGAGAGAGAGGACACCAATGGATGTCGGAGTGAGAGAGAGACATTAGTCTTTGACTCCACCTTAAGCCTAAATCATTCTGCATTGTTGACCGAGGAAGGTCCGAAATAAACCACCTATATAGCATAGGGGTGCAACACGTGAGAGCTCCTCGCATCTTTAGAGTACGAGTATAGAGAGAATGTAGGATATCCCCGAGCAATGTAGAAACCAGATTGTGAGCAAGAAAGATGTTGATGGCATTCACATCTATAAGTTGATATGAATTAGGAAATAGGACCACCCCCATAGATCAAGAGGCCTAATACATATTCGAAGGCATGATAACTCATAGCATCCAGGAAAATCTGAGCTTTCTTCATCAGGAAATTTGCAAGGAGACCCTTAACTTTACTTCTTTTTTTCCCAATTGGACTCAATGTCAGACGGCTTCAAGTGCAAAGCTACAACAACATCTTCAGAAGCTAGGTCTTATTATAAAACAGTGAAATGTACTCACTCCAATATAAGTAAACCAAGTAACTTAGAGAATTCCTCCAGTGTAGGCACCAGTTGATAATCGGGGAATGCGAAGCAATGGTGCTTAGGGTCGAAGAACTGTAATAAGACACTCATCAAACCTTCTTCAAACCCAATGGTAACAAAACTGAGTAAGTGACCATGTCTTTTATGGAATGATGAGTCCTCGGGGACCTTCAAGAATAATTCCTTAAGCTTAGGAGGAACTTCTATGAAGTGAATCTGAATGGTTTTTCTGCGACCTGAATTCATATCCTACAAAACAGCAAAGAGGTAAATCCAACAGGTCCTTGAAATGATTAGTATATATGAATGTCATGATGTTTATGATGTCATGATTATGCTTAAAATCAAAGATAAACACATGCAAATCACACAATAGACCTTAGGTTCAAAGGCTTGCATGAGGTTTTAAGGTAAGTACCCTCTTGAATGTTCAGTGGGCTCAACCTGTCCTATTAATAGTAACTGGGTTCTAAGGACCCTCAATATCATTGACCTTCCCTTCAGAAATTGTTTCAGATCCGCACCAAAGTATTTCGGCCAAACAAAATCCCGAAAGTCCAGCCTCAATGAGTGTAGTATCGAGTATCAACCAATCTTCGGTTGGAACTGAAGCCGGTTATCTCACTACTCCCTAATGGCTAGGATGAGTCAATTAAAGGTTCTAAAGGTCAGTTAGCTCTTAGTGACACTATGAGGAAGCCTAATGTTATCCTTAACTTACTCAAGGAACAATAGTACAATCCAAAGTATCTTGCTAATGGAGCCATCACTTCTCTCGTATCGGTCTATGCCGTACAACCTCCATGATTTATTGCTACTTACCTAATAAGGTGCCTCGGGTCCAGGTGTAGGATTTATAGTAACAACCCAAACAAACCCTCAAAAGTAAAGCAAACAAAGCACAAAAATCAGTTTAAAAATGAACAAACTCTAAGGTAAACCCCACTTTTATATATTATTCCCCAGAATAGTAGCCAGTTCTGTGATAAGGTGGCAGAACCGACCGTTATATACTGGTTTGCATTTTGTATTCAGAAATGTGCGGTAAGCAAGAGTCGCCACCGACTTTTCTTTTATCCAAAAAAGGAAAGGGTGAAAATAACATAATAGACCTTTTCGAGATGTTTTTTTAGTAAGGGGGGTAGATTATTGTAAGTATGAGAGTGCACCTAAGAGGGGGGTGAATTAGGTACTTTAATAATTATGCCGTTTTAGTGAGATGGATATTATTTTTCTGGTTTAGTGTATGATTTCACAATTGTGTTTCTTTCTTTTCTAGCTTATGACTAGTGATGAAAGCGGTAAATGCGGAAAAGTAAAGAACACAAAGATGTATCCTGGTTCCCCTCACAGTCCGAGAGTACTCCAGTCCCCTTTCAACATGAAAGAGATTTCCTTATTGTTAGATCTCAAGACAAGACACCCTAGTCCTTCTATACAAGACTCTAAACAATAAAAACCACCAAGAACAATCCTCTTGGACCAAGAACAATCCTCTTGGATTTTCACTAAGTTACCTATGAGAACAATCCTCTCAATGTAACTACACTTGTAACCAATAACTTGGAAAAACAAGATTTCAACAAAAACACGTAAACTTAATTCCAACAATCCTGGAAAATAAGTAAGTAAATATCAATTTGTGAGTTTGAGTGAGTAGAGTAATATTGATCACTAAGAGTGATTTGACAATGTATAATATTCTTATTTCAATAATAATATTGTACAAAGACTCAAGATATATTTGCTCAAAGTTTTCTGTTTAAAGTATGAAAATCTGCAGAAAACTTATGCATGAAAATGAAGAATGCTTGAGTTTGTATTTTTAAAGTTCAGAAAAATATTTTGAAAGAAGGTTATGAAATAGATTTTGAAATTGAATATTTATATGTTCATAACACCCTTTTGAAACATCATGAAGATCTGGAATTGTATCATGAACAAATGCCAAGTTTGAGTGAAAATATGTAATGAAAAGGCATGATCAAAAGGCATGAACAAAGTTGTTTATTTTTCAAATTCGTGCAGTGTGTAATCGATTGCACCCTTAGTGTAATCGATTGCACAAGGTTTTTAACAGCTATAATTTCAAAAATTTTAAGAGTGCAATTGATTGCATGCAAAGTCAGTAGCAAAAATTAACTGAGCGCAATCGATTGCACTAACAATGTAATTGATTGCATGCAGAAACAGAAGCAAAAGATTTGGAATTTTGAAGTGTGCAATCGATTGCACTAAGATGTAAATCGATTGCATGCAGAAGAAAAGTGAAATTTTATCTTTGAAAAGCTTGAGTAATGATTCTTAAACATTTCTTTTTCATTTTTGAGCATCTATATCTTAAGATCAAAGTAGATAATATTATTATACCTTTAAAGTTGTTGAGAGCTTTGAGTGAAGATATTATCCTTAGATGCTTAGATGCTTGATCAAAATCTTTGCCTTCTTTGTTAGCCATGGTTTGTCTTCATCAAAACAAAAGCTTATTTGAAAAGCTCGATTTTACAGTATTCACAAATGTGCGGTAAGCAAGAGTCTCCACCGACTTTTCTTTTATCCAACAAAGGAAAGGGTGAAAATTACCAAATAGAACTTTTCGAGATGTTTTTTGAGTAAGGGGGGTAGATTATGGAAAGGGATGGTGTTAGCACCCTTTCCATCCATGGTTTTCCACGGGCTCTTAGAGGTTGGCTCATTTTTTTGAAAATACCTTTGTGCTTTGTGTTTGAAAATGTTTTGAAAATGCCTTAGTACGACGAACTTTGTAATGTTTCTCGGGATAGTGGAGAAAGTATACAAAGTGTTTTGAAATTGTTTTTGAAAAGTATTTTTCTGTGTAACTTCAAAATGTTTGAGAAAACTTCTAACAGCTATCTACTTTGTTACTCGAAAAGGGTCGTTCTTTTCCTCTTTTCTTTTAGACAATGCTATCCTACTATTAGTGAGTAGGTAGCCTTATCGTTGGATGTTAAGGGACATTCGAAGGGACGTTTTACAGTCATAAAGGAAACATACAGAGACGCTTTAGCAACTTTTGTTTAAGGGACAAGATTATTTACTGAAAGGTAACACTATAAGGGTCATCGAGGGACTATGATCTTTTGATTTACGGGTCTTTGCTAAAGTGTCACTATTCGGTCAGGGATACGGTATCTGCAAGGTATTCGTTAGAAAAAGAACAAAAACGTATTGTTAGAACATAGTTTGATTCTACAACCCTTAATTAGAGTTTTGATGATAACAAACACAAATAACAAATATGCACTCTAAATTTGTGTTATTTTGTATGCAGAAGTTCTGATCGAAACATCATCAGAAATTAAACTACAGAAGCTTTCAAGCTGAGGTAATCAGAATTTGCGCTGAAGAATGATGATCAAAATCTGCGCTGAAGTGAAGAATACTCTGATTCTGAACAGAAGTTTAATATACTATCATATCCTCACATCTCTGAGTCATCAATGTTCTAAAGCAATTGCAACATGCAAGATTCTAAGTTCTGAAGTGTTACTTTTCATTTAAGACAACATCATATGCAACGGCTTCATTCAGACAAGAATCTTCTCAATATGGAAATAGAATTGAACATCCATTATCACGCTTTATGTTGGACAAGATTTCCACGCCTATATAAACAATCTTAGAGGACAAATCATTTACGATTTTGACACAATACTACAAATACCTCTCAAACGTTGCAATCTTACATATTCATATATACGCTCAAAATTGTGTAAAATATCACAATAGTGATACAGTTTTTGTAAGGAAAAACAACAGTACACAGTTGATTATTTTATCTTGATTAAGCTAGTTTTCCTTGAGATAAACCGGGTTATGTTGTACTCAAGAAGACTTTGGCAGTTGTCAAAGTTGTGTTGTAATCAATTTTGATTAGTGAATTAAGTCCTCGTTGGAGAGAGGCGAAATCACCTTGGAGGGTGGACTGGAGTAGTTTGAGATCAAATGAACCAGGATAAAAATATCGTGTCTACTGCGCTTTTGATTTTAAGTTTGAATTTAACTCATCCTTCTTGTGTTTCTCACTTCTTCAATTGGCATCAGAGTGCCTGGTTCTAAGTTCATACACTTAACCGTGTCAGTACAAGATCCAAGATTTAGAAAAATACTATGGTGGGACCAAGTCAAAACATCAGCAATGACTATCATGAGGGCAAGGAAAGAATCAACGGAAAACCTCCAGTCTTTGATGGAGATAATTTTGACTACTGGAAAGACAAAATTGAGAGCTTCTTTCTGGAAAATGATACTGATCTATGGGACATGGTAATTGATGGATACATACATCTAGTGGATGAAAGTGGTAAGAAGATAGACATAAAAAGGATGTATGACCAGAAAAAACGTGATTTCAGAAACCATCATAAAGCTAGAAAAATACTTCTCAGTGCTATCTCATACTCAGAATATGAGAAAATCTCAAACAGAGAGACAGCCAAAAACATGTTTCACTCTCTGAGAATGACGCATGAAGGCAACATACAACTCAAAGAAACCAAGGCCCTTGCGCTCATTCAGAAATATGAAGCATTCAAGATGGAAGACAGTGAATCGATAGAAGCAATGTTCTCAAGATTCCAGATTCTTGTTGTTGGGCTGAAAGTTCTTGACAAAGGATATTCTACTATTGATCACGTAAAGAAGATCATCAGAAGTCTACCCAAGCAATGAAGGCTAATGGTCACTTCACTTAAGCTGGCTAAAGATCCCAATAAGATATCTCTGGAGGAACTTGTCAGCTCCCTTAGAAGTCATGAGATAGAGCTAGAAGAATACGAGCCTCAAAAGAAAGGTAAGCCTCTAGCATTAAAATCTAACAAAAAATTTGATTCTAAGGTTTTGCAGGATATGGAAGATACCTCTGATGGATCCTCATTAGAAGAAGTCGAATTGTCTCTTCTCTTCAGAAGAGTCAATCAACTGTGGAAGCAGAGACAAAGAAAATCGGAAACCCGAGAAGATCAGATAATCAAAATGAATCCTCCTTCAGATATAGAAAGTCTGAGTCCTCCTCTGGACACAGAAGATCTGAAGCTTCTCCAGGACACAAAAAGTAAATCGACAAAGACATCATCTGCTATGAGTGCAATGAACAAGGGAACTACAAAAGTGACTGTCCAAGGCTTCAAAAGGAGAAGCCCAAAAAGAAGTTCTTCAGGGAGAAGAAGAAAAGCCTCATGGCAACAAGGGACAATTCAGACACTTCTGATGTTGACTCAGAGTCAGATGATGAAAGAGCCAACATAGATCTAATGGAAAATGTGTCAGAAGACAGCGAAGCTTCTGGTTCAGACTCAGAATCAAACACATAAGAGGTATTCGCTGATTTCACTGTTAATTTTACTAAGGATGAACTTGCAGAAAGTCTAAATGACATTCTGGAAAGATATCAGCAGATCAGAGTCAAATTCAAGAACCTGAAAAGGGAACTTGTCTCTGATTCTGAAAGAATTGAGTCTCAGATTAGAGAATTATGATTTAAAAGAAAAGATTTTAAAATTATAAAATGATTTACAAAACTCTCAGAAAGAAATAATCTCAGAGACTCCTAGTAGTGCTGATAAGATCATGAAAGAGTATGATCATAGCTTTCAAAAGTTTCTGGCTAAAAACATAGATAGAAGCAAGATGGCTTCAATGATCTATGGAGTTAGCAGGAATGGCAGAAAAGGAACAAAATACCAATGTAAGGTATCTCCACCTATGAAAGTCATGGACCTTGTTATAAAATGCATACCACTAAAATCACACTTCACATATTGGCACACACATGACCTAAAATACACTAGTAATGATTACTCTGTCAAACCAAAATTTAACCAGAATTTTGGTAAAACTAACAAATCAGGACCCAAAAAGATATGGGTACCTAAGGAAAAAATTATATATGTAGCAGATATCTTTAGCAGCACGGCTAAAACACCAGTCATGGGTTAGTGATCATAGATGACTATAGCAGATGGACATGGGTAAAGTTCTTAAGACACAAGGACGAGTCATATTCTGTGTTCGTTGCATTCTGTAACCAAGTTCAGAATAAAAAGGATCTTAGAATTGTCAATGTCGGAAGTGATCATGGTGGAGAATTTGAAAATAAAAAATTTGAAACATTTTTTAATGAAAAAGTCATCTTGCATGACTTCTCTTGTCCTAGAACTCCCTAACAAAATGGAGTTGTAGAACGAAAGAACAAAACATTGCAAGAAATGGCTAGAACCATGATCAATGAGACTAACATTGCTAAGATCTTCTGGGCAGAAGCAATTAACACAACGTGTTACATTCATAATAGAATATCTATAAGACCTATTCTGGAAAAGACTCCATATGAATTGTGAAAGAACAGAAAGCCCAACATTTCTTATTTCCATCCATTTGGATGCACATGTTTTATTCTGAATATTAAATATCATTTAAACAAGTTTGACTCTAAAGCACAAAAGTGTATTATGTTAGGATACTCTGAACGCTCAAGAGGGTACAGAGTATACAATACAGAAACACAGATTGTTGAAGAGTCAATCAGTGTTAGATTTGATGATAATATTGACCCTCAAAATTCAAAGAAGAATGAATCTTTTTCAGATATAGAAGTTAAATTCGCAGGTACTGAAGACACCTCATAAGAAGTTCTCAACAGAGACGCTCCAACAACTTCAGAAAGAAATGTTACAAGTGATCCAGTACCTTCTGTTGATCAACTCCAGAAAAGGTTATACACAAGAAGCATAGCTCACCCAGAAGATAAGATCCTGGGAAAGAAGGATGATCCAATCAGAACAAGATCAACATTCAGAAACTCTGAAGAATCCCTCATGGGACTGGTCTCTCTGATTGAACCAACATCTATTGATGAAGCTCTTCTGGACATTCACTGGATTCTGTCAATGCAGGAGGAATTAAACAAGTTCACCAGAAATGACGTATGGGATCTGGTTCCCAAACTAAAAGGATTCAACGTCATTGGAACAAAGTGGGTGTTCAGAAACAAACTGAATGAGCAAGGAGAAGTCATCGGAAACAAGGCACGACTGGTGGCACATGGTTATAGTCAACAAGAGGGGATAGACTATACAGAAACCTTTGCTCCAGTTGCCAGGTTAGAATCTATCAGACTCTTAATCTTCTTTGTTGTCAATAATAGCATCACTCTGTATCAGATGGATATCAAAAGTGCATTCTTAAATGGTTACATAGATGAAGAGGTATATGTGTACCAACCCCCTGGGTTTGAAAATTCCAAACACCCAGAATATGTTTTCAAACTAAAGAAGTCACTCTATGGTCTGAAACAAGCTCCCAGAGCTTGGTATGAAAGACTAAGTAACTTCCTGTTAGAAAAGGAATTCACCAGAGGGAAAGTGGACACAACCTTGTTTTGTAAGACATTTAAGAGTGACATTTTAGTTTGTCAGATTTATGTAGATGATATCATTTTTGGATCCACTAAACCTTCTCTAGAAAGAGAATTTGATAAGTGCATGCAGGCAGAGTTTGAAATGAGCTTAATGGGGGGACTCAAATTCTTTATGGGTATCCAGATAAACCAAACTCCAGAAGGAACTTACATTCATCAAATAAAATATGTCAGAGAACTTCTGAAGAAATTTTACCTCTCAGAATGTAAGCCCTCAAAGACTCCAATGCATCCCACATGCATTCTGGAAAAGGAAGAGGTAAGTAAAACGGTGAACATGAAATCTACAGAGGTATGATTGGATCTCTCCTTTATCTGATGGAATGGATTACTTCTTTAAAACAAGCAAGTAAAGAGATTTCTAATCCTGCTACTTCTGATTCTCTGTGGGAAATCTTCAAAAAATGGCTCAACTCTGAAACCCAGAAGCTGAAAGAATTGAGCTATGAAAGGGCTCAACAAAACATCAATGATCAGCTGAGAGCCTTCAAAGATCAAGTTTTGAGTGAATGGGACAAGAAAGAAATTATTTTGCTGGATAATGCTCCCTGGAAAGAGCACCAAACTTCAAAAGCCACTGAACCAGATTATGATAGTCACCCTCTGACTACTGCTCCAAAAAAGGTGATTGCAACAGAATAAGTTGTTCAATCAGAAGAGGCTGCAGAGTGTTCTGAACGACATGCAACCCCTAAAGATACACCAGCTTTGTCTCTAGTCATGCAAACTCTATAAGAGTTGAAGAAGGAGAATGCCTTAATCCATGTCAGACTGGATACGCAAGAGGACACAAACAAAGAGATCAAGGAAATATTGGATAAACAAGAAGATACAACAAAAGAAATCAAAGACATTCTGGGAAAGCAGGAAGAATCAAGCTCTCAGATTAAGAGCTTGTTGGAAGCGTTGTTCACACGTCTTCCCCCTCCTTCTTAGATTTTCTTTAAATGTTTATCTGTATTTTTATTTTTCATCTTATCCTCCTTGTTTCTGAAAATTTTCATTGAATTCTGTTTTCAATATAAATCATATTTTTGACTCTGATTATATTGCTTTTTGATACCTGACAAAAAGGGGGAGAAAGTAAGATATTTTCAATAACAGTATACCGGGACAAAGTCTCAAACATTCTGAATATCTTAACCTCTATGTTTTTCTGAAAAGCTTGAACAGGAACATATTCTGATAAGGACAGAAGGAGATGCATCAAAAACTCTGACGAGAAGGAACTTCAGGGATGTAACTCATCTCTGTTTGAGTAATCAACTCAAAGGGAGACTCTCCTAAATCTTTTTGTTCTATATTTTTCATTGAAAATCCTAGTTTTTGTCATCATCAAAAAGGGGGAGATTGTTAGAACATAGTGAGTGGTGATGGTAATCAATTTCCATAGTCGACTAATAGTAACCCGCTCTCAAAATATTATTAGCCATAGTATGTCCACTAGAGTGAGTACCAAATATACCTTCATACATATCTTCGATAATATTCTCCGCCTCTCTCTTGTCCATACAACGAAGCAGAGTCGAATCATGGTTGCGCCTGTACAAAATTTCGTTGCTCAGGAAGAACTTAGCTGAGAACCTCCGTAGGAACCCTTAATTAGAGTTTTGATGATAACAAACACAAAGAACAAATATGAACTCTAAATTTGTGTTATTTTGTATGCAGAAGTTCTGACCGAAACAACATCAGAAATTAAGCTACAGAAGCTTTCAAGCTGAGGTAATCAGAATCTGCACTGAAGAATGATGATCAGAATCTGCGCTGAAGTGAAGAATACTCTGATTTTGAACAGAAGTTTAATATACCATCAAATCCTCACATATCTTAGTCATAAATGTTCTGAAGCAATTGCAGCATGCAAGATTCTAAGTTTTGAAGCGTTACTTTTCATTTAAGACAACATCATATGCAACAGCTTCATTCAGACAAGAATCTTCTCAATATGGAAATAACATTGAACATCCATTATCTCGAATTATGTTGGACAAGATTTCCACGCCTATATAAACAAGCTTAGAGGACAAATCGTTTACGATTTTGACACACAACTGCAAATACCTCTCAAACGCTACAATCTTACATATTCATATATATGCTCAAAATTGTGTAAAATATCACAATAGTGATACAGTTTTTGTAAGGAAAAAAAACAGTACACATTTGATTATTTTATCTTGATTAAGCTAGTTTTCCTTGAGATAAACCGGGTTGTGGTTGTACTCAAGAAGACTTTGGCAGTTGTCAAAGTTGTGTTGTAATCAGTTTTTATTAGTGAATTAAGTCCTCGTTGGAGAGAGGCGAAATCACCTTGGCGGGTGGTCTGGAGTAGTTTGAGATCAAACGAATCAGGATAAAAACATCGTGTCTACTGCGCTTTTGATTTTAAGTTTCAATTCAACCCCCCTTCTTGTGTTTTTCACTTCTTCACGTATGACATGGGTGTCGAACACAGGTCCTTCGATTCCCTCTCTAATCGAAAGAATTTGAAGTTATTTCATCCTGCAATACCAAAAATCCCGAGATTCAAATATGGGTCTAAAAATGGCATAAGGTTCCTATGTAACCAATTCGAAGCTTGTTGTTTCGAAGCCCTAAACAGTACTCCTGCAAAATTCACAAACGTTAGAGATCCAGGGGGAACTTTACCCCCCCCTGATTCAAATCCCTCCCTAATTCGAATCTCTCTCCAACTCGAATCTGGGTTTGTTTGGCCTGGAACTTACCAAGTGTGATTCGAAGGAAAAACTCAGATCGTGCCCTAGCGATGGCACGATCTCACCCCTGTATTTTAGCTTGCATGCAACACAAATATTGGAAATAAAAAGAGTATACGTGCAATGTATATCTAAATGGCATGAAGGTGCAGTTTTGGTTCTGCAAACCCTTACCAATCGAAGGTGGCTCTGAGTGTGGAAATGTTTGCTGGGAGTAGGTGTGGACTCCTGGATGTCTCAAGAACAAGAATCTGGTGTTCGTTTGGGCTAAAGGTGTCTGCAAAAAGGTGTTTCGATTTGACACTCTTGGAGTTTCTATGAGCAATATGGCAGCGTGATTTGTTCGTGTGCAAAAGTATATATCCCTTGTGATACAGCATATGTCTTGTATTTATAGGAGATGGAGGAGACAAGGAAATAGGGAAAGGATCATGGCATTAAAGGCCAACCATTAAACATGGTATTGAAAACAGAATCAGGAAAATTGAAAGATTTCAATTTTGAGATATATCATGCCATTTTGGAATTCTGAGTGAATCTGGACAGGTCAATTGGGTGCCTTGTTTGAATTTGAAAAATATTCAAAGTTTCCGTCTCCAAAGCCCCTTCGACCAGCCCTTGTTCTCTTCGATGGTTATGGGTTCTGATTCGAAGTATTTAGAAATTCCCTTATCAAAACATATTAGATTAAGACATCTTTGCACTAATATGCCATTCGAAGGATACTCTGCCTTAATATGCCAATTGAAGGACACTTCATTCTGATGCTCCAATCGAAGGAAGCTCTGGTGCTCCAGTCGAAGGAAACTCTGATGCTCCAATCGAAGGAAGATATGATGCTCTAATTAAAGGAAGCTCAAATGCTCCAATCGAAGGAAGTTATGATGCTCTAATCAAAGGAAGCTCTGATTCTCCAATCAAAGGAAGCTCTGATGCTCCAATCGAAGGAAGCTTTGATGCTCCAATCGAAAGAAGCTCTGATGCTCCAATCGAAGGAAGCTCTGATGCTCCAATCGAAGGAAGATCTAATGCTCCAATCAAAAGAAGCTATAATTCTCCAATTTAAGGAAGCTTTGATGCTCCAATCGAAGGAACATTTCGTTCATCTTCAAAATTTACTTTCCTCAAGCAGATGTTTGTAACCACCCATGTAAAGAAAATTTTGAAAGAAAATGAGAGGTAAAATTTTGGGGTACAACACCATCATTCAAAAATTTCATTTTCTTCAAACAAGTGTTTGTAAACCGCCCATGTAGGAGAAAACCTTAGAAGACATGAGAGGGAAAATTTTGGATTACAACAACTGCCCATATTTAATCTTCTTAAACCTGAGGATTTAGATTGGCTTGTCTGCCTTTCGTGATCTGAAGGTGGAAGATGATTGAACACTAGAGTGCCCATAAATATGCACTCGCATGAAGTAACACTGATGGTTGAAGATGGCGAGAATGGGCTTACAGATGCCATTTGGAGAGGATGACTGAGAGTCATCGGAGATAGGCTTAAAGATGCCATCCAAAGTAGATGCTGATTTCATAAATGGTCCCTTTGTGGGGAATTATTGCTCCTGCTGTCTGAAGAGGACTCTGTTTGGGAATGTGGGTTTCTGTTGCTCTCCCGCTTGAGGAAAACTCTATAGGGAATAGAGTCTAGAAGCTTCAGTTGTCCATGGCTCTACTGAGGAGTTATCTCTGGACTAGAGAGATGAAAGTTTGTTGTTTTCTGGTTGAACTCCAGGCTTCACAGTAACTTGTTGGGGAGGATGAAGTTAACTATTGTCTGGAAATGTGTTAGAAATAGCCTGTGTAGGGTTGTTTCAGGGTGAGTCCGTGTTATACTGTCACCCCTTCTTGTATCGATAATTGATCCATAATCAGTTGTTTCATAGATAGTTGTTCTGTCTGGTTTCAGGTATTAGTATGGAATTTACTTTTGTCGGGCATTGAGATAGTTGCCCTGGATGGTTTCAGGTATTAATCTCTGACCTGAGAAGGAAAGATATTTTTTTTGGCTTGTTACAGGTATTAATCTACAATCATTCATCCACAGATAGTTTTCCTGGCTTGTTACATGTATTAATCTGGAACTTGCTTTTGTCGATCGTTATGATAGTTGTCCTATCTGGTTTCATGTATTAATCTCTGACTTGAGAAAGAAAGATAGTTTTCCTGGCTTGTTACATGTATTAATCTTCAATATCTTCATGTAGATAGTTTTCCTGGCTTGTTACAGGTATTAACCTATAATCAGTCGTCTACAGATAGCTTTCCTGACTTGTTACAGGTATTAATCTGGAACTTAATTTTGTCGATCGTTGAGATTGTTATCCTGTCTGGTTTCAGGTATTAATCTCAGACCCGAGAAAGAAAGATAGTTTTCCTGGCTTGTTACAGGTATTAATCATCAATCTCCTCATGTAGATAGTTTTCTTGACTTGTTACAGGTATTAATCTTCAATTTTCTCATGTAGATAGTTTTCTTGGCTTGTTACAGGTATTGATCTACAATCAGTCGTTCACAGATAGTTTTCCTGGCTTGTTACAGGTATTAATCTGGAACTTGGAAATGTTGGTCACATAGATAGTTTCCCCTTCCAGTTTCGGGCATTAACCTGTGGCATGTTGTATTTGTTGGTAAACTCGTCTTGTTCTGGGAGTTCATACCACTTGGTCGTGTAGATAGTTTCCCCGTCTGGTTTCGGGCATTAATCTTTAACCTACTTTATAAGTTGATAATGTTTGTCTCTCTATGAGCTCAACCTGGAAAAGGTAAAGTCATTTTTATGCGATGTCATGATGTATGAATTACATGATGTTCCCAAAATAAATGAGATTGTGATATCTGCATTTGTGCTGCATATGCTATGATGTTTGTAGAAATGATGTATGAATGTAATGTATGAACGTATCAGCTGTTCTATTGCAGGGTTGTTGAATTAGGGAAAATAAATCCCTGATTGTAGCTGGGAATAAAGAATGTAGATCTTCAGATTTTGTTTGAAGTTGAAATGCTGGGAGACGAATTTCTGCTATTAGAGAAATAAACTCTATTGAGGAAGGGAAACTCTGTGAACCACTTGGGTATTGTCAGAGTGAATCTACGTCATAATTGTATCTGGAGATGTAATGAATAAGTGTCAGAATGATATTTGTCTCTGGATCGTACCTGAATCGTTTCTACAAGATGATCTGAATAAGTATCGGGATGACATCCGTCTCTAGATTGTACCTGAACCGTTTCTAGAAGATAGTCTGAATAAGTATTAGGATGACATCTATCTCTGGATTGTACCTGAACCATTTCTAAAAGATGATCTGAATAAATATTAGGATGACATTCGTCTCTGGATCGTACCTGAACTATTTTCTAGAAGATGATCTGAATAAGCATCAGGATGACATTCGTTTCTGGATCATATCTGCACCATTTCTAGAGGAGAAATTGGAATAAGTATCAGGATGACATCCGCCTCTGGATCGTACCTGAACCATTTCTAGAAGATGTGTTGAAATAAGTGTCAGAATGACATTCGTCTCTTGATCGTATCTGCACCGTTTCTAGAGGAGAGTCTGCTTTATTTAGAATGTTTCCGCTGGGGATTCCTGTTTTGTTTTTGTAAGAAGAAACCCGCTGGGGAATCCTGAGAAGCTTGGCGACTTCATTGGGGAATTCTTAGATGTTGGAGCAGTAATTTGGAGATTTTTCTCTATCGGGGATGTGAGAACACCTGACATCATTAGGCTGTATGCTGAGAATATATTAGTAATCTTATAGTAGGACACTGTTGTACCCCAAAATTTTCCCTCACATTTATCAAATATTTTCTCACAAAGATCTCTCTTGGTTCAAGACTGCACTAGGGTTGATCAGCTCAAGACATCTCCTTAAGCACCGATGACCAAAATTAGGGGTTGAGATTGCACAAGGATAATTGAACTTTCAATAATTCATATGACTTTCATGGATCACACTTTTGCTCAGTCAATTGAGCAGTTGACCTAAAAATCAACTGTATTGGGAAAAAGTTAACTATGGCCAATTTATAGTCAAAATTCATAATTTTTGATCCACATCAACATTATAAACTCATGTGTATCATTTTATCAAGTTTGGACTTCAATTCCTCAAGAAATTTGATCAAATCATCAAAAAGGCAAAATGATCAAAATTAGGGTTTTGACAGAGAAAGGGAAATTTCTGATTTTTGACCTAGCAAATGGTCAATTGGTTTGAAGCATGATTTCAAGAGTTCAATTGCATCATTTTGACCTAATGGCATGACCTAAAACTTTGTTCAAGATCAATTGGATTGATAGTGAATTTTCAGTCAACTAATCAAAAGTCAACTGTACACTAAAAAGTCAAACTTTTACTTTTCAGTCAAAATCCAATGTCAAAGATCACAATTCATCAAAACATGTCAAAATGTGAAACTTATTCATCAAGAAATAAAAAAAGTCAAGATTTCATTTTGAAAAGTCAAAGTTTTCTAACTTAGAAATTTTTCTAAGTGTTTAAAACTTCATGTTTTTTCATAACTTTGAGCCAATTTTTCACCAGGATGCAAGAGGATTCAGAAGAAACTTTCAACATGAAAGTTGTAGATCTCCATGATATCTACAACATTTCTTTACACAACTTCTTCTAAAAATGCTTAGATCTCAAGTTATTAATTCATAAAGTCATGATCTTGAAATTGAACACTTAGTGAAATTTTGCCCTAGTTTTGGTCAGGATTTTGACCTAACTTCATGGCACTTTTTCATATAGTTCCAAGGGTAATTTTCAAAAGTGATTAAAATAGGAGTTGTACAGCAAATTTCAAGATTTCCAAAATGTCCAAGAACTCCTTGAGATCATTCTTGAGCAGATAGAATCGAAGAGATGAAGTTAGGGTTTTCAAACTTGAATTACAAGTCATTTTGTGATGAAAAAGAATTCAAAGCCAAGCCTATGCTGCATGAATCGTACTTTGCAGGCTTCTAACCTCTAAATATATCCATAATTAGAAATTTCACAACTATTTGAGCTATGATCCATGTTTTTGAGCCCTTGTCCAAGTGATTATTCCATTAATGGAACAAAGTTCACACTTCCATTTTGGAAAAGTGACTTTAATCACAAAGTCAATACATAGAGCTCCTAACTTGTTTCATCTGAACACAAGCAATGTCAAAGGAAAAAGAAACATGTCTAGAGCCTCCTATAAACCCAAGCCATGCTTGTACTACACATTGAAACTTGTTTTCCCACTTTTCTTCAAAATCAAATAACATAGCCATAACTCTATATCTCACAGTTCTGTCAACTTCAAACCATCTAACCTTTTTCACATAAGTATACAAATTATTTGCAATCTAACACATGAAGAGACAAGCTCCCAAACTCCCTGAAAACTCAAATTTTTTGTGTCATTTCTGACTTTGAACTTCAATCTTCAAAACCACTCATGTGTTTCTTGGCTTAACACTTCCAAAAGCTTCTTAGCATCATACACAAAAAATTCCAACACTTGTTTGCAAACTGTAACACAATTTGTACCATCCTCCATAACCAAAAACAAAGATCTTCATCTTGACTTCTCCAGACCATTCCAGCCACCCTCAACTCAAGCCAGCCATTGTATTAGCTTCCTAGAGGTCCAAGGAAGCTAACCTGGTCATCACCATTGCTTGAAACAAGCTCAAATCCATTCCATGATTTCCAGTTTTGAGGTATTTTTCTTGAACTTCTATCTTCATATTTAGGCATTGTTAGGCTTGCATTTGTGAAGATAAAATGTAGACATCATTTCCCTGAAACTATACATGTCCATAGATTTCATTTATTTTGATTGATCTAGGAGAATTTTGAGTCTGAACTTTCTGAAATATTTAGGTCAGAATTTGGTACTTTTAGAAATTCTCATTCATCTTGGATTTATATCTTATGATATTTATATGGTTGGATTCGTGTGATAAAATGGAGCAATTTTCATGTTTACATTTTTGCAAATGGTTGATAAATGAGCAAGTTATAGATCCTTTGGCTGGAGGTTGAAGATGAAGTGTAATCAGGGCGCGTTTTGTGTTATATATTTATCCTTTCACATAAGTTAACGGATGTATCACCACCCCAGTGGTTAAAGCGCGCGTCTGTCACTATGAGGTCCTGGGTTCAAGCCCCAGCAAGACATTTTTCCATTTTCACACTATTTTTGACATTTTTGGTGTTCTTGCAGCACTGGGCCTCTCATTCTTTGGGCTTTTCCTTTTTTTTACTAACTTCTAACCCCTTGATTCATTAAATCGCCCCCTGACTTTTCTTTATATTTTTATTTTTATTTTATTTTTCTTCATTATTATTATTATTATTATTAATATTAATATTTTTATTGTTATTATTATTATTATTTTCATAAATCATAAAAAATCCAAATTTATTTTTTATTTGTTATTTATACTTATATATTTTTATTTTCTCCATAAAGCAAAAAAGATTAAAAAAAACATTTTCTTAAAATAAATAAATTTCTTTTTTCTTCTTAAATAATTATTTTTTTAGACTTAGGATAAATTAGTATATTATTTCATTTTGTAGTTAAAATTAATTTAGAACTTAGGTTATTTTAATTAATTAATCTTCATTTTATTTTCTTTAATTTAAAACCTTTTCATAAAAAACCCTAAAAATACTTTTCAAATTAATTCTTTTCTTAATTAGTTTAACTTAATTTTATTTAACTTTAATTAATCATTTCCTTTATTAAGGTCAAGACAAAACCCTTTCATAAAAACAACAAAAAATCTTTTCTTTTTCCATTATATTCTTGCCTTTTTATTTTCAATTTTATACAATATTCAATATGGTTGTAATAGATAATTAGTTTTAATTTTCTTGCAATCCCATTTATAAATTTGTACAACCGCCTCCCCTAATGATGTAATAGCGTAGTAATTTTACTTTTCGCAATTTATCGTTTTATATAAATGCTAGTAATTAGGATTTGTATGAGAAGATAAAATCAACAAATAGCAAACCCTAATCAAAGACTAAACAAAGCATGAAAATCAATACACTCGCACACAAGCACCCCTAGGGTAAAACCCAATTGGTCGCCTTATGAAAATGGCCATATTATGCATGTGAGGCATCTTAGCAAAAAGAAGCAAAATACAAGATCATAGTCCCTCGGTGACGCTATCTATGTTGCTTTTCAAAATGATCTTGGTCCCTAAAGAAATATGCTAAGATACCTTGAAACATTGATAATCATGTTTATACGATGACCCACGCCTGTCCCGTTTACATCCAAAGATAAGGTTACTTACCAAATCAATGGTAGGATAACAATGTCAAAGGAAAGAGGAAATGAACATGAAAGACTTTTGAGTAGGTAGAATGTTCCTAGTTACTTGCTCTATTTCAAAACAAAACATCCTTGTTATTTTCAAAAACAAACACCAAAGCTTTCAAAAACACCTTTCAAACATGAAAACATTATCAAAAGATCAACATTTTGTATACATTCTTACGAACGAGAATCATTACAAAGTTTGCCTAAACGATGACGCCTTTTCAAAAATACTTTCATAAAACCACACAAAGCATAATTTCAAACAAAAGCAAGTGATCTAGCAAGTAACTAAGAGCCCGTGGAAAACCATGGATAAAAAGGGTTCTAATACCTTCTCTTTTCATAATCTACCCCCGAACTCAAGAAACAATCTCAAAGGTCTTTCCTGTGCTTTTTCACCTTTCCTTTTTGATAAAAGAAAAGTCGATGGCGAATCTTGCTAACCGCAACATTTGCAATAAAATTAAAAAGAATCAAGTCAGTTCTCCCACCGTATCACAGAATCGGCGACTCTGTTGGGGAGAATTTTAAAAATGGGGTTACCTTAGGGCTAGAACACATTTACTTGCTTTCTTTGTTTGACTTGTGTGCTTTACTTTATGGTTCCTTGTTTGGGTTTGAATCCTCTACCCGGATTTGGGATACCTTATAGGTAAGTAGCAATACATTGTGGAAACTGTGCGGGGTATACCAACACGGTCTAAGCAATAGCTACGTTAGTGTGACATATTTGTGGGTACCAGTAGCCCTTGATTAATCAAGGAGAATACGGGGCTGCTGAGTGATGACATGAAGCACTAATGAACTTTTAGAACCTTTACTTGACCAACTTGACCTTTAGGATGTAGTGAGATGACCGGTTTTGGTGCAGTCCGAAGTTGGTAGATACTCGATACTACACTCATTGAGGTTTGGTATTTTGGGATATTTCGGTCGCCATTAAAGAGGCTTGCACTGAAATAATGCCCAAGGAAACAAACCAGTGATATTGAGCTCCTTAGAACCCGGTTACTATGACCAAGACAGGTTTGAGCCAACTAAACTTCAAGAGGGTACTTACCTATGAGACTCCATGCAAGCCTAAACCTAAGGATTTGTTTTTTTTTGTTTGTATATATTTACTTGTACATAACGTCATAAACATCATAATATCATGCTCATATTCACTAACCATTTCAAGGATTTTTTGGATTTATCTTTGTTCTGTTTTGTAGGACATGGATTCTATTCACAGGAAAACCATTTAAGTCAACCTTGTAAGGATCCCTCCTCAACTCAAAGAACTAGCATCAAGGATTCCTGAAAATTCTCCATTTCCCGAAAGACATGGTCGCCTACTAAACTTAGTCACCTCCAACACTGATCAAGACATGATGAAGGTGTTCTTTCAGTTCTTTGATCCCTTACACCATTGCTTCACATTTCCCAATTATCAACTTGTGCCAACTTTGGAAAAATTCTCCCGACTCTTGAGGATTACCATTCTCAATCAACTACCTTTCAACGATATGGAAAAATATCCAAAGCCAGAAGATATTGCTCAAGCTCTACACTTGCAACCATCTGATATCACAACTAATTGGGAAACAAGGAGTGGTTTCATAGGTTTCCTAGCAAAGTTCTTGTTTGAGAAAGAACAAAACTGTTGGAACTCTTTGGATTTGCAAGCCTTTAAGGAAATTGTGGCTCTCCTCATCTATGGGATGGTTTTGTTTCCAAATCCTGACCAACTCATAGATGTGAACACCGTCATAATCTTCAAGTCTCGTAACCCGATGCCTACTTTGTTAGGGGACATCCTACATTCCTTTCACACTCGTACTATGAGGAAAAGAGGTATCCTTATGTGTTGTACTCCTCTCTTGGCAAGATGGTTTATTTCGCATCTTCCCCAATCTATGTTGAAAAATGAGCAAGGTTCAAGATGGTCCCATAGGTTGATGACGCTCAGACATTCAGACATTCATTGGTGTTCCCGATCTATAGAGAATGTTACTATTATAGACCATTGTGAAGAATTCCCTAATGTCCCGTTGCTTGGAATTAGAGGAGGTATCACCTACAACCCTTGCTTAGCCTTAAGATAATTTGGTATTTGACTATGAGAGCGACAATCAAAGTCACCGCCAGAGATTTATCCGAGCATAGAGGATGTTGAACAAGGTGGATAGCAAGACACTAGGACAAACTAATTCCATTCCTCTCGAGCCTTACCTTAAATGGGTACGAGCTCGTTCTCAGAAACTTGTGATGCCTTATCCCTCCATCTTACCATTCATCGTGGAGCCTGTGGTCGAAGGACATGTTCCCTACATTATCCTCCATCCCGACATGCCTACCTCTCTCGAAGACTTACAAAAGGGTTGGATCCAGATGAAGGAAGAACGAGATACTTTCAAGGCTCAATTCTATGCTAGTGAAAATAGGGTCTTGGAGCTTACGAAGAAGCTACAAGAAGAACAAAGTGTGAACACCTATCTCGCACCGAAGAGGATGCGTTCAGTCTTTTTATCTTAGAATGTTATTTTGTAAGCCCAAGAGGCATGATGTAATCTTTCTTGTTTTGTCTAATGAAAATTAACGTTTGTTCATTCTTTTGTCTATCCAAATTTAAATTTCATTAATCCTTGAAATCATTTTCATGTACATATTCCATACATCATAACATGACAGGTTTTCGCATAATAGGTTTCTTTATCTTTCTGCTGTTTATTTCAGCAACATGGATCTAGAGCAAACTATGAAGGATCTCCAAACCCAGAACTCTAAGTTTCAGGAGACTCTACTAGCCCTAGCCAAGGGGCAGAAAGATATGATGGCTTTGCTGGCCGTTAAGAAGAAGCCATAGAAGAAAGCTCTATTCAACATGGGTAGAAGGTTCAAGGAGATAGTCCGTCAAATCCCAGTGGGAGAAGATTCATCTGAAGAGGAAGAGGATCAGATTGGTGAGGTCAAGTATCCGATGATGAATATTACAATGAGTAGTATCCACCCGCTGATATCAAACACAATCAGTTAGAAGAAAGATTGAAAGTTGTTGAAATCCAAGCCTTCCCCGGTTTAGATTTTGATGATTTGTGTTTGATCTCTGGGGTAGTCATTCCCCATAAATTAAAAAAACCAATATTTGCAAAGTACGATGGGGTTTCTTATCTAAAACTCTATTTGAAATCTTATGTGCGCAACATACAGCCGCACACTGCTGATAAGAAGCTCTGGGTTCACTTTTTCCAAGAGAGCTTGGCTGGAATGCAACTTGAATGGTTTTATCAGTTAGATGGTTCTCATATCAATACTTGGGAGGATTTAGCTACTGCCTTCTACCATCAGTATCAGTACAATACCGACTAGGCGCCAACGAGGGTTCAGTTGCAAGATATGACCATGGGGAATAATGAAGGATTTAAGGAATACGCGCAAAAGTGGAGATACCTTGCTAGTAGGGTCCAACCTCCCTTTAATGATAGGGAGCACATCGACATGTTCATGGGCACCTTATCTAGTCCTTTCTTTAATCTTTTGGTGGGCTGCTCTTCTTCTAGTTTCACCGAATTAATCTTAATCGGTGAAAGAGTTGAAAGTGGCATCAAAAGTGGGAAGGTTTCTGTGGCGTATACCTCCACTTCCAATCCTATCAGGAAACCTTTTGCTGCAAAAAAGGAAGTCAATGCTGTGTACGGAGAAAGGGCCCGTATCAAGAAGAATGATCGT
Organism: Vicia faba; assembly: GCA_948472305.1. Taxonomy (NCBI): domain Eukaryota; kingdom Viridiplantae; phylum Streptophyta; class Magnoliopsida; order Fabales; family Fabaceae; genus Vicia; species Vicia faba. The sequence continues at coordinate 111,540,649 of OX451735.1, forward strand.
TCGTCTGTCAATGTTGTCTAAATCTCTAATCCAACTCCTACTCCAAGACCATCTGCAAATCATCAACGTTTTGAAACTCCAAGAAGACAATTTACGAGGTTAGGCATGTCACTTTATCCATCCCTTCAACATTTGCTCAAGGCTAATTTAGTGACATTGTGTGATCCCCCCGCCAACCCTGTCACCTCGTCACCAAAGTATAATCCAAACACTAAGTGTGCTTACCATTCAAGCATCCCTGGGCACGATACTAACCAGTGTTGGGCCTTGAAGAACAAGATCCAGGATTTAATTTACAACAAGACTATTGAGTTTGATCCTTCTCCAACGCCGAATGTAATTACCGCTCTGATGCTGAAACATGACAAGAGTGTTAATGCTGTTGAAGATACAATTTTTGTGGCCTCTGTTGAAGAATTGACTACTCCGCTGAATATAATCAAAAATAATTTGTTGAAAGTTGGGATCTTCCCTGGCTGTGAAAAAGACTGTGTGTGATGTACAAGACAACACAATGGTTGTGAACGGCTGAAGAAAGGCATACAACGCCTGATGGATAGCCACGAAATTCTATTTGAAAGCTCTTATCATCAAGGAGAAGACAATGAAAGTAAAGAAACCAACTGGTGTATTGGACTTGGGAAGAAGGTTCAGGGGACCAGCTAAGCGAGCTCTAGTTTTCGCAACCCCGTCAAATGAGGGGGACAATCAAGAAGATAAGCCAACAGAAGAAAACAACAACCCCGGAACTGATGAAGAAGAGGCTGGTTACTCTGAAGAACAATATCCTCCTACTGATGATAAATAAAAACAACTGGAGGATCGTCTCAATACTATGGAGATTCAGAGGGTACTCGGGCTGGATTTTGAAGAGCTAGGACTTGTCTCAAGGGTGGTCATCCCGCAGAAATTCAAGGTCCCCACATTTGCTATGTATGATGGTGCATCTTGTCCTAAGTTGCACTTAAGGTTATATGTCTGGAAGATTCAACCCCACACTACTGATAGGAATCTGCGGGTACATTTCTTCCAAGAAAGTTTGTCAGGGATGCAGTTAGAATGGTTCTATCAACTGGAAGGAACCAACATTCGTAATTGGGAAGACCTGGTTGCTTCTTTTTACAAGAAGTACCAATATAATGCTGACCTCGCTCCAACCCGTACACAATTGCAAAGTATGTTTATGGGTTCCGGCGAAGGTTTCAAAGATTATGCCCAGAAATGGAGGGATCTTGCGGGAATAGTCCAGCCCCCTCTGTTTGATAGAGAGCTGGTAGACATGTTCTTAGGCACTTGATCTGGTCAATTTTTCAACCATCTTATTGGAAGCTCTTCAGCTGGGTTTACTGAGTTGATTTTGACTGGTGAGCGAGTAGAATCTGGCATTAAGAGTGGTAAGATCCAGAGAGATGTATCCTCCAATACAGTAAAGAAACCCTTCACTGGAAAGAAGGAGGTCAGTGCTGCTTATGGCCAGAGAAATCAAAGCAAAACCGAACGTCGTCCGATGGTAGGGGCTGTTATAATCTCCAATCATGCGTCAAATCAACAACGAAATAACCAGCACAGGCCGGATGCACCCAGAAGACAGTTCACCCGGATCAACATGACCTTATCCTAGGTTTTGCCACACCTGTTAAAGTCCAATATGGTGACTCTAAATGAAGCTCCTAAGAATCCCAATACTGCATCTCCCTGCTACAACCCGAATGCTCGATGTGCCTATCATTTTGAAAGTCCAGGGCATGATACAAATGATTGTTGGGCTCTGAAAAATAAGGTGCAGGATCTTATTGAGGCGAAGGAGATTGAGTTTGAAACTCCGGAGACACCTAATGTAATAACTGCACCAATGCCCAAACATGGCCAGGGTGTCAATGTCATTGATGACGACCTGTTTTTCTCTTCTGTTGATGATTTATGTACTCCTCTTCTGATTGTTAAAGAGAATCTGTTGCGAGCCGATTTATTTTCGGGTTGTGGTGAGGGTTTCCACTTATGTATGTCTCTACCAGATGGTTGTTTGTTGTTAAAGATGGGTGTCTAGCGCCTAATGATTAACAAAGAAATTATGTTTGAGAGAGTTCCTCTTGCAATGAATTTGTGTGAAGATGTCTCAATAATTACCATTTCTGACAATCCTCCCAGGGTCTCCTCCAAAACACCCGTCAGGATTACATTCGTGCCTAAGTTTGCTCCCTTGATTATCACCCTTCCTGGGCCGATACGATATTCCTTTGATAAAGTTGATCCTTGGAATTATGGGGCTGACGTATACTACCATGGCGTCAAGCAAGACCTATTGGCTGTTAAAGATAAAATGGCCGAAGATACTGATCTTGACATCGACAACATCGTCGGGACTAATAAAATTACGAGAAGTAGAAGGTTTTTCTCTCCTGAAATCTATCTGAAGACTATTTCTACTCCTTTGAATATTCTTGCTGCTACTCCTGTTAGTACTCCCATTGCTACTCCTACTGTTATCCTTGTTGTTATCCCTTCTACTAAGTTAGCCGAGACTCGGGGAAAAGAGGTATTGGTTGGGTTTGTCCGGACGAAGGCACACAAAGAAGTCACTCCTGAGGCTTCTAAAAAAGAGATGGGAGAGATGCTGAAGATAATAAAGAAAAGTGATTACAACGTCGCGGAGCAGTTGCAGAAGACCCCTTCAAAAATCTCAATTCTGGCCTTACTTTTATACTAAGAAGCCCGTGCTAAGGCTTTGGTAAAATTCCTGAAGTCTTCCCATGTGCCTCAAGAGACCTCCGTTGATCAATTCGAGAATTGTGTTACTAGTTTAACTGTTGATAATGGACTTGGTTTCTCTTATGCACATTTGACATCCAAGGGAATAAAGCATAATGATAGGGACTGTGACATGGACAAGTGGATCTTCCCAACTATCAGCGGTGTACTCAACAATTGGGAGGCCAAGGATTTTGTTCCTATTAATTTTATTTAAGAGTAATTGTCTTATAAGTTTTTTGGGATATGTAATATTTGAAAAATTGAAACTCTAAAGCCTTGTGTCTTACCCGAGGCACAATGGTCTATTTGTGAGGGTTATTACTTCATCTTCATATTTGATTAACAATTCATTGGACTTTTTACATGCAAATTTTATGCTCCATGTTTTTATTTTCTACTTTTTACTTTATCAAAAATAGTTATGCTCCCTTACACACACGCACATATCAAACTCTAGATCCACATCAACTCTGGATCCCATTATTAATGGTTCTTCTATTACTAATTATGACTTTAAAAATCTGATACGCCAAGCCGAGGATGAAGGTGAGGAAGATTGTGAAGTACCAGGAGAACTTGCCAGACTGTTACAATAGGAGGAAAGGGAAATACAGCCTCATGAAGAGCCGATTGAGACAGTAAACTTGGGTACTGAGGAGGATAAGAAGGAAGTCAAGATAGGCACCAATCTAGAGCATATCGTCAAAAAGAATTTAATTTAGATATTGCATGATTACGTTGAGATCTTTTCCTAGTCATACGAAGACATGCCAAGGCTAGACATTAATATTGTGGTTCACCGCCTACCAACAAAAGAAGACTGCCCTCCAATAAAACAGAAGGTTCGTCGTATACATCATGATATGTCAGAAAAGATCAAAGTCGAAGTCATGAAACAGTTCAACGCTGGTTTCTTAGCTTTTACTTATTATCCACAATGGGTTGCTAATGTTGTTTAGGTACCTAACCAGGACAGTAAAGTACGTATGTGTGTGGATTATAGAGACCTAAATAGGGCAAGCCCCAAAGATGACTTTTTTCTTCCCCGTATTGATGTTCTGGTTGATAACACCACACAACATAAGGTATTCTCCTTCATGGATGGTTTCTCTGGGTATAATCAGATTAAAATGGCACCTGAGGACATGGAGAAAACAACCTTCATCACACAGTGGGGAACTTTCTGCTACAAAGTTATGCCATTTGGGTTGAAGAACCCTGGGGAAACCTATCGCCACGCCATGGTAGCTTTGTTTCACGATATGATCCATCAAGAGATAGAGGTCTACATTGATGATATGATAGCCAGGTCTCAGACTGAAGAGGAACACCTTGATCACATGCAGAAGCTGTTTGAAAGGCTGAAGAAATACAAACTGAGGTTGAACCCGAATAAGTGCACCTTTGGAGTAAGATCCGGTAAACTCTTAGGCTTCGTTGTCAGCAGTAAAAGTATTGAAGTAGACCCTACAAAGGTTAAAGCTGTACAAGAAATGCCAACTCCTTGCACTGAGAAGGTGGTTAGGGGATTCTTGGGACGTCTAAACTACATTGCCAGATTCATATCCCATCTAACCTCTACTTGTGAGCCAATCTTCAAATTACTGAAGAAAGATAAAGTAGTGAAGTGGCATGATGATTTCCCGATTGCCTTCGACAAGATCAAAGGATATCTTTAAGAGCCTCCAATTCTGATGTCGTGGGTTGAAGGAAGACCTCTGATAATGTACTTAGCAGTGTTAGAGAACTCAAAGGGGTGTGTGCTGGGGCAACATATCGAGTCTGGTCAAAAAGAGCATGCAATATACTACCTTAGGAAAAAGTTTACCGACTATGAAACAACATACTCACTGCTCGAGAAAACTTGTTGCGCTTTGACATGGGAAGCTCACCGACTAAGACATTACATGTTGACTCACACTACCTTATTGATATCTAAAATGGATCCTTGCAAATACATCTTTGATAAGCCCGCTCTCTGTGGAAGAATAGCAAGATGGCAAATGATCCTGAACGAACACGACATTCAGTATTTAACCCAGAAAGAAATTAAGGGAAGTGTATTAACTGATCCGGAAGAATAGAAATATGGCAAATGATCCTGACCGAATATGACTATCAATCTATGAATTTTGAGTTCCCGGAATAGAACATCATGTTAGTAACTGAATGTGAAGAACCTGGACTGGATGAAGGACCTGAAAAAGGATCCTGATGGACCATGGTTTTTGATGGAGCTTCCAACGCACTTGGCAATGGCATTGGTTCTCTGATCATATCTCCCGAAGGCTATCACACTCCTTTCACGGCCAGGCTAAGTTTCAATTATACCAACAACATGGATGAATATGAAGCATGCATCATGGGTCTCAAAGTTGCTATCGACTTGAGGATTAAATTCTTGAGTGTATTTGGAGACTCGGCCCTAGTTATCAATCAAATCAAGGGAGAATGGGACACGAAGCATCCTAATCTCATCCCTTACAAAGAGCATGTGTTAACACTGATTCCATACCTTGAAGAAGTTACCTTTGAGCATTTTCCACGAGAGGAAAATCAACCAGTGGACGCGCTAGCTATGTTGTCATCCATGTTCAAGGTCAGGTGGGATAATGAAGCTCCTCAGATTACTATTGAGAGAATGGATGAACCAGCATACTGTCATGAGATTCATACTGAAGAAGTAGTGAACAAACCTTGGTTCCATGAAATCAAAAGATATCTCGAAGCCCAAGAGTATCCTGAAGGAGCTTCAGTCAATGATAAGAAGTTCCTAATAAGGTTCTCTGCCAAGTTCTTCCTCAGTAACGGGATCCTCTACAAGCGCAACCACGATTCTACTTTGCTCCGGTGTATGGATAAAAGTGAAGTAGAAAAGATTATGACAGATTCGTACGAAGGTACCTTTGGCACCCATTCTAGTGGGCACACAATGGCTAAAAAGATCATACGAGTAGGATATTACTGGTCCACTATGGAAGCAGACTGTTATCAGCATTCACGGACTTGTCACAAGTTCCAGATCTATACTGAGAAAGTACATGTGCCTCTGGTTCCCTTGAACATTTTGACTTCTCCCTGGCCATTCGCAATGTGGGGCATCGATATGATTGGGGAGATTAGACCTACAACTTCTAATGGGCACCGGTTCATCCTCGTCGCCATTGATTACTTCACAAAATGGGTCGAGGCGACCTCATTTTCTTCTGTTACCAAGAACATTGTGGCCAGATTCATCAGTCATAACATTATTTGTCGGTATGTTATTCCAGAAAGAATCATTATGGATAATGGCACCAATCTCAATAATACTATGATCACTGAGATCTGCATGCAATTCAAGATACAACATCATAACTCTTATCCTTACCAGCCGAAGATGAATGGTGCTATAGAAGCTTCTAATAAAATATCAAAAAGATCATACAGAAGATGACGATGAGATACAAAGAATGGCACGAGATGTTACCATTTGCTCTTCATGGTTACCGTACCACAATGCACATATCAACAGGGGAAACTCCTTTCTCTTTGGTATACGGTATGGAAGTTGTCCTACCCATCAAGTTCCAGATCCCTTCCTTGAGAATCATGAAGGATGCAAGTTTGAACGAAAACAATTGGGTTTAGACTCGACTTAATCAATTAAACCGGATTGATGAGAAGAGGCTCGCGGTTGTCTTCCATGGTCAAATGTATCAAAAACATATGATTAAAGCTTTTAACAAGAAGGTTAGATGTCAGGTATATCAGGCTAGTCACCTAGTAATCAAGCGCATCATATTTCCGCAAGGTGATCCCAGGGGCAAATGGACTCCCACATACGAAGGGCCATTTGTGATTAAGAACATTTTTTCTGGTGGAGCCATGATCTTAATCACTATTACGGTGACGAACTTCCGCACCCTGTAAACACAGACATAGTTAAAAGATAATATGCATGGAAAAAAAACCCGCTAGGTTGACTGGCCTAGGAAAAATAAGGGCATCCCGGCGAACCAAAGTGTTCGGGCAAAAATTAGGGATATACATATGGAAAAAATATGTACACTCGGCAGGTCCAAAACCTGAAAAGGCAGCTTGGGAAAAAAAGGGTATCCCGGTGGACTGAAAACCCAAAAGGGAGGTCCAGGAAAAATTTAGGGATTTTAAGCATATAACTATGTCATGGTTGATCACCTTACAACCAATATCCGGTAACAACTATCAAGCTCAAATGATACTAATCAATCCAGTCAACTTTGGAAAAACAGTAAAGGGATGAGATGCTCAAAGACATAAAGGCAATAGCATAATGAGAAATCAATGGGATTATTTGACATAGTTGTTTTTATTTGTATCCTATATTGTATAATTTTCCTTCTTACGACGACATTCTCTTACTAGGATGTCTGTCTCCTTGTACAAAAAACGCTTATCCAAATTAATACAAAACTATCTCTTTGAAAGTGCAAAACTATTTGTTTTTTATTTTTCTATTTTGTTTGCGAAAACCTCCAGTGATTATTTTTGAACATATGCATTTGAATGTGATTACTTTTTACGAATACACGCATAAAAAACCAAAAGACAATTACTAATGGCTTTAAAGAACGGGACAATGTATAAAGTCCATCCATAAAATCCCCATAGATACTTTCTCCAGCAAGTGCAGAGGCAAGGGAATCCTACTATAAAGTCATGGCCATATCCTTAGCATACATCCTAATGATGTCAGGTGTTCTTATATCTCAGGCGAAGTAAGAATCTCCAATTACTGCCCCGACATCCTAAAGAATTCCCTAACCTTGGTTCACAAGCTTTTCAGGATCTCCCAGCAGGATTTCATAAAAATCCCCAAGCAGTTCATGGAGTTTCCCTTCCTCAATAGAGTTTATTTCTCTAACAACGGAAATCCATCTCCCATCATTTCAACTTCAACAAAATTTGAAGACTTACACTCTTCATCCCCGATAACAATCAATAATTTATTTTCCCTAGTTTAACAATACAACAATAGAATGACTGACGCGTTCATACATTGCATTCATACACCGTTTTACAATCGTCATAGCATATGCAACACAAATGCAAATATCACAATCTCATTTATTTTGAGAACATCATTACCCAATGCATCTCATACATCATGACACTGCAATACATTTGACTCTTAACCTTTTTCAGGAAAGTTAGCAGGCAGACATACATCATCACCAATTTTTAACAATTCCAGATTAATACTTGAAACAAGACAAGACAGCTATATGTCAATGACTGATTGTAGATTAATACCTGAAACCAGATAGGATAAATATCTACATGAACAGATTGAAGATTAACTCCCGAAACAAGATGCGTAAACTATCTTCCTTTTTCTAAGGTCAGAGATTAACACCTGAAACCAAACAGGACAACTATCTCAACGACCAACAAAAGCAAGTTCCAGATTAATACCTGGAACAAAACAAGACAACTATTTGCGGACGATTGATTATAGATTAATACCTGAAACCAGACAGAAAAACTAACTACATGAGCAGATTGAAGATTAACTCCTGAAACAAGACGGGGAAACTATCTTCCTTTCTCTAAAGTCAGAGATTAATACTTGAAACCAGACAGGAAAACTATCTCAACGACCAACAAAAGAAAGTTCCAGATTAATACCTGAAACAAGACAGGACAACAATCTATGGACGCTTTATTGTAGATTAATACATTAAACTAGACAGGACAACTATCTACATGATCAAATTGAATATTAATACCCGAAACAAGACGAGAAAACTATCTTCCTTTCTCTTAGGTCAGAGATTAATACTTGAAACCAGACAGAACAACTATCTCAACGATCGACAAAAATAAGTTCAGAATTAATACCTAAAACAAGACAGGACAACTATCTGTGAACAACTAATTGTAGATAAATTCCCAAAACAAGACATGGTGACTATCTACACGACTATATGAAGCAATCTTACACGGGTTTCTTCTCTCCAGATGCAGCTTTACACGGGATCATCCTGAAGCAATCTTACACGGGTTCCTTCTCATAATTTTCAGATGCAGTTGTTGTACCCTAATTTTCCCCTAAGATCCCTTCATCATACCATATTGTTTCAATCACAACAAAATCACATTAGGGCTTTTGGTTCTTCTCCCAATCTTTAGCCCTGCTCTTCTGAGGAATTACCAAGCACCTTAACTTGTTTTCTTTTGTGATCATGGATATTTTGCTTTGATTTTTTCTCTAATTAACAAAATGCAATATTGGTTTGTATTACTTGTTAATAATTTAGGTAAAGGCAATGAGGTTTATCAAGTTGCTTCATGGGTTCATGAGTTTATTTCCATGCCCTAGTCAATAGCTTGAGAAATTCAAACCTCACCATTGAAGTTGTTTTGAAGTGGGTATGGAAGTGGTTTTGGTGACCATGAGTCCTCATCATCATCCTCAACAATTTCTATTCACAAAGGAAGAATATTGGCACAAAAAGTTTGTTCAAACTTGGCAAAGTTCCAACAAGCATTCTCTTGATCTAGAGGCTAGGGTTTTGGACTTCAAAGGGGCATATGTTGCTCATCTTTTGGTATTTTTGATTTATTCCAAAAACATTCTTCTCTTAAATGTGTTACCAACAAATCACTTCAAAAGTTCCAAGGAGTTTTCACGTGGAAGGAACTTGGTGAAGAGGAAAGATTACAAGTCACCCAGATGAATTCCCAATTCTCCATATGTGACTTCAGATGGTCATAACTTGGTCAATTTTTATCACCTTGAGCCCATTATTTTTTCATGATGATCTTAAAAATGTGTAATTCATGCATTCTTTTATGTGCAAAGCAAAAAAATGGATGGAAGTTTCCTTAAGAATGCAAAAGATTATAGGTCATTTCATGATTTTTGGCCAACTTCAACAAGTCATAACTTGCTCAATTTTTGGAGATTTTGAGTGGTTCAAATTGAAAAATGTCATTCAAGAGATCTACTTCATTCCATATTTTTTGGTTAAGAGAAAATTATAAGTGGAAGGCCATGTTGGGATGCAAGATATTATAGGTCATTTTTAAAGAAGAATTTGAAATATTTCTAAGTATGGAAAGTCAACTCTTTTTCTTCAACTTTGACTCCATGTAACTTTCAGATCAAGCATCCATTTGATTCCATTATTTTTCCATTGCAAAGCTTGTTACCTCATCTTTCCAAAGCCTCAACAATTTTTCCCTAAGACCCCTTGAGGTGGAAATGCCATTGGATTGAACTTGGTAACTTGGAATTGAAGTTTCTCCATAAGTCAGAATTTGAAATTCATGTTTTGGCCTTTAAACATCAAATTAACACGCGTTTGTGATCTAAACATGTTTAACAAAGTTACCAAAGTGGATTATAGCCTTAAAACACAAAGATTAGATGAGTTTTGATGCAAATCAGATCACACTTTGCTCGTGCATCAGGTTCACACGATTTCCCTCCAACTTCATCATTTCACACGCTTGAACATTCCATTTGATTCCCTATAAATAGAGAGTCATCCCCCATTCAATTTCCCAAGCTTAGATAGCCAGAATCACCCTGCCAAAATTGCTTCACAACTCATAATTCAGCTACTTCGAATCCTATTCTCAAGCCTTTTTCAACCCATTTTTTTCCATCAATTCACCTTCCTTGATCTTCCCTGAAGCTAACCATATAATTACATTCAAGAATCGTGCCCTATATTGCTCTATAGAAATCCAGTTTCAGAGCTCTGCAACTCAACTTCAATAGGTACATTCCTTCATCAATTCTTCAAAACTTTGGCATCATTGTGTTGCTCTCATGGTTCTAGTCGCAACACTTACTTTCATCTAGAAGCACGTTTTGACCATGAATTTTCAAATCCCGTTTCAAAACTTTCTTTCCAAATTTCTTGAGCTACAGTTTATATAAACTTGGCGCGAGGGTGTGGTTGTCTTCGTCTTGAAGAGACGAAGCGAATGGCATATGTCTGAGCTTCTGATTTTACAATTTGAGAGACCTGCAATTCGTGAGGGTTGGAGGTTGAAGATGACCTACGTGTCATCTTCTAACCAATGAAAGCGTGACATTTGTTATTTTCAAATTCTGATTTTATTAATGATTCTTTACATTACTCATTAAAGACCATGATATGCACAGCGCGCCAGATCCCTTGGATTTGATTACTAACGCGTTTTGACTCTCATAATGGTCCACATCTTTTTCTTTTATTTTCGTTTTCTGATTTTTATATTTTAATTGTTTTAAATTTCAAAAAATCATAGAAAATTCATTTTTAGCCCAAAAAATCTGAAAAAATTATGAAAAATATTTTTGATTATTCTCTTTCTAATTTTTATTTTTTCAGAATTTAATTTTGTGTTTTGTTATTATTTATGAATTTTACACTTATTTGATTTGTTTAAAATGTTTAAAAATACTTTTACATATTTTTAAATTCTGAAAAAATTATGGAATGATTCAATGATATTGCGACAAATATTAATGATCTTATTTTATTTTGTTTCTGACTTTACTATTTTTTTACTATTTTTGTTTATTTTACCCATTTATTTTAATTTCTTAAAATAGTTTCTGACTTTTAAAAATTCCCAAATTTTTTTATAAAATCACTTGGCCTCTTTTCTGTTTTTTCTATGGTCTTATTTTTCATTTCTTGATTAATTTGAATATAATTGGCATTTTCTTCATTATTTTCCATTTTTAAAACATTTTTAAACCCTTTAATGTATATATTAATTATATTATTATTTTTGTGAATATTTTCTGGCTGTCTTGGGTTGATTTTTTGGTCATGGCTTTTTAACATTATTGGATCCATGGTGTTGAGTTTAAATCCATAAAAAATGGATCAATGATTTTAATAATAGTTTGATTAAATATTAATTCAAATGTGGTTTCTCTTTTTTACCCTAATTCCTCTTCATCTCATCCCCTTCTCATTGTACTAAATGTTGTTGGAGCATGATCTCTATATCCTGTCTCAAAACAAATGGTGCATAGATTGCTATTGACCGGCCTCAAAATAGGTGTGACTTCTATATAAGTCCACTTACGATTGCTTAACATAGCGCTAAATTTTGTCCCGATTCGAATAAATGATCATTTGTGGCCCAAACTTATGATCGCAAGCCCAAGTATGTTAATTTGATCTCTTTGATCCAGTAACCTTGAGATTCATTGTGTGGAGGCTTTGGTTCTACCAATCCTCTAATGGATCTACAACACCTTTGGTCAATGCGGATCACTTAAACATCGTTGATCATTAAATGGTACTTATGAGAATTCTAAATGGATGATATACTTGACAAAAAACAAATGCAACTTGTTGTGTGGAGGCTTTGGTTCTACCAATCCTCTAATGAGTTCCAAATGCAAGTTTCAAGATGGTCATCCAACTAACCACTAATTATTGACTTGTTTTATTTTATGCTTTTATTTTTTATGCTTTATGCACTATTTATTTTTTTAGCATTTTTCATTTCATGCCATTTTTCATCTTTGCTCATTTGAGCATTTATATTCTTGTCATTTTTACTTTGCTCACTTGAGCTTTTCTTTTTCTTTTCCTAAGATACTTAATAATCAACTTAAACCCTAAAAAACTCTTAATGGTACTTGGACTATTTGGTTACTATCCTTGGCATGATAGAGCATGGGACTTTTTCTTGGACTTAGGATTAGAGACCTTGGCCTATCTTGGAGACATTATGATCCTATCTGATTATTTTGTCTGGAGCTCTTGAGGTATACCTCAAGACATTGAGTTGCTCATTTGTTTTTGTGTGCAGGTTTTTGTGATTACATCCTTTGTTTGTAATTTGTAATTCACCCGTATACAGCTGTTACTCTGCCCAATTTTTGTGAAGACTTAATACACTTGAAGAGGTCTAGTATCTTTGCTTGCTTGGTTTCAATCCAAAGAAAGGGAATTCTATATTTGCTCATAATGTCATGTTTTGGCTTCTTATTGGTTAGATGGTTCTTATCCTTAGCTTTTACCTTATGCTTTAGGGTAGTCTCTTCTTCTCCTCCCATCTTCTTTAATTTCAAAAATCTTCTCCCTCCTTTTGAAAACTCTTCTTGTTTTGAAACTTAAATCACTTTCATAATAAACTTGGACTTAGGTCCATGCATTTTCAAAATATTTTCTTAAATAAACTTCAATGAATTTAATAATACTTTGACACTTTTTGTGAGAAGACTAAAAGTCAATCAATCTCATTTAAAACCATTTTGCCACTTTGGCCTTTTTTTACCTTTAAAACTTTTCTCAAAAAGATTAGACTCTTGTCAATCCTTGTAGTGATGCAAACAACTATACTTCTACAACATGTAGTGAAGAGATATAATTTCCACTTGGTGTTGAGTGAGGTATTGTTGATTTTAGAATCCAAGCCATATCCCCCACTTTGAGATGATACAAATTCTCCTTTCTCATGATTGTGGGTAGTAAGTATGTTTTTCCACACAGACAATGACGATGATGTCTCATCTCATAAAATTAACCAACACACCTGTGTTTCAAATTTTTAAAAGAGGAACTATGTGTACCCTGATCCCCTTTTGCATAAAAGGTGTTATGTAGGCGCTAAAGGTTCGCAACCACGGAGGGTGCAAAAATCATTAAAAAAAAATATTTATTTTCTCACCTCCACCATCCATTGTATATACAACACATTTTTTATAGCCAAAATATACAAATTTTACAAAGAGGTTCCTGCAGAGTACCGTAGATGTTTAGGGTGCTAATACCTTCCCTTTGCATAACCAACCCCCTTACCTTGAATTTTCCCCCCTTTTTTTGGGTTATTCGATCTTTTCCCATTCCTTTGGAAACAATAAAGCGCGATGGCGATTTTTATTTTTGATTTATATAAATTCTAGTCAATCCAATGGCTTAGTCTTGAACATTTCTACCGCTACAGAAAACTGGCGACTTCATTGTGGAAAGATTGACCTCTTGCTGGTCCATCCCTAAGTGGGTTGAGCCTATCTTTGTTTGTATCTGTATATGTGATATTGTTGTTTATGTGTTATATTTTGTATATATGTTTGTTTGGATTTTCCTAGTTTTCAGGGTGCTTGGTGAATACTCATAAGTCCTATACCCGGACTTGGGAAAACTTTCAGATAGGACGGGCGGTATAGTCATGTTAACTTTGATGGAGTAATCCCAAAAAAGGAGTCATGAGATCCCCCACTCAGTGGAGGCCCCTTTGATTGTAGTTTCGTTTACCGAGTAATCGAGAAGACGTACTGCTTTCGACCTGGGAGCCTGCTGAAACTGAGGACCGTAGAATACCAAACCCATCTTGGCATTTTAGGTGTAGTGCGAAAGCTATGACAGAGTAATCCGGAAATAGTTGTCACGCGATATTACGTTCGGACGAGTCTTTCTTGAGAATATTACTAATTACCGAGTTAATCAGGAAGTTGGTAATATCCGAAGGAAGGATGTAGACTCTGGGAACCTCTAGAACCTTGTTCAGCAGGTGATAACTTTTTAGACCAACACCTTATGGGTAGTACCTTCGACCTCATGCTCATAACATTGAACCTATGAACCCTATATGTGTGATCTTGTGTGTGATTGTTGCATCATGCATCCATGCACTCATAAGCATCTTTTGAAGAAAACAATATTTCAAGGGATTTAAAGGTTGACTATTTGTGAATATCTCAGATACTTTTAACCATGGATTCTGGAAAGAGAAAGACCGGGAAGTACAGTTTCAAGGATCCCAAGATAGATGATTTGGTCAGTCTAATTCCATAGATCGAGTATCCTGCAGACTTTCGGAAGAAGTATGGATCCATCATTCCTCTCATGAAGATGAAGATGAAGGAGGGTATTCTATCGAACTTGGTTCAGTTCTATGATCCGGTGTATCACTGCTTTGCTTTTCCCGATTATCAGTTGATGCCTACATTGCAGGAGTATTCCTATCTATTGGATTTACATGTTACCGATTGTGTTCCTTTTACTGGTTTGGAGAGTGAGCCAAAACCACATGAGATAGCTGCTTTGATTCATCTAGGGAAGTCTGAGGTAGAAGCCCTTATGACTACCAAAGGAGGGATTAGAGGATTACCAGCTCAGTTCTTATTAGAGAAAGCTCGTTACTTTTCAAGAATGAAGAGTATGGTTGCTTTTGAGGCCATCTTTGCTCTTCTTGATTATGGATTGTTCTTATTTCCTAATGTGGACAAGTTTGTCGACATTAACGCTATCAGGATTTTCATGATTGGAAACCCAGTTCCTGCACTGTTGGGCGATGCCTATTACTCTGTTCATCTTCGGAGTTCTTATCATGGGGGGATGATTATCTATTGCACGCCTTTGTTGTACCGATGGTTCATCTCTCATATGCCTCAGTCTGATGATTTTTGGGATGTCAGGAAGGAACCTCGTTTGGCTCCTAAGATCATGGCACTTACTCACTCGGATATTGATTGGTATCATCGAGCTTACCAGGATGTGGAGATTATTGACAGTTGTGGTAGTTTCTCCAATGTACCTCTTCTTGGTACAAAGGGAGGAATTAACTATAACCTTGTTCTTGCACGGCGATAGCTTAGCTATCTGATGAGGAATAAACTGAATATTATTCATTTGAGTAGTTTCTTTCTGAAGGAAGGAGAAGACCACAGGGAAGCTAGGGAGCAGATTGCGAAGGCCTGGCGTCACATTCATAAGAAGAGTAGGAAGGATTTGGGACCTAGGGGTGCTGTTTCTTTGGAGCCATATCTTCAGTGGGTCCGATCAAGAGCCATCCAATTGAAGATGTCGCATACTCGGGAGACACCCATGCCTGATCTATTTGTGAAGACCACCCCTCCCTTGTTATATGATCTAGAAGAGCTGCAACTTGCTTTAGTCAGGATGCAATAGGAAAGGGATGCTTGGAAGAACAAGTTCCAGACTTTAGAGAGTTCCTACAAAGACGACCTGAAGGAGAAAGACGATGTGATCGAGATCCTTGAGAGTCGAGCGGTGGAGTCTATGGAGAGGAAAGGGGATTTATTTTCTCCTAGGCCTCAAACAGGTGTTGATTACTCATTTCCTGATTCAGATGATTGGAAGGAGGTTGCCATCAGGCATGTAGAAGAAAACTAGAGGTTTAAGGCTCAGATTGCCAGGCTCACAGGGAAGCGTCAGCGTACAGATTGATCTCTATCAGTTTCTTTCTCTCAGGATTTTTAGATTGTATTTTCATCTTGTTCTTGGGATCATTGAAACTTATAATCCATTTTGAGACTATTATAATAAAAATTTCAGTATTTCATATGTATTTTTATGTTTGCAATATGTCTATAAACGTTAAATCTCTTGAAATATTAAATAACAAAGTAAAAATAATCATATGCATTGCATATCATGCATCATATTTCACATATTTATTGCATTTATGATGTATATCCAGGTGCCTTACCCAGCTTTTTGCTTCGTTCAACAAGCTGACTCATCACTACAACACCCGGGCTAACTTCAAAAAGAAGATGGACAACTTGGAACAGGAGAATCGCGAGCTACGCGAAGAAGTTTCTGCTTTGAAGGCTGGCTTGGCCAATTTGACTACTCTGATGGAAGCTCTGGTGGTTGCTCAGAATCAGCCACCGAGTGTTCAACCTCAACCAACAAAGGCAAATGTGGAAGTTCTGACTGTTCCTGTATCCGCTACTCCGGCTGTTGTTCAAAACTGTGTGCCTCAGGGTTACCTGTGGGGAATTCCAGAGAATTTTGCACCTAATGGTTTCAATTTGGGCCCCCAAGATGCTCTAGTGGTCCAAAATGTTGTTACTCCAGCACCTCCTGTGGTGCATATTGTTCCTGCTGCACCTCCTTCGGTGAATTCGGTTTCGTTTGTTAATGAAGATGTGTGTCGTCCTTTCCCTTCGCCGAGTGAATATTTGGATCTTTATGACAGAATGGATAATTTCTAAGAGCTGTTTGATATAATGCAAAGAGAAATGAAGGCACTTAGGGAAAAAGAGTTATTTGGGAAGAATGTGAATGAGCTGTGTTTGGTCCTGAATGTTAAAGTGCCTGCTAAGTTCAAGGTCCCGGGGTTTGAGAAGTACAAGGGCAACACTTGCCCTCGTGCTCACTTGGTGATGTACGTGAGGAGAATGTCTACCCACACCGATGATCAGCGTCTGCTGATTCACTTTTTCCAGGATAGTCTGACCGGCGCAGCATTGAAATGGTACATGAGTTTAGACAGTGCCAACATCCATACCTTTAATGATTTGGGAGAAGAATTCATTAAACAATACAAGTACAATGTGGATATGACTCCCAATCGTGACCAGCTTAGGGCCATGGTTCAGAAAGATAGAGAATCGTTCAAAGAGTATGGGCAGAGATGGCGCGAAGTGGCTGCATAAGTGATTCCTCCCATAGAGGAGAAGGAAATTACTAAAAAAAATTTGAAGATGTTAGGCGGTTTCTACTACGAAAGAATGGTAGCAAGTGCCCCAAGTGATTTTACAGAGATGGTAGGAATGGGTGTCCGCCTAGAAGAGGCAGTAAGAGAAGGTCGTTTGACAAAGGGTGAAGGATGTGGAGGTTTGAAAAAGCCAGCTTATGGGTTTACAAAGAAGAAAGAAGGGGATACAAATGTTGTCATACAAGAGAGGAGAGTGAATGCTCCTAGAAGGAATTGTCAGCGTCACCAGCAAGTTGCCTCAGTGACTCCTGTTATGAATGCGGCTCCAACTACAGTTTCTTATCAAAGACAGTCCCAACAGGGGAACCAAGGGAATAATCAGAGAAGGGAGAACTACGACCCTATTCCCATGAGTTATGCAGAGCTACTACCAGCATTGATTCAGAAGAAGTTGGTCCAGACACGACCACCTCCAGCTATACCATCACCATTGCCTTGGTATTACAAAGCTTACCAGACGTGTGCCTTTCATCAGGGAGTACCAGGGCATACTGTTGAAAATTGTTATCCTTTGATGACTAAAGTTCAAAGGTTGGTGATGTCTGGAATTTTATCTTTCAAAGACATGGGACCTAATATGAAAGACAATCCTCTACCCAAGCATGGAGGAGTGAATACTGTAAATATGGTGGCAGGTTGTCCAGGCGACTTCTGGATTATCGACATTAATCTGGTTAGAGGGGATTTGGTGAAGATGCACGCAGACCTCTTTGAATTCAGTTCTTATACGCATGACCATGCTGGTTGTGCCTTTTGCAGTACAAACATACAGGGTTGCGAGAAGATAAAGGCTGATTTACAGGAGATGGTGGATGAAGGTCTAATTCATATAATCAGGCTTATGGCAAAATATGAAGAGGAAGTGAATATGGTGTATAGATGTCTGGGTGAATTCATAATTTTTGAAGTGGAGCATTTGAATGAAGATCTCGTACAATTGCATGCTACTTTCTGTCGTACTGCTGGTCAGGTGGAACACCAATATGGATCATGCATAGTTTACTGTCAAGACCCCCGAGGATGTTCTATTGTGAGAGAGGGTGTTCAATTGTTGTTAGACAACAGAACTATCAAGATCACAGGTTAGATAGATGATTATCACGAGATTGATATGGTTGAAGTTTGTTTGATGGGAGAAGAGTCAGAGGAGGAGTATGCCTCAGCGGATGAGTATTTCTCTTCAGACGAAGATTTGTTTGCCGGAAATGACCTTTTGGTGTTGATTGTGTTGAGGAAGGTGTAAACGTCATTGTACCTTGTTTTGGTGCACCCGCTCATCTCGAGATGGAGTACCATAGCAAACCAGTTGTTACCCCATTGGTAATTAGTCTGCCAGGACCTGTTCCCTATAAATCAGATAAGGTTGTGCCTTACAAATACAATGTTGCAATCTTAGAAGATGGGGTGGAAATTACCATATAGCCAATGCCATATGTTAGAAATATAGATGATAATAGCAGGGTGACCCGTAGTGGTCGTGTGTTTGCGCCGGTTATTCGAAGAGATGTTGTTGCTGGAAAGAAGATTGCTGAGAATGATGAGTCTAAGAAGGCTGCAGGAGAGACTAGTGGAGCTACATTAGAGAAGGAAGTGGATGATATCTTGAAGATAATTAAGATGAGCGACTACAAAATTGTAGATCAGCTATTGCAGACTCCTTCAAAGATATCCATCCTAACTTTATTGATGAATTCCTCCGCTCATAGAGAATTACTGATGAGAGTACTAGACTAAGCTTTTGTGGAGAATGTCATGTCATTAGATCAATTCAGCAGCGTAATTGGAAACATTACGTCATGTAACAACTTGAGTTTTTGTGATGATGAGATACCAAGTGAAGGGAGGAATCACAACCTGGCCCTCCACATATCCATGAACTGCAAGAATGACTCGCTATCCAATGTGATAATTGATAACGGATCCACGTTGAATGTTATACCAAGAAGTACCCTTATGAAGTTAAAGTATCAGGGAATACCTATGCGCCCGAGTGGCATCATTGTGAAGGATTTTGATGGGTCAAGGAGATCTGTCATCGGTGACGTGGACTTTCCCATCCTTATAGGACCACATTTGTTCTTGATAACTTTCCAGGTAATGGACATTATTCCCGTGTATAGTTGTTTGTTAGGACGGCCATGGATACACGAAGAAGGAGCTGTCACTTCAACTCTGCATCAGAAGCTATAATTTGTGCGTGATGGGAAGGTAGTGATCATAAATGGGGAGTAGGCGTTGTTGATATCCCATCTATCCTCTTTCAGTATTGTAGAAGCGGATGAGGCTGTTGTTGGAACCCAGTTCCAAGCCCTATCCATTGACAACATAAGAAGGAATGAAAGTTCTATGGTTTCCCTGAAGGACGCGCAGCAGGTTGTGCGCAATGGTCATAATGCAGTTTGGGGACGACTTGTGGATCCACCCGTGAACAAAAATAGAGTTGGTTTTGGTTTCTCTTCGAGGAATGGCAAAGGTAGAAGTTTGAAGTCAAAGTCTTCTGTGAATAGTTATCATGATGTTTTCCGCAGCGGAGGCTATCTCCATCCAATTGATTTTGGAATTAATGTTGTTGAAGAGGATGAAGCAGAGCAGGAAATACCAAATTATGTGACGTATGGAGTCCGAGTTCAGATCTGGCTCACCATTGATGTTCCTTCTCGTATACATGTTTCAAAGTAATTTGTTTTGTTAATTTGTTTCTTTCTTTTGAAAAGCTTTCACTCTGCCCATGGTGGAAGTGTTAATGTTTTAGGTCTTATCTGTTTGCCATAACTTTTAAGATCATTAATAAAAGTTGTCTTTGCTTCCAAATCATGTCTTTTATTTTCTGATTTCTTCTTGGGAAATGGTAAATAAAAAATAAAAAAACCTTTCAAAATAAATAATAACTGAAAATTAATCTGCATGATCACTTGTTATATGTGTCAGTTTCAAAAAGCAATCATAAATCACATGTGCAGATTAATTAAAAAACCCTACCAAACTTGCTTCACAACTCAAAATTAAGCTACTTAGAATCCTATTCTCAGGCCTTTTTCAATCCATTTTTTCCATCAATTCACCTTCCTTGATCTTCCCTGAAGCTAACCATATAATTACATTCAAGAATCGTGCCCTATATTGCTCCATAGAAGTCCAGTTTCAGAGCTCTGCAACTCAACGTCAATAGGTAGATTCCTTCATCAATTCTTCAAAACTTTGGTATCATTGTGTTCCTCTCATTGCCCTAGTTCTAGTCGCAACACTTACTTTCATCTGGAAGCACGTTTTGACCATGAATTTTTAAATCCCTTTTCAAAACTTT
Source organism: Vicia faba (assembly GCA_948472305.1). Taxonomy (NCBI): domain Eukaryota; kingdom Viridiplantae; phylum Streptophyta; class Magnoliopsida; order Fabales; family Fabaceae; genus Vicia; species Vicia faba. The sequence continues at coordinate 111,561,158 of OX451735.1, forward strand.
CTTTCCAAATTGCTTGAGCTACAGTTTATATAAATTTGGCGCGAGGGTGTGGTTGTCTTCGTCTTGAAGAGACGAAGCGAATGGCATAGGTCTGAGCTTCTGATTTTACAGTTTGAGATACCTGTAATTCGTGAGGGCTAGAGGTTGAAGATGACCTACGTGTCATCTTCTAACCAATGAAACCGTGACATTTGTTATTTTCAAATTCTGATTTTATTAATGATTCTGTACATTATTCATTAAAGACCATGATATGCACAGCGCGCCAGATCCCTTGGATTTGATTACTAACGCGTTTTGACTCTCATCCAATGGTCCATATCTTTTTCTTTTATTTCTTTTTCTGATTTTTATATTTTAATTGTTTTAAATTTCAAAAAATCATAGAAAATTCATTTTTAGCCCAAAAAATCTGAAAAAATTATGAAAAATATTTTTTATTATTCTCTTTCTGATTTTTATCTTTTCACAATTTAATTTTGTGTTTTGGTATTTTTTATGAATTTTACACTTATTTGATTTGTTTAAAATGTTTAAAAATACTTTTACATAATTTTAAATTCTGAAAAATCATGGAATGATCCAATGATATTGTGACAAATATTGGTGACCTTATTTTATTTTTGTTTCTGACTTTACTATTTTTTACTATTTTTGTTTATTTTACCCATTTATTTTAATTTCTAAAAATAGTTTCTGACTTTTAAAAATTCCCAAAAAATTTTATAAAATCACTTAGCCTCTTTTCTCATTTTTCTATGGTCTTATTTTTCATTTCTTGATTAGTTTGAATATAATTGGAATTTTCTTCATTATTTTCCATTTTTTAAACATTTTTACACCCTTTAATGTATATATTAATTATATTATTATTTTTGTGAATATTTTCTGGCTGTCTTGGGTTGATTTTTTTGTCATGGCTTTATTAAGATCATTAGATCCATGGTGTTGAGTTTAACTCCATAAAAAATGGATGAATGATTTTAATAATAGTTTGATTAAATATTAATTCAAATATGGTTTCTCTTTTTTACCCTAATTCCTCTTCTTCTCATCCCCTTCTCATTGCACTAAATGTTGTTGGAGCATGATCTCTATATCATATCTCAAAATAAATGGTGCATAGATTGCTATTGACCGGCCTCAAAATAGGTGTGACTTCTATATAAGTCCACATACGATTGCTTAACACAACGCTAAAATTTGTCCTGATTCGAATAAATGATCATTTGTGGCCGAAACTTATGATTGCAAGCCCAAGTATGTTAATTTGATCTCTTTGATCCAATAACCTTGAGATTCATTATGTGGAGGCTTTGGTTCTACCAATCCTCTAATGGATCTACAACACCTTTGGTCAACGCGTATCACTTAAACATTGTTGATCATTAAATGGTACTTATGTGAATTCCAAATGGATGATATACTTGACAAAAAGCAAATGCAACTTGTTGTGTGGAGGCTTTGGTTCTACCAATCCTCTAATGAGTTCCAAATGCAAGTTTCAAGATGGTCATCCAACTAACCACTAGTTATTGACTTGTTTTATTTTATGCTTTTATTTTTTATGCTTTATGCACTATTTATTTTTTAGCATTTTTCATTTCATGCCATTTTTCATCTTTGCTCATTTGAGCATTTATATTCTTGTCATTTTTACTTTGCTCACTTGAGATTTTCTTTTTATTTTCCTAAGATACTTAATAATCAACTTAAACCCTAAAAAACTCTTAATGGTACTTGGAATATTTGGTTACTATCCTTGGCATGATGGAGCATGGGACTTTTTCTTGGACTTAGAATTAGAGACCTTGGCCTATCTTGGAGACCTTGTGATCCTATCTGATTATTTTATCTAGAGCTCTTGAGGTTTACCTCAAGACATTGGGTTGCTTGTTTTTTTTTTGTGCAGGTTTTTGTGATTACATCCTTTGTTTGTAATATGTAATTCACTCGTATACAGCCGTTACTCTGCCCAATTTTTGTGAAGACTTAATACACTTGAAGAGGTCTTGTATCTTTGCTTGCTTGGTTTCAATCCAAAGAAAGGGAATTCTATCTTGGCTCATAATGTCAAGTTTTGGCTTCTTGTTAGTTAGATGGTTCTTATCCTTAGCTTTTACCTTATGCTTTAGGATAGCCTCTTCTTCTCCTCCCATCTTCTTTAATTTCAAAAATCTTCTCCCTGCTTTTGAAAACTCTTCTTGTTTTGAAACTTAAATCACTTTCATAATAAACTTGGACTTAGGTCCATGAATTTTCAAAATATTTTCATAAATAAACTTCAATCAATTTAATAATACTTTGACACTTTTTGTGAGAAGACTAAAAGTCAATCAATCTCATTTCAAACCATTTTGCCACTTTGGCTTTTTTTTACCTTTAAAACTTTTCTCAAAAAGATTAGACTCTTGTCAATCCTTGTAGTGATGTAAACAACTATACTTCTACAACATGTAGTGAAGAGAGATATTTTCCACTTGGGTGTTGAGTGAGGTATTGTTGATTTTAAAATCTAAGCCATATCCTCCACTTTGAGATGATGCAAATTCTCCTTTCTCATGATTGCGGGTAGTAAGTATGTTTTTCCACACGGATAATGACGATGATGTCTCATCTCCAGAGACCACACATATTGCATCACACAGAACACCTATTGTCTATCAAAGTTGCAAATTGAAGCATATCGGCCATAGGTATAATTTCGAAATTCAATCTCTTAATCTAAGCGCATTTATTTATTCTAATGTGTTTGTGCATGTTTATAATGAAGCGCTAGACAGGTTACACTCCTTACAGGCCTGCCATTGTTAGGGCATTTGAACTTTGGTTCCTTCGAATCTCAGGATTCATGGTATTTTAGGATGAAATGGTTTTCGATTCAAACTCAGGATGATGCAGTCACAGGCTGTCGAATCCAAGACCAGATTCGGCCCAAGTTTGCAATTTTTGTTTTGCTTTTCTAATGAATTTACTACAGATCCAATTTTCCTAGATCGAAGGAGTATATCATATATCATCATTCCCTTGCTACCAGATGCTGGCCAATTCAGAGCCAGTGCCCCCAAGCGTGCAGTCCATTATGCACCTTCGACCAGTTTCTTCATTGGATTGAAAAGCGGCTTAAGCCTATTTTCGATCCGGGCCTATATCGTGCAAGTTGCACTTTTTTTACTTCATAATCCATTTATTTTGCCACTCTTCTTATTTTATTTCTTCCAGTTTTAACCAACATGAAATCAGATAAAAAGTCACAAAATTAGATATTAGTTTTTTTAGATTAATTTTGTCAATTAATTAATTATTTATCTTAACATTTTCTTAAAAATAAAACTAAATAGACTTAGGATTTCAATTAAATCATTTTCTCAAAATAAAACACCAAAAAAAAAGGATTTCATTTTCTTTAGAATTTAGACGTCCTTTCCAATTCGCGCGCATTTATTATTACTCTTATTTTATTATTAATGTATATGCTTATGGGATGCAACAGAATTAACTAGGACCCCTTTACGGCTCGGCTTTATTTTGCCCAAATTTTGGACATGTAATTAATCCCCGAAGCCATGTAATAGCGTAGCTCTAAATTCCACATTTTAAATTCCTGCAAATTATTAACTGTTTAGATGTATGCCTAATAGGATTGCATGATAAAATCTGAAAACAAACGGTAGAAAACCTAAATATTTAAAGATAAATAAATGAAACACAAGACACTTGCACATGCGCACCTTTAGGGTATTCCCACTTTGGTTGCCTTTGGAAAATAGTCACAACTCTCGAAACGTGAGAGATTTTAGTGGCTACCATCCGAATTAAGAAGATCATAAGTCCCTCAATGACCCTCTCGACGTTGCCTCGATAAAACTAATCTTAAAACCCTAGGGTAGTTACTAAGATTTCTTGCCAAGTTGCCTTCGTGACTGTATACGTCCCTTCGAATGCCCCTCAAATATCCAATGATAGGGCTACCTACTCACTAATAGTACGATAGCACTATCTAAAGGAAAGGAGGAAAAGAATGATCCTTTCGAGTAAAGTAGATAGTTCCTAGATGCTATGCTCAAAGAAAAAAAAATTTACACTTACACAAAACAACTTTCAAAAAACATTTTCAAAATGCTTTATCAACACTCTTGAGGACTGATATAAGAGTTATAATAAAGTAAACTGCCTTACTATTGGCATTTCAAAATACTTTTCAAAAACACACAAAAACACAAAGTATTTCAAAAATGAGCTAAGCATCTAAGTGCCCGTAGGAAACTACAGATTGAAAGGGTGCTAACACCTTCTGTTTCCATAATCTACCCCCCTTACTAAGAAATAATCTTGAAAGGTATTTTTCTGTCCTTTTCACCCTTTCCTTTCTTGGATAAAAGAAAAGTCAGTGGCGACTTTTGCTTACCGCAACATTTGCGAACACAAACGCAAAACTAGTATAACAGTCGGTTCTTCCACCGTATCACACGTAGGATTTTAATTTCCACAAATTTATCATTTTCATATAATTTTTAGTAATTATGGTGTGCATGGCAAGATATAATCGATGCTTAGAAAAACCCTAATCTCAAGACAAAAATGCTTGTAATCAAACACATTTTTTACACTTGCACCTCTAGGGTTAACTCCACTTGTTGCCTTAAAAATGGAAATGTTATGCATGTGAGACATATTAGCAAAAACAAACAAAATACAAGATCAAAGTCCCTCGATGATGCTGCGAATGTTGCCTTATAAATGATCTTAGTCCATTAAGAAAAATGCTAAGATATCTCACAACATTACATCTTATAACTATACGATGACCAGCTCCCGTCCCTTCACATCCAAAGATAGGGTTACTTACCAATTGCAGCGGCAGAAATATTCAAGACTAAGCCATTGGATTGACTAGACTTTATACAAATCAAAATCAAAATCGCCACCGTGCTTTATAATTTCCAAAGGAACGGGAAAAGAGAGAATAACCCAAAAAGAGGGGGAAAGATTCAAGGTAAGGGGGTTGGTTATGAAAAGGGAAGGTATTAGCACCCTAAACATCTACGGTACTCCGCAGGAGCCTCTTTGTAAAATCTGTATATTTTGGCTATAAAAAAAAAGTTGTATATATAAAAAAATGGATGGTGGAGGTGAGAAAAGAAATATATTTTTGTATAATTTTTTCACCCGCCGCGGTTGCGAACCTTTAGTGCCTACGTACCTCCTTTTCGTGCAATAAGGGATCAGGGTACGCGTAGTTCCTCTTTTAAAAATTTAAAACACAAATGCGTTGATTAATTTTATGAGATGAAACATCATTGTCATTGTCTGTGTGGAAAACATACCTACTACCCACAATCATGATAAAGGAGAATTTGCATCATCTCAAAGTGGAGGATATGGCTTGGATTTTTAAAAATATCACCAATGCCTCACTCAACACCCAAGTGGAAAATATCTCCCTTTACTACATATTGTAGAAGTATAGTTGTTTGCATCACTACAAGGATTGACAAGAGTTCAGCCTTTTTTTATAGAAAAGTTTTTAAAATAAAAGAGCAGAAGTGGAAAAATGGTTTGAAATGAGATTAATTGACTTTTAGTCTTCTCACAAAAATGTCAAGGCATTATTAAGTTAATTGGAGTTTATTTATGAAAAATATTTTGAGAATGCATGGACATAAGTCCAAGTTTATTATGAAAGTGGTTCAAGTTAAAAAACAAGAAGAGTTTTCAAAAAGGGAAAGAAGATTTTTGAAATTAAAGAAGATGGGAGGAGAAGAAGGGACAATCCTAAAGCATAAGGTAAAAGCTAGGGATAAGAACCATCTAAACAACAAGAAACCAATAGTTGACATTATGAGCCAAGATAGAATTCCAATTCCTTGGATTGAAACCAATCAAGCAAAGAAATTCTAGACCTCTTGAGAGAACCAAACATCAAGTGTATTAAGTCTTCTCAAAAATTTGGGCAGAGTAACGACTGTATACGGGTGAATTCTAGATTACAAACAAAGGGTGTAATCACAAAAACCTGCACACAAAAACAAACAAGCAACCCAATGTCTTGAGGTAAACCTCATGAACTCCAGACAAAATAATCAGATAAAATCTCCAAGATAGGTCAAGGTTTCTAATCCTAAGCCCAAGAAAAGTCCCATGCTCCATAATGCCAAGGATAGTAACCAAATAGTCCAAGCACCAATAAAGATTCTTTAGGGTTTATGTTGATTATTAAGTATATTAAGAAAGGAAAAGAAAAGCTCAAATGAGCAAAATAAAAATGGCAAGAAAATAAATGCTCAAATGAGCAAAGATGAAAATGGCATGAAATGTAAATGTTAAAAGTAAATAGTACATAAAGCATAAAAAAAAATATAAGTATAAGGTAAACAAGTCAATAATTAGTGGTTAGTTGGATGACCATCTTGAAGCTTGCATTTGGAACTCATTAGAGGATTGGTAGAACCAAAGCCTCCACACAACAAGTTACATTTTCTTTTTGTCAAGTATATCATCCATTTGGAATTCTCATAAGTACCATTTAATGATCAACGATGTTTAAGTGATCCGCATTGACCAAAGGTGTTGTAGATCTATTAGAGGATTGGTAGAACCAAAGCCTCCATACAATGAATCTCAAGGTTATTGGATCAAAGAGATCAAATTAACATTCTTGGGCTTGCAATCATAAGTTTGGGCCACGAATGATCATTTATTCGAATTGGGATAAAATTTAGCGTTATGTTAAGCAATTGTAAGTGGACTTATATAGAAGTCGCACCTATTTTGAGGCCGGTCAATAGAAATCTATGCACCATTTGTTTTGAGACATGATATAGAGATCATGCTCCAACAACATCTAGTGCAATAAGAAAGAGATGAGATGAAGAGGGATAGAAAAAATATACAAACCATGTTTGAATTAAATTTTAATCAAACTATTATTAAAATCATTCATCCATTTTTGTGGAGTTAAACTCAACACCCTGGATCTAATGATGTTAATAAAGTTTATGATCCAAAATCTAACCCAAGATCAGCCAGGAAATAACCACAAAATAATATCACATAAAATATACACAAAAAGGATTTTTTTTTTAAATGTTTTAAAAATAGAAAATAATGAGAAAAATATTAACTTTGTTCTAATTAATCAAGAAAAGAAATGTAAGACCATAGAAAAATCAGAAAAAAGGCCCAACTAATTTTACAATTTTTTTGGTAATTTTTTAAAGTCAGGAACTATTTTTAAAATTAAAATAAATGGGTCAAATAAACAAAAAATGGTGAAAAATAGTAAAGTCAAACAAAAATAGAATGAGGTCACCAACATTTGTCACAATATCATTGGATCATTCCATAATTTTTAAGAATTTAAAAATGTATAAAAGTATTTTTAAGCGTTTAAAACAAATCAAATAAGTGTAAAATTTGTAAAAAAGACCAAAACAAAAAATTAAATTATGAAAAAAGAAAAATCAGAAAGAGAATAATCATAAATATTTTTCATAATTTTTTCTGATTTTTTTGACTAAAAACGAATTTTCTATGATTTTTCAAAATTTAAAACAATTAAAATATAAAAATAAGAAAAAGAAAATAACAGTAAAATATGTGGACCATTGGATGAAAGTCAAAACACATTAGTAATCAAATCCAAGGGATCTGGCGCGTTGTGCATATCATGGTCATTAGTGAATATTGTACATCATCATTAATTAAATCAGAATTTGAAAAATACAGATGGCGCACCTTCATTGGTTAAAAGATGACATGTTGGTGATCTTCAACCTCCAGCCATCATGAACTGCAGGTCTCTTAAACTGGAAAATCAGAAGCTCGGGCCTATGCCATTCGCTTCATCTCTTCAAGACGAAGACAACCACACCCTCGCGCCAAATTTATATAAATTGTAGCTCAAGCAATTTGGAAGGAAATATTTGAAAAGGGATTTAAAATTTCACGGTCAAAACGTGTTTCCAGTAAAAGGCAAGTGTTCAGACTAGAACCAGGGCAATGAGAGCAACACAATGATATCAGAGTTTTGAAGTATTGATGAAGGAATCTACATATTGAAATTGAGTTGCAGAGCTTTGAAACTGGACTTCTATGGAGCAGTATAGGGCACAATTCTTGAATGTAATTATATGGTTAGCTTCATGGAAGATCAAGGAAGGTGAATTGATGGAAAATTGGATTGAAAAAGCGTCGAGAATGGATTTTTGAAGTTACAGATCATTGAGTTATAGAGCAAGTTTGGCAGGGTGATTATGGCTATCCAAGCTTGTGAAATTGAATGGGATAGTTCATGTATTTATAGGAGAAGTGAATGGGATCAAAAGGAAGAGTGAATGATGCATTTTGGAGGGAAATCATGCACACCTGATGCACGAGTGAAGTGTGATACAAACTTCATCAAAACTCATCCAACTCTTGTGTTTTGATGGGCTAAACAAATCTGGAACTTCACTAAACATGTTTAGAGGAAAAAACGCATGGAAAACTTGTGATTAGAGGCCACATTATGGATTTCAAAATTCTGACTTGGTGAGAAATTTAATTTCAAAGTGCCAACTTCTGACCAATGGCATTTTCAACTCAAGGGTCTTAGGGTATGATTCTTGATGCTTTAGAAATATGATGTTACAAGCTTTGCAATGGAAAAAGAATAGAGTTAAATGGATGCTTGAGATGAAAGTTTAATTGAGTCAACGTTAAAGAAAAAGGGTTGACTTTCCATACTTAGAAATATTTCACATTCTTCTTCAAAAATGACATATAATGTCTTGCATCCAAACATGGCCTTCCACTTGGAATTTGCTCTTGACCAAAAAAGATGGCATGAAGTATCCCTCTTTAATGACACTTTGAAACTTGAATCATTCAAAATATGCAAAATTTGAGAAATTTATGACTTGTTGAAGTTGGAAAAAATCATGAAATGACCTATAATCATTTGCATCTTTAAGGCAACTTCTATCCATTTTCCCACTTTGCACATAAAAGAAGGCATATAGTTCACATCTTCAACATCATTATGGAAAAATAATGAACTCAAGATGATAAAAATTGACCAAGTTAGGACCATTTGAAGTCACTCATGTAAAATTATGGATTCATCTGGATGACGTGTAATCTTTCTTCTTCACCAAGTTCCTTCCACATGAAAACTCCTTGGAACTTTTGAAGTGATTTATTGATAACCGTTTGAAGAGGAGGATATATTTGGAATCACTCAAAAATACCAAAAGGTAAGCATGATGTACTCCTTTGAAGTTCAAAACCCTAGCTCCTAGATCAAGAAAATGCTTTGAGGAACTTTGACAAGTTTGAACAAACTTCTTGTACCAATATTCTTGCTTTGTGAATAGAAGATGTTGAGGATGATAATGAGGACTCATAGACACAAAAACCACATATATATCTTGAAATTTGATAGAAATATGCTCTTGTGACCAATAGGAAAAAGGCCTTGTCCCAGCATAACAACTTCTCCAATCAACCCCTTGTACTTTTGAGACAAATCTAATAACCTTGAAATGTGATGAACCAAAGCAACCTTGCCATGCCAATTCTCCAAAAACCAATCCAATGGTCAAGTTTGAACTTCTCAAGCTATATTGACTAGGGCATGGGAGTAAACTCATGAACCCATGGGGTAGCTTGTTAAATCTCATTGCCTTCACCTACATGGATAACAAGCAAGACAAACCAACATTGCATTTTATTAGTGAAATGAACAAAACAAAACAATATTCATGATCACAAAAGGAACATAAGTCAAGGTGCTTTGTAATCCCTCAAAAAGGGCAAAACGAAATGTAGGGAGGGGAACCAAGAATCCTAGTGTGGTCTTGTTGTAAGTGAATCAACATGGTATGATGAAAGGATATTAGGGGCAAAAAATGGGGTACAAAAGTTGCCCTTATTTAAGTTTCTTATATCCGAAGATACGAAGGTTAAAAATATTCGGGTCGACATGATCGAAGATACTTAAATATAAAACAAACCCTATTTTTGGCCCTAAGATACCATGCAAATGCTTATGATCATGAATGCATATGAACAGGATCAAAGAGACGCAAAAATAACACTGGGGATGAAACAATAATAAAGAAACAAAGGAGCACCCCCCACCAGGAAAATAAATCACTGGTGGACCAAAGGAACTGAATCAGAGAGGATGTTAGAATGGTCAAAGGACACACCAACTTCTTCTGAAGACGAAGCTACCGACGTTTACTGAAGGCAGATAGAAAGATAACAAACATCGACGTTCACTGCCAATGTCCTACCAACTTTCACTGAAGGTAGAAAGAGTATATATCATATCACTGTCGTTCACTGACGATGAACTACCAACATTCACTGAGGGTAGCAAAAAGATTAAAAAAACACCGACGTTCAATGCCGATGGTCTACCAACTTTCACCGAAGGTAGAAAGAGAATATATCATATCACCGTCGTTCACTGACGATGAACTACCAACATTCACTAAGGGTAGAAAAAAGATAATAAACACTGACGTTCACTGCCGATGGTCTACCAACTTTCACTGAAGGTAGAAAGAGAATATATCATATCAATGTTGTTCACTGATGATGAACTACCAACGTTCACTGAGGATGGAAAAAATATAACAAACACCTTCGTTCACTGCCGATGGTCTACCAACTTTCACTGAAGGTAGAAAGAGAATATATCATATCACCGCCGTTCACTGACAATGAACTACCAACATTCACTGAGGGTAGTAAAAATATAACAAACACCGACATTCACTACCGATGGTCTACCAACTTTCACTGAAGGTAGAAAGAGAATATATCATATCACTGATGTTCACTGACGGTGAACTACCAACGTTCATTGAGGGTAGCAAAAAGATAACAAGTTTCCCCAAGATTCTTGCGTTTCACCTAGAACGGGTCTCAACTTCTTCTTTAACCAAGGCACTCCGCCTGGAAAGGATGATATATAAGTTGTCTCAAATAAAGAGACTTGCTACTTGTTGTCATGGAGGGTTGAAAAAAGATATGACTTTTTAGGAAGGAGGTATGACTTCCTGGGGAGATGCCATGATACTCTTGCTGAGGGGATAAAGTCTTCTTGTGCAAAATAAATGCACCAACCAAAACTTGGGGTTTTCAGCAATCCAAAGTGACTAGCATTGGCGGGGAACCACAGATCCAAACCAGAAATAAACTGGAATGAAACAGTCAACCAGAATTCATCCTTTGAGAAATAAATTCAAGAGGGAAAACCAAATTTATCCAAACAAGGAGCTGTACTGGAAGGCTTAAAGCAAAAATCTTCTATGAGGGACAACTCAGTATGGAAATTGAAAGAATATACGTTTTCTGCTTAAGTCCAACACTATATTGAAAAGAGGGCAACGTAACTCTGCAAAATAGGATAATATGTCATCAAAAATATTATTAAATTTCAATGAACAATGATATGCTAATTTTAGCTATGCATGATGTATGTATAAATGTATGAGTGTTATCGTGTGTATGCTGACAAAACAGATACACAATCATTGGGAACAAATAAGCAAAACTGCCTCAGGAACTAACAACACTCGGCTAAACTTGATCCAAGATGATCATTCCTAGAAAGGTAAAGGCCAACTCCAGAAACAAAATATACTGTCTGCTTTAACTTTACTGGGGAGAAACATAATGCGGAGGTAGACAAATCAAAGTGATGAAATAAACGGATACCGAGATAGAAACCAGTGTTTTTTCAAAAGTAACATGCCTACTGGAGATTGCAAGACCAGTCTTAAATAAAGAATACTAACACCGAAACATCCAAACTTTGCTGGGGAATTCAAGCCTACTTCACTGGAGAAAAATGTGGATTGAAACTTCACATCATTAAAACTCAGAAAAGAGGAGAAATGAATCCAAACTTGACCGAGGATACCGGAATCATGAACCCAATACATTGAAAACAACCCGAGTGGACCTTCCCGAGGGGAATAAAAGCTTCTCAAAACGACTGGAGTTTTTCCATTCTTGGGATCACCATTTTTGTTGTCATTTCTTCATCACAACTCTCAAAGTAAAAGAAAATTGTAAACATCTTTTTTTTTTAAAAATCAATTTTGTTATTTAATCTCTTTGCTTTGAAAGTTATTATCAGTAATAAATGGAGTCTTTGCAAGCTAAATAAAATAATAAACACAAAGAATTGGGTAAAAGCTCGAATTTCATTAATAGAGTGGTAGTATGCGAATGGAGAGACTCCATAGATGATTACAAAGTTTGAGAAATGGTAATACATAATGGAAAAGATACATTGAGATACAATGACCACTATTCCCCCTAAAAACTTTTGAAATTCCGAGCAGAAGCTTTTGTTGAAGTATGGTGAGGATCTGAGAAGATTGTTGCTTCAACGATCAAGTCTTGTCTGACGTAGTTACTTGCCAAGAAAATCCCTAACTTTTACCTAAGCTGCCCTTGCGGGTTTTCAACTTAGCGGGAAATTTATTCTGTTTATGTCTCTAATTTTTTCATAGACTGCCCTTTCGGGTTTTCAGCCTACCGAGACGCTCCTTTTTTGCCTAAGCCACCCTTTCGGGTTTTCAACTTAGTGAACTATTCTTTTATTTCTTTAGGCGGAGTATTTCTTGACTACGTCAGCGTTCATGGGACGTGGGAACTCCTCGCCATCCATAGTTTCAAGAATTAATGCACCGCTAGAGAATGATTTCTTTACATAATATGGGCCTTCGAAATTGGGAGTCAACTTGCCCCTAGAATCGGTGTTGAAAGACATGATCTTCCTGAGCACGAGGTCGCCTTCTCTGAATTCACAAGGTTTGACCTTTTTATCAAAAGATTTCTTCATTCTTCTTTGATATAACTGGCCATGACACAAGGTTGTTATTCTCTTCTCTTCAATCAAATTTAATTGGTCAAACCTGTTCTGGACCCATTCAGCCTCCGTCAACTTGGTTTCCATTATCACACGCAATGAGGGAATCTCTACCTCGACTGGGAGTACAACTTCCATTCCATACTCTAAGGAGAACGGCATTTCTCCTGTTGAAGTGCGGAAAGATGTTCGATATTCATGCAGAGAAAAAGGGAGCATTTCATGCCAATCCTTATAAGTAATAACCATTTTCTGGATAATTCTCTTGATATTCTTATTAGCAGCTTCAACAGCCCCATTCATCTTTGGCTTGTATGGAGATGAATTGTGATGGACAATCTTGAATTCTTCACACAGCTCTGTCATCATCTTGTTGTTCAAATTCGAGCCATTTTCAGTGATGATTCTGTTCGGCACACCATACCAGCATATAAGATAATTCTTGATGAAACGTACAACCACCTGTTTAGTAACATTTGCATATGAAGCAGCCTCCACCCATTTGGTGAAGTAATCAATTGCTACCAAGATGAAACAATGTGCATTCGAAGCTTTAGGTTCTATCATCCCTATAATGTCAATACCCTACATAGAGAAAGGCCATGGGGAAGAGATCACATTGAGAAGTGTCGGAGGCACATGGACCTTATCTGCATAAATCTGACATTTATGACACTTCTTTGCAAATTTATAACAATCAGATTCCATTGTCAGCCAATAGTAACCTACCCTTAGCATCTTTTTAGCCATTGAATGTCCATAGGCATGAGTGCCAAATGAACCTTCATGAACCTCATGCATCAACATGCCTGCTTCGTATCTATCCACGCATCTGAGCAAGACCATGTCATAATTTCTCTTGTATAACACATTGTCACTGAGGAAGAAACTGCCTGCCAATCTTCTCAATGTTTTTCTATCTTTCTTCGATGCATCAATCGGGTATTCCTGAGTCTGAAGAAAATGTTTGATATCATAATACCAAGGTTTTTCATCTGCTACCTCCTCTGTTGTAAACACATGAGCGGGCCTATCCAGCCGTCGAACCGTAATTCGGGGTATATCATTCCAAGTACTCACTTTGTACATAGAAGCCAGAGTTGCCAGAGCATCCGCCATTTGATTTTCATCTCTAGGGATGTGATGGAACTCAACTTTATTGAAGAATGGTAATAATCTTCTAGCATAATATTTGTAAGGGATCAAGCCAGGATGACAAGTATCCCATTCTCCTTTAATCTGATTTATTACCAAAGCTGAATTACCATACACATCTAGAATTTTGATTCTGAGATCAATAGCTTCTTCAAGACCCATAATGCAAGCCTCATATTCTGCCATATTATTAGTGCAATCAAATTTTAACCTTACGGTAAAAGGAATGTGCGATCCATGAGAAGTGACAATCACATCACCAATTCCTTTAACATAAACATTCACAGCTCCATCAAATATCATACTCCAACGAGATTCAGGGTCAGGACCTTCTTCAAGTAATGGTTCATCACAATCCTTCACTTTCAGGAACATCACATCCTCATCAGGGAATTCATATTCCGCAGACAGGTGATCCTTCACTGGTTGGTGAGCAAGATAATCTACCAACACACTTCTTTTAATAGCTTTTTTAGTGCGGTATTCGATATCATATTCAGATAACAACATCTTCCAGTGGGTAATTCTCCCAGTAAGAGCAGGTTTTTCAAAAATGTACTTAATTGGATCCATTTTGGAGATCAACCAAGTGGTGTGATTCAACATATATTGCCGCAAACGCTTTGCCGCCCAGGCCAAAGCACAACATGTTTTTTCCAGCATGGAATACCGCGACTCACAATCAGTAAATTTTTTACTGAGATAATAAATGGTGAACTCCTTTTTCCCTGTTTCATCCTGTTGTCCCAGAATACAACCCATGGATTTATCTAACACTGTCAGATACATAATCAACGGTCTTCCTTCTACGGGAGGGAGCAAGATAGGAGGTTCAAGCAGATATTCTTTAATACTTTGAAATGCCCTTTGGAAGTCATCTGTCCACACACAACCTTGATCTTTCTTTAACAACTTAAAGATCGGTTCACATATTGCAGTCATGTGGGAAATGAATCTGGAAATATAATTCAAACGCCCGAGGAAACCTCTGACTTGATTTTCAGTTCTTCGTGCTAGAATTTATTGAATTGCTTTGACTTTATCAGGGTCAACTTCAATTCCTTTCTGGATAACAATGAAACCTAACAACTTCCCCGACCGAACACCAAAGGTTCATTTATTTGGATTCAAGCGGAGACGATACTTCCTCAAACGCTGAAACAACTTCAACAAATCTTCTAAATGCCCTTCTTTAGTCTGGGATTTGGCAATCATATCATCAACATATACTTCAATTTCCTTGTGCATCAGATCATGGAATAGGGTTGTCATAGCCCTCTGGTATGTTGCACCAGCGTTCTTCAACCCGAAGGGCATCACTCTGTAACAGAATGTTCCCCAGGCTGTGATAAACGTTATTTTTTACATGTCCTCTGGAGCCATTCTTATTTGATTATACCCAGAAAACCCGTCCATGAACGAGAATACTTTGAATTTTGCTGTGCTATCCACTAACATGTCGATATGTGGCAATGGAAAATCATCTTTTAGACTAGCTTTATTTAGATCTCTGTAATCTACGCACATGCGGACTTTTCCGTCTTTTTTGGTACTGGGACAATATTGGCAATCCATTGAGGATACACTAACGTCACGAGAAAACCAGCATTAATCTGCTTTAGAACCTCCTCTTTGATCTTTACTGCCATATTTGGGTGAGTTCTTATCAACTTTTGTTTAATTGGCAGACACTCTAGCTTCAATGGCAACCGGTGCTCTATAATATCTATATCTAGACCAGGCATATCTTAACCAAGAAAAAATATCCACATACTCCTTCAACAACTCAATCAACTTTCTCTTTACATCAGGATGCAGCAATGCTCCAATCTTGACTTCCTTCGGGTCTTCTTCTGAACCCAAATTGATCACTTCCAATGGCTCTTTATATGGATGAATGGTATTTTCCTTGTGCTCAAGCAACCGTGAGACCTCTTCTGGAATATCATCATAATCTTCTTCTTCAGCCCCAGACACAGGACATTCAAAGTAGGGAGAAGGTGCAGGGTCATTGTATTCAATGGGTTTTTTAATTAATCTTCACATATAATTTATGATTGCTTTTAGAAATTGACACATATAACAAGTGATTATGCAGATTGAATTTCAGTTATTATTTATTTTGAAAGGTTTTTTATGGATTACCATTTTCCAAGAAAAAGCAGAAAATAAAGACATAATTCAGGAAGCAAAGACAACTTTTATTAATGATCTTAAAAGTCATAGCAAACAGATAAGCCCTTCAACATTAATACTTCCACCTTGGGCAGAGTGAAAGCTTTTCAAAAAAAGATTAACAAATCAAATTACTTTAAACATGTATGCAAGAGGGAACATCAATGGTGACCCAGTTCTGAACCCTGACTCTGTGCGTCACATAATTCGAAATTTTCTGCTCTGCTTCATCCTCCTCAACAGCATTAACTCCAGAATCAGTTGGATGGAGGTAACCTCCGCTGCAGAAAACATTATGATAGCTGCTCATAGTAGATTTTGACTTCAAACTTTCGCCTTTGCCATTCTCCGAAGAGAACCCCAAGCCAGTTTTGTTCTTGTTCACGGGTGGATCCACAATTCATCCCTAGACTTCATTATGACCCTTACGCACAACCTGTTGCGCATCCTTCAGCGAGACCATGGAATTCTCATTTCTCCTTATGTTGTCAATGGATAACACTTGGAACTGGGTTCCAATAGCATCATCATCCGCTTCTACAATGCTGAAAGAGAATAAATGAGATATCAACAATGCCTGCTCCTCATTTATGATCACTACCTTCCCTTCACGCACAAACTTTATCTTCTGATGTAAAGTTGAAGTGACATCCCCAGCTTCATGTATCCACGGCGGTCCTAGCAGGCAACTATAAGCGGGAATGATATGCATGACCTGGAAGGTTATCTGGAACAAATGTGGTCCTATATGGATAGGTAAGTCCACTTCACCGATGACAGATTTCCTTGACCCATCAAACGCCTTCACAATGATGCCACTCAGGCGCATAGGCGTTCCTTGATATTTCAACTTCATGAGAGTACTCCTTGGTATAACATTCAAAGAGGATCCATTATCAATTAGCACATTGGATAGTGAATCATTCTTGCAGTTCATAGAGATGTGGAGGGCCAGGTTGTGATTCCTCCCTTCATCTGGCAATTCATCATCACAGAAACTCAAGTTATTACATGATGTAATGTTTCCTATTACGCTGCTGAATTGATCTATTGGCATATCACCCTCCATAAAAGCTTGGTCCAGTACCCTCATCAAGGATTCTCTATGAGCAGAGGAGTTCATCAATAAAGCTAAGATAGATATTTTTGAAGGAGTCTGCAGTAGCTGATCTACAATTCTGTAGTCGCTCATCTTAATCATCTTCAAAATATCATCCACTTCTTTCTCTAATGTAGCTCTACTAGTCTCTCTTGTAGCCTTCTTAGGTTCATCATTATCAGCAATTTTCTTTCCAGTAGCAACATCTCTCCGAACAACCGGCGCAAACACACGACCGCTACGGGTCACCCTTCTATTTTCAGCTATATTTCCAATATAAAGAATTGGCTGGATGGGAACTTCCACTCCATCTTCTAAGATTGTAGCATTGTATTTGTAAGGCACAGCCTTATCTGATTTGTAGGGATATGACCTAGTAAACTAATCACCAACGGGGTAACAGCTGGTTTGCTATGATACTCCACTTCAAAATGGGCGGGTGCACCAAAACAAGGCACGATGATGTTTACCCCTTCCTCAACACAATCAGTCATCAATAAGTCATTTCTGGAAAACAAATCTTCGTCTGAAGAGAAATACTCATATGCGGAGGCATACTCTTCATATGACTCTTCTTCCGTTAAACAAGCCTTAACCATATCAACCTCATGATAATCATCCCTCTGACTTGTAATCTTGATAGTTTCATTGTCTAAAAATAACTGAACACCTTTCTTCACGATTGAACATCCTCAGGGATCTCGACAACAAACTAGGCAAGATCCATATTGGTGTCCCATCTGACCAGCCGTATGGCAGAAGGTAGCATGCAACTGCACGAGATCCTCATTCATATCCTCCACATCAAAAATTCTGAATTCACCAGGACAACCGAAAACCATGTTCACTTCCTCTTCATACTCTGCCCTAGGCCTGATAATGTGGATGAGGCCCTCATCCATCATATCCTGTAAATCAACCTTTATCTTCTTGCAACCCTGTATGTATGTACTGCAAATAGCACAACCAGAATGGTCATGCGTATAGTAGCTAAATTCACAGAGGCCTGCGTTCATTTTCACTGAATCTCCTCTAACCCGATGAATATCAAAAATCCGGAAGTCTCCTGGATAATCGGCCACTATATTCACAGCATTTACTCCCCCGTGCTTTGGTAGAGGGTTATCTTTCACATTAGGTCCCACGTCCTTGAAAGATAGAACATCAGACTTTACCAATTTCTGCACCTCAGTCTTCAAAGGATAACAGTTCTCAACATTATGCCTTGGTGCTCCTTGATGAAAAGCACATGTTTGGTATGCCTTGTAATACCAAGGCAATGGTGATGGTACGACGGAAGGTGGTCGTGTCTGGACCAACTTCTTCTGAATCAATGTTGGTAATAGCTCTGTATAGCTCATGGGAATAGGGTCATAACTCTCCCTTCTCTGATTATACCCTTGATTCCCCTGTTGGGACGGTCTCTGATAAGCAACAGTAGTTGGAGCGACATTCATAACAGGAGTAACTGAGGCGACTTGCTGATGACACTGATAATTCCTTCTAGGAGTGTTTACCATCCTCTCTTGTATAACAGCATTTGCATCTCCTTATTTCTTCTTGGTAAACCCATAAGATGGCTTCTTTACACCTTTGGATCCTTTACTCTTTGTCAAACGACCTTCTCTTATAACCTCTTCTAAGCAGATACCCATTCCTACCATCTCAGTAAAGTCACTTGGCGCACTTTCTACCATCTTCTCGTAGTAGAAAGCACCCAGCATTTTCAAGAAAATCTTAGTCATCTCCTTCTCTTCCATGGGAGGAATCACTTGGGCGGCTACCTCACGCCATCTTTGTGCATACTCTTTGAATGATTACCTATCTTTCTGAACCATGGCCCTAATTTGGTCACAGTCAGACGCCATGTCCATGTTGTACTTGTATCGTTTGATGAATGCTTCTCCCAAATCATTAAAAGCATGGATATTGGCGCTGTCCAAACTCATATACCACTTCAACGCAGCACCAGTCAAATTATCCTGAAAAAAGTGAATCAGCAGACGCTGATCATCAGTATAGGTAGACATCCTCCTTACGTACATCACCAGATGAGCACGAGGGAAAGTGTTGCCCTTATACTTCTCAAATTTTGGGACCTTGAACTTAGCAGGTATCTTAACGTTCGGGATCAAACATGGCTCATTCACATTCTGTACAAATAGCTTATTTCCTCTGAGGGCCTTTATCTATCTTTGCATCTTGTCAAACTGCTCTTGAAAATCATCCATTCTTTCATAAAGACCCAAGTCTTCACTCGGTGGAGGTAAAGGACGACACACATCATCATTAACAAACAGAGCCATATTCACCGAAGGAGGTGCAGCAGGAACAGCATGCACCACCGAAGGTGCTGGAGTAACAATAGTTTGAACCACTTGAGTATCTTGAGGACCAAGATTGCAACAATATGCGAAATTCTCTGGCATTCCCCATGGATAATCTTGAGGCATGTGATTCTGAACAACAACTGTAGTAGCAGATACAGGAACAGTCGGAGCTTCAGTAGTTGCCCATGTTGGTTGAGGTTGAACACTCAGTGGCTGATTCTGAGTAGCCACCAGAGCTTCCATCAGAGTAGTTAGATTGGTCATGCTGATCTTCAAAGCAGAAACTTCCTCGTATAGCTCGCGATTCTCTTATTCTACGTTATCTATCTTCTTTTTGAAATTAGCCCGAGTGTTGTAGTGATGAGTCAGCTTGCTGAACAAAGTAAAGAAGCTTGGTAAGACACCTAGATATGCATAAAAATGAAAGAAATATGTGCAATATTATCCATGATATGCAATGCACATGATTATTTTTACTTTGTTATTTAATATTTCGAGGGATTTATAGATTTATAGACATATTGCAAACATCAAAGTAATAACTCTTTTGAAATACTGAAAAAAATTTATTATAATAACTCCAAAATGGATTACAAGTTTCAATGATCCCAAGTACAAGATGAAAATAAAATCTAAAACCCTAAGAAATAGAACTGATGGAGATCACTCTATACGCTGGCGCTTCCCCATGAGCCTAGCAATCTGAGCCTTCAACCTCTGGTTTTCTTCCGCATATCTGGTGGCAACCTCCTTCCAATCATCTGAATCAGGAAGTGAGTGATCAGCACCTGATTGAGGCTTAGGAGAAAATAAATCCCCTTGCCTCCCCATAGACTCTACCGCTCGACTCTCAAGGATCTCAATCAAGTCGTCTTTCTCCTTCAGGTCTGCTTTGTAGGAACTTTCTAAAGTTTGGAACTTGTTCTTCCAAGCATCCCTTTCATGTTGCATCCTAACCAAAGCAAGTTGCAGCTCTTCTAGATCATCTAATAAGTGATGAGTGGTCTTCACAAATAGATCAGGCATGGGTGTCTCCCGGGTATATGGAATCTTTAACTGAATGTCTCTCGATCGGATCCATTGAAGATATGGCTCCAAAGAAACAGCACCCCTAGGTCCCAAATCATTCCTACTCTTCTTATGAATGTGATGCCAGCACTTCGCAATCTTCTCCCTAGCTTCCCTATGGTCTTCTCCTTCCTTCAGAAAGAAACTACTCAAATGAATATTATTCGGTTTATCCCTCATTGGATAACCAAGTTGTCGCCATGCAAGAACAGGGTTATAGTTAATTCCTCCCTTTGTACCAAGAAGACGTACATTGGGGAAACTACCACAACTGTCAATAATCTCTACATCCTGGTAAGCTCGATGGTACCAATCAATGTCTGAGTGGGTAAGTGCCATGATCTTAGGAGCTCAACGGGGTTCCTTCTTGATATCCCAAAAAGCATCAGACTGAGGCATATGAGAGATAAACCACCGGTACAACAGAGGCGTGCAACAGATAATCATCCCCCCATGATAAGAATTATGAAGATGAATAGAGTAATAAACATCACCCAATAATGTTACAATTGGGTTTCCAATCATGAAAATCCTGATAGCATTAATGTCGAAAAACTTGTCCACGTTAGGAAATAAGAACAACCCGTAAGCAAGTATAGCAAATATGGCCTCAAAAGCAACTATACTCTTCATCCTGGAAAAGTAACGAGCCTTCTCCAATAAGAACTGAGTTGGTAATCCTCTAATCCCTCCTTTAGTAGTCATATGGACTTCCACCTCAGACCTTCCCATGTGAATCAAAGCAGCAATATCATGTGATTTTGGCTCACCCTCCAAACCAGTAAAAGGAATACGATCGGTAACAGGTAAGTCCAATAGATAAGAATACTTCTCTAGTGTAGGCATCAACTGATTTTAGGGAAAAGTAAAGCAATGATACATCGGATCATAGAACTGGATCAAGTTTGAGAGAATACCCTCCTTCATCTTCAGTTTTATGAGAGGAATAATGGACCCATACTTCTTCCAAAAGTCTGCAGAACACTCGATCTCGGGAATTAGACTGATCAACTCATCTATCTTGGGATTCCTGAAACTGTATTTTCCGGTCTTTCTCTTTCCAGAATCCATGGTTAGAAATTACCTGAGATATTCACAAATAGTCAACCTTTAAATCCCTTGAAATATGGTTTCTTCAAAAGGCGCTTATGAGTGCATGGATGCGTGATGCAATAATCACACACAAGATCACACATATAAGGTTCATAGGTTCAATGTCACGAGCATGAGGTCGAAGGTACTACCCATAAGGTATTGGTCTAAAAAGTTATCACCTTCTGAACAAGGTTCTAGAGGTTCCCAGAGTCTACATCGTTCCTTCGGATATTACCAACTTCCCGATTAACTCGGTAATTAGTAATATTCTCAAGAAAGACTCATCCGAGCGTAGTATCGCGTGACAACTATTTCCGGATTACTCCGTCACAGCTTCCGCATTACACCTAAAATGCCAAGATTGGTTTGGTATTCTACGGTCCTCAGTTTCAGCAGGCTCCCAGGTTGAAAGCAATACGTCTTCCAAATTACTCGGTAAAGGACACTATAGTCAAAGGGCCCTCCACTGAGTGGGGATCTCATGCCTCCTTTTTTGGGATTACTCCCTCAAAGTTAACATGACTATACCGCCTGTCCTATCTTAAAGTTTGCCCAAGTCCGGGTATATGACTTATGAGTAATCACCAAACACCCTGAAAACCAGGAAAATCCAGACAAACATATATACAACATATAACACAAAAAACCGTAATAACACATATACAGATATAAACAAAGATAGGCTTAACCCAGTTAGGGATGGACCAGCAAGAGGTCAATCTGTCCCCAGTGAAGTCGCCATTTTTCTGTAGCGGTAGAAATGTTCAAGACTAAGCCATTGGATTGACTAGACTTTATACAAATGAAAATAAAAATCGCCACCGTGCTTTATTATTTTCAAAGGAATGGGAAAAGAGTGAATAACCCAAAAAGATGGGGAAAGATTCAAGGTAAGGGGGTTGGTTATGCAAAGGGAAGGTATTAGCACCCTAAACATCTACGGTACTCCGCAGGAGCCTCTTTGTAAAATCTGTATATTTTGGCTATAAAAAAATGTTATATATATAAAAAAAATGTATGGTGGAGGTGAGAAAAGAAATATATTTTTGTATAATTTTTGCACCCGCCGCGGTTGCAAACCTTTAGTACCTACGTACCACCTTTTCGTGCAATAGGGGATCAGGGTACGTGTAGTTCCTCTTTTAAAAATTTAAAACACAAATGCGTTGATTAATTTTATGAGATGAAACATCATTGTCATTGTCCGTATGGAAAACATACCTACTACCCACAATCATGAGAAAGGAGAATTTGCATCATCTCAAAGTGGAGGATATGGCTTGGATTTTTAAAAAAATCAGCAATGCCTCACTCAACACCCAAGTGGAAAATATCTCTCTTTACTACATATTATAGAAGTATAGTTGTTTGCATCACTACAAGGATTGACAAGAGTTCAACCTTTTTTTTTAGAAAAGTTTTTAAAATAAAAGCGCCGAAGTGGCAAAATGGTTTGAAATGAGATTGATTGACTTTTAGTCTTCTCACAAAAATGTCAAGGCATTATTAAGTTGATTGGAGTTTATTTATGAAAAATATTTTGAGAATGCATGGACATAAGTCCAAGTTTATTATGAAAGTGGTTCAAGTTCAAAAACAAGAAGAGTTTTCAAAAAGGGAAAGAAGATTTTTGAAATTAAAGAAGATGGGAGGAGAAGAAGGGACAATCCTAAAGCATAAGATAAAAGCTAGGGATAAGAACCATCTAAACAACAAGAAACCAATACTTGACATTATGAGCCAAGATAGAATTCCAATTCCTTGGATTGAAACCAATCAAGCAAAGAAATTCTAGACCTCTTGAGAGAACCAAACATCAAGTGTATTATGTCTTCTCAAAAAATTGGGCAGAGTAACGGCTGTATACGGGTGAATTCCAGATTACAAACAAAGGGTGTAATCACAAAAACCTGCACACAAAAACAAACAAGCAACCCAATGTCTTGAGGTAAACCTCATGAACTCCAGACAAAATAATCAGATAAGATCTCCAAGATAGGTCAAGGTTTCTAATCCTAAGCCCAAGAAAAGTCCCATGCTCCATAATGCCAAGGATAGTAACCAATAGTCCAAGCACCATTAAAGATTCTTTAGGGTTTATATTGATTATTAAGTATCTTAAGAAAGGAAAAGAAAAGCTCAAGTGAGCAAAATAAAAATTGCAAGAAAATAAATGCTCAAATGAGCAAAGATGAAAATGGCATGAAATGTAAATGCTGAAAGTAAATAGTACATAAAGCATAAAAAAAAATAAAAGTATAAGGTAAACAAGTCAATAATTAGTGGTTAGTTGGATGACCATCTTGAAGCTTTCATTTGGAACTCATTAGAGGATTGATAGAACCAAAGCCTCCATACAATAAGTTTCATTTGATTTTTGTCAAGTATATCATCCATTTGGAATTCTCATAAGTACCATTTAATGATCAACGATGTTTGAGTGATTCGAGTTGACCAAAGGTGTTGTAGATCCATTAGAGGATTGGTAGAACTAAAGCCTCCACACAATGAATCTCAAGGTTATTGGATCAAAGAGATCAAATTAACATTCTTGGGCTTGCAATCATAAGTTTGGGACACGAATGATCATTTATTCGAATCGGGACAAAATTTAGCGTTATGTTAAGCAATTGTAAGTGGACTAACATAGAAGTCGCACCTATTTTAAGGTCGGTCAATAACAATCTATGCACCATTTGTTTTGAGACATGATATAGATATCATGCTCCAACAACATCTAGTGCAATAAGAAAGGGATGAGATGAAGAGGGATGGAAAAAATATACAAACCACATTTGAATTAAAATTTAATCAAACTATTATTAAAATCATTCATCCATTTTTGTGGAGTTAAACTCAACACCCTGGATCCAATGATGTTAATAAAGTCCATGATCCAAAATCTAACCCAAGATCAGCCAGAAAATAACCACAAAATAATATCACATTTAATATACACAAAAAGGATTTTTTTTAAATGTTTTAAAAATAGAAAATAATGATAAAAATGTCAACTATGTTCAAATTAATCAAGAAATGAAAAGTAAAACCATAGAAAAATCATAAAAAGGCCCAAGTAATTTTACAAATGTTTTGGTGATTTTTTAAAGTCAGAAACTATTTTTAAAATTAAAATAAATTGGTCAAATAAACAAAAAATGGTAAAAAATAGTAAAGTCAGAGAAAAAAAATTAAATGAGGTCACCAACATTTGTCACAATATCGTTGGATCATTCCATAATTTTTTCAGAATTTAAAAATGTATAAAAGTAATTTTAAGCATTTAAAACAAATTAAATAAGTGTAAAATTTGTAAAAAAATACCAAAACACAAAATTAAATTGTGAAAAATAAAAATCAGAAAAAGAATAATCAAAAATATTTTTCATAATTTTTTTCATATTTTTTTGAATAAAATTGAATTTTCTAAGATTTTTTGAAATTTAAAACAATTAAAATATAAAAATCAGAAAAAGAAAATAAAAGTAAAATATGTGGACCATTGGATGAAAGTCAAAACACGTTAGTAATCAAATCCAAGGGATCTGGCGCGTTGTGCATATCATGGTCATTAGTGAATATTGTACAGAATCATTAATTAAATCAAAATTTGAAAAATACAAATGGTGCGCCTTCGTTGGTTAGAAGATGACATGTTGGTCATCTTCAACCTCCAGCCATCACGAATTGCAGGTCTCTCAAACTGTAAAATCAGAAGCTCAGACATATGCCATTCGCTTCGTCTCTTCAAGACGAAGACAACCACACCCACGCCCCAAATTTATATAAATTGTAGCTTAGGCAATTTGGAAGGAAAGTTTTGAAAAGGGATTTGAAATTTCATGGTCAAAACGTGTTTCCAGTAAAAGATAAGTGTTGCAACTAGAACCAGGGTAATGAGAGCAACATAATGATATTAGAGTTTAGAAGAATTAATGAAGGAATCTACCTATTGAAATTGAGTTGCAGAGCTCTGAAACTGAACTTCTATGGAGTAGTATAGGGCACGATTCTTGAATGTAATTATATGGTTACCTTCAGGGAAGATCAAGGAAGGTGAATTGATGGAAAAGTTGGATTGAAAAAGGGTCGAGAATGGATTTTTGAAGTTACAGAAAATTGAGTTATAGAGCAAGTATGGCAGCGTGATTCTGGCTCTCCAAGCTTGGGGAATTGAATGAGATAGTTCATGTATTTATAGGAGAAGCGAATGGGATCAAAA
Organism: Vicia faba; assembly: GCA_948472305.1. NCBI lineage: Eukaryota > Viridiplantae > Streptophyta > Magnoliopsida > Fabales > Fabaceae > Vicia > Vicia faba. The sequence continues at coordinate 111,587,176 of OX451735.1, forward strand.
GGAAGAGTGAATGATGTGTTTTGGAGGGAAATCGTGCACACCTGATGCACGGGTGAAGTGTGATACAAGCTTCATCAAAACTCATCCAATTCTTGTGTTTTGATGCGCTAAACAAATCTGGAACTTCACTAAACATGTTTAGAGGAAAAAACGCGTGGAAAACTTGTGATTAGAGGCCACATTATGGATTTCAAAATTCTGACTTGGTGAGAAATTCAATTTCAAAGTGCCAACTTCTGACCAATGGCATTTTCAACTCAAGGGGTCTTAGGGCATGATTCTTGATGCTTTAGAAAGATGAGGTTACAAGCTTTGCAATCCAAAAAGAATGGAGTTAAATGGATGCTTGAGATGAAAGTTGCATTGAGTCAAAGTTGAAGAAAAAGGGTTGACTTTCCATACTTAGAAATATTTCACATTCTTCTTCAAAAATGACCTATAATGTCTTGCATCCAAACATGACCTTCCACTTGGAATTTTCTCTTGACCAAAAAAGATGGCATGAAGTATCCCTCTTGAATGACACTTTGAAATTTGAATCATTCAAAATATGCAAAATTTGAGAAATTTATGACTTGTTGAAGTTTGAAAAAATCATGAAATGACCTATAATCATTTGCATCTTTAAGGCAACTTCCATCCATTTTCCCACTTTGCACATAAAAGAAGGCATATAGTTCACATCTTCAACATCATTATGGAAAAATAATGAACTCAAGATGATAAAAATTAACCAAGTTTGGACCATTTGAAGTCACTCATGTAAAATTGTGGATTCATCTGGATGACTTGTAATCTTTCTTCTTCACCAAGTTCCTTCCACATGAAAACTCCTTGGGAATTTTGAAGTGATTTGTTGATAACCCTTTTAAGAGGAGGATATCTTTGGAATCACTCAAAAATACCAAAAGTTGAGGAAGACGTACTCCTTTGAAGTTTAAAACCCTAGCTCCTAGATCAAGAAAATGCTTCGAGGAACTTTGACAAGTTTGAACAAACTTCTTATACCAATATTTTTTCTTTGTGAATAGAAGTTGTTGAGGATGATAATGAGGACTCATAGCCACCAAAATCACTTTTATATATTTAAATTTGATAGAAATATTCTCTTGTGACCAATAGGAACAAGGCCTTGTCCAAACATGACAACTTCTCCAATCAACCCCTTGTACTTTTGAGTGAAATCTAATAACCTTGAAATTTGATGAACCAGAGCAACCTTTACATGCCAATTCTCCCAAAAACAATCCAATGGTTAGGTTTGAACTTCTCAAGCTATATTGACTAGGGCATGGAAATAAACTCATGAACCCATGGGGTAGCTTGTTAAATCTCATTGCCTTCACCTACATGGATAACAAGCAAGACAAACCAACATTGCACTTTATTATTTAAATGAAGAAAACAAAAAAATATTCATGATCACAAAAGGAACATAAGTCAAGGTTCTTGGTAATCCCTCGAAAAGGGAAAAATTAAATGTAGGAAGGGGAACCAAGAATCCTAGTGCGATCTTGTTGTGAGTGAATCAACATGGTATGATGAAGGGATCTTAGGAGAAAAAATTTGGGTACAACACCAATCAATGGTAAGATAGAAATATCTAAATGAGAAGGAAATGAACAAATATTGTTTGAGTAGGTAGAACATGCGTAGTTGCTTACTCACAAACATTTCAAACCAAACATCTTTCAAAATACTCCAAATAATTTTAAAACATGAAATATTTTCAAAAAGTCCAACAATTTGTATCCATTATTATAGAGATGAGAATCATTAAAAAGCTTTCCTAAACGAAAGCGCTTTTCAAAAATACTTTCAAAACCCACCATAAACACATTTTAAAGAAAGCAATTTCAAAAGTGATCTAGCAAGCAACTAAGAGCCCATAGATAACTATGGATGAAGAGGGTGCTAACACCTTCCCATTTCATAACCTACCCCACTAACTCAAGAAAATATCTCAAAGGTCTTTTCTGTTCTTTTCACCCTTTCCTTATTGGATAAAAGAAAAGTCGATGGCGACTCTTGCTATCAGCAACAATTGCGATAAAACATGAAACAACCAAGTCAGTTCTCCCACCGTATTACAATAAGGCATCACAACCTCATGATATACTTGCTATAATTCTTCAAAGGTTGAAAAGTCTCACAAAAATTATAATTTCATTAAGAGAGATTCAAATTGCAAAAGTAAACATCTTCATAAGTTGTTTTGTCACTATTGTTGCCAGAAAAGTCGTACTATTAAAAAATTCAAATTTAGGTTCTTTTTATTTCCTAAAGGAAATTTCAAAAGGTTTCCCAAAAGAAATAATTATTTCACTCACTACCAAGGACCCAATGAGAATTGGGTACCTACCACTTTTGTTTGATTTTTGTAGGTTGAGTGTCTTGACGCTATAACGGGAAAATGGATTCTTGATAGTAGATGTTCAAGACATATGATGGGAGACATATCTCTATTCACCGAATTTTTGGCAAAGAAGAAAGGTTTTGTATCCTACTATGATCACAACAAAGGTTCAATACTCGAAATAGGTAGTATAGGTAATCCCTCAACTATTACCATCTCAAATGTTATGTTAGTTGAAGGCCTTAGACATATAGTGTTAGTCAATTATGTGATAATGGGTATAAGGTGACTTTTGCTAAAGATTATTGCATAATTGAACATAATGAAAAGAAGGATTGTATGTTTAATAGTGTGAGGGTTAATAATATCTATATGCTTGACTTAAGAGAAGTTTCCTTGCATAATGACCAATGTCTTGTGACCATAAGTGAAGACTCTTGGTTATGGCATAAACATTTAGCACACGTTAATTTTGATCTACTTAATAAAATAGTTTCAAAAGATTTAGTAATTGGTCTACCTAAAATAAAGTTTTCAAAAGATCACATATGTGATGTATGTCAAAATGGTAAGCAAACAAGAGCCTCTTTTAAATCTAGGGTTAAATAAGTTTTTGGTCCCTCTAAATATCTCAAATTTCATTTTAATCCCTCTAAAATTTTCCTTCAAAGAATGGTCGTCCTAAAAAATTAAATTTTAACTTTTGGTCTCTCATGCAATTTAGCGACGGTTTTTATTTAGAAAAAAAATTAGAGACCATTTTAGCTACGATTTTGTTAGGAGGGACCAAAAGTTAAAATTTAATTTTTTAGAAGGACCATTCTTTGAAGGAAAAATTTAGAGGGACTAAAAACGAAATTTGAGATATTTAGAGGGACCAAAAACTTATTTAAACCTTAAATCTAAAAATGTTGTTTTAAATCCGAGACCTCTTGAGTTGTTTCACATGGATTTGGTGGGACCTTCACGGACCAAAAGCATAGGTGGTAATTACTATGGTTTTTTTATTATCGAAAATTACTCAATATTTTTTTGGACTATTTTCTTACGTAGTAAAGATGAAACATTCTCGGCTTTCACATGTTTTGCCAAGTTATCTCAAAATAAATTGAATTCAAAAATAGTTTCCATTCGAAGTGATCATGGAGGTGAATTTGAAAATCACCTCTTTGAAGAATATTGTGATAAATTTGGTATTGAACATAAATTTTCATCTCCTAGAACTCCACAACAAAATGGTGTTGTGGAACGCAAAAATCTTGTTTTAGCGGAGTTAGCAAGAACAATGCTCAATGATTGTGGTCTACTAAAATATTTTTGAGCCGATGCTATTAACACGGGTTGTTGTGTCTTGAATATGGTACTTATTCGTCCTATAAGTACTTATTCGTCCTATTAGGGTACTAATACCTTCCCTTTGCATAACCAACCCCCTTACCTTGAATCTTTCCCCCTTTTTTTTGGGTTATTCGATCTTTTCCCATTCCTTTGGAAACAATAAAGTGCGGTGGAGATTTTTATTTTTGATTTATATAAAGTCTAGTCAATCCAATGGCTTAGTCTTGAATATTTCTACTGCTACAGAAAAATGGCGACTTCACTGTGGAAAGATTGACCTCTTGCTGGTCCATCCCTAAGTGGGTTGAGCCTATCTTTGTTTGTATCTGTATATGTGCTATTGTTGTTTATGTGTTATATTTTGTATATATGTTTGTTTGGATTTTCCTGGTTTTCAGGATGCTTGGTGATTACTCAAAAGTCCTATACCCGGACTTGGGAAAACTTTAAGATAGGACGGGCGGTATAGTCATGTTAACTTTGAGGGAGTAATCCCAAAAAAGGAGGCATGAGATCCCCCACTCATTGGAGGCCCCTTTGACTGTAGTGTCGTTTACCGAGTAATCGAGAAGACGTACTGCTTTCGACCTGGGAGCCTGCTGAAACTGAGGACCGTAGAATACCAAACCCATCTTGGCCTTTTAGGTGTAGTGCGAAAGCTATGACGGAGTAATCCGGAAATAGTTGTCACGCGATACTACGTTTGGACGAGTCTTTCTTGAGAATATTACTAATTACCGAGTTAATCAGGAAGTTGGTAATATCCGAAGGAAGGATGTAGACTCTGGGAACCTCTAGAACCTTGTTCAGCAGGTGATAACTTTTTAGACCAACACCTTATGGGTAGTACCTTCGACCTCATGCTCATAACATTGAACCTATGAACCCTATATGTGTGATCTTGTGTGTGATTGTTGCATCATGCATCCATGCACTCATAAGCATCTTTTGAAGAAAACAATATTTCAAGGGATTTAAAGGTTTACTATTTGTGAATATCTCAGGTACTTTTAACCATGGATTCTGGAAAGAGAAAGACCGGGAAATATAGTTTCAAGGATTCCAAGATAGATGATTTGGTCAGTCTAATTTCATAGATCGAGTGTCCTGCAGACTTTCGGAAGAAGTATGCATCCATCATTCCTCTCATGAAGCTGAAGATGAAGGAGGGTATTCTCTCGAACTTGGTTCAATTCTATGATCCGGTGTATCACTGCTTTACTTTTCCCGATTATCAGTTGATGCCTACATTGCAGGAGTATTCCTATCTATTGGATTTATATGTTACCGATTGTGTTCCTTTTACTGGTTTGGAGAGTGAGCCAAAACCACATGAGATAGCTGCTTTGATTCATCTAGGGAAGTCTGAGGTAGAAGCCCATATGACTACCAAAGGAGGGATTAGAGGATTACCAGCTCAGTTCTTATTAGAGAAAGCTCGTTACTTTTCCAGAATGAAGAGTATGGTTGCTTTTGAGGCCATCTTTGCTCTGCTTGATTATGGATTATTCTTATTTCCTAATGTGGACAAGTTTGTCGACATTAACACTATCAGGATTTTCATGATTGGAAACCCAATTCCTACACTGTTGGGCGATGCCTATTACTCTGTTCATCTTCGGAGTTCTTATCATGGGGGAATGATTATCTATTGCACGCCTTTATTGTACTGATGGTTCATCTCTCATATGCCTCAGTGTGATGATTTTTGGGATGTCAAGAAGGAACCTCGTTGGGCTCCTAAGATCATGGCACTTACTCACTCGGATATTGATTGGTATCATCGAGCTTACCAGGATGTGGAGATTATTGACAGTTGTGGTAGTTTCTCCAATGTACCTCTTCTTGGTACAAAGGGAGGAATTAACTATAACCATGTTCTTGCACGGAGACAGCTTAGCTATCCGATGAGGAATAAACTGAATATTATTCATTTGAGTAGTTTCTTTCTGAAGGAAGGAGAAGACCACATGGAAGCTAGGGAGCAGATTGCGAAGGCCTGGCGTCACATTCATAAGAAGAGTAGGAAGGATTTGGGAACTAGGGGTGCTGTTTCTTTGGATCCATATCTTCAGTGGGTCCGATCAAGAGCCATCCAATTGAAGATGTCGCATACTCGGGAGACACCCATGCCTGATCTATTTGTGAAGACCACCCCTCCCTTGTTAGATAATCTAGAAGAGCTGCAACTTGCTTTAGTCAGGATGAAACAGGAAAGGGATGCTTGGAAGAAGAAGTTCCAGACTTTAGAGAGTTCCTACAAAGACGACCTGAAGGAGAAAGACGATGTGATCGAGATCCTTGAGAGTCGAGCGGTGGAGTCTATGGAGAGGAAAGGGGATTTATTTTATCCTAGGCCTCAAATAGGTGTTGATTACTCATTTCCTGATTCAGATGATTGGAAGGAGGTTGCCATCAGGCACGTAGAAGAAAACTAGAGGTTTAGGGCTCAGATTGCCAAGCTCACAGGGAAGCGTCAGCGTACAGATTGATCTCTATCAATTTCTTTCTCTCAGGATTTTTAGATTGTATTTTCATCTTGTTCTTGGGATCATTGAAACTTATAATCCATTTTGAAGCTATTATAATAAAAATTTCAGTATTTCAAATTTATTTTTATGTTTGCAATATGTCTATAAACGTTAAATCCCTTGAAATATTAAATAACAAAGTAAAAATAATCAAATGCATTGCACATCATACATCATATTTCACATATTTATTGCATTTATGATGCATATCCAGGTGCCTTACCCAGCTTTTTGCTTCGTTCAGCAAACTGACTCATCACTACAACACCCGGGCTAACTTCAAAAAGAAGATGGACAACTTGGAATAGGAGAATCGCGAGCTACGCGAAGAAGTTTCTGCTTTGAAGGCTGGCTTGGCCAATTTGACTACTCTTATGGAAGCTCTGGTGGTTGCTCAGAATCATCCACCGAGTGTTCAACCTCAACCAACAAGGGCAAATGTGGAAGTTCCGACTGTTCCTGTATCCGCTACTCCGGCTGTTGTTCAAAATTGTATGCCTCAGGGTTACCTGTGGGGAATTCCAGAGAATTTTGCACCTAATGGTTTCAATTTAGGCCCACAAGATGCTCTAGTGGTCCAAAATGTTGTTACTCCAGCACCTCCTGTGGTGCATATTGTTCCTGCTGCACCTCCTTCGGTGAATTTGGTTTCGTTTGTTAATGAAGATGTGTGTCGTCCTTTCCCTTCGCCGAGTGAATATTTGGGTCTTTATGACAGAATGGATGATTTCTAAGAGCAGTTTGATATAATGCAAAGAGAAATGAAGGCACTTAGGGGAAAAGAGTTATTTGGGAAGAATGTGAATGAGCTGTGTTTGGTCCTGAATGTTAAAGTTCCTGCTAAGTTCAAGGTCCCGGAGTTTGAGAAGTACAAGGGCAGAACTTGCCCTCGTGCTCACTTGGTGATGTACGTGAGGAGAATGTCTACCCACACCGATGATCAGCGTCTGCTGATTCACTTTTTCCAGGATAGTCTGACCGGCGCAACATTGAAATGGTACACGAGTTTAGACATTGCCAACATCCATACCTTTAATGATTTGGGAGAAGAATTCATTAAACAATACAAGTACAATGTGGATGTGGCTCCCAATCGTGACCAGCTTAGGGCCATGGTTCAGAAAGACAGAGAATCGTTCAAATAGTATGGGCAGAGATGGCGCGAAGTGGCTGCACAAGTGATTCTTCCCATAGAGGAGAAGGAAATTACTAAAAAAATTTGAAGATGCTAGGCGCTTTCTACTACGAAAGAATGGTAGCAAGTGCCCCAAGTGATTTTACAGAGATGGTAGGAATGGGTGTCTTCCTAGAAGAGGCAGTAAGAGAAGGCCGTTTGACAAAGGGTGAAGGATGTGGAGGTTTGAAAAATCCAGCTTATGGGTTTACAAAGAAGAAAGAAGGGGATACAAATGTTGTCATACAAGAGAGGAGAGTGAATGCTCCTAGAAGGAATTGTCAGCGTCACCAGCAAGTTTCCTCAGTGACTCCTGTTATGAATGCCGCTCCAACTACCGTTTCTTATCAAAGACAGTCCCAACAGGGGAACCAAGGGAATAATCAGAGAAGGGAGAACTACGACCCTATTCCCATGAGTTATGCAGAGCTACTACCAGCATTGATTCAGAAGAAGTTGGTCCAGACACGACCACCTCCAGCTATACCATCACCATTGCCTTGGTATTACAAAGCTTACCAGACGTGTGCCTTTCATCAGGGAGTAACAGGGCATAGTGTCGAAAATTGTTATCCTTTGATGACTAAAGTGCAAAGGTTTGTGATGTCTGGAATTTTATCTTTCAAAGACATGGGACCTAATATGAAAGACAATCCTCTACCCAAGCATGGAGGAGTGAATAATGTAAATATGGTGGCAGGTTGTCCAGGCGACTTCTGGATTATCGACATTAATCTGGTTAGAGGGGATTTGGTGAAGATGCACGCAGACCTCTATAAATTCAATTCTTATACGCATGACCATGCTGGTTGTGCCTTTTGCGGTACAAACATACATGGTTGCGAGAAGATAAAGGCTGATTTACAGGAGATGATGGATGAAGGTCTAATTTATATAATCAGGCTTATGGTAGAATATGAAGAGGAAGTGAATATGGTGTATAGATGTCTGGGTGAATTCAGAATTTTTGAAGTGGAGCATTTGAATGAAGATCTCGTACAATTGCATGCTACTTTCTGTCATACTGCTGGTCAGGTGGAACACCAATATGGATCATGCATAGTTTGCTGTCAAGACCCCCGAGGATTATCTATTGTGAGAGAGGGTGTTCAATTGCTGTTAGACAACAGAACTATCAAGATCACAGGTCAGAGAGATGATTATCACGAGATTGATATGGTTGAAGTTTTTTTGATGGGAGAAGAGTCAGAGGAGGAGTATGCCTCCGCGGATGAGTATTTCTCTTCAGACGAAGATTTGTTTGCCGAAAATGACCTTTTGGTGTTGATTGTGTTGAGGAAGGTGTAAACGTCATTGTACCTTGTTTTGGTGCACCCGCTCATCTCGAGATGGAGTACCATAGCAAACCAGTTGTTACCCCATTGGTAATTAGTCTGCCAGGACATGTTCCCTATAAATCAGATAAGGTTGTGCCTTACAAATAAAACGCTTCAATCTTAGAAGATGGGGTGGAAATTCCCATCCAGCCAATGCCAGATGTTAGAAATATAGCTGATAATAGCAGGGTGACCCGTAGTGGTCGTGTGTTTGCGCCGGTTATTCGAAGAGATGTTATTACTGGAAAGAAAATTGCTGAGAATGATGAGTCTAAGAAGGCTGCAGGAGAGACTAGTGGAGCTACATTAGAGAAGGAAGTGGATGATATCTTGAAGATAATTAAGATGAGCGACTACAAAATTGTAGATCAGCTATTGCAAACTCCTTCAAAGATATCCATCCTAGCTTTATTGATGAATTCCTCGGCTCATAGAGAATCACTGATGAGAGTACTAGACCAAGCTTTTGTGGAGAATGTCATGTCATTAGATCAATTCAGCAGCGTAATTGGAAACATTACGTCATGTAACAACTTGAGTTTTTGCGATGATGAGATACCAGATGAAGGGAGGAATCACAACCTGGCCCTCCACATATCCATGAACTGCAAGAATGACTCGCTATCTAATGTGATAATTTATAACGGATCCGCGTTGAATGTTATACCAAGAAGTACCCTTATGAAGTTAAAGTATCATGGAATACCTATGCGCCCGAGTGGCATCATTATGAAGGATTTTGATGGGTCAAGGAGATCTGTCATCGGTGACATGGACTTTCCCATCCATATAGGACCACATTTGTTCTTGATAACTTTCCAGGTAATGGACATTATTCCCGCGTATAGTTGTTTGCTAGGACGGCCATGGATACACGAAGCAGGAGCTGTCACTTCAACTCTGCATCAGAAGCTAAAATTTGTGCATGAAGGGAAGGTAGTGATCATAAATGGGGAGTAGGCGTTGTTGATATCCCATCTATCCTCTTTCAGTATTGTAGAAGCGGATGAGGCTGTTGTTGGAACCCATATCCAAGCCCTATCCATTGACAAAATAAGAAGGAATGAAAGTTCTATGGTTTCCCTGAAGGACGCGCAGCAGGTTGTGCGCAATGGTCATAATGCAGTTTGGGGACGACTTGTGGATCCACCCGTGAACAAAAATAGTGTTGGTTTGGGTTTCTCTTCGAGGAATGGCAAAGGCAGAAGTTTGAAGTCAAAGTCTTCTGTGAACAGTTATCATGATGTTTTCCGCAGCGGAGGCTATCTCCATCCAATTGATTTTGGAATTAATGTTGTTGAAGAGGATGAAGCAGAGCAGGAAATGCCGAATTATGTGACGTATGGAGTCCGAGTTCAGATCTGGGTCACCATTGATATTCCTTCTTGCATACATGTTTCAATGTAATTTTTTTTGTTAATCTGTTTCTTTCTTTTGAAAAGCTTTCACTCTGCCCATGGTGGAAGTATTAATGTTTTAGGTCTTATCTGTTTGCCATAACTTTTAAGATCATTAATAAAAGTTGTCTTTGCTTCCAAATCATGTCTTTTATTTTTTGATTTCATCTTGGGAAATGGTAAATAAAAAATAAAAAAACCTTTCAAAATAAATAATAACTGAAAATTAATCTGCATGATCACTTGTTACATGTGTCAGTTTCAAAAAGCAATCATAAATCACATGTGCAGATTAATTAAAAAACCCTACCAAACTTGCTTCACAACTCAAAATTCAGCTACTTAGAATCCTATTCTTAGGCCTTTTTCAATCCATTTTTTCCATCAATTCACCTTCCTAGATCTTCCCTGAAGCTAACCATATAATTACATTCAAGAATCGTGCCCTATATTGCTCCATAGAAGTCCAGTTTCAGAGCTCTGCAACTCAACGTCAATAGGTAGATTCCTTCATCAATTCTTCAAAACTTTGGTATCATTGTGTTGCTCTCATTTCCCTGGTTCTAGTCGCAACACTTACTTTCATCTGGAAGCACGTTTTGACCATGAATTTTTAAATCCCTTTTCAAAACTTTCTTTCCAAATTGTTTGAGCTACAGTTTTATATAAATTTGGCGCGAGGGTGTGGTTGTCTTTGTCTTGAAGAGACGAAGCGAATGGCATAGGTCTGAGCTTCTGATTTTACAGTTTGAGATACCTGTAATTCGTGAGGGCTAGAGGTTGAAGATGACATACGTGTCATCTTCTAACCAATGAAACCGTGACATTTGTTATTTTCAAATTCTGATTTTATTAATGATTATGTACATTATTCATTAAAGACCATGATATGCACCGCGCGCCAAATCCCTTGGATTTGATTACTAACGCGTTTTGACTCTCATCCAATGGTCCACATCTTTTTCTTTTATTTTTTTTTCTGATTTTTATATTTTAATTGTTTTAAATTTCAAAAAATCATAGAAAATTCATTTTTAGCCCAAAAAATCTGAAAAAATTATGAAAAATATTTTTTATTATTCTCTTTCTGATTTTTATCTTTTCACAATTTAATTTTGTGTTTTGGTATTTTTTATGAATTTTACACTTATTTGATTTGTTTAAAATGTTTAAAAATACTTTTACATAATTTTAAAATCTGAAAAAATCATGGAAAGATCCAATGATATTGTGACAAATATTGGTGACCTTATTTTATTTTTGTTTCTGACTTTACTATTTTTTACTATTTTTGTTTTTTTTTACCCATTTATTTTAATTTCTAAAAATAGTTTCTGACTTTTAAAATTCCCAAAAAAATTTATAAAATCACTTGACCTCTTTTCTGATTTTTCTATGGTCTTATTTTTCATTTCTTGATTAGTTTGATTATAATTGGCATTTTCTTCATTATTTTCCATTTTTAAAACGTTTTTAAACCCTTTAATGTATATATTAATTATATTATTATTTTTGTGAATATTTTCTGGCTGTCTTGGGTTGATTTTTTTGTCATGGCTTTATTAACATCATTAGATCCATGGTGTTGAGTTTAACTCCACAAAAAATGGATGAATGATTTTAATAATAGTTTGATTAAATATTAATTCAAATATGGTTTCTCTTTTTTACCCTAATTCCTCTTCATCTCATCCCCTTCTCATTGCACTAAATGTTGTTGGAGCATGATCTATATATCATGTCTCAAAATAAATGGTGCATAGATTGTTATTGACCGGCCTCAAAATAGGTGTGACTTCTATATAAGTCCATTTACGATTGCTTAACACAGCGCTAAAATTTGTCCCGATTCGAATAAATGATCATTTGTGGCCGAAACTTATGATTGCAAGCCCAAGTATGTTAATTTGATCTCTTTGATCCAATAACCTTGAGATTCATTGTGTGGAGGCTTTGGTTCTACCAATCCTCTAATGGATCTACAACACCTTTGGTCAACGCGTATCACTTAAACATGGTTGATCATTAAATGGTGCTTATGAGAATTCCAAATGGATGATATACTTGACAAAAAGCAAATGCAACTTGTTGTGTGGAGGCTTTGGTTCTACCAATCCTCTAATGAGTTCCAAATGCAAGTTTCAAGATGGTCATCCAACTAACCACTAATTATTGACTTGTTTTATTTTATGCTTTTATTTTTTATGCTTTATGCAGTATTTATTTTTTAGCATTTTTCATTTCATGCCATTTTTCATCTTTGCTCATTTGAGCATTTATATTCTTGTCATTTTTACTTTGCTCACTTGAGATTTTCTTTTTCTTTTCCTAAGATACTTAATAATCAACTTAAACCCTAAAAAACTCTTAATGGTACTTGGAATATTTGGTTACTATCCTTGGCATGATGGAGCATGGGACTTTTTCTTGGACTTAGGATTAGAGACCTTGGCCTATCTTGGAGACCTTGTGATCCTATCTGATTATTTTATCTAGAGCTCTTGAGTTTTACCTCAAGACATTGGGTTGCTTGTTTTTTTTGTGTGCAGGTTTTTGTGATTACATCCTTTGTTTGTAATATGTAATTCACCCGTATACAGCCGTTACTCTGCCCAATTTTTGTGAAGACTTAATACACTTGAAGAGGTCTTGTATCTTTGCTTGCTTGGTTTCAATCCAAAGAAAGGGAATTCTATCTTGGCTCATAATGTCAAGTTTTGGCTTCTTGTTAGTTAGATGGTTCTTATCCTTAGCTTTTACCTTATGCTTTAGGATAGCCTCTTCTTCTCCTCCCATCTTCTTTAATTTCAAAAATCTTCTCCCTGCTTTTGAAAACTCTTCTTGTTTTGAAACTTAAATCACTTTCATAATAAACTTGGACTTAGGTCCATGAATTTTCAAAATATTTTCATAAATAAACTTCAATCAATTTAATAATACTTTGACACTTTTTGTGAGAAGACTAAAAGTTAATCAATCTCATTTCAAACCATTTTGCCACTTTGGATTTTTTTTACCTTTAAAACTTTTCTCAAAAAGATTAGACTCTTGTCAATCCTTGTAGTGATGTAAACAACTATACTTCTACAACATGTAGTGAAGAGAGATATTTTCCACTTGGGTGTTGAGTGAGGTATTGTTGATTTTAAAATCCAATCCATATCCTCCAATTTGAGATGATGCAAATTCTCCTTTCTCATGATTGTGGGTAGTAAGTATGTTTTTCCACACAGATAATGACGATGATGTCTCATCTCCAGAGACCACACATATTGCATCACACAGAACACCTATTGCCTATCAAAGCTGCAAATTGAAGCATATCGGCCATAGGTATAATTTCGAAATTCAATCTCTTAATCTAAGCGCATTTATTTATTCTAATGCGTTTGTGCATGTTTATAATGAAGCGCTAGACAGGTTACAGTCCTTACAGGCCTGCCATTGTTAGGGCATTTGAACTTTGGTTCCTTCGAATCTCAGGATTCATGGTATTTCAGGATGAAATGGTTTTCGATTCAAACTCAGGATGATGCAGTCACAGGCTGTCGAATCCAAGACCAGATTCGGCCCAAGTTTGAAATTTTTGTTTTGCTTTTCTAATGAATTTACTACAGATCCAATTTTCCTAGATCGATGGAGTATGTCATATATCATCATTCCCTTGCTACCAGATGCTAGCCAATTCAGAGCCAGTTCCCCCAAGCGTGCAGTCCATTGTGCACCTTCGACCAGTTTCTTCATTGGATTGAAAAGTGGCTTAAGCCTCTTTTCAATCCGGGCCTATATCGTGCAAGTTGCACTTTTTTTACTTCATAATCCATTTATTTTGCCTCTCTTCTTATTTTATTTCTTCCAGTTTTAACCAACATGAAATCAGATAAAAAGTCACAAAATTATATTTTAGTTTTTTTAGATTAATTTTGTCAATTAATTAATTATTTATCTTAACATTTTCTTAAAAATAAAACTAAATAGACTTAGGATTTCAATTAAATCATTTTCTCAAAATAAAACACCAAAAAAAAGGATTTCATTTTCTTTAGAATTTAGACGTCCTTTCCAATTCGCGCGCATTTATTATTACTCTTATTTTATTATTAATGTATATGCTTTTGGGATGCAACAGAATTAACTAGGACCCCTTTACCGCTCGGCTTTATTTTGCCCAAATTTTGGACATGTAATTAATCCCCGAAGCCATGTAATAGCGTAGCTCTAAATTCCACATTTTAAATTCCTGCAAATTATTAACTGTTTAGATGTATGCCTAATAGGATTGCATGATAAAATCTGAAAACAAACGGTAGAAAACCTAAATATTTAAAGATAAATAAATGAAACACAAGACACTTGCACATGCGCACCTTTAGGGTATTCCCACTTTGGTTTCCTTTGGAAAATAGTCACAACTCTCGAAACGTGAGAGATTTTAGTGGCTACCATCCGAATTAAGAAGATCATAAGTCCCTCAATGACCCTCTCGACGTTGCCTCGATAAAAATAATCTTAAAACCCTAGGGTAGTTACTAAGATTTCTTGCCAAGTTGCCTTCGTGACTATATACGTCCCTTCGAATGTCCCTCAAATATCCAATGATAGGGCTACCTACTCACTAATAGTAGGATAGCACTATCTAAAGGAAAGGAGGAAAAGAACGAACCTTTCGAGTAAAGTAGATAGTTCCTAGATGCTATGCTCAAAGAAAAAAAAATTTACACTTACACAAAACAACTTTCAAAAAACATTTTCAAAACGCTTTATCAACACTCTTGAGGACTGATATAAGAGTTATAATAAAGTAAACTGCCTTACTATTGGCATTTCAAAATACTTTTCAAAAACACACAAAAACACAAAGTATTTCAAAAATGAGCTAAGCATCTAAGAGCCCGTAGGAAACTACAGATTGAAAGGGTGCTAACACCTTCTGTTTCCATAATCTACTCCCCTTACTAAGAAATAATCTTGAAAGGTATTTTTCTGTTCTTTTCACCCTTTCCTTTCTTGGATATAAGAAAAGTCAGTGGCCATTTTTGCTTACCGCAACATTTGTAAACACAAACGCAAAACTAGTATAACAGTCGGTTCTTCCACCGTATCACACGTAGGATTTTAATTTCCATAAATTTATCATTTTCATATAATTGTTAGTAATTATGGTGTGCATGGCAAGATATAATCGATGCTTAGAAAAACCCTAATCTCAAAACAAAAATGCTTGTAATCAAACACACTTTTTACACTTGCACCTCTAGGGTTAACTCCACTTGTTGCCTTAAAAATGGAAATGTTATGCATGTGAGACATCTTAGCAAAAACAAACAAAATACAAGATCAAAGTCCCTCGATGATGCTGCGAATGTTGCCTTACAAATGATCTTAGTCCATTAAGAAAAATGCTAAGATATCTCACAACATTACATCTTATAACTATACGATGACCAGCGCCCGTCCCTTCACATCCAAAGATAGGGTTACTTACCAATTGCAGCGGCAGAAATGTTCAAGACTAAGCCATTGGATTGACTAGACTTTGTACAAATCAAAATCGAAATCGCCATCGTGCTTTATTATTTCCAAAGGAACGGGAAAAGAGAGAATAACCCAAAAAGAGGGGGAAAGATTCAAGGTAAGGGGGTTGGTTATGCAAAGGGAAGGTATTATCACCCTAAACATATACGGTACTCCGCAGGAGCCTCTTTGTAAAATCTGTATATTTTGGCTATAAAAAAATGTTGTATATATAAAAAAATGGATGGTGGAGGTGAGAAAAGAAATATATTTTTGTATAATTTTTTCACCCGCCGCGGTTGCGAACCTTTAGTGCCTACGTACCACCTTTTCATGCAATAAGGGATCAGGGTACGCGTAGTTCCTCTTTTAAAAATTTAAAACACAAATGCGTTGATTAATTTTATGAGATGAAACATCATTGTCATTGTCTGTGTGGAAAACATACCTACTACCCACAATCATGATAAAGGATAATTTGCATCATCTCAAAGTGGAGGATATGGCTTGGATTTTTAAAAATATCAACAATGCCTCACTCAACACCCAAGTGGAAAATATCTCCCTTTACTACATATTGTAGAAGTATAGTTGTTTGCATCACTACAAGGATTGACAAGAGTTCAACCTTTTTTTTTTAGAAAAGTTTTTAAAATAAAAGAGCAGAAGTGGCAAAATGGTTTGAAATGAGATTAATTTACTTTTAGTCTTCTCACAAAAATGTCAAGGCATTATTAAGTTGATTGGAGTTTATTTATGAAAAATATTTTGAGAATGCATGGACATAAGTCCAAGTTTATTATGAAAGTGGTTCAAGTTCAAAAAAAAGAAGAGTTTTCAAAAAGGGAAAGAAGATTTTTGAAATTAAAGAAGATGGGAGGAGAAGAAGGGACAATCCTAAAGCATAAGGTAAAAGCTAGGGATAAGAACCATCTAAACAACAAGAAACCAATACTTGACATTATGAGCCAAGATAGAATTCCAATTCCTTGGATTGAAACCAATCAAGCAAAGAAATTCTAGACCTCTTGAGAGAACCAAACATCAAGTGTATTATGTCTTCTCAAAAAATTGGGCAGAGTAACGGCTGTATTCTGGTGAATTCCAGATTACAAACAAATGGTGTAATCACAAAAACCTGCACACAAAAACAAACAAGCAACCCAATGTCTTGAGGTAAACCTCATGAACTCCAGACAAAATAATCAGATAAGATCTCCAAGATAGGTCAAGGTTTCTAATCCTAAGCCCAAGAAAAGTCCCATGCTCCATAATGCCAAGGATAGTAACCAAATAGTCCAAGCACCAATAAAGATTATTTAGGGTTTATGTTGATTATTAAGTATCTTAAAAAAGGAAAAGAAAAGCTCAAGTGAACAAAATAAAAATGGCAAGAAAATAAATGCTCAAATGAGGAAAGATGAAAATGGCATGAAATGTAAATGTTAAAAGTAAATAGTACATAAAGCATAAAAAAATAAAATTATAAGGTAAACAAGTCAATAATTAGTGGTTAGTTGGATGACCATCTTGAAGCTTGCATTTGGAACTCATTAGAGGATTGGTAGAACCAAAGCCTCCACACAACAAGTTGCATTTTCTTTTTGTCAAGTATATCATCCATTTTGGAATTCTCATAAGTACCATTTAATGATCAACGATATTTAAGTGATCCGCGTTGACCAAAGGTGTTGTAGATCTATTAGAGGATTGGTAGAACCAAAGCCTCCACACAATGAATCTCAAGGTTATTGGATCAAAGAGATCAAATTAACATGCTTGGGCTTGCAATCATAAGTTTGGGCTACGAATGATCATTTATTCAAATTGGGACAAAATTTAGCGTTATGGTAAGCAATTGTAAGTGGACTTATATAGAAGTCGCACCTATTTTGAGGCCGGTCAATAGAAATCTATGCACCATTTGTTTTGAGACATGATATAGAGATCATACTCCAACAACATCTAGTGCAATAAGAAAGAGATGAGATGAAGAGGGATAGAAAAAATATACAAACCACGTTTGAATTAAATTTTAATCAAACTATTATTAAAATCATTCATCCTTTTTTGTGGAGTTAAACTCAACACCCTGGATCCAATGATGTTAATAAAGTTTATGATCCAAAATCTAACCCAAGATCAGCCAGAAAATAACCACAAAATAATATCAAATTAAATATACACAAAAAGGATTTTTTTTAAATGTTTTAAAAATAGAAAATAATGAGAAAAATATTAACTTTGTTCAAATTAATCAAGAAAAGAAATGTAAGACCATAGAAAAATCAGAAAAAAGGCACAACTAATTTTACAATTTTTTTGGTAATTTTTTAAAGTCAGAAACTATTTTTAAAATTAAAATAAATGGGTCAAATAAAAAAAATGGTAAAAAATAGTAAAGTCAGAAACAAAAATAGAATGAGGTCACCAACATTTGTCACAATATCATTGGATCATTCCATAATTTTTTAAGAATTTAAAAATGTATAAAAGTATTTTTAAGCATTTAAAACAAATCAAATAAGTGTAAAATTTGTAAAAAAGACCAAAACACAAAATTAAATTATGAAAAAATAAAAATCAGAAAGAGAATAATCATAAATATTTTTCATAATTTTTTCTGATTTTTTTGACTAAAAACGAATTTTCTATGATTTTTCAAAATTTTAAACAATTAAAATATAAAAATCAGAAAAAGAAAATAAAAGTAAAATATGTGGACCATTGGATGAAAGTCAAAACGCATTAGTAATCAAATCCAAGGGATCTGGCGCGTTGTGCATATCATGGTCATTAGTGAATATTGTACAGAATCATTAATTAAATCAGAATTTGAAAAATACAGATGGCGCGCCTTCATTGGTTAAAAGATGACATGTTGGTGATCTTCAACCTCCAGCCATCACGAACTGCATGTCTCTTAAACTGTAAAATCAGAAGCTCGGGCCTATGCCATTCGCTTCATCTCTTCAAGACGAAGACAACCACACCCTCGCGCCAAATTTATATAAATTGTAGCTCAAGCAATTTGGAAGGAAAGATTTGAAAAGGGATTTGAAATTTCACGGTCAAAACGTGTTTCCAGTAAAAGGCAAGTGTTGCGACTAGAACCAGGGCAATGAGAGTAACACAATGATATCAGAGTTTTGAAGTATTGATGAAGGAATCTACATATTGAAATTGAGTTGCAGAGCTTTGAAACTGGACTTCTATGGAGCAGTATAGGGCACGATTCTTGAATGTAATTATATGGTTAGCTTCAGGGAAGATCAAGGAAGGTGAATTGATGGAAAAATTGGATTGAAAAAGGGTCGAGAATGGATTTTTGAAGTTACAGAAAATTGAGTTATAGAGCAAGTTTGGCAGGGTGATTCTGGTTATCCAAGCTTGGGAAATTGAATGAGATAGTTCATGTATTTATAGGAGAAGTGAATGGGATCAAAAGGAAGAGTGAATGATGCATATTGGAGGGAAATCGTGCACACCTGATACACGAGTGAAGTGCGATACAAAATTCATCAAAACTCATCCAATTCTTGTGTTTTGATGCGCTAAACAAATCTGGAACTTCACTAAACATGTTTAGAGGAAAAAACGCGTGGAAAACTTGTGATTAGAGGCCACATTGTGGATTTCAAAATTCTGACTTGGTGAGAAATTTAATTTCAAAGTGCCAACTTCAGACCAATGGCATTTTCAACTCAAGGGGTCTTAGGACAAGATTCTTGATGCTTTAGAAAGATGAGGTTACAAGCTTTGCAATCGAAAAAGAATGGAGTTAAATGGATGCATGAGATGAAAGTTGAATTGAGTCAACGTTGAAGAAAAAGGGTTGACTTTTCATACTTAGAAATATTTCAAATTCTTCTTCAAAAATGACGTATAATGTCTTGCATCCAAACATTGCCTTCCACTTGGAATTTGCTCTTGACCAAAAAAGATGGAATGAAGTATCCCTCTTGAATGACACTTTGAAACTTGAATCATTCAAAATATGCAAAATTTGAGAAATTTATGACTTGTTGAAGTTGGAAAAAATCATGAAATGACCTATAATCATTTGCATCTTTAAGGTAACTTCCATCCATTTTCCCACTTTGCACATAAAAGAAGGCATAACATCTTCAACATCATTATGGAAAAATAATGAACTCAAGATGATAAAAATTGACCAAGTTAGGACCATTTGAAGTCACTCATGTAAAATTGTGTATTCATCTGGATGACTTGTAATCTTTCTTCTTCACCAAGTTCCTTCCACATGAAAACTCCTTGGAACTTTTGAAGTGATTTATTGATAACCGTTTGAAGAGGAGGATATCTTTGGAATCACTCAAAAATACCAAAAGGTGAGCATGATGTACTCCTTTGAAGTTCAAAACCCTAGCTCTTAGATCAAGAAAATGCTTTGAGGAACTTTGACAAGTTTGAACAAACTTCTTGTACCAATATTCTTGCTTTGTGAATAGAAGATGTTGAGGATGATAATGAGGACTCATAGCCACAAAAACCACATATATATCTTGAAATTTGATAGAAATATGCTCTTGTGACCAATAGGAAAAAGGCCTTGTCCCAGCATAACAACTTCACCAATCAACCCCTTGTACTTTTGAGTCAAATATAATAACCTTGAAATGTGATGAACCAAAGCAACCTTGCCCTGCCAATTCTCCAAAAACCAATCCAATGGTCAGGTTTGAACTTCTCAAGCTATATTGACTAGGGCATGGGAGTAAACTCATGAACCCATGGGGTAGCTTGTTAAATCCCATTGCCTTCACCTACATGGATAACAAGCAAGACAAACCAACATTGCATTTTATTAGTCAAATGAACAAAACAAAACAATATTCATGATCACAAAAGGAACATAAGTCAAGGTGCTTTGTAATCCCTCAAAAAGGGCAAAACGAAATGCAGGGAGGGGAACCAAGAATCCTAGTGTGGTCTTGTTGTGAGTGAATCAACATGGTATGATGAAGGGATATTAGGGGCAAAAATGGGGTACAAAAGCTTCCCTTATTTAAGTTTCTTATATCCGAAGATATGAAGGTTAAAAATCTTCGGGTCGACGTGATCGAAGATACTTAAATATAAAACAAACCCTATTTTTGGCCCTAAGATACCATGCAAATGCTTATGATCATGAATGCATATGAACGGGATCAAAGAGACGCAAAAATAACACTGGGGATGAAACAATAATAAAGAAATAAAGGAGCACCCCCCACCAGGAAAATAAATCACTGGTGGACCCAAGGAACTGAATCAGAGAGGATGTTAGAATGGTCAAAGGACACACCAACTTCTTCTGAAGACGAAGCTACCGACGTTTACTGAAGGCAGAGAGAAAGATAACAAACATCGACGTTCACTGCCAATGTCCTACCAACTTTCACTGAAGGTAGAAAGAGTATATATCATATCATTTTCGTTCACTGACGATGAACTACCAACATTCACTGAGGGTAGCAAAAAGATAAAAAACACTGATGTTCACTGCCGATGGTCTACCAACTTTCACCGAAGGTAGAAAGAGAATATATCATATCACCTTCGTTCACTGACGATGAACTACCAACGTTCACTGAGGGTATAAAAAAGATAATAAACACTGACGTTCACTGCCGATGGTCTACCAACTTTCACTGAAGGTAGAAAGAGAATATATCATATCACCACTGTTCACTGATGATGAACTACCAACATTCACTGAGGGTTGCAAAAATATAACAAACACCAACGTTCACTGCCGATGGTCTACCAACTTTCACCGAAGGTAGAAAGAGAATATATCATATCACCTCCGTTCACTAACGATGAACTACCAACATTCACTGAGGGTAGTAAAAATATAACAAACACCAACATTCACTACCGATGGTCTACCAACATTCACTGAAGGTAGAAAGAGAATATATCATATCACCGATGTTCACTGACGGTGAACTACCAACATTCACTGAGGGTAGCAAAAAGATAACAAGTTTCCCCAAGATTCTGGCGTTTCACCTAGAACGGGTCTCAACTTCTTCTTTAACCAAGGCACTCCGCCTGGAAAGGGTAATATATAAGTTGTCTCAAATAAAGAGACTTGCTACTTGTTGTCACGGAGGGTTGTAAAAAGATATGACTTTTTGGGAAGGAGGTATGACTTCCTGGGGAGATGCCATGATACTCTTGCTGAGGGGATAAAGTCTTCTTGTGCAAAATAAATGCACCAACCAAAACTTGGGGTTTTCATCAATCCAAAGTGACTAGCATTGTCGGGGAACCACAGATCCAAACCAGAAATAAACTGGAATGAAACAGTCAACCAGAATTCATCCTTTGAGAAATAAATTCAAGAGGGAAAACCAAATTTATCCAAACAAGGAGCTGTACTGGAAGGCTTAAAGCAAAAATCTTCTATGAGGGACAACTCAGTATGGAAATTGAAAGAATATACGTTTTCTGCTTAAGTCCAACACTATATTGAAAAGAGGGCAACGTAACTCTGCAAAATAGGATAATATGTCATCAAAAATATTATTAAATTTCAATGAACAATGATATGCTAATTTTAGCTATGCATGATGTATGTATAAATGTATGAGTGTTATCGTGTGTATGCTGACAAAACAGATACACAATCATTGGGAACAAATAAGCAAAACCGCCTCAAGCACTAACAACACTCGGCTAAACTTGATCCAAGATGATCATTCCTAGAATGGTAAAGGCCAACTCCAGAAACAAAACATACTGTCTGCTTCAACTTTACTGGGGAGAAACATAATGCGGAGGTAGATAAATCAAAGTGATGAAATAAACGGATATCGAGATAGAAACCAGTGTTTTTTCAAAAGTAACATGCCTACTGGAGATTGCAAGACCAGTCTTAAATAAAGAAGACTAACACCGAAATATCCAAACTTTGCTGGGGAATTCAAGCCTACTTCACTGGAGAAAAATGTGGATTGAAATTTCACATCATTAAAACTCAGAAAAGAGGAGAAATGAATCCAAACTTGACCGAGGATACCGGAATCATGAACCCAATACATTGAAAATAACCCGAGTGGACCTTCCCGAGGGGAATAAAAGCTTCTCAAAACGACTGGAGTTTTTCCATTCTTGGGATCACCATTTTTGTTGTCATTGCTTCATCACAACTCTCAAAGTAAAAGAAAATTGTAAACATCTTTTTTTTTAAATCAATTTTTTTATTTAATATCTTTGCTTTGAAAGTTATTATCAGTAATAAATGGAGTCTTTGCAAGCTAAATAAAATAAGAAACACAAAGAATTGGGTAAAAGCTAGAATTTCATTAATAGAGTGGTAGTATGCGAGTGGAGAGACTCCATAGATGATTACAAAGTTTGAGAAATGGTAATACATAATGGAAAAGATACATTGAGATACAATGACCACTATTCCCCCTAAAAACTTTTGAAATTCTGAGCAGCAGCTTTTGTTGAAGTATGGTGAGGATCCGAGAAGATTGTTGCTTCAACGATCAAGTCTTTTCTGACGTAGTTACTTGCCAAGAAAATCCCTAACTTTTACCTAAGCTGCCCTTGCGGGTTTTCAACTTAGCGGGAAATTTATTCTGTTTATGTCTCTAATTTTTGCCTAGACCGCCCTTTCGGGTTTTCAGCCTACCGAGACGCTCCTTTTTTGCCTAAGCCACCCTTTCGGGTTTTCAACTTAGTGAGCTGTTCTTTTATTTCTTTAGGCGGAGTATTTCTTGACTACGTCAGCATTCATGGGACTGGGAACTCCTCGCCATCCATAGTTTCAAGAATTGATGCACCGCTAGAGAATGCTTTCTTGACAACATATGGGCCTTCGAAATTGGGAGTCAACTTTCCCCTAGAATCGGTGTTGAAAGACATGATCTTCCTGAGCACGAGGTC
Source organism: Vicia faba (assembly GCA_948472305.1). Lineage (NCBI taxonomy): Eukaryota > Viridiplantae > Streptophyta > Magnoliopsida > Fabales > Fabaceae > Vicia > Vicia faba. Next base: position 111,610,728 of record OX451735.1, read on the forward strand.
GCCTTCTCTGAATTCACAAGGTTTGACCTTTTTATCAAAATATTTTTTCATTCTTCTTTGATATAACTGGCCATGACACAAGGTTGTCATTCTCTTCTCCTCAATCAAATTCAATTGGTCAAACCTGTTCTGGACCCATTCAGCCTCCGTCAACTTGGTTTCCATTATCACACGCAATGAGGGAATCTCTACCTCGACTGGGAGTACAACTTCCATTCCATACTCTAAGGAGAACAACATTGCTCCTGTTGAAGTGCGGAAAGATGTTCGATATTCATGCAGAGAAAAAGGGAGCATTTCATGCCAATCCTTATAAGTAATAACCATTTTCTGGATAATTCTCTTGATATTCTTATTAGCAGCTTCAACAGCCCCATTCATCTTTGGCTTGTATGGAGATGAATTGTGATGGACAATCTTGAATTCTTCACACAGCTCTGTCATCATCTTGTTGTTCAAATTTGACCCATTTTCAATGATGATTTTGTTCGGCACACCATACCAGCATATAAGATCATTCTTGATGAAACGTACAACTACCTGTTTAGTAACATTAGCATATGAAGCAGCCTCCTCCCATTTGGTGAAGTAATCAATTGCTACCAAGATGAAACGATGTCCATTCGAAGCTTTAGGTTCTATCATCCCTATAATGTCAATACCCCACATAGAGAAAGGCCATGGGGAAGAGATCACATTGAGAAGTGTCGGAGGCACATGGACCTTATCTGCATAAATCTGACATTTATGACACTTCTTTGCAAATTTATAATAATCAGATTCCATTGTCAGCCAATAGTAACCTACCCTTAGCATCTTTTTAGCCATTGAATGTCCATAGGCATGAGTGCCAAATGAACCTTCATGAACCTCATGCATCAACATGCCTGCTTCGTATCTATCCACGCATCTGAGCAAGACCATGTCATAATTTCTCTTGTATAACACATTGTCACTGAGGAAGAAACTGCCTGCCAATCTTCTCAATGTTTTTCTATCTTTCTTCGATGCATTAATCAGGTATTCCTGAGTCTGAAGAAAATGTTTGATATCATAATACCAAGGTTTTTCATCTGCTACCTCCTCTGTTGTAAACACACGAGCGGGCCTATCCAGCCGTCGAACCGTAATTCGGGGTATATCATTCCAAGTACTCACTTTGTACATAGAAGCTAGAGTTGCCAGAGCATCCGCCATTTGATTTTCATCTCTAGGGATGTGATGGAACTCAACTTTATTGAAGAATGGTAATAATCTTCTAGCATAATCTTTGTAAGGGATCAAGCCAGGATGACAAGTATCCTATTCTCCTTTAATCTGATTTATTACCAAAGCTGAATTACCATACACATCTAGAATTTTGATTCTGAGATCAATAGCTTCTTCGAGACCCATAATGCAAGCCTCATATTCTGCCATATTATTAGTGCAGTCAAATTTTAACCTTACGGTAAAAGGAATGTGCGATCCATGAGGAGTGACAATCACATCACCAATTCCTTTAACATAAACATTCACAGCTCCATCAAATATCATACTCCAATGAGATTCAGGGTCAGGACCTTCTTCAAGTAATGCTTCATCACACTCCTTCACTTTCAGGAACATCACATCCTCATCAGGGAATTCATATTCCGCAGACAGGTGATCCTCCACTAGTTGGTGAGCAAGATAATCTACCAACACACTTCTTTTAATAGCTTTTTTAGTGCGGTATTTGATATCATATTCAGATAACAACATCTTCCAGTGGGTAATTCTCCCAGTAAGAGCAGGTTTTTCAAAAATGTACTTGATTGGATCCATTTTGGAGATCAACCAAGTGGTGTGATTCAACATATACTGCCGCAAACGCTTTGCCGCCCAGGCCAAAGCACAACATGTTTTTTCAAGCATGGTATACCGCGACTCACAATCAGTGAATTTTTTACTGAGATAATAAATGGTGAACACCTTTTTCCCTGTTTCATCCTATTGTCCCAGAATACAACCCATGGATTTATCTAACACTGTCAGATACATAATCAACGGTCTTCCTTCTACGGGAGGGAGCAAGATAGGAGGTTCAAGCAGATATTCTTTAATACTTTGAAATGCCCTTTGGAAGTCATCTGTCCACACACAACCTTGATCTTTCTTTAACAACTTAAAGATTGGTTCACATATTGCAGTCATGTGGGAAATGAATCTGGAAATATAATTCAAACGCCCGAGGAAACCTCTGACTTGATTTTCAGTTCTTCGTGCTGGAATTTCTTGAATTGCTTTGACTTTATCTGGGTCAACTTCAATTCCTTTCTGGATAACAATGAAACCTAACAACTTCCCCGACCGAACACCGAAGGTTCATTTATTTGGATTCAAGCGGAGACGATACTTCCTCAAACACTGAAACAACTTCAACAAATCTTCTAAATTCCCTTCTTTAGTCTGGGATTTGGAAATCATATCATCAACATATACTTCAATTTCCTTGTGCATCAGATCATGGAATAGGGTTGTCATAGCCCTCTGGTATGTTGCACCAGCGTTCTTCAACCCGAAGGGCATCACTCTGTAACAGAATGTTCCCCAGGCTGTGATAAATGTTATTTTTTCCATGTCCTCTGGAGCCATTCTTATTTGATTATACCCGGAAAACCCGTCCATGAACGAGAATACTTTGAATTTTGTTGTGCTATCCACTAACATGTTGATATGTGGCAATGGAAAATCATCTTTTGGACTAGCTTTATTTAGATCTCTGTAATCTACGCACATGCGGACTTTTCCGTCTTTTTTGGTACTGGGACAATATTGGAAATCCATTGAGGATACACTGACGTCACGAGAAAACCAGCATTAATCTGCTTTAGAACCTCCTCTTTGATCTTTACTGCCATATCTGGTGAGTTCTTCTCAACTTTTGTTTAATTGGCAGACACTCTAGCTTCAATGGCAAACGGTGCTCTACAATATCTGTATCTAGACCAGGCATATCTTGACCAAGAAAAAATATCCACATACTCCTTCAACAACTCAATCAACTTTCTCTTTACATCAGGATGCAGCAATGCTCCAATCTTGACTTCCTTCGGGTCTTCTTCTGAACCCAAATTGATCACTTCCAATGGCTCTTTATATGGCTGAATGGTATTTTCCTCGTGCTCAAGCAACCGTGAGACCTCTTCTGGAATATCATCATAATCTTCTTCTTCAGCCCCAAACACAGGACATTCAAAGTTGGGAGAAGGTGCAGGGTCATTGTTTTCAATGGGTTTTTTAATTAATCTTCACATATAATTTATGATTGCTTTTAGAAACTGACACATATAACAAGTGATTATGCATATTGAATTTCAGTTATTATTTATTTTGAAAGGTTTTTTATGGATTACCATTTTCCAAGAAAAATCAGAAAATAAAGACATAATTCAGGAAGCAAAGACAACTTTTATTAATGATCTTAAAAGTCACAGCAAACAGATAAGCCCTTCAACATTAATACTTCCACCTTGGGCAGAGTGAAAGCTTTTCAAAAAACGATTAACAAATCAAATTACTTTAAACATATATGCAAGAGGGAACATCAATGGTGACCCAGTTATGAACCCTGACTTCGTGCGTCACATAATTCGGAATTTCCTGCTCTGCTTCATCCTCCTCAACAGCATTAACTCCAGAATCAGTTGGATGGAGGTAACCTCCGCTGCACAAAACATTATGATAGCTGCTCATAGTAGATTTTGACTTCAAACTTTCGCCTTTGCCATTCTCCGAAGAGAACCCCAAGCCAGTTTTGTTCTTGTTCACGGGTGGATCCACAATTCATCCCCGGACTTCATTATGACCCTTACGCACAACCTGTTACGCATCCTTCAGTGAGACCATGGAATTCTCATTTCTCCTTATGTTGTCAATGGATAAGACTTGGAACTGGGTTCCAATAGCATCATCATCCGCTTCTACAATGCTGAAAGAGGATAAATGAGATATCAACAATGCCTGCTCCCCATTTATGATCACTACCTTCCCTTCACGCACAAACTTTATCTTCTGATGTAAATTTGAAGTTACATCCCCTGCTTCATGTATCCACAGTCGTCCTAGCAGACAACTATAAACGGGAATGATGTGCATGACCTGGAAGGTTATCTGGAACAAATGTGGTCCTATATGGATAGGTAAGTCCACTTCACCGATGACAGATTTCCTTGACCCATCAAACGCCTTCACAATGATGCCACTCAGGCGCATAGGCGTTGCTTGATATTTCAACTTCATGAGAGTACTCCTTTGTATAACATTCAAAGAGGATCAATTATCAATTAGCACATTGGATAGTGAATCATTCTTGCAGTTCATAGAGATGTGGAGGGCCAGGTTGTGATTCCTCCCTTCATCTGGAAATTCATCATCGCAGAAACTCAATTTATTACATGACGTAATGTTTCCTATTACGCTGCTGAATTGATCTATTGGCATATCACTCTCCATAAAAGCTTGGTCCAGTACCCTCATCAAGGATTCTCTATGAGTAGAGGAGTTCATCAATAAAGCTAAGATAGATATTTTTGAAGGAGTCTGCAGTAGCTGATCTACAATTCATTAGTCGCTCATCTTAATTATCTTCAAAATATCATCCACTTCGTTCTCTAATGTATCTCTACTAGTCTCTCCTGTAGCCTTCTTAGGTTCATCATTATCAGCAATTTTCTTTCCAGTAGAAACATCTCTCCGAACAACCGGCGCAAACACACGACCGCTACGGGTCACCCTTCTATTTTCAGCTATATTTCCAATATAAAGCATTGGCTGGATGGGAACTTCCACTCCATCTTCTAAGATTGTAGCGTTGTATTTGTAAGGCACAGCCTTATCTGATTTGTAGGGATATGACCTAGTAAACTAATCACCAACGGGGTAACAGCTGGCTTGCTATGATACTCCACTTCAAAATGGGCGGGTGCACCAAAACAAGGCACGATGACGTTTACCCCTTCCTCAACACAATCAGTCATTAATAAGTCATTTCTGGAAAACAAATCTTCGTCTGAAGAGAAATACTCATATGCGGAGGCATACTCTTCATATGACTATTCTTCCGTTAAACAAGCCTTAACCATATCAACCTCATGATAATCATCCCTCTGACCTGTAATCTTGATAGTTTCATTGTCTAACAATAACTGAACACCTTTCTTCACGATTGAACATCCTCAGGGATCTCGACAGCAAACTAGGCAAGATCCATATTAGTGTCCCATCTGACCAGCCGTATGGCAGAAGGTAGCATGAAACTGCACGAGATCCTCATTCATATCCTCCACATCAAAAATTCTGAATTCACCAGGACATCCGAAAACCATGTTCACTTCCTCTTCATACTCTGCCCTAGGCCTGATAATGTGGATGAGGCCCTCATCCATCATCTCCTGTAAATCAACCTTTATCTTCTCACAACCTTGTATGTCTGTACTGCAAATAGCACAACCAGAATGGTCATGCGTATAGTAGCTAAATTCACATAGGCATGCGTTCATTTTCACTGAATCTCCTCTAACCCGGTGAATATCAAAAATCCGGAAGTCTCCTGGACAACTGGCCACCATATTTACAGCATTTACTCCCATGTGCTTTGGTAGAGGGTTATCTTTCAGATTAGGTCCCACGTCCTTGAAAGATAGAACATCAGACTTTCCCAATTTCTGCACCTTAGTCTTCAAAGGATAACAGTTCTCAACATTATGCTCTGGTGCTCCTTGATGAAAAGCACATGTTTGGTCTGCCTTGTAATACCAAGGCAATGGTGATGGTACGGCGGAAGGTGGTCGTGTCTGGAACAACTTCTTCTGAATCAATGCTGGTAATAGCTCTGTATAGCTCATGGGAATAGGGTCATAACTCTCCCTTCTCTGATTATACCCTTGATTCCCCTGTTGGGACGGTCTCTGATAACCAACGGTAGTTGGAGCGACATTCATAACAGGAGTAACGGAGGTGACTTGTTGATGATGCTGATAATTCCTTCTAGGAGTGTTTACCCTCCTCTCTTGTATAACAGCATTTGCATCTCCTTATTTCTTCTTGGTAAACCCATAAGATGGTTTCTTTACACCTTTGGATCCTTCACTCTTTGTCAAACGACCTTCTCTTATAACCTCTTCTAAGAAGATACCCATTCCTACCATCTCAGTAAAGTCACTTGGCGCACTTTCTACCATCTTCTCGTAGTTGAAAGCACCCAGCATTTTCAAGAAAATCTTAGTCATCTCCTTCTCTTCCATGGGAGGAATCACTTGGGCGGCTACCTCACGCCATATTTGTGCATACTCTTTGAATGATTCCCTGTCTTTTGAACCATGGCCCTAATTTGGTCACAGTCAGGCGCCATGTCCATGTTGTACTTGTATCATTTGATGAATGCTTCTCCCAAATCATTAAAAGTATGGATATTGGCGTTGTCCAAACTCATATACCACTTCAATGCAACACCGGTCAAATTATCCTGAAAAAAGTGAATCAGCAGACGCTGATCATCAGTATAGGTAGACATCCTCCTTACGTACATTACCAAATGAGCACGAGGGAAAGTGTTGCCCTTATACTTCTCAAATTCTGGGACCTTGAACTTAGCAGGTATCTTAACGTTCGGGACCAAACATGGCTCATTCACATTCTGCACAAATAGCTTATTTCCCCTGAGGGCCTTTATCTGTCTTTGCATCTTGTCAAACTGCTCTTGAAAATCATCCATTCTGTCATAAAGACCCAAGTCTTCACTCGGTGGAGGTAAAGGACGACACACGTCATCATTAACAAACAGAGCCATATTCACCGAAGGAGGTGCAGCATGAACAGCATGCACCACCGAAGGTGCTGGAGTAACAATAGTCTGAACCACTGGAGTATCTTGAGGACCAAGATTGAAACCTTCATATGCTAAATTCTCTGGCATTCCCCATGGATAACCTTGAGGCATCTGATTCTGAACAACAGCTGTAGTAGCAGATACAGGAACAGTCGGAGCTTCAGTAGTTGCCCTTGTTGGTTGAGGTTGAACACTCAGTGGCTGATTATGAGTAGCCACCAGAGCTTCCATCAGAGTAGTCAGATTGGCCATGCTGATCTTCAAAGCAGAAACTTCCTCGCATAGCTCGCGATTCTCTTATTCTAAGTTATCTATCTTCTTTTTGAAATTAGCCCGAGTGTTGTAGTGATGAGTCAGCTTGCTGAACAAAGTAAAGAAGCTTGGTAAGACACCTAGATATGCATAAAAATGCAAGAAATATGTGCAGTATTATGCATGATATGCAATGCACATGATTATTTTTACTTTGTTATTTAATATTTCGAGGGATTTATAGATTTATAGACATATTGCAAACATCAAAGTAATAACTCTTTTGAAATACTGAAAAAAATTTATTATAATAACTCCAAAATGGATTACAAGTTTCAATGATCCCAAGTACAAGATGAAAATAAAATCTAAAACCCTGAGAAATAGAACTGATGGAGATCACTCTGTACGCTGGCGCTTCCCCATGAGCCTAGCAATCTGAGCCTTCAACCTCTGGTTTTCTTCCGCATATCTGGTGGCAACCTCCTTCCAATCATCTGAATCAGGAAGTGAGTGATCAGCACCTGATTGAGGCTTAGGAGAAAATAAATCCCCTTGCCTCCCCATAGACTCTACCGCTCGACTCTCAAGGATCTCAATCAAGTCGTCTTTCTCCTTCAGGTCTGCTCTGTAGGAACTTTCTAAAGTTTGGAACTTGTTCTTCCAAACATCCCTTTCCTGTTGCATCCTAACCAAAGCAAGTTGCAGCTCTTCTAGATCATCTAATAAGTGATGAGTGGTCTTCACAAATAGATCAGGCATGGGTGTCTCCCGGGTATATGGAATCTTTAACTGAATGGCTCTCGATCAGATCCATTGAAGATATGGCTCCAAAGAAACAGCACCCCTAGGTCCCAAATCCTTCCTACTCTTCTTATGAATGTGATGCCAGCACTTCGCAATCTTCTCCCTAGCTTCCCTATGGTCTTCTCCTTCCTTCAGAAAGAAACTACTCAAATGAATATTATTCGGTTTATCCCTCATTGGATAACCAAGTTGTCGCCATGCAAGAACAGGGTTATAGTTAATTCCTCCCTTTGTACCAAGAAGAGGTACATTGGGGAAACTACCACAACTGTCAATAATCTCTACATCCTGGTAAGCTCGATGGTACCAATCAATGTCTGAGTGGGTAAGTGCCATGATCTTAGGAGCTCAACGGGGTTCCTTCTTGATATCCCAAAAAGCATCAGACTGAGGCATATGAGAGATAAACCACCGGTACAACAGAGGCGTGCAACAGATAATCATCCCCCCATGATAAGAATTCCAAAGATGAATAGAGTAATAAACATCACCCAATAATGTTAGAATTGGGTTTCCAATCATGAAAATCCTGATAGCATTAATGTCGACAAACTTGTCCATGTTAGGAAATAAGAACAACCCGTAAGCAAGTATAGCAAATATGGCCTCAAAAGCAACTATACTCTTCATCCTGGCAAAGTAACGAGCCTTCTCCAATAAGAACTGAGCTGGTAATCCTCTAATCCTTCCTTTAGTAGTCATATAGACTTCCACCTCAGACCTTCCCAGGTGAATCAAAGCAGGAATATCATGTGATTTTGGCTCACCCTCCAAACCAGTAAAAGGAATACGATCGGTAACAGGTAGGTCCAATAGATAAGAATACTTCTCCAGTGTAGGCATCAACTGATTGTCGGGAAAAGTAAAGCAATGATACATCGGATCATAGAACTGGATCAAGGTTGAGAGAATACCCTCCTTCATCTTCAATTTTATGAGAGGAATAATGGACTCATACTTCTTCCAAAAGTCTGCAGAACACTCGATCTCGGGAATTAGACTGATCAACTCATCTATCTTGGGATCCCTGAAACTGTATTTTCTGGTCTTTCTCTTTCCAGAATCCATGGTTAGAAATTACCTGAGATATTCACAAATAGCCAACCTTTAAATCCCTTGAAATATGGTTTCTTCAAAAGGTGTTTATGAGTGCATGGATGCATGATGAAACAATCACACACAAGATCACACATATAAGGTTCATAGGTTCAATGTCACGAGCATGAGGTCGAAGGTACTACCCATAAGGTATTGGTCTAAAAAGTAATCACCTTATGAACAAGGTTCTAGAGGTTCCTAGAGTCTACATCGTTCCTTCGGATATTACCAACTTCCCGATTAACTCGGTAATTAGTAATATTCTCAAGAAAGACTCGTCCGAGCGTAGTATCGCGTGACAACTATTTCCGTATTACTCCGTCATAGCTTCCGCACTACACCTAAAAGGCCAAGATGGGTTTGGTATTCTACGGTCCTCAGTTTCAGCAGGCTCCCAGGTTGAAAGCAGTACGTCTTCCAGATTACTCGGTAAATGAAACTATAGTCAAAGGGCCCTCCACTGAGTGGGGATCTCATGCCTCCTTTTTTGGGATTACTCCCTCAAAGTTAACATGACTATACCGTCTGTCCTATCTTAAATTTTTCCCAAGTCCGGGTATATGACTTATGAGTAATCACCAAGCACCCTGAAAAACAGGAAAATCCAGACAAACATATATACAACATATAACACAAAAAACCGTAATAACACATATACAGATATAAACAAAGATAGGCTTAACCCACTTAGGGATGGACCAGCAAGAGGTCAATTTGTCCCCAGTGAAGTCGCCATTTTTCTGTAGCGGTAGAAATGTTCAAGACTAAGCCATTGGATTGACTAGACTTTATACAAATCAAAATAAAAATCGTCACCGCGCTTTATTATTTTCAAAAGAATGGGAAAAGAGCGAATAACCCAAAAAGATGGGGAAAGATTCAAGGTAAGGGGGTTGGTTATGCAAAGGGAAGGTATTAGCACCCTAAACATCTACGGTACTCCGCAGAAGCCTCTTTGTAAAATCTGTATATTTTGGCTATAAAAAAATGTTATATATATAAAAAAAAATGGATGGTGGAGGTGAGAAAAGAAATATATTTTTGTATAATTTTTGCACCCTCCGCGGTTGCAAACCTTTAGTACCTACGTACCACCTTTTCGTGCAATAGGGGATCAGGGTACGCGTAGTTCCTCTTTTAAAAATTTAAAACACAAATGCGTTGATTAATTTTATGAGATGAAACATCATTGTCATTGTCCGTATGGAAAACATACTTACTACCCACAATCATGAGAAAGGAGAATTTGCATCATCTCAAAGTGGAGGATATGGCTTGGATTTTTAAAAAAATCAGCAATGCCTCACTCAACACCCAAGTGGAAATATCTCTCTTTACTACATATTGTAGAAGTATAGTTGTTTGCATCACTACAAGGATTGACAAGAGTTCAACCTTTTTTTTTAGAAAAGTTTTTAAAATAAAAGCGTTGAAGTGGCAAAATGGTTTGAAATGAGATTGATTGACTTTTAGTCTTCTCACAAAAATGTCAAGGCATTATTAAGTTGATTGGAGTTTATTTATGAAAAATATTTTGAGAATGCATGGAAATAATTCCAAGTTTATTATGAAAGTGGTTCAAGTTCAAAAATAAGAAGAGTTTTCAAAAAGGGAAAGAAGATTTTTGAAATTAAAGAAGATGGGAGGAGAAGAAGGGACAATCCTAAAGCATAAGGTAAAAGCTAGGGATAAGAACCATCTAAACAACAAGAAACCAATACTTGATATTATGAGCCAAGATAGAATTCCAATTCCTTGGATTGAAACCAATCAAGCAAAGAAATTCTAGACCTCTTGAGAGAAGCAAACATCAAGTGTATTAAGTCTTCTCAAAAAATTGGGCAAAGTAACGGTTGTATACAGGTGAATTCCAGATTACAAACAAAGGGTGTAATCACAAAAACCTGCACACAAAAACAAACAAGCAACTCATGTCTTGAGGTAAACCTCATGAACTCCATACAAAATAATCAGATAAGATCTCCAAGATAGGTCAAGGTTTCTAATCCTGAGCCCAAGAAAAGTCCCATGCTCCATAATGCCAAGGATAGTAACCAAATAGTCCAAGCACCATTAAAGATTCTTTAGGGTTTATATTGATTATTAAGTATCTTAAGAAAGGAAAAGAAAAGCTCAAGTGAGCAAAATAAAAATTGCAAGAAAATAAATGCTCAAATGAGCAAAGATGAAAATGGCATGAAATATAAATGCTGAAAGTAAATAGTACATAAAGCATAAAAAAATAAAAGTATAAGGTAAACAAGTCAATAATTAGTGGTTAGTTGGATGACCATCTTGAAGCTTTCATTTGGAACTCATTAGAGGATTGATAGAACCAAAGCCTCCACACAATAAGTTTCATTTGCTTTTTGTCAAGTATATCATCCATTTAGAATTCTCATAAGTACCATTTAATGATCAACGATGTTTGAGTGATCCGAGTTGACCAAAGGTGTTGTAGATCCATTAGAGGATTGGTAGAACTAAAGCCTCCACACAATGAATCTCAAGGTTATTGGATCAAAGAGATCAAATTAACATTCTTGGGCTTGCAATCATAAGTTTGGGACACGAATGATCATTTATTCGAATCGGGACAAAATTTAGCGTTATGTTAAGCAATTGTAAGTGGACTTACATAGAAGTCGCACCTATTTTAAGGTCGGTCAATAACAATCTATGCACCATTTGTTTTGAGACATGATATAGAGATCATGCTCCAACAACATCTAGTGCAATAAGAAAGGGATGAGATGAAGAGGGATGGAAAAATATACAAACCACATTTGAATTAAATTTTAATCAAACTATTATTAAAATCATTCATCCATTTTTGTGGAGTTAAACTCAACACCCTGGATCCAATGATGTTAATAAAGTTCATGATCCAAAATCTAACCCAAGATCAGCCAGAAAATAACCACAAAATAATATCACATTTAATATACACAAAAAGGATTTTTTTTTAAATGTTTTAAAAATAGAAAATAATGATAAAAATGTCAACTATGTTCAAATTAATCAAGAAATGAAAAGTAAAACCATAGAAAAATCAGAAAAAGGCCCAAGTAATTTTACAAATTTTTTGGTAATTTTTTAAAGTCAGAAACTATTTTTAAAATTAAAATAAATTGTTCAAATAAACAAAAAATGGTAAAAAATAGTAAATTCAGAAAAAAAAAATTAAATGAGGTCACCAACATTTATCACAATATCGTTGGATCATTCCATAATTTTTTCGGAATTTAAAAATGTATAAAAGTAATTTTAAGCATTTAAAACAAATTAAATAAGTGTAAAATTTGTAAAAAAATACCAAAACACAAAATTAAATTGTGAAAAAGAAAAATCAGAAAGAGAATAATCAAAAATATTTTTCATAATTTTTTCAGATTTTTTTGACTAAAATTGAATTTTCTATGATTTTTTGAAATTTAAAACAATTAAAATATAAAAATCAGAAAAAGAAAATAAAAGTAAAATATGTGGACCATTGGATGAAAGTCAAAACGCGTTAGTAATCAAATCCAAGGGATCTGGCGCACTGTGCATATCATGGTCATTAGTGAATATTGTACAGAATCATTAATTAAATCAAAATTTGAAAAATACAAATGGTGCGCCTTCGTTGGTTAGAAGATGACACGTTGGTCATCTTCAACCTCCAGCCATCACGAATTGCAGGTCTCTCAAACTGTAAAATCAGAAGCTCAGACATATGTCATTCGCTTCGTCTCTTCAAGACGAAGACAACCACACCCTCGCCCCAAATTTATATAAATTGTAGCTCAGGCAATTTGGAAGGAAAGTTTTGAAAAAGGATTTGAAATTTCATGGCCAAAACGTGTTTCCAGTAAAAGATAAGTGTTGCAACTAGAACCAGGGTAATGAGAGCAACACAATGATATTAGAGTTTTGAAGAATTGATGAAGGAATCTACCTATTGAAGTTGAGTTGCAGAGCTCTGAAACTGAACTTCTATGGAGTAGTATAGGGCATGATTCTTGAATGTAATTATATGGTTACCTTCAGGGAAGATCAAGGAAGGTGAATTGATGGAAAAATTGGATTGAAAAAGGGTCGAGAATGGATTTTTTAAGTTACAGAAAATTGAGTTATAGAGGAAGTATGGCAGCGTGATTCTGGCTCTCCAAGCTTGGGGAATTGAATGAGATAGTTCATGTATTTATAGGAGAAGCGAATGGGATCAAAAGGAAGAGTGAATGATGTGTTTTGGAGGGAAATCGTGCACACCTGATGCACGAGTGAAGTGTGATACAAACTTCATCAAAACTCATCAAATTCTTGTGTTTTGATGCGCTAAACAAATCTGGAACTTCACTAAACATGTTTAGAGGAAAAAACGCGTGGAAAACTTGTGATTAGAGGCCACATTATGGATTTCAAAATTCTGACTTGGTGAGAAATTCAATTTCAAAGTGCCAACTTCTGACCAATGGCATTTTCAACTCAAGGGGTCTTAGGGCATGATTCTTGATGCTTTATAAAAATGAGGTTACAAGCTTTGCAATCGAAAAAGAATGGAGTTAAATGGATGCTTGAGATGAAAGTTGCGTTGAGTCAAAGTTGAAGAAAAAGGGTTGACTTTCCATACTTAGAAATATTTCACATTCTTCTTCAAAAATGACCTATAATGTCTTGCATCCAAACATGGCCTTCCACTTGGAATTTGCTCTTGACCAAAAAAGATGGCATGAAGTATCCCTCTTGAATGACACTTTGAAATTTGAATCATTCAAAATATTCAAAATTTGAGAAATCTATGACTTGTTGAAGTTGGAAAAAATCATGAAATGACTTATAATCATTTGCATCTTTAAGGCAACTTCCATCCATTTTCCCACTTTGCACATAAAAGAAGGCATATAGTTCACATATTCAACATCATTATGGAAAAATAATGAACTCAAGATGATAAAAATTTACCAAGTTAGGACCATTTGAAGTCACTCATGTAAAATTGTGGATTCATCTGGATGACTTGTAATCTTTCTTCTTCACCAAGTTCCTTCCACATGAAAACTCCTTGGGAATTTTGAAGTGATTTGTTGATAACCCTTTTAAGAGGAGGATATCTTTGGAATCACTCAAAAATACCAAAAGTTGAGCAAGACGTACTCCTTTGAAGTTCAAAACCCTAACTCCTAGATCAAGAAAATGCTTTGAGGAACTTTGACAAGTTTGAACAAACTTCTTATATCAATATTTTTTCTTTGTAAATAGAAGTTGTTGAGGATGATAATGAGGACTCATAGCCACCAAAATCACTTTTATATCTTTAAATTTGATAGAAATATGCTCTTGTGACCAATAGGAACAAGGCCTTGTCCAAATATGACAACTTCTCCAATCAACCCCTTGTACTTTTGAGTCAAATCTAATAACCTTGAAATTTGATGAACCAAAGCAACCTTTCCATGCCAATTCTCCAAAAAACAATCCAATGGTTAGGTTTGAACTTCTCAAGCTATATTGACTAGGGCATGGAAATAAACTCATGAACCCATGGGGTAGCTTGTTAAATCTCATTGCCTTCACCTACATGGATAACAAGCAAGACAAACCAACATTGCACTTTATTATTTAAATGAAGAAAACAAAACAATATTCATGATCACAAAAGTAACATAATTCAAGGTTCTTGGTAATCCCTCGAAAAGGGAAAAACTAAATGTAGGAAGGGGAACCAAGAATCCTAGTGCGATCTTGTTGTGAGTGAATCAACATGGTATGATGAAGGGATCTTAGGAGCAAAAATTGGGGTACAACACCAATCAATGGTAAGATAGAAATATCTAAATGAGAAGGAAATGAACAAATACTGTTTGAGTAGGTAGAACGCTCGTAGTTACTTACTCACAAACATTTCAAACCAAACATCTTTCAAAATACACCAAATAATTCTAAAACATGAAATATTTTCAAAAAGTACAACAATTTGTATCCATTCTTATAGAGATGAGAATCATTAAAAAGTTTTCCTAAACGAAAGCGCTTTTCAAAAATACTTTCAAAACCCACCATAAACACATTTTAAAGAAAGCAATTTCAAAAGTGATCTAGCAAGCAACTAAGATCCCATAGATAACTATGGATGAAGAGGGTGCTAACACCTTCCCATTTCATAACCTACCCTCCTAACTCAAGAAAATATCTCAAAGGTCTTTCCTGTTCTTTTCACCCTTTCCTTATTGGATAAAAGAAAA
Organism: Vicia faba; assembly: GCA_948472305.1. NCBI lineage: Eukaryota > Viridiplantae > Streptophyta > Magnoliopsida > Fabales > Fabaceae > Vicia > Vicia faba. The sequence continues at coordinate 111,625,962 of OX451735.1, forward strand.
GTCGATGGCGACTCTTGCTATCAGCAACAATTGCGATAAAACACGAAACAACCAAGTCAGTTCTCCCACCGTATTACAATAAGGCATCACAACCTCATGATATACTTGCTATTAATTCTTCAAAGGTTGAAAAGTCTCACAAAAATTATAATTTCATTAAGAGAGATTCAAATTGCAAAAGTAAACATCTTCATCAGTTGTTTTGTCACTATTGTTGCTAGAAAAGTCGTACTATTAAAAAATGCAAATTTAGGTTCTTTTTATTTCCTAAAGGAAATTTCAAAAGGTTTCCCAAAAGCAATAATTATTTCACTCACTACCAAGGACCCAATGAGAATTGGGTACCTACCACTTTTGTTTGATTTTTGTAGGTTGAGTGTCTTGACGCTATAACGGGAAAATGGATTCTTGATAGTATATGTTCAAGACATATGATGGGAGACATATCTCTATTCACCGAATTTTTGGCAAAGAAGAAAGGTTTTGTATCCTACTATGATCACAACAAAGGTTCAATACTCGAAATAGGTAGTATAGATAATCCCTCAACTATTACCATCTCAAATGTTATGTTAGTTGAAGGCCTTAGACATATAGTGTTAGTCAATTATGTGATAATGGGTATAAGGTGACTTTTGCTAAAGATTATTGCATAATTGAACATAATGAAAAGAAGGATTGTATGTTTAATGGTGTGAGGGTTAATAATATCTATATGCTTGACTTAAGAGAAGTTTCCTTGAATAATGACCAATGTCTTGTGACCATAAGTGAAGACTCTTGGTTATGGCATAAACATTTAGCACACGTTAATTTTGATCTACTTAATAAAATAGTTTCAAAAGATTTAGTAATTGGTCTACCTAAAATAAAGTTTTCAAAAGATCACATATGTGATGTATGTCAAAAGGGTAAGCAAACAAGAGTCTCTTTTAAATCTAGGGTTAAATAAGTTTTTGGTCCCTCTAAATATCTCAAATTTCATTTTAATCCCTCTAAAATTTTCCTTCAAAGAATGGTCCTCCTAAAAAATTAAATTTTAACTTTTGGTCTCTCATGCAATTTAGCGACGGTTTTTACAACTTAGCGACGGTTTTTATTTAGAAAAAAAATTAGAGACCATTTTAGCTACGATTTTGTTAGGAGGGACCAAAAGTTAAAATTTAATTTTTTAGAAGACCATTCTTTGAAGGAAAAATTTAGAGGGACTAAAAACGAAATTTGAGATATTTAGAGGGACCAAAAACTTATTTAAACATTAAATCTAAAAATGTTGTTTTAAATTCGAGACCTCTTGAGTTGTTTCACATGGATTTGGTGGGACCTTCACGGACCAAAAGCATAAGTGGTAATTACTATGGTTTTTTTATTATCGAAAATTACTCAAGATTTTTTTGGACTATTTTCTTACGTAGTAAAGATGAAACATTCTCGGCTTTCACATTTTTGCCAAGTTATCTCAAAATAAATTGAATTCAAAAATAGTTTCCATTCGAAGTGATCATGGAGGTGAATTTGAAAATCACCTCTTTGAAGAATATTGTGATAAATTTGGTATTGAACATAAATTTTCATCTCCTAGAACTCCACAACAAAATGGTGTTGTGGAACGCAAAAATCTTGTTTTAGCGGAGTTAGCAAGAACAATGCTCAATGATTGTGGTCTACTAAAATATTTTTGAGCCGATGCTATTAACACGGGTTGTTGTGTCTTGAATATGGTACTTATTTGTCTTATACTTGACAACACTCCTTATGAATTTTTAAAAGGTAGAAAACCAAATTTATCGCATCTTCATATCTTTGGATGTAAATGTTTTGTTTTAAACAATGGAAAAGATAATCTTTGAAAACTTGATGTGAAAGCCGATGAAGGTATCTTCTTATATACTTACAATCTAGTAAAACATATAGATTTTATAACAAAAAATTACTTATTATTGAATATTCGGTTCATGTTACTTTTGATTAGACTTGCCCAAATAGTGTTGGGAAAAATATTTATTTTCATGGTGTAGGTGCATCTATGGAAGACATACTCAAAGACACTGATAAAGGAGTTGATCAACCTAAGACGATGGAAATTGAGAAGGAGGAAAATGAGAACCAAGAGAAGAAGGATGATTACCAAAGTTAACAAGAAGATGATGGTCTTCCATTGGAGTGGAGAACCTCCAAGGGTCATCCTATCGATAACATTATTGGTTATATCACAAAAAGGGTAACAACATGCTCTAAGATAAGTAAATTTCACGTATTCCTATCATGTGCGACCACACTAGTGCTATTAATCTAACCAGGAATCATGTTCTACATTCTCGCACTAAACATATCGAGATATGTCATCACTTCCTTCGCGATCATGTTGAAAAAGGGGAGGTTGCATTCGAGCACGTTGATAGTAAAAACCAACTTGTCAATATTTTCACTAAACCTCTCGCAACCGAACCATTTATCAACATACATGGGGAATTGATGATCATTTATAACTCCAAGGTTTCTTAATCCTGTCTTGTTGCTTGCACTTTATACTTTCACTCTAACTCTTCGTTTGAGTATTTTACATCATGTAAGTGCAACTTCCATTCCATCAAGAGTGAGGTAATGTCGTTTCAATTTCTCCTTGAAAGTAAGATTTTCCTTAAAGCACGTTAATGTTTCATTTTCAAAAATGCTTGATACTCTCTAAAATGATGAAAACCATGAATGTTCATTTCCAAAAATGTTTGATTGATAACCATTGTATTTTCTTAATCTATATGCTTATAATGACTTCATGTATTAATTGTTTCACATTTGTATAAGTTTGTTCTTGTTATGCAAGCTTGTGTCTTGTTTATTGTTTTTTTCTTACACATGTGCTTGACCTAATTATATGCATGTCATGTGCAATATGTGTTTCTTGTTGTTGTTGGATACATGGTATGTCAAACGTTGTCATTTTGGTTTAGTAGTGACATGTTCTTATTGCTATGCTAGGCACATGCGTGTGCGACATCAGGAGTTCCATTATGTTGTGTTACGTAATCATGACGCTATAGACGCAATTTGAAACATTTTATCTTATTTTCATTCCTTGTTCATTATAAAATTACATTACATATGTTTTAATGTTGTTTTCCAGTTATTTATCAATTTCACATCATTACATATATATGGGTATATGTGATTGTTACTCTTCTATGAAAATTTCCTCTATATGATATATTGATTGTTATGGAATACTACGATACTTCTAATGATATGCTTGTTCCTTTTTTCATGTTTTCAAGTGGGAGAAGGATATGCTAGTTGAATTTGGGAAGCACATAGTCCGAGGGAGCGTCAAATAAACATAAAATGCCAGCATCATCATCGCAGTTTTTCCATCATCAAAAAGGGGGGGTATGTGAGTGCAACTTCTCTCAAGATATGTTTTGTATGATGTCAAAACCGACTCAGTCTCAAAAAATCATTTTCTGCACTAAAATGCATTTACAGGTCGGCTCATAAGTCATTACAGGTCGGCTCATGTACTGTCCTAGATAAGATGATTTCTTATGTCTTGGTCAGGCCGACTCATAAGCCATTTCAGGTCGGCTCATGTAATGTCCTGGATAAGCTATTTTCTTTTGTCTTGCTCAGGCCAACTCATAGGTCATTTCAGGACGGCTCATACTGTTAAAATTAACACTATGAGTTGGCTCATCCAAGCTACAGGCTGACTCATACTGTTTTAAGGGTCAAATTTTCTATTTTTCTTTTAATTCTGAATTTCCCTCTTTTGCCATAATATTTCCATTAATTTAAATACATCTTTCATGCATCATTCTAACTTGATGATACCATCAAACTTTCCTGTAATTACTCTTCACTTTCAACCTTCAACCTATGCATACACACTAACAAACCATTATAACAATCTTTTATTGGGGAGCCATCTAGATGAGGTTCAATAACGTCCAATTAGGTTCTTGTGTAGCCAAGAATATTGGGTTGAGATTTACAGGGGTCTTCTTCCAGAAAAACTGCGAGTTTGTCCTCCAAGATCATTGATTGATTTGGGGGTTTTCGTGAAAGAAATTCAAAAGAGGATTGTGGCCTAGTGAAAGCCATTGGAGATAAATAACACAAAGGATATTTTGGAGATAAAGAACTCAAAGGAATTAGCGCAAGACCAGCGAATGAAATTGAAGTCTTGTGTTGTAATAGTTGAAATTGGTGGTGTGCAAAATATTTAGAGATAAAGTATTCAAAGAAGTAGCAAGATCCAAATAATCAATTTGCTGCTATTGTGTCTTGGTCTTTCTCAAGATCAAAGGAATAGAATAGGTTGAATCAATAATAAACATTAGGGTGTGTGGAGTTGCTCTTGGAACACTTATCCTGTATCAATATTTTTGCATAGTAAGAATTATCCTAATTTCGTTGGAATTAGGTGCAGAGGTACCCACACACAAGGACGAAAGTGGGGAACTATAAAGACAAATCCTTATGTCTCTTTTCTTTTATTGATTTACTTGCTTTAATTTTCATACAACAATTTTTTAAATAGAATTGAGTAATCTATCGGCGCATAGGAATTTTCCCATACTGTTTTTGTTTTGAATTGTGTGTTGAGTTGCTTATAATCACTTTTTATTATAAGTAATTTTTCATACCAACACAATTCAAAAGAAAATTCTGAAACTTTGATTGCAGACCAAGTGTTTAACAAATTGTTTAGCTTGTTCAACGCAAAGGAAAATTATGAAAAATCTGTTGCACACCAAGTGTTTGACAAATTATTTAGTTTATTCTTTTGCTTGTTATCATTAGAAATAGTATTTCTAGTAATTTCCTATAAAATGTTAAAGAATTTGTAAAGTGATTGAAGTATATTAATTCCAATTTATCACTTTCATTCTATATTCAATTTTGTATATTTGCATATCTGACTTCCAATAACTCGGTTCGTATAGAAGACTTATTTTGAAAAACTTGCGCTTTCACTCTTTTGTTGAACAATTTTAAAAACTTGAATTTTTCTGGAATTTTGGCTTGGTGATCTATTCAATAAATGTTAGATTTAGTATGTTAATTTTTTGATTCGGGACAAATTTAGCGCTATGTTAAGTAATCACATACAAACTTTAGTTGAAGTCAATACTATACGAGACCGATCAATAACAATATATGTACCATACATGTTATAGATATGGTAGAAACCAAACTTCTAAAACATGTAGCAGAAATAAAAACAAAGGAGGATCAAGACATAATTCAAGAATATGAGATCATTACATCAATCAAATCTTTCATGATATCTTAGGACAAACTTATCATTAATCTAAAGTACCTTAAGCGATGAGATGATCACATAGAGGTAGATTTGAAATGATGAAAATTCATTAAGTACCAATCCACATTCAATTGAACAAGATGAATCATCAATCATTCAATTGATCCAAAAAGAAAAAGAAGAAGAAAGAGATAGAGTAGAGATAATCAACAAAAAAATAAATCCAAATTAAATCAAATGATTAATCAAGTTAACATCAAAGATCTAATGAGTTTGATGAAACTTATGATCCAATTCCCTATGATCCATGACCATCCAAAATATATACAAAATTAAAATTGCAATTAACAATCAATTATATTAAGAACATGATTTTTAAATTGTTTTTAAAAATGAAAATAAAAGGAAAAATAACAAACCATATTCAAAACATCAAAGAAAAATCAAAACGGACCATATAAAAATTAGAGAAGGTCTGGAATATTTTTAAAAAATAGTTTCATCATTCTTGGAAAAAAAAAATTATTTAAAATCAAACAAAAACATCAAAAAAAGATTAAAAAATAGAAATACTAAAAATTAAAATCAAATCATCATAGGTCAGAGACCATCATAGGATCATATGACATTTTTTTTAGAATTTAAAAGTATTAAAAAGATTTTTAAACTAATTAAAACAAAGTAAATAATCCAAAAATTATAAAAAAACAGAAAATATCAAAATAAAAATTTGGAAAAATATCCATAAAATCAGAAATAATTCAAAGTATTTTTGTGTAATTTTTTCATATTTTTTGGATACAAATAAAAGAGATATGAATTTTTAAAGATTAAATAGAATTTAAAACAAAATTTGTAAAATTAAAATAAAACAAAAATATGAGAGGCATTGGATCCAATGCACTTAACCAGCGTAGCAGATCCAAAGGCCCAGAGACTTGAGCTCGCAGTGATCATCACTGAAACGCATCACACCATGATCAAAATAAATCAAATGTCAAGCCATCATTGATTGTGGATGACACGTAGGTCATCTTCAACCTCCAACAACCTGCAACTAGGGAAAATTCATGTTTCTTAAAGAAGTAACCACTGCTCATGGGATTGGTGTCATTGGAAGCATCTGAAGTAGACGATCTAAACCATATTCTCGCAAAAAATTTGTTTAAAGTACAACTTACTCGATTTGGAAAAAATCAGAAGAAATTTCAAAAGGAAATTCAAAAACAGGCGTATCAAACACATCAATTAATTAAAAGTAGGGATATTACGAGCATCTGTAAGCCAAGAGCTACATTGTAGCAATAAATTTGAGTCGAATTAATAGTGATTTTTACTTGAACGAAGTATGCTTGAAACCTCTTGAAAACCGACTTGGTGAGACTATGGAGCGAGTTTGCTTCCTCTTGAGCTGATTTGCTTCACAGAATGCTGGTGAAGCTAAGGGAGTTGAGATTTTGAGTGAATAAGGTATGGAAATGAGAAAATAAAGTATAAGCTCAAGAGTTTATATGGGATCTTGGCAAAGTGGTTTTGGCTCTCTAAAGCTTTCTAAATGAAGATAGGAAGGTCCCTTTTTATAGAAGGAATGAAATAGAATACTGAGGTTGGGTGTATGATAAGCATTTCAATCAAATCGTGTGCACCCAAGTCATGAACAAAGTGTGACTTTAAAGATCTCAAAACTCATCAATTACACGCATTTTGGTTGCTAATCACCTTCTGGAAACTTTTTGGAGTTGATTAGAAGCAAAAACTCACAATTAATTGAATTGTAATTGGGATTAAAAGGTTTTGAAAATCTGATCGTGGTGCAAAAATTCAGTTTCAAGTGACCAACTTTAGACCCACGGGGCTTCATGCACATGTAGCTTTATGACCTCATTCTTTTTGTGATTGGAAGATCTTCCCACAAGCTTTAAAATGTGCAATGAAAGTATTCATTTGGAAACTTGGATCAAAAGTTATTATGTGTTGAAGTTGGCTGAATATAAGCACATCTAACTTAGTCAAATTTCAAGTCATGAAGGACTATAAATGACCTATAATGTTCCCTTTAATTTACTGACCTTCCAAACATTTTTAGGTCTTTCTCCTTGAATCAAACTTGTAGAAACATCCTCAAGATTATGATGGAAAAATAATGAGCTTAAAATGGTGAAAATTGATCAAGTTATGATCCTTGAAAGTTGGTAAAAAAATCACTTTGAAACTTGTCAAAATTTCACTAAGTCCACAAATGACCTATAATGTGATCAAACTTTTGATGATCCTTCAAACATAATTGGCTCTTGTGATTTAAAGAGAAGTTGTTAGGGATAATTAGAAGAGTCTATAGAAAAAATAATCACTTCAAAATGTTAATAATTGAGAAAGTTATGCCCTTGTGACCATAGAATCAAGAACTTGCCAAATTAGGTCAAACAACTTGAATCAACTTTAAATATTTTGAACTTTGCTTGCAATATAAGGTATGACAAGGCACATAGGACCTTGAAATTATGTTATCTTGAAGCACACTTTATGATGAGGCTCATATATTCATGAAACTTGTTGAAGAAGGTATGAAAATAAACACATGAACCTTTGAAGTTTCCTAATGAATCAAACCACAATACCTTGAGATAAACTTGACCTATGAAGTTGAGATATGCTCAAGACATGGAACTTTGATGATAAAAGCATAGATTTGAAGTTAAAGCCTTTGAGGTTAAAATGAATGATTAATTTATTGAGGACCGGTTCTCAAAACCCTGGCTTAGGAAGTGAGATAAATGTTCTTTGCTCAACACCTACAATGCACAAAACACAAAAGAGAAACAAAACATCTTTTTGGATTTTAGTTAGATATTAGTAAACATAAAACATATATGTACAATATACACAATTAGGGTGCTTGGTGATCCCTCAAAGACAAACTTAAAGAAGAGAGAGATATCAAACCCAAGGTTGTGATCTTGATGTATTGTAAAGATGAAAAATGATGAGGGATCTTAGGGGTAAAAATTAGGGTATAACACAAGATAGTTCTTCCGCTGTTAAATTTGTTGAAAATAAAGTCACTACCAAGTTTGATGATAAATGTAAAAAATGCATTTGATTTATTGAAGAAAGCACTAACCTCGACTCCCATCATCCATCAACCTAATTGGACCGTCAATTTTGAAATTATGCGTGATGCTTCTAACTATGCGGTGGGGACGATCCTAGCTCAAAGAGTCGGCACGACTGTTGATGTTATTTATTATTCTTCTAAGACTTCAGATTCTGCACAAGCTAATTACACTACTACTAAAAAGGAACTTTCAGCTATTATTTTTGCTCTTAATAAATTTAGATCATATTTTCTAGGTTCCAAGGTATTTGTTTTTACTAACCATGCAACTTTAAAGCACTTGTTGAAGAAACCAGAAGCAAAATCGAGATTGATTTGGTGGATGTCGTTGCTCTAAGAGTTCCATTTTGAGATTAAAGGTAAAAGTGGATATGAGAATTTAATGGTTGACCACTTAAGCAGAATAGAGTAGGATGAAGATCCTTTTTCCATTCATCATGATTTTCCTAATGAGCATCTTTTACAGCTGCGTGAGGTACCTCCTAAGTATGCTAATTTAGTGAATTATATTGTTGCTGGAGTTTTTCCTGTAGGTTCATCTAGGATACAAGTTCACAAACTCAAAAGTGATATAAAATGTTATGTGTCAAATGATCCATATCTGTGGAAATTTGGTAGTGATAAGGTCATTAGGAGATGTGTACCCTACCATGAGATTGAATCTATTTTTGCACTTTTCTCATGCCTCACTAGTAGGAGGACATTTTGGTCCTCAAAGAATTACAAGAAACGTCCTAGACTCGGGTTTCTTTTGGTCCACTACTTTTAGGGATGCTTATCAGACTTACCGCACTTGTAACAATGTCAGATAACAGGTACAACCATCACTCATAAGAGTGAAATGCCTCGACAAATGATGATTCTCTATGAGGTGTTTTATGCACGAAGACTCGACTTTATGGGTCCCTTCCCTGTATCTTTAGATTTTGTTTACATCTTACTAGTTGTTGATTATGTTTCAAAGTGGGTGGAAGCAATCCCTAGAGCTAATGATTCTAAAGTTGTTGCAAATTTTGTTAGGTCAAATATGTTTTGCAAGTTTGGAATACCTCGAGCTATCATAAGTGACTAGGGAACTCATTTCTGTAATCGCAAAATAGAAGCTTCACTACAAAAGTACGGTGTTATGCATTGGGTCTCTACTTCATATCACCCCCAAACTAATGGGCAAGTTGAGATCTCAAATAGGGAAATCAAGCAGACTTTGGAGAAAATGGTGCAGCCAAATAGAAAAGACTGGAGTCACCATCTAGACGAGGCACTTTGGGATATCTCCTTACCTACTTGTGTTTGGTAAGGCATGTCACCTCCTTGTAGAAATTGAACACCATGCTTATTGGGCGATCCAAAGTTGTAATTTAGAAATGCAAAATGCAAGTAAGGAAAGAAAACTCCAATTACAACAACTTGAAGAGCTTAGGCTAAAAGCCTATTGAAAACTCTAGAATTTATAAAGAGAAAACTAAGCACTTCCATCATAATATAATTTCTAGGAAGTAATTATCTATTGGCTAGAAATATTTACTGTTTAACTCCCTCCTAAAAGTTATGGTTAGGAAACTTTGATCCAAGTGGATTGGCCCTTTTGTTGTTACTAATGTTTTCCCTCATGATACACTAGAAATAAAATGTGTAGGTCTTGACAAAGTTTTCAAAGTCAACGGGAAGTGCTTGAAGCTATTCCATGAAAGTTCAATGCTTTAAGATGCAGTCATAGAAGAACTATCCTTAGAAAAGCCCACCTGCATTGCAGTTTGATCAAGGAGTCCTTCTCCCTTTCTTTCATCCTTGTTTTATACTTATGTTCTTTCATTGAGAATAATGCGTGTCTTAAATATGGGGGAGGGAATCATTTACTTCTCTGTTTTCTTATTTGACAATTACTTGTTTTCTTATTAAAATTAAAAAAAAAAAGTGCGCTATTTCTTTGGTTTTTGGGTTATAAGTGTGAGTGATTTGTTGTGCATTCTTAGTATGATAAGTAAGACTAAATTCTGAATTCCACATCATTTTTGGTAGATCATTACCTTGTGTAACATTTTGAGCCTTATAATGGATAACATACGAAAATCTATGTCTTTCCTTCTTGTATGGTTTCACTCACGTCTATTAGTCACTCCAGAACTTGATCTGACTCTTTTTGAAACTTTTTGTTTACTTGTGCATATTGTTATGTTAAAGGCAACTTTTTTTTGTTTTATTTTTAGCCACTTAGCAAAAAAACCAACCCTAAGAAATATCATCCCTTGTTTGAAACTCATTCCAAGCCTAAAAGTAAAAAGACAATTTTGTCATCCTATTTAAAAGGTTGAAAGAGTCTTGTTTGGAGTTGTGTGGGGTTGAATTAATATAGATGTGATATTTCAAAAGTTAGAAGAAAAACATAATAAAGAGAAAAAATAGAGAAAGAAAAAAATGGAAAAAGAAAAGAAGGTTGGCAATTCATATTACCTTCATACATATTCCTCTGAAAAACAACTAAAAAGAATAAAAATAGAAAAGAGAAAATAGTTGCAAGGTTGTTGTTTGAAAGTGAATGAAATCATATTTAGTTCAACTTCCGCAGTTTCTTTCAATTTTCTTTTGTTAATTTAAATTTTAGCCTAGTACTCCTTAGGTCTTTTCTCATACTTACATTGTGTTGTAACTGGTTTTAAAATGAGAGTCACCACCCTTAATTTTTATCTTAAGGAAGGGAATATAAAGGATAACCCTAACATCGACAGAGATTATAAGTTGTTAGACTCGTTCTTAGACGAAGGAAATGTGTTAGACACCCCTCATCTACCTTGTTCACAAGGATACTAGGGTTTAGAAGCGCGACCTTTAGAAAATAGGGTTTTAGTATTTTATTAGGGGAACTTTCAACAGTTTTAGTTGTATGCCTACGTATCCTCTTATGAAGAATCAGAGTCCTAATTCGTAGTTCGCGGTTGGTTTGTGTTTTTTATGGATTACGAAGATATTTGAATTTTCCGCTTACTTAGTCTAGGTATGTGAGTAGCAGAGATATTAGACAAAGTGCGCAAACGATTTAAATATATTTGTAATCCTCTTTGAAAATTGTTTGTGGAATTTAATTTGATTATGAAAATGACATGGTGTTGGTTGAATATTTTTTAGTGTATTAATTGTAAAAATCTCTAATTAATGCATGGTTTAAAAAGATTTAATGCAATAAAAATGATAAATACTTTGGATGAATTTAGAATAATATTATTTGATTTAATAATAATAATGGAATTTATAAAAATATAAAAATAATTGTAAATAAAATAAAATGATTAAAAAAGCAGGGGGTGCAAATAATGTTGGGCTAGCAAAAATGGAGGGTGCAGATATTACGGCCCTGAATTCAGATATTCAATTCAAGCCCAAAAGATAGAGGGATTTGAATTTGTGCATGTTAGTAAATTTGGGGGTATGAGGGAGCAAAGGTCAAGTCCAGATTTTGGACTTGGCCCAATAAGCCAAGGGTCATGAAATATGTACCAATAAATATCCTAATAAATTAAATTAATTAATAAAAATTAATAAAAATAACAAAATTAGATAAATAAAATAAATTTACTAGAGGGGTGCTAAATTATAATGGAGGTGAATAAGGAATATCAAATTAGTGCAAGCTTAAGACAAAACCTAATGTTATACTTGTATTATCACATAATCAACGCGAAGAAAAAAATATATAAAAAAATTAGAAAAAAAACAAATGCAGCCCAGGGGCGCTGCTCATTCATCAAAAAAAGGGAAGGACAAACCTCTTGTTTGTTCTCAACTTATATCACTCAACCAATTGAAATATACCATATAACATTTATCAAATAAAATATAAAATAAGTAAAAAATAAACAAACATAACAAATAGGGATCAATTCGGGAAATAAACATCAGGAAACATTTCCCTCTCTCCTCACGACCTCTTTTTTTTTCAAATCTCATACCTCAACCAAATTGCACCATCGTCTTGTTCAAATCAAATTATGAACCCGCATAGATCAAAATTATAAATAGTCACGAGAAAGTAATAAAAAATACGATTGGAGATTCACGTATATGCGGACAGTAGAGGTTAGAATCATGATGAACTTTAGAGGTTATTGCATGCGAAACAAAGGTATATCCGCGATAGAGGCTGAGGGTGGTGCCATGATGTATTCACGGTAATTTCAATCGGAATCACGAGCTTTACGGGCTGCGCCGAGACTAGTTTGCGTTGAAGCTCCGTCCATTATCGAACAAAGCGGGGTGTGGGTGATATTCGTAGTTCCAGCGACCACACATTTTCTACAGGGAAATTGTTATAGTGGTGATGGTTCCAAAAGCTTGCAATTTAACATCTTCTTCATCTCTTTTTCTCTTTCTGCAAAAATAAACTTAGATGTGTTGATGTTTTATTGTGAATCTGGAGTGTAGATTTAGTCACGGTGACAATAACTTTCTTTATTCTCTTTTCCTACAAAATAAGATATGGAAAACAGAACAACAAATAAACAGTGACAACAAAGGGGCTAGAACTTTGTAACGATATTTGGGCCTTGCTTTAATTCAGTCAAGTCTGCTTCACATTCTTTGAAGTCTAAAAAGTCACTGCAAACTTCTTGTTTATCTAAACTGGTTTTGACATATGCAACTCTTTCTTTTCTATGGCTTTTGTTTTCTCTGGCCTTTTCAACCTTCAAGCGATCCACTTGTCGACCTTCAACCCCTGGGCAACTTAGTTTGCAAAATATATTCAGATAAAGGAGAAGTGTAATTTGGCCTACTAAGACCAATATTAACACCATTTCATGCCATGATTCTTTCGACCACGACTGCCAGATTATTGTCTGCTGCCATGTTGTCTTGACGAAGTTGATATACCACTTAATCAGCATTTTGATTTCTATTTACCATCATAACCCTAGGTTCTGGTTGCCTTATAATTTGTGGTTCTTGCCTAAAAGGTTCTACTCTGGGTATTTCGACATTTGCAACTCTAGGAACTTCGACTATCCCTCCCTGATTCACCATATTCGCCTGGAGTGGATTTCTTTGATTCAGTTGAACTTTGTTAATTTTTGAGTCCTCTTCTAAGATTACCCCTTGATTTTCCCTAACCCACCCCATCTGAGGATGTGTTGGGGGTTGAGGCACACTGAAGAATTCAAGAATGCGCTTCATTTGCGCAACCATTTGTTGGTTCCCTTAAGTGGTGTTTTAAATCAAAGGGTTAAAGATTGTACACATTGTTTTTGCAAGCATTTGGACCGTTTCATGGTTACTTTTGTCCATTTGATGTCTTATCATAGTTGCAGATTGATTTGTTAAATTTGGCATTTGGGAAGAAACTCTTTCGATTTGTGGTTGGACATTTTGACTCCTATTATTAACAGCAAATCCAGAACCTTGTAATGGCGAAGTAACGTTCATCACAAGATCTGAGTATGTTAAAGTGGAATTATGTAAACACATCATAAATGTAGATGGCATTCTATAAGGCCGTTCATGACCATTTTGAGGCATGGAAAAACCAGGTGACCCTGAGGCCTATGAAAAGTATTTCCCACCAGGAGGGTGTGGGTTCCCTTGGGAACCTTTTGGTCCTATATAGATCAAAATAGGGAATGTATTAGCGTTTGACGCATTGGCGTCGAACTTGTTAAAGACGGTATAACCTCTGAAAAAGGCACAAAAACTGCAGTTCCCCCTGTCGAAGTGACTGGGGGTGGTACTTTATCATTGTTAGGAGGGTTCTAATTATCTGTCTGGCTTTGGTTTGCCTATTTGTGGCTAATTTACCACTTCTAAATCTCATACAACGTAGAAAAATACAAAAGGATGATAAAGATTTTATAAAAAAAAATTTTTTTACTAGAATTGAAAAATTGTTTATTGAACGCAGGTCCTACCAGGTGTGCCAATTTTTTTACCGTGAAATTTGGTAAACAACCGCTGGTCTTCCAAATCAAAGAAAAGATTGGTGACTTGCAGGATCGACCAGGTTGATTCTAAGGACATGTGTTCTTATTCAAACATTTGTTCTTGAAAACAAAGAATACTTTCCACATCATTCTAAATCTTTTAATCAATAATGATTTCAATTGTTACTTCGAATGTAATAATGTAATGCTTTAAAGAAAATACTGGTATGTAAAAGGTTTTCGATTTAAACTTAAAAGCAATGTATAAAACTTCAATTCAAGTTGAATGGTAATAAATGTAAAATTGGTGCATCATACGCACATTCTCACAACTCGTTTCTCGAGCACTGGTACTTTGAGTAATTTAGAGTAATTTGTACAAAGATGTGAGCACACAAATCCTATTCCTAAGACTTTTATTTATACTAATTCGACCCTAAAAATCTATTACTAAAACAATGCCACATTCATTATTGCATGTTCTTTAAATATCTTTAGGCTTCCTCGCGTCTCTTTGGATAAGATCAAACTTTCAAATTTGAAAACCTTCTTGTCTTTGAAGGGCCAAATATATATGTGACGGTCGAAGTATATATTCTAATAATAACTCGAATAAATAATTTCCAGTGGTTCACAAAACAAACCTTACGCCAACACTTAGCAAAATGAAACTTTTATTAGCGTTTCATTCATTGAAATCTTCACAAGATCTCCTTCACACCGCCTTTTCGAACAAACTTTCTTCCAGGATGTATCATTTCAGCTCAACATTCGCATAGTCAAAATTCTTAGTTAACAGGCTCCAAACTCTATTCTAATAAAAAAGAAATTTTCTTTAGAAAGGGGTTTTGTAAAACTATCTGCAATTTGTTTAGCTGAAAACACAAAGCCAACTATGTAATCCCCTTTTTCGACATGAACCCTAATGAAATGGTGCGTAATCTCAATTTGTTACGTTTGAGAGTGAAGTACCTGATTCTTTGTGAGGTTTATGGTGGTAGTGATGTCATATTTTATCGAGGCATTTTAGAGATTACCTCTATAATCACTTAACAATTGTTTCATCCAATTAACTTGGGCACAAAAGCTACCCACAACGACATATTTTGCTTCACTTGTGGATAATACAAGACTTTTATTTATTGCTATGCCAAGAGATAAGTGAGTTTCTAAGAAAGTAACATGTATTGCTGGCACAATTACGATCCAATTTACATCCAATGAAATTGTAATTATAATATCCAACTAAAGCATAATCAATCCCTTTGAGGTACCGTAAACCCATAAGTGGTATTCTAGTGAGATATCTTATAATTGTTTGACCACTAATATGTGTGATTTTTTTGGGGTTTGCTTGAAAACATATACACAAATAGACAACAAACATAATACCAGAACAGGATGCGATATGGTAAAGAAGGAAACTAGTCATACATCAATATTTGTTTTCTTCATCTATTTTTCCTCCTTTTTCCTTATTTAAACTACACGAAGCTCTCATTGAAGTCGAGATTGGTTTTTATTTTCCAATACATAGTCTTTTTTATAGCTTTTTACAATATTTAGCTTGATTGATGAATGTGCCTTCCTTTGATTGATGAATTTATAACACAAGAAAGTATTGAAACTCCAAGTCACTGACATTTGGAATTCATTATGCATCATAACAGTAAAATCATTGCACAAAGACTCATTAGTAAGCTCCAAATATAATATCATCAATATATATTTGACAAGTAAAATTTTATGTTCGATTTTCTTAATAAAAAGTGTCGTATCAACCTTCCCTATTTAAAAATTATTTTCAAGCAGAAATTTGTTCAAACAATCATACCAAACTCTAGGGGATAGTTTCAGACCGTATATAACTCTTCAAGAACACGCTCTTTACATTCATTTTAAAGAGTTTGAAATTTAAAATACATGAAAAGGCTATAAACATCTTTATGACTTATAAACTAGTTACAGATGTATAAGTTTCATCGAAATATATGTCTTTATGTTAATTATATTCTTTCGCAACAAGCCAGACTTTATTTCTTAAAAATATTACCATTCTCGTCCAATTTATTGCGAAACATATTTTTAGTTCTCTATATTTTATATAGTCATGTCAAATTTTTTAAAAGAGATTTGCCGTGAATTGTAATTCTCTTTAGCTCAATAAATTAATACATGTATTTGCATGGAGAGAATATTTGATTTATATAAATACAAAAATTATTTAATATAGATTTAAATAGTTTTTTGATTTATGTAAGTTAGCGTGTTTTTGATTTTTGTTCTTCTATCTTATTTTTCTTGAAAATAATGTCGATATGTTAAATTTTATATTTATTTTAATCTAAAGATTTTCTTGCGAATTTCAAGTTTAAAGACTGAAATAAAATAAAAAAAATTTAACTTTCAAAGATCATTTCCAGAAATAAAAATATAAAACTTATCAACTTCGAGATATAAAAAAAAAAACTATTTAAACCTTTTAATGTACTCCCTGATTTATAAGAAAAATTTATTTTTTATATTTATTGAATAATTATTATATATGGTCTATATATAAATGCAGATATACTAATTATCTAATAAATCTAAAAAGTAAAATTTGTCCATCCCTATTGCTACCCTATTGGTATGCTTGCACTCTTTTATGTTTATTGGAGAATTTGATGATAGTTTTTCATGTGTAAGCACAATGTTTTGATAAAGTTGTTGGAGTTAGGGGGAATAGATAAAACATACCAATAGGATATTCCATATATACTGGTAGATGATGTGCATATACAGTTGGATTACCACTCCTACGTGGCTTAGACTGTTGGACACCTCTAAGGTCTTGTCAAATATATCAGGATAATGATGGTCTTTGTACGAAGAATATGGTTCTTAAAGTCTCCTCAATGGAGAAGAAATACAATAATTTTAGTGTTTTTGTAAATTTCATATGTGTACATCACTTATCTTATTGGGTTTTAATCTTAAATTTGATCTTTTTAATTTAACATTTTTGGATGGAGTCATCATACTTTTCATTAAATATTCTAGATAGTCCACTTTTTATTAATTATACAATATAAATTCTATTCGACAATACAATTTTAAAAAATAGTTTTTCTTATAAGTTTATGGGCCTTTTGTTTAAAAATAGTTTTTCTTATAAGCTCACGGGCCTTTGGTTTAAAAATAGACTCTTTTTTTTATATTTGTTAAAATGATATTTATAAATATGTTTTCAAAATATTAAAAAAATTAAATTTATTTTTTATAAATTAAAAGATTAATTTTGACATCCTATAATATAAATATACATTATTAATTATTAAAAATAATACATAATCAAAATCACATTTACATTTAAAAAGATGTATCTCAAAAATGATTTTCTTTTATGAAATTTCAATGTTTAAAACAATTATACAAAAATGCTGAAATACGTAAAATAATTATTTAAATTAATTTTTCTCATTTGAAGATTTATTTAAAAAAAATTATAATTTTTTTCCAACAAGTATATGTAACACTGTTAAAATCTTATTTTAAAAAAATGGAAAAAACAACATACCCTATACTTTTATTAATGTATAGAGTTTTTGGCTTAAATGAATGTTTATTCTCCATATTTTATCAAAATAGTCTCACAACTTTTTATTTCAACCATTTGACTTCTCTATTTATCTAATGTTAAAATTTTCTTGTTCCCTGGAATATTATGAAATACTAGGACCTAAGCCTACTTAATATTAACAACGGCTCATTTGCCCTCGACAACGTGAGATGCATATATAAGACATAAATGAGGTTAGAAAAATTAAGACGACAAACTCGCCACATCATGCTACATCCTCGACAATGAATCATCCACCATGCTATCTAGTAGATTGAATAAATTGGTTTTATGGGCTAAAAATAGATTGAACAAGTCTAAGTTAGAAAGACTTCGACAGAGTAGAAAAGTACTTAGAGAAATTCTAAGTTAAAATGAATTTTCGACCAAAAGGTTCTCGCATCCTTCGATCGAAAGGGTCTCAAGGTCTTCGACTAGAAGGAAATTTCGTATCTGCAACAGAAGATTTTGAATCTGAAGAAAGGAGGGAAAAGCAGTTCGCTTGGCAGTTGAGGAAAACAATGTGGCGTGAAGAGAGGGGTTGAAGCGCATGCAGAAGACACTTGTCTTCATCCTAGAGCAAGACAACTCCTCGACGATTACCTAGTTTTAGTATAAATATAGGAAGTTTATGTAGATTTCTGGGTGTTCAACTGATCCTACAAATTATTCAATATTACTCAAGTACCCGCTGCGTGAGAAAGAATACTGAAAATATACGTTTGAAACACCATATTTTACAATCAAAGTCTTTTATTTCTCTCTTTACATTTCTTGCCTTTTTATCTTGTTTGCACTTTATCTGCACTTTTATCCAGATTCCTACGTCTAAACTCTCCTTAACCCCTTTTTTCTATTTACTTTTTGCACTCAAACTCATCAATTTCCCAGTCGAGCGTGCGTTCTTCACTTACATTAGCATTCATGTCCAAACAACATAAAAAATTAGCATATGTCCTAGGATTAAACTGATCAATCCTGCGAGTAACCCAAAAGTTACCCTTTTTGGAAGATCAGCGATTGTTTATCAGAAAATACGGTGAACAAATTGGCACATCTGGTGGGACGTTGCTAATTATTGTTGCTTTATTTATTTTGTCTTCCGTTTTTTCTTATTAATCTTAATATAAATGATTCGCATAAATTTCTTTCTTTTACAAAATTTTGCATGCTATTAAGAAGTGGTAAAGTAACTACCAACGAGTGTACAACTAGAAAGAAAAATAGTGAAAGCAATATGGCTAATCAGCCAAATAATGGAGAAATACCTCCACCAATTACTACAGGAACAGCGGTAATATCAATCGTTAGTGAAATTGTCTCTTCAACTGTTGGTTCGATACCAACGTTAACAGCAACCCAAACGGGACCAATATTTTCGTATGCAGGTCCCAGAGGTCCAACAGGAACACCCCTACCATGGGTGAATCCAGGATCTCGATCACACGCTCCCCCAGGATTTTCGACAGCCTGGATGGATCGAGACCAGCCTTATGGCATGCCAACTACTGAAATGGCTAGCCTTATGAACGTTGCGCCTACATTTTCAGAACCTTTGGTAAGTGTGTCTTCACCATTACAGGGATCTAGAACTGGTATGGGTAGGAACCAACTTTTAGGAGGGACATCTGATGAAATGCCAAGCCTCACAAACGCCTCCACAGCAATTTGTTGGCTCCTAAATTCGACACCTTTGTTTTGATTGATGTCAGCCATTAAAAGCTGAAAGATGCTTTCGACTGGCTAAGCCTGTCGAAGTACCCGTCGAAAGATGGCAAAATACTTAGAAGATTTCTTCCAAGGAAGAAGGCTGATTGCCTTCGACGTCGAAGGAGTTTTCGTCGAAGACGTCTCTTGATGAAAGTGTTCGATGGTCCAGAGTGGAGCAGTTTGAAATTCAAAGCTTTGGAGGGAAAACGGTTTCCAGCAGTTACTACGTGCAAACGTGCAAGGATCTGGAGCGTCGAGCATGGAGAACGTGCCAAGTGGCTTGATCTCGAAGCAGTGTAACTGCCGACGGTTACTTGGAATGTTTTAGTATAAATAGGAGTAGACATGTAGTTTCTCGCGTGTGTTCACAAATATATACATAGTCACTCATTTAGATTCAAGTACCCAGTGTGAGCGAAAGAATTGTTGAGAAATGTATGTGTGAAACACCAATTTTATCAATTAAAGTCATTTACTTTCCCAGCATTTTACTTGTTTTTCTCCTTTAAATTCCTGTCGAACCTTTACTTTAAAGCCTTGTTTATTTTACCAAGTCTTTCCTTTTATGCAATTTACTTTAAACAATTTACTTAAAGCCTTATCCACCTTAATCAAACTTCAAAATCAACCTATGTCCATAGGATCAATCTGATCGATCCTGCGAGTAACCAAATAAGTAACCATTTGGAGGATCAGCGGTTGTTTACCAAAACCCAAGGTAAACAAATTGGCACACCTGGTGGGACTGTGTGTTGATTGTTGAAAATAATCTCATCTTTTCGAGGTGTATGTTATTGAGGAGTGGTAGAATATACACCAACGATAACAATACTGCCAGAAGAAGGGAAGAGATGGCGAATCCGCCAAACAATAACGAAATCCCACAAACGAGTGTGGGAGCAACGGTTAATATGACCGTGAGTGAAGCGACGAATGTTGGTTCGATACCAGCAGTGTCAGTCACAACCACGGGGCCAATAACTTCGTTAACAGGCCCCAGAATACCTTTGGGAACTCCCCCACCAAGGGGAAATATAGGCACAAGGCTTGTGGTTCCCCCAGGATTCATTCCATTCTATGGCATGCCAACTTCTGAAGTGGCAAGCCTAACGAATGCTGCGTCCACTTATTCAGACCCTTTCGTGAGTGCTTCTTCGCCACTCCAAGGCTCTGGAGTAGGCATGGCGAATAGAAATAGGACTCAACTCTTAGGAGGAACGTCCCAAGTAGCCCATGGCCTTACAAATGCCTCGACAGCAGTCTTGAGGCAACAGATGGACGAAAGCAACCATGATATGGTGCAAATGTTGGCACAAACTTTGAGTACAGTGCTAAATCCTCTAATACAAAACACTACTCAATCGAATCAGCAAGTTACAGCGCAAATGACGCGTTTGGCTGACTTCTTTGGAGTACCCCCACCTATTCGACAGCCCCAAAGGGCGCAAATAAGAGGAAATCAGGGGATATTTGTAGAGGAAGAAACCACCATTAACCAGGCCCAACAGCCTGTCGAAGAAAACCTTAGGGCACGGTTGGAACAACCTGTCGAAGAGCCTAGGGTAATAGCCCCAGAGGTAAGGTTAGTCAACAGAAACCAAAATGCTGACGAAGTAGTTCAGCATATCCAATACCAAAACATGGGTTTGGAAAACAATCTGGCAACCATGATCGAAAGGATCATGACTCAGAATGGAATGAACATGGGCTTTCGAAGGCCCAACTTTACATCTCCATTGTCAGAATATGTGTTACAAACAGATTTACCTCCTAGGAGCAAAGTCCCCAAATTTACTAAGTTCTATGGGGACACGACAGAATCTACTGTCGAGCATGTGGCAAGATATTTGATCGAAGCAGGAGACATTTCGAATAACGAAAACCTAAGGATCAAATACTTCCCAAGTTCTTTAACCAAGAACGCTTTTACTTGGTTCACAACTCTACCCCCCAATTCGATCCATCATTGGACCCAGTTGGAAAGATTGTTCCATGAACAATTCTATATGGGGAAAACCAAGATAAGCCTGAAAGAACTGGCCAGTGTGAAGAGACGTTTCACTGAACCTATAGACGAATATCTGAATAGGTTTAGGTTGCTTAAGGCGAGATGTTTTACACAAGTGCCAGAACATGAGTTGGTCGAAATGGCCGCAGGCGGTTTAGATTATTCCATTAGGAAGAAGCTAGATACCCAGTACCTAAGAGACATGGCCCAACTGGCCGATAGAGTTCGACAGGTCGAACGCCTCAAAGCTGAAAAAGCTAAGGCAACGAAAACTCACAAGAGAGAGCGAATAGCGTACGTCGAGATGGATGACGAAGATCTAGAATCCTTCGACGATACTTTAACTGTCGAGGAAGGAGAAGTCGATTTAGCAGAACTAAAACAAGGGCCACCATACTCTTGTAAACAGTTAGTCCCCTCAAATGGGAAAAATCCCATTGGTCCAGACAGGACCAACGATAGGTTCCCAAAAAAGACTTATAGTTTTGACATCACAAAATGTGATGAAATATTCGACTTGCTAGTTAAAGATGGCCAAATGATAGTACCCCCTGGGGTAAAAGTGCCTCCTCTTGATCAAAGAAAGAAGAGAGGTTTTTGCAAATATCATAATTTTTTGGGCCATAAAACTTCTCAATGTTTTCTTTTCAGGAATCTTGTGCAAGACGCTATTGAGGAAGGGAGATTAAAGTTTGCTGACAAATCCCCCATGGCTGTCGACTCCAATCCACTGAAGGCTGAAGCCCACTATGCAGAACCCTCTGAGGTGAACATGATAGAGGCAACCAGCATCCCGTCGAAGAAGCCAGGAATTACTATGGTCGAAGTCTCAAAGGACCACATCAACATGCCAATCTTTGGCAGTTTTTCTGGAAATTTATCCAGGAAGACAATTGAGGCTGTCCAGAAAGCGGTCGAGGACCCGAAGTCGAAGACTGCTGAAACACAAAAAACTGGACCAAAGCCCAGTTCCCACTTGGCCACTGTTCAAGGCCAGACGGAGAATCTGGAAATACAAATGAAGCAACTAACTCTTGCTACTAAAGATACAATGAATATCAATATGGTTGAACTTTCTGACCCTAAAGCATCAGAAGAGGCCATGAGGCAAGAGCAGGCTAATAAGACGGCTTTCCCACGGGAAAACGAAAACTTGGCAGATTTTTTACAAAGATGCCAGAAGAAGAAATCAGAGGTAATGCTGTGTCCAAGATGCAGTTCGATCTTTGATAAAAAAGCTGCTGAGCACATTCAAGGTGTGAGAGCAGCAAACAAGAGAAGGGAGAATGCTGACCTTCGACATGATCCCAGAAGGGGTTCTAATCAAGACAAGAGGCCATTGACTTTTAGGCCTCCAACAAATGTACCAGTAGACACTTGGTACAAAACATCTGGCCGGAAAAGGCCAAGTGAAGAGAAATGGCATTCCTTCGATGTGCCAAGAGGTTCCTCTCTGACTCAAAAGAAAGAGCCTCAAGTTGCTGCACCTAAGGTTGCTCAAGTGTCCAGCAACTACAAGGGTAAAAATCCTATGTCTCGATCCCAATGGAGGAGATATCAAAGGAGACGAAAAGCAGAAAGGGAGGCTGCCAACGAACCTAAGGCAGAAACTAGTTCGAATGTTCCTCAAAGGAAACAAAGAAAGCCTCTTGAGAGAGAACCAGTTACCAATAGGCTAGTTTGGCCTAACCAAAGTGAAGTCGAAGACGAAGATGATGCTGAGTCCGACGATACCCTGGATATAATGGTGAATATTGTTTCAGTACTGCCTAGGGAATTCAATCGACAGGTAGAAGTCGAAGCCAGTGACTGGGAGGTGGAACAAGAAATGGCCAAACATAGGCCAGTGTGCTATTTTGTCATGGACAATGGCACTACAGAGGAACAAAATGGCTTCTTCGAGCCACCTACAGAGGCGATGAAGAATCACCTCAAACCTTTGTTCATAAGGGCTAAGCTCGAAGAGACCACTGTGAATAAAATATTGGTCGACTGTGGGGCAACTATCAATATTATCCCTCATTCTATGCTAAGGAAGATTGGCAAAAGGGATGAAGAAATCAAACCTCACAATATGGTCCTGTCCAACTATGAGGGAGGCATTGGGTCCACCATGGGAGTGATCCAGCTAGATATCAAAGTTGGGTCGATCCTTCGACCAACAATGTTCATGGTCATATCAGCCAAACCTAACTACAACCTTTTGTTAGGCCGTGAGTGGATTCATGGTGTTGGCGCTGTGCCTTCATCGATGCATCAAAGACTGCTGCTATGGCGTCCGGATGGGATGGTCGAAAACATAGAGGCGGATCAAAGTTACTACCTTGGCGAAGTGAATCACTTGGGTGTAACAGATTTCGACAAAAACTTGGCTCACATAGGGCCATGTCCAACACCTGACTTCGACATGGCGCCAGCGCCAAACACCTTTTGTTCCTTATACCTGCATCCTGAGCATGGTTTCCAATGGGACAGAGAAGACTTGTCCCACATAGACTTCAGTGGGCTAACTGATATCCAACCAACTGGTTGGGGAAGTGAATTCAGTGATAATGACTGAGTCACAATCTCTGAAGCAAATTTCGGCTTATGTGGCCGAAACCAAGATGATAACGGCTCTCGAAGCCGAAGTAAAGTACATGGCCACACAGGCCAATGATCAACAAATATCTGCTGTTGGCCCAGGAAAGGATTTCGATCCAAAACCTCCTGATATCATGCCAGAAGAATTGCAGGAACAGAGGCTCGACGCTATCTATGACGATGAGCCTTTGGGCTTCGAAAAGGATCCCTTGGCGAACAACATTAAGATGTTAGCACAAGACCCTTTAGAAGAAATCAACTTAGGCGAAGGATCAGAGAAAAGGCCAACTTACATCAGCGCCAAAATTGATCCAGAACTTAGGTTGGAAGTAATCCAATTGCTGAAAGAGTTTAAAGACTGTTTTGCATGGGATTATGACGAAATGCCTGGTCTCGACAGAGGATTGGTAGAACTTCAGTTGCCAATCAAACCTGGAAAGAAGCCAATCAAGCAAAATCCAAGACGCTTCGCTCTAGAAATATTGTCGAAGATCAAAACGGAGGTCGAAAGACTTCTGAAATGCAAATTCATCCGTGTTACAAGGTATGTCGAATGGATTGCAAATATTGTGCCAGTAATTAAGAAAAATGGCACATTAAGGGTGTGCATAGATTTCAGAGACTTGAATGCTGCCACCCCCAAAGATGAATATCCTATGCCTGTGGCGGAAATGCTAGTCGATTCTGCCGCTGGCTACGAGTACCTGAGTATGCTTGATGGTTATTCAGGGTATAATCAAATATTCATTGCTGAAGAGGATGTGTCGAAAACAGCTTTTCGATGTCCTGGGGCCTTAGGCACTTACGAATGGGTAGTGATGCCTTTTGGCCTAAAGAACGCTGGGGCAACGTACCAGCGAGCAATGAATACTATCTTCCATGATTTTATTAACACTTTTATGCAAGTTTATATTGATGATATTGTTATAAAATCTGTTTCCAGGAAGAGTCACATTGACCACCTTCGACAATCATTCGAAAGAATGAGAGAACATGGTCTGAAGATGAACCCTTTGAAGTGTGCGTTCTGTGTGAAAGCTGGAGATTTCTTGGGCTTCGTTGTCCACAAGAAAGGAATCAAAATCAATCAGAACAAGACGAAGGCAATTCTGGAAGCGAAAGCGCCATCGAATAAGAAGGAATTGCAATCTCTCTTAGGCAAGATAAATTTCCTGAGAAGGTTTATATCTAACCTAAGTGGGAAAGCTCAGGCCTTTTCACCCTTACTTCGACTGAATAAAGAGGGGTTCGAATGGGGGCAAGAGCAGCAAGAAGCCTTCGACAAAATCAAAGGGTACCTCACTAAGCCACCTATTTTGGTGCCTCCTTGTAGCAATAGGAGTGTGAGATTGTACATAGCTGCATCTGACAAAACTCTGGGAAGTATGTTAGCCCAAGAGGATGAAAATGGAGTCGAAAGACCCATTTACTATCTCAGTCGAGTTTTGAATGATGCAGAAACTAGATATAGCGAAGTTGAAAAATTGTGTCTATGTCTGTATTTCTCTTGTACAAAACTCAAGCAATATATAAAACCAGTTGATGTTTATGTTTCGTCTCATTTTGATGTTTTCAAATATATGTTGTCGAAACCTATCTTGCATAGTCGAATTGGCAAGTGGGCATTAGCATTGACTGAGTACTCCTTGACCTTTATGCCTCTTAAGGCAGTAAAAGGACAAGTGGTTGCAGACTTCATAGTCGACCACTCAATTCAAGACGAGGATATTAATTATGTGGAGATAGAACCTTGGAAATTCTACTTTGATGGTTCCAGCCATAAAAATGGAACAGGAGTAAGAGTCTTGATTATTTCTCCAGATAAAATTCCAACAACATTCAAGTACCAAATAGAAGGTTCTTGTTCGAACAATGAGGCTGAGTATGAAGCTCTAATTACTGGCCTTGAGATATTGTTGGAATTGGGGGCAACTCGAGTCGAAATAATGGGAGACTCAGAGTTAGTCATCAAGCAAGTCACAAAGGAATATAAATGCATAAGAGAGAATCTCATTATGTACTTTGTGATAGCAAATCGTTTATTGAAACAATTTGAAAGTGTCAATATTCGACACATACCCAGAGTCGAAAATCAAATAGCCAATGACTTGGCACAAATTGCATCTGGGTATAAGATTTCAAAAACGAAACTACAAAGAGCAATTGAAGTTCGAGAGAAGATAAAAGCAACTTGTCTATCACCATCAGACTTGGAATCGACGAGGCTAGGATATGCTGATCACTCAAACTTCGAGATTTCGTTCATTGATAATTTGTCAGAGCAAGATTGGAGGAAACCCATTGTGGACTATCTCCAAAATCCAGGAGCTTCGACAGAACGAAAAACAAAATACAGGGCGTTGAGTTTTGTGCTCATGGGTAATGAATTATTCAAGAAGACGCCTGAAGGTGTGTTGCTGAAATGTTTAAGTGAGACTGAAGCATATATAGCCCTTTCGACTACGCATGCTGGGGCATGTGGGGCTCACCAAGCAGGCCATAAGATGAAATGGTTGTTGTTTCGACAAGGACTATATTGGCCCACTATGCTGAAAGATTGTGTTGAGTTCGCCAAAGGTTGCCAAGAGTGTCAAGTTCATACAGGCATCCAACATGTACCAGCAAGCGAACTTCACTCGATAGTGAAGCCTTGGCCCTTTAGAGGATGGGCGTTGGATCTCATTGGAGAGATTCGACCAGCATCGTCAAAGAGTCAGAAATACATATTGGTAGGCATTGATTATTTTACTAAATGGATCGAAGCTGTCCCTTTAGTCAATGTAGACCAAGAAAATGTCATTGAATTCATTCAAAAGAACATTATATTTAGGTATGGAATCCCTGAGACAATAACAACTGATCAAGGGTCAGTTTTCACTGGTCGAAAGATGCAGGAATTTGCTCAGGAAACAGGTTTCAAACTCCTAACATCCACGCCTTACTATGCACAGGCGAATGGTCAAGTCGAAGCAGCTAACAAAGTAGTGATTGGCTTGATAAAGAAACATGTTGGGAAGAAACCAAATAATTGGCATAAGACGTTAGACCAGATTTTATGGGCTTGTCGAACGTCCCCAAAAGAAGCCACTGGTACAACGCCATATAGGCTAACTTTTGGCCATGATGCAGTATTGCCAGCAGAAATTTGTCTTCAATCTGCAAGAGTTCAGAGGCATTATGATATTCCTTCTGAGGTTTATTGGAATATGATGTTAGATGAATTGGTGGATTTAGACGAAGAGAGATTACACGCTCTCGACTTACTCAGGCTTCAGAAGAAAAGAGTAGAAGACTCTTATAATAGAAAGGTAAAACCTAAGGTATTTTTGCCTGAAGATTTAGTTTGGAAGGTAATTCTTCCCATGGATCGACGGGATCGAAGCATGGGGAAATGGTCACCCAAATGGGAAGGACCCTTCAGAGTTATCCAAACTTTTTCTGGTGGAGCCTATGAAGTCGAAGAGATAAGTGGTGATAAAAGGCTCTTGAGAGTAAATGGTAAATATTTGAAAAAATATAAGCCTATACTTCAAGAGATAAAAATAAAATAATAAAAGAACAAACTAAATTAACCATAAAAAATGCCAAAATGGAAATTTTTATTAATTTCAGCCAAGATGGCAATTGTTGTCGAAAACGATTACAGAAGATGGTTACAAAAGAGAATCAATCAAAAGGTAAGAGAATTCTTGAGTCGAAGATACTTGGCATACTGCAGCTCCAACCTCTTTTTGCACCAAGAGTTTTCTTGCACTAGTTTGGCAATTTGAGCGTCGAGGCTTTGGGCCCTCTCAGCGAATTCCAGGCCTTGCTTGATCTCAGTCTGGCTCTCAGTGTCTGGGATGGTCGAAAGAATTTCCTCCTGGAGTATAGTGTTGGCGTTTATCTTCGCCTCTATCTCTGCAATTTGTGCTCGGAAGGAGACATTCTCTCGCTCAATGGCATCGACTCTTTCCTGTGCAGACGCTTTTTGTTTCGACAACTCGGCAATTCGAGAAGTCGAATCTGAGACAGCAGTCCACGCAGATGAGCTTTTGCCATGCAGCACTTCGAGCTGACTGTTAAAACCTCGTTGGCGCCTGTAATCCGCTGAAACTTGATCAATCATAGAATGTAATTCCATGATCAAGTCTGAGATTTCTGGGGCTACAGCTTCGAAGTCAACAGCATTCAAGACCTCTTTTAAGCATGATGGAGCAGTGGGGTCCCCCTCTAAAGTCTTCATCAAATCCCTCTTGAAGAACTGGGCCTTAACCTTCGCCAACGCATCATCAAGAGGAGAAGTTTCAGTAGATTTCCCCGACAGGGTAGGAATTTCCTGACTAGTGTCAGAAGAACTCTTACTCTCGATGATTGCATTGAGGTAGCTGACGGGGTCAGTTTGTTTCAAGATTTCCAAGTCCTCTTTTGACCTGTGCTTTGAGGAGGTAACCCTTGCCACAGTATTATCTTGGGCTTGAGGCTGTTGATTGCTGAGTGCCTCGATTGGTTGCTCTTCGACTTGGACTGAGGCGGTACCAGCGTCGACTTGTGGTTCTTCGTTAGCATCACCCTGGGGTCCTTCGCCAGCGTCATTTTGTGGCTCTTCGCTAGCGTCACCCTGGTGTCCTTCGCCAGTACCACCTTGGTGCTCTTCGTCAACAGCATCTTGATTCTCTTCGCCATTGCCTTGGTCTCTTCCTTCAGGATTCTCTTCTGACGACAAGTCCACCACATGAACCGTTTCTGGCTGTGTTTCCTCCACCATAGGTTCTTCTGTTGTCTTCTCCACTGTTTCAGCATTGGCCTCATTCTCAGTATGGGCTTCGTCATTGCCCAAATCTTTTTCCTGAGGCCTGCTAAGGTCAGCAGATTCTAGAGTTTCTGAAGTCCTTGGTGAAGAACTTTCAGTAGTGTCCTGAAAAAGAGAAAGAAGACAAATCTTCAGATGTCGAAAGAGACACAATCGAATACTGGTATCTATGCCTAAGTTATAAAAAGGGTCCAATAGATTACCTGTGGATTAACTTCAGCCCCAGGGCTGGAATTGTCACTTTCGACAGGCTTGGTAAGAAGAGCGTTCAGTTCCTCCTCAGTTGGCTCCTCGATGATCACTGCAGGTGGCCTAGGCTTTCTCACAGCGACCTTTATTCTGACGGTTCGACCTTCAGGGGCAGGAGCAGGAACAGAAGCATCCTTCGTTAACTTTCGCCTCTTTAAGGGGGCAGGAGGAGAATCACTTTCGTCATCACTCCCTGATTCGACCACCAGTGCTGCCCGTTTCTTGGGCGAAGGGGCCTAGAAAACCAATAGGAATTCGATTGAATAATTACATCGAAAATAAAAAATCGAAAGCCAGAAGAAAAATGAAGAAAATCTGGTTACCGATGCAGGAGGCCTCCTCGAAGAGCCTTCCCCCTGTTGGTTGCCTATTGTCTTCGCCGGCGCTATAGTCTTCGCCGGCGGTGGAGGTTTTGTTGAAGGGACTCCTCCTTGTGGGCCTTCTGTAGCCTTCTTGGCTAGAGGCTTTCGAACAACTGAAAGCGAAAAGAAAAGTTAACAGGCTAGCAGTCGAAGAGAAAGACAAAAAGTAATGTGAGAGCATGAACTTACATTTCTTTACTTTGTCCAACACAAGGACAAAAGACTTCTGCAACTCTGCCATGAAGTCCTTCTCGTCGAAGAAGTACTCAGCATAATAGCTTCTCCACCACTCCTCAAAGGATGGTGAGCAAAGGAAATTAAGCTGGTAGTCAAACAGCGAGAGGATTGTTCGACCAGCATATCTTCCGATATGCTTGATGGCAGCTTCTTCTGTATAATCGTTGCAGAAGTACAACATTGACTTCTCTCTTTGAAAAATAGGAGAAGGCAGGGTTTGGATGATACCAAACTGGCGAGATACCAGATTTGGTTGATAGGCAAGCAGACTCAAATGAGTCTTAGAACTCTTAAATCGAAGAGGCATGATCCTGGGTGTCAGGAACGCCTCCCAAAGTACGGTGTGCTCATCGACATTGGGACCACTCGATTCCTTTGGATGTGGCCTTGTGAACCATGCTGGCCCCACCCTCCGTTGAGCAAATGGAGCCATAGTTGAAACAAATTCCTTCCTTCGAGCGAACATCAGAACGAAGTTAGTGAAGGTTTGTTGAAACTCCAGCCCATCTTCCACAGGTGTCAGCAGAGCCAGCCTAATTCCTTCGATACGTCTATTAGCTATCGTTGGGGCTTGTTCATTTATCTGAATCTTCTTGGGTAAGAAAGATTCGAAAGTGGCGTTGAGCCACAGTTGAAGTAGCCAGAAAGGCCCAGCGAGTAGTAAACTGGCCCTATCTTCGATATGTTTCAAAAGAGTGACCCCATTGCTGATCGAGTCATAAAGACTGGCCAGAATTAGTTCTGCCAAACAGATGTTTTGGCGGTGATGCAGTTGGGTGGCAAGAGTGACCATCTTTTTGGTCACTTGTAGAGACTTCGAGCAAAACACAAAGCGAGTTAGCCATAAGGCTAGAAACGCTATGTGTTCGACATCCGACACCGCGTCTGTCGACCTGTCATGATAATGGTTGATAAAGGTGGTGTATGTTGGCTTGGTCTCAGAGAAGCTAATTTGGTCCTCCGACATCTCCTCCGGGTCGAAGTAATCTCCGGTTGGTCGAAGGCCAGTAATAGCTGCTACGTCGAAGAGTGTGGGGGTTAACATCCCACATGGAAGGTGAAAAGTGAAGTGAGAGTAATCCCAGAACAACAGCGAAGCTATAAGCATCTCTGGGGAGTAGTTTAAGCCTGTCTTCGACAGCATCACTAGGTCGAAGATTCCCATTTCCTTCCAGACTGGAGTTTGATGTTTCTCCAACTTTGTTAGCCAAGCAACATAATCGGAGGTCAGATTAGGGCAAGACCTGAAGACCCTAACACTTCTGTTGAAGAAGCGGAGGTCGATTTTCTCGCGTGTAGGGTCTTCGTTGTCTTCTGCGTCCTTCTTGGCGCATGCTACTGGCTTGAGTTTCTCGACGATTGGGAAGTAGCTCTTGATCTTCAGAGCTTCAGAGATGCTTGGATTCATGGGGCCAGACATTGCGAAGATCTGGTTGGAGTACCCAACCGGGATCATCAAGTGGCGCGAGTAAGCATCGCGAACGGAGATGTCAGAGGGTTCAGGAACCCTTCGTTTCCCTGTAGCGTTTACTACCGGAGCAGTAACAAAGACCTTGGGTTTAACATGTTGTTCAGTTGGTGCGTTAGCCTTGGGGGCAGTAGAAGCAGAGGCCATTGTTGAGGATGAAGATGAAGTGAAAGAGGAAAAGTTTTCTGCAAAGAGAGCAAGTTTGTACGAAAGCAAGGAAGTTTGAAGGCTAGTTTGCGTAAAAAGTTCCACAATGGGATATTCACTACTATTTATAGTAGTGGGAAAAATCTCCAATAACGAGGACATTAAATGTCATTTAATGCTGCAGGAATTAGTGGGACGCGTGGCAACATCCTGTTGTTTTGGCCGTTTCTGCAGAAACAGAGAGACGCAGCGTGCGTCCTCGTTTTTGGGATTTGTCATAATGACAAATTCTGAAGTGACGTTTGGTACTGCACGCCGTACTGAAAGTGACGTCCTAGGATCAAATCAATGATGGTTTCTTGGGATTGCCAATAGTTGGTAAAAAGCAACAAAAAGTGCACAAGTTAACTTGTGACTAAGCGTGGAAAGACAGGTGTCGAATGGCGTTTTCAAAGAATGCCTTTTTCTTTCAGAGTCGAAATAAGGCATTCTTGGGGGGCAATTTGTTGGCTCCTAAATTCGACACCTTTGTTTTGATTGATGTCAGCCATTAAAAGCTGAAAGATGCTTTCGACTGGCTAAGCCTGTCGAAGTACCCGTCGAAAGATGGCAAAATACTTAGAAGATTTCTTCCAAGGAAGAAGGATGATTGCCTTCGACGTCGAAGGAGTTTTCGTCGAAGACGTCATTTGATGAAAGTGTTCGATGGTCCAGAGTGGAGCAGTTTGAAATTCAAAGCTTTGGAGGGAAAACGGTTTCCAGCAGTTACTACGTGCAAACGTGCAAGGATCTGGAGCGTCGAGCATGGAGAACGTGCCAAGTGGCTTGATCTCGAAGCAGTGTAACTGCCCGACGGTTACTTGGAATGTTTTAGTATAAATAGGAGTAGACATGTAGTTTCTCGCGTGTGTTCACAAATATATACATAGTCACTCATTTAGATTCAAGTACCCAGTGTGAGCGAAAGAATTGTTGAGAAATGTATGTGTGAAACACCAATTTTATCAATTAAAGTCATTTACTTTCCCAGCATTTTACTTGCTTTTCTCCTTTAAATTCCTGTCGAACCTTTACTTTAAAGCCTTGTTTATTTTACCAAGTCTTTCCTCTTATGCAATTTACTTTAAACAATTTACTTAAAGCCTTATCCACCTTAATCAAACTTCAAAATCAACCTATGTCCATAGGATCAATCTGATCGATCCTGCGAGTAACCAAATAAGTAACCATTTGGAGGATCAGCGGTTGTTTACCAAAACCCAAGGTAAACACACGCTCCCCCAGGATTTTCGACAGCCTGGATGGATCGAGACCAGCCTTATGGCATGCCAACTACTGAAATGGCTAGCCTTATGAACGTTGCGCCTACATTTTCAGAACCTTTGGTAAGTGTGTCTTCACCATTACAGGGATCTAGAACTGGTATGGGTAGGAACCAACTTTTAGGAGGGACATCTGATGAAATGCCAAGCCTCACAAACGCCTCCACAGCATCTTTGAGGCAACAAATGGATGAAAGCAACCATGACATGACACAAATGTTGGCCCAAACTCTAAGTACATTATTGAACCCTCTAATATAAAATACCACTCAGTCAAACCAACAAATGACAGCGCAAATGACGCGCATGACTGGATTTTTTGGGGTCCCCAAACCTATTCGACAACCCCATAGAGCTCATATGAGAGAGGATCAAGGTGTAGTCTTAGAAGAAGATGTAACTACTAACCAAAATCCACAATTTGATAGGAGGAACCACAGAGTAGAAATCGAACAACCTAGGGTCGAAATACCCAAACTTCCCCCGCAGATCCATAGAGATGGTGATCAAGGTGTAATAATGGTAAATAGGAAAAACATGCTGATGAACTGATACAGCAAGTTCAACACCATAATTATGGTTCAAAAAATAATCTGACAGCCATGATCAAAAGGATCATGATACAAAATGGAATGAACGTTGGCTTTCATAGGCCATATTTTACATCCCCACTATCAGAATATATCTTGCAAACGGATTTACCCCCTAGGTGGAAAGTTCCAAAGTTCACTAAGTTTTCAGGGGATACGACGAAATCAACTGTCGAACATATAGAGAGATATTTGATAGAAGCTGGGGAAATATCCAATAATGAGATCCTTAGAATTAAATACTTTCCAAGTTCTCTAACAAAAAACGCTTTTACTTGGTTTACCACCCTCCCAGCCAATTCAATCCACAATTGGAATCAATTGGAAAGATTGTTCCATGAACAATTTTACATGGGACAAACCAAAATAAGTCTGAAAGAACCGGAAAGTGTGAAAAGAAGATTCACCGAGCCAATAGAAGAATATCTAAACAGGTTTCGACTGCTCAAAGCCAGATGCTTTACACAAGTGCTTGAGCATAAATTGGTCGAAATGGATATAGGGGGCCTAGACTATTCTATTAGGAAGAAACTAGATACCCAATATCTGAGGGACATGGCCCAATTGGCCGATAGAGTTCGACAGGTAGAACGTCTTAAAATTGAAAAAGCTAAAGCAACTAAGACTCATCGGCGAGAAAAGGTAGCCTATGTCGAAATGGATGATGATGATCCAGAGACATCTAGTAATCCTATAGTTGTCGAAGAGAGAGAAATAGATTTAGTAGAGTTAAAACATGAGCTTCCATACTCTTGTAGAGTGTTACTGCCCTCAGATGGGAAGAATCCTACTGAGTCTGAAAAGAACAATGGTAGATTTCCAAAGAAAACATATAGTTTTGACGTCATAAAATGTGATGAGATATTCGACTTATTAGTGAAATATGGCCAAATGATAGTGCCCCTAGGGGGAAAATGCCTCCTTTAGAACAAAGAAAGAAAAGAGGTTTTTATAAGTATCATAATTTTTTGGGCCATAAAACTTCAGAACATTTTCTTTTCAGGGATCTCGTTCAAGGAGCGATCAAAGAAGGAAGACTCAAATTTGCTGACAAACCCTAAATGAAAATTGATGCAGACCCACTAAGAGCTGATGCCCACTATGCTGAACCAGCAGGCATCAACATGGTTGAAACTTCTGAAGACTTCGTCAATATGTCGGTCTTTGGCATTTTTACTGGGAACATCTCCAGAAAGACTGCAGAAGCGGTTAGAAAGGCCACTGAAGGCCTAAACGAGAAGGCTACTGAAGGCCTAAGCAAAGGAGTTACTGAAGACTCAAACAAAAGGACTATTGTAAGTTCTTATGTGGCTTCCGTCAAGGGTTCTAGAGAGGACCTTGAAGCTAAAATGCAAAAAATGAATCTCGCTGCCAAGAGCAACGTACAAGTCAACATGGTCAAAGTATTTGAGGCAAAGGCTTCAGAGGAAGCCATTAGACAAGAGGAAGTGAATAAAACTGCATTTCCAAAAGAAAACGAGAATCTGGCTGACTTTCTACAATGATGCCAGAAGAAGAAGTCTGAAGTTATGTTGTGTCCAAGATGCAACTCCATCTTCGACAAACAGGCTGCATAACACATACAGGGCATAAGGGAAGTGAAGGAGAAAAGGGCCACCAATGCCCAACCCCACTTGGTTTCTGAAGTTAGATATGATTCCAGAAGAGGACCAATGAACCAGGTGAAGAGGCCATCAACTTTCTGGCCTCCAACAAATGTCACCGTGGACACTTGGCTAAAGACAGAAAACAGGAAAAGGCCAAGTGAAGAGAAATGGCGAACATTCGATGTGCCAAGAGGTTCATCCTTGGCATATAGGAAGGAGTTCCAAAATACAACTACAAACAAAGTGGCTCATGTGTCGAGCAACTATAAGGGAAAGAACCCCATGTCTCGCTCCCAATGGAGAAGATTTCAAAGATGACGAAAAGCCGAAAGAGAGGCTACAGAAGAGCCTCAACCATAGTCAAGCACCAACGTACCACAAAGAATGGACAAAGGCAAACAAAGAAAGCCTTTAGAAAGGAAAACAATTTCCAGAAGGTTGGAGTGGCCAGATCGAGGTGAATTAGATGACGAAGGTAACTCTGAATCTGATGCTACTTTAGTCATTATGGTAAATGTAGTATCAGTGCTACCCAGAGAATATGTCCGCCAAGTCGAAGTCGAAGAGACCGACTAGAAAGTCGAACAGGAGATGGCCAAAGATAGGCCAATGTGCTATTATATGATGAATAGTGGTTGCATCGAAGAGCAAAATACATTCTTCGAGCCACCAACTGAGGCGATGAAAAATCACCTAAAACCCGTGTTCATAAGAGCAAAGATAGGGGAAATAACAATCAACAAAATTCTGGTTGATTGTGGAGCTACAATAAATATAATTCCCCAATCTATGCTGAGGAAAATGGGCAAAGGAGATGGAGATATCAAACCCTACAACATGGGTATGTCGAACTATGAGGGAGGTATATGAACTACTATGGGGGTGATACAATTAGACCTCAAGGTGAGAATAATACTTCGACCAACTATGTTCATGGTCATTTCAGCGAAGCCCAACTACAATCTACTCTTAGGTAGAGAGTGGATACATGGCATAGGTGCATTGCCATTTTTGATGCATAAACAGGTCACGATTTTGCGTCCTGAAGGAATTGTAGAGAATATAGAAGTCGACCAAAGTTATTACTCTGGTGAAGTTAATAATGTTGGAAAAAATAGCTTCAACGGAAACTTGACTCATATAGGGCCATGCAATCCTACTGAGTTCGATTTGGCACCAGCACCAAATGCCTTTTGCTCCCTCTACCTGCATTCCGACCATGGTTTCCAGTGGGATAGAGAAGACTTATCAAACATTGAATATGGAGGAGTTGATGACATACGGCCAACAGGCTAGGGAAGTGAATTTGGTGATGATGACTGAATCACAAGCTTTACAAAAGATTTCGGCATATGTAGCCGAAAGTAGAATGATAGCGGCCTTAGAGACTAAAGTCAAATACATGGCTCTTGAAGCCAATGAACAAGTATTTCTTCCAGAGGGTCCTAGGAAAGACTTCAATCCAGAACCACCTGACGCGAAGGAGGAAGAAATGCAAAACCAGAGGCTATATGTTATTTATGATGATGAGCCTTTGGGTTTTGAAAAGGATCCATTAGCAAACAATGTTAAAATGCTAGTGCAAGACCCTTTAGAAGAAATAGATCTGGGCGAAGGATTGGCGAAAATACCAACATACATTAGCACGAAGATAAATCCAGAGCTCAGGATCAAAATAATCCAATTGTTGAATAAATTCAAAGATTGCTTCGCATGGGATTATGATTAAATGCCTGGTCTCGACAGGGAAGTGGTAGAACTTTAACTACCAATAAGACCTGGGAAAAATCCTGTCAAGCAAACTCCAAGGCATTTTGCACCAGAGGTCTTGTCGAAGATCAAGACGAAAGTTGAAAGACTGTTGAGATGCAAGTTCATCCGAACAACCAGGTATGTCAAATGGATTGCAAATATAGTACCTGTTATAAAGAAAAATGGTACCTTAAGGGTGTGCATCGATTTTAGAGATTTAAACGCTGTAATTCCTAAAGATGAATATCAAATGCCTGTGGCGGAAATGCTTGTCATTCTACCGCTGGTTTCGAATACACGAGTATGCTTGATGGATACTCAGGGTATAATTAAATTTTCATTGCTGAAGAGGATGTGTTGGAAACAACCTTTCGATGCCCTATGGCTTTAGGCACTTACGAATGGGAAGTGATTCCTTTTGGCCTAAAAAACGCAGGGGAAACATATCAAAGAGCAATGAACTCTATCTTCCATGATTTTAGTGACACTTTTATGAAGATTTATATTGATGATGTTGTTGTTAATTCTGTTTCAGGGAAGAATCATATATACCATCTTCGACAATCCTTCGAAAGGATGAGACACTATGGTCTAAAAATGAATCCTCTAAAATGTGCTTTCAGTGTAAAAGCA
This sequence comes from Vicia faba, assembly GCA_948472305.1. Taxonomy (NCBI): domain Eukaryota; kingdom Viridiplantae; phylum Streptophyta; class Magnoliopsida; order Fabales; family Fabaceae; genus Vicia; species Vicia faba. The sequence goes on from OX451735.1 coordinate 111,663,301, forward strand.
GGGGATTTCTTAGGATTTGTGGTCTACAAGAAGGGAATTAAAGTAAACCAGAACAAGACCAAATCCATTTTGGAAGCGAAAGCGCCAACAAACAAGAAGGAGTTACAATCTCTACTTGGTAAGATAAATTTTCTGAGGATATTTATTTCCAACTTAAGTGGGAAAACGCAAGCCTTCTCACCACTACTTCGACTCAACAAAGGAGGCTTCGAGTGGGGGAAAGAACAACAAGAGGATTTCGACAAGATTAAAGAACACCTCGTCAAACTATCCATTATGGTACCTCCTTGTAGAAATAGAAGTATGAGATTGTACATAGCTGCATTCGATAAAACTTTAGGAAGCATGTTAGCTCAAGCGGATGAGAATGGTGTCGAAAGACCCATCTATCACCTTAGTAGAGTTTTAAATGATGCAGAAACTAGATATAGCGAAGTTGAAAAACTATGTTTATGTCTTTACTTCTCGTGTACAAAGCTCAAGAAATATATTAAACCAGTTGATATTTTTGTTTCGTCTAATTTTGATGTTTTCAAATATATATTGTCGAAACCCATCTTGCATAGTCGAATTGGCAAATGGGCACTTGCATTAACTGAGTATTCATTAACTTTTATGCCTCTTAAGGCTGTAAAAGGTCAATTAGTAGCAGATTTTATAGTTGACCACTCAATAAATGAGGAATCAATCAACTACTTGGAGATCGAGCCTTGGAAGTTATACTTCGACGGTTCTAGTCATAAAGATGGAACTGAGGTAGGGGTTCTAATTATTTCTCCAAAAAAAATTCCAACAACATTCAAGTACAATATCGAAGGTTCTTGTTTGAACAGTGAGACTGAATACGAAGCTCTAATCGTAGGCCTTGAAATACTATTGGAATTGGGGGCAACTCGAGTCGAAATAATGGGAGACTCAGAGTTAGTTATAAAATAAGTTACAAAAGAATATAAATGCATAAGAGAAAATCTTATCATGTATTTTGTAATAGTCAATTGTTTGTTGAAAAACTTTGAAAAGATCAACATCCGACATATACCAAGACTGGAGAATCAAGTGGCTAATGACTTATCACAGATTGCATCCGGGTATAAAATTTTGAAAGAGAAATTACAACAGGTAATCAAAGTTAGAGGAAGAGTGACATTGACTAAGTTGTCTCCAACAGATTTGGAAACAACAAAGTTGGGGTATGCTGATCACGAAAAATTCGAAATTTCATTCATAGATGATCTAACAGAACAAGATTGGAGAAAGCCTATAGTGGATTATTTGCAAAATCCCATAGCTTAGACAAAACGAAAGATAAAGTACAAGGTGTTGAGTTATACCCTAATGGGAAACAAGTTATTTAAAAAGACGCCTGAAGGGGTGCTATTAAAATGCCTAAACGAAACAGAGGCATACATATCCCTTTCAACTACATATGTTGGGGCATGTGGAGCACACCAAGTGGGCCATAAAATGAAATGGTTATTGTTTCTACAAGGATTATATTGGCCCACCATGTTGAAAGATTGTGTTGAGTTTGCAAAAGGATGTCAGGAATGTCAAGTACATACAAGTATCCAGCATGTACCTACAAGCGAACTTCACTCAATTGTAAAACCTTGGCCTTTTAGGGGATGAGCTTTGGATCTTATTGGAGAGATTCGACCAGCGTCATCTAAAATCCAGAAGTACATATTGGTGGACATTGATTATTTTACTAAATGGATTGAAGAAATTCCTTTAGTCAATGTATACCAGGAAAATGTCATTGAATTCATTCAAAAGCACATTATATACAGGTTTGGAAACCCTGAGACAATAACAACTGACCAACGGCCAGTCTTTATTGGTCGAAAAATGCAAGAGTTTGCTACAAAAATAGGGTTCAAATTACTAACATCTACGCCTTACTATGCACAAGCCAATGGTCAATTCGAAGCAGAAAACAAGGTAATAATCAGCTTAATAAAGAATCATGTAGGAAAGAAGCCAAAAAATTTGCACAAGACTTTATATCAAATTTTATGGGCTTGTCGAACGTCCCCTAAGGAAGCTACCGGAACAACACCTTTTCGACTAACTTACGGTCATGATGCAATATTGCCAGTAGAAATCTGTCTACAGTCAACAAGAATTCATAAACATCAAGACATCCCTCCCGAAGTTTATTAGAATATGATGTTATACGAATTGATTGATTTGGACGAAGAAAGATTGAGGGCTTTGGATCTCTTAAGGTCACAAAAGTGGAGAGTGGAAAGATCTTACAATAAAAGAGTAAAACCCAAGCCATTCTTGCCTGAGGACCTGGTATGGAAAGTAATCCTCCCAATGGATCGAAAGTATAGAAATATGGGAAAATGGTTTCCTAAATGGGAAGGACCTTTTAAGATCATCCAAACGTTATCTGGTGGCGCATATGAGGTCGAGGAGTTAAATGAAGACCAAAGGCTCTTGAGAGTAAATGGTAAATACCTAAAAAAGTATAGACCTGCACTTCAAGAGGTCAGAGTAACCAACACTTGATCTTAATCAAGTTAAAAAAGCCAAGATGGAAAATATATTACAAAGCCAAAATGGCTGAAAGTCATTAGAAAATTTATAAGCATACAACTAAAAAATAAAGTTGAAATCAAAACGGGAGGTTGGCCTTGATTTGGAAGTATTTTATCTTCTGCAACTCCAAGCGTCTTTCACGTAGGGCTTTTGACTGATGAAGATTCTCGATTTTGACATCCAATTCTTGGGCTCGTTCAGCATATGCTAATCCCTCGTTGAGTTCCTCTTGACTCTCTGAATCAGTGCTGACAACGAGAAGTTCTTCCTTTCGTTTATCATTGGCAACAATCTTGGCTTTTAACTCTCTAATCCGAGCCTTCATACTGGATGTAGTTTGATCAAGTTCTTCTACTTCTTTCTGCCTAGCTTCTTGCACCCTCGACAGCTCCTTCAGCTTCGAAGCTGATTCAGCAGCAGCACCCCAGGCAGCAGCTACATGGCCATTGGCCTCCTGAAACTTGATTGATGATGGAAATCAAATACAAGAAGTAGTCTTCAAAAAGGAAGGAGCTGTAGGTTCTCCCTCTAAGGTCAACATTTAATCTCTTTTGAAAAGTTGTGCCTTAACCTTTTGAAGTGCTTCTTCAAGAGGAGATGTTGAAGTGGATTTGCTAGACGCAATTGAAGCACTCTTATCATAAGAACTTTCTCTACCCTCAAGGATGGCATTCAAGTAGCCAAGAGGATTTTTCCGTTTCAGCAATGCCAAATCTTCCTTAGTATGAGACCCTGTCGAAGTAACCCTCTCGTTTACAATACGAGCCACATTGGCTTCGACATGCATCTTCATAGGGACATCTTCAACACGCGCAGAGTTTCTGGATCCCTCTATGAGGTTTTCTCTCTCATCAGTCACCAGAATATCTTCAGTCTGATTCCCTCCCGCTGGTGTGTTTTCCTTCTCTATTTAGATCACATCATCAACAACCTCCTTTTCCCCATCCTTCTATCCATCACCGTTAGCTTGCGGAGTCCCAAGATTCACATGTTCTTCACTAGGAACTTCTTCATTAGGCTTCCTAACGGCTTCGTGCCCAGAAGTATTGTTCACTTTTATAGCAGAACTCACAAAAGATCCTTTTGCCGAAGAAGGCCTGTAAGTAGGATCGCCCTCACTGTTTATTAAGGTGACATATTCTTCTACAAGGTTTTATTTTGAAGTACCAACTGTGTCCTAAAGATTACAATATGGTTATCAGAACTATTGAAAAAATAAAAAGAAGTCGAAGTCAATAAACAATCGTGAGGGATCGAAGTAATTACCTTAGGCGGAATTTCAGCACAAGGACTTGAGTTATCGCTCTCACTAGGATTGTTTAGCCTAGTAGCTATCTCCTACTCCGTTGGTTCTCTGATGATGATAGGAGGAGGTCTTGACCCAATGACTCTAACCTTGACCTTGGTTTTTGGACGAGGCTCAGGAACAGGGGCTGGTTTCTTTAACTTGTGTATTTTTAGAGGGACAGGAGGAGATTCTTCTTCTTCTTCATCACTGGAAATTTCAATTTCTTGAACGTTCCTTTTCTGCGGATTGATTTCAAATGCCCAGAAAGAAAGGAGTCGAAGGCATTAGCGTCAAAAGTAATATGTCGGACAGAAAGATATAGCAGCATAAAGTTTTTACCTTTGGTGAAGGTTTCACAAAAGGGTCTCCTCCCTTTGCGCGTTCAGCGACTTTCTTGGTAACGGTCCTCATGACCCTAGAAAATGAACAAGTATAAATTAGATTTCAAATGATTAGATTGAAGACGATAAAGACATTTCCCTTGAGAAAGAAGAATTACTCTTTTTTATCTTGTCAGAGACTAACATAAACGCCTCTTGAAGATGAGCGGCGAAGTCTTTTTCGTCAAAAAATTCTTTGTTATAATACTGCTTCCACCAGTCTTCAAAAAGAGGCGAACACAGGAAATTGAGATTGAAGTCGAACAAAGTTGGTACGGTTTGACCAACGTAACTACCAATATGCTTGGTAGCAACATCCTCTGAATAGTCTGCATTGTAAAATAGCAGAAGCTTTTCTCGGGAGTAGATTGGTGAAGGGAGCGTCTGGATAATACAAATTGTCGAGAGACAAGATTTAGTTGATAAGCAATTAAGCTAAGTTGATTCTTCGAACTCTTGAATCTCAGAGGAATGATTCTTGGTCGAAGAAACGACTCCAAGATAGCTACATATTCATCCACATGGTCATCTTCGTCAGACGAGGGATATGGTCGAATGAACCATTCCGGGCCAACCATTCTACTAGCAAAGGGAGCCATGGTCGAAACAAATTCATTCCGCATAACCTATAGGCTTGAGCCTAGGGTGAGTTGGGAAGAAGTTGTTATTTTGTGTTTGTTTCTCGAAACATGTAGACAATGGGCCAGACATAGCATACATCTTCCCAGAATACCTAACAGGGATAAATAACTGGGAGTCATAAGCCTCACGCCACTCTTTGTCCATGGGTTCAGATACGACCCTTCGTTCCCCAGTCGAAACTTGTACATGGTTAGTGGAAAAAACCTCTGGTTGTCTTTGGAGATCAGAAACGTTCTTAATTTTTAGATTGTTGGGTGCATTGGAAAGGAAAGCCATGGTTGAAAGTAGTAGTGAAATAATGAAGAAGATGAAGTTGTTAAGACTTTTTCTTTGCAAGGAAGTGAAGAATACTAGGAGTTGTAAAAGAATTCCAAAGAGAGGATTCGTCTATTTATATTGTTCAGGGATGAGTGTTTTCGCTCAAGACCATTTAATGTTGCAGAGTTAGTGGGGCACGTGGCGAGTGTTGAAGAATTTATCGTACGAGTAGTAAAAACGTTTTCCATACTTTTCAAGGTTGTAGGGATAATGGCCATCATGGCAGCGTGGTAATGGCTGATTGACAGCGACGTGTTAGGGAAAAAGGTAATGATGACTCTGAATACTAGCAGTGGTTGGTAGAAGGCGAAAAGCACACAAGCGATTTCTGTGGTCAAAGAGAAGACAGGTGTCGAATGGGAATCTCAAAGAATGATCATCTCTCATAACGTCAAAACTGATATTCTTGGGGGGCAATTTGTTAGCTCCTAAATTTGACACCTACAACAAGTTGGTCTTATGGGCTAAAAATAGATTGAACAAGTCTAAGTTGGAAAGTCTTCGACAAATTAGAAAAGTACTTAGAGAAATTCTAAGTTAAATTGAATCTTCGACTAAAAGGTTCTTGCATCCTTCGACCGAAAGGGTCCCAAGGTGTTCGACTAGAATGAAACTTTGTATCTGCAACAAAAGATTTTGAATCTGAAGAAAGGAGGGAAAAGGAGTTTGCTTGGCAGTTGAGGAAAGCAACGTGGCGTGAATAGAGGGGTCGAAGCGCATGCAGAAGAAACTTGTCTTCATCCTAGAGCAAAGCAACTCCTCGAAGGTTACCTAGTTTTAGTATAAATATAGGAATTTTATGTAGATTTCCGGGTGTTCAACTGATCGTACAAATTATTCAATACTATTCAAGTACCCTCTATGTGAGAAAGAATACTGAAAATGTACATTTGAAACACTATATTTTACAATCAAAGTATTTTATTTCTCTCTTTACATTTCTTGCCTTTTTATCTTGTTTGCACTTTATCTGCACTTTTACCCAGATTTCTGCGTCTAAACTCTCCTTAACCCCTTTTTTCTATTTACTTTCTGCACTCAAACTCATCCCTTTCCAAGTCGAACGTGCGTTTTTCAATTACATTAGCATTCATGTCCAAACAACATCAAAAATTAGCATATGTCCTAGGATCAAACTGATCGATCCTGCGAGTAACCAAAAAGTTACCATTTTTGGAAGATCAGCGGTTGTTTACCAGAAAACACGGTGAACAACTACATCCTCGATAATGAATCATCCACCATGCTATCTAGTAGAGCGGAGTTGTGTGAGTCTAATCGATATTATCAAAGCTTTACGTGTTTTAATGGCCACATCATAATATATATTCGGTGATGCATCATCCACCAAGCTCTCAAATGGAGTACAATCGTGTGATTCATGCTCGAGATTATAGCTTCAAGACTCTTTACATTTGGCTAGGTAAAAAATAACTATATATACCTACCTCATAAGTTAGGTTAGAATAACGAGTTTTACATATCACAATCATAAAGACATGTTGCTTGGCATATCATGGACAAGGTCACCATTATTGTACTCACCGCAAGTACAACTGACGTGCGCCATAGAGTCTTGTAAAATGTTTTTGGACCACACTTTTTTAAGAGTTTTTGATGACCTAAAAGGTGGCCACAACAAGCGTTCAGAATATGAAACTCTAGCATAGATGTTTGTCGCTATGAAGTAATTATACCTCTATAATTAAACCCTTCAAACAAGCGTTCATCACATTCAGTTAGGGGTGTTTGAGGTGTAGTTTGGGAGACTTTGACACTAAAAATCATCTGAATTGCAAGAGAAAAAAATTTGTGGTTCAGTTTTGTTTGATTGACTTTTAGAAATCAAAGCAAACCAAACCAAATCAAACCAATGTGGTTTGAGTTGTTTGGTTTTTTAGTAGATTTTTATTGAGGCATACATACACTTATAGAGAACAACATAACTTAATATTTAGACATTCATACATTATCAAATAACAAAAAGACTTATCATATTTGGACAACAACTTCCAATTTAATATACAAAAATCAGATTAGACAAAAGTGGAATAAAAAACATAAAATAATAGCATAAAAAACTAATTTTTTTAATGAAACACAAAAGTTAGAGGATAAGAAAGATTAGATAAGATGAAAAGAAAGAACAAAAGATATGAGAGATTAGACAAGAAGGGGCGCGATAAAAATGTAACTGGAAGAGAGAACAATAGCATAAAAATGAGAAGATAAAAAAAATAACATAAAACAAAAAATATTAGAGAAGAAAGGGGAAGATCTACCCAGAGAAGTAGCTGAGAAGAAGGTGTGATACTACTAGGAGATGTTTGAGAAGGTGAAACTGCAAACCCTAAGAAAGAGGAAGAGAACATTGTTCGTAATCGTAAGGTTAAGGTAAAAAAGATTTGGGTTTGGGATGGTTGTGGGTTAAGTGAAGTTTTGGTTGTAACATAATGCGTTTTGGTTTTGTTTGGTTCAATTTTGATAATACAAACCACAAACCAAATTGAACCGCGCGGTTCTGTTAAAAATGGCCCAAACACATCCGGACCAAATTTGGGTTTTTATGATTTTTGGTTTGGTTCGATTTGGTTAATGGTTTTATATTAGGCCATTTCAATTTTGAACACCAATACACCTAACAACAATAAAGTAAAGACGATGAATAACCAGAGGGCATAAATTATTTTATCTCCCAACCCATCTTTGTTGAGATATAGAACACTCTGATTCCAAAGAACTTTAAGTCGTCTCCTCTAGTAATGTTTGACAAAAAAATCATCTGAAGAAGCATGTCACCATAATTAATACATATATTATGGTCATTGATGCAACATCTTCTCTCAAGTGCAACCTTCACTTTAGAAACTTGAACGAGGCGACCTTGCGCTAGTATATGAACCTCCCCAAGTTCTTTGTAACCAGGAACCCGATTCATCATTTCTTAGTGAGTAATTGAGTCCTTGATTGAGTACCTTTCAATCTTCAATGAAGCCACTATCACGGTGTTACAACCCAACCAAGATATGTCCGTGGGAGCCCCTCAAAATAGGCACAAATCCATAAACTTCAACGAGTCCCTCACCCAAAAGACTGTGTAGTCAATCGAGGAAATAAGGGCAAGGGAAAAATATTACGTTAAATTCAAGGAAAGTAACATAGAAAAAATTCATAGACTCGATGAAACACAAAAAAGATGATCCAAATCCTCCAATCAACATAAACATAACTTCCCTTAACCAACCAGGAACGTGGGGCCTTCAAACCTCCTAGAAGGCCCATAGAGAACTATACATCATCACACATTAGATATGTATATATATCTCGAGAAGTTTTTTCACACTAACCCATTCTAGAACCCCTACCCCCTGAATGGAGGTGATGAGAAACAAGCCCTACAAGTAGTGCAAATACAACATGGTTAAGTGCAACTACATATACGATATACACTAGTTGAAAACTGAGATATTCCTAATATGCATCATATAACTATGGGGAGAGAGACCATGGCCTTTTGATCATAATATGTGGATGTGAATATGAGTGTAGAATTGTCTAGAAAAGAGGGGTGGAGGGTGAATAGACCCTTCCCTTAAAACCATTTTCAAAACATTTTCTTTAAAAATTAGAGTTTCATATTCAGATGTGTAGGTCACAAATGGAAGCTAAAGATAAAGGAGTTTTATAAAAGACACGATTGAATGGATTCACGGTTATCTAATATCATCCGAAATGACAACAATCTGAGAAAGATGAAGTTGCTTAAACAAGCAAAGCATCAATTGAAATAATTGAATTTACACACAAGACTCAAATTGTATTAGTTTAATACAACAAGCAATCCACCATTAAGTGTTCATATAGTCATAATCCATATAATGAAGATTTAAATAACTAGATATATCATAAACCTACGCTTACATAATAAATCCATATGCACAGGTAAAAACCTATCAACATGTGATTTAGACAGTGATAAAACCTAAATCATGCAAATTTACACTTGAATGTAAAAGATATAGAGGAAGAGAGATTTATACACCTGGTTTATATTTCTTCAGCGTGTTCATATTTTCTTTGAGCTTACTCTAGTCTTTAATAGAGAGCCACTAAAAGTTCATTAGGTCTTCAACTATTTTGCAAATTAATATACAAAAATCTTTGTTACAAAAGATAAGCAAGATAACACTAAACACTTCAAGCCAAATTCCTAATCACATATGGGCCTAAATTTATATTTCCTTTCTATAGAGGTAGAACACTAAAAACTTCCGAACTTACAAGATATTCACTTTATCTTGAGATAAATTCCTCGCTATACCAAAATTTCATCTCCAAGCTTCCGTTCAGCCGAAGTCTTCACTCAACCCTACTAGAATTCCATTGTGCGGTCCTTTTTTCTACTAAAAGATATTGGAAACTCCCAACTTTGTTCCACAAAAACCTTTACTTGATTCTTCAAAATTCTTCAATGGACGGTAAAATAATTTTTCTCTTGGAAAGAAGTCAGCCTCCAAGAATAATAACCTCAATATCAATTCTTCAGTCTAATAACAGGAAAAATTTCCCAAAAAATACATCATAATTTCTAATGTACCTTGCATCTACCACTCACACTAAATATGTAGAGTTATGTAGCACAGCCGTGGATTTTCTTAATTAAAGGTTAAAGAAGATAAGTGATATAAAGAATGTCACACAAATCTTAAGCATGTCTAACTCAATCAACACACTATGGAGTTTCTATATATGCTTAACTTGAGAGAGAAGGTGTGAAAGAATAAAACTCATGGTGTTTCTAGATTTGTGAAATTATGATATTTGATTATTTTCAATAATGTTTAACATCAAAAAATTCAAAAATGATTGTGTTGTTTGTGGAGATAATGACAAAAAATTATGTGTGCGGGTGTTAAGGCACAAAATAGGCGAGAGAATGATTTGAATTAGATCATATAGTTATGGTTTGAATTTGATGAAAGAATGACTTGAATCAAGGTGAAAAACTTTGGGAATAACTTGTTTGATTTGAATTGTTGACTTGAATCATGTGTTAGGAATCATGCAATTACATTATTCAAATCACACAACCATGGGTGATTTACAAAAAAAATTAATTCATTATTATTCACATCAAGGAAGTCTTTGATTCAAATCACACACATCCTTGGTTTAAATAATCTTAATAACACAAAATTCCTTTTTAACTTTTATTCAAATCATCAAAATGTATGATTCATATTAAGGCTCAAAAATACCTTGTTTTAAGACTTCTAACTTGTGATTCAAAGCACACATATTTTGACTTTGACCAATTTCCTCAAACTAAAAAATCATTGCAATAGATTTAATCTAATTGAGTGTAAAGGATATCTAAAGGTAAAATATTACATGAATTATCAAAATCAAATTACAAACAAATTGATAAGTTCAAATTACATATAAATGATGATTCTGAATCATCGAAAATGCGAAAAATCATTAAAATACATCGACAAAATTCTATGTTATCAACAAAGCAATTTTTTAATACATTTAAAATTCCCCAACATATAAGAGAATAATAAACCAAATAACGGAAGGTAGGCCAACCTTCCCACCATACACTCAACAATATTATTAGGGGTTTCTCCACAGGTGGTGAATTAAGCTCCTCGCATAAGAGGTATGCTGGCCAGGTCATGCATGTCGCAAATTCACCCTAAATCCCGGATCAACTTCTGCATCTATAGTAGTTTCTGAAATCAAAAACTTTGTTGGTATTCTTTCCCATAAAGAAGATTCCATGGTCATCAATATGGAAATGTTTAACTTATATGTCAAGCGAGTACTCATAGACCTGAGCAGTTTCCCTCACGTCTTATATATAGCTCTATAAGGTTAACATATTTAACAAGTTTTGATGATGTCAAAGGAATAATGTAATTAAATCATAAGCATAATTAAGGAAGAAATATATTAAAGTACTTCAAAAAGATAAGCTATAAGATTCCAATGTTTAGTGCAATGTGTGATCGGTGGATCTGGAACTGACTGTTTAACGCTGGTTCGCGAAATGTCACGGAAGCAAGAGTCGCCACCGTCTTTTATTTTCTCCAATATGGAAAGGACAAAAGCATAGAAAAATTCCTTATTGAGATTGCTCTCGGTTCGGGAGGTAGATTTATAGAACGAGAAGGTGTTACCACCCTATCTATCCATGGTTATCCATGGGCTCTTAGATACTTGCTCATTGTGTTTTCAAAATGTTTGTTTGCTTTTCAAGGTGAGTGGGTTTGAAAAAAGTTTCTTTGAAAGTTTCAGATCGACTCTTGTATCAGTCCTCAAGAGTGTTTGAAAAGTTGTTTTTGAAAGCTTTTTGCAAAGTGTCGGTGTGAAAAGAAGTTTTTCGATTTGTTTTGAATTAGAGCAAGTATCTACGAGTCATCTACCTACCCTAAGGAATTAGGCTGTGTAAATGTCCTTAAGGTAGTGCCATCCCACCATTGAGAGGTAGGTAGCACCACCGTTGGAGGTGTTCGGGTCAATTCGAGTTTAGGGACAGTGTGGTCACCAGAGCAACAGTAGGACACCTTAGAAGCTACCCTTATTCCATGGGGGCATAGACATAAGGACTTACTAAAACGTCCTATACTAGACGACCACTTTTCGAGGGGCAAGGCAACAGTGAGGCGTAACCTAGGAGTGGTGTGTGTGATTTGTGTGTCATTTTCAGTTATTATTTGTCTTGTCATGTATTAGGTGAGCTATGCTTTGATTTTATTTGGGCATACATTCTTACATGTGATTAGCAGTTAAAAGGGTGCGGGAATAAAAATGCGGAAAGATAAAAGTCCTACGCTATTACAAGGCGCGAGTCTATACATCGCCAAATTAAACAAAGACCCGATTTGAATAAAAGTGCGGAAAGTAAAGGTCCTAATTACTATTACAAAGCTTTGGGGCAATTACATAAATTAAAAATGAAAAATAGAAGCAAACGCGCGAAAAGAAATTATAACCGAAGGTGCGAGGGCGTTGAACCCTTTAAAGAAATTAAATTGAAATTATAAATTAATTAAATTATTTAATAAGAAAAGAAATGATTTTTTTTTATGTTTTTGGTATTTATGAAAATAAAGAGAATTAATTGGAATTAAAAGTTAAATAAAACCCTAGCTCTAAATTTGTTATTAAAAAATGTTTAAGTTTTGATCTAATTTACTAATTGTTTAGTTACATGAGTATTTACAAAAATAATTAATAATTAATAATGTTAAAAAAGATTATTTATTAAGAAAAAGAATAAGAATACTAAAAACCCTAATTTCTACAGTTTTTAGTTTATTTAAGAAAATATTAAAATTAAAAAGAACCCTAAATTAAACTAAATTGATTAACAAAATTTATTTATAAAATATTAAATAAAACATATTTTTATTTTTATGATTTCTGATTTTTTTGTATTTTTGTGTTATAAAAATTAATTTGGTGAATTAAAAGAAAATAATTAACATAATTAAAATAAATAAAAGAAAGAACAAAAAGAGAGAAAGAAAATGCAAACATGGGGGGTGGTTGACCCAATTTTGGAGGTTAATTTGCAGCAATTAGGCCCATTGAATGAGGCCTTTTGGACTTTCTGGGATTACGTGTGCATGGTTGACTAGTGTGTACCCTGGAATTCTCATCATGGCCTTCAGATTGATCATTAGAGACACATGGCAAGCTTGGGTATTAGGATGCATGGTGCTCCTTGGAGTGAATGCTGCGCTGGAATATGTTAGAGAAAAAAGTATGAAATATATAAGGGGACCTGGGAATCGAACCCAGGTCCCAATACCTGCAAGCAAACGCACTAACCATCTGAGCCACTGAGTTTCTTTGGTATTATAATTGACAATGATTATTATGAGAGAGAAACAAGTGCTAGTGGTATTTGATGAAAACGCACGCCAGTTATTCAAACCAACCATTCGCGTTTGGACACATCAGCTTCTTCCCCATTGTGTCTTCGTTTTTTGCCTGCAAATATGAACAGATAGCGGGGGTTTTAAACCCCCACTAACTACAATATACAATAATAGCGATTAGAGCATGGTTCATCATAAATTGAGCGCGAGGTATGGTTTTAAATCGTCAGAAGATCCTGATTCCAATGATATAGGTGTGGTTGGCCAATTTTTCCAAAGGAACGAAACCCTCTTTCAAAGTCCCTGAAACCCTAGAAAGCTCTCATGGTAACTTTGCATACAGGCCATATTAGTTCAATTGGATAACACCATTAGCTTCAGAGAGATCATATTAGTATAAACCAACAATTAAAAGACATTAATCATGCATGGAAAATGGAATACGATTATCAAATTTTTCAAGAAAAGTAGAACACGGTTATACCAATTCCTTGAGTATGGAGGGTTGAATTTGATTGGAATGACTTCCTGGATGTGTCAGGAGTGTAATGGAATAGTTATTTGGCTTTGAAACGAGCTCTAACTGTGAAAACAATTTTCAATTTTTTTGGAAAAAATGCAAAGTTGTTCTCTCAATTCCTGCGCAGCTTTCTTGTTCTTTTCATTAGGGTTGTGTTCTTGCATATATGTGGAATGAATTAGGTCAACAATCCAAGCCCAAAGCCTTGTATTCAATGATTTTCAAAACTTGATTTTCATGATCTTTTTTCAATCTTTTCTTGCCATGGAACTTGCCAATCATGGGAGATTCTTTCCCTTTTGGATGTGCACGAAATCTTGAGTACATAAAGAGTGCATATGCTGCATAAAAAGATTCAAAACCTTTATTGTAGTATTTTTCTCATATTTAATTTTAATTAAATGAATTAATAGGATTATAAGCTCAATTAATTAATTAAAAATAAGAAAATAACTTCCCTTTGGGTCAATGGGTCGTGCATAGCTTTTGGGTGATGATTCTTGGAAGAAATTGAGGCCCATTAGCAATTTTGAGGCATTTGAAGCAAAGTTGACTTTTCAAAATTCCCAAAAATTTCCCAACTTCCACAAGGCATATCTTGCTCAATGTTTAAGCTTTGATCATGTTCTTGGACATTTTGGAAAGGTCTTGAAGTCCTATAACCAATGCCTTTGGTCCCATGTCATTTTGATTTACCAATCTCAAGTTATGGTCTTTGACTTAAAGTGCCTTTTTGTTGACTTTTGAAAATGACCTATAATGTTGAGATTGATAACTTTTTGTGAGAGCATTTCTTGGACTTGAAGTGTGAAGAGGAGTTGTAGGAAATGTCATTATCTTCAAAATGAGATTTGGATGGAATTTTTCTGATAAACCATGTGGAAGTTATGCCTTGGTCAATTTGCAGTTGACTTTTTCAACTGTCCAAAAATAGAAACTTTTGCATCTTGAGACTTTTTGAGCCATGCTTTGAGAATCATGATCAAGAATTGATCAAATGATGTTTGTGGCTTCAAAATAAGATGTTGACCAAAAATTTGGACTTTTGACTGTCAAATGACCATTTTGCCCCTGCAGTTGACTGTTGAGCAATTAGGGTTTTTGACTGTGCAATTTGGTGCTGTGAGTCTTGAAACTTGGCATAAGGATGCTTGACAATGTTTATAGGCATGTGGTACTTGTTTGGACCCTTGGAAACTTCAACTTCTTTGCCAGAACCAAAACCCTAATTTTTTACTGTTAGGAGGCCATTGAACTGTGCAACCCTTGAGAGATTTTGAACCTTGATCTTGGAAAATCTTGAAGAATATGGGAGGGAAAATTTTGGGGTACAACAGTTGCCCCTGTTCAATCTTCTTAGACATGAGGATGTAGATTGACTGATGTGCCTTTCGTAATCCGAAGGTGGAAGATGATTGAACACTAGAGTGCCCAGAAATTTGCGCTCACATGTTAGCAATGTGATGCTGGGAATGGGCTTACGGATGCCATTTGGAGATTGATGGATAGGAATATGGGCTTACAGATGCCATGTTGAGAAGTGATGAATAGGTGGATGGGCTTATAGATGCCATCTGGGTGTCGATCGCGTAAGAGTTTCCTTGGCGAGAACTTGCGTACCTGAAAAAGAAAGATAATTACCTGGCTTGTTACAGGAGTTTGACTTTAAAATTCTTTATATAGACGCGCCCTGGCTGGATACAGGTATCGAATCTTTGAACTCTTCAGACGTGCCCTGGCGAGATACAGGAATCGAGTCGGGAGCTTCAACAGGTTATGAATGAATCAGGGATGGTTACTACCTCAACGGGACGGTGAGAGAACCTCGGATGATTACTACCTCAACAGTAACGATGAGAGAACCTTGGGCGATTACTACCTCAACAGTAACGATGAGAGAACCTTGGATGTCTTCTATTGCGTCTTCATCAGGAAAATCTTTAGGAATCGATTTAACTGGACTAGAGAAGGCCTTTGACTGGATCGGCATAAGAAAAATCTTTAGGAGTCGATTTAACTGAACCAGGCAAGGTCTTGGAATCTTCAACTGGAATAAGAATCAGGGAGATCTTAGGGTCGATCTGACTGAACCAGAGAAGGCCTTTGACTGGATCGACATCAGAAAAATCTTTAGGAGTCGATTTAACTGAACCAGGAAAGGTCTTGGAATCTTCAACTGGAATAAGAATCAGGGAGATCTTAACGTCGATCTGAATGAACCAGAGAAGGCCTTTGACTGGATCGGCATCAGAAAAATCTTTAGGAGTCGATTAAACTGAACCAGGCAAGGTCTTGGAATCTTCAACTGGGATAAGAATCAGGGAGATCTTAGCGTCAATCTGACTGAACCAGAGAAGGCCTTTGACTGGATCGGCATCAGAAAAATCTTTAGGAGTCGATTTAACTGAACCAGGCAAGGTCTTGAAATAACTTCAACTGGATAAGAATCAGAAAAATCTTAGGGTCGATTTAACTGAACCAGAGAAGGCCTTTGACTGGATCGGCATCAGAAAAATCTTTAGGAGTCAATTTAACTGAACCAGACGAGGTCTTGGAATCTTCAACTGGGATAAGAATCAGGGAGATCTTAGCGTCATCTGACTGAACCAGAGAAGGCCTTTGACTGGATCGGCATCAGAAAAATCTTTAGGAGTCGATTTAACTGCACCAGGCAAGGTCTTGAAATAAATTCAACTGGATAAGAATCAGAAAAATCTTAGGGTCGATTTAACTGAACCAGAGAAGGCCTTTGACTGGATCGGCATCAGAAAAATCTTTAGGAGTCGATTTAACTGAACCAGGCAAGGTCTTGGAATCTTCAACTGGAATAAGAATCAGGGAGATCTTAGCGTTGATCTGACTGAACCAGAGAAGGTCTTGGATTAACTTTGACTGGATAAGAATCGGAAAAATCTTAGAATCGATTTAACTGAACCAGACCAAAGTCTTGGAATCTTCAACTGGAATAAGAATCAGGGAGATCTTAGCGTCGATCTGACTGAACCAGAGAAGGCCTTGGATTAACTTTGACTGGATAAGAATCAGAAAAATCTTAGAATCGATTTAACTGATCCAGACGAAAGTCTTGGAATCTTCAACTGGAATAAGAATCAGGGAGATCTTAGTGTCGATCTGACTGAACCAGAGAAGGTCTTGGATTTACTTTGACTGGATAAGAATCAGAAAAATCTTAGAATCGATTTAACTGAACCAGACGAAAGTCTTGGAATATAACTGAGAACTTAACTAGGTCTTTCCTGAAAGGTAAAGGTCAATCATATGCAATGCATGATATGGATCAAGCCATGATGTTCTCAACATAAATGAGATCGTATATTCATGATGCATATATGCATGCTGTAATGTATAGAAATGCGATGTTTATGAATGTATGTTTTTGTCTAGGAAAGTAAATCCTTGACGGGTGCCGGGAAGTCACATCCTGGGCTGATGTTGGAGAATAGTGCTTTGTTGTTTCCACTGGGGATGATAGTTGCAAGAATACCGGTAGGAGTAGATGACTCCGTTGGGGAATAAACTCTGCGGGGAGAAAATTATTCTAGCTACCTTGCTGGGGAACAGTACTCTGTGGGGAGAGAGGTATGCTGGGATGTTGATGGTAACTCCGCTGGGGATACCGTTGTTATGTTGGAAGTGTTAATAGACTCCTCTGGGGGATAAGAAGACTTCACCGAGGACGATCTTTCCGTGGCTTTTGGCTGAGGATAACCCAGTTATATCCTGGTAGGGAAATAACCTTTGAATAAAGCCGGGAGACGCGTTCGTGTTCTGTAGGGGGGAAGCTTCCAGAATCTACTGGGGATAAGCTTACTGTTGGGGAGATGATTCAAACTTTCCTGGGGAAATCTGGATTGGACTCTCCTGGGGAAAATTTTGAGATGTAATGGGGAAGTGGCTCCACTGAATGTCTGGTATACCGCCGGGGAACAATCTTAGATCAAGGCTGCCGGGGATGCTTGTTTATGAATATCCATATATTGTGCTAGGGAATGTTGAGATCTGCTGAAGGATGCTCAACTTCCTTAAGGCTGAAAGGATAATTTTGCTTAGGGAGAGTGCCTTGACTTGCTGGTTCACTCTCTGGGGAATTAAGATATACTGGTTACGTTCTTCAGCTGAACCTATCTTGGTACCTTGGTGGACAGAGCAATTAGATCGCTTGGACGACTCATTACTGCCCCTGTTTCTGTGGGAGAAGATACTGGTGGAGTCTTGATAACTGCCGATTGACAGATCTTCTTCTAGTAGGCAAGTGACGAGATGCCGGGACATAGTCGTACGCTTCGATCCCTAACTTTTGCCTGGACTGCCCTTTCGGGTTTTCAGTCCACCGGGATACCCATTTTTGCCCAAGCCGCCTTTTCAGGTTTTCGAGTTGCCGGGTGTACAAATTTTTTCATTTTCATCCCTTATTTTTGCCCGAACCTTTTTGGTTCGCCGGGAAGCCCTTATTTTTGCCTAGGTGTGTCAACCTAGCGGGTCTTTGATTAGGTGTAGTATTTTTTGACTATATCCACGCTCTCAGAATGTAGGGAGTTGCCCCTGTTAGAAGTGTTTTGTCATGCCCCAGAAGATGTTTCATCAGGCCAGATTCGTTGCTGGAGTGCCCCAAGTGACTCAGGCGGAGATTTGCCCCAGGCTATTTGACCTTTGAGAGATTCTCCGAATCTTGACCTGACTGCCCCAGATAATAGACCATGATCATGTCGTGCCCCTTGGTTGGAAGTGCTTTTGTTCATTAGATATTCTTCGTGCGAACTTCTCTACTGTTCAAACAAAAAAAAGTCATATGCAAACAAGGTTATGTTAAAAATACAACACTCATGTCTGTCTTGAAATTTTCTTTTGAAAATGAATTTTTTTAGTAAAACAAGCAAGTTTTGTAAACTGTGATGTCAACTCGTTATTTTATTGCGAGCCTTAAGGAGTCAGGATACCTTTCGTAACAGTATGCTTTCGAACTAACCCATGCTTCAGCTAGGAATTTTAAGGGCTATAACGTGGCCTGGTTCATGGTTTAAGAAACAAAGGATAAAGGCTCAAATTATTTGTACCCACCCACTCTTCGTGATGTTCTTCAAACCTAAGCTCAGTTGATCGTGCGTTAGACCTTGTTTGAGTCTTTATCCTGACGTTCCAATGATGGTTCAGATATTGATGATTTATTCTGAATTGGCAGTCATTTTTGTTTTGTTGAGGGTTTGTATGACCTCTTTCTTTTTGATTTCGCTATCCCTAAATTTTTGCCTGAACTGCTTATTTTGTGATTACAGTCAGCGGGATGCCCCAGTTTTGTAAGTCTCCTTCATAGGTTTTGACTTATTGGGTTTTTTTTTTGAGATATAATGACTGCCTATCCTTATGATTATTTGGAACCATCACTGTCTTTTTTTTTTTGTAAGGACTTCTTTGGTGTCATTCGTTGTGCACCTAGATCAGCTAAGAGAACTACCCTGCCCCAGGTTATGATAAAGGGTTTTAATTTTCGAAAAGAAAAACTCCTACTTCTTTGGCTCAGAGGGGTTGACGAGGGATTATCTTCCTTATAACTCCAGTGTTTAGGGATTTGAAACAACGCCTGTACCTCATCAGCGGGGTCTGTTCAAAAGCATATTGTAGATTGCAGTATCGTTTTCGTCATCCTCCCTCAAGAGGCTTAGAATTATTAATTGAGAGTTGTCATAAAAAAAATGAAAGCAATTTTGAAAATAGCGAATGCGAAACAATTACTTCAAAACAAACATGTGTAGTGCATTAATGAGATAACAATGTTTAACATGAATAAATGTTTGAACAATCAAAAGAAAATCACAACTTGAAAAATTCTAATGAACAAAAGTCTTCTAGTCTCGGGGCTTGTTACTTCAGCTGGTGGATCCTGTAGGGATGATAGAAGTGCTCAGCCTAGCCATCTTGGGTGAATTCCACAGCTCCTTCATCAATCAGGTCTTGGATCTTGTTCTTCAAGGTCCAACAATCCTCTGTAGCATGCCCCGGGCTGTCCAAATGATAAGCGCAGCGGGCGTTAGGGTTATACCTTGAAGGTGTCCTGTTGGGATTCTTAGGAGGGTCCCTTATAGTTACCAAATTCAACCTCAACAGTTGCTGTAGAGCTTGAGGCAGCGACACGTTGAGCTTGGTGAATTGCCTTTTGGGCTTGTCTGCCTGAAGCTGGTGAGGTTGATGCTGAATTTGTGACACTGAAACCATATGAGGAGCTCTTCCCTTATCATCTTGTCTCAAAGGTGGTTGAATGATGACTGGCTCTTCAACCCTAGATGTTTGTCCCAACTGGTTACCCCGAAGTAGTTGGTTGACGAGAACCCCGAGCTCTTCTTGTCTTTGAGCTAAGCCTTGAATGATAGTCACCTGCCCCAGCATCTGGGCTTTCATTGCATCCACCTCAGCTTGCAGATGTTTCAGCCGTTCATCCTCAGCACTGTTCCTGACCAAAGTCCCCATGAGAAGTGCTCTCAGCTCTTCCTGTCCCTTGGATAGATTCAGGAGGATTTCCCCGAACCGAGTCTCTTGAGCATGAAGGTCCTGGTTGTATTGTTGGGAAGCCATTGCTGAAATAAACAACGCAGATGGTAAGTGACCTGTAACAAGGGTACCTGTAATGCGATGATATGTATGCTATGCATGCAATGTTTTCAAGGATCTCGCGGGGTAGACAAGAAAAATTTGTTAGAATCTGCATTTTGTAGCTTGATGGAAGGAACTTCATGCTGTTGAGAGTCCTTCTTCAAGGGTCAAGGCTCACCATATCTAGTGGGTCATAGCCCCTGACAACCTTGTCTAGAGGAACATAAATCCCCTTTGCCCCTTGCTGGACAGTTGGTTCATCATGACCTGCATCACAAGCCCTTGAGATCCTTGAAATGGGTTAGTCCTTATGTAGGATGCATGCAATGGTATGATGTTATGCTATGCATGGAGTAATGTAGGCAAACCCTGTTATGAGTCCCAATTAAGGACTGTAAACAAAACCTGCAAGAAACTCAAGTGTCAGATAACAAGCATGCAAATAGTCAAGTTGGAAGGCACACAAGTCACACAAGAGAAGCCCTTAGAGTTTAGGCCAGCATGGGGTCTAGGTATTACCCTCTTTCAGTTTGTGGGTTAAGACCTGTCCTATCAGAAGTAACCGGGTTCTAGAGGATCCCAATATCACTGACCACCCTCAATCGGTCATAACTCCAGCATCGCAATCTTTTCTTGCGGCTAGAACCATCACGAGAGTTTAGCCTCAATGGGCGTAGCATACTGCTACTGTTCTATTGGCCAAGTTGGGTCATTTAAGGTTCTAAGGTCGGTTGGTGCTTAATGACCCCTCAGAAGACCCATATTCTCCTCGTTGCGACACAAGGGATATCGGTACAGACCAAGGTGCCACACCAACGTAGCCACTGCTTCACCCATGTCGGTCTACGCCGGACAAGTCCCTCACAGCTTATGCTACCTAACAGGGTAACCCCAGATCCAGGTTAGGATCTATGTAACTCTGATGCAGCCCACAATAATAAAGCAAACAAGCACAACAATTGAAAACACAAGTGATCTTAGTCCTAAGGTACACCTCACTTTAAAATTTTCCCCAGCAGAGTCGCCAGTTCTGTGATCGGTGGATCTGGAACTGACTGTTTAACGCTTGTTCGTGAAATGTCGCGGAAGCAAGAGTCGCCACCGTCTTTTATTTTCTCCAATATGGAAAGGACAAAAGCACAGAAAAATTCCTTATTGAGATTGCTCTCGGTTCGGGAGGTAGATTTATAGAACGGGAAGGTGTTACCACCCTTTCTATCCATGGTTATCCATGGGCTCTTAGATACTTGCTCATTATGTTTTCAAAATGTTTGTTTGCTTTTCAAGGTGAGTGGGTTTGAAAAAAGTTTCTTTGAAAGTTTCAGATCGACTCTTGTATCAGTCCTCAAGAGTGTTTGAAAAGTTGTTTTTGAAAGCTTTTTGCAAAGTGTCGGTGTGAAAAGAAGTTTTTCGATTTGTTTTGAATTAGAGCAAGTATTTACGAGTCATCTACCTACCCTAAGGAATTAGGCTGTGTAAATGTCCTTAAGGTAGTGCCATCCCACCATTGAGAGGTAGGTAGCACCACCGTTGGAGGTGTTCGGGTCAATTCGAGTTTAGGGACAGTGTGGTCACCAGAGCAATAGTAGGACACCTTAGAAGCTACCCTTATGCCATGGGGCATGGACATAAGGACTTACTAAAACGTCCTATACTCGACGACCACTTTTCGAGGGGCAAGGCAACAGTGAGGCGTACCCTAGGAGTGGTGTGTGTGATTTGTGTGTCATTTTCAGTTATTATTTGTCTTGTCATGTATTGGGTGAGCTACGCTTTGATTTTATTTGGGCATACATTCTTACATGTGATTAGCAGTTAAAAGGGTGCGGGAATAAAAATGCGGAAAGATAAAAGTCCTACGCTATTACAAGGCGCGGGTCTATACATCGCCAAATTAAACAAAGACCCGATTTGAATAAAAGTGCGGAAAGTAAAGGTCCTAATTACTATTACAAAGCTTTGGGGCAATTACATAAATTAAAAATGAAAAATAGAAGCAAACGCGCGAAAAGAAATTATAACCGAAGGTGCGAGGGCGTTGGACCCTTTAAAGAAATTAAATTGAAATTATAAATTAATTAAATTATTTAATAAGAAAAGAAATGATTTTTTTTATGTTTTTGGTATTTATGAAAATAAAGAGAATTAATTGGAATTAAAAGTTAAATAAAACCCTAGCTCTAAATTTGTTATTAAAAAATGTTTAAGTTTTGACCTAATTTACTAATTGTTTAGTTACATGAGTATTTACAAAAATAATTAATAATTAATAATGTTAAAAAAGATTATTTATTAAGAAAAAGAATAAGAATACTAAAAACCCTAATTTCTACATTTTTTAGTTTATTTAAGAAAATATTAAAATTAAAAAGAACCCTAAATTAAACTAAATTGATTAACAAAATTTATTTATAAAATATTAAATAAAACATATTTTTATTTTTATGATTTCTGATTTTTTTTGTATTTTTGTGTTATAAAAATTAATTTGGTGAATTAAAAGAAAATAATTAACATAATTAAAATAAATAAAAGAAAGAACAAAAAGAGAGAAAGAAAATGCAAACATGGGGGGTGGTTGACCCAATTTTGGAGGTTAATTTGCAGCAATTAGGCCCATTGAATGAGGCCTTTTGGACTTTCTGGGATTACGTGTGCATGGTTGACTAGTGTGTACCCTGGAATTCTCATCATGGCCTTCAGATTGATCATTAGAGACACATGGCAGGCTTGGGTATTAGGATGCATGGTGCTCCTTGGAGTGAATGCTGCGCTGGAATATGTTAGAGAAAAAAGTATGAAATATATAAGGGGACCTGGGAATCGAACCCAGGTCCCAATACCTGCAAGCAAACGCACTAACCATCTGAGCCACTGAGTTTCTTTGGTATTATAATTGACAATGATTATTATGAGAGAGAAACAAGTGCTAGTGGTATTTGATGAAAACGCGCGCCAGTTATTCAAACCAACCATTCGCGTTTGGACACATCAGCTTCTTCCCCATTGTGTCTTTGTTTTTTGCCTGCAAATATGAACAGATAGCGGGGGTTTTAAACCCCCACTAACTACAATATACAATAATAGCGATTAGAGCATGGTTCATCATAAATTGAGCGCGAGGTATGGTTTTAAATCGTCAGAAGATCCTGATTCCAATGATATAGGTGTGGTTGGCCAATTTTTCCAAAGGAACGAAACCCTCTTTCAAAGTCCCTGAAACCCTAGAAAGCTCTCATGGTAACTTTGCATACAGGCCATATTAGTTCAATTGGATAACACCATTAGCTTCAGAGAGATCATATTAGTATAAACCAACAATTAAAAGACATTAATCATGCATGGAAAATGGAATACGATTATCAAATTTTTCAAGAAAAGTAGAACACGGTTATACCAATTCCTTGAGTATGGAGGGTTGAATTTGATTGGAATGACTTCCTGGATGTGTCAGGAGTGTAATGGAATAGTTATTTGGCTTTGAAACGAGCTCTAACTGTGAAAACAGTTTTCAATTTTTTTGGAAAAAATGCAAAGTTGTTCTCTCAATTCCTGCGCAGCTTTCTTGTTCTTTTCATTAGGGTTGTGTTCTTGCATATATGTGGAATGAATTAGGTCAACAATCCAAGCCCAAAGCCTTGTATTCAATGATTTTCAAAACTTGATTTTCATGATCTTTTTTCAATCTTTTCTCGCCATGGAACTTGCCAATCATGGGAGATTCTTTCCCTTTTGGATGTGCACGAAATCTTTAGTACATAAAGAGTGCATATGCTGCATAAAAAGATTCAAAACCTTTATTGTAGTATTTTTCTCATATTTAATTTTAATTAAATGAATTAATAGGATTATAAGCTCAATTAATTAATTAAAAATAAGAAAATAACTTCCCTTTGGGTCAATGGGTCGTGCATAGCTTTTGGGTGATGATTCTTGGAAGAAATTGAGGCCCATTAGCAATTTTGAGGCATTTGAAGCAAAGTTGACTTTTCAAAATTCCCAAAAATTTCCCAACTTCCACAAGGCATATCTTGCTCAATGTTTAAGCTTTGATCATGTTCTTGGACATTTTGGAAAGGTCTTGAAGTCCTCTAACCAATGCCTTTGGTCCCATGTCATTTTGATTTACCAATCTCAAGGTATGGTCTTTGACTTAAAGTGCCTTTTTGTTGACTTTTGAAAATGACCTATAATGTTGAGATTGATAACTTTTTGTGAGAGCATTTCTTGGACTTAAAGTGTGAAGAGGAGTTGTAGGAAATGTCAATCTCTTCAAAATGAGATTTGTATGGAATTTTTCTGATAAACCATGTGGAAGTTATGGCTTGGTCAATTTGCAGTTGACTTTTTCAACTGTCCAAAAATAGAAACTTTTGCATCTTGAGACTTTTTGAGCCATGCTTTGAGAATCATGATCAAGAATTGATCAAATGATGTTTGTGGCTTCAAAATAAGATGTTGACCAAAAATTTGGACTTTTGACTGTCAAATGACCATTTTGCCCCTGCAGTTGACTGTTGAGCAATTAGGGTTTTTTACTGTGCAATTTGGTGCTGTGAGTCTTGAAACTTGGCATAAGGATGCTTGACAATGTTTATAGGCATGTGGTACTTGTTTGGACCCTTGGAAACTTCAACTTCTTTGCCAGAACCAAAACCCTAATTTTTGACTGTTAGGAGGCCATTGAACTGTGCAACCCTTGAGAGATTTTGAACCTTGATCTTGGCAAATCTTGAAGAATATGGGAGGGAAAATTTTGGGGTACAACACAATGAAAGTAAAATTCTAAGATCAATATCAAAGGAATTTAAGTATGTGAAACATTTCCTGATCCTATGCCTTAGTGTAATTTTATTTGATTAGGATAAATAGTATGTAAATTAAGTTTGAGCAGCTCTCAAGATACTAAGTAATGCACACGTAATCAAAATCATTTAACAAACTTCATTTAGTTCAAAAAAACCTCTTTAAAAACATTTATGGCATTTATCTAATAGATTAGGAAGGTCCTGACTAGTTAAGAAATAAAAATATTGATCTCTAATTTATTAGAACTTGTACCTAATAGATTACATACTAAGTTTTCCCCATAATCTGTTAGGAACCCTCTTAATCAACACAACTTTGAATCTGGATATTTTTTTCTAATTACTTAGTTTTAATTGATTAGCGCCACAAACTAATTAACTAGAGAGAGTCCTTAACCCATGGATTATTTACTTTCTTGGTCATTTTTATTAGCTTATATAAATGATACTTTTTATTCATCTCTAATCACGAAAATCTAATTTTACATTCTTCTTTCTCACTCATTGTTTTCATATATTTTATTTTAATACAATTGTCATTATCTTAGTGTTGAGAGAGCATAAAGTTTAAAGTAGTATGGTGTAATTTATTGTTTGATCAAATTATACTATAATTTTAAATCAAGATCTTTGATTTCATGTGACATTATAATTGATATAAAGGTTGCAAGCTAAACGTGTGTAGAAGCTTGGTGTAAGGAGGTTGTGGGATGATCCTAAGATAAAAGCTCACGTTTATAGTAGAACTCTTAAACAGAAACTCTTGGAGTAAAGTAATTCATGTGATTTAAGACCGAACCAATATAAATCTTGGTGTAATCTTTCTAACTCTTATCATTTACTTTATTGCATTTTATCTTTCATATGTTAATTTTATTCTTCATCTTGTTTTTTTTTAAATTGACCCACCTAAAATAAATGTTTTTGCAAAAAGTTTTCAAAAACCATATAATACCATTCACCCCTCCTCTCTTGTGTTTGAAGTCACTTAGTCAACACTATTTGGTACACCTTTGAAATAGTTTATGACTCCTTTTGTGCAATTTATTTGGTGCCCAAATAGTTTATATGTCACTTATATTTTAGATATTTAGGGTTGTTTTAATTTGTTTCTAAGTAACTTGACATGATTAATAGTTAGCACACTAGTTTCTCTATCTTTAACTTTTTTATATGTGCATGAGTAGAAAAATGCGATGAGCATAGTTAGGACATCTATTCGAGACAAATTCCCAATATGCTTTGAGCCAGAAGAAACTGGATATGGTTGTGACTCATCAGCTAACATTGATTTGGAGAAATTTAAAAAAAATAGTGTTAAGTTGTAGCCTTAATCACTAAAATAAATAATAAATTCTATAACACAATTTTAACCTCGGTCAATAACCAAATAAGGTGTAAATCATAGGTGTTCCACATTTTAATTTTATAAAAATACTTCATATTCCCATGGTTGAGCTAGAAACTGAGCGAAAAAGTTTTGATCAACCCCCTTCGAATCACAACAATTGTATTTTAGTGCATTTTATTATTACTATTTTTTATATTTATGACTTATTTCCCAGGTCGACTTTGCAACCAAGGAGATAAGTTTTAATCAACCCTCCAATCAAATCCCGACAATTGCATTTTAGTGCCTTTTATTTTTTATTTATTTATTACATAATCCCTTAGTTGAGCTGAAAACCAAGGAGAAAATATTTTAGCGCCTTTTATTTATTTATGACCTACTCACTTGATTGAACTTGCAACTGAGGGGAAAACGATTTTTCAATTTGATGAAAAAATTAAGTAACAAATATTTCTCCATTTATTAAGTAACAACAATTAAGACATTGTCAACTCAATAATCCACATGAAACATCAGTGAACCGCGTGAAACTAACACCAACAAATCAGAGTGTCAATGACATAACGATCTATCTTTGATACAAAGGGCTAAAATGAAAATTTAACGTAATTAAAATAATGATAATGAAAGAAGTTGTATGAAGTATAACATCATTCTCTAGGATAGATTGCAAGAGAAGAAAAAAGTTTCAAAGGTGGTTTCTTAATATAATATCTTCTCTTATTATTGCTAAAATTATTTTCTTCAATACGTGCTTGTTAAGATGAAATTTCATCTGACATTTGTTATTTTTATACTAGAAACAAAATATATGCAAAAACCATTGAGCTTGAAAAGTACCTTGGTGTGGAATAAAACTTAGAATTTGAGCTTCAACAACTTAAAGCATCATTAATGTATTAAAGAGTATCAAAATTGTTGTTGATGTTGATGATGATGATGATGGTGATGATGATGAAGATTTGGAATTTGTCAACATATTGGATGCTTTGCATGTTGAACTAGTGGAGATGGAAGCGTTGATTGAAGAACTAGAAGCATTGAACCAAATTCTAACTGTTAAAGAGCAAGATACAAATGATGAGTTGCAGAAAGCTCAACAAGTATTGATTAGTAAAAGTTTTTTTTTCAAATATAACTTAATTTTTTAGATTATTACTTTCTAAATTAAATTTAAAGGTTATCTATTAAGTAAGGGATTAATTTACTCTATAATTTTAAATTTAGGGTCCAGAACAAGATAAATAAGGCGACTTTTGTAAAATTAAAATCTCATCATATGTATTTCCCCTAGATTACCTCTAAACAAAGGGAAAAGTTGGGCACTATAGTTTTTCACCTCGATTCTTATACTAACGAAGGATAAAAGTTAGTCCAACGCACCTTTTTAAAATGAAAAAAATGTTATTGGGAGTCAAATCCATGAGTAGTTCCACTTTTCACCTCGGTTGGAAGGTTCAACTGAGAGGAAAATGATACATTTTTATGATTTATCACCTTGATTAGAAGCCCAAGGGGAAAAGTAACGCAATTTCCATGATAACCTACGTTACCTCAAACACCCAACCAAGGTGAAAGCTTTTTCCTAACCAAGGTAAAATTTGGCTTTCATAGTAGTGAATCGATAAGAATGAGCATAAGATGATAAAAGTATACAAAATCTACCACATTGCAGCCGCACAACCGCCTCATAACTGCCACAAGGTTATGTTTTCTCCCATTAGCTTTGTACTATTTTAATACACATACTAACAAAAGTGAGATATATCTTATTCATTATGCTAAAGTTAATGGATAATTACAAGCCACAATATCGTAAGGGAGAGAGAGAGAGAGAGAGAGAGAGAGAGAGAGAGAGAGAGAGAGAGAGAGAGAGAGAGAGAGAGAGAGAGAGAGAGAGAGAGAGAGAGAGCTAAAGAAACCTTCTACAAATGGACATGCATTTATAATAATAATGAGATTTTAAACATAGAAAGAAAAATTTGTATCAAGGAAGAAGGAAGAACCATAGTAAAAATCAATCTCATACCCACATTAGTTTTGAAGTACTACAAAGTTGAAAGGAATTTCACCTATTTATTTTTCTCAGTGTGTTAAACTCGTTGTGATACAGTGGGAGAACTGGCTTTGGTTGTTTTGCGTTTGATCGCAAATGTTGCAGTTAGCAAGAGTCGCCACCGAATTTTCTTTTATCCAAAAGGAAAGGTGAAAAAGCACAGGAAAGACCTTTGAGATTATTTCTTGAGTTCGGGGGGTAGATTATGAAAAGGGAAGATATTAGAACCCTATTCATCCATGGTTTTCCATGGGCTCTTAGTTAATTTCTAGATCACTTGCTTTTGTTTGAAAAATATGCTTTGTGTGGTTTTTGAAAGTATTTTGAAAAGAGGTCATTGTTTAGGACAACTTTTGTAATGATTCTAGTTCGTAAGAATTTATATAAAGGTGTTGATCTTTTGAAAATGTTTTCAAGTTTTTAAAGGGTGCTTTGAAAGTTTAGGTGTTTGTTTTTAAAAAATAGCAAGGATGTTTTGTTTTGAAATTGAGAAAGTAACTAGGAACATTCTACCTACTCAAAAGTCTTTCATGTTTATTTCCTCTTTCCTTTGACATTGTTATCTTACCATTGATTTGGTAAATAACCCTATCTTTGGATGTAAAAGGGACGGGCGTGGGTCATCGTATAACCATGATTAGCAATGTTGCAAGATATCTTAGCATTTTCTTTAGGGACTAAGATCATTTTGAAAGGCAACATAGATAGCGTCATCGAGGGACTATAATCTTGTATTTCGCTTGTTTTTGCTAAGATATTTTACATGCGTATCATGACAATTTATTTCTCAAGGAAACAAGTGGAGTTAGCCCTAGAGGTAAAAAGTGTAAAAGTGTATCTTTTTCATGCTTGATTTGTCTTTGATTAGGGTTTGCTAATTGATTAGTTTTAGTCTTTCCATACAAATCCTAATCACTAGCATTTATATATAAAGCATTAAATTGCGGAAAAGTAAAAATACTAAACTATTACATCAATAGGGGAAGGGGTGTACAAATTTACAAATTGGGATTTTTGCAATAAAATTAAATCTAATTAACTATTACAACCATATTGAATATAATATACAAGAAATGTAAAATGGTCTGTTTTGTTTTTGTTAAGAAATTAATTTACTTAAGAAAATATTTTGATCATTTTGTTCTAAAAGAAATGAAATAAAACATGTGAATATGAAATTTTTTTGGTGTTTTTGGTTATTAAAAAAAAATATAAACAAGAAAATGGAGTTAGAATCAGCATATTGCTGAAACGAGGAGGAACCGATGTTCTGACTCTGATACGCTACAAGAGAGAAAATGTCAGTAGGCAAGCAGAAGGTCAGAGGTTCTGGGCATGGGTACACCAAGTTCTGAGATTGTCGGGAATAAAGGAAGATATAGAAGTTCTGATTGTTGAAGGGGTTCAGAAGATGTAGTGTAGTTGGGAGCCTAGAAGTTCATGTATCACTGGCAAGTCAGAAGTTCTGGCCATTTGAGAGAGTGAGGTGGAAATGCCTTTGGGTAAGGTTGTTTAGAAGTTCTGATTTAGGAATATTGTTTGCAAGATAAATGGGTAAAAAATGTCAATAAATAAACCTAAAAAGATATGCTTCTGGGGATAGAACCCAGCACCCTTAGTACTAATGTCTTATGCACACTATTTCTACCACTGGGGTGGCTGTACATCTGGTATTAGAAGCAAATGCATGAACATATAACATTAAGTAAGTTCTAATGATGAGCTTCACCTCTTTCTCCATGCTAATCAGAACATCTGCAACTTAGTTATTTCTCAACAGAACAGAAAACACAAACATAACAATTATGGCAGGTTTTCCATCATGGTTTCAGAAGCACAAAAAATATCAAGACTGTAAATCAGAAACAATCATGTATCTGCTAATCCTAATTTCCTTAGGAAATTCTGAACTGATATTCTCCCTATTTAGGCAGAAAAATATATGAAACTTCAGAATATGTACAACATCAGAATCAAGATGTCTACATTGTATTTTGAGCATGCAAATCTAACAATGCCTTAGTAGTATGATGAGAGTCAGCAGAAGCTTACCTTGCAGCTGAAAAATGTTCTATGAGTTGGAGCCTGGTTCTGACTGCTTGTAATGTTCTGATCAGCTTCCTCACGTGCTCAGCAGGAACAGCCTTTGCCTTGGTTTATGAATGGTGAATGGATGATTTGGTCAAAAAACACTTGAGAGAAGTTGGAGTTTGAATACAAGAATAAAAAAAAATAGAAGGTTTTGTGTTTGTGTTTGCAGTTTAGGATTTCTTGGAATTTTAGCAAGGTTTCAAAGTTTTTCTCCTTCAATTTTTCTGCCGGCCTTTATAGTTGTCAATGGAGTTCAATTTATAGGCAAGAACTTTGTAGCTTGGAGAAGTCAAAAGTATAACCATCATACACTAGGCGCTGACTTGTTCTTGTAGCAAGTTCAAGCAAGTAATGTTAATAGCTTTTAGCCGTGCCTAAGCTGAATTTCTAAGCATGAATTAAGGAAAAGTACCCTCAGAGGCTAAAGGAAAGCATGGGCCCAACATAAACTTGTACAAAAGTTTCCTTTTCAAGGACAACAATGGTACTTCTTTCTCACACGTGGGGAAATCCTTTGGATAAAAACTCAAAAGTGGTTCTGAGCATTAAATGATGATGAGATTTATCAAACCAGAAATCCTGCGCTATGAGATTGTGCATCATAACTTAGATCTGAGCCAGAAGTTCAGCATCAGTGCAACTTAGAACAAAACATCCAACTTCTGATCCTTTAATCTTTTCGCTCCAGCATGTTCTGAAGGAGCTCTCATACTTTTCTGAAAGTTTGTAACATGCTTTGTAGACATTCTTTAAATTAATTTTGCAAACTCTGGCTGGACGTTTGTGAAAAATGGCCCAGAAGTTCTAACCAAAATCTGTCTTGAAAGTGTCCAGAATTTGCTGAGTGTTTCAGTTTCATGGGCGCGTCTTTAAACATTTATAACTTGAAATTCCAGCATTTCCAGGAGAAGTTCTGTTCTGCAATATTTTAGGTCTTATTGAGATCTAAAATTCTTGTGTTAGGAATTCTTCTAGAATCAGCTTACATCATGGTGATAATCTGATCAGAAGTTCTGAGCTTGTCATATTTCTTAAACACTTAGAAAAATTCTAAGTATTTTAGAATTTTGAATTTTGAATTTCTTGATGAAATAAACTTCATATTTCAACATGTCTTGATTAAATATGATTCTTGAAACTTAATTTTGATCAAGAGTTAAAGTTTGACTTTTCAGTGTGCAAATGACCATTTTCCCCTTGTGCCAATTCCAAGCCTAAATTGATGTATCAGTACTGCAAACTTGACGTCATAGAAGACCTTGTGAGAGAATCCTTGGGAAATGAGAGGGAACATTTTGGGGTACAACAACTGCCCCTGTTCAATCTTCTTAAACCTGAAGAGTTAGATTGGCGAGTCCGCCATTCGTGACTTAAAGGTGAAATATGATTGAACATTAGAGTGCCCAGAAATTTGCATTCGAAAATGAATTATGAATAGATGCCATTTGGAGGAAAGTTGGTAAGTACTGGAAGAAGTATCAGCACAAATCTTTTATTGATTTATACTAAAACTTGATATTTTACCTGTGAGAAAGAGTTAGTAAAATGCAGATGCCTGCGTGATATTCACCAAATGTGGTATTTTGTTAAATGCATGTGGTATGTACATGCTATGATGTATTTATGTGAGATGTATGTTTTTGTCCGGGAAAATAAATCCCTTACTGCTGCTGAGGAAATTCTGGAGGGTTGAATCCCTGATTGCCGTTAGGGATGAACAATATGCATATCTTCAAACTTTGTTGAAAGGATGCTTTCACTAGAGAATATCTCTTGAATGTCAGCTGTTATCTGGTCGGATCCAGGCTTCACAATTTGCTGAGGATGAAGTAGTCAACTGCTATCTGGTCGGATCCAGGCTTCACGGTAACTTATTGGGTGAAGAGACGAATTAACTGTTATCTGGTCAGATTTCAGGCTTTACAGAAAATCTCTTGAATTTGAAAAGTTATCTGGTCGGATCCAGGCTTCACAACAACTTGTTGGGGATACATAAGTTAAATGTTATCTGGTCGAATCCAGGCTTCGCAGTAACTTTAAGTGGTAACTATTATCTGGTTGGGTCTAGGTTTCATGGTTTTCTTGGAAATTTGTATTATTATCTGGTCGAATCTGGGCATCATAGTGTCTCTCTGGGGATCATAGTTAATTGTTGTCTGGTCGGATTCCAGGTTTCACAATAAACTGTTTGAAAATATGTCATCTGGTCGGATCCAGGCTTTGTAGATTTCTGAGGTTGACGAGGTCAATTTCTATCTGGTCGGGTCCAGGTTTCACAATAAATGGTCGAGGATTTAGTTGTTATCTTGTCGGATTCCAGGACAATGAATTTCCGAAAGGAATTTTTATCTGGTCGGATCCAGGCTTCACAATATCTTATTGGGGTAGAGGCAAACTCTACTGGGGAGAAGAAGTTAAACCTTAGTCCGGTTGAGTCCAGGTTCTTCTATATTTTGAAGAGTTAAATTATTATCTGGCCGGGTCCAGGCTTTTAGTAACTTGAAATTGAGATCAACTGCTATCTGGTCGGGTCCAGGTTTCGGTAACTCAAACTGTTATCTGGTCGGGTCCATGTTTCAGTAATTTACTATGGATAGTGGAAAACTCTACTGGAGAAGAGGAGTTTTGCTAATGATTTTGTAGGAATTAAACCGCCATCTGATCGGGCCCAGGCATCGTAAATTGAAGAAGTCAAACTATTATCTGGTCGGGTCCAGGCATCAGTAATAACTTGAAAATTGTTCTAATATCTGGTCGGATCCAGGCTTCGTAGTATCTTTTTGGAAATAGTAAAGGCTTTGTTGACGGATTTACTGGGGCTTAGGGATTATGGCCCTATAATTTGAAATAGTCTGAAAGGAAAACTCAAACTGGAGAAGATAAACTCAGTTGGGGAGGATAAACTCCATTTGGGGATAATAGCCTCGGTTAGGGAAGATATACTTAGCTGGGGAAGACAGACTAAGCTTGGGAATTTTATGGTGCCTTGATTGTTGTATGTTGGGGAAATTTGAAATCGGCTGGGGAGTTTTGTGATTCCTCGATTGTTGTTAGGAAAATAAAAACTGTTGGATAAATAAAACCTATTGAGGAGGTGAGTTTCTCTTAGGAAGAGATCCACGAGGCTTCAACTTGTAAGATTCGACTTAACTGGAGAGGGAGCTACCAAGAGATTGAGACTCTGGTTAGGGATTATCCTATGCAAAGAGACTTTGTGAGTAACTTTGTTAAAGAGGAAGTTAATGAAATAAACTCTGTGGGGGGTATTCCATATTTATTAAGGAGGTGCCTGTTACTGCTTGGGTCATATGTGCCAAACAGTTTTAATTATGTCCATATGCATATGTTTATATAGTCATTGGACAAATTTGCATTCAAAACAAAGACAAAATTTTTTCACTTAAAAGTATATTTGTATTGATATTTTGCCCAAGAATAGGCGTTTTTGTACAGAGAGACGGAGATCCTAGTAAGAGGAAATTGTCGACAGGAAAACAAAATTGAAATAAAAAACAAATAGTCGTTTGAAATGATCTCATTGCCTTCCAACGCTACTATTGCCCCAATGTCTTAGAATGTCCCTTGTCGTTGATGGAAGTTGATCAGATTGGTCTTGGACCGTTTGAACTTGGACCTTGGTGATAAAGTTGACGGTGGTGAATCCATAGGACATAGTTATACGCTTTTAATCCTTAACTTTTGCCTGGACTGCTCTTTCAGGTTTTCAATCAACCAGGATATCCATTTTTTCCCAAGTCTCCCTTTCGGGTTTTCAACTTGCGGGGTGTATAATCTTTTGCATATATCCCTAATTGTTTCCCAAACCTTTTGGTTTGCTGAGATTCCCTTATTTTTCCTAGGTGTGTCAACCTAGCGGGTCTCTTATGCGTAGTATTTTTTAACTATGTCCGCATTTATAGGATGTGGGAAATCTTCACTGTGATGCGGTGGGAGAGCTGACTTGAGGTTTTGCGTTTGTGTTTGCAAATGTTGCGGTTTAGCAAGAGTCACCACCGACTTTTATTTTATCCAAAAGGAAAGGTAAAAAAGCACAGGAAAGACCTTTGAGATTGTTTTTGAGTTCGGGGGGTAGCTTATGAAAAGGGAAGGTGCTAGCACCCTTTTCATCCATGGTTTTCCATGGGCTCTTAGTTACTTGTTTTAGATCACTTGCTTTGCTTTTGCAATTGTTTGAAATGGTGCTTTGTGTGGTTTTGAAAGTATTTTGAAAAGAGGTCATCGTTTAGGCAATCTTTATAATGATTCTCGTTCGTAAGAATGTATACAAAGATGTTTGTCTTTTGAAAAATGTTTCAATGTTTTGAAAGTTTATTTTGGAAAATGTTTTGAAATGTGTGTGTGTTTGTTTGAAAATAGAAATGATTGTTTGCAAATTGATCAAGTAACTAGAAGCATCTACCTACTCAAAAGACTTTCTTGTACATTTTCATTCCTTTGACATTGTTAACCTACCATTGTTTTGGTAGACAACCCTATCTTTGGATGTTAAACGGGACGGGCGTGGGTCATCTTATGGCCATGATAACAATATTGCCAAGTATCTTAGCAAGTTTGAGGGACCAAGATCATTTGTTTTAGGCAACTTGTGATAGCGTCATCGAGGGACTATGATCTTTTGTTTTGTTTTGTTTTGTTTTGCCAAGATATCTAGCATGCATACCATGGCCATTTTATTTAGGAAACCAAGTGGGTGAAACCCTAGGGGTGCTTGTGTGCAATGTGTTGTCATTTTTCATGCTTTTTGTTTGTCTTGAATTAGGTCATTCTATTTGTTTGATTTTGTCTTATCATACAAACCCTAATTTACTAAACATGTATATAATGCGATAAATTGCGTAAAGTAAATCTAAGCTATTACAATAATATTATGGGAGAGGGGATACAAGTTTTGAATGGGGATATTTGCACAAAATAAAACCATAATTCACTATTACAACCCAATTGAATTTATTGTACAATAAATAAATAAAAAATTATTTAAATATGCAATAAAAATGTAAATATGCAAAAAATGTTTTGTAATTGTTTTATGTATGAAAAAAATAAATTATTTAAGTCCTAAAAATAATTAAAAAAATAATGTTATTATTTTTGAAAGGGGAAACCCTAGTTTTTGTTTTAAAAGAAAATATGTTTTCTATTATTTATTTGTCCATTTTGGTTTAAGAAAAATAATAATAATATTATGTACAAATATAAAAAATTAAATATGTATGAACAATAAATATTTAATGTGTATAAAATATGAAATAAAATATTAAGTATTTTATTATTATTTACAGGTTTATTTAAGAAAATAAATTCTATAAACCTAATAAACTATTTTTATGCCAAAAAAAATAATAAAATTAATAAAATAAAATGCAAAAAATTAAGAAAATATTTTTGGGCTTTTTTAATGTTAAAAAAAAATAATAAAGTCAATAAACACAAAAATAAAAAGAAAATATGAAAAATATCAAAATATGCAAAGGGGGGGTGCAAAAGGTAAATTGGGGGGTGCAAAAAGTCATAAAAAGAAGGCCCAGGCGCGCCAGGCCCAGACAGGTCGTCCCTGTCCTCCAGTTCCTCTCAAACGTGCGCATCTGTGTACAAACTTGTATCTTGCTCTAGCTTGCATAAAATCAAAAACTCATAACACAAAAAATGTAGCTTATGAACTCACGATTCCAATGATATAAAATTCATGACCTAACTCTCAAAGATCAGGGAGAATTTTAATGGCCCTAATTTCTGACCTAGTTTTTTCAGCATGTTCAACAACCAAATACTCTTAGCTCAATTAATATAAATGGAAACTATGCATATGTACAGCTTAAGCAAGTTAAGGACTACATTTTTGCTTCACAAATCAAAGCTTAAGGATGCCTAAATAAGGAGATAGAAATTTGAAAAATACCTTGTTCAGTTGAGTTTGGATATGGCAATGTGGTAACTTTGAGTGAGGCCTGAAGATCGTGTGAGCTTCCTTGAAGTTCCCTCAACCTTTTCCAATGCTTAGCTGGCCTTGTAGATGCTTGAATCTCCTTGCACGAGTCAACCTGCAACCTTGCAAAATGAAAATGGTGAAGTGTGAAACTGAGCTCACAGTTGCAAGATGAATGCTTGGATAGCTTGGATGTGATGTAGGGAAGATGTTTCAAGGGTTGAAAGGAAAAATTCACGAGCAAGTTTCAAGTTGGCAAGTGTTCTGCAAATGATGCCATGTTTGGGCAGAAAAGTGTGATTTTGGTGTTTGAGATTGTTTGGGATGTTAGGCAATCGTGTATTGGCTTGTTACAAGGTTCTGAAGTTATTTCAAATGATGCTAAGGCTTCCCTTTAACAGATACACAAGTTTACTTGACTTTTGCAAGTTTTCTTGCTTTTGAAGAAAGTTGAAGTGACAATGCCCAAAATGTTGTACTTGCTAGTTCTAGGGCTGCAAGGAGTTGGTATGCTTTGCCTGATAACTGTGGACCTTGCTTGTGACAAAGAAACAGGTTCAATGCTCAAGGATAGCAAAGTTGTAAAAAGCTTGCTTTATAAAAGTAGTATTGTAAACTTTATGCCATAAATGGATTAAACTCTTGTACAATGCTCCATAGGTCAGAATAAAGCCAATATCCATTGAATTTGAATTTAATTATGGAGTGTAGAAGGGATTAGGACCTGTAATGCAAGGTACAAGCATGTTTGAAACTGATTTGCAACTTGTAACATCGTAAACATGGCTTGAACAAAAGTGATAAATTGCCATTTTCCCTTCTTCGATTCTCCCTAACCATAAATGATCTTGGAGAGTTCTTGGACATTTTGGAAAGCTTGTAACATGCTATACAATCCATATTTGAAATTAAACTTGATATACCACTTGGAACTAGGTGAAAAGTTTCCATGAAGTTAGGTCAAAAATCTGCCTAAACTAGGGCAAATTTTCACTAAGTTAAAAAGTTTATGGACCCCTATTCACAAAATCATAACTTGAGATCCAAGCATCTTTTGGGAAAACTTTGTTAATAAAAGTTGTAGATTTCATGGAGGAATACAACTTTCATGTTGGAAGTTTTCTTTGAATCCAATTTCATCATGGTGAAAAAGTTGTGGAAAGTTGGGAAAAAATAAGAAATTTTCCATACTTAGAAATTTTCTAATTTATGAAAATTTTTCAAATTCAAACCCTAATTTGCAAAATTAGGTTTCTTGGTCAAAACGTTTCACATTTTGACATATCTTGATGAATTATGACACTTGGCACTTGATTTTGACTAAAAAGTCAAAGTTTGACTTTTCAGTGTACAATTGACTTTTGATCAGTTGACTGCAAAATTCATCTGTCAATCCTATGCATTTGAGATCTTTTGAACTATGTAATTAGGTCAAGATGATGCCATTGAACCCTTGAAATCATGTTTGAACTCAATTGGCCATTGACTAGTTTAAAAATCAGAAATTGCCCTTTCTCAGTCAAAACCCTAATTTTGACCATTTTGCCCTTTTGATGATTTGATCAAATTTCTTGAGGAGTTGTGATCCAAACTTGATCAAATGGTACATATGAGTCTAAAATATTTATGTGGATAAAAAATTATGAATTTTGACTGTAAATTGGCCATGGTTGACTGTTTCCCCAATACAACTGATTTTTAGGTCAACTGTCCAATTGACTGATCAAAAATGTGGTTCAAGGCTTGAAACTTAACATGAGCAATCTTAGGGGTCCAAAATGATGTATGAAAGTCACATGAAGCATTGGTGGTCCAAATATCCTTGTGAAAACTCAAACCCTAATTTTGGGTTATCAGTGCAAGATGAGATGTCCTGAGCTGACCAAACCCTAATCTTGTCTTGAGTCAAAGAAGTTTTGTGAGAAAAATATTGATAAATGAGAGGGAAAATTTTGGGGTACAACAGCTGCCCCTGTTCAATATTCTTGAACCTGAAGAGTTAGATTGGCGAGTTTTATCGTTCGTGACTCGAAGGTAAAAGATGATTGGACACTTGAGTGCCCATAAATTTGCACTCGACAAAGTGTAGTTGAGGGAATGGGCTTAAAGATGCCATTTGGAGAGGTGATAGAATCTTGTTGGAGATGGGCTTGGAGATGCCATCCAAGAATGTTTGTTGAATTGTATGTTGTAAGTCAGAAGAATAAGTATCAGAATGGTATCCGTGAATGGAACGTATCTGCATTGTATCTGGGGACTAAATCTGAATGAGCAAAGGAATAGCATCCGTATTTGGAGTGTATCCAAGCTGTATCTGAATGTTGAATCTGAATAAGCAATAGAATAACATCCGTGTCTGGAGCGTCTCTGAGCTGGGGAGAATCATAATAGGTGACAGAATAGCTACCGTGTCTGGAGCGTATCTGGACTGTATCTGAAGTTTTGAATCTGAATGGGTAACATAATGACTTCTGTGTCTGGAGTTTATCTAAACTGAACCTAAGCTCTGAATCTGAATGAGCAACAGAATGACTTCCGTGTCTGGAGTGTATCCGTACTGTATCTGAACTTGAAATTGAATAAGTGACAGAATGACTTCCTTGTCTAGAGTGTATCTGGACTGTATCTGAAGTTGAATCTGAATGAGAAATAGAATGGCTTCCGTGTTTGGAGTGTATCTAATCTGTATCTGATAGTTGAAATCTGAATAAGTATCAGGATGGCATCCGTATATGGAGCGTATCTGAACTGTATCTGAAATCTGAATAAGTGACAAAATGACTTCCTTGTTTGGAGCGTATCTAGACTGTATCTGAGATTGAAATCTGAATGAGTAATAGAATGACTTCCGTGTCTGGAGTGTATCTTTACTGTATCTGAAATCTTTGAATATTGTTAATGATAGCTGTTAATCTTATCCTGAAAAGGGTAAAATGTTAGCTGAAACACAAAGTTATGTTGTATGAAATGCATGATGCAATAGATGTGTTTTATCAATGTTTATGATATATGGATGTAATGTATGTGCATGTAAGCTGATTTGCTGTATTGCGGAGGAAAATAAATCCTTGACAGCTGGGGATAAAAACTCTTGACTGCTGTCGGGGAAAATAAATACTTGACTGCTGAGGATAAGAAAATCCTGGGCGACTGTTGGAGATTAAAAAAATCCTTGACAACTTCTGTGGGGATGTGAGGATCCTTCATGTCTTGAAGTTGGAGTATTGACAAAAATTCTGTTGTGAGAGTAATGCCAAACTACTGGAGAAATCTGCTTGGGAAATCCAGAGAACTTTGATGACTTCTACTGGGGGTTACACAAGGGAATCCTTGATCTGCTGGAGAATAAGGAAGACTCTGATGACTTCTGCGGGGATTTAAGAATGAGAATCTTCATTCTGCTGAGGAGCAATGAAAACTCCGGTGACTTCACTGGGGAAAACGAGAATCTTCATTCTGTTGGGGAGCCATGAAAACTTTGGCGACTTTACCGGGGAGTTAAGAATGAGAATCTTCATTTTGTTGAGGAGTAAAAACTTTGACAACTTCATGTTGGGGATGTAATGAAGACTCTGTGGGGAAGAGTTTACTGCTGGGAGTAGGTTCAAGAGTTTTCGGTCATCTGCCACTCTACTGGGGAGTTATCCTAGGTTGGGAGAGACAAAAGTTAACTGTTATCTGTTTGATTTCCAGGCTTCAAGACAACTTGCTGGGGAAATTGGATGGTTTCCGTTGGGGATTAGAAGTCTTGACTCAACTGGGGATGAAGGTTTCAGCTCCGCTGGGGATCTGTAACTCAAAGCTTTTGCTCCGCTGGGGATTGGGAGTTTGAAGTTTTAACTCTGGTGGGGAATTGAGGGTTTGAAATTTAGCTCCGTTGGGGGTACGTATTCCAAGGTTTTAGCTCCGCTGGGGATCTAGATGATGTACTGTAGGGATTGTTCCTGGAATAGTCTAAAGACGTTTTCCTATCCTTTCAGTCTGTCA
Source organism: Vicia faba (assembly GCA_948472305.1). Lineage (NCBI taxonomy): Eukaryota > Viridiplantae > Streptophyta > Magnoliopsida > Fabales > Fabaceae > Vicia > Vicia faba. The sequence continues at coordinate 111,703,734 of OX451735.1, forward strand.
GTAATTGTTCTTTTCTACCCTGTTTATTTGTAAACAGTAATTATGTTCAAATGCATATGTTCATCAATGAATCATTGGACGTTTTTGCAAATAAAAACACAAGTGTAAAAGAAAAGGCAAATAGTTTTCTGTACTTTGAAAGAGATATCTTTGTATTTACTTTGAATAATTGTTTTGTACAAAGGAGACAGACATCCTAGTAAGAGGATGGTGTCATAAAAGTAAGAAAAATTTATACAAGGAAAGATAGCTATGTGTGTAAAATAAAATCCCATGGGGTTCCCATTCCGCTATAGCCTTCGTATCTCCAAATATCTTGTCCATCCGTTGCTTTGTCCGAAGATGATTGAATTAATCAGAAGCTCAGAGTTTGTTAGTAAAGAGATTGTCCTTAAAGTGATCCGAAGAGACATAGTCATATGCTTTAATTCCCTAATTTTTCCTGGACCGCCCTTTCGGGTTTTCAGTCCACCGGGAAACCCTTTTTTGCCCAAGTCGCCCTTTCGGGTTTTCAACTTGCCGGGTGTACATATTTTTTTTATTGTTTATCCCTAATTTTTGCCTGAACCGCCCTTTCGGGTTTTTGATTCACCGGGATGCCCTTTTTTTGCCTAGGTGTATCAACCTAGCGGGTCATTTATGCGTAGTATCTTTTGACTATGTCTGCGTTCGCAGGGTGCGGAAAGTCGTCACCATCCATGGTGGTTAAGATCATTGCCCCCCCAGAAAAGATGTTCTTGATCACAAATGGTCCTTCATAGGTAGGAGTCCATTTTCCCCTGGGATCACTTTACGGTAAGATGATGCGTTTGATTACCAGATACCCGACTTGATATACCTGGCGCCTGACTTTCTTGTTGAAAGCCTTGATCATCCGTTTTTGATACATCTGACCGTGGAAAACAGAAGTGAGTCTCTTCTCGTCAATCAAGTTAAGTTGATCAAGTCGGGTCTGAATCCAATCGTCTTCACTCAAACCAGCATCCTTCATGATTCTCAAGGAGGGAATCTGAACCTCGATAGGTAAAACAGCTTCCATGCCATATACCAAGGAATATGGTGTTGCCCCAGTTGATGTGCGTGCCGTGGTACGGTACCCGTGAAGAGCAAACGGTAGCATTTCATGCCAGTCCTTATAGGTGACTGTCATCTTTTGTATGATTTTCTTGATATTTTTGTTAGCAGCTTCAACTGCACCATTCATCTTTGGCCGATAGGGGGATGAATTGTGATTTTGAATCTTGAACTGCTCGCACAAAGCGGTGATCATAGTATTGTTAAGGTTTGTATCGTTATCAGTGATGATCCTTTCGGGGATACCATACTGGCAAATAAGGTTATGCTTGATGAAGCGAGCAACAACATTCTTAGTAACAGATGCGAAGGAAGCTGCTTCGACCCACTTGGTGAAGTAGTCAATGGCCACCAGAATGAAGCGGTGTCCATTGGATGCTGTAGGCTTGATCTCTCCAATCATGTCGATTACCCACATAGCGATTGGCCAAGGAGCTGTTAAGACATTTAGAGGAACTAGAGGCACGTGTACCTTGTTTGCATAGATTTGACATTTGTGACAGGTGCGGGAGTGTTGATAGCAGTCAGCTTCCATGGTAGACCAGTAATAGCCTGCCCGTAGAATCTTCTTAGCCATCGTATGCCCGCTAGAGTGAGTGCCAAAGGTGCCCTCATGCAAATCAGCCATGATCTTTTCAGCTTCAGCTTTGTCCACACAACGGAGTAGAATAGAATCATGATTGCGCTTGTATAGGATGCCATTGCTCAAGAAGAACTTAGCCGAGAATCTCCTTAAGAACTTTTTGTCGTTGACTGAAGCTCCTTCAGGGTATTCTTGCGCATCGATATACCTTTTGACTTCATGAAACCATGGTTGGTCCACTACTTATTTGGTATTAATCTCATGACAATATGCAGGTTCGACCATTCGTTCAATAGTGATTTGGGGAGCCTCATTGTCCCAATCCAGTTTAAACATGGATGACATTGTAGCTAGAGCATCTGCTAGCTGATTTTCTTCTCGCGGGAAGTGCTCGAAGGTAATCTGCTCGAAATGTGGTAACAATGTCAAGACATGTTCTTTGTAAGGGATGAGGTTTGGATGTTTAGTATCCCACTCTCCTTTGATCTGACTAATGACCAAAGCTGACTCCCCAAACACATCTAAGGATTTGATTCCCAAGTCTATGGCAGCCTTGAGTCCAAAGATGCAAGCTTCATACTCTGCCATGTTGTTCATACAGTTGAAGCAAAGTCTGGCGGTGAAAGGAGTATGGCAACCTTCTGGAGATATGAGTACCGCGCCGATACCATTGCCAAGTGCATTGGAAGCCCCATCAAAGTATAGGGTCCATCGGGATCCTTGTTCAGGTCTGCCATATAGTCTGTTCTCTTAAATGTTGTCCAATGTCATGATGTCTTCGTCAGGGAAGTCGAACCTCATGGATTGGTAATCTTGAACAACTTGATGAGCCAGATGGTCAGCTAGCACACTCCCCTTTATAGCTTTTTGGGTCGTGTATTGTATATCGTATTCCGTTAGGATCATCTACCATCTAGCTATTCTTCCAGATAGAGCAGGCTTTTCAAAGATGTACTTGATCAGATCCATCTTAGATATCAGCAAAGTGGTATGAGTCAACATGTACTGCCTTAGCCGGCGATCAGCCCATACCAAAGCACATCATGTTTTCTCGAGCAGTGAGTATCGGGTCTCACAGTCGGTAAACTTTTTGCTAAGGTAATAAATGACATGCTCTTTTCGGCCAGACTCATCACGTTGGCCTAGTACGCACCCCATTGAATTCTCTAAGACAATCAGATACATGATTAGCGGTATTCCTTCAACGGGCAGCATCAGGACATGAGGTTCTAGCAAATACTCCTTGATTCTATCGAAAGAAAATTGACAATCATCATTCCATTTAACTACCTGATCTTTCTTCAACAGCTTGAAGATTGGTTCACAGGTAGATGTTAGGTGAGAAATGAACCTTGCCATGTAGTTTAGGCATCCCAAGAAACCTCTGGCCTCCTTCTCAGTGCGAGGAGCAGGCATTTCTTGTATAGCTTTAACTTTGGCGGGATCAACCTCGATGCCTTTGTTGCTGACAATGAAACCTAAGAGTTTACCGGACCGGACTCCAAATGTACACTTGTTTGGGTTTAATCTAAGCTTGTACTCCTTCAACCTGACAAACAGCTTTTGCAAGTGATCAAGGTGTTCTTCTTCAGTTTGTGATTGGGCTATCATGTCATCTACGTAGACCTCTATCTCATGATGTATCATATCATGAAACAAAGCTACCATGGTGCGTTGATAGGTTGCCCCGACATTCTTCAGTCCGAATGGCATCACTTTGTAGCAGAACATACCCCACTGTGTAACAAAAGTAGTTTTCTCCATGTCCTCAGGCGCCATTGATCTGGTTATAGCCTGAGAATCCGTCCATAAAAGAAAATACTTTGTGTTGAGCTGTGTTGTCAACCAGGATGTCAATGTGCGGAAGTGGAAAGTCATCTTTAGGGCTGGCCCTGTTTAAGTCTCTATAATCCATGCACATTTTGACCTTGCCGTCCTTCTTAGGCACGAGCACAATGTTAGCAACCCATTGTGGATAGGAAGTAACAGCCAGAAATCCAGCATTGAACTGCTTCATAAATTCTGCTTTGATCTTCTCGGACATGTCAGGTCTCATGCAGAGGACCTTTTGTTTAACTGGTGGACAATATTCTCTTGTGGGGAGACGGTGTACTACAATGTCTGTGTCGAGTCCCGGCATGTCTTCGTATGACCAGGCGAAGATTTCAACATAATCATGCAGTAGCTGAATTAGGCGCTCCTTGACACTCGGCTCTAGATTGGCAGCTATCTTGATTTCCTTTTTGTCATCCTCAGTTCCCAAGTTGATTGTATCCAACTGCTCTTCATGAGGCTGAATTTCTCTTTCCTCTTGCTGTAGTAATCTGGCCAATTCCCCTGGCACCTCACAATCTTCCTCACCTTCATATTCGGCTTGGTTGATCAGATCTTCAGAGTCACTGAAGGCTATAGCAGTATCGTTACCCATGTGTTCCGGAATGGAAGGGTACCTGCATTTGTGAGTGTGGGTGTGTGTAAGGGCATAACCATCTTAAAACAACGAAATGTAAAAGAAAGACAATGAGCACAAAAGGTTTAAATATGAAAAGTGTACATGATTCATTAAAATGACATATGAAAATGAAATAAGAACCCTTACAAATGGACCTATGTGCCCCGGGTAAGACACAAGGTTGAAAAAGTATGAATTGTTTGTGAATTATTACAGTTCAACAGAAATGGAAAAGATAAATTACTGATTTATGAAAGTAATCGGAACAAAGTCTTTTGCTTCCCAGTTGCACAGTCCTCCTTCAACAGTAGGGAAAATCCAGTCTTCCAAGTTACCCTCTTCTTCACTGTCCTCTAGTGCATTAACCCCTCGGTGGTTGATCTTCACAGGTGGCCCTCCGGCACGGGAGCAGCGCACGGCCTTCTGACCAGTCGAAGTAAATCCCAAGCCGGATTTGTCTGATTTGAAAGGAAAGTCTGGAAGCTGCCCCTAGATTGTGCTTCCGCCTTATTCCACCACTTCCCTAGCATCCTTTAAAGAAGACATCCGAGGCAGAGGTCTTGTGATTACAGGAGTTGAGGACACTGCCTTGGTCGCCGCTATCTCTTCAAAGACTTCCTCGAAGTGTTGGAAAGGGGTCTCTATGAATTCGCCATCTAATTCCACATAACGGAAGGAATTAAGATGACTGATCATGTATTCCTCTTTGCCATGAACAGTTATGATTTTCCCCTGGACAGGGTACTTGAGATTTTGATGCAGAGTAGAAGTGACCGCTCCAGCATGGTGGATCCAAGGTCTTCCCAACAGGCAAGAGTAGGAAGGACGGATGTACATCACATAGAATGTTGAATTGAATGTCTGGGTACCCACCTTGATCGGGATGTCCACCTCTCCATGGACCATCCTTTTAGAACCATCAAAGGCTTTGACAATTATATTGTTGGGTTTCAGGGTTAAGCCTTCACAATCCAGTCTATCCAAGGCTTTCTTCGGCAAGACATTTAAAGACGACCCAGTATCAACCAAAACATGAGCTAGGGTGGTTCCCCTACACTCCACCGAGACAAGCAGCGCGTCATTATGTTTTCTCCCTTTGGAGGTCAAGTCTGCATCGGAGAATCCCAGGCCATTGTCAGCTGTTAAGCTGGCCACACATTCCTTGAATTGATAAGCAGAGGTTTCTTGTGGCACGTGGGCCGTCTTCAAAAACTTGACCAAAGCTTTCGCATGTGCCTCAGAGCACAACAACAAGGATAACATAGATATTTTGGAGGGGGTCTGCCCCAATTGTTCAACAACATCGTAATCACTTTTCTTAATGATCCTTATAATCTCTTCCATCTCTTTCTGGGATGTATCAGGAATGACTAATGATTGAGCCTTCGTCAAGACAGGCTCCTCTTGAACATTCTTTCCCTTTTTCTCAGCAGCGGAAACAGGGATGGGAATTGCATTGTCATTGTTGGCGGGTATACTTGTAGGTACAATCACAGGGGTAATCTTAGGGATGGCCGCGGGTCCAAAGACTGCTGTTGGAGGAGCAATCTCCGGAGAAAAGATTCTCCCACTACGAGTAATTTTGCTTGTTCCAAAAATGTTACTGATGTCGGGATTATCCTCCTCAGAGCTTTCTTCTTCAATGGTTTGTTCAATCTGTTTGACACCATGGTAGTAGATTTCTCCACCATAGTTCCATGGTACCATTTTATAGGTTTTGTAAGGGGTTGGCCCTGGCATTGATATCTTCAACAGAGTAGTCATAGGAGTAGATGTAATCCTAACGGGTTTTTTAGGAACCCTGGAAGGATTGGCGTATATGGTTATAATTGAAACTTCTGGAACTAGAATGGGTGAGACAGGAGCTTTCTCAAACAAAATTTCCTTGTTATCAATCAATTGTTGGATTCCTTTCTTCAAAATAGGACAGTCAAATGGGGAGGATATGCAAGCATGGAAATCTTTGTCACAACTTGGGAACACCCTAGCCTTCAACAAATTCAACTTGATGGTTAGGAGAGGATTTGACAGTTCATCCTAAGTAGAAACAAACAGATCTTCTTCCAAAACATTGACATTATGCCCATGCCTAGGCATCGGTGCGGAGATAACATTCGGCTTTTCAGGAGCTTCAAATTCAACTTCCTTTGCGTCAATCAGATCTTGAATCTTATTCTTCAGGGCCCAACAGTTGTTGGTGTCGTGCCCTGGACTTTCTGAATGGTACGCGCATCTGGCGTTGGGATGGTAATATGGAGAAGCAGTGTGAGGATTTTTAGGGGCCTCCTTTAGCATGGCCAGGTTCAACTTCAAGAGATGTGGTAAGACTTGAGAAGGAGTCATGTTTATCTTGGTGAATTGCCTTACAGGCCTTTCCACCCTTTGCTGGTTATTCCTCGGCTGATCATTTCTCAGCTGATTGTTTCTCGGTTGGTCTGATGTAGACTTCTGAATCATAACGGCCCCCACAGTTGGTCGTCTTTCAATTCTTCCCTGATTCCTCTGGGCATAGACAGCAGACACTTCCTTCTTTCCTGTGAAGGGCTTCTTTGCAATAGCAGATGTAGATGCATCTTTCTGGATTTTTCCGCTTCTAATACCGGCTTCCACCCTCTCGCCAGTTAGAATCAACTCAGTTAAAACTGCAGAGGAGCTTCCAATCAGGTGATTAAAGAAAGGACCTCACAGAGTCCCCAAGAACATGTCCACTAGTTCTCTTTCAGATAAAGGGGGTTTCACCCTTCCGGCTAAATCCCTCCATTTTTGGGCGTAGTCTTTGAAACCCTTGTTGGTAGCCATGGCCATACTCTGTAGTTGAGTACGGGTTGGAGCCAAGTCAGCGTTGTATTGATACTGTTTATAGAAGGCGGCTGTAAAATCTTTCCAATTATGCACATCAGACCTCTCCAACTGGTAAAACCAATCCAGTTGCGTCCCCGATAAACTGTCCTGGAAAAAATGGACCCACAGGTCTTTGTTAGAAGAATGTGGTTGAATTTTCCTGACATAAGATCGTAGGTGCATCTAAGGGCAAGACACCCCATCGTACTTAGCAAACAGAGGTACTTTAAACTTAGGAGGGATTACAATTCCAGATACCAACCCTAACTCCTCAAAATCCAGCCCAGGCACTCTCTGTATCTCCATAACAGCTAGACGCTCTTCCAAGTTCTTGTATTTGTCATCGGCCGAAGGGTACTGCTGTTCAGAATAGTCCTCATCTTCCTCTTCCTCTGCTTCAGGCACTGCAATTCCTTTACCTTTTCCTTCCCCCTCTTCAGATGTTGATGGGAATTCCGAAGTCCGTCTGGCTTGTCCTTCAAACCTTCTGCCCAAGATAGCCACACCAACTCTCTTCTTCTTCTTTTTCTATTTTTATTTCTCTAGTAGAGTCTTGAGCTCCTCCTGCCCCTTGGCCAAGGTCAAGAGTAGCTGTTGAAATTATGAATTCTGGGCTTGTAATTCTTTGACCGTTTGTTCAATATCCATCTTGCTGAAATAAACAGTAGAGAGATGAGGAAACTTGGTGTGAAGACCTGCTTATGCATATGATGAATGATATGTATTCATGTAGTGCATTCAAGGATTCAGAAATTCAAATTTGTTTTAAACAAAATGGAAACACACATCATATTAATAAGATAGAATTTGTTAGTACATCAATGCCCCATGGGCAAAATAATACAAAATTCTAAGGTAAAAAGATGTTGCGCATCCTCTTTGGTGCAATGTAGGTGTTGAGAGTCTGCTCTTCATGAAGTAGCCGAGTGAGTTTCAAAACCTTTTTCTCGCTTGCGTAGAATTGGGCTTCGAAAGTGTCGCGCTCTCCCTTGAGCTGTATCCAACTCCTTTGCAGATCTTCGAGTGATGTTGGCATGTCAGGATGTAGGAGGGTGTATGGAACCCCACCTTCCATAATAGGCTCTATAATCAAAGGGAGAGTGTAGGGGTAAGGCATCATAAGACTTTGGGCGCGGGTTCGTACCCACTTGAGGTAAGGCTCAAGAGGGATGGAATTCTTGTGTCCCAAGGTCTTACTGTCTACCTTGTTGGGCATCCTCCAAGCTCGGATGAACTTTTGTCGGAGTCTTTGGTCGTCGTTGTCAAAGTCGAAAACCAAACATTGAATTAGCATGTCATGTGGGCCATCCCTTCGGGCATAACCAAACTGTCTCAGAGCCAAGCAAGGGTTGTAGGTGATGCCTCCCCTAATGCCAAGTAGAGGGACATTAGGAAAATCCCCACAATGGTCAATGATAATAACATTCTCTTTTGATCGAGAACACCAATGAATATCTGAATGGGTAAGAGTTATCAACCGTTGTGACCACCTCAAACCTTGCTCATTCTTCAAGACTGATTAGGGAAGATGAGAAATAAACCATCTTGCCAGTAGAGGAGTGCAACACATGAGAACACCTCTTTTCCTCATTGTACGAGTGTGAAAAGAGTGGAGGATATCCCCAAGCAATGTAGGCACCGAATTACGTGACATGAAGATTTTGACAGCACTCACATCTATGAGTTGGTCAGGATTAGGGAACAAGACCATCCCATAGATGAGAAGAGCTACAATCTCCTCAAAAGCTTGCAGGTCTAGAGAATTCCAACAACTTTGGGACTTCTCAAACAAAAAGTTTTACAAGAAGCCTTTGACACCACTTCTAGTTTTCCAATGTGTTGTGACATCAGATGAGTGCAAGTGTAAGGCTTGAGCAATCTCTTCTGGATTTGGATCTCTTTCCGTACCGTTGAAGGGTATTTGATTGAGAATAGGAATCCTCAAGAGTTGAGAAAATTCCTCCAAAGTAGGCATAAGTTGGTAGTCAGGAAATATGAAGCAATGTTGCAAAGGGTCAAAGAACTGGAAGAGAACTTTCAACATATCCTCCTCAGTGTTGATAGTGACCAAGTTGAGAAGACGACCATGCCTCTTGGTGAATGGAGAATTCTCAAGAATCCTTGAAGCTAGCTCCTTGAGTTGAGGAGGAATTCTTACAAGGTTGACTTGGATAGTTTTCCTGCGAAGTGAATCCATAACCTACAAAACAAGAACAAAGATAAAAATCCAAAAATCCTTGAAATGGTTAGTGGATGCATATGATGCTTCATTATGTCCATGATGTCATGCACAAGTATATATGTACAAACAAATCACACAAGTTCCTAGTTTTAGGCTTGCATGGGGTTTCATAGGTAAGTACCCTCTTGAAGTTTAGTTGGCTCAACCTGTCCTAGAAATAGTAACCGGGTTCTAAGGAGCTCAATATCACTGGATTGTTCCCTTGTTCATTGTTTCAATTCAGCCTCTTTACTGGCGACCGAAATATTCCAAGGAACCAACCCTCAATGAGTATAGTATCGAGTATCTACCAACTTCGGACTGCACCAAAGCCGGTCATCTCACTACATCCTAAAAGGCCAAGTTGGTCAAGTAAAGGTTCTAAAAGTCCATTAGTGCTTCATGACATCACTCAGCGGCCCCGTATTCTCTTTGATTGACTCAAAGGCTACCGGTACCCACAAATATGTCGCACTAATATAGCTATTTCTTAGACCATGTCGGTATAGCCCGCACAGTTTCCACAATGTATTACTATTTACCTATGAATGTTTCCCAAATCAGGGTAGAGGATTCAAACCCAAATAATAGGACCAAAGTGTAAAGCATACAAGTCAAACAAGATAAGCATGTAAAGGTGATCTAAAACCCTAAGGTAACCCCACTTTTAGAAATTTCCCCAACATAGCCGCCAGTTCTGTGATGCGGTGGGAGAACTGACTTGAGGTTTTGCATTTGTGTTTGCAAATGTTGCGGTTTAGCAAGAGTCGCCACCGACTTTTATTTTATCCAAAAGGAAAGGTAAAAAAGCACAGGAAAGACCTTTGAGATTGTTTTTGAGTTCGGGGGGTATATTATGAAAAGGGAAGGTGGTAGCACCCTTTTCATCCATGGTTTTCCATGGGATCTTAGTTACTTGTTTTAGATCACTTGCTTTGCTTTTGCAATTGTTTGAAATGTTACTTTGTGTGGTTTTGAAAGTATTTTGAAAAGAGGCCATCGTTTAGGCAATCTTTGTAATGATTCTCGTTCGTAAGAATGTATACAAAGATGTTTGTCTTTTGAAAAATGTTTCAATGTTTTGAAAGTTTATTTTGGAAAATGTTTTGAAATGTGTGTGTGTTTGTTTGAAAATAGCAAGGATTGTTTGCAAATTGATCAAGTAACTAGAAGCATCTACCTACTCAAAAGTCTTTCTTGTACATTTTCATTCCTTTGACATTGTTAACCTACCATTGTTTTGGTAGACAACCCTATCTTTGGATGTTAAACGGGACGGGCGTGGGTCATCGTATGGCCATGATAACAATATTGCCAAGTATCTTAGCAAGTTTGAGGGACCAAGATCATTTGTTTTAGGCAACTTGTGATAGCTTCATCGAGGGACTATGATCTTTTGTATTGTTTTGTTTTGTTTTGCCAAGATACCTAGCATGCATACCATGGCCATTTTGTTTAGGCAACCAAGTGGGTGAAACCCTAAGGGTGCTTGTGTGCAATGTGTTGTCATTTTTCATGCTTTTTGTTTGTCTTGAATTATGTCATTCTATTTGTTTGATTTTGTCTTATCATACAAATCCTAATTTACTAAACATGTATATAATGCGATAAATTGCGTAAAGTAAATCTAAGCTATTACAACAATATTATGGGAGGGGGGATACAAGTTTTGAATGAGGATATTTGCACAAAATAAAACCCTAATTCACTATTACAACCCAATTGTATTTATTGTACAATAAATAAATAAACAATTATTTAAATATGCAATAAAAATGTAAATATGCAAAAAATGTTTTGTAATTGCTTTATGTATGAAAAAAATAAATTATTTAAGTCCTAAAAATAAGAAAAAAAATAATGTTATTATTTTTGAAAGGGGAAACCCTAGTTTTTGTTTTAAAAGAAAATATGTTTTCTATTATTTATTTGTCCATTTTGGTTTAAGAAAAATAATAATAATATTATGTACAAATATCAAAAATTAAATATGTATGAACAATAAATATTTAATGTGCATAAAATATGAAATAAAATATTAAGTATTTTATTATTATTTACAGGTTTATTTAAGAAAATAAATTCTATAAATCTAATAAACTATTTTTATGCCAAAAAAATAATAAAAATAATAAAATGAAATGCAAAAAATTAAGAAAATATTTTTTGGATTTTTTAATGTTAAAAAATAATAATAAAGTCAATAAACACAAAAATAAAAATAAAATATGAAAAATATCAAAATATGCAAAGGGGGTGCAAAAGGTAAACGGGGGGGTGCAAAAAGTCAGAAAAACAAGGCCCAGGCGCGCCAGGCCCAGACAGGTTGTCCCTGTCCTCCAGCTCCTCTCAAACGCGCGCATCTGTGTACAAACTTGTATCTTGCTCTAGCTTGCATAAAATAAAAAACTCATAACACAAATAAATGTAGCTTATGAACTCACGATTTCAATGATATAAAATTCATGACCTAACTCTCAAAGATCAGGGAGAATTTTAATGGCCCTAATTTCTGACCTAGTTTTTTCAGCATGATCAACAACCAAATACTCTTAGCTCAGTTAATATAAATGGAAACTATGCATATGTACAGCTTAAGCAAGTTAAGGACTACATTTTTGCTTCCCAAATCAAAGCTTAAGGATGCCTAAATAAGGAGATAAAACTTTGAAAAATACCTTGTTCAGTTGAGTTTGGATATGGCAATGTGGGAACTTTGAGTGAGGCCTGAAGATCGTGTGAGCTTCCTTGAAGTTCCCTCAACCTTTTCCAATTCTTAGCTGGCCTTGTAGATGCTTGAATCTCCTTGCACGAGTCAACCTGCAACCTTATAAAATGAAAATGGTGAAGTGTGAAATGGAGCTCACAGTTGCAAGATGAATGCTTGGATAGCTTGGATGTGATGTAGGAAAGATGTTTCAAGGGTTGAAAGGCAAAAAACACGAGCAAGTTTCAAGTTGGAAAGTGTTCTGCAGATGATGCCCTGTTTGGGCAGAAAAGTGTGATTTTGGTGTTTAAGAGTGTTTGGGATGTTAGGAAATCGTGTATTGGCTTGTTACAAGGTTATTAAGTTTTTTCAAATGATGCTAAGGCTTCCCTTTAACAGATACACAAGCTTACTTGACTTTTGCAAGTTTTCTTGCTTTTGAATAAAGTTGAAGTGACAATGCCTAAAATGCTGTACTTGCTTGTTCTAGGGCTGCAAGGAGTTGGTATGCTTTGCCTGATAACTGTGGACCTTGCTTGTGACAAAGAAACAAGTTCAATGCTCAAGGATAGCAAAGTTGTAAAAAGCTTGCTTTATCAAAGTAGTATTGTAAACTTTATGCCATAAATGGATTAAACTCTTGTACAATGCTCCATAGGTCAAAATAAAGCCAAAGTCCATTGAATTTGCATTTAATTATGGAGTGTATAAGGGATTAGGACCTGTAATGCAAGGTACAAGCATGTTTGAAACTGATTTGCAACTTGTAACATTGTAAACATGGCTTGAACAAAAGTGATAAATTGCCATTTTCCCTTCTTCGATTCTCCCTAACCATAAATGATATTGGAGAGTTCTTTGACATTTTGGAAATCTTGTAACATGTTATAAAATCAATTTTTGAAATTCAACTTGATATACCTCTTGGAACTAGGTGAAAAGTTGCCATGAAGTTAGGTCAAAAATCTGCCTAAACTAGGACAAATTTTCACTAAGTTAAAAAGTTTATGGACCCCTATTCACAAAATCATAAATTGAGATCCAAGCATCTTTTGGGAAAACTTTGTGCATAAAAGTTGTAGATTTCATGGAGGACTACAACTTTCATGTTGGAAGTTTTCTTTGAATCCAATTGCATCATGGAGAAAAAGTTGTGGAAAGTTGGGAAAAAATAAGAAATTTCCATACTTAGAAATTTTCTAAGTTATGAAAAATTTTCAAATTCAAACCCTAATTTGAAAAATTAAGTTTCTTGGTCAACAAGTTTCACATTTTGACATTTCTTGATGAATTATGACCCTTGGCACTTGATTTTGACCAAAAAGTCAAAGTTTGACTTTTCAATGTATAGTTGACTTTTGATTAGTTTACTGCAAAATTCATCTGTCAATCCTATGCATTTGAGATCTTTTGAACTATGTAATTAGGTCAAGATAATGCCATTGAACCCTTGAAATCATGTTTGAACTCAATTGGCCATTGGCTAGGTTAAAAATCAGAAATTTCCCTTTCTCGGTCAAAACCCTAATTTTAACCATTTTGCCCTTTTGATGATTTGATCAAATTTCTTGAGGAGTTGTGATCCAAACTTGATCAAATGGTACATATGAGTCTAGAATATTTATGTGGATAAAAAAATATGAAGTTTGACTGTAAATTGGCAATGGTTGACTTTTTCCACAATACAGCTGATTTTTAGGTCAACTGTCCAATTGACTGATAAAAAATGTGGTTCAAGGCTTGAAACTTAACATGAGCAATCTTATGAGAAGGGCCATAATTTCCTCAAAATATTGCAAGTCCAAGGAGTTCCAACAATCTTGGGCTTTCTCAAAATGGAATGGGAATCCTCAAGAGTTGGGAAAATTCTTCCAAAGTTGGCACAAGTTGATAATCGGGAAATGTGAAGCAATGGTGTAGAGGATCAAAGAATTGGAAGAGAACCTTCATCATATCTTCATCAGGGATGGAGGTAACCAAGTTTAGGAGGCGACCATGTCTTTCGGTAAATGGAGAATTTTCAGGAATTCTTGATGCTAACTTTTTTAGTTAAGGAGGGATCCTTACAAGGTTGACTTGAATGGTTTTCCTGCGAATAGAATCCATGTCCTAAAAAACAGAACAAAGATAAATCCCAAGATCCTTGAAATGGTTAGTGAACATGAGTATTATGTTATGATGTTTATGATGTTATGTACAAGTATATATATACAAATAAAGCAAACAAGTCCTTAGGTTTAGGCTTGCATGAGTCTCATAGGTAAGTACCCTCTTGAAGTTTAGTTGGCTCAAACCTGTCCTAGTAATAGAAATCGGGTTCTAAGGAGCTTAATATCACTGGTTTGTTTCCTTGGGCATTGTTTCAGCGCAAGCCTCTTTAATGGCGACCGAAATATCCCAAAAAACCAAACCTTAATGAGTGTAGTATCGAGTATCTACCAACTTCGAACTACACCAAAGTCGGTCATCTCACTACGTCCTAAAGGCCAAGTTGGTCAAGTAAAGGTTCTAAAAGTTCATTAGTGCTTCATGACATCACTCAGCGGCCCTGTATTCTCCTTGACTACTCAAGGGCTACCGGTACCCACAAATATGTCGCACTAACGTAGCTATTTCTTAGACCGTGTCGGTATACCCCGCACAGTTTCCACAATGTATTGCTACTTACCTATAAGGTATCCCAAATCTGGGTAGAGGATTCAAACCCAAAAAAAGAACCAAAATATAAAGCATACAAGTCAAACAATGAAAGCAAGTAAATGTGATCTTAGCCCTAAGGTAACCCCACTTTAAGAATTTTCCCCAGCAGAGTCGCCAGTTCAGTGATACGGTGGGAGAATTGAATTTGGTTGTTTTGCATATGATAGCACCGTTTTCATCCATGATTTTCCATGGTTAGTTACTTGCTAGATCACTTTCTTTTGTTTTAAAAATGTGCTTTGTGTGGTTTTTGAAAGTATTTTGAAAAGAGGCCATTGTTTAGGCAAACTTTTGTAATGATTCTAGTTCGTAAGAATGTATACAAAGGTGTTGATCTTTTGAAAATGTTTTCAAGTTTTTGAAGGGTGATTTGAAAGTGTAGGTGTTTGTTTTGAAAAAATAGCAAGGATGTTTTGTTTTGAAATTGAGAAAGTAACTAGGAACATTCTACCTACTCAAAAGTCTTTCATGTTTATTTCCTCTTTCCTTTGACATTGTTATCTTACCATTGATTTGGTAAATAACCATATCTTTGGATGTAAAAGGGACGGGCGTGGGTCATCATATAACCATGATTAGCAATGTTTCAATATATCTTAGCATTTTCTTTAGGGACTAAGATCATTTTGAAAGGCAACATAGATAGCGTCATCGAGGGACTATGATCTTGTATTTCGCTTGTTTTTGCTAAGATATCTTACATGCGTATCATGACCATTTATTTCTCAAGGAAACAAGTGGAGTTAGCCCTAGAGGTGCAAAGTGTACAAGTGTATCTTTTTCATGCTTGATTTATCTTTGATTAGGGTTTGCTAATTGATTGGTTTTAGTCTTTCCATACAAATCCTAATCACTAGCATTTATATATAAAACATTAATTTGCGGAAAAGTAAAAATACTAAGCTATTACATCAATAGGGGATGGGGTGTACAAATTTACAAATTGGGATTTTTGCAAGAAAATTAAATCTAATTAACTTTACAACCATATTGAATATAATATACAAGAAATGTAAAATGGACTATTTTGTTTTTGTTAAGAAATTAATTTACTTAAGAAAATATTTTGATCTTTTTATTCTAAAATAAATGAAATAAAACATGTGAATATGAAATATTTTTGATGTTTCTGGTTATTAAAAGAAAAAAATAAGATAAACAAGAAAATGGAGTCAGAATCAGCACATTGTTGAAACGAGGAGGAACCGATGTTCTGACTCTGATACGCTACTAGAGAGAAAATGTTAGTAGGCAAGCAGAAGGTCAGAGGTTTTGGGCCTGGGTACACCAAGTTCTGAGGTTTCCGGGAATAAAGGAAGATCTAGAAGTTCTGATTGTTGAAGGGGTTCAGAAGTTGTAGTGTAGTTGGGAGCCTAGAAGTTCATGTATCATTGGCAAGTCAGAAGTTCTGGACATTTGAGAGAGTGAGGTGGCAATGTCGTTGTGTAAGGTTGTTTAGAAGTTCTGATTTAGGAATATTGTTTTCCAGATAAATGGCTGAAAAATGTCAATAAATAAACCTAATAAGAGATGCTTCTGGGGTGGCTGTACATCAGGTATTAGAAGTAAAAGCATGAACATATAACATAAAGTAAGTTCTGATGATGATCTTCACCTCTTTCTCCATGCTAATCAGAACATCTGCAACTTAGTCATTTCTCAACAAAACAGAAAACACAAACATATCAATTATGGCAGGTTTTCCATCATGGTTTCAGAAGCACAAAAAATATCAAGACTGTAAATCAGAAACAAGCATGTATCTGCTAATCCTAATTTCCTTAGGAAATTTTGAACTGATATTCTCCCTATTTAGGCAGAAAAATACATGAAACTTCAGAATACGTACAACATCAGAATCAAGATGTCTACATTGTATTTTGAGCATGCAAATATAACAATGCCTTAGTAATATGATGAGAGTCAACAGAAGCTTACCTTGCAGCTGAAAAATGTTCTATGAGTTGGAGCCTGGTTCTGACTGCTTGTAATGTTTTGATCAGCTTCCTCACGTGCTCAGCAGGAACAACCTTTGGCTTGGTTTATGAATGGTGAATGGATGATTTGGTCAATAAACACTTAAGAGAAGTTGGAGTTTGAATACAAGAATAAAAAAAAAACTAGCAGGTTTTGTATTTGTGTTTGCAGTTTAGGATTTATGGGAATTTTAGAAAGGTTTAAAAGTGTTTCTCCTTCAATTTTTCTGCCGGCCTTCGTAGTTGTCAATGGAGTTCAATTTATAGGAAAGAACTTTGTAGCTTGGAGAAGTCAAAAGTATAACCATCATATACTAGGAGCTGACTTGTTCTTGAAGCAAGTTTAAACTAGTAATGTTAACAACTTTGTGCCTAAGCTTGATTTGTAAGCATGAATTAAGGAAAAGTACCCTCAGAGGCAAAAGCAAAGCATGAGCCCAACATAAACTTGTACAAAAGTTTCCTTTTCATGGACAACAATGGTACTTCTTTCTCACATGTGGGGAAATCCTTTGGATAAAAACTCAAAAGTGGTTGTGAGCAATAAATGATGATGAGATTTATTAAACCAGAAATCATGCACTATGAGATTGTGCATCATAGCTTAGATCTGAGTAAGAATTTCAGCATCAGCGCAACTTAGAACAAAACATCCAACTTTTGATCCTTTAATCTTTTCACTCCAGCATGTTCTGAAGGAGCTCTCAGACTTTTCTGAAAGTTTGTAACACGCTTAGTAGACTTTCTTTGAATTACTTTTGCAAACTCTGGCTGGACGTTTGTGGAAACTGGCCCAGAAGTTATAACCAAAATCTGTCTTGAAAGTGTCCAGAATTTGCTGAGTGTTTCAGTTTCATGGGCGCGTCTTTGAGCATTTATAACTTGAAATCCCAACATTTCCAAGAGAGGTTCTGTTCTGCAATATTTTAGGTCTTATTGATATATAAAACTCTTTTGTTAGGAATTCTTCCAGAATCAGCTCGCATCATGCTAATAATCTGATCAGAAGTTCTGAGCTTGTCATATTTCTTAAACACTTAGAAAAATTCTAAGTATTTTAGAATTTTGACTTTTGAATTTCTTGGTGAAACAAACTTCATATTTCAACATGTCTTGATTAAATATGATTCTTGAAACTTGATTTTGATCAAGAGTTAAAGTTTGACTTTTCAGTGTGCAAATGACCATTTTGCCCTTGTGCCAATTCCAAGCCTAAATTGATGTATCAGTACTACAAACTTGACGTCATAGAAGACCTTGTGAGAGAATCCTTGAAAAATGAGAGGGCAAATTTTGGAGTACAACACTCGTGTTATTAGATAATGTGAAGTTTAATGACAAAATAAACCATTAAATGTTATGAATGAATAGTTTCTATGTGTTGTATTCATGTGATTTAATTCCATATGTAATTATTCCTTTATTTGGTTAGCTTAAGAGTAGATAATAGTTTATTAGGTCCAAAAATCATCTAATAAATGGATCTTATGAACTAATATGGTTAAAAAGAAAATAGTCATGCATTTCTAACTTTGTCACTTTAGGTATAAGGGCCTAAAGCCATAAGGTGAAAAAACAAGTTTTATATGAAATTTACTGGTCCTATTATGATGCTTAGACATAATTTCCATTGTGAATCAATGTATATTTTATGTTGTATACATACACGACAAGGTTGAGTTCTCGCCTCATATGTCATGATACCTCACGTCATATTCATGCATTAGATGAAGTCATTGAATGGATACTTACCTTGAATTTTAGATATAACAGATGTAAAATACCAGATATTTATCTTGAATTTTTAGAAAATTACACCCTATTTAAGATTTTAAAAAATGGGTGTAAAATGTTAGATATTTACACTGAATTTAAAGGACATTATACCCCATTTAAACTAAATCAGGTGTAAAATTTACACCCTATTTTAGATATACCATGTATAAAATGTTTGATAATTACATTGAATTTTAATGTATTTACACGCTATTTTAGATATAACGGGTCTAAAATTTTTTGTAACTACATTGAATTACAATAAATTTATACCCTATATTAGATATAGCGGGTGTAAAATATCTCAATTTATTTTTAATATATTTTTTTGAATATTCGATAAACTAGAGAAAGCTAACAAAAACAAATAGATAATATAATCTTTATACATTTCATACCAATAAGTCATACATCAATAAAAATTACACCCATACATGTACAAATAATTCAATCATTTTCTTTACGTAGCTTTTACCAACAAAATATTTATTGAACAAGAACTATATCTATATTTAAGTTTTCTTGAATCGCTTTCCTTTTGTCGTTATAATTGGTGTTCTTGTAAATTTTTCTCTTCAACCATTTGTAAACAAAATTGAGCTCAAAGTTGTCGAATGTGATCAATTGACTTTTTTTTTTATATGATGAGATGTACATGAATATCTACAAGTTCAATATGTAATCAATTAAACAACTATATATTAAAACAATAATTTGCATATTTTTCATTACATAATAGGAAATTATTTTAAATTATATTAACTCACGGAATCTTTCAATAATGCAAGCATCAATACTATCAAACATGTTTTTCATGACATAATATCCACATGACATAATATCCACATTCCCATCAGTTATCTTGATGATGCGCCTACTTATAAAATCTTAGTTATAATAAGACACCAAATACAAAGACACCCATAAATCTTCACACAATATTAGAACTATATTGTAGTTAACATTTATACTAAATTCTTTACTCTGTTTTTAGATGCCTAGCAAAAAATTTAATCTCTACTACTTTCATTCAACCAAAGCATTTTTCTACATTCAAAATATTTTTTTCTCTAATTTAGAGAGAATGTGATAAACCAATCTTCCCCCTCTATTTTAAATTTGTTGTGATGTTATTCAAAATTTTAAATTAAAAGGATAAATTTCCATTCAATATTCATTACATTTTATTCCACTATATATTTGATCCCAATATTTCATTTCACCGTCCATTAAATTCCCAAATATAGCTTAAAAGTATTTCTTATCACTCACTTTATTTCCATATACTGGTTATAACTTATACTTTACCATTCTGTATGGATAATTAAAGTGGCATCCACTTTTTCTTTATGTATTTTCAATAGACCTTACATTTACTTTTAGTTCTATAAGATACATAATTGTCTAACTAATAGATCATAATTGACTTTAAGAGCCAAAGTTCTGTTAACAGTCTAGCTGTACTAAAAAGTATATTTTAATCATTCAAGGTGCAAACATGTTTATATAACATATAGTATACATGCACAATCAACTTCTGATGGAGATTTCACATCCCTTGTTGACAGATAAGAGTATGGGGCATTAAGATTTAAAAAAATGGCTAATTACTGGGAAAATGACCGCGACAAACCGTATCAAAAGGTGTTGATACTAATAGCGTTAGTTATTCACAATTTTATGTGCAATTACATCTTATAAAACCTGCATATGTCTTAGTTTGTTCACATCATATCACTAGTAAATTACATACAACATATATTAGTAATCAATTACATTATATTTCTTCTTTTTTTTACTAGTGCCACAAAGTCCTTAATCTGTTAGGAAGTGAGTTAACTTTTCTAAATGATTAGAATTTTATTAAAATCAGAAGAAGTTTGAAAAGTATTGTGTGTGTTTCTATATTACCTCAATACTAACTTTTAATTATTTTACATTTAACCCAATTAAACTAAAACACTAAGTGCAAGACCAGACGAACTTTCAATCTTTGACAACTTCAGGACTTCGAGTTCCTCTGCTTGATTCAATGATTAATTATCACTTCAACTAGAAATTGAATCGCTTGACTGATAAGGCTTGACATGTTTATTATTGATCATAATCTATCATAAAGAACTGGTGGATAATTTATATCAACTCCTCATTTAAGAATCATCACCGATAACTCTTGACAAGAGCTATCAACATCAAAAGTTGTCTTCCTTATGGAGTTTGTACTGGCCAAAAGGTACAAATGTGCATGGTATTCCTACAAATATAGGGGTACTCAAAAGCATTAGTAGGTTTATAATAATTTGGTGTGGTTAGGGCTTACCAACAGTAGAAAGAAGCCATGTATGGTGATGTTATAGTGGTTTTAGAGGATCTGCTTAAGTGAGGTTGAAGGCTCTATATATCAGTGTAGTCCTTAGGTATAAGCTTATAATTTATGATATGTCATTCACGTTTAGGGGATAACTATTTATAGAGGCCTATGGCCTAGGGTTTCTTGGAAAGGTTTATTTCCTACTCAGTCTATGATGGACTATTGAATTCTTATTTCCTAAAGAGATATGAACAAACTAGTGACCATGACTTCTTAATGCCTAAGGAGTGTATTTTCCCAAGTTTTTCCATATCTGGGCAAGAGGAAAGGTACTTGGGGTGATGCAATACATCCTTGAAGGCGACATATGGTCGTTGCCCCTCTTAGGGGTTGCACAGCTCCCTCCCTCGTCGAGCCTTTTACAAATATAACATTATACAATCTCTCAAGGAGAAGTGGGTTTAGACCATATAATTTGGTAGTATCTTGAGGCCATGTTTTTCCCGATGATATGTTTGATAAACTACACATATTAGAATTTGGGTTCTACGGGTAGATCATGTAACACCCCACTTTCCTAAACAGAATAATCATAATAAAATATATGAAATATATCAGAGTCACAAGTAGGATGTCACATCTTTCAAAAACTCATTAAGTTTCAAGTCACTTTATTACTTCATTTCTCATAAAAATCAACTCAACAACGGAACAATCAAACTTTTTCACTTCCATGGCACTAAGGCCTCAACAATAATAAAAACTCCACAAATGTGTTTCTCACCATAAATATGAAATAAGATACATAACAAAATTAAACAATGCAAAGTATAACGAATTCCCAAATTCCCATGTTACATATCAGAGCGACTCCTAAGACTCGGTCAGATAACACTCATTCCAAGCACTACTCAGGTACCTGATTATCTGTACTACCAGAGAAGTTCAAGCACAATGGCGTAAAAGGGGCGAAAATTATATTCAATAAATATACGGTGAATATCACATGCTAAGGAGTAGTAATTCACACTATTCATTAAATAATTCACGTCACAAACATCATCTACATAACACAACATCAAATCAACAATAATGAAATTCAATGAGACCAACATCGACTCAATGCATGTGGTACAAATAGGGCATAAGTCATCTCCATAATTCAAGATAGGGAAGAAACAGGGCATAAGCCCTCAACATAACGCCATTACAAGCCAATAATAAAGCATAAGCTCTCAGCAATGCAGATACGTAACCACATGGCATAAGTCCTGAACATTACGCCAATACAGGCCAACAATATCATCATCATCGTCCAACATACTATGCAATTCATCCATACATTTTCATACAACATCATCATGTTACATCACATCATTACGTCACACATCATACGAATTTCACACAAAATTCAATGTTTTAACCCAATTCCCATTATTACTAGCCTTCTTAAATCTACCTAAGTCATACTAGTCATTACAGACCAAAAAAACTATATTTCACGTGAAAACAAAAAAGAAATCGCGAAAACATGATTTTCTGCACATCAGCATTCTCATACGCGTATGGCCATGCCCCATACACGTATGGATTCTTCCTCGCCCCCAATCCCTGCGTATCATACGCATAGGGTCTAACTTCCAAGCCTCATACACGTATCAAACGCGTACCACCAAAGGGAGATTTCCCTCAAAACCCACCAAGTAACCTCCCATACGCGTAATGGTTAGCCCATACACGTATGGCCTTTCTCTCTGGGAGTGTCCCCCATACGCGTATGGGCAGTCTACTACTCCAAAAATCATGTTTCCATATCACTACAATTTCCACTCATTTGGAGATCCTCCAAGCTCCTAATTTTGACCCAAAACAATATTTTTACACCTAACAACTTATAGACTTAAATTAATTTCATTAATTTTTCATTGTATAACAATTCTCTACATCAAAATTCTCACTTTTCATCATCTTCCTAAACCCATATTTTCTAGATTAGGGTTTCATAGAATAAAACCACAACAACAATTATCAACAACAATCATATCATTGGCATCAATCGATCCACGATTCCATATAAGATTACATAGAGACAACATCAATCAAACAAAAGAGTAACATACACCTATTACATACAAAACCTAAAGAGGGAAAGAAATTCTCACTATCCTCTCATGTTATAATCATCCTTTAGAGAATCAATTCTCCCCCTTACCTTAGTTTGGAGCTTTGATCCTTCAACAATGGTGGAATTCTCTCTTGCTCTAGCTTTTCCTTCTATCATCTTCTTTGTTTCTATGTGACAACAATTTTTCCAATTCTCTTTCTACCACTCTTCTATAATAATTATGTTTATTATTAATAACAAATAAGAATAATAATACTGAAATAATTATAATAATAACTATATTATTAATAATAATATTATTAGTGGAAACTATACCATATATCTAACAATAATATTTTTTATTAATAGTAATAGTATTTTTCATCATTCACCTCTATTATTATTATTGTTCCATATGCTAGGTTTTATTCTAATTATCTAATTAAAACTATATTCTCTCATACCCTTAGTCATGCCCACATATCATTAATTATGCCAAAATAACTCAAAATCAACAAAAAATGACTAAATATTTAAATGGGGCGTTATAACTCTCCCTTATTTAGAATATTTTCGTCCTCGAAAATTACCTTATGCAAAAAATTCCGAATAAGACTCCTGCATATTGATCTCTAATTCCCACATCATACTTTATTTGGTTGCTCCTCCCCAAACTACTTTCACGAGAGGAATTTCCTTGCCCCTAAACTTCTTCTTTTCACGGCCTTCGATCCTCACCAGCAAGGTCTCAACCGTAAGATTATCCCTCACTTACACGTCATCCATCGGGATTACATGAGATGGGTCCGAAATATATTTCCAAAGTTGCGACACATGTAACACATTATGCAAATTCGAAAGGTTAGGTGGAAAGGCAACCCTATAAGCAACAGTTCCCACTTTGTATGAAATCTGATACGGACCAATAAACCGAGGAATAAGTTTCTTCAATTTCAATACCTGTCCAACACTGGTCACCAGTGTGAATTTTAAAAATACATCATCTCCCTCTTGAAACTAAAGGTTATTCCCCCCTTTGTCATGGTAACTCTTTTTCCTACTCTGCAAAGTCCTCATCTTTTTCCCAAATTAACTTCACCTTTTCTGTAGTTTGTTAGACAATTTCCAGTCCAAGCTCTACGCTTTCACTAGATTCATACTAACACAACATAGTCCTAAACTTCTGACCATACAACGTCTCAAACAGTGTCATTCCAATGTTAGAATGGTAGTTGATCTTACCGGTTAATCAGAACCTACAAGGTGTCCAGGTGATGATCTGCAATCGGGCTGTGTTATCGAGGAGGAGAAAATGGAGTTGTACCTACAAGGCACTCCGACGATCAAGTAAGAGGGGGCAAAGAGATACAAGCAAAGTGTTAAGGTATTGGTGGTGAATAGTGAATATTTGATCCCTGACCCTCACATGTGGGAGGGTTTATATAATGTCCCTGGTGCATGGCCATTGGTTCCTGTTTTTGAACTTGGATATGCAGGTCCACAAAAATAGGTAACTTCTAGGACTTGGTCAAACCGAGCAGATGTTCTCGTAACTAGTTGTTGGTTCCGAGGAGGGGGTAAGTTACATGCAACAGTCTGGTCAATTCCTGGTTGCCTGCATGACTTAAGGTCGGGAAGACTTAGAGGTGCTCGTCGATCATCTTAGGTCAATATCAGTCTGGGAGGGAAAATGGTCTATATTACCCGACAGAGAGTGAGGGAATTTCGGGCCATGGACGTATGGACCGTGCTGAAAGAAAGGTCTAGACTGGACCCTTTCGAGCTGTCGGGAAAGTTCAGAACAGTAGCCACGTAAGTCGTTGCTTTTGAGCACATGAATGATGACTTTAACACCTATTCGTGGAACGGGGCGCATTTGACGAGGAGAATGAGTGTCGCCCGTTGCGCCTTTCTCGTAGGGAGATGAGTTGTTGGTCGTTAGGAGCCTTAAACTTGAAGAGGTAACGTGTTTTGGGTGGCGTTTTGGCGAAGCGGCACAATGATGGCATAGGGACTAAGGTGTAACGATGAAGACCCTAGGGTTTCCTAGGAGTGTGTCTCATACGCGCGGATGGTCTCAGCTATAAATGTGTGAGGAGTAGGGAGTTTAGTGTTTTTCATTCTCTCTCCCAATTGCTCGCAGTCGCTCGTCTGTCGACCACCATCATGTCTTGAGATTCCTTGCTCGCTGCTGCTACTTCCAATTGATCTTCTTCTTTAACTAGTAATATTTCAGTTTTTCATTGTTGTTTGCTTTCAGTAGTTCAGGTTTTCGTGATTTTATTCCTAGAAATGCATGCGACTAGGGTTTAGCATTCTGTCTGTTAATACGCCCTTGGGTAGTGTTAGTGGCAGGAGGTGGTTCTATAGTTTAGAACCGTCGGAGCCGTCGTGGATCCTCCACTGGAATTTCATGATGCGCCATAGATGGCCCTTTAGGGCCTAGGGATCTTTCTCAAACTTCTGCCTATTTATGCGCCTTAGTGAGGGTTCTGGTCGAGGACACGATCCTCGTTTCCCAACGCCCTTTCACTTGATTAGCGATGGCAGGGTGGTTTTGGCACTGATGTCGAACACATCTTTATCCTCTACTTTTCAGGTACTATGGCCGACAACTCCAAGGTTGATCTCTTGAACGAGTCTTCTGGATCTTCACGAAGTTCTTTGGACGAGGCAAGTAGCTCGTCGAGCATTCTGGAGATTTCTGAGGAAGAGTTGGATCAACCGGAACACCAAGCAGGGGGAGGCGATATGGAGATGGCCTCCGCTTATCAAGGTTGTTTGTTTCCCCCCGGGGGACGAAGAGGATCTGCGGGCTTGGGTTACGAATGATCCCTGGCACTGGCCCTCTTATTTTTTCGAGCATCAGGATGATGTTTTTACTGAGGTGTACACTCACGAGGAAGGAAACCGGGGAGAGTGGTCGCTTATATTCCCGATAAAGAGAGCAGGATCTGCTCGAATTACAACAGAAAGAAGATTCTCATGTACAACACTGTGTTCCGGGAAATTGGTCTTCGGCTCCCCTTCTCGGATTTTGAGGTGGTCGTATTCAGGCATCTGCGGCTAGCTCCTTCCCAACTTCATCCGAACCGCATCACGTTCATGCGAGTGTTCGAGATTGTTTGTGATTACTTGAAGATAGAGGCCATCATTCCCTTGTTCTTATATTGCTTTCACCTCCAGAGGAGCAAGATTGATGGAAAATGGGGATGGGTTGCATTGAAGCAAGGCAACATGAAGCTATTTAAAGCTTATCAGGAGTTCATTTGTCACTTCAAGGATAAATATATATTGGTGCAACCTTCTTCGATCAAGGTGATGCTGAATGTTTTTAGATCTGTATCGGCGCATAACGAGGATGGTACTCCCCATTTGAACGAGCTAGGAGACCCAGTGGTAAAATTGGTTTACAAGTTCCCGTTCTAGTAGACGAGGAAGCACTTCGATAACGAATTGGGTTCCTATGTCTGGAGGTAGGGGGATCTCAGAGTCGAGGACCAGGAGAGCTTCATTGTCTTGACTGCTTTCGTGGCCCAATCCCTCGTGTCCAGTGAGTGGGCCGGGGAGGCAGGCCAGTGATCGACAAGAACAGAGAGGCTGTATACGAGTCGTGCCTTATAATCGTCAAGGAGCTCCTGGGGAGTGAGGATCCCGTCAAGTTTTTGGGTATTTATGTTTTGAATATTTGTATGTGGTCGTCACTTATTTGACTCCTTGTTTTCTAACAATGTTTCTTTTTGTTTGTTTTACAGATAACATGAATCCCTCCCAAGAGCGCATAGGCAAGACTCTTGCTGCTAGAGCGAGGAAGGCTCAGAAGGATGCTCAAACTAGCTTGCGGGTTGCTCCTACATTAGGGTCGGGAGACTCGTCTTTGGCCCAAGCTACGGTTGCTCTCTCTAGCCCCTGTATCTTCTAAAGTGAAGAGTCCGTGCACCGAGGGGAGTGTCGATCTGATCGGGGAAAAGGGGAAAGGGACGTATGACCTACCCATTTGCTGGCTAGAGATAGCTTTCTTTGAGGGCGCAGCTCTTCGTCTTCCTGTGGCTGAATCCTTTCATCTCGAGGGTTTGGGCCGCTCGGAGAAGTGGGCGATGCTGGTGCAGGATGTCAGTGGTTTAATTCAGATTCTGGAGATGTTCGTTTCCTATACCGAGGGGAGTTCCTCCTAGGAGGCCGAGTTGAAGAATCTTAGGGCCAAGTTGGCTACAAGCAAGAAGTCCTGTATCGAGGAGGAATGGGCCTGAAAGCTGTCCGAGGAAGAATCAGGGAGACTCTCCGAGGAACGCAGGATGTTGTTGCTCAAGAAAATAGATCTCGAGGAGAAGGTAATGGTCCTGAGCGCCGAGGTGATGCATGTGAAGACGAGCCAGAGGATACAAAAGATTTAAAGATTCGGGTCGAGCTTGTTGCTCGTTTTCAACTGGCGGTGGACGATGGCCAACTGCCTCCGAGGGGAGTTTTAAAAATGCGGTGAAGTATATGTACGTGTTGAACCCCGGGGTTAAACTCAACACTTCGAAAATGGGGATCAACTATTACGTGGCTGCTGGTAAGATTCTGGTCCCCGACTACCTCAAAGAGTTTGTTGCTTAGCCCGCCGGGGGTCTTTCCCAATTATCGCCCATCGACGAGGAAGAGATCGAAGGGTGACTTCTAGTTGTTTTATTTATTTCGGCCTGCGTTCCGTATTGTTGTAATTTTGTTTCTTTGGGCTTTTGCCTGTTTATGTAATCTCT
Organism: Vicia faba; assembly: GCA_948472305.1. NCBI lineage: Eukaryota > Viridiplantae > Streptophyta > Magnoliopsida > Fabales > Fabaceae > Vicia > Vicia faba. The sequence continues at coordinate 111,731,221 of OX451735.1, forward strand.
GAACAAGCATGGTCTCTGTTGCCATAAAATTATTATTTCGGATGGGGCATTAAAGGCCTCCTTTTTTGTAATATTCGCACAATAGCGGTTCAGGTGGTAGTTTCTTTTAGTTTTTCGGCCATAATGGTCGTTTGTTCTGAATATTTAACTTGCGTTTGCATGTTTATTAATAAACTTGTCCGCTTGGGACATCTTTTATTTTACCAAGAGTTTGAAGCGGGGATTTACTCGTTTAGTTCGTATGTTTGCCAGTGTGGGGAAACTGATCAAACAGCCAGGGTGAATACCGGGCATGGGCCATAACTCAGGTCTCATTTTAAGGGACCTAGGTTCAGCAGCATGAACTTCCCATCGTGAGCCGAGTGTTCTACTGTCGTGGCACGAGGACTATGGAGCTCAACCAAGTTAACCATATCGGGCTGATGGTGCGCTCGTTATAAAAGTGGAGCTTCGCCCCTTATGAATATTGTGGGTGCTATGCTTGTGCCAGGGCATGCACGCATGGTCGGGCCTGGGTGAGTTTGTCTTGTCGACCAAACTCGCCGACTACTCAGTGTTTTTGACTCTAAATTGTTTTAGATTTTCTTCGTTCAATGATCGAACGAGTTGTTCCCCTTGCAAGTTTTCCAAGTAATGCGCTTCAGTCCCCATTTTCATGTAGATGCAATAAGGACCTTTCCAGTTTGCTGCGAGCTTTCCTTCACGAGATTCTTTGCGATTTCTCTTTAAGACAAGGCCTCTGACCTCAAACTCTCGTCATATGACCTTGGCATCGTAGCGCATGGATATTTATTGTTTGAGCGAGGCCTCTCGTAGGGTTGCATCTGTTCTGATTTATTCTACTAGATCCAAATCCTCCCGAAGGGTAACGTCGTTCATCTCCTTGTCTGGGGGAGCCCCAGTTCGTCTGGATGGTTCTTAGATCTCCACGGGAATGATGACCTTCGTCCCGTGAGCTAGTCAGAAAGAGGTCTCCCCGATTGATGAATGTGCAGTTGTTCGGTATCCCTAGAGTAAACTGTGTAACTCCTCGACCCATCTTTTCTTAGTTTCATCCAATCTTTTCTTAAGGCCTCTGAGTATTACTCTGTTCGTGGATTCCGCTTGGCCGTTCGTCTTGGGTTGCTCGACAGAGGCGAAGTGCTGAGTGGTCCCTATTTTGGCGACGAATTCCTGAAAGGTGTGGTTTTTGAACTGAGTCCCGTTTTCGGTGACTATCACTTATGGGATGCGGAACCGGGTGAGGATGTTTCTTTTGTAGAAGCGAAGGACTTTTTAGGTGGTGATTTTTGCCAAAGTTTTGTCTTCTATCCATTTGGTGAAGTAGTCAACCGCTACGATTAAATATTTATTTTGATTGGTTCCGACCATGAATGGACCGAGGAGATCCAATCCTCACCAGGCGAAGGGCCAAGGAGAGGAGAGGGATTTGAGCTGGTTGGGAGGAGCTAAATGCATGTCTCCGTGTCGTTGGCATTTGTCTCATTTTTTCACGTGCTCTTTCGCGTCGTGTTGCATGGTGGGCCAATAATATCCCGCTCGCAAATCTTTTCTTGCAAGGGATCTTCCGCCCAAGTGCTGGCCGCTAATACCCTCGTGGATTTCGAGCAAGACATGACCCGCGCCACTTCGTTCGACGCACTTGAGAAGGGGAATGGAAAATCCTCTTTTGTAAAGTTTACCTTAGACCAAGACGTACGAGCAAACACTTCGTCTGACAACGGCCACTTCTTTCGAGTCGTCGGGGAGTTTTCCTTTAGTGAGGTAATCGTGTACATGGGTCATCCAACAACCATTGTCCCCAATGGAGAACACTTCTAAGGTAAAGGATGGCTTCTGGGTGCTCGACCGAGGAAGGATTTCCTGTGTTACCGACTTATTCCCTCCTTTCCTCTTCGTGCTTTCCAGCTTAGATAGAATATCTACACGGGCGTTATACTCGCGGGGAACATGTTGCACGTCTACAGATTTAAATTTATTTTTCCTCTCCTAGACCAGGGCCCAATATTCTGTGAGTTAGTCGCTTTTGACCTGATATTCACCTCGTACTTGAGAGGCAACCAATTGAGAGTCGGTGAAGATCTTTACTTCCTCGATTCCCAGATCTTCGGCCAGTCGTAAGCCTTCCAGAAATGCCTCGTATTTTGCCTGATTGTTAGAGGTTGGAAAATATAATGCAAGGGATACCTCGATTAGGGCCCCTTCTTTGTTTTCCAATATGATGCTAGCGCCGCTTCCTGTTGAACTGGAGGCGCCGTCAATGAAGATCGTCCAGCAGCATGATCCGTCAGGGTCTTCAGGGGAGGTCATTTTAGCTATGAAGTCGACCAAGGCCTGAGCCTTAAGGGGTTTCCTTCTCTCGTATTGGATATCAAATTCAGAGAGCTCTAAGGACCATTTCAACATTATTTATAGGTTGATCCGTTCAGACGACTATGGCGTGGGCCAGTAAGTAGTGTTTGAGCATCCTCGCTGTGTTAACGAGGGCTAGAGCTACTTTTTCAATTTGCTGATATCTCGCCTTCATGCCTTACAGGGCCTTGCTTGTGAAATAAATTAGTCTTTGTCTATCAGGAGTTTCCCTAATCAGTGTCGCGCTTATCGCCTCGGAGGCGATGGCCAAATAGAGGTAGAGGACCTCGTCTTTCTCGGGTCGATAAGGGACGGGAAGATGTGACAACGCTTGTTTTAAGTGAATAAGGGATCGTTCTCATTCGGACATCCACTCGAAGGCACCTTCTTTGCGGAGGAGTTTGAACAGGGGAAACGTGTGCTGGGTGGAATTTGCCATGAATCAAGAGAGAGAAGTGAGCATGCCGTTTATGATTTGGATGGACTTTTTCGAGGTGGGCGTCAGAAATTAAAAAAAATTCCAGACATTTGTTAGGGTTTGCTTCAATGGCTCGTTCTGTTAGATAGAATCCGAGGAATTATCTTCCCTGTACACTGAAGTTACATTTTTCAGGGTTGAATCACATTCAAAACTTTCAAGCGTGCTCGAACATTTTCTTTAAGTGAAGGGAAATGGTCGAGCTCTTCTGTGTACTTGACGATCATGTCGTCCATATAGACTTCGAGCATGCCGCCTATCTCGTTGCGAAAAACTTTGCTCATCATGTGCTGATATGTAGCGCCTGCATTTTTTAGGCCGAAGGGCATTACATTATAGTAATAGTTGCTCGATTCAGTCATGAAAGTAGTGTATTTTTGTCTGTTTTCGCCATTGGGATCTGGTTATAACCAGAGTATGCGTCCATAAATTATAGCAATTTGAAATCGGCCGAGTTGTCGACCAGTTTGTCAATATTGGGGAGGGGATAAGCATCTTTCAGGCAAGCCCGATTTAGATCAGTATAATTAATACACATGCACCACTTTCCATTAGATTTTTTCACAAGAATTACATTTGAGAGCCAGGTTGTGTATTGGGCATCAGAAAAAAAATGTTCCTCTAGGAGGTCTTTTACAGCTAGTTCTGCATCCTCTGCTTTTTCGGAGGACTGTTTTCTTATACGTTGGGCGATCACCTTGAGGGCAGGATCCATAGTCAAGTGATGGCATGCGATTTATGGATCTAATCTGGGCATCTCGGCCGCACTGCAGGCGAATAGCTCAACATTCTCCCTTAGGCAAGCTTTGAGTTGCCTTTTTGCCAAGTCGGGGAGGTCTGCTTCAATCTTTACTCCTCTGATGGGATCCTCTCCGAGGGGAACGAGCTCTAAGTCGCCGTCCGGGATTGGCCAAGCGTGACTCGAGAGTTCGTTGGGATCTATAGAGGTGGTCGAACCTTCGCCCTCGATCATAGGCTTTGTTCCCTTCTTTCTTTGCTCAACACGATCTTCCTTGGAGAAGCGGCTGTCAAGATCGATAGCGTCGACCCTCGATAGTGGCTTGACTTCCACGGAGTTGGAGGGCAGTACAACTCCGATGGTCGTTCGAGGTTGAACGTTGATGGAACTGAGGCCCCTGGCTAAAGCTTCAAAACACCTTTTTGTTGCTTGGATATCCCCGTGGAGGGTTGCGACCAAACCTTCGACGGTGTATTACTTCATTTTGAGATGCACGGTGGAGGGAACTGCGATAAGTTCGGCGAGAGTGGGTCTCTCGAAGATGCACTGGTAGAGAGACGGGAAATCCACCACTAGGAATTGGGTCTTGATGGCTCTGGTCGTTACACCTCTCCCGAAGGTGAAGATCAACTCAACATATCCCCAGGGTTTCGTGTTGGCTCCATTATAGCCCTCGAGGTCTGATCCTACATACAGGGACAAATGGCTTTCATTCAGCTGCAAAGTGGTGAACAACTGGGTGTACATGATGTCCACCGAGCTACCTTGATCGACCAGTATGCACTGCACGTCGAAATTCTCCATGCGACCTCTCACGAATAGTGGGATGGTCGAATTCGTGGCTCCTCGGAATTTGTCTAGTGTTGCATCCATGTCTGAGTTAGCTTCGATGAGCTGGTCGAATCTTCTCTTTACCGACTCAACCGTGTGCCTGTTGAATCCCCTGTCAGAGATGACCTTGGTTGCGGGGAACAATTCCCAAGGACTATGGGAGGAGAAGTACAACAGGATGTTCTCCATGTCCGGAGAATAGAAATCTTCTGGCCGTGAGATGCTTATAGAGACCAGTATGGCGTCGATGTCGGGGGACTCCTTCCCTTCCTCGATGTATTTAGTTTCTGGTGCTTCTTCGCGGGCGCCCTCCTTCTTCTTGTATTGTTTGAGGTTCCCATCTAAGATCAGTATTTTGATTGCATCTTTTAGATGAATGCAATCCTCGGTGTTATACCCGTGGCTTTTGTGGAACCTGCAATATTTTCTCTTGTCGATTCCCGGTTTGGAAGGTGTTTATCGGGGGAAGCGCACTACAGGCCTGTTTAAATTCGGAATTGGCGCATTCAGATAGAATATGCTCCCTTGAAGTAGTCAGAGGGGTGTCGTGGTAACGACCAGTTGGCCCCTTGTAGTCCTTTGAGTCTGTAGCGGTAGAAATGTTTAAGACTAAGCCATTGAATTGACTAGACTTACACAGATCAAAATAAAAATCGCCACCACGCTTTATTGTTTCCAAAGGAATGGAAAAAGAGCGAGTAACCCAAAAAAAGGGGGAAAGATTCAAGGTAAGGGGGTTGGTTATGCAAAGGGAAGGTATTATCACCCTAAACATCTACGGTACTCCGCAAGAACCTCTTTGTAAAAAATCTTTATATTTTGGCTATAAAATGTTGTATGTAAAATATATGGTGGAGGTGAGAAAAGAATTATTTTTTTATAATTTTTGCACCCGCCGCGGTTGCGAATCTTTAGTGCCTACGTACCACCTTTCATGCAATAGGGGATCAGGGCCCATATAGTTCCTCTTTTAAAAATTTTAAAACACAAGTGTGTTGGTTAATTTTATGAGAGAAGACATCATCGTCATTATCCGTGTGGAAAACATACTTACTACCCACAATCACGAGAAAGGAGAATTTGCATCATCTCAAAGTGGAGGATATGGCTTGGATTTTAAAATAAACAATGCCTCACTCAACACCCAAGTGGAAAATATCTCACTTCACTACATATTATAAAAGTATAGTTATATGTATCACTATAAGGATTGAAAAAAGTCTAATCTTTTGAGAAAAAGTTTTAAAGTAGAAAGCCAAAGTGGGAAAATGGTTTGAAATGAGATTGATTGACTTTTAGTCTTCTCACAAAAAATGTCAAGGTATTATTAAGTTGATTAAAGTTTATTTATGAAAATGTTTTGGAAAAAAGCATAGACATAAGTCCAAGTTTATCATGGAAATGGTTCAAGTTAAAAAAAATCAGAAGTGTTTTCAAAAGGAGGGAGAATATTTTTTTGAAATTAAAGAAGATGAGAAGAGAAGAAGAGACTATCCTAAAGCATAAGGTAAAAGCTAGGGATAAGAACCATCTAACCAACAAGAAGCCAATACTTGACATTATGAGTCAAGATAAAATTCTCATCCTTTGGATTGAAACCAAGCAAGCAAAGATACTAGATCTCTTGAGAGAACCAAACTTCAAATGTATTAAGTCTTCACAAAAATTGGGCAGAGTAACGGTTGTATACGGGTGAATTCCAGATTACAAACGAAGTATGTAATCACAATAACCTACACAAAAAATAAACAAACAACCCAATGTCTTGAGGTGAACCTCAAGAACTCCAAATAAAATATCAATTAAGGTCACAAGGTCTCCAACATAGGCCAAGGTTTCTAATTTTAATTCCAAGAAGTCCAATACTCCATAATGCCAAGGATAGTAGCCAAATAGTCCAAGTATCATTAAAGCTTTTTATGGTTCATGTTGATTATTAGGTATCTTCAAAAAGAAAAGAAAAGCTCGAGTGAGCAAAATAAAAATGACAAGAATATAAAGGGGCTCAAGTTAGCAAAGATGAAAAATAGCATGAAATGTAAATGCTAAAGTAAATGGTACATAAAGCATAAAAAAAACTAAAAAAAAACCAATTATCAATAATTAGTGATTAGTTGTATGACCATCTTGAAACTTGCATTTGGAACTCATTAGAGGATTGGTAGAACCAGAGCCTCCACACAACAAGTTGCATTTGCTTGCTGTCAAGTATATCATCCATTTTGGAATCCTCAAAAGTACAATTTAATGATCAACAATGTTTAAATGATTCACGTTGACAAAAGTGATGTACATCCATTAGAGGGTTGGTAGAACCAAAGCCTCCACACAATGAATCTCAAGGTTATTGGATCAAAGAGATCAAATTAATATACTTGGGCTTGCAAACATATGTTTGGGCTACGAATGATCATTTATTCGAATCGGGACAAAATTTAGCGCTATGTTAAGCAATCGTAAGTGGACTTATATAGAAGTCGCACCTATTTTGAGTCTGGTCAATAGCAATCCATGCACCATTTTTTTAGACATGATATAGAGATCATGCTCCAATAACACTTAGTGAAATAAGAAGGGGATGAGATGAAGAGGGGTGAGAAAGAATATACAAACCACATTTGAATTAAAATTTAATCAAACTATTATTAAAATCATTCATCCATTTTTATGGAGTTAGACTCAACACCATGGATACAATGATGTTAACAAAATTCATGATAAAAAATTCAACCCAAGATCAGCCAGAAAATAATTACAAAATAATATTGCATTTAATATATACATTAAAAAAAGTTTTTAAAATGTTTTTAAAATAGAAATAAGAAATAAAAATAACAATTATATTCAAATTAATCAAGAAAAAATAAGTAGCACTATAAAAAAATCAGAAATGGACTCAAATATTTTTATAAATTTTTTTGCTAATTTTTTAATGTCAGAAACTATTTTTAAAATTAAAAGAAATGAGTAAAATAAACCAAAAATGATAAAAAATAGTGAAGTCAGAAATAAAAAATAAATAAGGTCATCAATATTTGTCACTATATCATTAGGTAATTCCATATTTTTTTTAGAATTTAAAAATGCATAAAGTATTTTTAAATATTTAAAACAATTCAAATAAAGTGAAAATTTATAAAAAAATATGAAAACACAAAATAAAATTGTGAAAAAATAAAAATCAGAAAGAGAAAAATCAAAAATATTTTTCATCATTTTTTCAGATTTTTTGGACTAAAAATGAATTTTCTATGATTTTTTGAAATTTAAATCAATTAAAATAAAAATCAGAAAATAAAATATCAAACCCAAAAAATATGGGCCTTTTGATCATTGTCAAAATGTGTTAGTAAACATATCAAGTGGACCTGGCACGTTGTGCATGTTATGGACTTTAGTGAATAAAGCACTGAATCAAATGTAAAATCAGATTTTCAAAAAAAAATCAAATGGCAAACAATCATTGGTTGAAAGATGACACATTTGTCATCTTCAACCTCCAGCCAACGTGAATTGTAGGTCTCTCAAATTGTAAAATCAGAAGCTCAGACCTATTCCATTTGCTTCGTCTCATCAAGACGAAGACAACCACACCTTCGCGAAAAATTTATATAAATTGTACCTCAAGCAATTTGGAAGGGAAGTTTTGAAAAGGGATTTGAAATTTTATGGTCAAAACGTGTTTCCAAATAAAAGCAAGTGTTACGACTAGAACCAGAGAAGTGAGAGCTTCACAATGATATCAAAGTTTGGAAGAATTGATGGAGAAATCTACCTATTGAAGTTGAGTTGCAGAGCTCTGAAACTGGCTTGAACACTGATTTCAATGTTGTAGAAAAGTTAGTTATGGAATGAGTTTGGAAGGGTGATTTTAGCTGTTCAAGCTTGAGGAAATGAATGAGGGATGACCCTCTATTTATAGGGAATCAAATGGAATGTTCAAGCGTGTGAAATGATGAAGTTTGGAGGGAAATCGTGTGAAGTTGCAAACAAGAAAAGTGTGACTTCTATTTTGATCAAAACCCATCAAAAACAAGTGTTTTTCTATAATAATTACTTCTGGAGGTTCACTAAACATGTTTAGAAGCAAGAACCTGCAGAAAAAATGTGTTTAGAAGCTAAATCAAGGATTTCAAATTCTGACTTTTGAAGAAACTCCTGTGTCAAGTTACCAAGTTCAAATCAATGGCATTCTCAGCTCAAGGGGTCTTAGGGCATGATTCTTAAAGCTTTGGAAACATGAGATTACAAGCTTTGCAATGGAAAATGAATGGAATCAAATGGATGTTTGAGCTGAAAGTTATAATGAGTCAAAGTTGGGAAAAAGAAGTTGACTTTCCACACTTAGAAATATTTCAAGTTTTTCTTCAAAAGTGACATATAATGTTTTGCATCTAAACATGGCCTTCCTCTTGGAATTTTCTCTTGACCAAAAAATATGGCATGAAATAGACCTATTGAATGACATTTTAAAACTTGAACCATTCAAAATATCCAAAAATTGAGAGATTTATGAATTGTTAAAGTTGGCAAAAAATCATGAAATGATCTATAATATTTTGTATCCTTAAGGCATCCTCCATCCATTTTCTCACTTTAAACATAAAATAAGGAATAAAGTTTACATCCCGAAGATAATTATGGAAAAATAGTAGGCTCAGAGTGATAAAAGTTGACCAAGTTATGATCATTTGAAGTCACACATGGCAAATTGGGGGTTCATCTGGAGGACTTGTAATCTTTCTTCATCATCAAGTTTCTTCCTCATGAAAACTCCTTGAAACTTTTGAAGTGATTTGTCAATAACCCTTTGAAAAGAAGGATGTTTTTGGAATCACAAAAAAATTCCAAAATATGAGCAAGGTATACTTCTTTGAAGTTCAAAACCCTGTCTCCTAGATCAAGAAAATGCTTTGAGGAACTTTGACAATTTTAAACAACCTTCTTGTACCAACACTTTTACTTTGTAGATAGAAGTTGTTGAGGATGATAATGAGAACTCATAGAAACCAAAACCACTTCCATATATTGAGAATTGAGATAAATATGCACTTGTGACCAATGGGAACAAGGCCTTGTCCAACCATGACAACTTCTTCAATCAACCCCTTGTACTTTTGAATAAATCTTGAGAACTTTGAAATGTGGTGAACCAAAATAAACCTTGCCATGCCATTTCTTCCAAAATAAATTCAATGGTGACGTTTGGATTTCTCAAACTTTCTTGACTAGAGCATGGAAATAAACTCATTAACCCATGGATCAACTTGCTAAGCCACATTGCCTTTACCTACATCATTAACAAGTGAGACAAACCAACATTGCATTTTATTAATTAAAAGTAAAGTCAAAACAACACATACATGATCACACATGAAAAATAAGTCAAGGTGTTTGGTGATTCCTCAAAGAGCAAAGCTAAAGATAGGGAGGAGAACCAAAAACCCTAATATGATCTTGTTGTGATTGAATCAATATGGTATGATGAAGGGATCTTAGGGGAAAAAATTGGGGTACAACAACTGCCCTTATTTAAGTTTCTTCTATCTGAAGATACGAAGGTTAAAAATCTTCGTGTCGACGTGATCGAAGATACTTAAATATAAAACAAACCCTATTTTTGGCCCTAAGATGCCATGCAATGCTTATGCGCATGAATGCATATGAACAACTTCAAAGGAATGCAAAAAACCACTGGGGATGTAGCAAAGGAAATAAGGATCAAAAGAGAAACCCAACCAGGAAAATAAATCCCTAGTGAATCAAAAAAAGACCCGACTCTTTGAGGATGGTAAAAGGTCAAAGGATACACCAACTTTTACTGAAGGCGAGACTACCAACATTCACTGAAGGTAGAAAGAGAATATAATAACAAAAAAGGCAACGTCGACTTTTACGGGGAAGTATAAGTTGCTAAAATAAAGAGACCCTTTACTTGCTGTTATAGGAAGGGTTGCAAAAATGACTTTCTGGGGAAAACAATACGGCTTCCTGGGGAAAGAGATATGACTTCGTGGGGAATGAATCATGACTTCCTGGGAAGATGCCAATATATTCCTGTTGAAGAGATAAAGCCTTCTCGTGCAAAATAAATGCATATTCTCAAACCAATGCTCGAAGCTTGCAGAAATCCAAAGTAATAATATTGCTGGGAAACAATGATTCAAACCAAAAATAAACTGGAGTGAAATAGTCAACCAAAATACATCCTTTGAGAAATAAACTCAAGAGGGAAACCCAAATCATCCAGACAAAGAGCTGTACAGGAAGGCTAAAGCAAAAATTTTCCACGAGGGATAACTCAGTGGGGAAATGAAAGAATATACACTTTCTGCTTAAGGCCAACACTCTATTGGAGAGAGGACAACACAAATCTGCAAAATAGGGTAATATGTCAACAACATATTAACGATTGTGAATGAGCAATGATTTGATAAATTTAACTATGAATGATGTATGTATGAATGCATGAAGGTTATCATGTATATGCTGACAAAACAAACATATAACACTGGGAGTAACCAGGCACAATCAATACTCGGCTAAATCACATCCAAGATGAACATTCCATAAGAAAATAAGCACCAAACGAGGAATCAAAATCCTATTTCGCGGCTTAAGTTCACAGGGAAGTAACATAATCCGGAAGTAAACAAATCATAATGACAAATCAATATAGATACAGGGATATAAAATCCTTCTCTAGGCTCCACCGGGGAATAACACTCAGACTTCAATGGGGAAACAAATGTTTTCACGGTCTGTATTCCTACAGGGGATTGCAATACTTATTTCAAATAAAGCAGATGGAAACCATATCGGAAAAACATAAACTGTGGATTTCATACTGACTTCATTGGGGAAATATCACACAGACTTCACTAGGGGAGATAGTGCCTCATCATCGAGACATCAACTAGGGACTTCATGCTGACTTCATTGGGGAAACCAACACCACATCGAAGAGAGGAAACTAAGATACATTCTTCAATATTGAGAGTAAGTATTGCACCAACTTCTCTGGGGAAAAAGTATGAAGCCTTATGGGGATAACAACTTGGAGAGTTAAGAAGTCTAACATAACAACAAGAAATCAAAATTATTGGGATTTTAAATCAAACCCAGCACCTGGCAAGAGAAGACCCAAAAAGTTGATAATCAATTCAACCCCTCTTAAATAAAACATTGCTCTTGCCTGATTATCGGGAAATCAAACAAAATGCAGGTGCTTCCGAAAGAGAGATGCTTCGCAAATGAGTCCAACTCAGCATGCACGGGGAGAAAAGACTTTCTATCAAATAGCAAAGCCTTCACTAGGAAATATCAAATTGAGTCTTCATATCATGCAAACTTATTCCAACAAAATATGCCCTGAGGCATCCTTCCTGGGGAATCAAGAAGTCAACATTACAGAAAGAGGTCAGATCCTTGGGAATTTTAAATCAAACCCAGCACTTGGTGGGTGAAAACCCAAAGGGTTGACAACTGTCTCAATACTTCTTAGAAAATATATTGTCCTGGTCTAGTTTCCTGGGAAATAAATACCAACAATAATGCCAATACTACAGAAAGAGCAACATTTTGCAAATAACTCTATCTCAGCACACCAAGGGAACAAGATCTATTGTCATATGAGGGAAGATTTCGCTAGGGAATCTGGGATAGGGGCTTCAGACCATGCAAACCCAAAAAATCAGAAAATAAACCAACACTTGACTGGGGACACTGGGATCACAAACCCAATACCACACCTTACACCTATTGGTATCGTCTTCAATATAATCACGCACATACCAGCGAAAACATCCTAAGAAAACCTTCCTTGGGGAAACAAAACTTCCCAAAATTACTAGAGTTCATCCATTCCTGGGATCACCACTTTTGTCTTCCTCTTGAATCACAAAATCTAAAGTAAAAGTAAGTTGTAAATTCCTTTTGAATTTTTTTTTTGTTATTTAATCTTTTTGCTTTGAAAATTATTATCAATAATAAATGGAGTCTTTGTAAGCTGAATAAAATAAGAATTACAAAGAATTGGGTGAAAGGTCAAATTTTATTAATAGAATGGTAGTATGCGAATGGCGAGACTCCATGGATAATTACAAAGTTTGGAAAATGGTAATATATAATGGAAAATATACATTGAGATACAATGACCACTATTTCCCCTAACAAATTTGAAATCCTGAGCAGCAGCTTCTGTTGAAGTATGGTGAGGACCCAAGAAGATTGTTGCTTCAATGATCAAGTCTTGTCTGATGCAGTTACTTGCCAAGAAAGTCCCTAACTTTTTCCTAAGCTGCCCTTTTGGGTTTTTAACTTCGCAGAAAATTTTATTCTGTTTATGTCTCTAATTTTTTCCTAGACCACCCTTTTGGGTTTTCGACCTACCGAGACACTCCTTTTTGCCTAAGCCGGCCATTCGGGTTTTCAACTTAGAGAGATGCTCTTTTATTTATTTAGGCGAAGTATTTCTTGACTGCATCAACATTCATGAGACATGGGAACTCCGCGCCATCCATAGTTTCAAGAATCAATGCCCCGCCAGAGAAGGCTTTCTTGACAACATATGGGCCTTCAAAATTTGGAGTCTACTTGACCCTAGAATAAGCTTTAAAAGACATGATCTTCCTGAGCACGGGGTCGCCTTCTCTGAATTCGCGAGATTTGACCTTCTTATCAAAAGCTTTCTTCATTCTCTTCTGATATAACTGCCCATGACACAAAGTCGTCATTCTCTTCTCTTCGATCAAATTCAATTGGCCAAACTAGTTCTGGACCCATTCCACCTCTGACAACTTGGTTTCCATTATCACACGCAAAGAGGGAATCTCACCTTCGATTAGGAGTATTGCTTCCATTCCATACACAAGTGAGAACGAAGTTGCTCCTGTTGAAGTGCAGACAAATGTCTGATATCCATGTAAAGCAAAATGAAGCATTTCATGCCAACTTTATAAGTAACAACCATCTTCTGGATGATCTTCTTGATATTCTTATTAGAAGCTTCAACAGCCCCATTCATCTTCAGCCTGTACGGAGATGAATTGTAATGGACAATCTTGAATTCTTCACAAAGTTTTGTCATCATCTTATTGTTCAGATTCGAGCCAATATCGGTGATAATACTTCTCGACACACCATACCAACATATGAGATTGTTCTTATCAAAATGCACTACCACCTTCTTGGTAACATTAGCATATGAAGCAGCTTCCACCCATTTAGTGAAGTAATCAATTGCTACCAAGATAAAACAATGTCGGTTCGAAGCTTTGGGTTCTATCATTCTGATCATGTCAATACCCCACATAGAGAAAGGCCACGGGGAAGAAATAACATTGAGAAGTTTCGGAGGCACATGAATCTTGTCCACATAAATCTGGAATTTATGGCACTTCTTTGCAAATTTGTAACAGTCAGATTCCATTGTCAGCCAATAGTGACATGCCCTTAGCATCTTTTTAGCCATCAAATGTCCATTGCCATGAGTGCCGAATGAACCTTCATGAATCTCATGCATCAACATGTCTGCTTCGTGTCTATCCATGCATCTGAGCAAGACCGTGTCATGATTTCTCTTGTACAACACATTTTGACTGAGGAAGAAACTTCCATCCAATCTTCTCAACGTCTTTCTATCTTTATTCGAGGTACCAATCGGGTATTCCTGAGTCTGGAGAAAATGCTTGATATCATAATACAAAGGTTTCTCATCTTCTACCTCTTATGTTGTAAACACATGAGTGGGCCTATCGAGTCACCGAACCATAACTCGAGTTATCTCATTCCAAGTATTAACTTGATACATAGAAGCCAGAGTTTCTAGAGCATCCGCCATTTGATTTTTGTCTCAGGGGATGTGATGGAATTCAACTTTATTAAAGAAAGGTAATAATCTTCTAGCACAATCTTTGTAAGGGATCAAGCCGGGGTGACGAGTATTCCACTCTCCTTTAATCTGATTTATTACCAAAGCTAAATCGCCATACACATCTAGAATTTTAATTCTAAGATCAATAGCTTCCTCGAGACCCATGATGCAAGCCTCATATTCTGCCATATTATTAGTACAATCAAATGTCAACCTTGCAATAAAAGGAATGTGCGATCCATGTGGAGTGACAATCACAACACCAATTCCTTTACCATAAGCATTCATAGCCCCATCAAATATCATACTCCAACGAGATTCAGGATCAAGACCTTCCTCAGGCAATGGTTCATCACAGTCTTTCACTTTCAGAAACATCACATCCTCATCGGGGAAATCATACATCACAGACTGACAATCATCAATTGGTTGGTGAGCCATATAATCTGCCAACACACTACTTTTAATAGATTTTTGAGTGAGATATTCGATGTCATACTCTGATAACAACATCTGGCAGCGGGAAATTCTCCCAGTAAGAGCAGGCTTTTCAAAGTTGGGAGAGGACGCAGGGTCATTGTATTCAACAGTTTTTTTAATTAATCTGCATATATGATTTATAATTGCTTTTAGAAACTGACACATATAACAAGTGATCATGAAGATTGGATTTTAGTTATTATTTATTTTGAAAGGTTTTTTTTTCTGATTTCCATTTTCCAAGAAAAAGAAAAAAATAAAGACACAATTTGGGAAACAAAGACAACTTTTATTGTTGATTTCAAAAAGCAAAGCAAACAGATAAGCCCATACAATATCAATACTTTCACCTTGGGCAGAGTGAAAGCTTTTCAAAAAGATTAACAAAAACAAATTACTTTGAAACATGTATGCAAGAGGGAACATCAATGGTGATCTAGTTCTAAACCCTAACTCCGTGCGTCACATAATTTGGCATTTCTGGATCTGCTTCATCTTCCACAATGGTATTAATCCCGAAAACAGTTGGATGAAGATAACCCACGCTATGAAAGATGTCTTGATACTTGCCTGCAGCAGACTTTGGCTTCATGCTCTTACCTTTATCATTATTCACAGAGAGAACCCAAAGCCAACTCTATTCTTGTTTACAGGTGGATCAACAATCTGTCCTCATACCTCACTATGGCCATTACACACAACCTGTTGAGCATCTTTAAATGAAGCCATAGAGTTCTCATTTCCTCTTATGTTATCAATGGATAAAGCTTGGAACTAGGTTCCAACAACAGCTTCATTCGCCTCCACAATGCTGAAAGGGGACAAATGAGATATCAATAATGCCTGTTCTCCATTTATAATTACCACTTTTCCTTCACATACAGACTTCAAATTCTGGTGCAAAGTCGAAGTGACAACCCCTACCTTATGTATCCACGGTCGTCCCAACAAGCAACTATAAGCGGGTACAATATCCATGACCTGGAAAGTAATCTGAAACAAATGTGGGCCTATATGGTTAGGCAAGTCCATTTCACCAATAACGGATTTCCTTGATCCGTCAAACACTTTCATAATAATTCCACTTGAGCGCATGTGCATTTCTTGATATTTTAACTTCATAAGTGTGCTCCCTGGTATAACGTTCAATGCTGATCCATTATCAATCATCATATTGGATAATGAATCATTCTTGCAGTTCATAGAGATGTGGAGGGCCAAATTGTGAATCCTTCCCTCATCGGGAAGTTCATCGTCGCAGAAACTCAGGTTATTACATGAGATAATGTTCCCTACTACACTGCTGAATTGGTCTACAAGCATATCACTTTCCATAAAAGCTTGGTCCAATACCCCCATTAAAGATTCTCTGTGAGCAGATGAGTTCATCAATAAATCCAAGATAGATATTTTTGAAGGAGTTTACAGTAGCTGATCTACAATTCTGTAGTCGCTCATCTTGATTATCTTAAAAATATCATCCACCTCTTTTTCTAGCGTAGCTCTACTAGATTCACCCACTGCCTTCTTAGGTTCAACCATTTTCAACCATTTTCTTTCCAGTACTAACATCTCCACGAACAACTGGTGCGAATACACGACCACTGTGGGTCACTCTGCTAGTCTCAGCAATATTTCCAACATTAAGCATTGGCTGGATCAGAACTTCCACACCATCCTCTAAAATTGTAGCATTATATTTGTAGGGTACAACCTTATCTGACTTGTAGGGGACAGGACCCGACAAACTAATCACCAATGGAGTAATAGTTGGCTTGCTATGATATTCAACTTCAAAAGGGGTAGGTGCACCAAAACAAGGCACAATAACATTTACTCCCTCTTCAACATATTCAGTTATTATAGAGTCATCTCTGGAAAACATATCTTCATCTGAGGAGAAGAACTCATCTACAGAGGCATACTCATCATCTTACTCTTCTTCAGCCAAACAAACCCCAATCTCATTAACCTCATGGTAATCATCCCTTTGGCCTGTAACCTTGATAGTTCCATTATCCAATAATAACTGAATAGCTTTCCTTACAATTGAACATCCTCAGGAGTCCCTGCTGCAAATTCGGCAAGATCCATACTGATGTTCTACTTGAACAACCATGTGGAAGAAAGTAGCATGCATTTGTACAAGATCCTCATTCATATGTTCCACATCAAAGATTCTGAACTACCCGAGACATCCAGATACCATGTTTACTTCCTCTTCATACTCTTCCCTAGGCCTGATTATGTGGATGAGGCCCTCATCCATCATCTCCTGCAAATTAGCCTTTATCTTGTCACAACCCTATATATCCGTACTGCAAATAGCACAATCGACATGGTCATGTGTATAGTAGATAAATTCACATTGTTGTACCCCAAAATTTCCCCTCACATTTTTCCACAAGAGATCGCAGCTTCAGGCGTTTCCTGATTTTTCAAACTGGCTCAAGAATCGGACAAACGGACTTTTTTCGTCAGCCAAGCAAAATTAGGGTTTTATTGATTTTTTCAGGACTCTGGATTGTTTCACACAGTTGGCTTAGGGTTTTTGGTTGATTTTGGCTCAACTTTGATCAGGCAAACGCTCTTTGGAATTTAATCAAGAATTAGGGTTTTTTTGGGCACGTTCTCAGAAGGATTTAAATTCTACAGCACTTTGCGAGTTATTCCGAGATTTGGGTTGGATTCGCATTGTTTGACTTAATCAGTAAAAAGAATGCATTTGGTTTGAATTCACATTTGTTTGTTTGAGCCAGTCAAAAGATATATGCAGTTTGGATTTACAGTGCTTGGTAAAAATCAGTGAAAAGGGAATGCGCCTGATCAGTTGTTTTGGTTAACTGTTGCTTTACTTTGGATATTGGAAAGGCCAGGTTTAACTGAGTAAATTGCTAGAGCATTGTTTATTTAAATTATTTATTATTCTGAGGTTAAGTGATTGGAATTTATTTTTCGATTATTTTAATTCAAAGAATTTTAAATAATGAATAAACAATAAAAGAGGAAATAGAATTAATTGGATAGTGAAAACTTTTATTTATTCTTAAATTATTTGTACAATTATTGTTTACAATTTATTTACAAACAATGATTTTACATTAATTTAAATTTAAATAAAAAAAATGAAACTATCCTATTTTTTCTAAGTCTTTTATTCTTCAATTCTTCATCTGCTATCCTTTGCTCCCCTCCATTCAATTATTCATTTG
Organism: Vicia faba; assembly: GCA_948472305.1. Taxonomy (NCBI): domain Eukaryota; kingdom Viridiplantae; phylum Streptophyta; class Magnoliopsida; order Fabales; family Fabaceae; genus Vicia; species Vicia faba. The sequence continues at coordinate 111,749,187 of OX451735.1, forward strand.
CAAGAGAAAAAGAGAAAAAGTCAAAAAGCAGATAAATAAATAATGACAGATAAATAAAAGACAGTTCATCATTAAGGGCCACTAATTGGGATTAGTTAACCCTCTCTGCAAATCACGGGATTTTTCCCGGTTCACAAAGAGGGACGAATGTTTATTTGCTAAAAATGAATGCACCAAAAGTCAAAATTGCACAATTCAAAAATTATCCAAACTGCATAAGTTTAAATCTCAAAACTCCAAGTTCAAACCAAACTGAAAAATTCAAACTTGCTGTCAAAATGCCAAAAGGCTACCCAAGCTGTCAAAGAAAAGAAGATTTGGCAAAGATATCAAGGAAGATACAAAGTACAAAAGCTGTCAAAAGAAGAGACAAGAATGCAGAGCAAAATTGTTATGCAAGCAAATACATTTTCTTTTCATCATTTCCCAAAAGAAGGGGCCCTTTCAGAACAAAAAGTACAACACAAACATATTAAATATATTAACTGTACTGAGAGAGAAGAGAAGAGAGATAGAAGAGCAGGCTTAGGCTTTAGGCTTGAGAGATAGAAAGAAAACATATACAAAAGCTGAACACAGTGGATAAAAGGAGAAAAAACCAATACAGAAAAGTTATACAAAAGCATAAGCCTTCAAGTCTCACAAAAAAAAGGACCAACAATCTGAAAGGGCCATAACCTGTAAGCCATTCAAAAACCATTAAACACATGTCAAAGAAAAGGGCCTGATATCCAAGACCTGGAGCCAGAATGTCCAGCTCAAAAACATAAACATACAAACCTGTATACCCTGTCAAACAAAAAACCCAAGCAGAACTGTCCATATCCAAACAGCATAACCATGTCAAACACAACCTGCAGAACTGAAGCATAAGCCTTAATCCTCAAAAGCCTACCACCACCAAAACTTCACAAGTCTAAACCTGCAACTGTCAAAAGCCTAACACCACCATCAAGCTACTGCAAACACCCAAGTTCATAAGCCTTACAAACCTTAAGCAATCAACCTTAAGCAAGAAACCTTAAGCAAAAACCTGCCTAAGTATCCAAACCTGCCTGTTATCAAACAAAACAAGTTCAAGCCTCAACCCTCACCCTGCCTGAAGCCTAACATAAACCAGATAAACCCCAAACCTGTTCAAGTATCATACCTGCCTAAACACCAACACCATTCAAATCAAACCCCAGGCAACCAAACGCATACTCAGTGGTAAATCCAGGCCCTCAGAAAGTTCATCACAAGGCAATTCAAGGCAAATCAAATGGGCAACAGAAGCAAAGTATCGAGGCAACCTTAACAAGCATACAAAGTGGCTCAACAGTACCATTTCAAGCACATATTCAGGCCCTCAGAACCCTAGGCTCATCATGGGGCAAGGAAGAAGTAAATAGGAAACTCGAAGGCATCAAGACAACAAAGAGGAAGTGAATATCAAAGAGGCCTCAGACATCCTCATCACAGGGCATCATACAAAAGGCAAGCGTACAAAGGTATCTCAAAGCATTTCAACAAGCATTAAAGGCAACAAGTATACAGTAGGAGAGAAGAAGAAAGAAGTGAATTTTCAAAAGGGGTTTTCAGTCAGTATCATCACAAAACCCTAAATTGGCAAAAAAGGTAAAGATACCAGTTAAAGCTCTCATCGCGCAATCCTCTTCACCATCGAGCCTCCTAAGCACCTTCGTGTTCCCCCCCTCCTCCGTCAAGGTAGCATTCCTCTTTTTTTTCCCTCATACACCTCAATAATAAACGGTCACAAAGTTTAATCAGAATCAATAATCACCAAAACTAAACGCGCATAAAAAGGGGTTAATGATAAACTAAAGACATAAGCGAAAAATCATCACCTTCCAGTTACCACCGTTTGAAACGAGCATGAGGAGAGGTGGCATGATGGTGCTGGTGGCTCTGTGGCGAAGGGTATCACTCAGAAATGAACGGAGAAGATGAACGAAAACGAACAAACGGCGCGCCGCTCACAAACCCTAAGTTCTCAACTGAAGACTAACCTTCAAACCCTAAAACTTGTTTAGGACAAATGGGCCTAACATGTCATCAAACGCCCAAGCTTTTTTCTGTTTTCCATCACACACCCCCTCATTTCTTTTCCATTTGGGCCATAACCTCCTTAAGGCCCATCCTAAAACTTAACTTTTTTTTTAAGTATAAAGCCTTTTTTTTTCATTTTTCTTTTGTTAATTAAATTAACAAAACATAACTTTTTAAAAACTAATAATATTTTTTATAGAAACTTATACAAATAACATTTTTCTCTATAAATAAACTTACATTTTTCTTTTATTTCTCTATACATAGAATATTAGTTTTTCTTAAAATAAATACTTCTCTTTTATTTTTTAAGAAACATTATTTTTGTACATAACAAATAAAAATACATTTTTTCTAATATACATAATTTAATTCTTGATATTTAATTAAAACATACTTTTTGTATATAATAAATAAAGATACATTTTTTATACATAATTAGAACTTAGAACATTTAATCAAAGCATTCTTTTTTCGCCATATTAAAGGAACTACAAAGATTACAAATCAAAGATTAACTAAATATCTAATTCTTTTCTTTAAATCAACCATACCTTAATAATACATTAATTTCACATTTCACACCTGTAAATAATTACATATACAAATATACATACACATATACACGTGCACTTACACAATACATTTACATTGCTCCTATATACATTTGCTTATCTTATACATTGATATTCGTTACATTTACATTTGATCGCAAATTCGATTTGATTGTAACTTATTGGACACTATATTCCTAAGTCTCATCCCCATTCGTAAATTTGTACCCCCACTCCCGGATACTTATTTTGTAATAGCGTAGACTTTAAATTCTTGCAATTTACCGCTTTCGAAACATACCATGGTTAGACCTAGGGTTTGCATGTACATAAAATCAAACGCTAGATTACTTAATACAAGACGAATACATGAAATCAATACACAATCACACTTGCACCCTCTAGGGTAATCCCACATGTTGCCTTCCAAAATGGGCCATGCTTGCACGTCGAGTATCTTTGGCAAAACAAATTCAAATGATCATAAGTCCCTCGATGACGCTTTCGAATGTTGCCTAAATGGAATGATCATAGTCCCTTCAAAGCAAATTTCCAAAGACACTTGGCACCATTGCATTCATGATCCATACGATGACCCGCGCCCGTCCCGTTAAACTTCCTAAACGCAAGATTGTCCACCAAATTCAATGGTGGAACAAAATTGTTAAAAAGGGTTGAAATCATAGAGAAAACATTTGAGTACAATAGGGTAGACAAAACTCTTAGTTACTTGAGATCAACTTGCAAAAACACTTGCCTTCTTTTCAAAAACCACATTCCACAATCACTTTCAAAACAAACTCTCAAAAACACTTTGAAACATCTTTTCGAAAAGATACACACTTTTGTAAAATATTCGAGTAAAGAATTGTTACAAGGGTAGCCTAAAAACAAGGCATCTTCTTCCAAAACATTTTCAAAAATACACACACACACCATTTTCAAGCAATCAAAAATCAAGGCAAGTGATCTAAAAAACCAAGTAACTAAGAGCCCATGGATAACCATGGATGAAAAGGGTGCTAATACCTTCCCTTTTCATAATCTACCCCCCGGACCCACGAAATATCTCAAAAGGTTTTTGCTGTGCTTTTTCAACCTTTCCTTTAGGATAAAATAAAAAAGTCGGTGGCGACTCTTGCTCAACCGAACAAGTGCGAATACAAACGCAAAACCATAGTCAGTTCTCCCACCGTATCACAGAACTGGCGACTCTGCTGGGGAGAAACTTAAAAGTGGGGTTACCTTAGGGTTTAGATCACCTTTACTTTCTTGCTTCGATTGACTTGATTTCTTTATCTTTTGGGTTCTTGTTTGGGTTTATTGTAAATCCTACACCCGGATTTGGGGCACCTTCTTAGGTAAATAGCAAAAAAACTGTGAGGGAACTGTGCGGGGTATACCGACATGGTTGAAGAAGTAAGCTATGTTAGTGTGACATATTTGTGAGTACCGGTAACCCTTGAGTAGTCAAGAAGAGTACGGGGCCGCTGAGTGATGTCGTGAAGCACTAACGAACTCTTAAGAACCTTAATTGACCATCTTAGCCTTTTTAGGGGTAGTGAGATGACCGACTTTGGTGCAGTCCGAAGTTGGTAGATACTCGATACTACACTCATTTGAGGGTTGTTTTCTTGGAATATTTTGGTCGCCAGTAAGTGGCTAAACCGAAACAATGAACACAGAAAACAATCCAATGATATTGAGCTCCTTAGAACTCGGTTCCTATTTTAGGACAGGATGAGCCAACTAACTTCAAGAGGGTACTTACCTAAACCTCATGCAAGCCTAAACCTAAGGACCTGTTTGCTTTGTGTGAATATGTTTGCCTGTATATACACTCACTTGCTTTTTGTATACATGTACATGACATCATAACATCATACCATAGCATTTTCAATAACCATTTCAAGGATCACGAAGGTTCTTTTGATGCAGGGTTACGTTGAACCAAACATCTACCAAGGGGCAAGAGGTTTCTCCTCTAAACAAAGTTCTCCAGTCAAAGATCAAGTACAACAACTTGAATCAGTGGCTATGACCCACTCGACATGGTGAGCTTGATTCTCGTGGAAAGACATCCACCGATACAAAGTTCGCCAATCAAAGATCAAGTACAACAACTTGAATCAGTGGCTATGACCCACTCGACATGGTGAGCTTGATTCTAGCGGAAAGACATCCACCGGTGTGGAGATCTCCAATCCAAGAGCAAAGTTCAACCTCTAACATTTTCTTATGTTTACCCCAAGAGATCCTTGAAAGCATGCATCCACATATCATGCATTTCATTTTGACAGTCTTTCCTTTTTCAGGTTTCCTTACTCTCCTGCTGTTTTATTCAGTAAGAGATGGCTCTAGAAAGGTCTGTCAAAGACATCCAAGACCAGACTGCTCAGCTGCAGGAGATGTTCCTGAACTTATCTCTAGGGCAAGAAGAGATGAAAGCTCTCCTCACAAAGGGCTTGGAGAATTCCAACAATGCCAGGAGTGACCAGCTTGCGGAGTTGCAGTTTGATCTGACAACATTGAGGACCCAAGTGATGGGACAATTGGTGGGCCAGATGGCTCTCATCCAAGACCTATCTCAAAGACAAGAGGAACTCAGAGTTCTTGTCCGCCAACTGCTTCCAAACAACCAATTGGGGCAAACCTCTGAGGTCGAAGAGCAAGTCACCGCTCAACCTCCATCCACTCAAGAAGACAAGGGGAAGGCTCCTTCGCTTGCTTCAGGGTCACAAGCCCATCAACAACCTCGCCAGCGTCAACGGGGTAATCGGCGTAAGCAAGAAACGTCGGGAAGACAGTTCACGGAGACTGAAATACCATCATTCTTCATACTGAAGCGCCTGTTGGAGGTCAACTTGCTTACCTTAAAGGACCCTCCTCAGAAGCCCAATATCTCCTCTCCTCACTATCATCCCGACGCATTCTGTGTTTACCACTCCTACAGCCCGGGACACGACACCAACGACTGTTGGGCCTTGAAGAACAAGATTCAAGATCTGATCGACATTGGAGTGCTGGAATTCATGCCAGACGGCGAGATGAAAATCTTCCGTTAAAGGGTTCTCCACTTGAAGTGACGAAGCTCAAGCTGAAAGACTTTTGCTTCTTTTTGAATTTTCAAAGTTGTAATTTCTTTTGCTGTCAAACAATTATTTGTTGATGTTAAACTCTGTTTTCATTAATGCATTGCATATGTTTGTCTTGAATTCATCCATTCGTTTCACTACTCTTATGCTTTTCTTTATGATATTTGACTCTTGATAAAAAGCTGCAAGCCTTTGGAGGGAGGATGACGAAACAATACCATGATCTTATACAGTACGCTTTTGAACAGACCTTGCTGATGATGTACAGGCATTTCTTTCAATTCCCAAACACTGGAGTTATAAGGAAGTTAATCCCTAGTCAACCCCTTCGAACCAAAGAAGTAGGAGTTTTCTGTTCTAAACAATCGAAACCTTTGATATAAACCTGGGGCAGGGTAGTATCTCAGTTTAATTCAAAAAAAAGTGCGCATTGAAGTCGCAAACTCTCAGTTCGTAATACAACGAACGATGTCAAAAAAGAAAGCATTCCTTTGGAATAAAAAGACAAGGGTGGTTCCCTATCACATAGACAGTCAATCTCTCAAAAAGAGAAAAAGCCCACTGAGCCAAAACCTATAAAGGAGGCTTAAGAAAGCTGGGGCATCCCGCTGACTGTAACCTCGAAAATGGGAACGGTCAGGCAAAAGTTAGGGATAACAAATCAAAATCAAAATAGTGAGGTCATTACAAAATCCTCAACAACATGAAAAATGTTGAAAAAGAAAAAGGAGATGATGACTGTGAACCATCGCCCAAAAGTCGTTCCCAAACTCAAAACAGAGTGTGACGTACAATTAGCTGAGCTTAGGTATGAAGAACATCACGAAGAACGGGTGGGTACAAATATACTTTGAGCCTTTATCCTTTTGTTTCTTAAACCGTGAACCAAGTCACGTTACAACCCTTCAAAAGTCCTAATTGAAGCATGGGTTAGTTCGAAAGCATACTGTTACAAAAGGTATCCTGACTCCTGTAGGGCTTTACTCTAAATCTTATGTTGACTTGTCTTATGAAAAGTTTTCTGCTAAAAACGCATTTTTCAAAACTTCGAGACAAACATAATCTTTGCATTGCTTGAATATCACTGTCTGCATTTGGCTTTTTGTTTGACAGCGAAGAAATTCATACAGCGAATGTTCGGAGGAACGAAAACTCTCTCAGTAAGTAACAATCACTTCAAGAGGATAACACTTCCATTACAAATCTCCTATCAGCAGGGGGCATGACATGTCACTATCCAATTAACCTGGGGCAGTCCAGTCGAGGTCCAACAGATCTTTCAAAGTCCAGTTAACCTGGGGCAGTCCAGTCAAGATTTCAAGAAATCTCTCAATATGCAGAGTAATCTGATTCAAGATTCCTTCATTATCACCTGGGGCATTCAAATGTCAAAAGTGTCCAACAATTCCTTCATCACCGAAGAAGATCATCTTCCAAGTTTACTCAGATGTGACCCGGACACGGCGACATTCTGATACTTATTCCAGATTCATCCAAATGCAGCTTTACACGAGCTCATCATCAGGAAGCCCTACACTGGTTCCTCCTCAAGATTTCTGAAAACAGTTTACGGGTTCTCCAAGTAACGGATGTTAACCTATCGCTTGTTCAGTTTCAACTTCAAGACTTTTGAAAATAGTTTATGGATTCTTCCCATCAACGGATGTTAATCTATTACTTGTTCAGATGCAACCTTTGAAAACAGTTTACGGACGCTTCCCAACAACGGATGTTGCTCTATTGCTTATTCAATCTCAAGATTTCTGAAAACAGTTTACGGGTTCTCCAAGTAACGGATGTTGACCTATCACTTGTTCAGATTCTTCTCAAGACTTCTGAAAACAGTTTATGGATTCTTCCCAACAACGGATGTTAATCTATTACTTGTTCAGATGCAACCTTTGAAAACAGTTTACGGACGCTTCCCAACAACGGATGCTGCTCTATTGCTTATTCAATCTCAAGATTTCTGAAAACAGTTTACGGGTTCTCCAAGTAACGGATGTTGACCTATCACTTGTTCAGATTCTTCTCAAGACTTCTGAAAACAGTTTATGGATTCTTCCCAACAACGGATTATTAATCTATCAGCTTGTTCAGATGCAACCTTTGAAAACAGTTTACGGACGCTTCCCAACAACAGATGCTGCTCTATTGCTTATTCAACTTCTCAACATTCTGAAAACAGTTTACGAATTCTCCAGTAACGGATGTCAATCTATCGCTTGTTCAGATTCCAAGCCTTCACCTGCAGCAATCAGAGGACTCTCGCAATCCCCAGCCAGAGAACCTTCCAGAAGCTAACTCCACTCAGAGTCAAGTTTCATTATCCCCAACGAAGCTAAAACTTCAAATTATCAATCCCTAGTGGAGCCAGACTAATGAACCTTCTCCCCACAGAGTTTTGGGAGGGCAAATCTTGAGTTCCCCAGTGAAGTCGCCAGAAATACTTCCCACCAAACTGAAGATTCTCAGTCTTACATCCCCAGCATGAGTCTATTAGATTGGAACTCCCCAGTAGAGGTCATCAGGAATTCTCTTCCACAACAGCAGCCAGAGAATTATTCTCCCAGGCAGCAGTCAAGATTCTTTTATCTGCAGCCAACTCAGGATTCATTTATCCTCGGCAAGATAGCTCATCAGCTTACATGCGTATTCATCACATTCATGTCATAAACATTGATGTCACATACATTGCATCATGCATCATGACATTGCATACAACTAACCCTTTACTTTTTCAGGTAAGATCAGTCGACAGACAAAGACCATCTCCCGAGATTCATCCAGAAATAGTTCAGATGTGACCCGGACACGGCGATATTCTGATACTTATTTCAGATCCATTCAGACGCATCATCAGGAAACCCTACACCGGTTCCTCTTCAACTTCAAGACTTCTGAAAACAGTTCACGGGTTCTCCATTAACGGATGTTAACCTATCACTTGTTCAGATTCTTCTCAAGACTTCTGAAAACAGTTTACAGATTCTTCCCAACAACGGATGTTAATCTACCAACTTGTTCAGATGCCAACTTTTGAAAACAGTTTACGGACGCTTCCTAACAACGAATGTGGCTCTATTGCTTATTCAATCTCAACTTCAAAATAGTTTACGGATTCTCCAAACATGGATGTCAATCTATTGCTTACTCGGACCCCCAATTCAGAGATGTTCCAAAACATGGGTGCCTTTCTGATACTCATCCACCACCCTTGACATACAGTTCAACTTCTCCAAATGGCATCTTTAAGCCCATTATCAGATGGCATCTTTAAGCCCATTCCCTGATGGCATCTTTAAGCCCACTCACCTCTACCATCACATCATCGAGCGCAAATTTTCTGGGTACTTTAGTGTCCAATCTTCTTTTACCTTCAAGTCGCGAAAGGCAAACTTGCCAATCTCACTCTTCAGGTCCAAGAAGATTGAACAGGGGCAACTGTTGTACCCCAAAATTTGCCCTCGCATTTTTCCACAAGAGATCGCAGCTTCAGGCGTTTCCTGATTTTTCAAACTGGCTCAAGAATCGGACAAACGGACTTTTTTCGTCAGCCAAGCAAAATTAGGGTTTTATTGATTTTTCAGGACTCTGGATTGTTTCACACAGTTGGCTTAGGGTTTTTGGTTGATTTTGGCTCAACTTTGATCAGGCGAACGCTCTTTGGAATTTAATCAGGAATTAGGGTTTTTTTGGGCACGTTCTCAGAAGGATTTAAATTCTATAGCACTTTGCGAGTTATTCCGAGATTTGGGTTGGATTCGCATTGTTTGACTTAATCAGTAAAAAGAATGCATTTGGTTTGAATTCACATTTGTTTGTTTGAGCCAGTCAAAAGATATATGCAGTTTGGATTTACAGTGCTTGGTAAAAATCAGTGAAAAGGGAATGCGCCTGATCAGTTGTTTTGGTTAACTGTTACTTTACTTTGGATATTGGAAAGGCCAGGTTTAACTGAGTAAATTGCTAGAGCATTGTTTATTTAAATTATTTATTATTCTGAGGTTAAGTGATTGAAATTTATTTTTCGATTATTTTAATTCAAAGAATTTTAAATAATGAATAAACAATAAAAGAGGAAATAGAATTAATTGGATAGTGAAAACTTTTATTTATTCTTAAATTATTTGTACAATTATTGTTTACAATTTATTTACAAACAATGATTTTACATTAATTTAAATTTAAATAAAAAAAATGAAACTATCCTATTTTTTCTAAGTCTTCTATTCTTCAATTCTTCATCTGCTATCCTTTGCTCCCCTCCATTCAATTATTCATCTGCAAGAGAAAAAGAGAAAAAGTCAAAAAGCAGATAAATAAATAATGACAGATAAATAAAAGACAGTTCATCATTAAGGGCCACTGATTGGGATCAGTTAACCCTCTCTGCAAATCACGGGATTTCTCCCGGTTTACAAAGAGGGACGAATGTTTATTTGCTAAAAATGAATGCACAAAAAGTCAAAATTGCACAATTCAAAAATTATACAAACTGCATAAGTTCAAATCTCAAAACTCCAAGTTCAAACCAAACTGAAAAATTCAAACTTGCTGTCAAAATGCCAAAAGGATACCCAAGCTGTCAAAGAAAAGAAGATTTGGCAAAGATATCAAAGAAGATACAAAGTACAAAAGCTGTCAAAAGAAGAGAGAAGAATGCAGAGCAAAATTGTTATGCAAGCAAATACATTTTCTTTTCATCATTTCCCAAAAGAAGGGGCCCTTTCAGAACAAAAAGTACAACACAAACATATTAAATATATTAACTGTACTGAGAGAGAAGAGAAGAGAGATAGAAGAGCAGGCTTAGGCTTTAGGCTTGAGAGATAGAAAGAAAACATATACAAAAGCTGAACACAGTGGATAAAAGGAGAAAAAACCAATACAGAAAAGATATACAAAAGCATAAGCCTTCAAGTCTCACAAAAAAAAGGACCAACAATCTGAAAGGGCCATAACCTGTAAGCCATTCAAAAACCATTAAACCCCTGTCAAAGCAAAGGGCCTGATATCCAAGACCTGAAGCCAGAATGGCCAGCTCAAAAACATAAACATACAAACCTATATACCCTGTCAAACAAAAAACCCAAGCAGAACTGTCCATATCCAAACAGCATAACCATGTCAAACACAACCTGCAGAACTGAAGCATAAGCCTTAATCCTCAAAAGCCTACCACCACCAAAACTTCACAAGTCTAAACCTGCAACTGTCAAAAGCCTAACACCACCATCAAGCTACTGCAAACACCCAAGTTCATAAGCCTTACAAACCTTAAGCAATCAACCTTAAGCAAGAAACCTTAAGCAAAAACCTGCCTAAGTATCCAAACCTGCCTGTTATCAAACAAAACAAGTTCAAGCCTCAAGCCTCACCCTACCTGAAGCCTAACATAAACCAGATAAACCCCAAACCTGTTCAAGTATCATACCTGCCTAAACACCAACATCATTCAAATCAAACCCCAGGCAACCAAACGCATACTCAGTGGTAAATCCAGGCCCTCAGAAAGTTCATCACAAGGCAATTCAAGGCAAATCAAATGGGCAACAGAAGCAAAGTATCGAGGCAACCTTAACAAGCATACAAAGTGGCTCAACAGTACCATTTCAAGCACATATTCAGGCCCTCAGAACCCTAGGCTCATCATGGGGCAAGGAAGAAGTAAATAGGCAACTCGAAGGCATTAAGACAACAAAGAGGAAGTGAATATCAAAGAGGCCTCATACATCCTCATCACAGGGCATCATACAAAAGGCAAGCGTACAAAGGTATCTCAAAGCATTTCAACAAGCATTAAAGGCAACGAGTATACAGTAGGAGAGAAGAAGAAAGAAGTGAATTTTCAAAAGGGGTTTTCAGTCAGTATCATCACAAAACCCTAAATTGGCAAAAAAGGTAAAGATACCAGTTAAAGCTCTCATCGCGCAATCCTCTTCACCGTCGAGCCTCCTAAGCACCTTCGTGTTCCCCCCCTCCTCCGTCAAGGTAGCATTCCTCTTTTTTTTCCCTCATACACCTCAATAATAAACGGTCACAAAGTTTAATCAGAATCAATAATCACCAAAACTAAACGCGCATAAAAAGGGGTTAATGATAAACTAAAGACATAAGCGAAAAATCATCACCTTCCAGTTACCACCGTTTGAAACGAGCGTGAGGATAGGTGGCATGATGGTGCTGGTGGCTCTGTGGCGAAGGGTATCACTCAGAAACGAACGGAGAAGATGAACGGAAACGAACAAACGGCGCGCCGCTCACAAACCCTAAGTTCTCAACTGAAGACTAACCTTCAAACCCTAAAACTTGTTTAGGACAAATGGGCCTAACATGTCATCAAACGCCCAAGCTTTTTTCTGTTTTCCATCACACACCCCCTCATTTCTTTTCCATTTGGGCCATAACCTCCTTAAGGCCCATCCTAAAACTTAACTTTTTTTTTAAGTATAAAGCCTTTTTTTTTCATTTTTCTTTTGTTAATTAAATTAACAAAACATAACTTTTTAAAAACTAATAATATTTTTTATAGAAACTTATACAAATAACATTTTTCTCTATAAATAAACTTACATTTTTCTTTTATTTCTCTATACATAGAATATTAGTTTTTCTTAAAATAAATACTTCTCTTTTATTTTTTAAGAAACATTATTTTTGTACATAACAAATAAAAATACATTTTTTCTAATATACATAATTTAATTCTTGATATTTAATTAAAACATACTTTTTGTATATAATAAATAAAGATACATTTTTTATACATAATTAGAACTTAGAACATTTAATCAAAGCATTCTTTTTTCGCCATATTAAAGGAACTACAAAGATTACAAATCAAAGATTAACTAAATATCTAATTCTTTTCTTTAAATCAACCATACCTTAATAATACATTAATTTCACATTTCGCACCTGTAAATAATTACATATACAAATATACATACACATATACACGTGCACTTACACAATACATTTACATTGCTCCTATATACATTTTCTTATCTTATACATTGATATTCGTTACATTTACATTTGATCGCAAATTCGATTTGGTTGTAACTTATTGGACACTATATTCCTAAGTCTCATCCCCATTCATAAATTTGTACCCCCACTCCCGGATACTTATTTTGTAATAGCGTAGACTTTAAATTCTTGCAATTTACCGCTTTCGAAACATACCATGGTTAGACCTAGGGTTTGCATGTACATAAAATCAAACGCTAGATAACTTAATACAAGACGAATACATTAAATCAATACACAATCACACTTGCACCCTCTAGGGTAATCCCACATGTTGCCTTCCAAAATGGGCCATGCTTGCACGTCGAGTATCTTTGGCAAAACAAATTCAAATGATCATAAGTCCCTCGATGACGCTTTCGAATGTTGCCTAAATGGAATGATCATAGTCCCTTCAAAGAAAATTGCCAAAGACACTTGGCACCATTGCATTCATGATCCATACGATGACCCGCGCCCGTCCCGTTAAACTTCCTAAACGCAAGATTGTCCACCAAATTCAATGGTGGAACAAAATTGTTAAAAAGGGTTGAAATCATAGAGAAAACCTTTGAGTACAATAGGGTAGACAAAACTCTTAGTTACTTGAGATCAACTTGCAAAAACACTTGCCTTCTTTTCAAAAACCACATTCCACAATCACTTTCAAAACAAACTCTCAAAAACACTTTGAAACATCTTTTCGAAAAGATACACACTTTTGTAAAATATTCGAGTAAAGAATTGTTACAAGGGTAGCCTAAAAACAAGGCATCTTCTTCCAAAACATTTTCAAAAATACACACACACACCATTTTCAAGCAATCAAAAATCAAGGCAAGTGATCTAAAAAACCAAGTAACTAAGAGCCCATGGATAACCATGGATGAAAAGGGTGCTAATACCTTCCCTTTTCATAATCTACCCCCCGGACCCACGAAATATCTCAAAAGGTTTTTGCTGTGCTTTTTCAACCTTTCCTTTAGGATAAAATAAAAAAGTCGGTGGTGACTCTTGCTCAACTGAACAAGTGCGAATACAAACGCAAAACCATAGTCAGTTCTCCCACCGTATCACAGAACTGGCGACTCTGCTGGGGAGAAACTTAAAAGTGGGGTTACCTTAGGGTTTAGATCACCTTTACTTTCTTGCTTCGATTGACTTGATTGCTTTATCTTTTGGGTTCTTGTTTGGGTTTATTGTAAATCCTACACCCGGATTTGGGGCACCTTCTTAGGTAAATAGAAAAAAAACTGTGAGGGAACTGTGCGGGGTATACCGACATGGTTGAAGAAGTAAGCTATGTTACTGTGACATATTTGTGAGCACCGGTAACCCTTGAGTAGTCAAGGAGAGTACGGGGCCGCTGAGTGATGTCGTGAAGCACTAACGAACTCTTAAGAACCTTAATTGACCATCTTAGCCTTTTTAGGGGTAGTGAGATGACCGACTTTGGTGCAGTCCGAAGTTGGTAGATACTCGATACTACACTCATTTGAGGGTTGTTTTCTTGGAATATTTTGGTCGCCAGTAAGTGGCTAAACCGAAACAATGAACACAGAAAACAATCCAATGATATTGAGCTCCTTAGAACCCAGTTCCTATTTTAGGACAGGATGAGCCAACTAACTTCAAGAGGGTACTTACCTAAACCTCATGCAAGCCTAAACCTAAGGACTTGTTTGCTTTGTGTGAATATGTTTGCCTGTATATACACTCACTTGCTTTTTGTATACATGTACATGACATCATAACATCATACCATAGCATTTTCAATAACCATTTCAAGGATCTCGAAGGTTCTTTTGATGCAGGGTTACGTTGAACCAGACATCTACCAAGGGGCAAGAGGTTTCTCCTCTAAACAAAGTTCTCCAGTCAAAGATCAAGTACAACAACTTGAATCAGTGGCTATGACCCACTCGACATGGTGAGCTTGATTCTCGTGGAAAGACATCCACCGATACAAAGTTCGCCAATCAAAGATCAAGTACAACAACTTGAATCAGTGGCTATGACCCACTCGACATGGTGAGCTTGATTCTAGCGGAAAGACATCCACCGGTGCGGAGATCTCCAATCCAAGAGCAAAGTTCAACCTCTAACATTTTCTTATGTTTACCCCAAGAGATCCTTGAAAGCATGCATCCATATATCATGCATTGCATTTTGACAGTCTTTCCTTTTTCAGGTTTCCTTACTCTCCTGCTGTTTATTTCAGTAAGAGATGGCTCTAGAAAGGTCTGTCAAAGACATCCAAGACCAGACTGCTCAGCTGCAGGAGATGTTCCTGAACTTATCTCTAGGGCAAGAAGAGATGAAAGCTCTCCTCACAAAGGGCTTGGAGAATTCCAACAATGCCAGGAGTGACCAGCTTGCGGAGTTGCAGTTTGATCTGACAACATTGAGGACCCAAGTGATGGGACAGTTGGTGGGCCAGATGGCTCTCATCCAAGACCTATCTCAAAGACAAGAGGAACTCAGAGTTCTTGTCCGCCAACTGCTTCCAAACAACCAATTGGGGCAAACCTCTGAGGTCGAAGAGCAAGTCACCGCTCAACCTCCATCCACTCAAGAAGACAAGGGGAAGGCTCCTTCGCTTGCTTCAGGGTCACAAGCCCATCAACAACCTCGCCAGCGTCAACGGGGTAATCGGCGTAAGCAAGAAACGTCGGGAAGACAGTTCACGGAGACTGAAATACCATCATTCTTCATAATGAAGCGCCTGTTGGAGGTCAACTTGCTTACCTTAAAGGACCCTCCTCAGAAGCCCAATATCTCCTCTCCTCACTATCATCCCGACGCATTCTGTGTTTACCACTCCTACAGCCCGGGACACGACACCAACGACTGTTGGGCCTTGAAGAACAAGATTCAAGATCTGATCGACATTGGAGTGCTGGAATTCATGCCAGACGGCGAGATGAAAATCTTCCGTTAAAGGGTTCTCCACTTGAAGTGACGAAGCTCAAGCTGAAAGACTTTTGCTTCTTTTTGAATTTTCAAAGTTGTAATTTCTTTTGCTGTCAAACAATTATTTGTTGATGTCAAACTCTGTTTTCATTAATGCATTGCATATGTTTGTCTTGAATTCATCCATTCGTTTCACTACTCTTATGCTTTTGTTTATGATATTTGACTCTTGATAAAAAGCTGCAAGCCTTTGGAGGGAGGATGACGAAACAATACCATGATCTTATACAGTACGCTTTTGAACAGACCTTGCTGATGATGTACAGGCATTTCTTTCAATTCCCAAACACTGGAGTTATAAGGAAGTTAATCCCTAGTCAACCCCTTCGAACCAAAGAAGTAGGAGTTTTCTGTTCTAAACAATCGAAACCTTTGATATAAACCTGGGGCAGGGTAGTATCTCAGTTTAATTCAAAAAAAAGTGCGCATTGAAGTCACAAACTCTCAGTTCGTAATACAACGAACGATGTCAAAAAAGAAAGCATTCCTTTGGAATCAAAAGACAAGGGTGGTTCCCTATCACATAGACAGTCAATCTCTCAAAAATAGAAAAAGCCCACTGATTCAAAACCTATAAAGGAGGCTTAAGAAAGCTGGGGCATCCCGCTGACTGTAACCTCGAAAATGGGAACGATCAGGCAAAAGTTAGGGATAACAAATCAAAATCAAAATAGTGAGGTCATTACAAAATCCTCAACAACATGAAAAATGTTGAAAAAGAAAAAGGAGATGATGACTGTGAACCATCGCCCAAAAGTCGTTCCCAAACTCAAAACAGAGTGTGACGCACAATTAGCTGAGCTTAGGTATGAAGAACATCACGAAGAGCGGGTGGGTACAAATATACTTTGAGCCTTTATCCTTTTGTTTCTTAAACCGTGAACCAAGCCACGTTACAACCCTTCAAAAGTCCTAATTGAAGCATGGGTTAGTTCGAAAGCATACTGTTACAAAAGGTATCCTGACTCCTGTAGGGCTTTACTCTAAATCTTGTGTTGACTTGTCTTATGAAAAGTTTTCTGCTAAAAACACATTTTTCAAAACTTCGAGACATGACCATTTTTTAGGCAACAAGTGGAGTTAACCTTAAGGGTGCATGTGTGAATAGTGTGTTTGATTTGCATGCATTTAATATTTTATTAGGGTTATCTACTTGTTGATTTTATGTCTTTCCATACAAACCCTAGTTTCTAGCATTTATATTTGAAAGCAATAAATTGTGGAAATGTAAAGTCCTACGCTATTACATCATTTGGTGATGGGGGTACAAATTACAAACGGGGAGGTGAAAGAAAATAAACCTAATTTACTATTACAAGGCTTTGACAATTACATAATTATAGTGCAAAATAATACAATGTACAAAGAAATATAAAGAGAAGAGAAAGTGTTTTTATGTTTTTTTATGAAAAAAAAGGTTCTAATTGATTTGAAAAGTAATTAATTAAAATCCTAATGTCTAAATTAATTTAATCAAAATAAAAAAATTGAAATAAAACCTAAGTCTAAATATTAAATTAATTTTAAGAAAAGAAATTGATTTTAATAAGAAATTTTTTTTTTGTCTTTTTTAGTTTAGAAAAAAGGAATAAAACAAAAGTGTATGCGTACATATTTAAATAAAATATATATATTTGAATTTTTTATATGAAAATAATAATAATAAAAGTATAAAGAAAAAATAAAAATAAAATTAAAAAAAGAGATTAAAAAAAAGTTGTATGAGCTTGCACATGAGCTTATGTATTGGCTCATCCAGATTTCGTATTGGCTCATGTATGTTTCTTGCTCCTGGAAGTCAAAACAACTCAGTATGAGTCGATGCATACTAGTTCTATGTCTAATCATAACCATTTCGTATTGATGCATATGTGTTTCGTGTCGACTCATAACCTGTTTTGAACATAGTATGTGTCGACTCATAACATTTCGTTTCGACGCATAACTACAGTTTTTTTTTTTGTTTTTATCACTGTTTTGCTACATGTAAAAGTCAATTCTCAACACATGATTAGTGAAAATAAAAATCAAGCATATGGTTAGCTTCAAGGCAATGATATATACATTTTATCTTCACAAATGAACCATTAATGATGCTTGTATGAAGAGTTCAAAGTCAAGAAAACTTACCTTGAAACTCAAATTTGTGTTTTGAGTTTGAACTGATGTATGGGCTGTTGTTGAGCTTGGGAAGTGATGATAGTGATGTTACAGAAGTTTTTCTTGTGTTTGAAAAACTTCTATATGAGGTATGTGGAGTGTTTGGATGGTTTGTTTGGACAAAACTTACAAGGAATGAGAGGTTCAAGGATTTGGACTTCAAAGCTCAACAATGGGGGTTTTATGGACAATTCTGTTTTTTTTAGAGTGCATGGATTTTTGAGGGATTATACACAAGATAACTTCTTACTTTTCTCTCTATTTTTCTGACCCATTTCTCTTGCAAATGCTTCTTCTATTTATAGGCAAGAGGTTTGTGCATATGAGTTGATTAGGTTTGCAAGACAACATGTTATGGTTTGGTTGGATTACAAAGATCAAACTATGTCAAGTACTCCATAGTCCCAAGATGAAGTACCAAAGTTACTGGTATAGAGGAGCTACTTCCCATGATTTATGGTGGAGTATAATCATCAACAAGTAAGGTATGAGCTTAAGACAAACTTTGTACATAAAGCTTGCTTTTCAAGAGTAAGAATTGTGTCTTTATGCCATAAATGGAAAGATCTTTTGGACAATGGCTCAAACACTTGGGTAATAGCTCAAGCTCTTGTGTAAACATTAAATTATGTAGAGACTTGCAAGTTACAAGGCCTGCAAAGTAAGATTATGCAGCACATCATGCTAATTGGATTATGTGTTCTTCAACAAAAATGGCTTGTAATTCAAGAATGGATGCTCAACTTCATGCCCTTGAATCTCCTAGCTCAAGTATGATAAATTCATGCTCTTGGATGTTCTGGAAAGATTGAAACATCCTCTATAACTTTCATGTTGTCCATTTTGACAAAATCATCTTGGAACTATGTGAAAAATTTCCAAGAAGTTGGGATAAAATCCAGACCAAAATCTGTTGAAAATTTCTCTAAGTGTTAAATGAAAATGTCATGACTTCATGAATTTATAACTCAAAATCCAAGCACTTATAGGAAAAGTCCTTCTCTACATTGTTTTAGATCTCACTGAGATCTATAACTTTCAAGTTGGAAGTTTTCCTTGAATCATCTTGCATCTTGGTGAAAGAATGGCATAAAGTAATGAAATTATCATGTATAAAAGACACTTAGAAAAATTTCTAAGTCTTGAAAAGTTTGAATTTTCAAAATGAATTTTGACTTTCTTGATTTCTTGATGAACAATCTTCATATTCCAACGTGTCTTGATAAAATATGATTCTAGAAACTTGATTTTGATCCAAAAGTCAAAATTTGACTTTTCAGTGTGCAATTGACCATTTTGTCCTTGTGCCAATTCCAAACATAAATTGATGTATCAGCGCTGCAAACTTGATGTCATGAGAGATTTTGGGAGGAAATTCTTGAGAAATGAGAGGACAAATTTTGGGGTACAACAATATGCAATGCACATGATTTATTTTATTAATATTTCAAGGGACTTAAAGATTTATAGACACATTGCAAATATCAAAGTAATAACATGTTTGAAATACTGAAAAATTTTATTATAATAACTCCAAAAATGAATTACAAGTTTCAATAATCCCAAGTACAAGATAAAAATAGAGTCTAAAACCCTAAGAAGTAAAACTGATGGAGATCACTCTATACGCTGGCGCTTCCTTGTAAGCCTGGCAATATGAGCCTTCAATCTCTAGTTTTCTTCCGCTTATCTGGTGGCAACCTCCTTCCAATCACCTGAATCAAGAAGTGAGCAACTAGCATCTGACCGAGGCTTAGGAGAAAATAAATCCCCTTTCCTTTCTATCATCTCTACAGCCCGACTCTCGAGAATATCAATCAAGTCATCTTTCTCCTTCAAGTCTGCTCTATAGGAAATCTTGAAAGTTTGGCACTTATTCTTCCAGGCATCCTTTTCCTGCTGCATCCTGACCAAAGCAAGTTGTAGCTCTTCCACATCATCCAATAATGGAGGAGTAGTCTTCATAAACAAACCAGGCATAGGTGCTTCCCGGGAATACATAATCTTCAACTGAATAGCTCTCGTATGGACCCATTTAAGATAAGGCTCCAAAGAAACAGCCCCCTAGGTCCCAAGTCTTTCCTACTCTTCCTATGAATGTGACACCAGGCCTTCCTAATCTGCTCCCTAGCTTCCTTATGGTCTTCTCCCTCCTTCATAAAGAAACTACTCAAATGAATACTATTTGGTTTATCCCTCATCAAATAACCAAGTTGTCTTCGTGCAAGAATATGGTTGTAGTTAATTCCTCCCTTCGTACCAAGAAGAGGTACATTGGGGAAACTACCACAAATATCGACAATCTCTACATCCTGGTAAGCCTGATGATACTAATCAATATCTGAGTGAGTAAGCGCCATGATCTTAGGAGCCCAACGGGGTTCCTTCCTAACATCCCAGAAAGCATCAGACTGAGGCATATGAGAAATAAACCACTGGTACAACAAAGGTGTGCAACAGATAATCACCCCCCCATGATAAGAATTCGGAAGATGAATAGAGTAATAAGCATCACCCAACAATGTAGGAATTGGGTTTCCAATCATGAAGATCTTGATAGCATTAACGTCAACAAACTTATCCATATTAGGAAATAAAAATAAATCGTAAGCAAGTAGAGCAAAGATGGCCTCAAAAGCGACTGTACTCTTCATCCTGGCAAGGTAACGAGCTTTCTCCAATAATAATTGAGCTAGTAATCCTCTAACTCCTCCTTTAGTAGTCATATGGGCTTCAACCTCAGACTTCCCCAGATGGATCAAAGCAGCAATCTCGTGTGGTTTTGGCTCACCCTCCAAACCAGTAAAAGGAATACGATCAGTAATAGGTAAATCGAACATATAAGAATACTCCTCTAGTGTAGGTGTGATACGGTCGGAGAACTGACTTGTTTATTTTGCATTTTATCGCAAATGTTGCGGTTAGCAAGAGTCACCACCGACTTTTCTTTTATCCAAAAGGAAAGCTGAAAAAGAACAGGAAAGACCTTTAGAGATGTTTTCTTGAGTTCGGGGGGTAGATTATGAAAAGGGAAGGTATTAGCACCCTTTTCATCCATAGTTATCTATGGGCTCTTAGTTGCTTGCTAGATCACTTACTTTTGTTTGAAAGTATGCTTTGTGTGGTTTTTTTTGAAAGTATTTTGAAGAGGAGCCATCGTTTAGGAAAACATTGTAATGATTCTCATTTGTAAGAATGTATACAAAGTGTTGATCTTTTGAAAATGTTTTCCAGTTTGAAAGATGTTTTTTGAAAGTATTGGTGTTTGTTTTGAAAATAGCAAGGATGTTTTTGGTTATTAAATTGAGCAAACAACTAGGAACAATCTACCTACTCAAAAGTCTTTCATGTTTATTTCCTCTTTCCTTTGACATTGTCATCTTACCATTGATTTGGTAAGTAACTCTATCTTTGGATGTAAATGGGACGGGCATGGGTCATCGTATAACCATGATTAGCAATGTTGCAAGGTATCTTAGCATCTTTCTTTAGGGACTAAGATCATTTTGAAAAGGCAACATAGATAGCGTTATCGAGGGACTGTGATCTTGTATTTTTGCTTGTTTTTGCTAAGATACCTCACATGCATAATATGGCCATTTTTATAAGGCAACCAAGTGGATTTTACCCTAGGGGTGCTTGTGTGCAAGTGTATTGATTTTCATGCTTTGTTTAGTTTTTTATTAGGGTTTACTACTTGTTGATTTTATCTTCTCATACAAACCCTAATTACTAGCATTTATATAAAGCGATAAATTGCGAAAAATAAAATTACTACGCTATTACATCATTAGGGGAGGGGGAGTACAAATTTACAAATGGGGATTGCAATAAAACTAAACCTAATTATCTATTACAACCATATTGAATATTGTACAAAATTGATAATAAAATGCAAGAATACAAATGGAAAAAGAAATGATTTTTGTTGTTTTTATGAAAGGGGTTTTGTCTTGACCTAATTAAAGAAAATGATGAATTAAAATTAAATAAAATTAACTTACACTAATTAAGAAAATAAATTAATTTGAAAAGGATTTTTAGATTTTTTTATGAAAAGGTTTTAAATTAATGAAAATAAAATGAAGATTAATTAATTAAAATAACCTAAGTTCTAAATTAATTTTAACTAAGAAAATAAGATAATATATTAATTTAACCTAAGCCTAAAAATTAATTATTTAAGAAAAAGAAAAGAAATTTATTTATTTTAAGAAAAAAATTTTTATCTTTTTGTTTTGTAGAGAAAATATATATATAAGTATGAATAATAAATAAAAATATTTTTTTGATTTTTTTATTAATAAAAATAATATTAATAATAAAAATATTAAAGAAAATAAGATATAATAAAATAAAAAACATAAAAAGGAAATAATTAAAATTAAAAAAAAAAGGCCAGGGGGCGCACAAGCATATCAGAGTCAGTAAAAGAAAAAAAACAAAAGGCCCAAATGTTGAAAGCCCATGCGCTACAAACAAACAAAATAATGTCAAAAATAATGAAAAATATGCAAAATGTCACGCTGGGGTTTGAACCCAGGACCTAAGGGTGACAAAAGCGCGCTTTAACCACTGGGGTGGTGATACATCCGTTAACTTTCATGAAAGGATAAATACATAACACAAAACGCGCCCTGATTACACTTCATCTTCAATCTCCAGGCAAAGGACCTATATCTTCTTCATCGCTCAACAAAAATGAAAAGTTCAAATATGAAAGTTGTGGCATTTCTTCCCATGAATCCAACCATGTAAATAACTTCAGTTAACAGTCAAAGATGAATGAGAATTTTTCTGGCCCTAATTTAAAACCTAAAAATTTCATAAAACTTCAACTCTAAAATTCTCTAAGCTCAGGCCATATAAATGCAAACTATGGATATATACAGCTTCATGACAATGGTATCTACCTTTTATCTTCACAAATCAAAATCAAATGATGCCTGTATGAAGAGATAGAAGTTTGAAAACTTACCTCTTGCAGTTGGAGTCGTGTATGGAGTTTGAGCAACCTTTGTGATGACCTAATGATTTCTGTAGCTTGCATGGACCTCCCTAAGTGTGTTCCAACTCCTACTTTGCTTTGAGGATGGCTGAAACTTC
This sequence comes from Vicia faba, assembly GCA_948472305.1. Taxonomy (NCBI): domain Eukaryota; kingdom Viridiplantae; phylum Streptophyta; class Magnoliopsida; order Fabales; family Fabaceae; genus Vicia; species Vicia faba. The sequence goes on from OX451735.1 coordinate 111,772,138, forward strand.
CAACTCAAGTCAAGTTGCAAGCATCAAATTTGGAAATGGTGGATGGTGATGGAGGAGTTACAGTCAAGAAACAGGGGTCTGGGTCACTTTGATATGATGTATATTAAGTGTTTGGATGGTTAAAACTCAATACGCACGAGTGGATTTGGAGATGGCTATGTGAGATTAAAAACTGTCAAGTTAAGGTAGATTCTGAGTTGCAGAGTGCTTGGGAGTGTTTTGGGGTCTTAACATTCGTGTGTTATGTTGAAATAGACTTGTATATATGTATGGGAAAGGTTAGAGATCAAATGCACTCAAGGTTTCTGAGTTCTAGCCTTTTGGCTCTATGACTTGCTTTTGAAGAAAAGTGAGAGGACAAAACTCAAAGTGTTGTACAAGCATGTTTTGAGCTCAAAGAGGATTTAGACACATTGCTTTTGGTTTATATGGGTTGTGTGTGCATAAAGAACAAGTTCAAAGCTCAGGAAGTTGACAATTGCAAAAGTAGTGCTTTATCAAAATGGAAATGACAACTTTGTGCCATAAATGAAAATGTAACTTGGATAAAGGCTCAAAATGGAAATGTAACTTTGTGTAAACATTTAATTATGGAGTGACAAACAAGTTTGATGCCTACAAAGCAAATATTATGCAGCTTAGGCTTGGATTTGAATTTTTGTTCATCGTGAAATGGCATGTAATTTAAGATTGAAAACCCTAGCTTCATCTCTTCGATTCTCCTTGCTCACAAATGATATCAAGGATTTCTTTGACATTTTAGAAAGCTTGTAATGTTCTATACAACTCCTCTTTGTGTCACTTTTGAAAATTTCCTTTGGAACTATATGAAAAAGTGCCACGAAGTTAGGTCAAAATCCTGACCAAAACTAGGGCAAAATTTCACTGTGTTCAATTTCAAGACCATGACTTTATGGATTAATAACTTGAGATCCAAGAATTTTTAGAAGAAGTTGTGTAAATCAATATTTTAGATATCATGGATATATACAACTTTCATGTTGAAAGTTTCTTTTGAATCCTCTTGCATCATGGTGAAAAATTGACTCAAAGTTGTGAAAAAACATGAAGTTTTAAACACTTAGAAAAATTTCTAAGTTAGAAAACTTTGACTTTTCAAAATGAAATCTTGAATTTTTGATTTCTTGATGAATAAGTTTCATATTTTGACATGTTTTAATGAATTGTGATCTTTGACATTGGATTTTGACCAAAAAGTCAAAGTTTGACTTTTTAGTGTACAGTTGACTTTTGATCAGTTGACTGAGAATTCACTATCAATCCAATTGATCTTGAGCAATGTTTTAGGTCATGCCATTAGTTCAACAAGATGCAATTTAAATCTTTAAACCATGATTCAAACCAATTGACCATTTGCTAGGTCAAAAATCAGAAATTGCCCTTTCTCAGTCAAAACCCTAATTTTGACCATTTTGCCCTTTTGATGATTTGATCAAATTTCTTGAGGAATTATGGTACAAACTTTATCAAATGATACATATGAGTTTATAATATTGATGTGGATAAAAAATTATGTGTAAATTGGCCATAGTTGACTTTTTCCCCAATATAGTTGATTTTTAGGCCAACAGCTCAATTGACTGAGCAAAAGTGTGATCCAAGGCTTGAAACTTGACATGAGTAATCTTGGGGGTCCATAATGATCCATGAAAGTCATATGAAGCATTTAAAGTTCAATTATCCTTGTGCAATCTCAAACCCTAATTTTGGTTATCAGTGCTTAAGGAGGTGTCTTGAGCTGATCAAACCTAATGCAATATTGAACCAAAGGAGATCTTGTGAGAGATTACTTGATAAATGAGAGGGCAAATTTTGGGGTACAACAACTTCCCCTGTTCAATCTTCTTAAACCTGAAGAGTTAGATTGGAGGATCCACCATTCGTGACTTGAAGGTGAAAGATGATTGAACACTAGAGTGCCTAGAAATTTGCACTAGAAGATGGATGGTGAGTGGGCTTATAGATTCCATTTGCAGGAATGTTGGTAAACACTGGAAGATGTATCATCACAAATATCTTATTAATTTAAACTAACACTTGATGTTTTACCTGTGAGAAAAAGATTTAGTAAAATGCAGATGCCTGCATGATGTTCACCAGATGTGGTATTATGTTAAATGCATATGGTATGTACATGCTATGATGTATGAATATGAGATGTATGTTTTTTTCTGGGAAAATAAATCCCTGACTGCTGCTTAGGAAATTCTGGGTGGTTGAATCCCTGATTGTCGTTGCGGATGAAGAATATGCATGTCTTCAAACTTTGTTGAAAGGATGCTTTCACTAGAGAATATCTCTTGAATGTCAGCTGTTATTTGGTCGGATCCAGGCTTCACAATTTGCTGAGGATGAAGTACTCAACTTCTATCTGGTCGGATCCAAGCTTCACGGCAACTTACTGGGGGAAGAGACGAATTAACTGTTATCTAGTCAGATTCCAGGCTTTGTAGAAAATTTTCTTGAAATTGATTAGTTATTTGGTCGGATCCAGGTTTCACAATAACTTGCTGGGGATACAGAAGTTAACTGTTATCTGGTCGGATCCAGGCTTCGTAATAACTTGAAGTGGTAACTATTATCTGGTCGGGTCCAGGTTTCATCGTTTTTGGAAAGTTGTACTATTATCTGGTCGAGTCTAGACTTCATAGTGTCTATCTGGGGACCATAGTTAATTATTATCTGGTCGGGCTCCAGGTTTCACAATAAACTATTTGAAAAAATGTTATCTGGTCGGGTCCAGGCTTTGTAGATTTCTGAAGTTGATGAGGTCAATTGCTATCTGGTCGGGTCCAGGCTTCACCATAAACTGTTTTGAGATTTATTTGTTATCTGGTCAGTTTCCAGGTTTCACAATGAATCTCTGAGGGTAATTTCTATCTGGTCGGATCCAGGATTCACAACAACTTGCTTGAAAAGATGAAATTGAAAACTGATATCTGGTCAGATCCAGGTTTCACAATAATTTATTTGGGCAGAGGAAAACTCTACTGAGGAAAAGAAGTTAAACCTTGGTCGGGTTGAGTCTAGGTTTTTCTATATCTTTGAAGAGTTGGGCTATTATCTGGTCGGGTCCAGGTTTCATAGTATCTTGAAATTGAGATCAAATGTTATCTGGTCGGGTCCAGGTTTCAGATACTCAAACTGTTATCTGGTCGAGTCCAGGTTTCAGTAACTCACTAGGGATAGTGGCAAACTCTACTGGAGAAGAGGAGTTTTGCTAATGACTTTGTAGGAATTAAACTGCTATCTGGTCGAGCCCAGGCTTCGGCAATTGAAGAAGTCAAACTATTATCTGGTTGGGTCCAGGCTTCAGTAATAAATTGAAAATTATGCTAATATCTGGTCGGGTCCAGGCTTCATAGTATCTTTTTGGAAATAGTAAAGGTTTTGTTGACGGCTTTACTGGGGATTAGGGGTTGTGGCCCTATTATTTGCAATAATCTGAAAGGAAAATTCAAACTGGAGAGTGTAGACTTAGTCGGGTAGGATAAACTCAGCTTAGGGAGGATACACTCAATGTGGGAGTGTGATCGGTGGATCTGTAACTGACTGTTTAACGCTGGTTCGTGAAATGTCGCGGAAGCAAGAGTCGCCACTGTTTTTTATTTTCTCCAACATGGAAAGGACAAAAGCACAGAAAAATTCCTTATGAGATTGTTTCTCGGTTCGGGAGGTAGATTTATAGAAAGGGAATGTGTTAGCACCCTTTCTATCCATGGTTATCCATGGGCTCTTAGATACTTGCTCATTTGTGTTTTCAAAATGTTTGTTTGCTTTTCAATCGTGAGTGGGTTTGAAAAAGTTTCGTTTAAAGTTTCAGATCGACTCTTGTATCAGTCCTCAAGAGTGTTTGAAAAGTTGTTTTGAAAGCTTTTTGAAAAGTGTCGGTGTGAAAATAAGTTTTTGATTTGTTTTGAATTAGAGCAAGTATCTACGAGTCATCTACCTACCCTAAGGAATTAGGCTGTGTTAATGTCCTTAAGGTAGTGCCATCCCACCATTGAGAGGTAGGTAGCACCACCGTTGGAGGTGTTCGGGTCAATTCGAGTTTAGGGACAGTGTGATCACCAGAGCAACAGTGGGACACCTTAGAAGCTACCCCCATGCCATGTTCATGGACATGAGGACTTACTAAAACGTCCTATACTCGACGACCACGTTTCGAGGGGCAAGGAAACAATGAGGCGTACCCTAAGAGTGGTGTGTGAATTGTGTGTCATTTTCAATTATGTTTTATCTTGATCATGCATTGGGTGAGCTACGCTTTGATTTTATTTGGGCCATTCATTCTTTCATGTGATTAGCAGTTAAAAGGTGCGGAAATTAAAATGCGGAAAATAAAAGTCCTACGCTATTACAAGGCGCGGGTCTATACATCGCCAAATTAACAAAGACCCGATTTTGAATAAAAGTGCGGAAAGTAAATGTCCTAATTACTATTACAAAGCTTTGGGGGAATTACATAATATTTAAAAAGGAAATAAAAATAAACGTGCGAAAAGAAATCAGAATCGAGTGCGAGGGCGTTGGACCCTTTAAAGAAATTAAATGATTAAAGAAAGAAAAAAGGTTATTTTTTTATGGTTTTTTGGTATTTATGAAAATAAAGAAAATTGATTAAAATTAAAAATTAAATAAAACCCTAATTCTAAATTGTTTTTAATTATTAAAGAAAATATTTAAGTTTTGACCTAATTTACTAATTATTTAGTTACATGAGTATTTACAAAAATAATTAATAATTAATAATGATAAGAATAAAAAAAAGATTATTTATTAAGAAAAGAATAAAAATGCTAAAAACCTATTTTTTATATTTTTAGTTATTTAAAAAAACATTAAAATGAAACCTAATTTACTAATTTGATTATTAAATTTATTTACAAAAATATTAATGCGTTAAATTAATTAACATATTTTTTAGTTTTGATTTCTGATTTTATTATTGTGAAAATTATATTTTTGTGAATTAAATAAAACAAAAGAAAAAACAATTAAAATAAAAAGAAGAAAAGAAAAAGAAAAAAGAAAATGTGATGCAAACCATGGGGGTGTTGGCCCTTTTTGGAGGTGTCTTGGAAGTATTTTGGCCCATCAGAGTGAAGCCTGGTTGACTTTCAGAGATTGTGTGTGGGTCCATTGACCAGCGTGTATGGTGATCTTCCCATTCTGGCCATTAGATTGAAGTTGCTGGACATGTGGCAGGCTCAAGTATGCGCGTACATGGTGGACTTTAGATGAGGCGCTGCATGGAAACATATTGAGAAAAATAATATTGAAGAAGTGGGGGACCTGGGAATCGAACCCAGGTCCCAATACCTGCAAGCCAGCTAAGCTACCAACTGAACCAACGCGCGCTTCTGATATTATTATGGAACGTGAATAACATATGTGAAAACGCGTTAGTGGCCTGAAGCAAAACAAAAAAACGCGCTAAATTCAAACTGTCCAGTCATGTGCCAACAACTCAGCATCTTCTTCATGCTTTCTTCGTTTTGCCTGAAAAAATAAGAATAGATAGCGGGGGTTTTAAACCCCCACTAACCCTAAACCTGAAAAATAGCGATTAGCGTATAGTCAAAAAGAAAAAGGGCGCGATGGGTGGATTCCGTTCGTTGGGAGGTCCTGATTCCAATAGTATAGGTTTGAATGGCCAATTGTTCCATATGAAAGAAACCCCAAAATTGGAGGTCTGAAACCCTAAGCAGCTTTCATGGTGGATTCGTGTACAGGGCTTAATAATTCAATTGGATGGTACCAATAGCTTCAGAGAGATCATGTCAGTATAAATCAATCATTAAAATGCATGGAAAATGTCTAGAAATCAAAACACAATTAAGAATAATTTTATGAAAAGTGAGACTTCAATCTACCAATTACTTGAGTATGGAGGCGTGATTTTGATTGAAAAAGCTTCCTGGATGTGGTAGGAGTGTATTGGAATGGTTTTTGATCTTTGAAACAAGCTCTAGCTATGAAAACAGTTTTGAGATTTTTTGTGAAAAAGTGCAATGTTGTTCTATGAGTTTCTGCGCAGCTTCTGTGTTCTTAGCATTAGGTTTATGTTTGTGCATATATGTGGAAGGAATTAGGTCAGAAAAATAAGCCCATGATCCATTGTTTCAATGCTTTTGAATTTTTGATTTTGCATATCTTTTTCAATCCTTTTTGCCATGAAAACTTGCCTATTTGGAAGATTTGGTCTCTTTGATGTGGTACACGAAATATTTAGGTCTTAATGGGAGAATATGCTGCACAAAAAGATTTGGAAAACATGTTTTAGTATTTTTCTCATAATTAATTTTAATTAAATGGATAAATAGGATTAAAAATTCAATTAATTAATTAAAAATAAGAAAATAACTCCCTTTAAAGTCAATGGGTCGTGCATGGCCTTTGGGTGATGATTCATGGAAGAAATTGAGGCCCATTAGCATTTTTGGGGCATTTGAAGCAAAGTTGACTTTTCAAAATTCCCAAAAATTTCCCAACTTCCACAAGGCATATCTTGATGAATTTTTAAGCTTTGATCATGTTCTTGGACATTTTGGAAAGGTCTTGAAGTCCTCTAACCAATGTCTTTGGTCCCATGTCATTTTGATTTACCAATCTCAAGTACTTTTGAAAATGACCTATAATATTGAGATTGATAACTTTTTGTGAGAGCATTTCTTGGACTTGAAGTGTGAAGATGAGTTGTAGGAAATGTCATTCTCTTCAAAATGAGATTTCTATGGAATTTTTCTGATAATCCATGTGGAAGTTATGCCTTGGTCAATTTGCAGTTGACTTTTTCGACTGTCCAAAAATAGAAACTTTTGCATCTTGAGGCTTTTTGAGCCATGCCTTGAGAATCATGATCAAGAATTGATCAAATGATGTTTGTGGCTTCAAAATAAGATGTTGACAAAATTTTTTGACTTTTTACTGTCAAATGACCATTTTGCCCCTGCAGTTGACTATAGGGCAATTAGGGTTTTTGACTATGCAATTTTGTGCTGTGAGTCTTGAAACTTGGCATGAGGATGCTTGACAATGTTTGCAGGCATGTGGGACTTGATTGGACCCTTGGAAACTTCAATTTCTTTTCCAGAACCAAAACCCTAATTTTTGACTGTTAGGAGGCCATTGGACTGTGCAACCCTTGGGAGATTTTGAAGCATGCTCTTAGCAAATCTTGAAGAAAATGGGAGGGAAAATTTTGGGGTACAACAGGGAGGATATACACAAGCTGGGGAATAACGGGCTCAGCTGGGGAGGATGGACTATGCCGGGGGAATACATACTCAGTTGGGGAGGATATACTCGACTGGAGAATTTTTTGGTTCCTCGATTGTTGTTGGGGAAATAAACCCTGTTGGGGAAATAAACCCTGCTGGGGAAGTGAGTTTCTTTTTAGGAAGATATCCACGAGGCTTCAACTTGTAAAAATCGACTTAGCTAGAGAGAGAGCTGCCAAGAGATTGAGACTCTGGTCGGGGATTATCCTATGCAAAGAGACTTTGTGGGCAACTCCATTGGGGAAAGGTTTATTGTAGCTGTCCTTGTGGGGATAATGATAATGAGATAACATTGTGTGGATATTTCATATACATTAAAGAGATGCTTGTTGCTTCTTAGCAGGACACATGTGGAAAAAAAATTAATTATGTTCATATGCATATGTTCATTCAATTTTAGTCATTGGACAAATTTGCATTCAAAATAAAGACATAAAGTTTGCACTTCAAAGTATATTTGTAATGATATTTTTCCCATGAATAGGTGTTTTTGTACAGAGAGACCTAGATCCTAGTAAGAGGAAATCATCGAAAGGAAAACAAAATTGAGAATGAAAACAAATAGCCATGTGAAATGATCTCATTGCCTTCCAACTCTACTATTTCCCCAATGTCGTCGAATGTCCCTTGCCATTGATAGAAGTTGATTAGATTGATCTTGGACCGTTTGAACTTGGACCTTGGTGATAAAATTAATTGGGTTGATTCCACGGGACATAGTCATACGCTTTTAATCCTTAACTTTTGCCTGGACCGCCCTTTCGGGTTTTTAGCCCACCAGGATACCCTTTTTTTCCCAAGTCGCCCTTTTGGTTTTTCAACTTGCCGGGTGTACAATCTTTTGCATATATCCCTAATTTTTGCCCAAACCTTTTGGTTTGTCGGGAAGCCCTTATTTTTCCTAGGTGTGTCAACCTAACGGGTCTCTTATACGTAGTATTTTTTAACTATGTCCGCGTTTATAGGATGTGGGAAATCTCCACCATCTATGGTAGTCAGCATCATGGCACCACCAGAGAAAACTCTCTTGACAACTGTGATCGGTGGATCTGGAACTGACTGTTTAACGCTGGTTCGCGAAATGTCGCGGAAGCAAGAGTCGCCACCGTCTTTTATTTTCTCCAATTGGAAAGGACAAAAGCACAGAAAAATTCCTTAAAGAGATTACTCTCGGTTCGGGAGGTAGGTTATAGAAAGGGAAGGTGTTAGCACCCTTTCTATCCATGGTTATCCATGGGCTCTTAGATACTTGCTCACTTGTGTTTTCAAAAATGGTTTGTTTGCTTTTCAACTGTGGGTTTTAAAAAGTTTCTTTGAAAAATTTCAGTTCGACTCATACGTCAGAGTGTTTGAAAAAATTGCTTTGAAAGCTTTTGAAAAGTGTTGGTGTGAAAAGATTTTAGTTTATTTTGAAGAGAGCAAGTATCTACGAGAACCTACCTACCCTAAGGAATTCGTCTGTGTAAATGTCCTTTAAAGTAGTGCCATCCCACCATTGAGAGGTAGGTAGCACCACCGTTGGAGGTGTTCGGGTCAATTCGAGGTTCGGGACATGGTGATCACCAGAGCAATGGGAAGACACCTTAGAAGCTACCCTCATGCCAGGTTCCCGGATCATGAGGACTTACTAAGACGTCCTCTACTCGACGATCACCTTTCGAGACAAGGCAACAGTGAGGCGTACCCTAGGGGTGGAGTGTGCGAATAGTGTGTCGTTTTCATTTGCATTTGTCTTGTCATGTTCATTGTGATCTACGCTTGATTTTATTTAAGTCCATACATTCTTTCATGCTTTTGTTAACAATTAATATTTGCGGGAAAGTAAATCTAAGGCTATTACAAATGGCGCGGGTCCACATCGCCAAAATTAAACCGGACCCGATTTGACGGAAAAATAAAATAAGGCAAATAAAAGTGCGAAAAGTATAAGTTACAACGCTTTGGGAGAGATACATAATTATTTAAGCAATAAAATAAATACGCGAATTAAACAATTAAAAATATGGGCGTTGGACCCTTTTGCAAAATTAAAATTAATAAGGAATTGAAATTAAAAATTAAAAAGAAAATGTTTTTGGTATTTTTATGTTTTTTAGATTTAATAGAAAAAAGAATTAATTAATTAAAAAAAACTCAAATAAAATGTTAAACCTAGTTCTAATTATTTTTAAGTTTATTATGAAAGTATTGAAATTTTAACCTAAATTAAACCTAAGTTTTTATGTACAATTTAATTATAAAAATAAATAAATAAATATTATGGTAAAAAGGAAACAAATTAAAGGGATAAAAATTAAACCTAATTCTATTTTTTTGTATTTTTGTTAAAAAGGATTAAAATTGCAACCTAATTAAACTAAATATTTACATGTGAATTTATTTATAAAAAAAATATTGAAATAAATAAATGTTTTATTTTGCTCTTTTTCTGATTTTTTGTGCATTTTATAATTTGTAAAATATAATTAATTAAATTAAAACAATTGAATAAAATAAAAATAACAATTAACAATAAAATAAAAATAAGTAAAAAAAGAAAGAAATTGCAAACCAGGGGGGGTGGAAGTCCCAATTGTGAGGTCTTGATGCTAGCAATTTGGGCCCAATAAGCATGGCTTTGTTGACCTTTTTTGAATCACGTGCTGGATGATTGACCAGGCTTAGGGTGTTCATCAATCTGTAGCCCTTGATCTGATGCTGGGACGGACGTGGCATGTTGATTTCTGAAGGTGTATGATATACGTCAGTGTTGAACCTGTACGTGAACATTAGTGGAAAAATATTATGGAAATAGCGTAGACCTGGGGTTCGAACCCAGGTCTTGGACGTTGCAAGCATCCATACCTGCCACTGAGCCATGTCAACGCGTTTAATATATATATAACAAGTAAATAATATAAAACAAAAGCGACGGTGAATGGAATCTGCGCGCAAAAATTTGAATAAGCCAATCACGTCTTGACAACAAGGTCGTCTTCTTTCTTCTTCCTGAAACACAACTATGAGGCAACGGTTTTGCAAACGTGGGTTTAGAGGTGTTTTGAGAAAATAACGATTAGCCCCTCAACGCTCATAAATTGAGCGCGAGGGTTCCATGTTCTTCGTCTTCATGCGCTGAGTCCAACCATGGTACTGTGGATGTCCAATTTTTCCTCTTTTAAGAAACCCTAAATTTACACCCCTGTAAACCCTAGAAAGCTAACATGGTGAAATCGCGTGTGGTACAGAAAAAAGCAATTGAATACATGGGTTAGCTTCAAAACATTATAATGAACATGAATCCATAAACAAAAAATGCAAAAGATGCTTAAATTATGATGCACGATTCTGCAATTTTCTTGATGCAGCTTGAGTTCTAGGTACCGATTCTTGGAGCTTTGGTCGTTGTTTTTGATTGGCACACGTTCAGAGAACCTTGAGGAAGCTAATGGAACAATTCTTATGCTTTGAATTGACCTCTAGCACTGATTTCAGTTTTTGAGTTTTCAAGGAATTTTTCAAGTTTGTAATGGTATTCTCTGCGCAGCTTACAGTCTATTGGCATTAGGGTTCTCTTCAGGCATTTGTAGTGAGGCAATTAGGTTAAGAAAATCAATCAAATCTCTTGTAATTCATTGTTTGAATATTTGATTTTTTTCCATTATGTTTCATATCTTTTTCATGTGCATTTGATTCAATTGGCATCCAATCAAGCCAAATCTTTCCATGTTGGGATGTGCACGAATTATTGAGCCTAAAATGTGTACAAAAAGATTGGTTAGGTCATGTTAGATATTTTTCACATATTTATATAATTTAAATGAATTAATATGAATAATAATTCAAATAAATAAATAAAAAATGAGAAAATACTTCCCTTTGGGCCAAGTGGTCGTTCATAGGCTTGGAATGATGAATCATGGAAGAAAAATAGGCCCATTAGCAATTTTAGACCATTTGAATCAAAGTTGACTTTTCAAAATATCCAAAAATTTCCCAACTTCCACAAGGCATAACTTGCTCAATTTTTAAGCTTTGCTCATGTTCTTGGACATTTTGGAAAGGTCTTTGATTCCTCTAACCAATGCCTTTGGTACCATGTCATTTTGATTTACCAATCTCAAGTTATGGCCTTTGACTTAAAGTCCCTTTTTGTTGACTTTTGAAAATGACCTATAATGTTGAAATTGATAACTTTTTGTGAGGGCATTTCTTGGACTTGGAGTATGAAGATGAATTGTAGGAAATGTCTTTCTCTTCAAAATGAGCTTTGGATGGAATTTTTCTGATGATCCATGTGAAAGTTATGCCCTAGTCAATTTCAGTTGACTTTTTCAGCTGTCCAAATATAGTAACTTTTGCATCTTTGATGATTTCTGAGCCAAATTTTGAGAATCATGATCAAGCATTGATCAAATGATGTTTGTGGCTTCAAAATGATATGTTGACCAAAAATTTGAACTTTTGACTGTCAAATGACCATTTTACCCCTACAGTTGACTGTAGTGCAATTTAGGGTTTTGACTGTGCAATTTTGAGCTGAATGCCTTGAAACTTGCTATAAGGATACTTGACCATCTTTGTAAGCATATGAGACTTGATTGGGCCCTTGAAAACTTCCTTTTCTTGATCAGAACACAAACCCTAGTTTTGACTGTGTAGGAGACTTTTGCACTGTGCAACCCTTGGGGGATTTTGTGACTTGGCTTGGCAATTTCTTGAAGAATATGGGGGGGCAAATTTTGGGGTGCAACAGTTGCCCCTGTTCAATCTTCTTAGACCTGAGGATGCAGATTGGCTGACGTGCCTTTCGTAATCCGAGGGTAGAAGATGATTGAACACTAGAGTGCCCAGAAATTTGCGCTCACATAGTAACAGTGATGGTGGAATGGGCTTATAGATGCCATTTAGAGGTTGCTGGATAGGATGATGGGCTTATAGATGCCATCTGGATGTTGATCGCATAGGAGATTCCTTAGCGAGTACCTGCGTACCTGCAAAAGAACAAATGAGTACCTGACACGTTGCAGGAGTTGGTTTTCAGATGCTTGGTATAGCTGTGTTCTGACTGGTTACAGGAGCTGAGTCTGGAGCTTCAAAAGATGATGAATGAACCAGGTATGGTTACTGCCTTAGCATGAATGGTAAGAGAACCTTGGGTGATTTTAACTTCAACAACGCTCGTTGAGAAAATCTTAGCGGGAAATACCATCTTCGCAGGATCGGAATGAGAACCATAGTCCATTATAATCTGAAAGGGAATCACCTCACTCGCCGTTGAAGAGGGAATCATAGGAAAAGGAATTGTCACCTCACACTCATCGTTGGAGAGGGAAACATCTGAAAAGGACTTACCACCTCACACACCGTCAGAGAGGGAACCATAGAAGACTATCACCTCACACTCATCGTCGGAGAGGGAAACATCTGAAAAGGACTTACCACCTCACACACCGTCGGAGAGGGAACCATAGAAGACTATCACCTCACACTCATCGTCGGAGAGGGAAACATCTGAAGAAGGAATTACCACCTCACGCACTGGCCGGAGAGGGGACCATAGAAGACTATCACCTCACACTCATCGTCGGAGAGGGAAACATCTGAAGAAGGAATTACCACCTCACGCACTTGCCGGAGAGGGGACCATAGGAGAAGGAATTATTGTCTAGGATAACTTCTACTGAGTCTTTATCAGAAAAATCTGTTGGGAGTCGATTTGGCTGGACTAGAGGAGGTTTTTTTTTTGATAAGGATGTGATGAAGGAATCTGAGACGATTGCTACTCCAAATATATGATGAAGGAATCTGGGACGATTACTACCTCAGCAGGACGATGAAAGAATCTGGGACGATTACTACCTCAGCAGGATGATGAAGGAATCTGGGACGATTACTACCTCAGCGGGTTGATGAAGGAATCTGGGACGATTACTACCTCAGCAGGATGATGAAGGAATCTGGGACGATTACTACCTCAGTAGGATGATGAAGGAATCTGGGACGATTACTACCTCAGCAGAATGATGAAGGAATCTGGGACGATTACTACCTCAGCAGGATGATGAAGGAATCTGGGACGATTACTACCTCAGCGGGTTGATGAAGGAATCTGGGACGATTACTACCTCAGCGGGATGATGAAGGAATCTGGGACGATTACTACCTCAGCAGGATGATGAAGGAATCTGGGACGATTACTACCTCAGCAGAATGATGAAGGAATCTGAGACGATTACTACCTCAGCAGGATGATGAAGGAATCTGGGACGATTACTACCTCAGCAGGATAATGAAGGAATCTGAGACGATTACTACTCCAAATATATGATGAAGGAATCTGGGACGATTACTACCTCAACGGGTAAAGATTTTTTATCTGTTGATCGTTCTTTCCTGAAAAAGTAACGAATTAGTTGTATGCAATGTCATAATGCATGAATTGCATGATTTTAAGATGTTCTCAAAAATAAATGAGATTGGGGTGATATGATGCGTCTATGCATGCTATAATGATGTATGTGACGTTTTATGAATGTGTTTTTCGTCTAGGAAAGTAAATCCTTGACGGGTGCCGGGAAGTCGTATCCTGGGCTGATGTTGAAGAATAGATTTTGCTTCCGCTGGGGATGATAACTGCAAGAATACCGGTAGGAGAAGATGACTCCGTGGCGGAATAAACTTGGAAAATGGAAGATTCTGCGGGGAGAAAAGATACTCTAGCGACCATGCTGGGAAGCAACACTCTGTGGGGAGAGAGATGCTTTGCTGAATGTTGATAGTAACTTGTTGGGGATGTCTTGTTGTTGGAAGTGTGAATGGACTTCGCTGGGGATAGAAGACTTCGTCCAGGACGCTCTTTCCGTGGCTTTTGGCTGAGGATAACCCAGTTATATCCTGTTAAGGAAATAACTCTTTGAATAAAGCCGGGAGACGCGTTCGTGTTCTGCGAGGGGATAAGCTTCTAGAATCTACTGGGGATAAGCTTATTGCTTGGGGATATGGATTCCAATTTTCTTGGGGAAACTGGATTGGACTCTCTTGGGGGAGTATTGAACTATATTGGTTATGTTCTTCAACGGAACTTACCCTGATGCCATGGGGGATAGAACAATCAGACTGCTTAGACCAACCTTTATTGCCCCTGTTTCTTGTGGGGTGCTGATGGTTGTTGGCGGACAAACCTTCTTCTGGTAGACAGATGGCGGGACATAGTCGTACGCTTTTAATCCCTAACTTTTGCCTGGACCGCCCTTTCGGGTTTTCAGTCCATCGGGATACCCATTTTTGGCCAAGCCGCCTTTTCAGGTTTTCGACTTGCCGGGTGTACAGATTTTTTTCATTTCATCCCTTCATTTTGCCCGAACCCTTTTGGTTCGCCGGGAAGCCCTTATTTTTGCCTAGGTATGTCAACCTAGCGGGTCTTTGATTGTGCATAGTATTTTTCGACTATGTCCACGCTCTCAGAATGTTGGGAGTTGCCCCTGCTAGCAGTGTTGCCATATTACCAGAAGGTATTTGATCAGGTCAGATTTGATGCTGGAATGCCCCAAGTGACTCAAGCAGAGATTTGCCCCAGGCTTTTGGCCTTTTGAGAGATTCTCTGGATATTGACTTAACTGCCCCAGATGATGGACAATAGTCATGCCATGCCCCTTGATTGGAGATACTCCTGTTCATTAGACTTTCATTGTGCGAATTTCTATGCTGTTCAAACAAAAAGTCATATGCAAATAAAGTTATGTTAAAAATGCAAAGCTTATGTCTGTTTCGAAAATTTTGAAAATGCATTCTTTCATAAAAACAAATGAATGTTTGTAAAACGTGATGTCAACTTCATATTTACCGTAGGCCTTCAGGAGTCAGGATACCTTTCGTACAGTATGCTTTCGAACTAACCCATGCTTCAGCTAGGACTTTTAAGGGTTATAACGTGGCCTGGTTCACGGTTTAAGAAACAAAGGATAAAGGCTCAAATTATTTGTACCCACCCGCTCTTCGTGATGTTCTCCAAACCTAAACTCAGTTGATCATACGTTAGACCTTGTTTGAGTCTTTGCTCTGATTTTATGGTGATGATTCGGATGCGGATAATTTATTTTGAATAGGCAGTCATTCCTTTTTTGTTGAGGGTTTATAAGACCTCTTGCTTTTTTGATTTTGTTATCCCTGTTTTTTTGCCTGAACTGTTTCCTTTTTGGAATTGCAGTCAGCGGGATGCCCCAGTTTTGTAAGTCTCCTTCATGGGTTTTGACTTAATGGGTTTTTCATTTTTTGAGATAATGACTGCCTGTCCTTGTGATTTATTCAGAACCATCACTGTCTTTTGTTTTGTAAGGACTCCTTTGGTGCCATTTGTTATGCACTCGGGTCAACTGAGAGACTACCCTGCCCCAGGTTATGATTAAGAGTTTCAATTTTCGAAAATAAAAACTCCTACTTCTTTGGCTCAGAGGGGTTGACGAGGGATTATCTTCCTTATAACTCCAGTGTTTAGGAATTGAAACAATGCCTGTACCTCATCAGCGGGGCCTGTTCAAAAGCATACTGTAGATTAGGTATCGTTTTCGTCATCCTCCCTCAAGAGGCTTAGAATTTTAGATCCAGAGTTGACATCAGAAAAATATGAAAAGAATTTTGAATATAATGAAACAATTGTATTAATTCCCAAAACAGACATATGCAATGCATTGATAGAATAAAAGAGTTTGTCATGAACAAATGTCTGAACAAGCGAAGAAAATTACACATTGAAAATTCTAATGAACAAAAGACATTCTCGGTGATTTGGTGTAGGATCAGTGTTCAAACTCGACCTCCTTGGCGTCAATCAAATCCTGGATCTTGTTCTTCAAGGTCCAACAGTCGTCGGTGTCATGTCCAGGACTGTCAGAATGGTAGGCACATCTCACACCCGGGTTGTACTTGGGGGAGGAAGTGTCAGGATTTTGAGGAGGATCCTTTAGTGTGATCAGTTTTGCCTTCAGCAATTGTTGTAATGCCTGAGACAAAGACATATTGATGTCAGTATACTTCCTATCTTGATACTTTACCCTACGCCTATTGCTCTTTCTTAGTTGAGCGGGCGTGGGATCAGAGATCTGGATTGCCCCTACATCATGATGACCCTTTTTACCATGTATAACATTGGACTCCTTCTTCCCACTGTGGGGCTTTTTCTGAGTATCAGCAGGTGCGGTTTCTTGAATCTTCCCCGACTTGATACCAGCTTCGATTCTCTCCCCAGTCAAGACAAGATCTGTAAACCCAGCAGCAGAATTCCCAATTAGGTGGTTGAAGAATGGACCAGACAGGGTCCCCAAGAACATGTCGACGAGCTCGCGGTCAGTCAGAGGTGGTTGTACCCTTCCAGCAAGGTTCCTCCATTTTTGAGCATACTCTTTGAAGCCTTCGCCTGTACCCATAGACATCCCCTGAAGCTGAGTACGCGTGGGAGCGAGGTCGGCATTATACTGGTAGTGTTTGTAAAATGCAGTGGCTAAGTCTTCCCAGGTACGGATGTTGGCTCCATTCAGTTGATAGAACCACTCGAGCTGAGTCCCTGAAAGACTCTCTTGGAAGAAATGGATCCATAAGTTTTTGTCAGCTGTATAGGGCTGGATCCTCCTTGTATAAGCCCTGAGATGCAACTTAGGACAGGATGCCCCGTCGTATTTAGCAAAGGCAGGTACCTTGAATTTGCGCGGGATCACTACCCCAGAAGACAGACCTAGATCCTCGAAGTCCAGGCCAGGCACCTTTTGTATCTCCATAGCACTGAGCCGGTCTTCCAACTGTTTGTACCTGTCCTCAGCCGGAGGGTACTGTTCATCGTTGAAATCTGTCTCATTGTCGGAGACCACTGGGCTGGGAATCCTTTCTTCTTGATGACTACTTTTCCCCACAGATGGAGTTGTCCTCTCAGCTTGGTCCTGCAGGGTGTTCCCAGATCTGCGTCTAGGGCTGAACAAGATAGTCCTCTTCTTCTTCTTTTCCTTCTTCAAGAGCAGAGCCTTCAGATCTTGCTGCCCCTGGGTCAAGTTCATGATTAGCCCTTGGAATTGGGCATTCTGAGCCTGGAGGGCCTTGATAGACTGCTCAGCTGATGATTCAGGATTCATGACGATCGGCTGAAATAAACAGCGAAGAAGGTAAGTAACCTGCAGAGAAAGGGTACCTATTATGCAATGATATGTGTTGTACCCCAAAATTTGCCCTCCCATATTCTTCAAGAAATTGCCAAGTCAAGCTTCAAAGTTCCCCAAGGGTTGCACAGTGCAAGAACCTCCTAAGCAGTCAAAACTAGGGTTTGTGTTCTGATCAAGGAGTTGAAGTTTCCAAGGGTCCAATCAAGTCTCACAAGCCTACAAATATGGTCAAGCATCCTCATATCAAGTTTCAAGACTTTCAGCACAAAATTGCACAGTCAAAACCCTAATTGCACTACAGTCAACTGTAGGGGCAAAATGGTCATTTGGCAGTCAAAAGTTCAAATTTTTGGTCAACATCTCATTTTGAAGCCACAAACATCATTTGATCAATGCTTGATCATGATTCTCAAAACTTGGCTCAAAAATCACCAAGATGCAAAAGTTTCTATTTTTGGACAGCTGAAAAAGTCAACTGAAATTGACCAGGGCATAACTTTCACATGGATTATCAGAAAAATTCCATCCAAAGCTCATTTTTAATAGAAAGACATTTCCTACAACTCATCTTCATACTTCAAGTCCAAGAAATGTTCTCACAAAAAGTTATCAATTTCAACATTATAGGTCATTTTCAAAAGTCAACAAAAAGGGACTTTAAGTCAAAGGCCATAACTTGAGATTGGTAAATCAAAATGACATGGGACCAAAGACATTGTTTAGAGGACTTCAAGACCTTTCTAAAATGTCCAAGAACATGAGCAAAGCTTAAAAATTGAGCAAGTTATGCATTGGAGAAGTTGGGAAATTTTTGTGAAATGGCCAAAATCATTTATCCTTGAAATCTCATTTTTGACAAAAGGGGCCCACTTTTTCCACTTGAATTGACTTGGCCATGCTTCCCACGTGTCCCATCTTTTATTTCAGATTTCTTTATTAATTTTTTCATTTTTATTGATTTTATTGGATTTAATTAATTTTAAATCTTTTAAAATCAAAAGAAATTCAAAAAAATTAATTTAAAGGGATATTTTGCTTTGATTAACCTTGAAGCATCATTATGTGCCTACCATTTTTCGTGCTAAGGCTTAAACAAGGCAACAATTCAAATTTGAATCAAAAGTGGAAAGTGTGATAATGGTGGTTTATGCCAAATCCTAAACATCAATGCAAGGCATTATTGGCCATAATTTTCATTCATACACATTGCATAAGACATGTACAAGTGAAAGTGTCCAGGTTCATTCAAGAGACATGCATATTTCAAAAAAGGAAAACTTTTAATGTGTCTGATTCTTGTCTCATGGCATTAAAGGCCTGGTTAAATGGCTGTCTCTTACCGTTACAAGACCCTCACACTCCTATAAATACAAGGGCCAGTGGCACATTACAATGGACGAAAAAACACACAACAGGAGAACGAAAGAAACATTGGAGAGAGGCTGCCCACAAAATCCATCAAAGGTTGCCAGAATTTTCCAAGCAAAGCCACCCTTCAGCAAAAGTAGCCAAGCCCAGAAGCCCAGATCGAAGGTGCCTACATTCAGGAAGCGCCCAAATCGAAGGTCCAATCTACTGGTAAGAGAGGGTAAACTGTCCAACCTTGTATTTGCATTACACATTCGTGCTTGTTGTTACCTTCAATTTACTATCCTAGACAGGATCAAAGGGTCTGGGTTTGGCCCCAGGTCATATTCTTCGTTTGCTAACATTTGCTGCAGATTTATCCTGAAAAGACTCAGCGCACGTAGGATCGAAGGGCCTGGGGTTCGATACCAGGCCCTGAGTTTATTTTGCTAACATACTTTTGCAGGTATAGCATCCCAGATCGAAGGAGACACCTTCTCTGGATCGAAGCTTCCCAGGCCTCCAGAATTATGCTTTTTTTATTTGCTGCCTGTTTCCGTCGTTTTTCTTATACTTATTTTGACTTTTTTTATTTCTTTTTTTTAATCAACATAAAATCAAAAACACAAAAAAATCAGAAAAGACAAAAAATAAATAATAATTTTATTTTAGTATTAATTTTGTAAATAAATCCCTTAATTAATTTAGATTTAATTTTAGGTTATAATTTAATTCTATTTCACAATAAACCAAAAATAATAAAAAATAGATCTTTAACACTTTTTACCTTTTTTTAATTAATTAAATATTTTTATTATAAGTATCATTAACCATTAACTTTGTAAATAAAATTTATAATTAATTTAGTTTTAATTCTAGGTTTTAACTTTAATGCATTTTCTTTAATAAATTAAAAACAATTAGAATTAGAATTAATCATTTGACTTTTAATTAATTTAATGTCATAAATATAAAAAAAAACATAAAAAACAAGTTCTTTCTTTTTATTTAATTTAATTATTCTATTAATTTTATTTTAATTCCTTAAAGGGTCCAACGCCCTCGCATTCGATCATATTTTCCTTTTTTTCGCGCGTTTTATTTATTTCTGTTGTAAATATAATGTAATTGCTCCAAAGCCATGTAATAGCTATTAGATATTTATTTTCTGCACTTTATTTTAAATCGGGTCTGGATTAATTTGGCGTTGTAGACCCGCGCCTTTGTAATAGCGTAGGACCCTTTATCTTTTCCGCACTTTAAATTCCCGCACTTTTAACTGCTAAACAATAACATGAAAGAATGAATGCCCGAAAATAAAATCGAAACGTAGATCACCAATGCATGACAAGACAAACAATAAACTGAAAATGACACACAATTCACACACCACCCCTAGGGTACGCTTCACTGTTGCCTTGCCCCTCGAAAGGTGGTCGTCGAGTAGAGGATGTCTTAGTAAGTCCTCATGATCCGGGAACCTGGCATGAGGGTAGCTTCTAAGGTGTCTTCCCATTGCTCTGGTGATCACCATGTCCCTACAAACTCGAATTGACCCGAACACCTCCAACGATGGTGCTACCTACCTCTCAATAGTGGGATAGCACTATCTAAAGGACTCTTACACAGACGAATTCCTTAGGGTAGGTAGATTCTCATAGATACTTGCTCTTTCCAAAAACAAACAAAATACTTTTCACACCTACACTTTCTAAAAGTTTTTTTTCAAACAAATTTTTCATACACTCTTGAGGACAGATACAAGAGTTACTTAGAAATTTTTCAAACGAAACTTTTTTTTCAAAATCCACTCACACTTGAAAAGCAAACAATTTTGAAAACACAATGAGCAAGTATCTAAGAGCCCATGGATAACCATGGATAGAAAGGGTGCTAACACCTTCCCTTTCTATAATCTACCTCCCGAACCGAGAACTAATCTCAATAACGAATTTTTCTGTGCTTTTGTCCTTTCCATTTGGAGAAAATAAAAGACGGTGGCGACTCTTGCTTACCGCGACATTTCGTGAAACCAGCTTTAAAACAGTCAGTTCCAGATCCACCGATCACAGAACTGGCGACTCTGCTGGGGACTATCTTTAAAGTGAGGTGTACCTTAGGACTAAGATCACTGTGTTTTCAATTGCTTGAATTGTTTGCTTTATTATTGTGGGTACTGTCTTGGGAGTTCTATAGATCCTAACCCGGATCTTGGGATACCTTCTTAGAAAGTAGCAACAAGGCTGTGAGGGAACTGTGCGGGGTATACCGACATGGTTGAAGCAGTCTGCTACGTTGATGTGGCACTTTGGTGTGTACCGGTAACCCTTGAGTCAATCAAGGAGAGTACGGGGCCTCCATGTGGTGTCATGAAGCATCAACAGACCTTAGGAACCTTAATTGAACCATCTTGGCCTCCTTAAGGTAGTGAGATGACTACTTTGGTGTACTCCGAAGTTGGTTGATACTCGATACTACACTCAATTGAGGGTTGTTTTCTTGGGATATTTTGATCGCCAGTCAATGGCTAAATCGAAACGATGAACAATGAAAGCAATCCAATGATATTGAGATCCTTAGAACCCGGTTACTTTGATAGGACAGGTTTGAGCCCACCAACTTCAAGAGGGTAATGCCCAGACCCCATGCTGACCTAAACTCTGAGGGTTTCTCTTGTGTTACTTGTGTGCCTTCTAACTTGACTACTTGTTATCTGACACTTGAGTTTTCTTGCAGGTCTTGTTTATAGTCCTTAATTGGGACTCATAACAGGGTTACTGAGTTTCTTGCAGGTTTTGTTTATAGTCCTTAAATTGGGACTCATAACAGGGTTACTGAGTTTCTTGCAGGTTTTGTTTAGAGTCCTTAATTAGGGACTCATAACAGGGTTTACCTACATTACCCCATGCATAGCATGACATCATACCATTGCATATATCCTAACCCATTTCAAGGATCTCAAGGGCTTGTGATGCAGGTCATGGTGAACCAACTATCCCAGCAAGGGGCAAAGAGGATTTATTTTCCTCTAGCCAAGGTAGTCAGGGGCTATGACCCACTGGATATGGTGAGCCTTTGACCCTTAAAGAAGGACTCTCAACAAAGTACCTTCAATCAAGCCACCAGTTTCCAATGCTAACGATTTTCTTGTTTACCCCGCGAGGTCCTTGAAAACATTGCATGCATACATAACATTGCATCACAGGTACCCTTTCTTTACAGGTCACTTACCCTCTCTGTTGTTTATTTCAGCATCATCATGTCTTCTGCACCATCCAATGAACAATCCATCAAGGCCCTCCAGGCTCAGAATGCCCAGTTCCAAGAGTTGATCATGAATTTGGCCCAGGGGCAGCAAGATCTGAAGACTCTGCTCCTGAAAAAGAAGAAGAAGAGGACTGTTTTGTTCAGCCCTAGACGCAGGTCTGGGAATACACCACAGGATGAAACTGAGAGAACAACTCCATCTGTTAGGATAGACAGTCCCCATGGGAGAGAGGTGCCTAGTCCAGTGGTCTCCGACAACGAGACGGAGTTCAATGATGAGCAGTACCCTCCAGCTGAGGACAGGTACAAACAGTTGGAAGACCGGCTAAATGCGATGGAGATACAAAAAGTGCCCGGCCTGGACTTCGAGGATTTAGGTCTGTCTTCTGGGGTAGTGATCCCGCACAAGTTTAAGGCACCTGCCTTTGCTAAATACGACGGGGCATCCTGTCCTAAATTGCATCTCAGGGCTTACACAAGGAGGATCCAACCCTATACAGCTGACAAAAACCTATGGATCCATTTTTTCCAGGAGAGTCTTTCAGGGACTCAGCTCGAGTGGTTCTATCAACTGAGTGGAGCCAACATCCGCAGTTGGGAGGACTTGGCCACTGCATTCTACAAGCATTACCAGTATAATGCCGACCTCGCTCCCACGCGCACTCAGCTTCAGGGAATGTCTATGGGTGCAGGTGAAGGTTTCAAAGAATATGCTCAGAAATGGAGAGACCTTGCTGGAAGGGTACAGCCACCCTTGACTGACCGCGAGCTCGTCGACATGTTCTTGGGGACCCTGTCTGGTCCATTCTTCAACCACCTGATTGGGAATTCTGCTGCTGGGTTTACAGATCTGATCTTGACCGGGGAAAGAATAGAAGCTGGTATCAAGTCAGGGAAAATACAGACTGGTGACTCCTCGAACACTGAGAAGAAACCATCCAAGAGAGAATCTAGTGCTGTCAACGTAGTAGCTATTGCAAAGTCGGCCGGTGCTCCTCAACGTCACCACCAACAAAGGGAAGAAAGACCTAAGAGGCAATTTACTCCCCTCGGCATGACCTTGTCACAGATATTGCCACAGCTGCTAGAAACCAAGTTGGTAACCCTCATGGATCCCCCAAAGAATCCTAACAGGACACCTTCAAGGTACAACCCCAATGCTCGCTGCGCCTATCATTCTGATAGCCCGGGGCATGCTACGGATGACTGTTGGACTTTGAGAAACAGGGTTCAAGATCTGATTGACGCAAAGGAAGTCCAGCTCGACTCTCCAGAGGCTCCCAATGTGATCACTGCTCCCTTGCCAAGACATGGCTAGGATTAGTTTTTGTTCATTTAAATATTCAAGTTGTAATTTTCTTTCAATTTGTTCAAACATTTTGTTTCATGTCAAACTTGGTTATTTCATTAATGCATTACACTTGTCTGTTTTGAAGCAATTATGTTTACTATGCCTAAAACTGTTTTCATATTTTTGTGATGATCAATGCTCGGTTAATAATTCTAAGCCTCTTGAGGGAGGATGACGAAAACGATACCACGATCTTCACAGTATGCTTTTGAACAGACCCCGCTGATGAAGTACAGGCATTGTTTCAAATCCCTAAACACTGGAGTTATAAGGAAGATAATCCCTCGTCAACCCCTCTGAGCCAAAGAAATAGGAGTTTTTCTTTTCGAAATTTAAAACCCTTAATCATAACCTGGGGCAGGGTAGTCTTTCAGTTGATCCAAATGCGTAACAAATGACACCAAAGAGGTCCTTGCAAAACAAAGAAAGACAGTGATGGTTCCATAAAGAAAGGCAGTCATTATCTCAAAAAATGAAAAAAAACCATTAAGTCAAAACCTATGAGGGAGACTTACAAAACTGGGGCATCCCGCTGACTGTAATTCCAAAAAAGGAAACAGCTCAGGCAAAAAATAAGGATAACGAAATAAAAAAGAAAGAGGTCCTACAAACCCTCAACAAAAAAGGAAATGACTGCCTAATCCAAATATACGTTCAACATCCGAATCATCACCGGAAAATCAGAGCAAAGACTCAAACAACGTCTAACGTATGATCAACTGAGTTTAGGTTTGGAGAACATCACGAAGAGCGGGTGGGTACAAATAAAATTTGAGCCTTTATCCTTTGTTTCTTAAACCATGAAGCAGGCCACGTTATAACCCTTAAAAGTCCTAGCTGAAGCATGGGTTAGTTCGAAAGCATACTGTTACGAAAGGTATCCTGACTCCTTAAGGCTTACGGTAAAAATAATGAGTTGACATCACAGTTCACAAAGAACTCACTTGTTTTATTAAAAAAAATTGCATTTTCAAAATCTTCAAGACAGACATAAGCTTTGCATTTTTGATATAACATTGTTTGCATATGACTATTTGTTTGAACATCAGGGAAATTCGCACGATGAATACCTAGTGAACAAAAGTACTCCCAATAAAGGGGCAGGCATACTCATCGTTCATCATCTGGGGCAGTTAAGTCAAGATTCGGAGAATCTCTCAAAATGCCGAACAGCCTGGGGAAAATCTCCGCCTGAGTCACCTAGGGCATTCCAGCAACGAATCTTGCCTGATCAAGCATCTTCTGATGGCATGGCAAAATACTTCCAACAGGGGCAACTCCCTGCATGCTAAGAGCATGGACATAGTCGAAAAGATACTATGCAAAATCAAAGACCCGCTAGGTCGACGCACCTAGGCAAGAATAAGGGCTTCCCGGCGAACCAAAAGGGTTCGGGCAAAAATAAGGGATGAAATGAAAAATCCGTACACCCGGCAAGTCGAAAACCTGAAAAGGCGGCTTGGGCAAAAACGGGTATCCCGGTGGACTGAAAACCCGAAAGGGCGGTCCAGGCAAAAATTAGGGATCAAAAGCGTACGACTATGTCCTGGCATCTCATCATATACCTACCAGAAGACTTGTCAAGCACCCTCATGGGCCTTCTTCTCCCACAGAAATTGGGGCAATAATGAGTTGCCTAAAGGATCCGGTTGCTCTATCCATCGGGGTACCAAGATAGGTTCGACTGAAGAATGCGACCCAGATACCTTCACTCCTCGCAGAGCACGAACGCGTCGTCCGGCTTTATTCAAAGAGTTATTTCCTTAACAGGATATAACTGGGTTATCCTCAGCCAAAAGCCACGGAAAGATCGCCGTCAACACAGTCTTCTTACCCCCAGCGAAGTCTATTCACACTTCCAACACAGCAAAGATATCCCCAGCAGAGTTATCATCAAATCTCAACAGCGTACCTCTCTCCCTACAGAGTATGGTTCCCCAGCAAGGTCGCTAGAGTCATTTCTCCCCGCAGAATAATCAGTTCGCCAAGTTCATTCCCCAACGGAGTCATCTTCTCCTACCGGTATTCTTGCAATTATCATCCCCAGCGGAAGCAAAAGCTTATTCTTCAACATCAGCCCAGGAGTGACTTCCCGGCACCCGTCAAGGATTTACTTTCCTAGACGCAAAAACATACATCGCACTTCATACATCATAGCATGCATATACGCATCATACCTTACAAATCTCATTTATGTTGAGAGCATCATTGCTTGGTCCATATCATGCACTGCATATGACTGACCTTTACCTTTCAGGAAGGATACAGTTGAATGATCAGCTATAGACAAACACAGTCAGAATAGACAAATCCCGTCATAAGAGACCAATCCCGTCATAAGAGACAAATCCCGTCATAAGGGACAAATCCCGTCATAAAAGACCAATCCAGTCAGAAAAGACCAATCCAGTCAGAAAAGACAAATCCAGTCAAAGAATACAAACCCAGTTAAATCAATGCCTAAAGATTTCTCTGACACTCGTCGTTATAGACACTCGTCGTTATAGACACTCTTCGTCGTTATAGACACTCGTCGTCCTAGACACTCGTCGTTATAGACACTCGTCGTTATAGACACTCGTCGTTATAGACACTCGTCGTTATAGACACTCGTCGTCGTTATAGACACTCGTCGTCCTAGACACTCGTCGTTATAGACACTCGTCGGTATAGACACTCGTCGTCCTAGACACTCGTCGTTATAGACACTCGTCGTTATAGACACTCTTCGTCGTTATAGACACTCGTCGTTATAGACACTCGTCGTTATAGACACTCGTCGTTATAGACACTACTCGTCGTTATAGACACTCTTCATCGTTATAGACCCTCGTCGTCATAGACACTCGTCGTTATAGACACTCGTCGTCCTAGACACTCGTCGTTATAGACACTCGTCGTCCTAGACACTCGTCGTTATAGACACTAGTCGCTATAGACACCTGTCGTTAAAGACCACCCGTCCTTGGAAACAACCTGTCAGTAGAGACAACTTCATCACCGTTTGAAGCTCCAGACTCAGCTCCTGTAACCAGTCAGGACACATCTATGCCAAGCAGCTGAAAACCAACTCCTGTAACGTGTCAGGTAATCATTCTCTATTTTGCAGGTACGCAAGTTCTCGCTAAGGAATCTCTTACGCGATCAACATCCAGATGGCATCTATAAGCCCATTATCCTATTCATCAACCTCTAGATGGCATCCATAAGCCCATTCTCATCATCCCACTGCTACTATGTGAGCGCAAATTTCTGGGCACTCTAGTGTTCAATCATCTTCCACCCTCGGATTACGAAAGGCACGTCAGCCAATCTGCATCCTCAGGTCTAAGAAGATTGAACAGGGGCAACTGTTGTACCCCAAAATTTGCCCTCCCATATTCTTCAAGAAATTGCCAAGTCAAGCTTCAAAGTTCCCCAAGGGTTGCACAGTGCAAGAACCTCCTAAGCAGTCAAAACTAGGGTTTGTGTTCTGATCAAGGAGTTGAAGTTTCCAAGGGTCCAATCAAGTCTCACAAGCCTACAAATATGGTCAAGCATCCTCATATCAAGTTTCAAGACTTTCAGCACAAAATTGCACAGTCAAAACCCTAATTGCACTACAGTCAACTGTAGGGGCAAAATGGTCATTTGGCAGTCAAAAGTTCAAATTTTTGGTCAACATCTCATTTTGAAGCCACAAACATCATTTGATCAATGCTTGATCATGATTCTCAAAACTTGGCTCAAAAATCACCAAGATGCAAAAGTTTCTATTTTTGGACAGCTGAAAAAGTCAACTGAAATTGACCAGGGCATAACTTTCACATGGATTATCAGAAAAATTCCATCCAAAGCTCATTTTTAATAGAAAGACATTTCCTACAACTCATCTTCATACTTCAAGTCCAAGAAATGTTCTCACAAAAAGTTATCAATTTCAACATTATAGGTCATTTTCAAAAGTCAACAAAAAGGGACTTTAAGTCAAAGGCCATAACTTGAGATTGGTAAATCAAAATGACATGGGACCAAAGACATTGTTTAGAGGACTTCAAGACCTTTCTAAAATGTCCAAGAACATGAGCAAAGCTTAAAAATTGAGCAAGTTATGCATTGGAGAAGTTGGGAAATTTTTGTGAAATGGCCAAAATCATTTATCCTTGAAATCTCATTTTTGACAAAAGGGGCCCACTTTTTCCACTTGAATTGACTTGGCCATGCTTCCCACGTGTCCCATCTTTTATTTCAGATTTCTTTATTAATTTTTTCATTTTTATTGATTTTATTGGATTTAATTAATTTTAAATCTTTTAAAATCAAAAGAAATTCAAAAAAATTAATTTAAAGGGATATTTTGCTTTGATTAACCTTGAAGCATCATTATGTGCCTACCATTTTTCGTGCTAAGGCTTAAACAAGGCAACAATTCAAATTTGAATCAAAAGTGGAAAGTGTGATAATGGTGGTTTATGCCAAATCCTAAACATCAATGCAAGGCATTATTGGCCATAATTTTCATTCATACACATTGCATAAGACATGTACAAGTGAAAGTGTCCAGGTTCATTCAAGAGACATGCATATTTCAAAAAAGGAAAACTTTTAATGTGTCTGATTCTTGTCTCATGGCATTAAAGGCCTGGTTAAATGGCTGTCTCTTACCGTTACAAGACCCTCACACTCCTATAAATACAAGGGCCAGTGGCACATTACAATGGACGAAAAAACACACAACAGGAGAACGAAAGAAACATTGGAGAGAGGCTGCCCACAAAATCCATCAAAGGTTGCCAGAATTTTCCAAGCAAAGACACCCTTCAGCAAAAGTAGCCAAGCCCAGAAGCCCAGATCGAAGGTGCCTACATTCAGGAAGCGCCCAAATCGAAGGTCCAATCTACTGGTAAGAGAGGGTAAACTGTCCAACCTTGTATTTGCATTACACATTCGTGCTTGTTGTTACCTTCAATTTACTATCCTAGACAGGATCAAAGGGCCTGGGTTTGGCCCCAGGTCATATTCTTCGTTTGCTAACATTTGCTGCAGATTTATCCTGAAAAGACTCAGCGCACGTAGGATCGAAGGGCCTGGGGTTCGATACCAGGCCCTGAGTTTATTTTGCTAACATACTTTTGCAGGTATAGCATCCCAGATCGAAGGAGACACCTTCTCTGGATCGAAGCTTCCCAGGCCTCCAGAATTATGCTTTTTTTATTTGCTGCCTGTTTCCGTCGTTTTTCTTATACTTATTTTGACTTTTTTTATTTCTTTTTTTTAATCAACATAAAATCAAAAACACAAAATAATCAGAAAAGACAAAAAATAAATAATAATTTTATTTTAGTATTAATTTTGTAAATAAATCCCTTAATTAATTTAGATTTAATTTTAGGTTATAATTTAATTCTATTTCACAATAAACCAAAAATAATAAAAAATAGATCTTTAACACTTTTTACCTTTTTTTAATTAATTAAATATTTTTATTATAAGTATCATTAACCATTAACTTTGTAAATAAAATTTATAATTAATTTAGTTTTAATTCTAGGTTTTAACTTTAATGCATTTTCTTTAATAAATTAAAAACAATTAGAATTAGAATTAATCATTTGACTTTTAATTAATTTAATGTCATAAATATAAAAAAAAACATAAAAAACAAGTTCTTTCTTTTTATTTAATTTAATTATTCTATTAATTTTATTTTAATTCCTTAAAGGGTCCAACGCCCTCGCATTCGATCATATTTTCCTTTTTTTCGCGCGTTTTATTTATTTCTGTTGTAAATATAATGTAATTGCTCCAAAGCCATGTAATAGCTATTAGATATTTATTTTCTGCACTTTATTTTAAATCGGGTCTGGATTAATTTGGCGTTGTAGACCCGCGCCTTTGTAATAGCGTAGGACCCTTTATCTTTTCCGCACTTTAAATTCCCGCACTTTTAACTGCTAAACAATAACATGAAAGAATGAATGCCCGAAAATAAAATCGAAACGTAGATCACCAATGCATGACAAGACAAACAATAAACTGAAAATGACACACAATTCACACACCACCCCTAGGGTACGCTTCACTGTTGCCTTGCCCCTCGAAAGGTGGTCGTCGAGTAGAGGATGTCTTAGTAAGTCCTCATGATCCGGGAACCTGGCATGAGGGTAGCTTCTAAGGTGTCTTCCCATTGCTCTGGTGATCACCATGTCCCTACAAACTCGAATTGACCCGAACACCTCCAACGATGGTGCTACCTACCTCTCAATAGTGGGATAGCACTATCTAAAGGACTCTTACACAGACGAATTCCTTAGGGTAGGTAGATTCTCATAGATACTTGCTCTTTCCAAAAACAAACAAAATACTTTTCACACCTACACTTTCTAAAAGTTTTTTTTCAAACAAATTTTTCATACACTCTTGAGGACAGATACAAGAGTTACTTAGAAATTTTTCAAACGAAACTTTTTTTTCAAAATCCACTCACACTTGAAAAGCAAACAATTTTGAAAACACAATGAGCAAGTATCTAAGAGCCCATGGATAACCATGGATAGAAAGGGT
This sequence comes from Vicia faba, assembly GCA_948472305.1. Taxonomy (NCBI): domain Eukaryota; kingdom Viridiplantae; phylum Streptophyta; class Magnoliopsida; order Fabales; family Fabaceae; genus Vicia; species Vicia faba. Next base: position 111,802,077 of record OX451735.1, read on the forward strand.
GCTAACACCTTCCCTTTCTATAATCTACCTCCCGAACCGAGAACTAATCTCAATAAGGAATTTTTCTGTGCTTTTGTCCTTTCCATTTGGAGAAAATAAAAGACGGTGGCGACTCTTGCTTACCGCGACATTTCGCGAAACCAGCTTTAAAACAGTCAGTTCCAGATCCACCGATCACAATATGTATGACATGCATGCAATGATTTCAAGGACCTCGCGGGGTAAACAGAGAAACTTGTTAGAGTTGAAAACCGGTAACTTGATTGAAGGTACTTCATGTTGTTGAGAGTCCTTCTTCAAGGGTCAAAGGCTCACCATATCCAGTGGGTCATAGCCCCTGACAACTTTGGCTAGAGGAAAATAAATCCCCTTTGCCCCTTGCTGGGTGTTTGATTCATCATGACCTGCATCACAAGCCCTTGAGATCCTTGAAATGGGTTAGGATGTATGCAATGGTATGATGTCATGCTATGCATGGGGTGATGTAGGTAAACCCTGTTATGAGTCCCGATTAAGGACTATAAACAGACCCTGCAAGAAATTCCGTATACTTTGTTATGAGTCCCAATTAAGGGCTATAAACAAAACCTGCAAGAGATCTAGTAAACCCTGTTATGAGTCCCCGTTAAGGACTATAAACAAAACCTGCAAGAAATTTGGTAAACCCTGTCATGAGTCCTAGTTAAGGACTATAAACAAAACCTGCAAGTAGTTCATGTGTCAGCTAACAAGCATGCAAGTAGTCAAGTACGAAGGCACACAAGTCACACAAGAGAAACCCTTAGAGTTTAAGGCCAGCATGGGGTCTGGGTAGTACCCTCTTGAAGTTGGTGGGTTCAACCTGTCCTAATCCAAGTAACCGGGTTCTAAGGTTCCCAATATCACGGGATTGCTTTCATTGTTCATCGTTTCGATTTAGCCACTGAACTGGCGACCGAAATATTCCAGGAAAGCAACCCTCAATTGGGTGTAGTATCGAGTATCAACCAACCTCGGACTGCACCAAAGTCAGTTATCTCACTACCCTAAAGAGGCCAAGATAGTTTAATTAAGGTTCCTAAGGTCTGTTGATGCTTCACGACACCACGCGGAGGCCCCGTACTCTCCTTGACTGAACTCAAGGGTTACCGGTACACACCAAAGTGCCACATCAACGTAGCAGACTGTTTCAACCATGTCGGTATACCCCGCACAATTCCCTCACAGCCTTGTTGCTACTTTCTAAGAAAGGTATCCCCCAGATCCGGGTTAGGATCTATAGAACTCCCAAGCAACCCACAATTTAAAGCACACAAATTCAATACAATTGAAAACATAGTTATTAGCTAGCCCTAAGGTACACCCCACTTTGAGTATTTTCCCCAGCAGAGTCGCCAGTTCTAGCGATCGATGGATCTGGAACTGACTGTTTAACGCTGGTTCGCGAAATGTCGCGGAAGCAAGAGTCGCCACCGTCTTTTATTTTCTCCAATTGGAAAGGACAAAAGCACAGAAAAATTCCTTAAAGAGATTGCTCTCGGTTCGGGAGGTAGGTTATAGAAAGGGAAGGTGTTAGCACCCTTTCTATCCATGGTTATCCATGGGCTCTTAGATACTTGCTCACTTGTGTTTTCAAAAATGGTTTGTTTGCTTTTCAACTGTGGGTTTTAAAAAGTTTCTTTGAAAAATTTCAGTTCGACTCATACGTCAGAGTGTTTGAAAAAATTGCTTTGAAAGCTTTTGAAAAGTGTTGGTGTGAAAAGATTTTAGTTTATTTTGAAGAGAGCAAGTATCTACGAGAACCTACCTACCCTAAGGAATTCGTCTGTGTAAATGTCCTTTAAAGTAGTGCCATCCCACCATTGAGAGGTAGGTAGCACCACCGTTGGAGGTGTTCGGGTCAATTCGAGGTTCGGGACATGGTGATCACCAGAGCAATGGGAAGACACCTTAGAAGCTACCCTCATGCCAGGTTCCCGGATCATGAGGACTTACTAAGACGTCCTCTACTCGACGATCACCTTTCGAGACAAGGCAACAGTGAGGCGTACCCTAGGGGTGGAGTGTGCGAATAGTGTGTCGTTTTCATTTGCATTTGTCTTGTCATGTTCATTGTGATATACGCTTGATTTTATTTAAGTCCATACATTCTTTCATGCTTTTGTTAACAATTAATATTTGCGGGAAAGTAAATCTAAGGCTATTACAAATGGCGCGGGTCCACATCGCCAAAATTAAACCGGACCCGATTTGACGGAAAAATAAAATAAGGCAAATAAAAGTGCGAAAAGTATAAGTTACAACGCTTTGGGAGAGATACATAATTATTTAAGCAATAAAATAAATACGCGAATTAAACAATTAAAAATATGGGCGTTGGACCCTTTTGCAAAATTAAAATTAATAAGGAATTGAAATTAAAAATTAAAAAGAAAATGTTTTTGGTATTTTTATGTTTTTTAGATTTAATAGAAAAAAGAATTAATTAATTAAAAAAAACTAAAATAAAATGTTAAACCTAGTTCTAATTATTTTTAAGTTTATTATGAAAGTATTAAAATTTTAACCTAAATTAAACCTAAGTTTTTATGTACAATTTAATTATAAAAATAAATAAATAAATATTATGGTAAAAAGGAAACAAATTAAAGGGATAAAAATTAAACCTAATTCTATTTTTTTGTATTTTTGTTAAAAAGGATTAAAATTGCAACCTAATTAAACTAAATATTTACATGTGAATTTATTTATAAAAAAAACATTGAAATAAATAAATGTTTTATTTTGCTCTTTTTCTGATTTTTTGTGCATTTTATAATTTGTAAAATATAATTAATTAAATTAAAACAATTGAATAAAATAAAAATAACAATTAACAATAAAATAAAAATAAGTAAAAAAAAGAAAGAAATTGCAAACCAGGGGGGGTGGAAGTCCCAATTGTGAGGTCTTGATGCTAGCAATTTGGGCCCAATAAGCATGGCTTTGTTGACCTTTTTTGAATCACGTGCTGGATGATTGACCAGGCTTAGGGTGTTCATCAATCTGTAGCCCTTGATCTGATGCTAGGACGGACGTGGCATGTTGATTTCTGAAGGTGTATGATATACGTCAGTGTTGAACCTGTACGTGAACATTAGTGGAAAAATATTATGGAAATAGCGTAGACCTGGGGTTCGAACCCAGGTCTTGGACGTTGCAAGCATCCATACCTGCCACTGAGCCATGTCAACGCGTTTAATATATATATAACAAGTAAATAATATAAAACAAAAGCGACGGTGAATGGAATCTGCGCGCAAAAATTTGAATAAGCCAATCACGTCTTGACAACGAGGTCGTCTTCTTTCTTCTTCCTGAAACACAACTATGAGGCAACGGTTTTGCAAACGTGGGTTTAGAGGTGTTTTGAGAAAATAACGATTAGCCCCTCAACGCTCATAAATTGAGCGCGAGGGTTCCATGTTCTTCGTCTTCATGCGCTGAGTCCAACCATGGTACTGTGGATGTCCAATTTTTCCTCTTTTAAGAAACCCTAAATTTACACCCCTGTAAACCCTAGAAAGCTAACATGGTGAAATCGCGTGTGGTACAGAAAAAAGCAATTGAATACATGGGTTAGCTTCAAAACATTATAATGAACATGAATCCATAAACAAAAAATGCAAAAGATGCTTAAATTATGATGCACGATTCTGCAATTTTCTTGATACAGCTTGAGTTCTAGGTACCGATTCTTGGAGCTTTGGTCGTTGTTTTTGATTGGCACACGTTCAGAGAACCTTGAGGAAGCTAATGGAACAATTCTTATGCTTTGAATTGACCTCTAGCACTGATTTCAGTTTTTGAGTTTTCAAGGAATTTTTCAAGTTTGTAATGGTACTCTCTGCGCAGCTTACAGTCTATTGGCATTAGGGTTCTCTTCAGGCATTTGTAGTGAGGCAATTAGGTTAAGAAAATCAATCAAATCTCTTGTAATTAATTGTTTGAATATTTGATTTTTTTCCATTATGTTTCATATCTTTTTCATGTGCATTTGATTCAATTGGCATCCAATCAAGCCAAATCTTTCCATGTTGGGATGTGCACGAATTATTGAGCCTAAAATGTGTACAAAAAGATTGGTTAGGTCATGTTAGATATTTTTCACATATTTATATAATTTAAATGAATTAATATGAATAATAATTCAAATAAATAAATAAAAAATGAGAAAATACTTCCCTTTGGGCCAAGTGGTCGTGCATAGGCTTGGAATGATGAATCATGGAACAAAAATAGGCCCATTAGCAATTTTAGACCATTTGAATCAAAGTTGACTTTTCAAAATATCCAAAAATTTCCCAACTTCCACAAGGCATAACTTGCTCAATTTTTAAGCTTTTCTCATGTTCTTGGACATTTTGGAAAGGTCTTTGAGTCCTATAACCAATGCCTTTGGTCCCATGTCATTTTGATTTACCAATCTCAAGTTATGGCCTTTGACTTAAAGTCCCTTTTTGTTGACTTTTGAAAATGACCTATAATGTTGAAATTGATAACTTTTTTTGAGGGCATTTCTTGGACTTGGAGTATGAAGATTAATTGTAGGAAATGTCTTTCTCTTCAAAATGAGCTTTGGATGGAATTTTTCTGATGATCCATGTGAAAGTTATGCCCTAGTCAATTTCAGTTGACTTTTTCAGCTGTCCAAATATAGTAACTTTTGCATCTTTGATGATTTCTGAGCCAAATTTTGAGAATCATGATCAAGCATTGATCAAATGATGTTTGTGGCTTCAAAATGATATGTTGACCAAAAATTTGAACTTTTGACTGTCAAATGACCATTTTACCCCTACAGTTGACTGTAGTGCAATTTAGGGTTTTGACTGTGCAATTTTGAGCTGAATGCCTTGAAACTTGCTATAAGGATACTTGACCATCTTTGTAAGCATATGAGACTTGATTGGGCCCTTGAAAACTTCCTTTTCTTGATCAGAACACAAACCTTAGTTTTGACTGTGTAGGAGACTTTTGCACTGTGCAACCCTTGGGGGATTTTGTGACTTGGCTTGGCAATTTCTTGAAGAATATGGGAGGGCAAATTTTGGGGTGCAACAACAACAAATGGCCCTTCATAGGTGGGAGTCCATTTGCCTCTGGGGTCGCCTTGTGGTAGAATGATGCGTTTTATCACCAAGTCACCAACTTGATATACTCGAGGCTTGATCTTTTTGTTGAAAGCTTTGCTCATGTGTTTTTGGTACGTCTGACCATGGCAAACATCATCTAACCGTTTTTCATCAATCAAGTTCAGATGATCCAATCTCGTTTGAATCCACTCGTCTTTGCCTAGGCCTTCCTCATTCATAATTCTCAGTGAGGGAATCTGAACTTCCACTAGCAAAATAGCTTCCATGCCATAAACTAGATAAAAGGGAGTTTCCCCAGTTGATGTTCTAGCTGAAGTACGGTAGCCATGTAGAGCAAACGATAACATCTCATGTCAATCCTTATAGGTTACTACCATTTTCTACACAATCTTCTTGATATTTTTATTGGACGCTTCGACTGCGCCATTCATTTTTGGTCTATACGGAAAAGAATTATGATGCTTGATCTTAAACTGAGTGCAAAGCTCAGTGATCATAGAATTATTCAGGTTAGTCCCATTGTCGGTGATAATCCTTTTGGGGATACCATAATGGCAGATGAGGTTGTTTCTGATAAATCTGGCTACCACATTCATGGTGACTGAGGCAAACGAGGCAACTTCGACCCATTTGGTAAAATAGTCGATAGCAACAAGAATGAAGCAATGTTCGTTGTAAGCGGTGGGCTTGATCTCTCCAATCATGTCAATGCCCCACATTGCAAATGGCCACGGAGCGGTCATGGCATTCAGAGGGATAGGAGGCACATGGACCTTGTCAGCATAGATTTGGCATTGTGACAACTTCTTGAATGTTGATGGCAATCAGTCTCCATCATTGACCAATAGTAACCAACTCTTAAGATTTTCTTAGCCATCGTATGTCCACTTGAGTGAGTACTGAAGAAACCATCGTGCATATCTTCCATGATTTCCTCTGCCTCCTTCTTGTCCACACATCTTAGTAGAGTTGAATCATGGTTGTGCTTGTATAATATCCTGTAACTTAGGAAGAATTTGGCTGCAAATCTTTGCAAGAACTTTCTGTCATTGATAGATGCCCCCTTTGGATACTCTTGTGCTTCAAGGTACCTCATCACCTCATGGTACCATGGCTTTTCCTCATCAGTGTCAAGCTCATAGTAATGTGCAGGTTCATCGAATATTTTAATTGTTATCATAGGGGATTCGTTGTCCCATCTGACCTTGAACATTGAAGACATGGTTGCCAAAGCATCAGCCAACTAGTTTTCTTCCATATGGAAGTGCTCAAAAGTGATCTCTTCGAAGTAAGGAATTAGGGATAGCACAAGTTCCTTGTAAGGGATAAGATTAGGGTGTTTAGTGTCCCAATCTCCTTTTACTTGGCTGATCACTAGGGCAGAATCCCTGAACACATCCAAACGCTTGATCCTTAAGTCAATAGTAGCTTTCAGACCTAAGATGCATGCTTCATACTTGGCCATATTGTTTGTGCAATCGAAGCATAATATGGAAGTGTAAGGAGTGTGGAAACCTTCAGGAGAGATGATCACAATACCAATTCTGTTACCTAAGGCGTTGGAAGCCCCATTGAATACCGTATTCTATCGGGATCCTTGTTCAGGTCCGTCACATGGTCTAGGTTACGCACAGTCGGTTACCAGCATGATGTTCTCATCAGGGAAGTCGAAGTTCATTGACTGATAATCATCCACATCTTGATGGGCCAAATGATATGCTAGTACACTTCCTTTGATGAGCTTTTGAGTCGTGTATTGAATGTCGTACTCAGTCAAGATAATTTTCCATCTGGCTATCTGTCCGGAAAGGGCATGTTTCTCGAAGATGTACTTGATTGGGTTCATATTAGAAATCAACAAAGTGGTATGAGTCAACAAATAATGTCTTAGCCGGTGAGCAGCCCATGCCAGAGGGCAACAAGTTTTCTGGAGCAGTGAATATCTGGTTTCACAGTCGGTAAACTTTTTGCTCAGGTAATAAATAGCATGCTCTTTTCGGCCAGACTCGTCATGTTGGCCCAAAACACACCCCATAGAGTTATCTAATACTGTCAAGTACATGATCAAGGGTCTTCCTTCAATTGGAGTCATGATAATAGGAGGTTCTTAAATGTATTCTTTGATTTTTTCAAAGGAATTCTCGCACTTATCATTCCATTTGACTATCTGATCTTTCTTCAAGAGTTTGAAGATTAGCTCACAAGTAGCAGTCAAGTGTGATATGAAGCGAGCAATGTAATTGAGATGACCCAAGAATCCTCTGACTTCTTTTTCAGAATGAGGGATTGGAATTTCTTGGATGGACTTTACATTGGCAGGATCAACTTTAATTCCTTTATTGCTGACAACAAAACCTAGAAGCTTTCCAGATCGTACTCCAAACGTGCACTTGTTATGGTTTAACCTTAGCTTGTACTTCTTCAGCCTCTCGAATAATTTGTATAGGTGATCGAGATGTTCTTCTTTGGTTTATGATCTGGAAATCATATCATCCACATATACCTCTATCTCATGATGAATCATGTCGTGAAATAAAGCTACCATAGCCCTTTGATATGTTGTCCCTACATTCTTTAATCCGAACGACATGACCTTGTAGCAGAAGGTTCCCCATTGTGTAACGAAAGTAGTCTTCTCCATTTCTTCGGGAGCCATCCTTATTTGATTATAGCCTGAGAAGCCATCCATGAAAGAGAAGACTTTACGTTGAGCAGTATTATTAACTAAGACGTCAATGTATGGTAGAGGGAAGTCATCCTTGGGGCTTTCCCTATTCAGATCCTTATACTCTACGCACATGCGAACTTTTCCGTCCTTTTTCAGCACCGGTACCACATTGGCAACCCATTGAGGATAGGATGTCACAGCTAGGAACCCTGCATCAAATTGTTTCATCACTTCAGCTTTGATCTTTTTAGACATATCAGGCCTCATGCGACAAACCTTTTGTTTAACAGGAGGGCAGTCCTCTCTTGTCGGCAGACGATGAACTACGATGTCGGTATCCAACCCAGGCATATCTTCATAAGACCAAGCAAATACTTCCACATAATCATGCAACATCTGAACCAACCGGCTCTTGACACTTCTTTCCAAGTTAGCACCGATCTTGATTTCCTTCTTATATGACTCAATACCCAGGTTGATAACTTCAACTGACTCTTTATGCGGTTGAATAGCTTTTTCTTCTTGTAATAGAAGTCTGGCTAGCTCTCCCGGTATGTCACAATCTTCCTCGCCTTCGTCTTCGGCTTGGTTAATAGGACATTTAAAGTCATAGTCGGCAATAGTAGAGTCATTGGCAATAGGATCCAGAGTGGATGTGGACCTGAAAGAGTGTGTGTGTGTGTGCATGTAAGATACATGGCTATTTTTTTGAAAAATGTATTTGCAAGAAAGGAAAGACAATGAACACAAATATTTGAATGCAAAAGAGTCCAATGTACTGAATGATCATATGATTAGATGAACATAAATAAAACCCTTGACAAATGGAGCAAAGTTCCTAGGGCTAGGCAAATGGTTGAAAAGTCATTGTTAAAATATTACAGACAACATGTTCTTGAATTGAAAGGAAAGCAATAACAAGTAGATTACTCCTCAATGAAGGAGATGGGCACAAAGTCCTTTGTATTCCAATTCTTCAACTCTGTTGTATTTGGATACACCTACTCTTTAAATGCAGCTCCTTCTTCAGAATCACCCACGAAATTGACTTTATGGCTTCCAATGCGGAGAGGTGGATTTCCAGCACGAGCATGCCTCACTTCCATCTGAGCTTTGACAGTGAAGCCCAAACCAAACTTGTCCGCTTTAAATGGGATATCGGGGAGTTGCCCCCAAGTATCGCATTTTCCTTCTTCAATTGTTGCACGGGCGTCTTTGACTGAAACCATCTTTGGCATGGCCTTAACAGCTTTAGACTCATCAGAAGAACATTTGGTAGCAGTAATCATCGATGGTACAACCTCAAAGGCTTGACACAGGGTCTCAATGAATTCTCCATCCATCTCTATGTACTTGAAAGAGTTAAGGTGGCTCACCATAAACTCTTCTTCTCCACATACAGTGACTATTCTGCCCTTGACTGGATATTTGAGTTTCTGGTGGAGGGTTGAGGTTACTACCCCAGCTTTATGGATCCACGGGCGACCTAACAGACAAGAATAGGCAGGACAAATATCCATAATATAGAAGGTGGAGTTGAATATTTGGGATCCCACTTTGATTGGAAGATCTACCTCCCCATAAATAGTCCTCTTTGATCTGTCAAATGCCCTTACAATGATATCGCTTGGCTTCAAGACTAAACCTTCACAGTCTAGACGGTCTAACCCCCCCTTGGGTAATACATTCAGAGAAGAACCACTGTCGACTAGCACATGTGCTATGGTAGTCCCTTTGCACTCGATAGAAACATGTAAAGCTTTATTATGATTCTTCCCGAGAGGTGTTAAGTCAGCATATGAAAATCCCAAGCCATTATCAACTGTCAGGCTTGCCATGCAATTCTCAAATTGGTTTTTTGTTGTCTCATGGGGGACATGAGCCTTTTTTAGGAACTTGATTAATGTTCGAGCATGAGCATCAGAGCAAAGCAGCAATGACAACATTGAAATCTTAGAAGGGGTTTGCCCCAACTGTTCTACAATCTTGAAGTCGCTTCTTTTTATGATCTTCAAAATCTCGTCCATCTCGCGAGCGGAGGGTTCTTCATCAGCTACGTCCTTGGAGGGTACTTCAGTCACATCAGTCTCAACAACCTTCTCATTCCCTCTTGTATTAGTAATTAGCTTGGCAACAGTAATGCTGATGGGCGTCCTTGTAACGACTGATGGTGAGATATTAGGTGAAAATATTCTCCCAGTTCTAGTTACTTTGCTTGAACCAGCTATGTTACTGACATCGTCATCTTTTCCTTCTTCGATACACGCGTCTTGTTTAATCCAATGATAGAACACTTTAACACCATAATTCCATGTTACCGCCTTATTTAAACAATAGGGAATCGGTACGGGACTGGTAATTATTAAGGGAGCAATAGTGGGTTCATTTGAAATCCTAATAGGACCTTTGGAGGTGATCCTAAGAGGCTTGTTTGAGATGGTAATAATGGAGAGGTTTTCACATTTGTTAGTCAAACTTTTGGCAAGTGGGGTCTTCTCGAATAGAATTTTATGGCTATCCATCAGGCGTTCTGTGCCTTTCTTCAGCCCTTCACATCCATTGAGTTGTCTTGTTAAGCATATACAGTCTTTTACACAACCAGGGAAGATCTCAGCTTTCAACATATTGTTCTTGATTATGTTCAGCGGAGTAGTCAAGTCTTTAACAAAGGCAACAAAAATTGCATCTTCGACAACATTAACACCTTTGTTATGCTTCGGTATTAGAGCAGTGATTACATTCGGCGTTGGAGGAGGATCAAATTCAATAGTTTTGTTATCAATCAAATACTTGATTTTGTTCTTCAAGGCCCAGCACTAGTCAGTCTCGTGCCCGGGGCTGCTTGAATAGTAAGCACACTTAGCGTTCAAATTATAATTTGGTGACAAGGTGTCAGGGTTGGCGGGAGGATTGCGCAATGTCACTAAATTAGCCTTGAGAAAATGTTGAAGGGCTTGAGACAGTGACATGCCTAACCACGTAAATTGTCCTTTTAGAGTTTCAAAACATTCATGATTTGCAGATGGTCTTGGAGTAGGAGTTAGATTGGAGATTCAGATGACATTGACATATGGGTGACCGTTCTTCTTGGTATGGGCCCTTGCCCCTTACACAACATTGACTTCCTTCTTTGCAGTAAAAGTTTTATTGATAGGATTGGGAGTGGAGGTAGATGGCACAAAGATCTTTCCACTTTTGATGCCACTTTCAACTCTTTCGCCGGTTAAGATCAATTCGGTGAAACCAGAAGAAGAGCAGCCAACCAACATATTAAAGAAAGGACCAGATAAAGTGCCAATGAACATGTCGATGTGCTCTCTATCATTCAAGGGAGATTGGACCCTACTAGCAAGGTCTCTCCACTTTTGTGCATATTCCTTGAATCCTTCATTCTTCCTCATGGTCATATCTTGCAACTGAACCCTCGTTGGCGCCAAGTCGGTGTTGTACTGATACTGATGGTAGAAGGTAGTAGCTAAATCCTCCCAAGTATTGATATGAGAACCATCTAACTGATAAAACCATTCAAGTTGCGTTCCAGCCAAGCTCTCTTGGAAAAAGTAAACCCATAGCTTATTATCAGCAGTGTGCGGCTGTATCTTGCGCACATAAGATTTCAAATGGAGTTTTGGACAAGAAACCCCATCGTACTTTGCAAAGATTGGTATTTTGAATTTGTGGGGAATGAATATCCCAGATATCAAATCCAAATCATCAAAATCTAAATCAGGGACGGCTTTGATTTCAACAGCTTTCAATCAGTCTTCTAACTGCTTGTATTTGATATCAGCGGGTGGATACTGCTCGTTGGAATAATCATCATCGGATACTTGATCAATTATACAGTCAGCCTGAGTACTCTTGACCTTACCAATCTGGTTCTTGTCCTCTTTAGATGAATCCCCTCCTACTGGGATTTGACGGACTGTCTCCTTGAACCTTCTACCCATGTTGAGTAGAGCTTTCTTCTTTGGCTTCTTCTTAACATCCAGCAAAGCCATCATATCTTGCTTCCCCTTGGCTAGGGCGAGTAGAGTTTCCTGAAACTAAGAATTCTGGGCTTGGAGATCTGTCACAGTTTTCTCTAGATCCATCTTGCTGAAATAAACAGCAGAAAGATAAGGAAACATGTTATGCAAAAACCTGTCATGTTATGATGCATGGAATATGTACATGCAAATGATTTCAAGGATTAATGAAATTTAAATTTGTATAGACAAAAGAATTAACAAATGTTAATTCTTATTATACAAAACAAGAAAGACTACATCATGCCTTTTGGGCTCACAAAATAACTTTCTAAGATAAAAAGACCGAACGCATCCTCTTTGGCGCGAGATAAGCGTTCATACTTTGCTCTTCTTGTAGCTGCTTCGTAAGATCCAAAACCCTCATTTCACTAGCATAGAATTGAGCCTCAAAAGTATCTCGTTCTTCCTTCAGTTGGATCCAACCCTTTTGTAAGTCTTTGAGAGAGGTAGGCATATCGGGGTGGAGGATAGTGTAGGGAACATCTCCTTCAACCACAGGCTCCATGATGACTGGTAAGATGGAGGGATAAGGCATCACAAGTTTTTGAGCACGAGCTCGTACCCATTTAAGGTAAGGCTCGAGGGGAATGGAATTCTTGTGTCCTAGTGTCTTGCTATCCACCTTGTTCATCATCGTCCATGCTCGAATAAACCTCTGACGATAACCTTGATTGTCATTCTCGTAGTTAAATACCAATACTTGGATAAGCATCTCATGGGGACCATCCCTCCAGGCGTAACCAAACTATCGTAGGGCTAAGCAGGGGTTGTAAGTAATACCTCCTCTAATGCCAAGCAAAGGGACATTGGGGAATTCTCCACAATAGTCGACGATAGTAAAATTCTCCAAAGAGCAGGAACACCAATGAATATCTGAATGTCTGAGCATCATCAAACTATGGGACCATCTTGAACCTTGCTCATTTTTCAACACAGATTGGGGAAGATGCAAAATAAACCATCTTTCTAAAAGAAGAGTACAACACATAAGGATACCTCTTTTCCTCATAGTACGAGTGTGAAAGGAATGTAGGATGTCCCCTAGCAAAGTAGGAATTGGGTTACGAGACATGAAGATTTTGACGGTGTTCACATCTATGAGTTGGTCAGGATTTGGAAATAAAACCATCCCATATATGAGAAGGGCCACAATTTCCTCAAAGGCTTGCAAATTCAAAGAGTTCCAACAGTTTTTGGCTTTCTCAAACAAGAACTTTGCTAGGAAACCTTTGACACCATTCCTTGTTTCCCAATTAGTTGTGATATCAGATAGTTGTAACTATAGAGCTTGGGAAATATCTTTTGGCTTTGGATCTCTTTCCGTACCGTTGAAAGGTAGCTGATTGAGAATGGGAATCCTCAAGAGTTGGGAGAATTCTTCCAAAGTCGGCACAAGTTGATAATCGGGAAATGTGAAGCAATGGTGTAGAGGATCAAAGAACTAGAAGAGCACCTTCATCATGTCTTCATCAGTGTTGGAGGTAACCAAGTTTAGTAGGCGACCATGTCTTTCAGTGAATGGAGAATTTTCAGGAATCCTTGATGCTAGCTCTTTAAGTTGTGGAGGGATCCTTACAAGATTGACTTGAATGGTTTTCCTGCGAACAGAATCCATGTCCTACAAAAAAGAACAAAGATGAATCCTAAGATCCTTGAAATGGTTAGTGAATATGAGTATGATGTTTATGATTTGATGTACAAGTATCTATACACAAACAAAGCAAAAAAGTCCTTAGGTTTAGGCTTTCATGGAGTCTTATAGGTAAGTACCCTCTTAAAGTTTAGTTGGCTCAAACCTATCTTAATAACAGTAACCGGGTTCTAAGGAGCTCAATATCACCGGTTTGTTTCTTCGGGCATCGTTTTAGTGTAAGCCTCTTAAATGGAGACCGAAATATCCCAAAAAACCAAACCTCAATGAGTGTAGTATCGAGTATCTACCAACTTCGGACTGCACCAAAGTCGGCCATCTCACTACGTCCTAATGGCCAAGTTGGTCAAGTAAATGTTCTAAAAGTTCATTAGTGATTCATGACATCACTCAGTGGCCCCGTATTCTCCTTGACTATTCAAGGGCTACCGGTACCCACAAATATGTCGTACTAACATAGCTATTGTTTAGACTGTGTCGGTATACCTTGCATAGTTTCCACAATGTATTGCTACTTACCTATATGGTATCCCAAGTCCGGGTAGAGGATTCAAACCCAAACAAAGAACCATAATGTAAAGCATACAAGTCAAACAAAGAAAGCAAGTAAATATGATCTAGCCCTAAGGTAACCGCACTTTTAAAAATCTCCCCAGCAGAGTCGCTAGTTATGTGATACGGTGGGAGAACTGACTTGGTTGTTTTGCGTTTTATCGCAAATGTCGCGATTAGCGAGAGTCGCCACCAACTTTTCTTTTATCCAAAAGGAAAGGTGAAAAAGAACAAGAAAGATCTTTAGAGATGTTTTCTTGAGTTCGGGGGGTAGATTATGAAAAGGGAAGGTATTAGCACCCTTTTCATCCATAGTTATCTATAGGCTCTTAGTTTCTTGCTAGATCACTTGCTTTTGTTTGAAAGTGTGCTTTGTATGATTTTTTGAAAGTATTTTGAAAAGCCGCCATCGTTTAGGAAAACTTTGTAATGATTCTCGTTAGTAAGAATGTATACAAAGTGTTGATCTTTTAAAAATGTTTTTAAGTTTGAAAGATTTTTTTTTGAAAGTGTTGGTGTTTGTTTTGAAAATAGCAAGGATGTTTTTGGTTTTGAAATTGAGCAAGCAACTAGGAACAATATACCTACTCAAAAGTCTTTCATGTTTATTTCCTCTTTCATTTGACATTGTCATCTTACCATTGGTTTGGTAAGTAACCCTATATTTGGATGTAAACGGGATGGGCATGGGTCATTGTATAACCATGATTAGCAATGTTGCAAGGTATCTTAGCATTTTTCTTTAGGGACTAAGATCATTTTGAAAAGGAAACATAGATAGCGTCATCGAGGGACCATGATCTTGTATTTTTGCTTGTTTTTGGTAAGATACCTCACATGCATAATATGACCATTTTTATAAGGCAACCAAGTGGATTTTATCCTAGGGGTGCTTGTGTGCAAATGTATTAATTTTCATGCTTTGTTTATTTTTTGATTAGGGTTTACTACTTGTTGATTTTATCTTCTCATACAAACCCTAATTACTAGCATTTATATAAAGCGATAAATTGTGAAAAGTAAAATTACTACGCTATTACATCATTATGGGAGGGGGTGTACAAATTTACAAATGGGGATTGCAAGAAAATTAAACCTAATTATCTATTACAACCATATTGAATATTGTACAAAATTGAAAATAAAATGCAAGAATACAAATGGAAAAAGAAATGATTTTTGTTGTTTTTATGAAAGGGGTTTTGTCTTGACCTAATAAAGAAAATGATTAATTAAAATTAAATAAAATTAACTTAAACTAATTAAGAAAAAAAATTAATTTGAAAAGGATTTTTAGGTATTTTTATGAAAAGGTTTTAAATTAATGAAAATAAAATGAAGATTAATTAATTAAAATAACCTAAGTTCTAAATTAATTTTAACTAAGAAAATAAGATAAAATATTAATTTAACCTAAGTATAAAAAATAATTATTTAAGAAAAAGAAAATAAATTTATTTATTTTAAGGAAATGATTTTTTATCTTTTTGTTTTATAGAGAAAATATATATATATATATATATATATATATATATATATATATATATATATATATATATATATATATATATATATATATATATATATATATATATATATATATATATATATATATATATATATATATATATAAGTATGAATAATAAATAAAAATATTTTTTTGATTTCAATTAATAAAAAAAAAATAGTAATAGTAATAAATAATAAAAATATTAAAGAAAATAAGATATAATAAAATAAAACACAGAAAAAGGAAATAATTAAAAAAAAAGGCCAGGGGGCGCACAAGCAAATCAGAGTCAGTAAAAGAAAAAAACAAAAGGCCCAAATGTTGAAAGCCCAGGCGCTGCAAACAAACAAAAAATGTCAAAAATAATGAAAAATATGCAAAAGGTCACGCTGGGGCTTGAACCCAGGACCTAAAGGTGACATGAGCATATATACAACATATAATACATAAACAACAATAGCACATATACAGATATAAAAAAAGATAGGCTCAACCCACTTAGGGATGGACCAGCAAGAGGTCAATCTTTCCCCAGTGAAGTCGCCATTTTTCTGTAGCGGTAAAAATATTTAAGACTAAGTCATTGGATTCACTAGACTTACACAGATCAAAATAAAAATCGCCATTGCGCTTTATTGTTTCCAAAGGAATGGAAAAAGAGCGAGTAACCCAAAAAGAGGGGGAAAGATTTAAGGTAAGGGAGTTGGTTATGCAAAGGGAAGGTATTAGCACCCTAAACATCTATGGTACTCCTCAAGAACCTCTTTGTAAAAAATCTGTATATTTTGGCTATAAAATGTTATATGTAAAATAGATGGTGGAGGTGAGAAAAGAAGTATTTTTTTATGATTTTTGCACCCGCCGCGGTTGCGAACCTTTTGTGCCTACGTACCACCTTTTGTACAATAGGGGATCAGGGCACACATAGTTCCTCTTTTAAAAATTTTAAAACACAAGTGTGTTGGTTAATTTTATGAGATAAGACATCATCATCATTGTCCGTGTGGAAAACATACTTACTAACCACAATCATGATAAAGGAGAATTTGAATCATCTCAAAGTGGATGATATGGTTTGGATTTTAAAATCAACAATGCCTCACTCAACACCCAAGTGGAAAATATCTCACTTCACTACATATTGTAGAAGTATAGTTGTTTGCATCACTACAAGCATTGACAAGAGTCTAGTCTTTTGAGATAAAGTTTTAAAGTAGAAAGCCAAAGTGGAAAAATAGTTTGAAATGAGATTGATTGACTTTTAGTCTTCTCATAAAAAATGTCAAGGTATTATTAAGTTGATTAAAGTTTATTTATGAAAATGTTTTGGAAATAAACATGGACATAAGTCCAAGTTTATAATGGAAATGGTTCAAGTTAAAAAAAAACAAGAAGAGTTTTCAAAAGGACGGAGAATATTTTTTTGAAACTAAAGAAGATGGGAAGAGAAGAAGAGACTATCCTAAAGCATAAGGTAAAATCTATGGATAAGAACCATCTAACCAACAAGAAGCTAATACTTGACATTATGAGTCAAGATAAAATTCCCATCCTTTGGATTGAAACCAAGCAAGCAAAGATACTAGATCTCTTGAGAGAACCAAACTTCAAACGTGTTAAGTCTTCACAAAAATTGGGCAGAGTAACGGCTGTATACGGGTGAATTTCATATTACAAACTAAGTATGTAATCACAATAACCTGCACACAAAACAAAAAAACAACCCAATGTCTTGAGGTGAACCTCAAGAACTCCAGATAAAATATCAATTAAGGTCACAAGGTATCCAACATAGGCCAAAGTTTATAATTCTAAGTCCAAGAAGTCCAATACTCCATAATGCCAAGGATAGTAACCAAATAGTCCAAGTATCATTAAAGATTTTTATGGTTCATGTTGATTATTATGTATCTTCAAAAAGAAAAGAAAAGCTCGAGTGAGCAAAATAAAAATGACAAGAATATAAAGGGGCTCAAGTGAGAAAAGATGAAAAATAGCATGAAATGTAAATGCTAAACTAAATGGCATATAAAGCATAAAAAATAAAAACACAAAAATAAAACCAATTATCAATAATTAGTGGTTAGCTGGATGACCATCTTGAAACTTGAATTTGGAACTCATTAGAGGATTAGTAGAACCAGAGCCTCCACACAACAAGTTGCATTTGCTTGTTGTCAAGTATATCATCCATTTTGGAATCCTCAAAAGTACCATTTAATGATCAACGATGTTTAAGTGATACGCATTGACCAAAAGTGATGTAGATCCATTAGAGGATTGGTAGAACCAAAGCCTCCATACAATGAATCTCAAGGTTATTGGATCAAAGAGATAAAATTAACATACTTGGGCTTGCAAACATAGGTTTGGGCCACGAATGATCATTTATTCGAATCAGGACAAAATTTAGCGCTATGTTAAGCAATCGTAAGTGGACTTATATAGAAGTCGCACCTATTTTGAGGCTGATCATTAGCAATCTATGCACCATTTGTTTTGAGACATAATATAGAGATCATGTTCCAATAACACTTAGTGCAATAAGAAGTTGATGAGATGAAGAGGGGCGGGAAAGAATATACAAACCACATTTGAATTAAAATTTAATTAAATTATTATTAAAATCATTCATCCATTTTTATGGAGTTAGACTCAACACCATGGATCCAATGATGTTAACAAAGTTTATGATCAATAATTCAACCCAAGATCAGTCAGAAAATAATCACAAAAAAATATTGCATTTAATATATACATTAAAAAAAGTTTTTAAAAAGTTTTTAAAATAGAAATAAGAAATAAAAATATCAACTATATTCAAATTAATCAAGAAAAATTAAGTAGGACCATAGAAAAATTAGGAATGGACTCAAATATTTTTATAAAATTTTTGGTAATTTTTTAAAGTCAGAAACTATTTTTAAAATTAAAAAGAAATGTGTAAAATAAACCAAAAATGATAAAAAAAATAGAAAAGTTAGAAATAAAAAATAAATGAGGTCACCAATATTTGTCACAATATCATTGGATCATTCCATATTTTTTTCAGAATTTAAAAATGCATAAAAGTATTTTTAATCATTTAAAACAATTCAAATAAAGTGAAAATTTATAAAAAATATCAAACCACAAAATAAAATTGTGAAAAAATAAAAATTAGAAAGAGAACAATCAAAAATATTTTTCGTCATTTTTTAAAAAATTTTGGACTAAAAATGAATTTTCTATGATTTTTTTAAATTTAAATCAATTAAAATAAAAATCAGAAAATAAAATATCAAAGCAAAAAAATATGTCCCATTAGATCATTGTCAAAACGCTTTAGTAAACAGATCAAGTGGACCTGGCGCGTTGTGCATGTTATGGACTTTAGTGAATAAAGCACTGAATCAAATGTAAAATCAGATTTTCAAAAAAAAAAACAAATGGCAAACCATCATTGGTTGGAAGATGACACGTTGGTCATCTTCAACCTCCAGCCAAAGTGAATTGCAGGTCTCTCAAACTGTAAAATCAGAAGCTCAGACCTATGCCATTTGCTTCATCTCATCAAGACGAAGACAATCACAGGTTCGCGAAAAATTTATATAAACTGTAGCTCAAGCAATTTGGAAGGGAAGTTTTGAAAAGGGATTTAAAATTTTATGGTCAAAACGTGTTTCGAGATAAAAGCAAGTGTTGCGACTAGAA
The DNA here is from genome assembly GCA_948472305.1 of Vicia faba. Lineage (NCBI taxonomy): Eukaryota > Viridiplantae > Streptophyta > Magnoliopsida > Fabales > Fabaceae > Vicia > Vicia faba. The sequence continues at coordinate 111,821,296 of OX451735.1, forward strand.
CCAGGGCAATGAGAGCTTCATAATGATATCAAAGATTAGAAGAATTGATGGAGAAATCTACCTATTGAAGTTGAGTTGCAGAGCTCTGAAACTGGACTTCTATGGATCAATATAGGTCACCATTCTTGAAAGTAATTGTATGGTTAGCTTCAGAGAATATCAAGGAAGGTGAATTGATAGAAAAAATGGATTGAAAAAGGCTTGAACACTAATTTCGAAGTTGCAGAAAAGTGAGTTATGGAATGAGTTTGGCAAGGTGATTTTGGTTGTTCAAGCTTGAGGAAATGAATGAGGGATGGCCCTCTATTTATAAGGAAACAAATGGAATGTTCAAGCGTGTGAAATGATGAAGTTTGGAGGGAAATCGTGTGAAGTTGCAAAAAAGAAAAGTGTGACTTCTAGTTTGATCAAAACCCATCCAAAATGCAGCCTTTTCTATGCTAATCACATCTGGAGGTTCACTAAACATGTTTAGAAGCAAGAATGTGCAGGAAAAATGTGTTTAGAAGCTAAATCAAGGATTTCAAATTCTGGCTTTTGAAGAAACTTCAGTTTCAAGGTACCAAGTTCAAATCTATGGCATTCTCAGCTCAAGGGGTCTTAGGGCATGATTCTTGAAGCTTTGGAAAGATGAGGTTACAAGATTTGCAATGGGAAAAGAATGGAATCAAATGGATGTTTGAGCTAAAAGTTGCAATGAGTCAAAGTTGGGAAAAAGAAGTTGACTTTCCACACTTAGAAATATTTCAAGTTTTTCTTCAAAGGTGACCTATAATGTTTTGCATCCAAACATGGCCTTCCTCTTGGAATTTGCTCTTGAACAAAAAAGATGGCATGAAATAGACCTCTTGAATGACATTTTGAAACTTGAAAATTCAAAATCTCCAAAGATTTAGAGAGTTATGAATTTTTGAAGTTGGCAAAAAATTATGAAATGACCTATAATATTTTGTATCCTTAAGGCATCCTCTATCCATTTTCTCAATTTGCACATAAAAAAAGGAATAAAGTTCACATCCTCAAGCTCATTATGGAAAAATAGTGGGCTCAAGGTGATAAAAATTGACCAAGTTATGATCATTTGAAGTCACACATGGGAAATTGGGGGTTCATCCGGAGGACTTGTAATCTTTCTTCACCATCAAGTTTCTTCCTCATGAAAACTCCTTGAAACTTTTGAAGTGATTTGTTAATAACCCTTTGAAAAGAAGGATATTTTTGGAATCACTCAAAAATACCAAAAGGTGAGCAAGGTATACTTCTTTGATGTTCAAAACCCTAGCTCCTAGATCAAGAAAATGCTTTGAGGAACTTTGACAATTTTAAACAATCTTCTTGTACCAACACTTTTTCTTTGTAGATAGAAGTTGTTGAGGATGATAATGAGAACTCATAGCAACCAAAACCACTTTCATATCTTCAGAATTGAGAGAAATATGCACTTGTGACCAATGGGAACAAGGCCTTGTCCAACCATGACAAATTCTTCAATCAACCCCTTGTACTTTTAAATCAATCTTGATAACTTTGAAATGTGGTGAACCAAAATAAAAATTTCCATGCCATTTCTTCAAAAACAACTTCAATGGTGAGGTTTGGATTTCTCAAACTTTATTGACTAGAGCATGGAAATAAACTCATGAACCCATGGATCAACTTGTTAAGCCACATTGCCTTTACATACATCATTAACAAGTGAGACAAACCAACATTTCATTTTATTAATTAAAAGGAAAGTAAAAAAAAACATGAATGATCACAAAAGAAAAACAAGTCAACGTGCTTGGTGATTCCTCAAAGAGCAAAGCTAAAGATAGGGAGGAGAACCAAAAACCCTAATATGATCTTGTTGTGATTGATTCAATATGGTATGATGAAGGGATCTTAGGGGCAAAAATTGGGGTACAACAGAATCCCGGGACTTCTATTCCCATTTTTTCTCCCTGACGGGATGTCGAGGGCTCATCATTCCTCGAGGTCTTGGCACTCTCTTTGTGCCTCGATTCCCTAGTGTTGTTGGAAGCTTCCTTCTCCTCATATTGCATGTATGCCTGGGCCTTGAGGGGGAGGGGGTCGAGCAAGGCCGGTGATTCAATGCCCACAACTTTGGCAAAGTCGCTGCACGGTTGGAGCCTGCGCTCGAGGAGATATTTCTTCATGTTTTCGGACGTGGAGACCTGTACAACTTCGTTGTTGAAGAGTTCGATGTATGCCTGCAGAGATTCATCTCTACCCTGGATGATTTCTTCGAGTAAACCCTCAGACTTTGGGTGTCGATGGGAGGCAGTGAATTGTCTTGAAAATATCCTCCCAAGCTGCTTCTAGGAGGTGATGGACTCGTCCGGAAGACTCTTGTACCAAAACATTTCTCCCTTACTGAGAGTGGTTGGGAACAATCTGTACTTGATGGCCCCTCTGACTCCTCGGTAGTCAAGGAGAACGTCAATGTTCTCAATATGTTCATTGGGGTCCATTATTCCATCATAGGTACCCAACAGAGGTGGCTTCTCTAGGTCGACATGGAGTTGGGCTTTTGTAATTTCCCTTGAATAACGGGCCACGAGGCTCGTCGTCTTCATTATCCGCGGGGGATGGAGAAGGGGAGTAATAATTTATACCCTGTCAATCATCACGGTCTCGTTAGGGGGAGGGACTCCTCCGTTTTTGTCTTAGTTTAGGCGAAGGTAATCAAGCACGGTCGATTTCACTGTCGTCTTTCCTCTTCTTAGATGAAGGAGAGTCTTAATATTTCGTGGGGGGTGTGCGATTGCATTTCTTGAAGAAATAAACGTAACGCCTCTCCTTTCTTGGTGGAAGGCCACACCTAGGTGGAGATATGCTGGGGGAGTCTCATCGTCGGGTTCTCCGTGGGGGAGACCTTGACCACTTCTTCTCCCAGCCCCATATCCTTTGGTTCTGTTGTAGGATAAGGACGTTGGTCAGATTTATGGCAGCGAGAAACGATGTAATGGTCGGTCGGTGCTGAGAGGGATATGAGCTGGTTGCAGGATCTCTGGAAGTTCCTTGGTGGGGTTCTTGGTATGTCCCTTGTCCAAGAATTGGTTGTCACCACATCAGGTGTCAGTTGAATCTAGAGACGCAGTCTGGCCGTATCAGAAACCTAGGTTGTCCTTGAGGTGAGGATGTTCCTAGCTTCCATCGGTTTTGTATGTAAGGGAAATAATAGCCTTTCCGAGCAGGTGAAGATCATCATGGTCGACCATGATTTGTGAAAGGAATCTTGAACATTTTCATTGATCTTTGAGTTTCAAGGAAAGAAATATGGGGAGAGCAGTTTTCCACAGACGGCACCACTGATCTTACCGTTTGATCAGAACCTGTAAGGTGGCCGGGTGATGATCTACAGTCGGGTTGTGTTGTCGAGGAGGAGAAAGAGGAGTTGTACCTGCAAGACACTCTGACGATCAAGTAAGAGTGGAAGCAAAGAGATACAAGTAAAGTGTTAAGGTATTAATGGTGAATAGTGAATATTTGATCCTTGACCCTCACAGGTGTGAGGGTTTATATAACTCCCATAGTGCATGGCCATTGGTTCCTATTTTTGCGCCTAGATATGTGGGTCCGCAAAAATAGGTAACTGCCAAGTCTTGGTCAAATCGGGAAGATGTGCCCATAACTAGCCGTTGGTTCTGAGGAGGAGTTAAGTTACAAGAAGCGATATGGTCGGTTCTTGGTTGTCTGCACGAATTGAGGTCGAGCAGACTGAGAGATGCTCGTCAATCATCTTAGGTTAGTACTTCCTCAGAAACTCCCTACTGAACACAACTCAAGTAATCTCTTCACCTTTACCATCTAGCCTCTTACGAGTGGTAATCCAACAGTCATCAGCCTCTCCTGCCAACATATGTGTACCGAATGACACCTTATGTGCCTCAAAACAGTACATAACCCGAAAGATCCTCTCGATCTCCTTGATCCGTATTAGAGCTCCATCAGTATTACCCTTGAACGTAGGCGGATGGTTCCTCTGGAATGTCTCCAAAACACGAGAACCATCATTCACACCAGAATTAGGCTGATGTTGTATAACTAAAGCCATAGCCTGCAAAGCAGCAGCAAGAAAACATCGTTTCTTCCAGTCATTTCTCTGTTTCACACGATAACATCAAACAATGCTTATAAGAAACACATCGAAAGTATTCAACCGTCACACTATACTACTGACTCAACAGCCTGGTCGGATGGACCGACCTGCTCTGATACCTATTGTAACATCCCACTTTCCCAAATAGAATAATTATAATAAAATATACAAAATATATCAAAGTAAACAAGTAGAATGTCACATATTTCAAAAAATCATAAAGTTTCACGTCACTTTATTACTTCATTTCTCATAAAAATCAACTCAACTACGGAACAATCAAACTATTTGAATTCCATGGGACTAAGGCCTCAACAATAATAAAAATTCCACAAATGTGTGGCTCAACATAAATATGAAATAAGATACGTAACAAAATAAAACAATGCAAAGTATAACAAATTCCCAAATTCCCGTGTTACATATCAGAGTGACTCTTAAGACTCGATCATATAACACTCATTCCAAGTAGTACTCAAGTACCTGATTATATGTACTCCCAAAGGAGCACGGACGCAAAAACAGAAAATGGGTTGGAATTACATTCAATAAATATACGGTGAATATCACATGCTAAGGAGTAGTAATTCACACTATTCATTCACTAATTCATGTGAGAAACATCATCTACATAACACAACATCAAATCAACAATAATGCAATGCAATGAGACTAACACCGACTCAATACATGTGGTACCAACAGGGTATAAGCCCTCTCCATAATGCCAGATAAGGAAGCAACAAGGAATAATCCCTTAACATAACGCCATTACAGACCTACAATTGAGCATAAGCTCTCACCAATGCAGACATGCAACACCAAAATGCAAAAACATAATTATGCAACCACAAAGCATAAGTCCTCAACATTACGCCAATACAGGCCAACAACATCATCATCATGCAACATATTATGCAATTCATCCATACACTTTCATACAACATCATCATGTTACATCACATCATTACATCACACGTCATACGAATTTCACACAAAATTCCACATTTTAACCCAATTCCCATTATTACTAGCCTTCCTAAATCTACCTAAGTTATACTAGTCATTACGGACCAAAATAAACTACATTTCACGCGAAAAGGGAAAGAAATCACGAAAACAAGATTATCTGCACATTAGCCTGCTCATACTCATATGGCCCTGCCCCATATACATATGGCTTATTCCTCGCCCCCAATCCCTGTGTATCATACGCATAGAGCCCAACTACTAGGCCTTATACCTATATCTCACGCGTACCACAAGAGGGAGATTTCCCTTAAAACCCAACAAGTAACCTCCCATACGTGTAATGGCTAACCCATACGCGTATGGCCTTCCTCTCATACGCGTATCATATGCGTTCTGGAAAAATATTGTGCTGACTGGGGATAGGGTGCGTACCATACACGTACAACCTCTAGGAGTTTCCCCCATATGTGTATGGCCTCCTTCATACGTGTACGGTCAACCTGCTTCTCCAAAAATCATGTTTTCGTATTAGTACAATTTCCACTCATTTGGAGCACCTCCAAGCTCTAAATTTTGACCCAAAATAGTATTTTTACACATAACAACCTATAGACTTAAATCAATTTCATTAATCTATCATTCTATAACAATTCTCTACATCAAAATTCTCAATTTTTTTATCATCTTTCTAAACACACATTTCTAGATTGGGGTTTTATGGAATAACTCCACAACAACAACAATTATCAACAAGAATCACATCATTATCATCAATAAATCTTTAATTCCACATAGAATCACATATAAACAACATCAATCAAACAAAAGAAGAACATACACCAATTACATACAAAACCAAAATAGGGAAAACAGTCCTCACTACCCTCTCATGTTATAATCATCCTTTAGAGAACTTATTCTCCCCCCTTACCATAATTTGGAGCTTTGATCCTTCAACAATGGTGGAATTCTCTCTTGCCCTAACTTTTCCTTCTCTTCTCTTCTCTGTTTCTACGTGACAACAGTTTTTCCAATTCTCTTTCTACCACTCTTCTCTAATAATTATGTTTATTCTTAATAACAAATAATAATAATAATAATATTATTAGTGGCAACTATACCATATATCTAACAATAGTATTTTTATTAATAGTAATAGTATTTTTCATCATTCACCACTATTATTATTATTACGCCATAGGCTACATTTTATTCTAATTGTCTAATTAAAACTAAGTTCTCTCATACCCTTAGTCATACCCACATACCCTTAATTATACCAAAATAACTCAAAATCAACAAACAATGACTAAATATTTAAATGGGGTGTTACATATCACGTTGAGCATGACTGATAAGACTATAAGTCCCTCGGGAAAAATTATATAGAGCTTGGATGATGAGACTGCAAGTCCCTTAGGAAAGGTGTTGAACCACTCAAAGGGTATTTTTATCAAGCCCTCAAACAAGACATAAGACTAAGTCTCTTAGGTTATACTTCATTCGCGCCCCTTGTGCGAGATTTATATGTATGGTCCCACACGAGGAAACTCTAGTTATTTTAGGTGATGAATTCAAATAGATAGGGAAATCTTAATCCCTTAGAAGAAATTATATGGAGCCTGGCTAATGATACTACAAGTCCCTTAGGCGAGTAGTTGTACCTTTTACGCGAGACTTGTATTAAACCCTTTAACAATACTTAAGACTAAGTCTTTTAGGCTAGACTTCAGTGGCACCCCTTGGGAGAGATTTATATATTTGGTCTCATCCGAGGAAACTCTAGGTCTTCTATGCAATGAATTATGATAGCTTGGGAAATCTTAGTCCCATAGGGAAAACTATATGGAGCATGGCAGATGAGATTATAAGTCCCTCATGCAAGGCATTGGACCTTTTGGGAAGGACATTTATCCAACTCTCTAATAATTCATAAGATTAAGTCCCTTGGGCTAGACTTCGGTCGCACCCATTGGGTGTTATTTATATGTTTATCCCCCCCCCCCCCCACCCAAGAAAAATCGAGGTCACCCAGGTGGGGAATTCATATATCCTGGGAAATCTTAGTCCCTTATACAAAATTATATGGAGACAGACTGATGAGACTACAAGTCCCTCAAGAGAGGCGTTGGACCTCTCAGGTGGGACTTTTATCAATACCTCATACAATACTTAAGACACAATCTCTTAGGCAATACTTTGGTCGCGCCCCTTCGGCGAGATTTATATGTTTGGTCTCACACGATGAAACTTTAGGTCTCATAGGAAGGAATTCAAATATCTTGGGAAATCTTAGTTTATTAGTAGTAATTATATATCTGGCATATGAGACTACAAGTCCCTCAAGTGAGGTGATATACCTCTTTAACATGACTTATATCAAGCCTTCAAACAATACTTAAGACTAAGTCTCTTATACTAGACTTCTGTCGCACCCCTTTGGAGAGATTTATATAAATGGTCACACCCGAGGAAACTCTAGGTCTCTCGAGTTAGGAATTCAAATATTTTATTCATATTTCTCTGAAGGGTAGCAAGTATTTTTAGACGATAATGAATTATGTAGAAGGGGTGAATAGATACCCAAGTAAAATTCACCTTTCAAAAGTTAGGTAATTAAAAATTTATTTTAAAAGAAAATGTTGAGCGGAAGATTTTTAGTCTAGATTGAAAAAGTCGTCTAAATGAACCTTTTTATTGGAAACTAGGACATTCGAAATCCGTATGGAATTAATAATGATAAAAACAAACAACACAATAATATCTCTATTAATCGTTTATCACAAATCACAATAGCTACTTATTTCCAATGAATTATGTTCAAAAACAAAACTAAATAATTTATCAAACAGTTGGCACGTGATCAATTTTTTAGATTTTCTTTTGAGCTTTGTTGATTTGAGAAAACACTTACAATCAAAGGGATTATAAGCTAATCAACTAAACAGTTTAACTTTAACAATTAAAGAAAAATTATATACAAATTAATCAATCAAACACCAAGTTCAACATATTGCATATAGTAAGTATATAAGAGTAAGAGGGGGAGAGAGAGAGAGAGAGAGAGAGAGAGAGAGAGAGATCGACACAAGTATTTGTTTAGGAAGTTCACTAATAGTCCTTGCAATGCCTACATCTCATCCCAGTTCCGTTTTGGAATTGAGATAAATTTATTACTTTGCAAAAAGTTAATTACAAGAGAAGTGTTCCAAGAGTAACCTTACAAACCTTAACTGTTTGATGTTGATTCAACCCATTCTCTTTTTTTTATCTTGAGAAATACCAAGTCACAACAGATCCAATTTATTCACTGTCTCACGCTACTCCTTTGCGAGATACCCAATCTCCAAAGCTTTTACTCAATTGAATCTAATTTCAAACTATTGACCACAAGATCTTCCAATATGATTCACCGTCTCGCACTACTCCTTTACAAGATACAAAATATTTAAACCTTTCACTCGGCCAAACCAACTATTGCAAAGTCTTGAACAAAACCCCCAAATCTACCAAAGATCTTGGAGGACAAACCCTAGGTTTTTTCGGATGAAACCCCCCCACAATTCTCAACCCAATATTCTCAGTTACACAAACCTAATTGGACGTTATCAAACCTCGTATAGATGGAATCCCAATAAAAAATGATAACGTGTAGTTTGTTAGTATGTATGTATAGGTTGGATGTTGAAGATGAAGAGAAATGGTGGTAAGTGTTTATAGTTTCATCAAGTTTAAATGAAGCATGTATGATGTATTTATAGTTGTGGAAATATGGTGGCAAAGAGGGAAACTTTAGAGTTAAAGAATATGGAAAAAGATTGACCCAAATAATCAGTATGTGTTGGCCTGAATAGGCAATATGCAGACACATAATTATAAAATTTACATCATGTTTCGGTCTGAACAAGGCTTTGTGCCTGCACATGCAACACATATCCTACATGCTTCAATATTGTAGTAGATATATCGGCGTGAAAATCGTATGTGTCGGCACGTGGAGTTGAAACTTCAGTATGCGTCGGCTTGAAATGAGTTATGTGCCGACACATGCAAAAATAGAAGCTACATGCTTTAATATTGAAGTACATGTGTCGGCCTGAAAAATGAATGTTTCGGCACATGCATGTGTCTTTTATGCAGAAAATGATTTGTCATGTTTGATACCAATTCCAAACTTGTTCCAGGTGTTTCCTAAGACCTCTAATGCAGGGGTGCACCAAAACAAATCAGAGATACCGTCCAATATACATAAATGCTAAGTTCTCCTAGTTTTGACATCATACAAAACATCTAAAGGCCAGTTGCACTCAAAATTATCTACTTTAGGAGGTCAATCGTGAGAAATATTACCTTAAGAGGAGGCAAGAATATTCACCATGAAGTACAACTTACAAAATATTGCCTTAAGAAGTGGCAAGGATCTTCCCCAGGAAGTCCAGCATACAAAATATTATCTTAAGAGGTGATGAATGCTAAATTATTATGAATTTGAGTGTGAATAATTAGCACTCATCGACTTAATTCGTTTGCTTTTTGTTAATAAACCTCAACTTTAGTGTATATTCGATATAGTTTAGATTATAGTGTATTTATTGTATTATTGTGTAAATATCATTGAGTTTAATTGATTTTATATCATTTTTGTATGTAGTAAAGCAATTATATTTAGGCATTGTTAGATAGAGCGTTGAATAAGCTTTCCAATGCTTCTGACCGTGTGCAAATCGGAGTTAAGGTTCAAAACTTATGGTTGAATATGTGCTGGTTTTCAACTTTCTGTCAGTTGTTGGTAGGCGATGCTTTTTAGTCGTAAACGATTCTGGAGCGACCTGAAGCGTGGAAAAAAAAGCATTTTTGGTCGTCAGGCGACGCTTTTTGGATGTCGGGCGATGCAGGACAATCAAAAATGCGTATTTAGGGTTAAAAACACATTTTTTGAGTATGGTTTTGGGTATTTTTGACCGCAACTCCGTCATCCTTCATTTTTGATAGCATTTGCTTAGAAAACAACATTGAAGCATGCATACGGATGATCCGAGGTGGATTCCTCTTCAACCGGCACTGGCAAACTGATAGATTTGTGGTTTATTTCTCTTCTTCTTTATGTATTCTTTATGTTTTGAGTTTGTATATGTATTTACTTTGAACTCATGTATATTTGTCGCCAATGGTGTTATTTTAAACTTACTTTACAAATATTTGTTGATTGTTGTCCTGGATTTTTGCCTTGTGTTAGGGATTTGAGTTGTTATAGACATATACTTCTTAGATTCTTATCTAGAATGATTATTTGTTAGTTTCTGAACTCTAGAGATAGATTTAGAGCTGACATCTACTTGGGTATCAGAGCTTAATGCCTCTGTGTGGTTGTGTTGTATTGAGAGATCGTCAGTGTGATTACATAGTTGTCTTCTGTGTTGTTGAGGAGGTAGAGAGATCATTTCCTTGGTGATACAGTTTGTCTCTCAATTTGGGTTAGAAATGACTTAGTATTGTTAGGTTGAATGTAACTGGTCAATAGATTTAAGTCTGTGATGAGTAGATTATATGCAGGCTTGATAAGTTCTTCCTTAGTTTTTTCTTTTGTTTAAATTTATTTTTGTTGATAACATTTTCTTTACAAACCCATTTATCCCCAAGCTCATTAACACGAGAAATTTTCAAACGACAATTCAATAACCAATCTCTGTGGACACGATAAGTTTCCGGATAAACATTTCCAAGACTTTTGTTGCTTTCCGCTATACCGCTTTAACAAGAGGCAAAAATGATCTTCATCATGAAGTCTAACATACAAAATATTACCTTATAAGGAGGCAATGATCTTTTCCAGGAAGTCCAACATGCCAAATATTGCCTTAAGAGGCGGCAAGGATCTTCGCCATAAAGTCTAGCATACAAAATATTTCGAAAATATCCTTGTTGTTCATAAGTATTCATCCAATCTTTCATAGATAAATACTCATATTTCTTTAGAAATTAAAAATCATCTCAGTTTTAATAATAGTTAAGATGAAAGTGTTCCAAGTTTTAGGTACGAGTTATCCATCTAATTACAACAACTTATTCTCCCCATAAGGGAGCTTCTCGTATACCCAATATAGCCCCTCCTAGTTAGGTTGTATTTTTCACATATGTGCGGGCAAAACCACTTATTTTAAGACCACGTCTCCTTTTCACATCTCCCTTAGATTGAATTTAGAGTTGTATCTTCTGGAGGCTCTATGGTTGGTAGAGAATTATCAAACATGGACGACTTCCCTTAATTCATCGACCAGGTATGTTGCACATTCTAATCATGTCTCGTTTACCTCTTGATCAAATTGAGAACATCACCATTAGGGCGTACCAATATCCATGGGCAACACGACATCTTCTCCATACGCCATGGCGAATGGATTTTCCTTTGTAGTAGAGTGAGAAGTGATGTGATATGAATACAATATTTCAAGGAGAAGCTCTTCCCATAAGCCTTTGGAGTCAGAAACTTTATTCGTACTCATAAGTCTTGGGAAAAGTCTATGGTGTTAGAACAAAGTTTGAATCTACTACCCTATGTTTAAGTTTTGATGATAACAAAGTGAAAAGATATATTACTTATATGATTCATGTATGAACTATATGCTGCCTAAATTATTACGTTCTGATTTGCAGATACTCTGATTGGTATAAGCAAGATCACACCTAATCAGCATCAGAATTTTGGTTTCTGACATCAGCATCAGAAGTTGCCATATCAGAATATCAGAATCAGAAGATTAATTCACGTATATGCTGATGTCTGATGAACAGAACTGCGCTCAACACTCTGATAAAGAAACACAACAGTTCATCAGCAGCTAAGCAGAATCAGAATGAGCCAAGCCAGAACTTGCATTAAGTAAGCAACGGTACTGTGCATTGAAAGCAAATTAATACCAACGGCCTCATTCCAGACAAGATCTTCTCGATAAGGAAAGTTTGTTATTAGCATTGAATCAAGAATATTGCTCCAACGTTCAACATCTCAGTGCTATATAAACAAGACTTTGAAGATTGAATTGGCTAATGCTCTCCAATCTTTACACGCCTAAAAGCTGATCATAATCTTCCTTCTCTCGTTTTGCTAAACACTACACATTCTCTTATTCAATCATTGTTTAGCAATCTAGTTTCTAAGCTTTAAGTTGTGTATACATCACAGTTGTGATACAGTTTTGTAGAAAACATTCACACACTTAGATTTATCTTCTTTGTAAGAAAGTGTTTCCTTGACAAACCGGGTTGTGGTTTGCATCAAGAAGGCTTTAGCAGTTGTTAAAGCAGTCTGTAACATTCAGCTGAATATAGTGGATTAAGACCTCGTTGGAGAGAGGCGAAATCACCTTGACGGGTGGACTGGAGTAGTTTGAGATCAAACGAACCAGGATAAAAATATCTTGTTCATTGCATTGATTTTCAGTTTTACAATTCAACCCCCCCCCCCCCCCCCCTTCTTGTGTTTTTCACTACTTCAATTGGCATCAGAGTGCCTGGTTATGAGCTAAAACACTTAACCGTGTCAGTACAAGATCCAGCGTCAGAAAAACACAATGGCAGGAAACTATTCTCACACCAGCAATGACAACAATGAGGACAGAGACAGATTCAGCGGCAAACCTCCAGTCTTTGATGGAGAAAACTTTGATTACTGGAAAGACAGAATTGAAAGCTTCTTTCTGGCACATGATGCTGATCTGTGGGATATGGTGACAGATGGATACACGCACCCTATGAATGCAAGCGGTCAGAAGATTGATAGAAAAACAATGTCTGACCAACAAAAGCGTGACTTCAAGAATCACCACAAGGCCATAACCATCCTCCTCAGCGCCATCTCCTATACTGAATATGAAAAGATCTCCAACAGAGACACAACAAAGAACATTTTTGACTCACTCAGAATGACGCATGAGGGCAACGTTCAGGTCAAAGAAACTAAAGCTCTGGCGCTCATTCAGAAGTATGAGGCGTTCAAAATGGAAGAATCTGAATCCATTGAAACAATGTTCTCAAGATTCCAGATTCTGGTAGCTGGTCTCAAGGTTCTGGACAAAGGATACTCTACTGCTGACCATGTCAAGAAAATCATCAGAAGTTTACCCAAGCAGTGGAGACCAATGGTTACAGCTCTGAAGCTAGCTAAAGATCTCAACAAAATCACTATGGAGGAACTTATCAGCTCCCTCAGAAGTCATGAGATAGAGCTAGAAGCTGACGAGCCTCAGAAGCAAGGTAAGCCTTTAGCATTAAAATCTAACAAAAAATTTGAGTCTAAAGTTTTGCAGGCAGTTGAAGAAACATCTGATGGATCCTCATCAGAAGAAGACGAACTCTCCCTCCTTTCCAGAAGAGTAAATCAACTGTGGAAGCAAAGACAAAGGAAGTTCAGGAATCCCAGAAGATATGATCAGAACGAGTCTTCTTCCAGATACAGAAGGACAGATTCTTCCTCTGGATACAGAAGATCTGAAGGCTCCTCTAGCAGCAAAAAGCCAAACACCAAGGACATCATCTGCTATGAGTGCAATGAGCAAGGACACTATAAGAATGACTGCCCAAAGCTTCAGAGGGAAAAGCCCAAAAAGAAGTTTGGAAGAGAGAAGAAGAAAAGTCTCATGGCTACATGGGATGACTCTGACTCGTCTGAAGCTGACTCAGAATCAGATGATGAGAGGGCAAACATAGCTCTCATGGCTAACATCTCAGAAGATAGTGAAACTTCTGAATCAGACTCAGAATCAGATACTGAAGAGGTATTTCCTAACTTTTCTGTTAACTTTACCAAGGCTGAACTTGCTGAAAGCCTTAATGAGATTCTGGAACGGTATCAGCAAATTATAGTTAAATTCAGAGACCTGAAAAGGAATCTTGAATCTGACTCTAATAAGACTGAGAGTCTCAAATTGGAGAATTCTGAGCTGAGAAATAAGATTTCAAAATTAGAAAACACTTTACAAAACTCTCAGAAGGAACCAATTTCTGAAACTCCCAGCAACGCTGATGAGATCATCAAGGAGTATGATCACAGTTTCCAGAAGTTCCTCGCTAAAAGCATAGATAGAAGCAAAATGGCTTCAATGATCTATGGAGTTAGCAGAAACGGCAGGAAAGGAATAGGATACCAAGGTAAGGTTCCTACACCAAAGAATGTCATGGACTTAACCATTAAACACACTCCTCTGAATTCACATTTTGTGTATGGTCACACACATGATATTAAATACACTAGCAGTAAGCACTCTGTGAAACCAAAATTCAACCAGAGTTTTGGCAAAACTAATAAATCAGGACCCAAGAAAATCTGGGTACCTAAGGATAAAATAATACATGTTGCAGATATCTTTAGCAGCAAGTCAGAAACACCAGTCATGGTACCTGGACTCTGGCTGCTCGCGACACATGACGGGAAGAAGGCATATGTTCCAAAGCCTGGAACTTAAGCCTGGAGGCCACGTTGGCTTTGGAGGCAATCAGAGGGGAAAGATAATTGGCTCTGGAACTGTAGGTAATGGAAATCTTCCCTCTATTAATAATGTTCTGCTAGTAGATGGATTGATGCATAATTTGTTATCCATAAGTCAATTAAGTGATAACGGATATGATATAATCTTTAATCAAAAATCATGTAAAGCTGTTAGTCAAAAAGATGGGACTATCATGTTTAATGGTAAGAGGAAAAAGAACATTTACAAAATCAAACTTTCTGAACTAAAGAGTCAGAATGTAAAATGTATTCTGTCTGTTAACAACGAGCAGTGGATCTGGCACAAAAGATTGGGGCATGTTAGTATGAGAAGAATATCTCAGATTAACAAACTCAATCTGGTCAGAGGACTTCCTAATTTGAAGTTCAATTCAGATGCTCTGTGTGAAGCATGTCAGAAAGGCAAGTTTGCAAAACCTTCTTTTAAATCCAAAAATGTTATTTCTACCTCTAAGCCATTAGAACTTCTGCACATTGACTTATTTGGACCAGTTAAAACTGCTTCAGTCAGTGGCAAGAAGTATGGGTTAGTAATCGTAGATGACTATAGCAGATGGACATGGGTAAAGTTCTTAAGACACAAGGACGAGTCACACTCTGTGTTTGTTACCTTCTGTAACCAAGTTCAGAATGAAAAGGATCTTAGAATCGTTAAAGTCAGAAGTGATCATGGTGGAGAATTTGAAAACAAAGATTTTGAGTCATTCTTTAATGACAGAGGCATTCTGCATGATTTCTCTTGTCCTAGAACTCCCCAACAAAATGGAGTTGTAGAACGAAAGAACAGAACATTGCAAGAAATGGCCAGAACCATGATCAATGAGACAAACGTTGCTAAGACCTTCTGGGCAGAGGCAATAAACACAGCGTGCTACATTCAGAATAGAATCTCAATAAGACCTATTCTGGAAAAGACTCCATATGAATTGTGGAAGAACAGAAAGCCCAACATTTCATATTTTCATCCATTTGGATGTACTTGCTTTATATTAAATACAAAGAATTATTTGAACAAGTTTGACTCTAAAGCACAGAAGTGTATTATGTTAGGATACTCTGAACGCTCAAGAGGGTACAGAGTATACAATACAGAAACACAGATTATGGAAGAATCAATCAGTGTTCGTTTTGATGATAAGCTTGACTCTGAAAAGTCAAAGCAGAATGAAGTTTTTGCAGGTATGGAAATTGAATTTACAGGTTCTGAAGACAAGTCATCAGAAGCTCTCAACACAGACACTCCTTCAACGTCTGAAAGGAGCACTGCTAGCAATCCTACAACAGCTGCTGATCAACCTCAGAAGAGATTACCCATAAGAAGCTTGGATCACCCAGAAGAGACTATCTTAGGAAGAAAGGAAGATCCAATCAGAACAAGAGCAAGCTTCAGAAACTCTGAAGAAACTCTCTTGGGACTTGTGTCTCTGATTGAACCTTCTTCTATTGATGAAGCACTTCTAGATAATGACTTGATTCTGGCAATGCAAGAAGAGCTGAATCAATTCACCAGAAACGACGTATGGGATCTCGTTCCCAGACCAAAAGGATTCAACGTCATTGGAACAAGATGGGTGTTCAGAAACAAGCTAAATGAACAAGGTGAAGTCATCAGAAACAAGGCACGACTGGTTGCACAAGGTTATAGTCAGCAAGAGGGGATAGACTATACAGAAACCTTTGCCCCAGTCGCCAGGTTAGAATCTATCAGACTTTTAATTTCATATGTTGTTAATAGAGGCATCACTTTGTATCAGATGGATGTCAAAAGTGCATTCTTAAATGGTTATATAGAAGAAGAAGTCTATGTACACCAACCCCCTGGTTTTGAAAATACAAAACATCCAGAACATGTTTTCAAACTAAAGAAGTCACTATATGGTCTGAAACAAGCTCCCAGAGCTTGGTATGAAAGGCTAAGTAACTTTCTATTAGAAAATGAATTCACCAGAGGGAAAGTGGACACTACTCTATTCTGTAAATCAGTTAAGAATGACATCTTAGTCTGTCAAATTTATGTTGATGATATTATTTTTGGTTCTACTAATCCTTCTCTTGGAAGAAAATTTGCTAAGTGTATGCAGGCAGAATTTGAGATGAGCCTCATGGGGGAACTGAAATTCTTTCTAGGAATTCAGATCAATCAAACTCCAGAGGGAACTTACATTCATCAGAGCAAATACATCAGAGATCTTCTGAAGAAATTTGACCACTCAGAATGTAAGCCATCAAAGATTCCAATGCATCTCACGTGCATTCTGGAAAGAGAAGAGGTAAGCAAAAATGTAGAACAGAAAGTCTACAGAGGTATGATTGGGTCTCTCCTCTATCTGACTGCTTCAAGACCTGACATATTATTCAGTGTTTGTAACTGTGCTAGATTCCAATCAGATCCTAGAGAATCTCACTTAACAGCTGTTAAGCGAATTTTCAAGTATCTGAAAGGTACTACTAATCTGGGTTTGTTTTATAGAAAATCTAGTGATTACAGCTTAGTAGGCTACTGCGATGCTGATTTTGCTGGAGACAGAGTGGAACGTAAAAGTACTTCTGGAAGCTGCCAGTTTCTGGGAGAAAATCTGATCTCTTGGTCCAGTAAAAGGCAATCAACAATTGCGCTATCAACAACAGAAGCTGAGTACATAGCAGCAGCAGGATGTAGCACACAAATGCTCTGGATGAAAAGTCAGCTTGAAGACTTCTAGATTTTTGAGAGTAACATTCCTATACTCTGTGATAATACTTCTGCTATTTGCTTAAGTAAGAATCCCATTTTACATTCTAGAGCTAAGCATATAGAAATAAAACATCACTTCATTAGGGACTATATTCAAAAAGGAATTTTGAACTTAAAATTTATAGATACAGACCATCAATGGGTTGATATCTTTACTAAACCCCTTTCAGAAGATAGGTTTAATTTCATTCTGAAACATCTCAGCATGAAAGTCTGCCCAGAGTGAAAATGTTTTTAATTCCATATATTTACCTTCAGAATGTAATTGTTTTACTGTGAACTGCTGATCAATCTTCTTTCAGAAAGATAGAACATGCAGATTGTATCAGATGCAAGTCTAAAAGATCTGAGAGTCTAAGCTCAAAGACAGACGTGTTGATCACTACATCAAACAAGTGTCATCCAATCATCAGCAAATCTCTGAAGCAGAACGCGTGCACGCTTCTGAGAAGGCAAAACGCTGATTGGGTGCATTGAGACACATGTCTGGTAACCGTTTTTAAGTATCTTTCTAAAATCCCCCAAAATCAGTAAGCATTTAATAAAAGTAATCATGCTTTTAAAACGCAATCATGATTTTTCTCTTTCTTAAAAACGTTTATTTTTTCAAAATATTCTGAAACTCTATTTAAACACATTAACCTCTCATTCTAATTCTTTACAGTTTCTCACTAATACTCAAGCATTCTCTGCATTTTTCTGTGTTCATCTCTTGCAAAACCTCTTTTTCTCAGTTTCTTCTCAAAATCTTTTAGTGTGAACATGGAAACCTCCAGCAGTGCTTCTGCAGGTCCTCAGAAGAAAGCATCATCTGAGCAGTATCAAGTGCCATTCAGAACACTCCTCACTCCGGTGAAGAATCTTGAAGTGTTATCTGAATTGATCATTGATTTTAGAAGCTTGAAGGAGAACAGTTTTGACCTAACAGAAGAAGTTAGGGCACAGAAATGGGAAAGGTATTTTGACAGATTGGTTGGACCAATATTCCCTATGTTAGTCAAGGAGTTCTGGATTCATGCGAAGGCTTCAACGCATCTAGTCACCTCCTTCGTTATGGGGAAGAAGATTGTGATCACTGAGGATCACATAGCAAGGTTAATCGGTTACAGTGGCGGTGGCGTCCGCTGTGTTGATATGGCTGAGAGATGTGCTGACGTGGGCGTGATAGCTCAAAGGATTTTCACCCATGGGGTGCCCAGCAGCAAGATCAAAGATCTGAAGGATCATCACAGAGTTTGGGCTAAGATAATTCTGGGGTGCTTCAACCATAGGAAGCCAACTAGTTCACCTGATTACATAAATGTGGATCAGCAGTTTCTGATCTACTTTATTGATCAGAAGGTAAAAATCAACTAGGCTCATCTTCTGTTCAACCACCTCAGAACAAGTGTGAAGGAAACCAGGGAAGAAGAAAGAACCAAGAGGGATTGGATACCCTTTGGAAGGTTGATATCAGATATTCTGACAGAGAATAGGCTGATAGAGCATCTGATAGAAGCTCAAGAGTTAAGCACCATTGAACCAACAGTTGGGAAGCCTCTGAACGCGAAGAACTTGAAGAAAATGAAGTTGATAGAGAATATCAAAAAGGAACCCAGAGCTACTCCTATTGCTGATATCACCAGCAGAAGAGTTCCACTGAGTGACTTTCCTTTATTTTCTGAGATAGAATCTAAACCAGAGGTGGTTCTCAAATACTTAGACGAGTGCAAAGCAGATGGTACAGATCCAAATCTGATTATCAAATATCTGCATCAACCTCAACAAGAAGTGACTCTGAAGAAGACTAAGAAGAGGAAGGCACATTCAGAAGGATCATCCCAGCAGACACCCAAGAAAAGAGGTAATTTATCTGCTGCTTCTGTTTTAAATTCTTCTACTATTCCAGCATCTATTCCTCCAACAACCTCTCATAGAATCTCAATCCCCATCCCAACAATAGATGAAACTGAACCAGAAGATGACCCTTCTGAGGCATTAAAACTCAGAAGACCCAGAACCAAACATCCCAAACCAATCTCAACAACATCAGCAATTGACAAAGTGCTGTCTGACATTGATCAACACACTTCTGATCACTCTGCCAATCCAAACTCTGAACCACAAATTGTCCCTCCTCCACAACCAGAACAACAACAATCTGCTGAAGAACCAGAACAACAACAACCTCTCTCATCAATTCCAGAAGAACCCCTTATCCCTGAACAACCAGAAATTCATCCACCATCACCTCAACCTGAGTTTCATCACTCTGAAACTCAAACTCCTCCACCTTCTGAACCTCATTCACCACAATCATCTGAACCACAACCTCTGGCAATCCAGTTGCCATGTGGAACAACAGTCACCATGGCACAGTTGCCATCCTCACCAGAATCTACACCACCAAATACTCCCAAAACACCAAACAGTCAAATCATAATTTCTGATTCTCCCACTCCATCTCCAAAACAAACAGCTGCCAAGCAAACCACCGAAAACCCCAGCAGGACAATTATAGACTTAACCAGCCTTGACCGTCTTGCTGATATGAAACACAAAATAGCCATCCCAAAACCAAAACAACCAGATGTTGGCTCTGGTATTATGAATTTTGAAACAGGTTTGCAGCAATGGATTGCTTCTCTGAAGCAAGTCTGTCCTGGAATGATTGACCCAACTGCTTCTGACCAGCTCTGGTCACAATTCAGACTTTGGGTACGTGCTGAAGCCCTCAAGTTGCAGGATATCAACTATGAGCAGGCACAACAGAACTTCAGCAAGCTGCTGAAGGAAGTTGAAAGTCAGTTGCCTCAGGAAGCTGTGCTCCCTCTGGATAGTGAACCTTGGTCTGAGAAACAGCTAGCTTCAAAGGTGCAACCAGAAGAAGACAAGACCATTCAAGCTGAAGCAAGTCAAGCTGAAGATGTTGCAGAAAGCTCTCAGAAGCTTCCTGCTTCTGATGTTTCTCAAGCTGCCATGGACAGGCAGACTCTGGAAGAACTGAAGCTGAATGACATGCGTCTGCAGCAGAGGATGGATGAAAATGACCAGAAGATGAAAGAAAGAATGGATGTGCAGGATAGCAAGATTGACACTATTGTCAGCATGGTGCACAAGCAGAATGAGACTGCTGATCAGATCAAAGCCATGCTGGAGAACCTGTTCACACGCTTTCCTCCCCAACCTTAGTTTTTTTTTATTCATGTCATTTTCATGTTTTCTTTAATTTTCTGATGTACTGTTTGAATATGTTTTGTTTGATTCTGAATCCTTTTAATATGACAAGTTTTTCTGATCTTAATTTGTTTTAGCACATCACCTACACTTTTTGATTGCTGACAAAAAGGGGGAGAACAAGAATGATATTTTAAACAATAACGGTTTACTAAGACAGAAATTCTCGAACATTCTAACTCTATTATACTTGAAAATGTTTTCTGTTTTGCTTAAAGTCTACAGGCACAAGGAAGCTCCTGGACACTCTGAAGACTAAAAGCTCTGATCCGCTCTGATACTCTGATCCAAATCTAAAGCTCTGACAAGAAAAGCTCTGATACGCTGATCTGAAGCTCTGCTCTGATATGCTGATCCAAAGCTTCTGATAGTCAAAGACTCTGATACTCTGATGTTCAAAGAAAGGCAAAAAGATCTGATCTTGAAGAAAACTTGTAATCAAAAAGGGAAGTAATAAACTCAGGGGGAGTATCTCTCAACTCTGATATCCTGTTATCCCTTATCTTTGATAACCTCTTACTCTGATGCATCTCTCTGACACCTTTTCACGTTATTTTCATTTAAAAATATCTAGTTTTTGTCATCATCAAAAAGGGGGAGATTGTTAGAACAAAGTTTGAATCTACTACCCTATGTTTAAGTTTTGATGATAACAAAGTGAAAAGATATATTACTTATATGATTCATGTATGAACTATATGCTGCCTAAATTATTACGTTCTGATTTGCAGATACTCTGATTGGTATAAGCAAGATCACACCTAATCAGCATCAGAATTTTGGTTTCTGACATCAGCATCAGAAGTTGCCATATCAGAATATCAGAATCAGAAGATTAATTCATGTATATGCTGAAGTCTGATGAACAGAACTGCGCTCAACACTCTGATAAAGAAACACAACAGTTCATCAGCAGCTAAGCAGAATCAGAATGAGCCAAGCCAGAACTTGCATTAAGTAAGCAACGGTACTGTGCATTGAAAGCAAATTAATACCAACGGCCTCATTCCAGATAAGATCTGCTCGATAAGGAAAGTTTGTTATTAGCATTGAATCAAGAATATTGCTCCAACGTTCAACATCTCAGTGCTATATAAACAAGACTTTGAAGATTGAATTGGCTAATGCTCTCCAATCTTTACACGCCTAAAAGCTGATCATAATCTTCCTTCTCTCATTTTGCTAAACACTACACATTCTCTTATTCAATCATTGTTTAGAAATCTAGTTTCTAAGCTTTAAGTTGTGTATACATCACAGTTGTGATACAGTTTTGTAGAAAACATTCACACACTTAGATTTATCTTCTTTGTAAGAAAGTGTTTCCTTGACAAATCGGGTTGTGGTTTGCATCAAGAAGGCTTTAGCAGTTGTTAAAGCAGTCTGTAATATTCAGTTGAATATAGTGGATTAAGACCTCGTTGGAGAGAGGCGAAATCACCTTGACGGGTGGACTGGAGTAGTTTGAGATCAAACGAACCAGGATAAAAATATCTTGTTCATTGCATTGATTTTCAGTTTTACAATTCAACCCCCCCCCCCCCCTTCTTGTGTTTTTCACTACTTCATATGGCCATAGCGCTAGCGAACCTTTTCCTTTGTCATAAACAATGGCCCTGTGAAGTCCAAACATGCATATAATTTTCTCCCAGTAAAAGCAGCAAACTCTTTCTACTGTGATTTTTGATGCAGTTTCCGCCTTTATTCATTTTGAGAGGTAATCTACTCCCATTATCAGGAATTTATGTTGACCTGGAGCCATAGGAAACAAAACCAAAACATCCACCCTACTGGTAGAAAGTCTAGGGTGTATTCGTTGACTGGATAAGTTTAGCTGGGGCGCAATGAAGGCCAACACATCTCTAACACTAGTTTCACTTCTTGACGAAAGCAATGTTATCCTTGATCAGAGTAGGCCAATAGTATCCCACTCTTTACAGCTTGTGGGCAAGGGCTTTTCCACTAATGTGAGTTGTCAAAAAATACATGTGTGCATGGTATCCCTACAAAGGTATGAAATACTTAGAGACCTTAGTAGGTTTATAACAATTTAAGGTGGCTAGAGCTTGCTCCCGGCGGCGAGAAGCCCTATATAGTTATGTTACGGTGTTTTTAGATGACCTACTCACATGATATTAGAGGCTTTATATATCGGTGAGGAACTTAGGTATAAATGTATAAGTTATTATCAGTTCTTATCGTTTATGGGAAAAGTATCTATAGAGGCCTTGGGCCTAGGGTTCTTGGGAAGAGTTACCGCCCACTCAGTCAGCGGTGGATCGTTGAATTTCTATTTTCTAGGAAGACGTGGACTAATTGTTGACCCTAACTTCTCTCTATCTATGGAATGTCTTTTCTAGTGTTTTCCCATATTTGGGCGAGAGGAAAGCACTTGGGGCAAGGCGATACCTCCTTGAAAGAGAAATATGGTTGTCTCCCTTCCTAGGGGCTTCACAGCTCCTGCCATCATCGTGTCTGTTACAAATATAACACTATAGAGTTATCATCTTTAAAATTTGTTTGACGATTGTCATCATCAAAACCAATTAACGCTTATGCCTACACAACACATAGATATGCATTATTCCTTTTTAATGATGTTAATGCATCTCTCAGAGAGGTGGTAAAACAAAAAAAAAAAAAGATAAAATATTTGGAGTAGTTAAACGCTCCATCACATATTAAGAGAGTATATTATATTCCCCTAAGAGTATATTATACTCCCATTTGAGAATATATTTCACCTCTTTTGAAATTATTAAAAAGGCGGGTAAATAAAAAATTAAGCACATAGATCATATAAACATGAAAGAAAATAACTTATAATTAAATTTGAATAAAAATTATTTTGATTAAATTAAAAAGGTCAAGACTGAAAGAAGAAACACAAAATGTTGAGTAAGACAGCTAATCATTGTCGCTATAATCCTCATCATAAGGCATTTTGAGTTGTCCTTTAGCTCCAAACTAAAATGCATGCTTTTTTGGTAAGAAAACTTGCTTGTATACCTTGCAAATAACTTTGGTGTTCTTATTTTGGTTTGACTTCAACTTTGGTCGTAATTTTTGTGATTAAACCTCCATAAGGTATCCAAGCATCAATTTTGCAACTACATTCCAAAATATGCTTGATTCCACCAAATGCCCAATTTGTTTGGAGGTTTTGAGTTAGCATCCATATGATCACCAAAATATGCTTGATTCCACCAAAAGCCCTATATAGTGTCATGGAAAATCACATGTGATACTAGATTATGCACAAAACAATATGGAAGATTGGAGGAAAACTGTTTGGACATGTAAAATTTTGAAGAATAGTTTCGGTAGAGAAGAATCCTCTTCGATGTCATTATGATGATTATAGTAGCAAGAAAGATGTAGAAACAACATGGCAAGTAAGTGAATAAATAAT
Source organism: Vicia faba (assembly GCA_948472305.1). Lineage (NCBI taxonomy): Eukaryota > Viridiplantae > Streptophyta > Magnoliopsida > Fabales > Fabaceae > Vicia > Vicia faba. The sequence goes on from OX451735.1 coordinate 111,845,240, forward strand.
TTTTAGGATGAGTAAAAAGAGATGAGAAAGTGTACCTTTTATCGTCAATTTGGAAACGACTTTTAATCTTACTTGATTATATTTTGTCTCTATCAATTAAAATCTTTAATGTTGATTGATCTAGTGTTAATACAAATTGAAAATTGATTTGCCACAAAAATTTGATTCGAATATGATATTCTAATCGATTAGATTTCCTTAATCGATTCACTACAAGAAAATTGATTTTCCATGACACTCAAAAGTTATCACTGAAAACAAATTTTTTAATGACACCCTTCTTTGATGTCAACTAGTGTGACGCTTAATTGAATGTTATTGTAACTTCTAGTCAGAGACAATTTTGTTAGTGCACAAGGAAGATAAAAGATAAAAGGAATATTTATTGATAGCTTCAAAATAAGGATTTACAATGAATTTACCATAACCTACTCCACTAGGTTATTTATACACAAAATTAAATCTAAAATATATTTTCTACAAAGATCTAAGAAGATCTAAAATATATATCTTCTAAAAAAGATATAAACAATCTAAAAGATATTCCTAAATATAAATTAATATCTAATTAAATCTAAATTAATTCTAACACCATCCCTTAATTTATATTTACCCAACACTAACAACATCAATTCCATCCCTTAAACCAAGAAATTGACCAGTTTTGATAGGCTTTGTCAGAACATATGTCAGCTGCTTTTGAGTGCTACAGTGCACAACCTCTAATATTCCATTCTGAACTTGATACCTCAATCTTTAGATCTTTTAGCAAGTTCAGAACCCACACAACTTGACATGCAGTCAGAGCACCTGTAATATATTCAGCTTCACAAGTTGACAGAGCAACAATAAGTTTCTTCTTGGAACACCAAGAAATAGGACCTCCCCGAAATTTGAATAAGTACCCAGAAGTACTTCTTCTGTCAACTCTATCTCCGCACCAATCAGAATCAGAATAACTCAGAAGTTCTGATTCGATCTTTCTTCTAGACAGAAATAACACTCCATATTTCAGAGTTCCCTTCACATACCTCAGAATGTTGACTTAAGCTTGGTAATGGGACCACTTTGATTTACTCATAAATCTGCAAACTATTCCAACTGCATAGCAAATATCAAGTCTGGTATTACACAAATACTTTAGAGAACCAACCATCTGTTTGAAGGTTGTAGCATTCAAATCCTCTCCATTAGAATCAGAGTCTAACTTCTTATTCGTATCAGCAGGTGTGATAGCAACCTTGCAATTTTATAGCTTAAATCTCTTCAGAAGCTCTAGTTCATACTTCATCTGATGTAAAATGATTCCTTTCTCAGAGTACATAAATTCCATTCCTAGAAAGAAACTCATTTTTCCAAGATCTGTCATCTCAAATGCATTCATCAAAACTTTCTTGAACTCAACTATCTCTTGTTCAGAACTTCTTGTAAGTAGTATATCATCAATGTACAAATAGACCAGAATCATATTATCTTCTGAAGTATGCTGAACATAAACACCATACTCCATCTCACACTTCTGAAACCCTTGTTCCTTGAAAAATGAATCAATCTTCAAATTCCAAGCTCTGGGCGCTTGCTTCAATCCATACAATGCTTTGTGTAATTTGAACACCATCCCTTCCTGATTCTTTTTCTCAAATCCAGGAGGTTGTGAAATGTACACCTCTTCTTGTAATAGACCATTCAGAAATGCAGATTTTACATCTAAATGCATCAGAGGCCAATTCCTGTTAGCAGCTATTGCAATCACTAGTCTGATTGTTTCATGTCTCACTATAGATGAAAACACTTCAAAGTAATCCAGCCCAGGCTTCTGTAGGAAGCCTCTTGCTACTAATCTCGCTTTGTGTTTGCCAATTGATCCATCTGGCTTTAGCTTCTGCTTGAAAACCCATCTGACACTGATGGCTTTCTTGCCTTTTGGAAGTTTTGTCAGCTTCCAAGTCTTGTTTCTATCTATAGCATCAAGTTCTTCTTTCATGGTCCGTAACCAAACTTGCTGCTTAAGAGCCTCTTTCGTACTCACGGGTTCAGAGTCTACTAACATTGCACACTGAATAACTTCTCCTTCAGAGTTTACTTCAGTGTCTAGCAACATGTCAAACTCTGCAAATCTTCTTGGGATGCTTCTGACTCTTTTTTGCCTCTGAATTGGACCTTCAGAACTTGGGACACCGAAACTTTCCCCTTCAGAAGCACTTGCTTCAGCAATTGGACTTTCTCTAGAACCTTGACTGTATTCAGAGTCTGGATTACCATAGGAGTCAGAGCAACCATCTTCAAAAGTTGGATCACCTCTGCCTTCAGAAGTTCCACTTTTAGAATCATGATCATCGCCAAAGGCTGAATTTCCTTCAGAAGCTCCTCCTTCAGAAGTTCCACTTTCAGAATCATGATTTCTACTAGAAACATGATCATCATTAGAAGCTTGTCCTCTAGAACCTACGTCTTTAGAGTTTTCCCTTATAGAAGCATGATCACCACCAAATTTTGGATCATCATCAAAATCTGGCTCACCATCTAACTCACCTTCATAGTTTCCAGTTTCATCAGACTCTTCTTCAGAAGCGGAATCTTCTTCAGACTTAGAATCACCTTCGGATTCTGATTTGTCTTCAGCTTCAGAGTCATCTTCTGACTCTAACTCGTCTTCAGAAACCTCAGATTTTGACTCATCTTCAAAATCTTCAAAGTCGTCATCTGATTCTAACTCGGAGTCATATTCTAATTCTGACTCATACAAAATCACTCCTTCAAAATCAGAATATTCAGAGTCATATTCTTCTTCCCCTTCAGAATCAGAAAATGACAATTTCGCTGGTTCCTCATCAGATTCATAAGCCATAAATAACACATGTTCATCATCTGAATCTCCTCTAGCTACATTTTCTTCTTCTGACTTCCTTTCTTTGATGGACTAGCAATCTCTAGCATATTGACCAAAGTTCCTGCAATAGTAACACTGAACATTCTTCTTGTCAGACTTTTCCTTTCCCCTCTGGACATTCTTCTTCCTATCAGAGTTTGAAGCTTCTGACCTTTGACCACCATTAATTTTCTTCCTGGCTTCTGACCAAGTCGGCTTCTGATGTTTCTTACCAGAAGTTACCATCAGAGCCTACTGCTCTACTTCCCTCTCAGAAGTTCTTACAGTCATACGCAACTCATGCGCCTCTAGACTACTTTGCAGCTCTTCAACTCTCATGGTGCTCAGATGTTTGGAATGTTCAATTGCTACCACAATGTAATCAAACTGAAAAGTTAAAGATCTCAGTATCTTCTCAATGATTACTTGTTCAGACAGAGTTTCTCCACAAGCTTTTATCTCATTAGTGATCAGAATCACTCTAGATATGTATTCAGAAACCTTCTCGTTGTCCTTCATGTTGAGATTCTCATATTTCTTTCTGAGATACTGAAGCTTCACCTTCTTCACTGTTGTGTCACCACCGTAACATCTGACCAGTGTGTCCCATGCAGCCTTCGTTGTTTCAGAATCAACAATCTTCTCAAACACATTCACATCCACACATTGATGGATATAGAACAACGCCTTCTGATCTCTCTTCCTCAGCGCCTTATGTGCTATCTTCTAGGCCTATGTTGCATCTGCTTCTAACAGATTATAGCCATCAGTAACAAGTTCTAACACATCTTGAGAACCAAATAACACGCGCGTATGGATCTTCCAACAATTTCAGTTTTTACCATCAAATACTGGAAGCTTGAAATGAATATCGCCACCGTTTCCGTTCATCTTCTACCTTATGCAATTTACGACGAGTTTCCCAAATCAATGTTTTATCAAAAATCCTCCAAAATCAGAATATTGTAATTCTTAATCACAATACTGTTGGCTGAAGATTTTGATATTGTGATTCGAAATGAAATGATTGGGCTTTGTTTGAATAAAGCAAGTTTTATGGTTTGGAATGGAAGAGACTGTTTTTTCGAATGGAAATATTAAAGTTCAAGGTTTCGAATGATAGTTGTGAAGTGTAAGTCTAAAGAATTTTCGAAATAATGATGAGATTATATTTGTGAAGGTTGTTTTCAAAAATAACCTTTGAAACGAATTCGAAACGAAGGTTCCAAGGTGTTTGAAATTCAAACGTGAGCGGGATATTGGAAATTCAAATACATAAGCGTTGGAGCGTTCGAGGATGCGTGGAGGCTAGAGGGAAGTAATGCTCTGCATGCTTCGAACGTGGAAGATTCTGATAGCAAGACCGTTATGGTCGAAATAGTATAAATAGAGGTCTTAGTGTTAGGATTTCGGTGTGTCATATTTGTTGTACAAATTCAGTAAACATTCAAAATACCGCATGGATAGGGAAACAAATGCTCGAAAGATGTACGTATGATAACACCAACATTTACAATTCAATGAAAACTCTTTATATTTTCCAGTTTTGTCTTTCATTTCCATTTCATTTGTGCTTCAAACATTTTTACGTTCATGCCTTTACATTAAAGCTTTTACATTCAGAGTCATTTATTTCTTTCTGCATTTAAACGCTTTTCTTATGTTTGAATCCTTTAAACATTCAACAACTTTTACATTCACTCACTTAATCTTGCCATTTACCCAACCTTAAGTCTTTTTACTTTTCTAATGAACATTCCTTATATCATATAGAAATTATCCTTCGAATCATTTAGTGTAGTAATCGAAGTGGATTGGATGTCTTTGAAACACTTTAATTAGAAGTCCTAAATATGAATACCAGTTTTACAATTAGATTTAGCCAAAACAACTATGTCCCATAGGATCAATCTAGTCGATCCTGCAAGTTACCAGAGAAATTGAATAACAGTAATTAAGTTTATTCGATAGTTTGGAAAACTAGCGGTTGTTTACCAGAAATCACTGTGAACAAATTGGCACGCCCAGTGGGACCCGTTGTTAAGAAAGTCGAAAGTAAAGATTTTTAGGATATAATCTCGCTGTGTAAGTTCTTTTCTGAGTATCAATTTCGCTGTTATATGAACCTTAGAAGTGGTAAAACAACTAATAGTAACCAACCCTTACCCAGAAGAAAACATAGTAGTAGGATGTCTAATCCAAGCAATCAACAAGGGGAACAAAATGCCCCACATGGAACAGGCACAAATACGTCTGTTTCGACGGGGACGTCTAACGCGATCCCTACGAACGCACAATCTTTTGCATCTTCTACCAGTAGTGTGGCCACAAATGGAGCAAGTGGCACGACAACCAACAGTTCGACCCTAGGAAATACAGGGACCACTGGTTATCCTGCGGGATTTGTCCCACCATCAGGGACACAAACCCATTTCGCCACCCCACCACCAACTAGACCACCCGGTTTCGATGGCAATAGACTCAGAAATCCCTCTTATGGGATGCCAACATCTTTTATGGTGGATTTGCACAATTCCACATCAAATTCGTCACCACAATTTGGGTCCGGATCTGGGGCCAACCAATTTATGACAAATACCCAAGGTTCAGTAGGTCATAATACACTGCCTATCTTAACCACAGAAAATCAGATGGCCTTTAGACAATTAATGGATGATAGTAACCATAATATGATAGGAGTGTTAGCGCAGACTATGCAAGAAATCTTTGCCCCAATAGTATAAAATGTAACTGTAACCAACAGAGAAAACGCGGACAACATGAGTCGAATAGCAGATTTTTTCGCTCCGCCAGAAAGGCGTTGGCAGAATCAGGCGTTGGTTCGAGCAAACATACCCATCATAGAACAAATTGCTGATGACCCACCCTATAAACCAACCAGAGAGGGGGTTAACTTGGGGGCAAGGGCACAAAGACAAGAAGCCCCAGTGATTCGAGAGGAACCACAAAGGGGAGTTATAGAACCAGGGGCAAGGGTCGAAAGGTTAGAAGTCCCATAGTTTCGAGAAGAACAACCTAGAGGAGTTGTCATGGTGGGTCGACACCAAGATGCTGATGAAGTCGTTCATAGAATTTGAAATGACAACATCTTGGCAGAAAATAATTTAATCACCATGATAGAAAGGATTATGGCTCAAAACGGTCTCAATACAGGAATTAGAAGGCCAAACTATTCCTCTCCCATAGTAGATTATGTGATGCACACTGATTTACCAAGGGGATATAAGGTCCCTAAATTTACAAAGTTTGCTGGAGACACCAATGAGTCAACAGTCGAACACATATCCAGGTATCTGACCGAAGCAGGAGACATAGCAAATAATGAGAACCTTAGGATTAAATATTTCCCAAGTTCCCTAACTAAGAACGCTTTCACATGGTTCACCACATTGCCTCCTGGATCCATAGATACTTGGACTCTTTTGGAGAGATTATTTCATGAACAATTCTACATGGGACAATCTAAAATAAGTCTGAAAGAGCTAGCCAGTGTCAAGAGGAAGTTTACTGAACCCATAGATGATTATCTGAATAGGTTCAGACTCTTGAAGTCTAGATGTTTCACAGTAGTTCCTGAACATGAGTTAGTCGAAATGGCTGCTAGTGGCCTAGACTACTCCATTCGAAAGAAATTAGATACACAATACTTGAGGGATATGGCCCAATTAGCGGACAGGGTCCGACAAGTCGAAAGACTAAAGGCCGAGAAAGCCAGGGTTTTTAAAAATAACAAGAAAGAAAGGGTTTCCTATGTCGAAACTGAGGAAGCAGAAGATTACCCTGAATTCGAAGAGGTCGAAATTGATCTCGCTGAATTGAAACAGGCTCCACCTTACTCTTGTAAATTACTAGTTCCCACAAAAGGGAAAGAAATTATTGAAAATGAGAAAAGTGACAAGTTCCCAAAGAAGGTGTATACCTTCGACGTAATGAAATGTGATGAAATTTTTGATTTGCTTATCAAAGATGGCCAACTAATAGTGCCATCGAATGTCAAATTACCACCTTTAGATCAAAGAAAGAAAAGAGGGTTTTGTAAGTATCACAGTTTCTTAGGCTACAAAACCTCACAATGTTTTCTTTTCAGGGATCTGATTCAAAATGCAATCAAGGATGGTAGATTAACTTTCACTGACAAGCCAAAGATGAAAGTGGATGATGACCCTTTAGATGTTGCTGACACCAATTACTCTGAACCTGCATACATTGGAGAGATAAATATGGTTGGAGCAAATGAAGGTGACACTCCATCAGAAGAGGAAAACACTGAAGATGAAAACTACGTGTTAGTTGAAGTCGAAAAGGAAGTTACTGAGGACTTCCATAAGGAACAAGAAGCTTTGATCGAAGCAGTTCCTTTGCTTGCTTCGAAAGAGATCCAGGCTACTGAAGGCCAGGAGAACCAAAAACAAAATTTGAAACAGGCTACTGAAAGCCTGAGGCGAAAGTTGGAGAAAGTACAGATCACACTGCCAGTTCTTCCTCAGAAAGGAATATGGGATACCTTGGGGGAGCCCAGCGGAAAGTTCGATTACATGGTGAAGTATTCCGCCCCAGAAAGCTCAAAGACCCCAATTGAAGACATCAAACCTACAGGATGGGGAGATACTGATATCAAAGGAGAAGATGTGGATGTTAACATGGTAAATATGGAGCAACCTTGTTCCGAAATGAAGGAAATTGAAAGGTACTTAGAGAAAGAAAAATACAAGATGGAAGACAGTTATGCTAGGGATGCCAGTCTCAAAGACTACCTTATGCTATGCCACAAAGATAATGCTGTAATGATGTTATGTCCCAGATGCAACATCATTTGTAATCAGAGAATTGCTGCAGACTTTGAAAAAAGACAAAGGGCACGAACAGGTGTCAACTGGCGCCAGGATAACCAGCTGTTCAGATGCTACCCTAAGGCTGGAGAAAGTCTTTTGGGGTTCTTAGTTCGTTGTCACAAGGGGGCAACCAAATTCCTAGTGTGTCCAAGATGTTCTGCAGTATATGATCAGAATGTGGTCGAAACCTTCAAAACAGTCCCTTTCGCCCCATGTTGGAACCACAGAGAAACTGGTCAGATAGGCCAACGTTTCGAGAACAACTACACCCAACGGAGGCCTGACAACCCTTATCCTAGAGGCGCTCGAAGGGTAACATTCAAAGTTCCTGTTGAGGTACCAACGGACAAGTGGCTACAAGTTAGGGCTGACAAGGGGAAAGACAAGTGGAGGAATAATGAACGAAATGCACGCCATGCCATGGCGTACAGAAGGCAGTTCAATATGGCGAAAAGGGAAGAAGTAAGGTTGGAAAACTACAAGGGAAAGAACCCTATGTCAAGGTCACAATGGCGCAGGCAACAAAGAGTTTGAAAAGCTGAGAGAGAAGCTATGTTAGACAAAGGAGTGGCTTCGAGCAAGGACAAAGAGGAATCGAGTACCAACAAACCTTCACCAAACAATCAACCTGGGGGCAAACCTCTAGTTAGCAGGAAACGTTTCTCTTAAACAAAGCAAAATGAATCGAAGGAATATACGCCAGGTCCAGAGGAGGATGAGGATATGCTGACTGACAATTTCAAATCAGAAGGGGAATCTTCACTCAACATCAACTGCAATGTAGTATCTGTGTTGCCTTGTGAATTTGGGCAAGAGACTGAAGTCAGAGAGCACGAGGAGGAGGATGCAATAGACCTGACGAAACATAGGCCAGTATGCTATTATGTGATGGATAATGGGGCTGTCGAAGAGCAGAATGCCTTCTTCGAGTACCCAGAACCAGCCATGCAAAATCACCTAAAGCCTTTGTTCATTCGAGCAAAAGTTGGTACACATGGCGTAAACAAAGTCCTGGTGGATGGAGGCGCTGCAGTGAACTTGATGCCTCATTTCATGTTGAAGAAGTTAGGGATGCAGGATGTTGACATAAAACCACACAATATGGTACTATCAAACTATGAAGGTAAAGTAGGCCAGACATTGGGGGTGATCCAAGTGGATTTGGCAGTGGGATCAAGCTGCAGACCCACTATGTTCATGGTAATCGAAGCTAAAGCCAACTACAATTTGCTGTTGGGCAGAGAATGGATCCATGGCGTTGGAGCAGTCCCCTCGTCGATGCATCAGAGGTTAGTATTATGGAGAGAGAATGGCATTGTTGAAAACATCGAAGCTGACCAAAGCTATTTCATGACAGCAGTCAACCTAGTTGATAAGAGAAACTATGACAAACACTTAGCCAAAATTGCTCCTTGTACCCCTAACGACGAGATCAATGAGACCAGGAACACACATTATTACATGACCCTTCGCCATGATGGAATGTATTGGGATCGAAGGATAATCAAGGGAGATGGAGAAGTCGAAGGCGCTGCACAAAGACGGCCAGAAGGCTGGGAATTCGATAGTCCTGCTCATGATTGAGTCCTCCTACTTCGAAAATATTTCAGCCTACATGGCTGAGAACGAATGGAAGGCGGCCTTAGAAGCTGAAGTAGATAGTATGGCTGCAGAAGCAAACAAAACAGGTGGGGATGGCTCAAAAGGCTCACCCTTTGAAGAACGAGAAATAGTTGAAATAGATCAAAGGCTAGATGCCATTTATGATAAAGAACCTTTAGGCTTCGAGAAGGACCCCATAGACTCAGGTGCTAAAATGTTAGCGCAGGATCCACTCGAAGAGGTGAACTTGGGAGATGAAAACACAAAAATAATAACTTACGTGAGCACAAAACTCAATTCAAGCCTCAAGCAGAAAGTGATCAAAGTTCTTAGAAAAAACAAAGATTGTTTCGTGTGGGACTATGATGAAATGCCTGGTTTAAAGAGGGAGCTCGTGGAACACAGACTTCCAGTCAAGGATGGCAAGAAGCCCATCAAGCAGACCCCTATAAGGTTCACACCAGCAGTTCTCACGAAGATTAAAGCTGAAATTGAAAGGTTGTTGCGCTGCAAATTCATCAGGACCACAAGGTATGTCGAATGGTTAGCAAATATAGTACCTGGTATTAAGAAGAATGGCTCTCTGAGAATTTTCATTGATTTTAGAGATTTAAATACTGCTACCCCCAAAGATGAGTATTCCATGCCTGTGGCAGAAATGTTAATAGATTCTGCTGCAGGAATTGAATATTTAAGTATGTTAGATGGATACTCTGGGTATAACCAGATCTTTATTGCTGAATAAGATGTTGCTAAGACAACATTTCGTTGTCCAGGAGCCTTAGGCACCTACGAATGGGTAGTAATGCCTTTTGGTTTAAAAAATGCTGGAGCAACTTATCAAAGGGCAATGAATTTGATTTTTCATGATTTTATTGAGACTTTTATGCAGGTGTACATTGATGATATAGTCATCAAATCAGTATATGCAGAAACTCATTTGCATCATTTGAGCCAATCATTCGAAAGAATGAGAAAACATGGCTTAAAAATGAATCCCCTTAAGTGTGCATTTTTCGTGCAGGCTGGAGATTTCCTTGGTTTTGTGGTTCATAAGAAAGGCATCGAAATCAACCAAAACAAGACCAAAGCCATTGTAGAAACGAAAGTACCTACATCAAAAAAGGAGTTGCAATTTTTGCTAGGTAAAATTAACTTTTTAAGAAGGTTCATTTAGAATTTAAGTGGAAGAACCCAGGCTTTCTCTCCGTTACTTCGTTTGAAGCAAGGACAAGCTTTCGAATGGAACGAAGCACATCAGGAGGCGTTTCACAATATAAAAAGATATCTCACTCAGCCTCTTATCTTGTCTCCACCTTCATGGGGAAAACCCATGAGATTGTACATATCCGCCTCTGAAGTTACCATAGGTAGTATGTTAGCACAAGAAGATAGTAATGGCATCGAAAGAACCGTATACTATTTAAGTAGGATGTTGAATGATGCGGAAACCAGATATAGCAACATAGAAAAGCTATGTCTCTGTTTGTATTTCTCTTGTATGAAACTTAAATATTATATAAAGCCTGTTGATGTTCATGTTTCATCTCATTTCGATGTTATCAAACACATGCTTTCGAAACCAATAATGCATAGCAGAATTGGTAAATGGGCTTTGGCCTTGACAGAGTATTCTTTGACTTTCATGCCTTTAAGAGCTGTGAAAGGTCAAGTAATTTCTGATTTCATTGTTGATCATTCACTGATCGAAGAGACTGTCATGGGTTACATTGAAATGCAACCTTGGAAATTATACTTTGATGGTTCGACCCATAAAGATGATAGTGGTGTTGGAGTTCTTATAATTTCTCCCGAAGGAATTCCAACAAAATTCAAGTATAAGTTAGATGGTCCTCGTTGCTCAAACAACGAAGCTGAGTACGAAGCGCTTATCGTTGGACTTGAAGCTTTGTTGGAATTGGGGGCAACTAGAGTCGAAATTAGAGGAGATTCGGAGCTAGTAGTCAAGCAAATAACAAAGGAATACAAATGCATAAAGGACAATTTGATTACGTATTTCGTCATAGTTAATAGGCTACCCAAAAAATTCGAATACATGGATATTAAACATATACCAAGAATAGAAAGTCAAGAGGCAAATGACCTAGCACAGTTGGCTTCAGGGTATAAAGTTTCCACCAAAGAATTTGAAGATTTGGTTGAATTAAGAGGAAGGGTTATGGCTACTAGACTCATACCATCAGACTTAGAAAATATAAAGTTAGGTTGTGCTGACAAGTAGGAATTCGAAGTATTAGCCATAGACACCTTGTCATATGCAGATTGGCGAAGTCCAATTGTGAATTATTTAAAAAACCCAACATTGAATGTTGATAGGAAGATAAAATATAGAGCGTTATCATACGTCCTCATGGGAAATGAATTGTTCAAGAAGACCCAAGAAGGCGTATTACTGAAGTGCCTAGGAGAAGGTGGCATTATCAGAGGTCCGCAATGGGGTATGTGGGGCACATCAAGCAGGCCATAAAATGAAATGGTTGTTATTCCGATATGGCATGTATTGGCCCAACATGCTCAAAGATTGTATAGATTTTGCTAAAGGGTGTGAAGAATGCCAGAAACATGCAGGAATTCAACATGCTCCTGCAAGTGAGTTACATTCGATCATTAAACCATGGCCCTTTAGAGGATGGGCATTAGATTTAATAGGAGAGATCAATCTTGCTTCGTCTAAAGGACATAAATATATCTTAGTAGGAATTGATTATTTTACCAAGTGGATCGAAGCAATACCATTAATAGTTGCTGATCAAGAGGCTATTATTGGGTTCATACAGAAACATATAATTTATAGGTTCGGATTACCAGAGAGTATAACCACAGACCAAGGTTTTGTGTTTACTGGTAGAAAGATGCAGGAATTTGCTCAGGAGATGGGTTTTAAATTATTAACATCAACGCCATATTATGCTCAATCAAATGGTCAGGTCGAAGCAGCAAACAAAGTGATAATAGGGTTAATTAAAAAACATGTTGGTAAGAAGTCAAAGAATTGGCATAAGACTTTGGACCAAATACTCTGGGCTTGTAGAACATCTCCTAAAGAAGCTACTAACACCACGCCTTTCCAACTAACATTTGGCCATGATGCAGTTTTACCAGTGGAAATTCATCTGCAATCAGTTCGAATTCAAAGGCAAAATGAGATCCCATCTGCATTATATTGGGAGATGATGATGAATGAGTTAGTTGAGTTAGACGAAGTTAGATTGCATGCATTGGAAATCCTAATGAGGCAAAAGGAAAGGGTAGCCAGGGCATACAACAAAAGGGTGAAAGGTAAAACATTCACTGTTAATGACTTAGTCTGGAAACTCATATTTCCCATGGACAAGAAGAATAAAACATTAGGTAAATGGTCACCTCATTGGGAAGGACCCTTTCGAATACTAAAGAGATTCTCAAACAATGCGTATGAAATCGAAGAGTTAACTGATGACAAACGAATCTTAAAGGTTAACGGAAAATATTTGAAAAAATATAGACCTCGCCTGCAGGAGATTCGAATAATAGCAACGTAGTCGAAATATTATAAGGAGATGCCAAAATGGTGCCATACGTTGCCAAAATGGCGTTGTTCAAATATTACAAAATTGAGACTCAAATTAATTCAAATAAGCAAAGATTTAAAAATAAACGTTGTTTCTCAATCTTGCGAAGGTGCTTCTAAAGGACTCAAGTCTTTGCTGGGTATAACGTCTCGCTCCTTCCAGAGTAGTTACTTCTCCTTTGATACGCTCTGCTGCTTCTGTTTCAGAAAGGCCCCTGCTAAGAAGTTCTTCGAATTGGTTACTAACGGTGTCAGTTTCGTAAGCCAGTTGATGTTGTTGAGCTTCTTTGACCTTTTGCTGGAGCTATTGAATTTGTCCTTCCCAAATGATGAATGAGTTAGTTGAGTTAGACGAAGTTAGATTGCATGCATTGGAAATCCTAATGAGGCAAAAGGAAAGGGTAGCCAGGGCATACAACAAAAGGGTGAAAGGTAAAACATTCACTGTTAATGACTTAGTCTGGAAAGTCATATTGCCCATGGACAAGAAGAATAAAACATTAGGTAAATGGTCACCTCATTGGGAAGGACCCTTTCGAATACTAAAGAGATTCTCAAACAATGCGTATGAAATCGAAGAGTTAACTGATGACAAACGAATCTTAAAGGTTAACGGAAAATATTTGAAAAAATATAGACCTCGCCTGCAGGAGATTCGAATAATAGCAACGTAGTCGAAATATTATAAGGAGATGCCAAAATGGTGCCATACGTTGCCAAAATGGCGTTGTTCAAATATTACAAAACCGAGACTCAAATTAATTCAAATAAGCAAAGATTTAAAAATAAACGTTGTTTCTCAATCTTGCGAAGGTGCTTCTAAAGGACTCAAGTCTTTGCTGGGTATAACGTCTCGCTCCTTCCAGAGTAGTTACTTCTCCTTTGATACGCTCTGCTGCTTCTGTTTCAGAAAGGCCCCTGCTAAGAAGTTCTTCGAATTGGTTACTAACGGTGTCAGTTTCGTAAGCCAGTTGATGTTGTTGAGCTTCTTTGACCTTTTGCTGGAGCTATTGAATTTGTCCTTCCCAAATGATGAATGAGTTAGTTGAGTTAGACGAAGTTAGATTGCATGCATTGGAAATCCTGATGAGGTAAAAGGAAAGGGTAGCCAGGGCATACAACAAAAGGGTGAAAGGTAAAACATTCACTGTTAATGACTTAGTCTGGAAAGTCATATTGCCCATGGACAAGAAGAATAAAACATTAGGTAAATGGTCACCTCATTGGGAAGGACCCTTTCGAATACTAAAGAGATTCTCAAACAATGCGTATGAAATCGAAGAGTTAACTGATGACAAACGAATCTTAAAGGTTAACAGAAAATATTTGAAAAAATATAGACCTCGCCTGCAGGAGATTCGAATAATAGCAACGTAGTCGAAATATTATAAGGAGATGCCAAAATGGTGCCATACGTTGCCAAAATGGCGTTGTTCAAATATTACAAAACCGAGACTCAAATTAATTCAAATAAGCAAAGATTTAAAAATAAACGTTGTTTCTCAATCTTGCGAAGGTGCTTCTAAAGGACTCAAGTCTTTGCTGGGTATAACGTCTCGCTCCTTCCAGAGTAGTTACTTCTCCTTTGATACGCTCTGCTGCTTCTGTTTCAGAAAGGCCCCTGCTAAGAAGCTCTTCGAATTGGTTACTAACGGTGTCAGTTTCGTAAGCCAATTGCTGTTGTTGAGCTTCTTTGACCTTTTGCTGGAGCTCTTGAATTTGTCCTTCCCAAAAGAGAATAGACCGTGCTCTAACTTCATAGTCATCCTTCGCCTGTTTAAAACGTGTTGCTTGGTCTTCAGCCTCTTTAGAAAGTTTCGAAGCGTGCTCATAAGCAGCATCCATGGCGTTTCGTTTCTCCTGAACTTTACCAGCAGCTAATTCATCTTGTAGGAGACATCCAGTCACATCATCCAATAATACTTGGAGGTTGAACAGTATAGTGCTGACTGGCAAGGAGCAAGCTGCGAAGTTAACTTGAGTGAGAAGTTCCTTCATGGTATAGCAAACAGTGCTATCCTTTTTAAGAAATTCGAATAGGTCTACATCAAGGATTGTTTTCCTGACTTTGTTAAGAAGTATAGCTCTAGCATCTGGGGACAATGTGTTGTTAGTTGAACCAGTGCCAACCCTAGTGAAAGGGATGTCCTTTTGGGCCAATTTAGTTTTCATGTACCCAATTGGGTCATTGTGTTTTAGGAGAGCTAGTTCCTCTTCAGTCAGTCGAGGCTGGGAAGTTGGGAGATGTTCCATGTTCAAATGAGTCACGTCCATTTAGACCTCCATAGGTTCTTTAGTCTTACCACCATTATCTTCATCCTTACCTTGCTCATTACTTTCTCCTTCGTCGCACAGATCCACCACATCGACAATATTGGTCTCGCTGCTATTAGCATCAGACTTTATTTCATCAGCCGAACCACTTTGGGTTTCGTCTTCACCAGATCTTTCTTCTGCAGTTTCTTCACTCTCTTGAGGAGAATCAGTCTTGTCCTTTTCATCATGAGTGATTTTTGGACTCTCTTGAAGAGTTCCAAGAGGAGATTTTAGAAGGGAAGTTTCTGGTGGATTTTCTTTAGACTTGTTGGGTGATTCTTCGTTTGCTTCCTTCAAAGGAGGTGAGGTGCCTTGATCATCGTGTTCCTCCGAAGTCCCAATCAGGGCCACCATGTTGGAAGACCCTTTATTTTGCACGAAGTTGCTGGAGTCCCCATGGAGAGAGGAAGTGATTGGAGCAATGGTCCCGGTTGGAGGAGTTGAAGCAGTAGGATTCGTGTTCGAAGTATCCTGCATGAACAAAGAAAAGTTAAGAATATGTACCAAGGTATGAATAACTATTTTTGTTAGGAATTCGAATTTGAATTACCTGTGGATTATCAGAAGAAATGTTACTGTCAATATGTTCCAATATTACATTGGAGGTCGAAGGTGAAATTTTGGATGTTGTTGAGGGAGCAACGTCTTTGGAATCAAGTCCAGGAACGTTAGTAGGCTCAGGGCCTTTGGAGCTTTCTTTCTTTTGCTTATTCTTAGAAGCTGTTGGAGAATTTTCACCAGTCTTGAGGTTCTTTTCAGTGGGGCCTTGTTTCCTTTTCTTGGGAGTAGTTGGTGGAAGTTTGCTAGTCTGAAAAGGTTTAAACATAAGTTAGATCTAAATCATAAACTTCAGTTTATTCGAAACAACAGGGTTACTTGATTACCTTTGGAATTGAAATGTCTGTTGCTGCCGGTGTTGTTGTTGTAGTAGTTGTTGTTGTTGTTGTTGGTATTGTTGGAGTTACATCATCGCTAACTTCAATAGCTTGTTGAGAAGTGTTCCCTTCCTTGGGCTTCGAAGTAACGTTTTTTATCCTAATGGCTGAAAACTGAAACAATTAAGGTAAAATGTTAAGGATAAGGGAATTAGGATACAATTGGAATTTTCCCAAGCATTCGCACTTGTGCCTTGATTAGATGTAATCGAAATGACAGGAAGGTTATAACGAAGATGTCCTGGGAAATTATGAAGCCAGTAACGAGCCCATGTCACAGTCTCAGATGGCTTTAGTTTCTTTAGAGATTGGTATTTGAACATTTCTTTGCAAGTAAACCACCAAGGGTATGGAGGAAACCAAGCCAGAGCTAGTTCTGAGGTAGGCAACCTAGGAAATTTAGGTGGATGCATTTCGAGTGCCAATCTATACCTATCCTCAGGTGACAACCCTGAAGGAAGTTTGAACTCAGAAATTTTTTCTTTAAATTTTTCCTTCAAGGTCTCGGCCGCTCGATGTACAGTGGTTCCCAAGTGTGTGGGATCATAAGTGGTTTCGAAATAATTTTGAAAAGCCCTAATTTCTTTGACATGAGTGAACATACCTTTCTTGGAGTGTACTTTCACATTGAACGCGCCAGTTAGCTTTTGTTGAATGGTGAGTGTGTCAAACATATATGTCTGGTAGAACTTAGTCCACCATTCAAGAAATCCTTTTGCTGTGAAGTATGTTGGCTCGAAAGGTAAAAGCTCGAACTGAGCAAAATCTTGATATTGCTCCTGTTGTAATTTGGGCTCTCTTGCTTTGAACGTTTTGCCTGAGGTTATGGAACTTTGTGTTTGGAACAAAGGTTCAGGAATTAATTGGCACAGGCAAAATTGTCGAGAAACGAAATTGGGTTGATAAGCCAGGAGGAAAATCTGATTCTTTGTTGGAGTAATTCTTGAGGAAATTAGCCTAGGAAGAAGAAACGCTTTCCAAATGTCCTGCATCTCTCTGCTCTTGACAGCTTCTGAGAGAGACGTTGTGAACCATGATGGTCCACAAGTCCTTTGAGCAAAAGGTGCCATGGACTCTTAGAACTTGTGTCTTTTTGAGAAGATCATGATGTATTTAGAAAAATGGACTTTGAAATCATCCTTGTCATCATTTAGAGTAAGCTTTCGAAGCCTTGTGCCTTCGATGATCCTGTCAGCTATTTCTGGATCTTGTTCGATGATAGTATCAGCAGTTGATAAAGAAGATTCGAACATGGCATTAAGCCATAGTTGAAGCAACCAAAAGGGTCCAGCCAGAAGAATGTTCTTTGGAGCATGGGATTTTAAACCAGAAACTGCTGACCTTAAGCTCTCATAAAGATCGACAAGTAGCAGTTCACTCAGGCAGACTTTCCTATTTTCATGGAAATCCCTGGCTAGGGGAATGAACGTACTCGCTACTTGCAAGGATCTACTGCATAACACATATCGTGATAGCCACAAGGTAAGGAAAGCGATATGTTCTACGTCTGAGACATCATCCCCTTCAGTATGATAATGGCTGATGAATTTTGAAAAGCTAGCTAGTTTGACATCGAAGTCAATGATGCTAGAATGTTCTTCGTTATTAGGAATATAAGTTTCCCCCACTGGTGAAAGACCAGTGATGGCAGCTATATCAAAGAAGGTGGGTGTTATCATTCCTCCCGGAAGGTGGAAAGTGTTATAAGTGTTGTCCCAGAAGTACAATGAAGCAATTAGCAATGGGTGACTGTAAGTAAAGCCTGGTTTCGACAGTTTGATTAAATTATAAATTCCTAATTCTTCCCATTGCTGGGATTTTTTGGATTCTACTTTAGTGAGCCAGTTTTGATATGCTACATCTGAAGTGGGGTAGGATCGAAATGGTTTGAAATTGCTTTTGATGTAATCTAAAATAAAAGGATCTTTTGGAGGTGAGACTGGAGTTTCAGTTGTTTTCGAATCAGATGATTCGCTTATGTCTTCAGTTCCTGCCTTAGGGGCATCCATCTTGTTGAATAGGGGTTTTTAATTTATAGCAAACGGGAAAAAAATTCCTAGTATCTTTTAGAATTTCAAAAACGGTTAAAGGACCCATTAGGGCAAACCTTTTTCCAGCAACAATGGTAGGGATTAATACCTGAGAAGCATACAACATTTCTTTCTCTTTGGAGATCGCTTGAGGATTGAGCACATATTGATTCTAATAAGTACCCACCTTGCTCTCCATGACAGTTTCCGTGTTGTTGTTCTTGTTCTTCCTCTTTGATTATTTCTTCAATTGTGATGATGTTGATGAAGACATTGTTAAGATTGCTGGAAGTTTTAGGGTTTAGTGAAAAAAGAGAGGGGGTTTCAGAATTTTGGAGAAAAAGAAGAAAAGACTAAACTGATGAGTTTTATAGAGAGTGTGGAAGAGTGAGTGTAAACACCCACTAAATAAGACTAGGGGTACGTGGAAGTCGTTGGTTGGATTCAGAGAGAGGTGGCGTAAGATCTAGTGTTGGTAATGAGTGTGATTAATAGTAATCATTATTTTTAAAACCGCACCATGCTGTGGTAACTGGTCCAAGACGGTTAGGTACTCAAAGAGGCGTCTTGATTGACGTGGGTAAAGTCATGCACAGTAAATGTCATGATTCTTCAAAAGACCTATCAAAATCTTGTGAATATATTTAAAATAAGTATTTCTCAAAGGGTTCGAAATACATATTTTAAAGGGGCATTTTGTTGGCTGAAGATTTTGATATTGTGATTCGAAATGAAATGATTGGGCTTTGTTTGAATAAAGCATGTTTTATGGTTTGGAATGGAAGAGACTGTTTTTTCGAATGGAAATATTAAAGTTCAAGGTTTCGAATGATAATTGTGGAGTGTAAGTCTAAAGAATTTTCGAAATAATGATGAGATTATATTTGTGAAGGTTGTTTTCGAAAATAACCTTTGAAACAAATTCAAAACGAAGGTTCCAAGGCGTTTGAAATTCAAACGTGAGCGGGATATTGGAAATTCAAATACATAAGCGTTGGAGCGTTTGAGGACGCGTGGAGGCTAGAGGGAAGTAATGCTCTGCATGCTTCGAACGTGGAAGATTCTGATAGCAAGACCGTTATGGTCGAAATAGTATAAGTAGAGGTCTTAGTGTTAGGATTTCGGTGTGTCATATCTGTTGTACAAATTCAGTAAACATTCAAAATACCGCATGGATAGGGAAACGAATGCTCGAAAGATGTACGTATGATAACACCAACATTTACAATTCAATGAAAACTCTTTATATTTTCCAGTTTTGTCTTTCATTTCCATTTCATTTGTGCTTCAAACATTTTTACGTTCATGCCTTTACATTAAAGCTTTTACATTCAGAGTCACTTATTTCTTTCTGCATTTAAACGCTTTTCTTATGTTCGAATCCTTTAAACATTCAGCAACTTTTACATTCACTCACTTAATCCTGCCATTTACCCAACCTTAAGTCTTTTTACTTTTCTAATGAACATTCCTTATATCATATAGAAATTATCCTTCGAATCATTTAGTGTAGTAATCGAAGTGGATTGGATGTCTTTGAAACACTTTAATTAGAAGTCCTAAATATGAATATCAGTTTTACAATTAGATTTAGCCAAACAATTATGTCCCATAGGATCAATCTAGTCGATCCTGCAAGTTACCAGAGAAATTGAATAACAGTAATTAAGTTTATTCGATAGTTTGGAAGACTAACGGTTGTTTACCAGAAATCACTGTGAACAAATACTTCTTTTTCCATGGATTTCGAACCGGAACTCTAGATACCAATTATTGATGCACAAGGAAGATAAAAGACAAAACGAATATTTACTGATAGCTTCAAAATAAGGATTTACAATGAATTTACAATAACCTACTCCACTAGACTATTTATACACAAAATTAAATCTAAAATATATCTTCTACAAAGATCTAAGAAGATCTAAGATATATATCTTCTAACAAAGATATAAACAATCTAAAAGATATTCTAAAATATAAATTAATATCTAATTAAATCTAAATTAATTCTAACAAATTTTACCTTCTGTTACAATCATTGCCATTATATGTTATTCTAGTTTTGTAAGAAGTAAAACTTATAGTTTGTAGCTATCAATAAAACATATATAAATATGATTTTTCTTAATTTAATTTAATTTAATTTTATATATATTAAAATTCAAAATAGAATAAATTTTAAATTTATTTTTTAATGTTATCATGGTAATGATAATAACTATCAGATGTTATGGATGTAAATAAGAACGAAGAAAATAGAGCAAAGGCATGTTCCTCGTAAATCACAACTCATATTTCATCACAAATTCAATTTCTAAAATAGATGAGTATTACTCACATTTGATTAAATCACTCTACACTTATAATCACTCACATTTAAGCTAACACTACAACAATTTTATTAACAAATTAAAAATTAGTTCATTCATGGCCCGACGACCTAACCAAAAATATTTTTCCGATGGCTTCACTCGTTCAATTGGATCGTTACCATCCCAAACATGAAGTCGAGGGCTCGTTGTGCCGCATCACGATCTGATATCTCTTTAGAGACAGGCCCAAACCAAGAATTTGCTTACCAATGAACACAATGCAGTTGGCCATATCTATAAAGTTCTATATATAGAAGGTCTTGTACAGTATGTTACTCATGCATAACCCAATCCCTTGGATCTCCACGCGGTGCTTTTCCAGTATGAAACACCAAGGTTTTTATCATCCTCAGTATGATTATTATGTTGAACAGATCTATCCTTACCAGTACCTTTCCAAAACCCAATTTCAGTAGCTCGATTCAACCTCCCCCCACTTCCATACTTCTTCTCAATTGGACAGAAGATGTACCATTCTAAATCCCCACTTTTCAGATAAGACATATCTACAAACAAAAACAAAAAACAAACATCATTAAAACAAACAAATGGACAGATATGAAAATTACTATACTAAATTTGTTAGCATGACCCAATACTAAATAAAGAAAATTTATGAAAGTACCTCGGAGATCCCAAGCTGCATACTTGTAAATGTCAAGTTCATCATTCTCCAATAATACTCGGTAGAAATATCTGATTGCCTCTTTATTCTCATTGATTATAAATGGATTTTTAAGGGCAAGACTGCTTCGTGTCCATAAACTAAATTAAAAGGCGTTGTGTTAGTCGACTTCTTTAGTGAGTTTCGACATGCCCACAATGTTTGGCCTAAAATCGTATGCCAACTTCTAGGTTTTTGGCCAACATATTTCTTGATTAAACTGATAATGATCTTATTCGATGTTTCAATTTACCCATTTGTCTGAGCATAATATGGTGTTGATGTTAACAGTTTGAACCCCATTTCTACAGCGAACTCATTCACCTTTCGCCCTACGAACATAGTTCCTTGGTTAGTTGTTATGATCTTTGGCGTCCCAAACCTATATATGACTTGGTTTTGAATGAAGGTCATGACTTCCTCTTAGTCTACTTTAACCAAAACGGCTGCTTCTACCCATTTTGAAAAATAATCAATACTTACCAAGATGTACATGTGGCCTTTTGATGATGCAGGTTTAATTTCTCCAATAATATCCAAAGTCCATCCCCTGAAAGGTCAAGGTTTGATAACATAATGCAATTCACTAGCTGGTACATGTTGAATTCCAGCATGTTTTTGGAATTCTTGACAGCTTTTGGCATAATCAATGCAATTTTTTAACATGGTCGGTCAATATACTCCTATTCGACACAACAATCATTTCATCTTCTGGCCTGCTTGATGCGTTCCACATGCACCACTATGTACTTCAGATGTTGCCACATATGCTTCATTCCTAAGGATTTTAACAACACTCCTTCAGGCGTTTTTCTGAATAATTCTTCTCCTATCAATCTATAATTTAATACCCTGTACTTAACCTTGTGCTATGTCGACCCAACTGAATTTTTTAAGTAATCAGCTATGGGTTTCCTCCAGTCGTCTTTTTCTAACACGTCAATGGCGAAAACTTCATCTACTATTTCAAAATTTCCAAAATGCTCATAGATTAGGAAATCAGGGTTTATTTCTGGTGTTGCCCCCATGTTTTTGTCATTAGTGTGGTTTCAAATTCCAATTTTTCTTTTACCTCAATGAACTCATCTATGTTTTCTTTGGGAATTTTGTATCCAGATGACAACTGGACCATGTCATTCGCTTCTTGGTTGTCAATGCACTTTACATGACTAATCGACACGTTGTGAAATTTTCGAAGTAATGACAACGCTTTGGCCATATACATTACCAGGTGATCTTTAACACAATTGTACTCTTTAGTTAACTGTTTCACCACTATCTCTGAGTCTTCTTTAATATCAACATCTCTTATTCCAAAGGTAGAAATATGCATATTTCTTCTTTAGGTATTGATGAATATTTTAGAGTTTCACATTGTGCTACTGCTAAGGCAATGTGGGATACTCTACAAATTTTCCATGAGAGGACAAATGATATTAAAATTTCCAGAATCAATAAATTGACTCAAGAGTGTGATCTCTTTCACTCTTGGTCAAGTTACTCCTAATGTTGTTGCTACTAACTAAATTTTGAGATGTCTTAATAGGGAATGGCAACCTAAAGTTATAGAAATCAAGGAAGCCAACAATCTAACTACACTTGGCATAACAACATTGTTTGGGAAGCTTCAAGAGAATGAGCAAGAGCTCATAAATCTCAATAAGCACGAGAAAATGGAAAATAAAGAAAAACCAAAAGACACGGAAAAGAAGTCAATTGCATTAAAGGCTTCAAGCTCAAAGTTCTCCACCAATAACTCATGTATGAGTGATTCTAGTGATGATGATGAAACTCAAGTGAAGTCATGGGGTTGTTTGTGAGAAAATATCATAGATATCTCCGAAAGAATGAAGTTCAACACTCAGAAAAAAAACTCATCAATTATAGAAGCTAATCAAAACCTTCAAGACAAGATGAAGGTAAGAAATATAAATCAAGAGGGTCATGTTTGAACTGCGGAAAACCCGGTCACTACAAACGGACTACCCATTGCTCAAGAAAGGCAAAGGAAAAGACAAATTCGAAAAGAGACCTAACAAAGCTAGAAAAGCATACATTGCTTGGGATAGTGATAGTGAAGCTTCAAGAAAAAGTGACACTAGTGACGAAGAAGAAACGGTTAACCTTTGTCTCATGGCTCATCAAAAGAAGAAAAGAAATGTAAGTCACTTTAAATATGATCATATTGATAAAATGTCTCACATAAAATTGCAAAAAGAGTTTGATACTCTATAAAATGAGGCTAAATAAGCTTTTAAATGATTAGCCTCAAACAAGAAATTTTTTTCATACCTTGAGAAAAAAGTGTCCAAATCCCAAAAAGAGTTGGAAGCTCTCAAGGCATCCATGATAGAGAAAATTAAAACTGACAGCAATGATGACAAGTTTTCTTGGCATGATTGGGATGGATGTGAAACTTGTTATATTTGACAAAGAGAGGTAAAAACTCTTAAATCCAAACATGACAAGAATTTACAACCCAAAATTAATTTTAGCATTGATAGATCAAATTTCAGAAGTAGTATGATTAATCCTTATCAAAAATACACTTATGAAATAAGAGATCCTCCAAGCAAAAGTAACTTACCCAAAACTCTAACTTGTTTATATTGTTGCAAAAGGGGGCACACCATTGGAAAATGTCGATTTAGGAGGTTTTTGGTTCCTCAAGGCATTTTCAAATGGTTGCCAAAATGCAACTCAAGTATCACTCACACACTAGGACCCAATAAAAATTGGGTACCTATTTTCCTTGTTTAAATATGTAGGTGGAATGTCTTAAGACTACGAAGAAAATATGGTTTCTCTATAGTGGGTGCTCAAGAGATATGACGGGCGACATCTCCCTATTTTTTGAATTTGTGGCGAAAAAGAAAGGATTTGTCACCTATGGCAACAACAACAAGGGAGAAATACTCGGTAAAGGTAGTGTAGGTAATCCCTCTTCAACTACTATCTATGATGTCCTATTAGTTATGGTCTTAAACACAATCTTATTAGCATTAGTCAATTACGAGACAAAGGATACACTGTCTCTTTTTCAAAAGATTGTTGCATAATTGAACATAATGATAAGAAAGATGATGTGTTCAAAGGCTTGAGGGTAAACAATGTATACATGCTTGACTTGAATAATGTATCCATAACCGAAACTAAATGTCTAGTCACTTTAAATGAGGACTCATGGCTTTGGCATAGATGTCTAGCTCACTTGAATTTTGATTTGTTAAATAAAATTGTCTCAAAAGATTTAGTAGTTGGTTTATCCAAACTAAAATTCTTCAAGGATCACTTATGTGATGCTTGCCAAATGGGGAAGCAAACAAGAATCTCGTTTAAATCTAAAAACATTGTTTCTACAACGAGACCTCTTGAACTTCTCCATATGGACCTTTTTGGACCATATAGAATTAAAAGTCTAGGTGGTAACTACTATGGGTTTGTTATTCTAGATGACTACTCTAGATTTTGTTGGAAAATTTTCTTAGCAAATAAAATTGACACCTTTCCGGCATTTGAAAAATTTGCCAATTTTTCTCATAACAAATTGAACACTAGCATAGTTACTATTCGAAGCAATCACGGTGGTGAATTTGAGAATGACTTCTTTGATAAATTTTGTGAAAAATACAGAATTGATCATAATTTTTTCGCCCGACATACTCCGCAACAAAATGGAGTGGTGGAACGTAAAAACCGTGTTTTAGAAGAACTCGGAAGAACTATGATCAATGAACACCATCTTCTAAAATACTTTTGGACCGATGCCATTAACACAACATGTTATGTGTTGAATATGGTTTTAATACGTCCTATTCTAAATAAAACTCCCTATGAACTTTTAAAAGGAAGAAAACCAAATATTTCTCATCTTCACGTTTTTGGATGTAAATGCTTTGTGTTAAAAAATGCTAAGGAGAATCTAGGTAAATTTGACTCAAAAGCCGGCAAATGTATCTTTCTCGGATACTCTCAATCAAGTAAAGCTTATTGTGTATTTAATAAAAGGTTACATATAGTTGAAGAGTCTGTGCATGTTTCGTTTGATGAATCTGATCCGAAATTAGTCGGAAAGGGTAGTGTTTATGACGGTGCAGGTGTATCTTCGAAAAGCATATTACAAGATCCCAAAGAAAAGGACTCATAATCTACTAAAATTAAAGAAGAGTCGGATCAAGTATCCTAAGAAAGAGGGGAAGATCATCCAAGTAATAAAAATGATCTTCCTTTGGAAAGGAAAACCTCTAAGGATAATTCCATCTACAACATCCTAGGAGATATATCAAAGGGAGTCACCACTCGCTCTAAGTTAAGTAACTTTTGTTATCATTTTGATTTCGTCTCTAAAATTGAACCTAAAAACTCTAAAGACGCCTTACTCGATGAACATTAGTTTTTAGCTATGCAAGAGGAACTAAATCAGTTTAAAAGAAATGAGGTTTGGGACCTCTTCCCTCCTCCGCGAGATCATCGAGTTATTGGAACTAAATGGATTTTTAGGAACAAACTAGACGAAAACGGAATTATAACTCACAACAAGGCTCATCTTGTTGCCAAAGGGTATAACCAAGAGGAAGGCATCTATTATGAGGAAACATATGCTCCGGTGGCCCGACTCAAGGATATACGCCTTTTTCTTGCATATGCATGCTCATAAAACTTCAAACTATTTCAAATGGATGTAAAGAGTGCTTTCTTTAATGGATACATTAATGAAGAGGTTTATGGGTCTCAACCTCCCAGTTTTGATAATTTTGAAAATCTTAAGTTTGTTTGCAACCTTAAGCGTGCGTTATACGGTCTTAAACAAGCCCCTAGGGCTTGGTATGAATGTATTAGCAAATTCTTAATAGATCAAGGATTCTCAAGAGGAAAGGTTGACACAACCCTTTTTATTAAGCATGAAGGAAAAAATTTTATTTTAGTTCAAGTTTATGTAGATGACATTATTTTTGGTTCTTCTAACATATCTTCGGTCAAGAAATTCTCTAAGCTAATGCAGGGAGAATTTGAGATGAGCATGATGGGGGAGTTAAACTACTTCCTTGGACTTCAAATCAAGCAACTAAATGAAGGTACATTCGTGAGTCAAACGAAATATTGTCTTGACCTACTCAAGCAATTCGACATGACAAACCCAAAAGTAATCGATACTCATATGCCTACGGCCGTGAACTTAGACCGAGATGAAAATGGAAAAACCGTCAATATAAAAAGGGAACTTGATGTTCTCAATATCTCAGACAGGTTGCAACTTAATTAAGTTGCATGCTCCTTATTCTATTACATATATTCCCTTAATGTTTGATGTACTTATTGATGGTTTTAGTGGAAATTCTCATTAATCTTCATGAAGGTAATATCCATCCTATCTATTTCCCCTTCTTGATCATATATATGTGTTTGATTAGGTCATCTTCTTACTCTACATTCATTATACTATTGATATGCATATGTGATTTATTGTTATTTTCCCTATTAAACGACCTTCCTTTAAAATGTAGAAAATCTCAAAATTTCGCAGGATGAGTCGACCCACAACAAGATTACGTCGATGAAATCTTCTATAAACTCTTTAGTATATTTTTTTAACATTATGTTGATGCACGACCTGGTTTGGTCGACGCATATTTCGAATTTTTGGAATTTTATTTGTATACTGTGTGATTTATATTAATTCTATTATCCTTTCTTACAAACTCCACAAACCCTAAACTCCTCTAAACCAGAAACGAAATCCCCTCTATTCCATATCTTCAAGAAAACTTCATGATGGCCACATCTAGGGTTGCAAAAAAGAGAACCCACAGAGGTAGTTCCTCCTATGCTCCTTCCGAATCTTCGGTAAATGCTCATTCTCTTCTTCCTGATGACATAGTTGAATCTTATGAAGATAAGTTTTGAAAGAGAAAGGTTGTTAAGCAATTTTTTCTAGAAATGAAAACTTTGGGTTATTTACACCTTCCTGAGCTCATTGATCTTATTAGATTTCATAAACTTCAAAACTTTCTTTAATGTAAGGATAAGTATAATGAAGATCTGGTTAGGATATTTTTTGCGGGTGTCCAAGGAAATTTTGAGAATTTTGAGTTTAGGTATAGAATGAATAACAAAAATTACATGATCATTTCTCATATTTGGAAGGATTTGGTTTAGATGTGCTCTGTTGACTCAGATTTAATTAAATTTTCTGACCCTAATATTGCTCCTGGATATGAATTTATGACTGCATTGAACTCTATGCTCAAGAAACCCTACTCTGAGTGAATTGTGAATAATGATCTATTTCCCAAGTCCGTGACCATGGGTGCCCTAGCTCCTCTTGATAGGATTTTGTTCTGGATTATTTGACACATCATTAGACCCAAAAAGGGTGGGTACTCTCGCATGGACAAGCTAGAGGTTCAACTCATGTATATGCTCAAGAACAAGATCAAGATTCATTGGTGTGATACGGTGGCAGAACCGACTGTTATACTAGTTTTGCATTTGTATTTGCAAATGTTGCGGTAAGCAAGAGTCTCCACCGACTTTTCTTTTATCCAACAAAGGAAAGGATGAAAAGAACAGAAAAAAGACCTTTCGAGAGTTTTCTGAGTAAGGGGGGTAGATTATGGAAAGGGAAGGTATTAGCACCCTTTCCATCTGTGGTTTTCCACGGGCTCTTAGGTACTTGATCATTTTTGAAAATTTCTTTCGTGTGTGTTTTGAAAAGTTTTGTTTGCTTTATGATAACTCTTGTATCAGTCCTCAAGAGTGTGATAAAGCGTTTTTGAAAAGAATTTTGAAAGTGTGGTGTAAAAAGGAATTGGTTTTGAGCAAGTACTTAACAACTATCTATCTACTCGAGAAAGGCGTTCTTTTCCTAATTTCTTTTAGATAATGCTATCCTACTATTAGTGAGTAGGTAACCCTATCGTTGAATGTTTGAGAGACTATCGAAGGGACATTTACGGTCATTGAAGGCAACATATAGAGATACCTTATCAGTTCAAAGGGACTGTCATCATATATTCGTAGGCAACATCGACGGACAAGATCATTTCTTGTAGGCAACTCGAGGGACATTGAGGGACTATGATCTTTATGATGACTTTAACTGAGGGTCTTTGCTAAGGGTATCCCTATGTTCGAGGGACATGACCATTTCCGAAGGCAACCAAAGTGGGAGATACCCTAGGGGTGAGCATGTGCAAGTGTGCTTGATTCAGATATATTATCTTGCACATTTAGGGTTATCTACTCGTTTTTAATTTTAGTCTTTTTTCATGCAGTCCTATTAGCCATTCATCTAAGCAGTTTATAGTGAGGATAATAAATTGCAGAAAATAAAAACTCCTAAGCTATTACATGGCCTAGGGGAAATTACATAATTAGATGCGGAAATTTAAACCCTAATTAAACTATTACAAATCAGGAAACAGTTACATAATAAAAAAGAATAATAGTACGGAAAATAAATACGCGCAAAAATTGAGACGGGAATAAGTTTGACAAAGCCTAAAAATCTAATTGCTTATTAAAAATATTTTTTGTATTTTAAATGAAAAAAAAGAGTTGAGATTTAATCCTAACTTCTAATTAATTTTAATTAAAAAAAATTAAAATAGTTAAATTAGATTAATTTACAAAATTAATTTTAATTATATAAAAAAACCTAATCCTATTTTTTGTGATTTTATGATTTTATGATTAACATAAAAAATGATTTAAAAAAAATTAAAATAAAACAAAGAAATTAAAAAAATGACAAAAAAAATGGGCCTGAAGTGCGTTAGCAATCTGGGGGGGTGCTGGCTAAATTTGGCTAGGCCCATATCTATTGGCCCATTGCCCTTGCGTAAGATCCAATGTTACTGCATTAGGAAGGTCCACCATGGGGAAGCACCCTAGGAGCACTGGATCTGACCCTATTATGATCTAATCGTATAGACTTGATGGCCTATGGTGCGCGCCTGGGAGGTGTTGTATTGGATCCTGCAATGAAGCTTTAGAAAAATGGAAAATGCAAGAAGCAGGGGTCAAACCCCTGACCTCTCACACACATAATGCCTTAACACCCTTCGTTCTTGCCACTAGACCAGAATGATCAATCGTTAATATAACCAAAACAAAAAATATAATATTAAAACAACATAATTGATGAGTTGTCAACGCGCGCCTCTTCAGTGGGCCCCTAGGAGTTTAAATGGACCAATCAAGAAACATTATCCAGCCACACCAATGTAGGGAGGGTCAAACCACCCCTCACGTTGGTTGACCACCATCGTCTCCGGCGACCTCAAATCTCCAACCTGAAAAATAGCATGATTCTGAACCTGAAATTAAACCTACCCCCACTAAATCATAGGCTGCGAATTCAGTGGTGGTGTTCGTTTGGTCTGAAAGTCCCTGTACACGGAGATACGAAGCTCATCTAAAACTTTTCCCTAACAATGGAAAAGCTTCATTCCTGCGTCAAACTACCCATGTGATGGCTCTAAACATTCACAATCATTAGTGCAAACATGGATATAAACATATAAATGATTTATATCATAGTATGCAAGATTTTTGAATTCAAGAAATATACCAATCCGGTGATGTATTATCTGGGCATTTGGGAGTGCTACAAGCTTGGAGATTGACAGGGATAGACTCCTGGAGTCTTCAGGAATAGATTGAAGTCCTTAGTTTGCATTGAAAAGGGTTTAGATTGTTTGATACGTGTTTCACTTTCTCTTTGAATTTTTGGAAAAAATTTAGGGTTTGTGGAGGAAGCTGCGTGTATATCTTTAGTCTGGAATTGTTGTGCGTATATATGAGACCATATTAGGTCAACAAATATGGAGGAATATCCATGCTTTGATGATAAATATTTTCTTTCTAATTATGTGATTTTGACTTGTTTTGGACTAAATCAAATCCTTTCTTCCCTCCACAATCTTCCCTTGACATAATCAGCAAATCTTGCCCAATACTTAATGGAAAAAGATCCCAAATCAAATCTTACATTATCTTCATTATTTCTTTATTTAATTTTGAATTTTAATGAATAAAATATCAAAATAAATAGTATAAATAATAAAATAATGTATGAGTGAGATCAGAGGTCATGGGCCACGTTAGAAACAAGTTTCAAGCATGAAAAGATGGGCCCATTTGGAAAAAAAATTCAAGTTTGGTCAATATTGGCTTAATGCACTTTTCCAAAAATTGGTCAACTTTAGTAATGCATATCTCTCTCATTTTTAACCCTAAGATGGTGTTCTTGGACCTTTTAGAGAGCTTAGGATGTCCTTTAAACAACCCTTTAGTTTCATTTCAATTGGATATTCCATGATCATGTAAGGAGCTTTGACCCAAAAGGTGTTTTTGTTGACTTTTTGAAAGGACCTATAACGTTTGAGCTTGCATATTTTAACTGGGGAATTTCATGAACTTGAGAGCTGAAGAGAGGTTGTAGGGTATTGGATTCTCTTCAAAATTATCTTTGTTTGAAAAAATTTTGAAAAAGTATTTGAAAGTTATGCCTGGTCAAAGTTTGGTTGACTTTTCCTATAGAAACCCAAATTTGCAGTTTCTGACTTTTGATGAGTTAGGAGAATTTCTTGAGGAATCATGATCAAACCTTGATCAAATAATGGATATCACTTAAATATGTTGATGTTGACCAAAAATCTTGAAGTTTGACTGTATATAGGCCATATTTGACTTTTGACCTAGTACAATTGATTTTCAGGCATTTGAGGAGTTGACTGAGAAAACTTGTTGTGCAGGGCATGAAATTTGGCATGGATAATCTTGAGGACATATTAGGACCATGTGCAACATTTGAGACCATTGGGGTTCACATATCTTGATGAAAACTGAAACCCTAGTTAGAGGTTCATTACTTAGGAGGAGAATTTGTCTGGTCAATTCTTAGTCATCCTAGGGCAAGATAGGGATCTCATTGGACATGTCTTGAGTAAAATGAGAGGGAAAATTTTGGCGTACAACAGCTGCCCCTGTTCAATCTTCTTAAACCTGAGGATGTAGATTGGTTGGTCTGCCTTTCGTGATCTGAAGGTGGAAAATGATTAAACACTAGAATACCCAAAAATTTGCACTCGTCTACAGTAACACTATTAGTAGATAATATCGAGAATGGGCTTATAGATGCCATTTTGAAAAGATGACGGAAGATCTTCGGGGATGGGCTTAAAGATGCCATACAGAGAATATGATGGAGAGTCGTCAGTGATGGGCTTAAAGATGCCATCTAGAGAACAATGTTGGTTTCATGAGACATTCTTTTGTGAGGATTCCTATTCCTGTTGTTGAGGAGGACTCCACTAAGGAATGTTGGTCTCTGTCTCGGGAAATAGAGTTTAGGAGCTTCAGTTGTCCATTACTCTACTAGGGAGTCATCTCTTGACTGGAGAGACGAAAGTGAACTGATATCTGGTCAGGATCCAGGCTTCATAGCGACTTGCTGAGGATAATAAGGCTGACTGCTATCTGGTTGTATTTAAGGCTTCACATCGACTTACTAGGGAATGTGAAATTAACTTTTATCTGGTTGAACTCCAGGCTTTGCAGTTTCTTTAACTGGGTAAGAATCAGGAAATCTTAGTATCGATTTAACTGAACCAAAGAACGGTCTTGAGTTAACTTTGACTGGAATGGAAATCAGAAAAATCTTAGTGTCGATTTAACTAAACCAAAAAAAGGTCTTGAATTATCTTCAACTGGAATAGAAATCAGAAAAATCTTAGTGTCGATTTAACTAAACCAGAGAAGGGTCTTGATTCGTCTTCAACTAGAATAGAAATCAGGAAAATCTTAGTATCGATTTAACTGAACCAGAAAAAGGTCTTGAGTTATCTTCAACTGGAATAGAAATTAGGAAAATCTTAGTATCGATTTAACTAAACCAGAAAAAGGTCTTGGATTATCTTTAACTAGAATAGAAATCAGAAAAATCTTAGTGGCGATTTAACTGAACTAGAGAAAGGTCTTTAATTAACTTTAACTGGAATAAAATTCAGAAAAATCTTAGTGTCAATTTAACTGAACCAGAAAAAAGGTCTTGGATTATCTTCAACTAGAATAGAAATTCGAAAAATCTTAGTATCGATTTAACTGAACCAGAGGAAGGTCTTGAATTAACTTTAACTGGAATAAAAATTAGAAAAATCTTAGTGTCGATTTAGTTGAACCATAAAAAGGTCTTTTAAGAATATCTTTCTGAGGAAAATGCTGAAATAGCCCTTCGTTAGACGTAGCTTTTGATAAGACTACCAGGTCATGTAAGTAGTCGATGGTGTTTGTTGATTTGATCTTTCCTGAAAAGGTAAAGAATTAGTCGTATGTAATGTCATGATGTATGAAATGCATTGTGTAATGATGTTCTCAAAATAAATGAGATTATGCTGTATGTGATGTGTATGTGCATGCCATGATGTATGAATATTGAATGCTGTTGCGATATTTCCTAGTCAGGGAAAATAAATACCTGACTGCTGTTGCAGAGTATTGGGAAGATGAATCCCGGGCTGCTGTTTGATAGATGAAGAAAGTGATTCTTTCATCTTCGTTAGGAAATAGGACCAACCCATGGATCAAGAGAGCTAAGACATCTTCTAAAGCATGATAACTCATAGCATCCAGGAAAATATGAACTTTCTTAATCAGAAAGTTTACAAGGAGACCCTTAACTCCACTTCTATTTTCCCAATTGGACTCAATGTCAGATGGCTTCAAGTGCAAAGCTACAACAACATTTTCAGAAGCTGGGTGTGATACAGTGGCAGAACCGACTGTTAATACTGGTTTTTCGTTTGTATTTGCAAATGTTGCGGTAAGCAAGAGTCTCCACTGACTATTCTTTTATCCAACAAACGAAAGGATGAAAAGAATAGAAAAATACCTTTTTCGAAATTTTCTGAGTAAGGGGGTAGATTATGGAAAGGGAAGGTGTTAGCATCCTTTCCATCCATGGGTTTCCACGGGCTCTTAGGTACTTTCTCATTTTTGAAAATTGTTTTCGTGTTTGTGTGTTTTGAAAAGTTTGCTTGCTTTATGATAACTCTTGTATCAGTCCTCAAGAGTGTGATAAAGCATTTTTTAAAGTAGTTTTGAAAGTGTGGTGTGAAAATGAATTAAATTTGAGCAAGTACTTCAGAACTATCTACCTACTCGAAAAAGGGCATTCTTTTCCTCCTTTCCTTTAGATAGAGCTATCCTACTATTAATGAGTAGGTAGCCCCATCGTTGGATGTTTGAGGGACTATCGTAAGGGACGTTTATGGTCATTGTAGGAAACATGTAAGGATACCTTAGCATTTCGAAGGGACTGTCATCATATATTTGTAGGAAACATCAAGGGACAAGATCATTTCTTGTAGGCAACTCGAGGGACAGTTAGAGACTATGATCTTTATAATGACTTTAAACTTAGGGTCTTTGCTAAGATATCCCTACATTCGAGGGACATTACCATTTCCTAAGGAAACCAAAGTGGGAGATACTCTAGGGGTGCAAGTGTGCTATAGTGTTCTTTTTTGAGATATATTATCTCGATGCTAGTGATCTAAGACTGATTATTTAGTTCTTGCCATACACACCTAATTTACTAGCAGTTTATATACAGACATATAATATAGTGTGGAAAGTAAAATCGACAACTCTTACAAGGCTTCAGGGTAATTAGAATTATATCTTCCTGAAAATGTAAAATGCGGAAAATAAAACCCTAATTAAGCTATTACAAACCGGGTACAGTTACAATAATAATAAAAATATGAAAGTAAATAAACGCGCGCATGAATTGAAAATACGTCTAAAATCCTAAGTGAAAGGAATTTTGTTTGTTTGTTTTTGTTATGAAAAGAAATTGAATTAAAAATCCTAAGTCTACTCAATTTTAGTTTTTTAAGAAAATATTAAAATAATTAATTAGTTAGCTGACAAAATTAATTTAATATAAAAGGCTAAGCCTAATTTTTTTATGGTTTTTTAATTTTAATTGAAGCTTAAAAGGAGTAAGGAAAAACAACCAAAATAAAGGACAAAATCGAAAGACAAAAACAGTAAATGAAAAGAGTGCATTCTTGGAAGTAAGGCCTGGATCAAAGAGGCTTGGGTTGCCTTTCGATCCAGAGGGCTGATCGAAGACCTTGTTCGAGGGTCTTGGGGGTGCTAGATCTGCAAGCAAATTTGTTAGAAGTTGAAAATTCAAGGCCTGGGATTCGAACCCTGGCCCCTTCAATCGCACGCATTCCCTTTCACCACCTGAGCTGCTTGCTCATTCGAAATACATGACACCTGTTTTTGGTCCTGCAAATTAGTTAGTTCGAAACTAAACAAAACAGAAAACATCCCATTCGAAATCAATCCCTGAACCCGGATCTGGGTTTGTTTCGGTTTGCCACAGCTGGTATCATGGGATTCAAAGGTATCCAGCTTCAAAAAACTCTATCCATGGTGTTCGAACGTATGGACACTGCAAATTGCGTACATTTTGTTACATCACTCATAAATAACAACAAAAACTATGAACATGCAATCATGAGTCTAATTTAAGATTAAGTGGGATTGAACATTTTTTACCACTGGTGTCGCCTAGATCTGCAGTCCTGGGTGTGAGATGGCTGCGACACGAGCGAGTGTACATCAGTGTGAACATCAAGAACACGACCGGAGCGTTAATCTGGACGGAAGGTGCCTGCAGTAAATAGGACCAATCTCATTGTATTTGTTTAATTTATGTTTGATCATATTTGTTTTTTTTTGGATGCCGATATTTTTTTTTTGGAAATATTAATCCTGCTTATTTAATAAATGAATTTATTTTGTAATAGTATTGCCAATTTAGTTTTTTAATATGCCGGACAAATTCTTGATAACGCTTTGTAATTCTATTTTGTTGATCACACTTATTTAATTTTGATTTGTCTTGTATTAGCTTACATATAAGAATAAATGTTTAAAATTTTTGTTAGAATATAGGTTTACACCGATTTGACCAAATTGATACGATATTTATTTATCATATATAAACTTGCTTAATACACATATATATATATATATATATATATATATATATATATATATATATATATATATATATATATATATATATATATATATATATATATATATATATGCTGAAATATATTAGTTGATTGGTGAAATATATATATTTTTTGGTTATGAAAATAATAAGACATAAATTGTTTGTATACGCTTTCTATTTTTAAATAATTTGTAAAGTTTTTAGTTAACCTTATTTGTTTGAATATTTAATTTTAGAGATATTTATTTATTTTTTATATATTTTAAATAGAATTAAGTATGTCAAATCTTGAAAAACTTGACTTTGGGGCTCTTGGCATCTCGGAAAAGAATTATTTGCCTTAGGCTCTAGATGTTGTAATCCATCTAAATGCAGAAGGTCACGGTAATGGTATTAAAGAAGGAAATACATCATCTGATCAACAAAAGGAAAAAGCCATGATATTCCTTCATCATCATCTTCATGAGGACCTTAAAAATGAATATCTTACCATTAGTGATCCATATGTTTTATGGAAAAATTTAAAAGAGATATATGCTCATTAAAAATTGGTTATTCTACCAAAAGCTCGTTATGATTGGATGCATTTACGCTTGTAAGATTTTAAAATGTAAGTGATTATAAGTCTGCAATGTTTAGAATAACCTCTAAGCTGACATTGTGTGGAGAAAATTAACTGATGAAGATATGTTTGAAAAAACATTCTCCACTTTTCATGCATCCAATGTGTTCCTACAACAACAATATCGAGAAAAAGGGTTTAATAAATACTCTGATTTGATATCTTATCTTCTTTTGGTTGAAAAAAATAATGAACTCTTGATAAAAAATCATGAGGCTCGTCCCGCAGTTACATCTCCATTCCCGAAAGTGAATGTAGCAAGACACAATCACTATGTACAAAATCGTAGTCGTGGTCGTGCGTGTGGCCACATTGGTGGTCGTGCCCATAATTATGCTTGTGGTCTTAATTTTGATCATAGTCACAATGGCAATCATAAGAATGCATCTTTTCACCATAAGTGAAAAGATACTGAAAAGAATGAAAAAGGTGGTCAGAGTAGCAAAAATAAAAAAAAATATTGGCCATCGTTATGGGGGGAAAGGTCATTGGGGTCGCACTTGCCGTACACCAAAACACCTTGGTGATCTTTATCAAAAATCACTAAAAAGTAAAAATATAAGGATTGAGATACATTTTTCTAATAAAGACGGTGATCCCGATTATGACAATATGGATGTTACTCACTTAGAGATTGGTGATTTCTTTGTTGATCTAGATGGAAAAATTGATCACCTTATTGGAGATGGAACTTTCAAGAAATAAAAGTTATAGAATTTTTTTATTTATTTTAGTTATTATGAATGCTTTAAATTCTCAATGTTTTTTTTTAATTTAATTTTAAATTCAATGTTTGATTCTTGTTTTTGAATTAATTCCCTATAATAATAAAGTGAATTTTCTTCTTGTTCACTTACATAATCCATTGTTTAAATAACTTGTAGGTTTAAAGTGCACTTATAACTCATTATTTTTTTTAGAAGAGTGAATGTCAGAACTTTATCCACTAATGAAGATATTTGCCTCGCTGATAGTGCAACTACTCACACAATTTTCAAAGATAAAAAATATTTCTCTTACTTAGTAAAGCAAAATACTAATGTCAGCACTATATCTGGCACCTCAAAAATAATTAAAGGCTCTGGTAGAGCCAGTGTATTGTTAAGTGGAGGAACAATATTACACATTCAGAATGCACTATATTCCTTTAAATCTAAAGAAATTTATTAAGTTTCAAAGATATTCTCCTAAATGGATACCATATTGAAAAAAAAGATGATGGAGGTATTGAATATCTTTGTAGTACACAACAAAATTTGGACAGAAAATGTGTAATAGAAAAGCTACTGAGTTTTTCCTCGGGCTTGTACTACACTTATATTAGTACAATTGAAGCGCATGGCATTGTAAACCAGAATTTTACAATTAATAAAAAATTGGTATTTGGCATGATGGGTTGGGCCATCCCGGTTATATAATGATGCAAAAAATAATTGAAAATTTAGGTTGTAGCCGTAGAAATGTTGAGACTAAGCCATTGAATTGACTTAACTCGCACAGATCAAATAAAAATCACCACTGCGCTTTATTGTTTCCAGAGGAATGCAAAAAGAGAGAATAACCCATAAAAGAGGGGGAGAGAATCTAGGTACGAGGGTTGACTATGCAAAGGGAATGTATTAGCACCCTAAATATCTACAATACTCTACAAGAACCTCTTTGAAAATCTGTGTATTTTGGCTATAAATGTTGTATACAAAAATAGATGGTTGAGATGAGAAAAGAAGTTTTTTTTTTTACAATTTTACACCTATCGCGGTTGCGAACCTTTAGTGCCTACGTACCATATTCCGTGCAATAGGGGATCAGGGTACTTGTAGTTCACCTTTAAAAATTTTAAAATACATGTGTGTTGGTTAATTTTAAGAGACGGGACATCATCACCATATCCGAGAGGAAAACATAATTACTACCCATGATTATGAGAAAGGAGAATTTGCATCATCTCAAAGTGGAGGATATAGCTTGGATTTTAAAATAAACAAATCCTCACTCAACATCCAAGTGGATAATATCTCACTTCACTACATATCATAGAAGTATAGTAGCTTTAATCACTACAAGAATCGACAAGAGTCTAATCTTTTGATAAAAGTGTTAAAGTAAAAAGCCAAAGTGGAAAAATGGTTTGAATGAGGTTGATTTACTTTTAGTCTTCTCACAAAAAATATTAAAGTATGATTAGGTTGGTTAAATTTGA
Source organism: Vicia faba (assembly GCA_948472305.1). Taxonomy (NCBI): domain Eukaryota; kingdom Viridiplantae; phylum Streptophyta; class Magnoliopsida; order Fabales; family Fabaceae; genus Vicia; species Vicia faba. The sequence goes on from OX451735.1 coordinate 111,883,318, forward strand.
TGAAGAAAATATTTTTTATAAATGCATGGACCTAAGTCCAAGTTTATTATGAAAGCGGTTCAAGCTAGAAAACAATAAGAGTTTTGAAAAGGAGGGAAAATATTTGAAAATTAAAGAAGATGGGAGAAGATGAAGGGACTATCCTAAAGCATAAAGGTAAAAGTTAAGGAAAATAACCATCTAACCAACAAGAAGCCAACACTTGACATAAATAAGTCAATGTAGAATTCCCATCCATTGGATTGAAACCAAGCAAGAAAAGATACTAAACCTCTCAAGAATACCAATCTTCAGATGAATTAAGCCTCCACACAAATTGGGCAGGGTAATAACTGTATATAGAGGAATTCTCAATCACAGACAAAACATATAATTTGAATAACCTGCACACAAAGAAAATCAACCCAATGTCTTTGGGTGAATCCCAAGAACTCCAGACAAAATAACAATAGAGTCACAAGGTCCCAAGGGTATCAGAGACTTCTAATCCTAAGTCCAAGAGATCCACAATCTCCATAATGCCAAGGATAATAATCAAATAGTCAAAGTAGCCTTAAAAAAATTTATGTTCAAGTTGGTAATTAAGTGTCTTCAAAAAGAAAATAAAAGCTCAAGTGAGCAAAATAAAAATGACATAAGGATAAGTGCTCAAGTGAGCAAATAAAAAATAGCATGAAATGTAAATGCTAAAATAAATCGTACATAAAAGTAAAGGCATAAAGATAAAAGGCAAAAAGTAAAAGCACAAAGTAAAAACACAAAATAAAGTCAATTGTTAATGAATTAGAAGTTAGAGGTTAGTTGAATGACCATATTGAAACTTGCATTTGAAAACTCATTAGAAGATTGATAAAATCAAAGCTTCTCATCAACAAGTATCATTTGCTTTTTGTCAAGTATGTCATTCATTTCAAATGCTCAAGAAGATCTCATATGATCAACGATGTTTAAACGATTCACTTAGACCAAAATTTATGAAGGTTCATTAGAGGATTGATAAGATCAAAGCCTCTTAATAATGAACCTCAAAGTTATTGGATCAAAAGTTTTAAATTAAACATGATTGGGCTTGAAAACATAAGTTTGGGATACAAATGATCATTTTTTTAATTGGGACAAATTTAGCGCTATGCTAAGCAATCGTAAGTGGACTTATGCAGAAGTCACACCTATTTTAAGGCCGGTCAATAACAATCTATGTACCATATGTTAGAGAAATGATATGTAGATTATTCTCCAACAACATGTATCACAATTAAGAAAGGGATAAGATGAAGAGGGGGGAGATGTATCAGATGAAATTAGGGTTTCAAATATCATCAACATCATTCATCCATTTTGGTGGATTTGTTTTTTCAACCTATCAACACCCAAGATCCAATGAGGTTGAGGAACTTGTCCCAAAATAACATCCAAGTTAGGACCAAATAAAAATAATAAAATAATATTGAATAAAATAATATTTAAGAGATCAATAAAGGGGAAATCATTGGTAAAAATACACAAAGTATACTAAAACACCAAATAAAAAAAATAGTCAGAAGTCAAACAAGATTCAATAAGTGTTGACAAATTTTTTTGGAATTTTTTAAAGTCATAAACTATTTTTAAAATTTAAAGAAATAAGCAGAATAAGCCAAAAATAGTAAAAAAAAAAGTTAAATCAGAAATAAAAATAAAACGAGTTCACTAATATTTGTCAAGAAGTCATTGGATCCTTCCATAAGTTTTCCAGAATTTAAAAATCAAGAAAAGTATTTTTAATCAATTAAAACAAGTTAAATAAAGTGAAAAATTATAAAAAAAATATCAAATCATAAAATAAAATTGTGAAAAAATAAAAATCAGAAAGAGAAAAATCAAAAGTATTTTTGAAATTTTTTTTAGAATTTTAAAAGTTAAAATGTATTTTTAAAAAAAAAATTTAAGTTTAAAACAATTAAAATATAAAATCTAAAAATAAAATAAAACCAAAATGATGTAGACCATTAGATCAATGTCAAGATGCGTTAGTAATCAAATCCAAGGAATCTAGCACAATGTGCATATCATAGACATTAGAGAATAAACCACCAGATCATTAATTAAAAAACAGATTTGAAAAAACAAGTGGTGCCTTATCATTGTTTGAGAGATGTCACGTTGGTCATATTCAACCTCCATCCATGCAAATTGCAGGTCTCACAAACTGTAAAATCAGGAGCTCAGACCAGTGTCATTCGCTTCGTCTCTTCAAGACGATTTCAATGGTACCCTCGCGAAATTTTTTTATAAGTTGTAGCTCAATCGATTTGAAGAAAACCAGAAGAAAAATGTTGAATAGGGATCTAAAAATTCATGATTGAAACTCACTTCCAGTTAAAAAAAATGATGTGATGAGAGCTTCATTGTAGTAACAAATTTTGAGAGAATTGATGGAGGAATCTACCTGTTGAATTTTAAATTCAGAGCTCTGAAACTTGACTTGAATATCACGATTTAGGGCACTTCAAGGCTTGATTCTTCTTCTATTAGCTTCATTGAAGTTCAAGGATGAAGAATCAGCAAAGAAGTTGGATTTAAAAAAGTTGTAGAACCAAATTCGAAGTTACAGAATTATGAGTTATAGATAGAGTTTGGCAGGGTGATTTTGGCTATCCAAGCTTGTTCAAATAATGTAGGGAGGGTCTCTATTTATAGGAGAATGTGATGCAATGCTGAGAGAGGATCAATGATAAGCAATCAAGTGAAATCATGCACACCCTGATCATGACAAAAGTGTGACTTGCAAATTGTCAAAAACTCAACCACTTCTTGTGTTTCGATCCTTAATCCAGCCTTAGAAACTTTGTTAAACATATTTAAGTGGAAAACATGCACAGAATTGGTGTTTATAAGCCACATTATGAAAATCAAAATCTGACTGTTTTGACAAAATCAGTTTCAAGGTGCCAACTTTAAATCCATGGTGCACCCAATTCAAGAGGCTTTATGGCATAATTATTGAAGCATTTGAAAGACCATGTCACACTATTTACAATGTGCCAAGAAATAATTCATTTGGATGCTTGAGCAAAAAGTTATGTCCAATTGAATTTGTGAAAAACACACGGATCTTTTGTACTTAAAAAAATTCCAAGTGTTGAACCTCTAAATTACCTATAATGTTCTTCAAAATTACCTGAATTTTCACACAAAATTTGATCTTGATATTTTAAGATCACATGAAGTAGACTTTATGAATTAAAGTGTGGAATTGGGATCACTCAAAAATCATAAAAATTGAAAGAGTTATGGTCTTTGGAAGATGATGAACAAATTTGGGGAAATTCAAAAAAGACCTATAATCTTTTCAAATTTTCAACCACTTTCCAAGCATCTTTAAGTCTTGCACGTCAAAACAAAGTTATAGTAGACATCCCAAAGATTTTTGTAGAAAAATAATGGGCTCAAGGAGATAAAAATTGACCAAGTTATGATCATTTGAAGTCAAACCCTAGAATTCAAAGGCCTTTCAAGGAGACTTGTAATCTTCCTCAATCATTAGTGATATTTCATTCAAAATTATCCTTAGATTTATGAAGAGAGATTATTAAGGACCATTTAAAGAGAATCATGGCTTCGGAGTCACTAAAAAATTTCAAAAAAATGAGCAAGATATGGTCCTTAGAAGTCAACAAACCCTAGCTTAGAGTGTGTCAAAATGACATGAAACCCATTTCAACTTTTGATGATTTTTCTTTCACAATTGTTTTTTTTTATGTGACTATAGGTTGTTTTAGATGATGATATGAATCCATAGAAAAGATAACCAACTCAAAATGTTGAAAATTGAAAGAGTTATGCACTTATGATCACTGAATCTAGTATTTGCTCAATTTGGTCAAACTTGTTAAATAAACCTTGAATCTTCTTGGAATTTTTGGAAACATAAGCATGATGAATAATAATAGTCCTTGACATGATGTTGTCTTGAAGAAAACTCAAAGATGGAGATCAAGTCTCAATGAAGCTTGTTGATGAAGGCATGGAAATAAACACATGAACATATGAATCTTCTTGATGACTTCTACCACCAACTTCGAGAAGATCTTGACCTAAATAGAGTGAGAGGGATCTTTGAACCACAAATATTTAATGCCATAGACATTACCTTGAAGACGGAGGTCTTTAAATCCATTAGAGAATCATTTGATTGAGAATAACCCCTTAAACTCTAGATTAAAAGGTGATATGAATGCAATTGTGATCACCTACAATATGAACATTCAAAGGAATATATATATATATATATATATATATATATATATATATATATATATATATATATATATATATATATATATATATATATATATATATATATATATATATATATATATATATACACACATATTGGTGTTAGTTAAAAGAAAACATGTACAAGATACAAAATTCAAGGTACTTGGTAACCTCTCAAGAGAAAACTAAAAGATTGGATAAAGTAGAAATATAGAATCAATCTTAATGTGTGATCTTGATGCATTGTGACATGAGATGATGAGGAATCTTATGGGAAAAAATTGGAGTATAACACATGCGGTCATCAATTAATGAGTCGGGAAATTATTCAACCAAATAAATTCTCATGCAACTCTTGGTCGCAAGGGAAGTTGGTAATTCGACCATCACCAACAAAAATTGGTAATAAATCTATCTGTTTTTTAGAGCATATACATGGTGATATTTGTGGGCCAATACACCCATCATGTGGACCATTTATATATTATATGGTTTTAGTTGATGAATCAACTAGATGGTCACATGTTTGTCTATTGTCAACTCACAACCAAGCGTTTGCAAGATTGTTAGCTCAACTAATTCAAATAAGAGCTCATTTCCCTTATTATCCTGTCAAGAAAATACGTCTTGAAAATGCTGCAAAAATTTCATCTCAAGCATTTAATGAATATTGTATGTCTATTGAAATTGACATTAAACATACAGTAGCACATGTTCATACACAAAATGGACTTGCAGAATCATTTATCAAACATATAAAATTAATTGCAAGACCACATATTATGAGATGCAAACTCTTAATTTCTGCTCGGGGACATGCAATTTTGCATGCTGCAACATTGATTCGCATCATGCCAACAAGTTATTGCACCTCGTCCCCTTTAGAATTAGTTTTTGGTAAAGAACCTAATATTTCCCAACTAAGAATTTTTGGAATTGTGGTGTATGTGTCAATTTCTCTACCACAACACACTAAGATGGGTCCTCAAAGAAGGATGGGAATTCATGTTTGATATGAATCTCCATCTATTATAAAATACATTGAACCAATAATGAAAGATTTATTCACTGCTCATTTTGTTGATTTTCATCTTGATGAATCAAATTTTCCAGCATTAGGGGGAAGGAACAAGACGCTGGAAAAAGAGATCAATTGGAATGAGTTATCATTATCTCATCTTGATACTCGAAACAAAACAATGTGAACTAGAAGTTCAAAAGATAATTCACTTGCAAAGCTTAGAAAATCAACTACCAAATGCATTCACTGATCCAAAAGGTGTGACTAAATCATATATACCAGCTGCAAATGCTCCAATAAAAATGGATATCCCTGTTGGACAATCCAATGAGTCTCGACCACGCCTGAAGAGTGGAAGACTAATCAGTTCCAAAGAAAAAAATCCTCGAACAAGAAATGGAGCTAAGAATAAAGATGGCCCAAGTGAGGATATAGAAAATCTAAAAGAATTTTCAGACATAATAAACATTTCATCTCAAGAAGAGAATGATCATGTTCCTGAAACTCATGAAAATAAAGAGATCTCGATAAATTATGTCCAAAATGGAATATAGTGGAACTGACACGAAGTCAACATTAATGATATTTTTTCATAGATTATAACGATAAATGTGATAAATGACAAAGAGGATCATGAACCAACGTCTATTAAAAATTATAGACAAACAGAGATTGGCCAAAAAGGAAAGATGCAATTAAAGCAGAATTAAACTCACTCTACAAAAGACAAGTTTTTAGACCTGTAGTCTGAACACCTCAAGGTGTGAAGCCAATTGGTTACAAATGGGTTTCGTGCGAAAGCGAAATGAAAATAATGAAATTATGAGATACAAAGCTCGACTTGTCGCTCAAGTATTTTTGCAAAGACCTGGTGTTGTACCCCAAACTTTTCCCTCTCATTTTTCAAGATACCTCATCATGCTCCTAGGGTTCTCAATTGCTCAAGACTACTCAAGGGTTGGCCAGACAAACTCTCCTCCTAAGCAATTGACCTATAACTAGGGTTTCACTTTTCTCAAATGAAATTGGACTAATAATGCCTCAAGTGGATTCCATGATACATCATATGCTTCAAGATACCTTCATGATAAGTTTCAAGCCTTGCAACACAAGTTTGCTCAGTCAATTGCTCAGATGATTGAAAATTAATTATATTGGATAAAAAGTCAATTATGGTCAACATACAGTCAAAACTCAAGGTTTTTGGTTAACATCAACATTTTGAAGTCACATTCATCATTTGATCAAGGGTTTATCAAGATTCATCAATAAAACTCAAGATTCATCAAAAGTCAAAAGTTACTGAATTAGGTTTTTCTTAAGGAAAAGTCAACTAAACTTTGATCAAGCGTAACTTTAACATACTTCATCATAATATTCTATACTAAAGCTCATTTTGAAGGAAGTTCAATTCTATAAAACTTTGTCTCTCTAGGCTCAAGTCCAAAAAATGCTTCATTTGAGAGACATGGGCCAAAACATTACAGGTCATTTCAAAAGTCAACAAAAAGCACTTTTTGTTAAAACATTTACGTCAAGATAATATATTAAAATGAAAAATGACCAACATGAAAATTTTAGGGGACTTCTTGAGCTTTCCAAAAAGTCGACGATCACCTTCATATGATAAAAATTGGGTGAGATATGACTTGTGCAAGTCTGGTAATTTTAAGGAAATGCTTGAAGTCCAAATTGAGCAAATTTAAATTTTTGGGCTAATGAGCCTATCTTTTAATGTCCAAACGTGTTTCTGACCTCATAATAGACTCCTAAATCCATTCATTTATTTTTATAGTTGTTATTTCTTTTATTTTGATTTTTATTCATTTAAAAGAAAATTAAATCAAATAAAATATCAAATAAATGATACAAGGTGTGGGGTACTATTTTCCATGCAAAAAATAAAATAAAATATTTTGTCATGAAATGAAAAAATTTGATTCATGTTTATTGACCTAATTCATGGCCTATAAATAGAGAACACATTCAGACCATCAGAGATCACAAAATTTCCTCAAGAAGAACCCTAAAAAATCTCAAAAATCTCAAGAGCTAGGGCAAACTAGAAATCATTGTTCCAGCCCTTTTCAAAGAAAACCAATCGTTCAAATTAATCTCTGAGGTGTTATAGAGTAAGTCTTGATCGTTCTTGATGATCAAAGAAGCTTGAAACATGCACATGAAGCATCACCAATTTCATGTTTTATCCAAATTCGTATTTTATTTTTTGTTGTTTTGATTGAAACTAACCATGCTAATGTGTTCCTAAGACGTAATAGCACAAGTGTGAACCCTTGCATGAGTCCTATAACTCCTGGATAATCCATCCCCATGATTGAACCGATTTACAATATTTTGTTCATTTCGTATTATGCAGGACAATTCAGCCAAAACTAAGGCCACCAATGGATTCACAAGGGTCAATTTAGGTGGATATGGTCTTCTTTGATCACTAACACACTTTATTTTGCAGGTTGACAAAAACACCCCGTCGGAGAAGACGACCAGAGCTAGGGCTCCGGCTCCTCTATGGTCCATCCATTTTTTTTCATATTATATTTAATGGTTTCAGTTATGATACCAGATGAAACAGTCTCCCTAGTGACATGAATGCGCGTGCTAAGGCTTTAGTCTCTAAGGGTGTTGGTTCGATCCCTGCCTTTTGCATATTTTTTTGTTATTTTCCAATTCTTGTAGGTTTCTAACATATTGTGTAGCACCTATTTCCATACACAAACCAATGCCTGACACAGTGGCAAGCAAGGGACACAGAAGGCCAAGAGGGTGTGGGTTCAACACCCACCCCAAGCAATTTTTTCCTTATTTTAGTTTTAACCTAATTTTCATTGATTTTTCTTTCCCTAACCCTAATTTGTTTTTTTAATTAACCTAAAAACTAACCTTTTTCTAATAATAATTAATTAGGTTTAGGTTTTCTTCAATTAACATTTAATTCTCTTGTATTAATTAATTAATTAATTAACCATTTTATTTAAAAATACTAATCTTAATTAGAATTTTAGGATTTTATTAATTTTAATTATAAATCATTTTCTTCACAAAAAAAACATTTTTACATTCTTTATTTCTTTCTTTCTTTCTATTTTTCTTATTTCTTATTTATTTTCCTAGATCAAGTGTATATGACACATTCTCTCTGTAATCGCGCAAATTTACTTTTTTCGCATTTTTCCTATTTTGTAACTGCTCACGGGATATAATAGCATAGGTTGATTTTCTGCATTTTTATATTTATGTAACTGCCCCCAAATCCATGTAATAGCTTAGAATTTTACATTCCACATTTTACTTTTCATCTATATATAATTGTTAGATGTATGCTAATAGGGTTTGTATGGAAAAACTAAAATCAATCGTTAGAAAACCCTAGTTCGAGATAAATATAACTAAGTTGAACATACTTTTCACACTCGCACCCCTAGGGTAACCTCTCTTTGTCTCCTTCGAATAAATGGCCATGTCCCTCGAAAGTAGGGATACTTTAGCAAAAGACCCTCAAATAAAAATCATAATCCCTCAATGACCCTTCGATGTTGCCTACAAAAAAGGATTTAGTCCTTCATATACAATTTCTAAAGTATCTTTACATGTTTCCTTAAATGACCATTCGATGACCCTTCGCATGTCCCTTCACATCCAATAGATAGGGCTACCTAACTACTAATGGTATGGATAATACTATCTCTAAAGGAGAAGGAAAATAATAAGAACGACCTTTAGTGGGTATTAAACTTTTAATTACTTGCTCACAAACAAAACATTTTCACACTACACTTTCAAAACTAAATATTTTCAAAAACACTTTATATACATTATTGAGGACTGATACAAGAATCATTACAAAGTCAGTCTTACAATGGCATTTTCAAAAATATTTTCAAAACACACACAAAGCAAGTTTTCAAAAATGAGCTAAATAATTAAGAGTCCGTAGATAACTATGGGTGAAAAGGGTGCTAACACATTCCCTTTTCATATCTTATACCCCTGAACTCAAAATCTATCAAGGTCTTTCCTGTTCTTTTCACCCTTTCCTTATTTAGATAAAAGAAAAGTTGGTGGAGACTCTAGCTATCTGCATATTTGGATAAAACCAAAAAAGCCAATTATCTCGCCGTATTACACCTAGAATTTATTTTGATGAGACATACTCACCTGTAATGGATGCAAGAACTTTTCAATATTTAATAAGCCTTGTAGCACATGAAGGGCTTAATTTACACATGATGGATGTTGTAACATCTTTTCTGTATGGTTCACTTGATAGTGAAAATTACATGAAACTTTTTGAAGGGTTCAATGTACCAAATGCACATAATTCTGAATCTCGAGAAAACTACTCCATAAAATTGAACAAATCTCTCTATGGGCTGAAACAATCTGGATGCATGTGGTATAACCATCTCAGTGAATATTTACTTAGAGATGGATATACAAATAACTCCATTTGTCCTTGTATTTTTATTAAAATATTAGGAAAAGAATTTGCAATAATAATTGTCCATGTTGATGACATAAATAATATTGGAACTCATGAAGAGCTTCCAAAAGCTATGAGTTTCTTAAAGAAAGAGTTGAGATGAAGGACCTAGAAAGAAAAATTATGTTTAGGTTTACAAATTGAGCATTTGGACAAAAGAATATTTGTACATCAACAATGTTATATAGAAAAGGTGTTAAAACACTTCTATATGGATAAATGTGACCTGTTGTCTACTCCAATGGTTGTTATATCATTAAATGTAGAGAAAGATCCTTTCAGGCTTTGTGAAAAGGATGGATAATTGCTTGGTACTGAAGTACCATATCTCAGTGCGATTGGAGCAATGATGTACTTTGCTAATTATACAGGTCTTGATATATCATTTGCAATTAATCTATTAGCAGGATACATTTCTTCACCTACACTAAGACATTGGAACAAAGTCAAACATATACTTCGTTATCTTAGAGGTACAATAGACATGAGTCTGTTTTATACCAAAGTATCCAAACTCAAATTAACAGCTTATGCAGATGCAGGTTACTTGTCAGATCCTCACAATGGTAGATCACAAACAGGTTATTTGTTTATATACGGTGGTACAACTATTTCATGGAGATCAGTGAAACAAACAATAGCAATAACTTCATCTAATGATGCATAATTTTTAGCACTACATGAGGCAAGTCGAGAATGTGTTTGGTTGAGATTCTTAATCCAACACATACAAAATACTTGTGGTTTGTCTTTAGGAAAAATAAGTACAACGATCATATATGAAGATAATACTGTTTGTATCACTCAATTGAAAGATGGTTACATTAAAGGAGACCGAACAAAACATATTTATCCAAAGTTTTTTTTCACTCATGATCTTCAGAAGAATGGTGATATAAATATCTAACATATTCATTCATGTGACAATCTTGCAAACCTTTTCACAAAGTCACTCCCAAGTAGAACTTTTAATCAACTAATACAAAAGATTGATCTTCATCCTTAAAGAAATAATCGTTCAACTGGGGGGGAGAAATAAATTTATTTTAAAAAAGGAGATTATACTCTTTTCCCTTCACTAGATTTTTCCCACTGGGTTTTTTCTAATAAGGTTTTAACGAGACATATCCAAAACAAACATCTAACAGGAGTGTTATGAATAATTGGATGATTTGTCTTCCAATAACTTCATTCCTTGTTTAATTAATTTGTATTTATTATTTTGTTTCTATGATGTCCTATAAATAAGATCAACCTCATTGTATACGATTACATCAATGAAATAATGCATAATCATTCTATCCTTCTCTCTTCTCTTTATTCCTCATTTCTCTTTATTTTATAACAATAACAAAATAATTTTAATTAGATATAAAAACATTAATAGCTCAATATTATTGATTCATCAAAACAACATTGAAAAGCATTTAAAAGAATATTTCAATTTTTCTGTCAATTAAATATTACATTTCCTAATCAATTAAATTTTCTACAATTTTTTTAACATCTTCTAACCTTTTATATTAAAATTATTATCATTTGGATACAAATTTTAAATTTAAGTATTATAAAAACTACTTATTTGTTGTAACTACTTTTACCTTTAAAACATCCACATGTATTTAATATTCCTGTGCATAAAAGCATATATTTCTATTTTCTTATTAAAATATTCACTTTTAAATAATTAAAAAAATGAAAGAAAAAGAAAAAGAAAACAAAAAGATTGACGTACCATGAATATATTTTAAACCATTTATTTGTTATAACTGCTTTTACCTTTAACATATTTCATAAAAAATATCACACGTGTATTTAATATTCATTTGCATAAAAACATATACTTCTATTTTCTTCTTAAAATATTCACTTTTAAAAATAAATAGATAGTGTCTTAAAACAAAAATTATAACAATAATAATGAAAAAAAAAACTAATATTCCATGGTCTCCTTTTAGTGAGTCAGCGAAGGGAGAGAAACTTAACAGAAAAAAATCCAAAAATTAAAATAAGAATTATTAAAATAGATTAGAATTATTAAAATAATAAAATAATAAAAATTCAAAAATTATTAAAAGAAATAAAAAATAATAATTAAAAATTAAATAAAATAATAATAATCCAAATAAAGCAATTAAATAAATCAATATAATATACACACTATATAAATAAATTAGAAATCAAAATAAATAAATTGATATTTAAAAAAATTGTAAAAGTTGATCGATATGAACTATTATTAAAATAAAATATCAATATAAATTATTTTAATATTAATTCAATAAATATTACAGTAAAAAAATCTAAATACTTATATGATGTGCCATTAACAAATGAATAATCTTTTGTCCTGACACGAAAATAAAATTAATAATCAATATACAGATGTGAAGAGTAGAAAAAATGTGAATATCTAAAATTAAAGTCACATATTTATACTCACATGTAGCAAGAGCATTCAGATTTTAGACAGCTGAAAGTTAATAAAATTATAACAGAAAAATTTATTATTTAAATTTAATATTAATACAACTGTTAGGTGAGTAGTTCAAAGCTTTTTTTAATAAATATTGAATGACAATAGTAATTTCTAAAATCGTATCTATTAAGTTCATTAATTGTATGGTTATATAATTATAACAAATAAATCATTTAAAATGTAATGTGTCTTTGTATATTTTGAAGGAACTATTTTTTATTAATTTATAATTTTATTAATAAATTTAGGATAATATAAATAAATGATTGTAAGAATTAAATTCCATAAAATATATAATTTTATTAACAGTCAATTTAATGACTATTTAAGGGAGAAAGTAATGGAAGAAGTTATAAAAATAATTTATATTTAAAGTATGTTAATGGTAAATGAATTATTAAAATTAATTTATTTTTATGTAAGATTAAAATTTTAGAAAATGAATAGTTTTATAAACTGTCAATTCAATGACCATTTAAGGAAGAAATTAATGAAAGAAGTTATAAACATAATTTACAATTAAAATGTATTAATATTAAAGTAATTATTAAAATTAATTTATAGTTATATTAGTATTGTTAAACTTCATAATTTTTGTATAAAAAAAACTAAAGATTCCTAAAAAACAATATAAAGCATCTCCTTTGTACATATCAAGTTTAAAATACTATAAAAATAATAAACATTTAAATATAAATGAAAAAAATGTTTTATAATAAATTTTAAAAAATAATTTCTTTTAATGTTGATTATCTAATGGAAGTTTTTTTTATTAATGACTATTAAGATAATAATGATTTTTTTAACTGAAAGATTTCAAGATTTTTTTAATTAGTAGAATTTTGTGAGGATGACACATCAGCATTAGGATAGAGTTTTATCTAGGGTTGTCATCGTGACATCCTTAGATTTAAGACATCCTTAGGTTTATATTAAGTAGATTGTAGTCTATTTTTGAGTTTGAAGAAATTGGTGGTGATGAAGATAAGTTGAAAACAAGAGGATGTCTTATTCTGGTGAGTACCGAAGGGGCTTTAAGTCTTAGCTCACATGTCATTACATTATGAAGTCTAAGATTGATCTTGATCATCCAAATGTGAAATATAATTATATTGAGAAGCATGTTTGGGAGAAGTTTGTCAAGTATTGTAGTTCTATTGATATATTGGTCAATAGTCATCTTATTTTCTAAAGAATAATCCTAATGTGTTTTATCTTTACGGTTTTTTAGATACAACCATGTAAATTAATATTTTTACTATGTTTATAATAGGTTAAAAGTCAATCAGGAAAGGAAAACAAGGAAAAATAAACACCCCCATGTTTCCTTGTACTTGTCATATAATTCTCGGGTATAGTCACGAGATACAGTGTACTCTTGGACACACAATTCATAGACAGTCGTATACAGTTTGATGTGTTCCTTAAGAGTGAAGTTAGGCTCCAATCCTTCTAGGAATCTATGGAACTTGGTGATTGCCTTATGAAAAGTCTTTCATCCTTGTTCAAAGGTGATGAACTTTTGATTGCTTATTGATTTGTTGACAAATTTATGGTTGAAAACAGAGAGATGAGAAATGGTTTGGATGGGAGGTTTCTGAGATGGATAGCAATGAGGAATACTACACTTTCTATAACAAGCATATTGTAGGTACTATCTACTCCAGGATAGATAGATTGATTGCTAATACTAACTAGTTCCAAAACCACACGTGTTCTTCCCTGAGAAATCTTCCTCCTTTAGTGTCATACCAGGTTCAGACTTGTTAATTACATAACAGAGGTAGATGGTTATAATGATATGGTGAAAGGTAATTGGAATTATTCTCTCAGTGGAAGGCATATGTATGTCCTTTGGAATAAGTTAAAGATACTTTAACCAGTTTTGTTTAAATTGCACAAGCCTCTTATTCTTGCTAAGCAGAATATCCTCAAGGCTAGATATTTGCTTGTTCAAGCTCAGTCTGCTTTAAATAATGACAGGAAGAAAAGCCACAAAATAGCATAAGTTAAGAAGTGAATTGAGGACCTGGTGAAGTGGAGTGGTATTGAGAAAGATATTTTGAAGCAAAGATCAAAAATCAATTGGCTTAAACATGGTGATGGAAACAATTCATTTTCCCATGCCTCTGTTAAAGCCAAGCATAATAATAGGGCCATCAATTTGTTGGTTAAGGATGATGGATCCTATGTTACTTCTCAGGAGGATATAGAAAATGAGTTCGATTTCTATGGTAAGCTCATGGGAAAGATTGATGAGGATCTCTACTGCGTTGATGTGATGGATATGAGGAGTGGTTCTCAGCTTAATAGCTTGCAGAGAGACATCTTGGTGAAACCTATCAGTGATAAAGACATTTTCTCTGCCCTCAAAGGTATTGATAATATGTCTACCCCTGGTCTGGAGGGTTTTAGTTCTAAGTTTTTTAAGCACATTTGGGATATTGTTAAATATGATCTTATTAATGTTGTTCATGAATTTTTTGAGAAAGGAAGAATGATCAAGGCTTTTACTTTAGTTTCTCTGATTCCTAAGAATAATTTTGCTAATAGTATTAAAGAGTTGAGACATATATCTGCTTGCTCTACTTTTTACAAGATTGTGTCCAAGATAATGACAAATAGATTAGGTCGTATGATTGGTAGTATCATTAGTCCTAACTAGACAACTTTCATTTCTGGCCACCAAATCCATAATCATATCTTGCTAGCTTATAAGCTTATTAATGGCTATAGCAGGAATGGAGGGCCCCCTAGGTGTATGGTGCAGATTGACATGCAAAAAGCCTATGATATGATCAATTGGAAAGCTTTAGAGTGTATTATGCAGGAGATTAGTTTTCCCAAAAAATTCATTAACTGGATTATTACTGGAGTAACTACAATATCTTATAGATTCAATGTCAATGGGTCTTTCTCTCAGTTGATGCAAGCTAGGTGATCCGTCACCATTTTCACTATACTTCTGTTACTTGTCCGACGACAATCCAGGTATTCTACATCGCTCTATGTCGTAATTTGTTATCATTTGAGTTTTTTATGTTTATTTTGTTTCTTCAGTATTTTAGGATTTCTAGTTTATTTCGAGTATTTGTTCATATTATGCTTTGGTTGGATGTTGTGACTGTTTCAGGTTCAGATAAAAGACCTAAGGCACTCAGTGCGATGAAGTCAAGAAATTGGAATTTCAAAAACGAAAAATTGAAGTATCAAGAGGCCTGACACGACCACCCGTATCACCTGACACTGGCCGTGTCAGGAGGAAAGTTGTGGAGCATGAAGGACTTCAGGGGGCTGACACAGCCACCCGTGTCACCTGACACGGGCCGTGTCAACAGATTAAATGATTAATTTTGGATTGAAGCTTTAGGATGGCCAACACGGACACTCGTGTCAGCTTATACGAGCCGTGTTGGCAGATGCGTTGTTTTGACATATTTTTGTGATTTTTCTTCAAGTATAACTTGGAAGGGCGTTTTTTACTTTTCGGACTAGAACTAAGGGTTTTTCACTATTTGAGACAGTTCTTTGACAAAAGAAGGGACATTTTCATAAAAAATAATTGAGAACATTAAAGATTGAAGTTTATGAATTTTTTGTAGAACAAAGACTTTTCATGAGCGAAAGCAATTGAAATTCAAAGTTCACCACAAAATTAATATGTCTATCTTTATTGTTTCTAAGATTCTTTCAAACAAGATTATGAGTAACTAAACCCCCCAATGCTAGGGGGTGTCCTTATTTTTCATTTTTAATGAATTTGAATTCTTGATTGCAATTCAATAGTTTCTTTTCAATGTATTCGTTCAATGTGTTTAAAGTTCTCCTGATCGGACAAATTAGGATTGATTTGTGATTAACAATTAGGGTTGAACCACCATTATTAAAGTTTGTGTACGATTAAACTATATTAGATATCATATAGGACTAGGGATACCATATAGTCATCAGTTTAATCTTGATAATATAAAAGGCTTGGTGTCATTGTAATTTTCTAAGAACTTAGGTATTAGGATGAATGACCAATAGTTTTCCCACTAAGGACTTGAAGGGAAAACAACCTAAAGATCCAGTAGTTGAAAGTTATGAACTTGTTGAATAAATCTAGATTCAGGGTCATTATAGGGCAAATCACACACTTACCTCTAGCATATTACTCATACTCGTGAAAAAGTCATAATTTACATACTGCTTATTTTAATAATTGTTAAGATTAAAACCCAAACCAAACAAACAATAGTTTTTGTTTAATTGAAAAATAATTCCACTCAATATTTCAACACAGTCCTTGAGATCCACATTTAGATGATTTCTCCATTATTACTGCATAGGCAAAATAGTACACTTGCTATTTTTCCTGTCAAGTTTTTGGCTCCGTTGTGGCGGACTGCCAAATTATTGAGTTCAATTTAATATTCAATTAAAATTTTGTTTCTATGCGACTAAATTTTTTTTCTCTGTTATTATTTTATTTTTTGTTATTATTGATTTTGGTTTAATCTATGTATGCAAAGAAAGCCCTCAGCTGAATTTCTTTTTGACGCAGAGATCGAAAGAACTTTTCTCACAAGGCACTGTAGCGGTAGAAATGTGCAAGACTAAGCCATTGGATTGACTAGACTTTATACAAATCAAAATAAAAATCGCCACCACGCTTTATTATTTCCAAAGGAATGGGAAAAGAGCGAATAACCCAAAAAGAGGGGGAAAGATTCAAGGTAAGGGGGTTGGTTATGCAAAGGGAAGGTATTAGCACCCTAAACATCTACGGTACTCCGCAGGAACCTCTTTGTAAAATCTGTATATTTTGGCTATAAAAATGTGTTATATAAAAAATGGATGGTGGAGGTGAGAAAAGAAATATTTTTATGATTTTTGCACTCGCCGCGGTTGCGAACCTTTAGTGCCTACGTACCACCTTTCGTGCAATAGGGGATCAGGGTACACGTAGTTCATCTAGAAAAGACTTGTTTGTTGATTGTTTTTAAACAAGTAGACAAGTCGTCATTGTTAGGAGAGAAATCTCGACTAACGCCCACAATGTGTAAGAAAGATGGACCCTGCGTCAACAAGAGTGAGGGTTTGAGAACGCCTCTAGTACTCAAGTGGAAAAGTCGACACCTTTATAACCATAGGGATAGGAGAATGTTGCTCGACTATCAATGAATCATGTCTCATCTTGAAAAAAGGTTTTAAGGGAAAAGGTGCTCGGGCGCACAAAAGAGTTTGAATGAGTTAAAGTGTTTTTGTTAATTTTGAAAGAAATGTCAAAGTATGATTAAATGTATTGAAGTTTGTTTAAAGAAAAGAAGTTTTGAAAGAAAAGGCACTCGACAAGGTCGAGGTTTATTATGAAAGCGGTTTGATGTTAAAAATAAAGAAGATTTTGAAAGAAGATGAGAAGGTTTTGAAAATTAAAGAAGATAGGAGGAGATGAAGGGACTATCCTAAAGCATAAGGTAAAAGCTAAGGAAGAGAACCGTCTAACCAACATGAAGCCGATACTTGACATTATAAGCCAATGTAGAATTCCCATTCTTTGGATTGAAACCAAGCAAGCAAAGATACTAGACCTCTTGAGAGAATCAAACTTCAAGTGTATTTAGTCTTCGCAAAAATTGGGCAGAGTAACGGCTGTATACGGGTGAATTCTAGATTACAAACAAAGTATGTAATCACAATAACCTGCACACAAAACAAACAAACAACCCAATGTCTTGAGGTAAACCTCAAGAACTCCAGAAAAAATAATGAATTAAGGTCACAAAGTCTCCAAGATAGGCCAAGGTCTCTAATCCTAATTCCAAGAAGTCCATCACTCCATAATGCAAAGGATAGTAACCATGTAGTCCAAGTATCATTAATGATTTTTATGGTTCATGTTGATTATTAGGTGTCTTTAAAAAGAAATAAAAGCTCAAGTGAGAAAAATAAAAATGACACAAAAGTAAATTCTCAAGTGAGCAAAGATGAAAATAACATGAAATGTAAAATGCTAAAAGTAAATGGTACATAAAGCATGAAATTAAAAGCGTAAAGTAAAGTTAATTGTTAGTAATTAGTGGTTAGTTGGATGACCATCTTGAAACTTGCATTTGGAACTCATTAGAGGATTGGTAGAACCAAAGCCTCCACACAATAAGTTGCATTTTCTTTTTGTCAAGTATATCATCCATTTTGGAATTCTCACAAGGCAACATGTAATGATCAACGATGTTTAAGTGATTCGCGTTGACCAAAGGTGTTGTAGATCCATTAGAGGATTGGTAGAACCAAAGCCTCTACACAATGAATCTCAAGGTTATTGGATCAAAGAGATCAAATTAACATACTTGGGCTTGCAATCATAAGTTTGGGCCACGAATGATCATTTATTCGAATCGAGACAAAATTTAGCGCTATGTTAAGCAATCGTAAGTGGACTTATGTAGAAGTCACACCTATTTTGAGGCCGGTCAATAGAAATCTATGTACTTCATGTTTGGATAAATGATATAGAGATCACCATCCCTTAACATGTAGCACAATTAAAAAAGAAAGGGATAAGATGAAGAGGGAGGGAAATGATAAGCTAATTTGGATCACCATTTCAAAATTCTTTCATCTTTAAATTCAACCACTCCTCTAGATGGATTAAAGCACTAAACATATCATTAATCCAAAGCACCAAAAATGAATTAAATAATTCACTCTTAGGTAGATTTGAATTGATGAACATTTATCCAACTTCATCTACATCACAAAGTCCATTGAGTTTAAAGACAAATTGGACATTTAAAATTGCAATTCAAACCAACAATCAAAAGGAGTGAGTAGAAAAAGCATTTTGTATCAAAGCTGCCCCAAAACAAGGCAAAAAATGCATTCTGTCCTGGTGCAAATCGATTTACACTACTATGTAAATCGATTTACACAGTACAGTTTTTAAAAATTCGCGTGAAATTGCTTCTGTGCAATCGATTTACACTTAGTGCAAATCGATTGCACACAGTAACAATAGCAAAAACAACATTTTAAAAGGGCAATTTGTTGTTCAAACTTTCCATCAAACACCTTATGATCATGAATCCAATTGAGCACGAAAATTCCATCAAATTATGAGAAAATAACACCATTGGAATCACAAAAGAATGCTCAATGAATCAATCCCAAAGATCACCAAGAGATCACATTGTAAAAGATGAATTATCCAACTTACCAAAGGTAGATCTAGAGAATTATCAAAACAACTTCAAGAATTTGCTTCAATTCAACCACAAGAATCAATTGACCAAGCTTGGATGTAGAGAATTGATGGAGAAAAAGTGTTTGGATGAAGGTTTAGCTCAAAGATTAGTAAGCTTCAATGCAAAGCTTACTAACTTTTTGAAAATGGAGCTTTGAGTGAATTTGGTAGATGGAGAGAATTGAGAGATTTTTTAGCAAGGTGGATTTGGCTATCAAAAGCTTGAAATTTGAATGAAATGAGAGCTCTATTTATAGTGTTTTAGGATTGGGATTAGTGGTAATTTGGTAATTGATTCTTGGAGCCAAAATTTGAATTAATGATAATTCTTTCAAAAATTAGAGCCAAAATTTGAATTAATGATAATTCTTTCAAACATTAGAGCCAAAATTTGAATTAATGATAATTCTTTCAAATATTAGAGCCAAAATTTGAATTAATGATAATTCTTTTTAAAAATGAAAGATTGGTACTAAAATTTGAATTAATGATACATCTTTCAAAAATGAAGGAAAATTGGAGCCAAAATTTGACAAGTTTAAAATTGCTGATTTTTTTTCAAATTTTCACGCTGTACAATCGATTGCACTACAGTGCAAATCGATTTGTACAGTGTATTTTTTCAAAAAATGGCACAAAATGCACTATGTGCAATCGATTGCACTCTAAGAGCAATCGATTGCATCAATGAAAAAAATGAATTTTTGTTAATTTTTCCTTTGCAAAATAGAGATTTTAGGGAAATAATACCGGAAAACCTTATTTGCCATATGCTTCGACTCGGTACCTACAAAACACAAATATGCAAAGACAAAGACAAATATTTTTTTTTTCATTTTGAGTAGAAGTTAGTCAACAACACAAGAGAAAACTTAAAGATAGGATGCAAATGTGATGAATGAAGCTATTTATTAATGATTGTGACTGGATGATAAAATATGGTATGAAAGTGCGACTGAAAAAGTTAGGGGCAAAATTTAGGGTACAACAGGCACAAACAAGCTCGATTAGCTAGACTGGAATAAGAAGAAGAAGTTCCCTCAGATCATTCGGGTTCAGAATCCGAAAAGGAAGAAGAAACTATGGGTGAAAACCCCCACCACTTGAGATACTTCTTGGAGACTATGGAGGAGAAAATGATCTAACATGTCAGTTGACTATTGTGAATCAACCAATAACTGTTGCAAATTTTCAGCTTCACCCCTCAATAACTCAACAGCTCGAGAACAAATATTTCACTAGAAAGATAAATGAGGATGCAAATAAGCATTTGCAAAGGTTTCTTACTATGAGCACTACTTTGAAGATTGAGGGGAACTCAGAAGAAGCAAAGAAATTAAGAATGTTTCTATTAACGCTTTCTGAAGATGCTGAAGAGTGGTTTTACTCAATCCCCTCTAGGAGTATTTCTACTTGGGAAGAGATCGAGAAGACTTTTATTGATGAGTACTTTCTTGTTTCTGTTTACATTCGCAAAAGATATGATATTGTGAACTTTAAGCAGAAAGAAGGAGAGTCAATGGGTGATGCATATAAGAGGTTCAAGAGGGTATTGGTATTCTGTCCCACTCACAATATGGACCAAACTAAACAAATGCAGATATTTGTAAATGGCCTCTGGATGAAGATAAAAAAACTTATTGATACTACGGGCAGTGGCTCATCCAACTTTACAACAGCCACTGGCGTAAAGAAGATCATTGAAGCCATTGCTGCAAATGAGCATATGGAGCTGTATGATAGGGTTGCAAGTAAACTAGAGTGGGTGATTGATGTAAAGTTAAAAGTTAACAAGCAACTAAAATTTGAAGAGATAGTTGCTGCAGAAGTAGAGAAAAAGCTGAAAGCAATGAACATGGGTACTCAATAGGTAGCTCAGGTTCAACAAGCATAAAAGGCAAGTTGTGAAATTTGTACTGGACCACACATGATAGTTCATTTTCTTGCAACCCCATAATAAGTCGAAGAGATCAAAATATTGAGGCAGAATAATCCTTACTCCAATACTTACAATTCGGGTGGAAGAATGATCCAAATTTCTCCTAGACAGATCAGCAAGGAAATGGTCAAAATCAGTGAAAAGCTCCTTAGAAGGCAGAATGGGAGGTAGCTATTGAAAAAATGGCTGCACACACTTCTCAATTCCAAGAAGAGGCAAGGAGCAATCACATAAACACCACAACTGCAATAAAAAATTTGAAGTTCAAATGGGACAAATTGCACAACAATTATCTGAGAAAGCACAAGGCAATCAGAAAGGTCATGAGAATTTTAATATTGTCACAAAAACAAGTAAGAAGGGATTGAAAGGTTAAGAAGAGAAGAAATGTGATGATCAGATTATAGAGGTAGAGCTGGAAGTGCGAGAGAATAAGAAAAAGTAGGAAGAAGTGGTATCACTTGTGAAGCCTACTGAAGAGAAGAGTGCAAAGGGGACTAAACTAGTGATTAAGTTGTCGTATCCCTCTTGGGTAGAAAATAAGGACCCAAAAGAGAAGCACTTTGAGAAACTTGTCAAAATGTTCAAAAAGGTGGAGGGTAACGTACTGTTCTTTGAAACACTCGAGAAAATACCCTTGTACTAGAAATTCATGAAGGAGGTACTATAAAAAAAGAGACCAACAAAATATTGTCAGCCTCCTAAGCATATGGTGAACAATGGAAGGTTACCTTACCTTTCTGGTTTAGAACTAAGTGATTCATATGGAAACATGTCATGGCAAAGGATTGAATGACTAATTTTGTGCAGATTACTCATGTCATGATTATGCTAAAGGCTTTAAGAAAGCAATAAGCACTTACCTTGGATTGTGAAACTCTTTCAAAGTTATGTCGTTTCACCCTTGTGCCTTTGATTCATGTGAATTTTGATCTTCCACTCCTTGCCTTTCCATCTTTTATTTTTTTAGGACAAAAGAATAAGCAAGGCTTTAGGATTCGGTCATATGAGACTTACAACTAAATACTTAAACTAAACACATAAAAACTTGAGGCTGAAGAAATTGTCATGATTAGCATTTTTGTTGATTCTGCTATGTTCACTTAGCGAAATAGGGCTCGCTTAGCGAACTCTGCAGAATTCAGTTTTTTTGCAGAATTCAGTTTTTTTGCAGAATTTTCTTTGTGCTATCTCATTCAATTTTCTTCCAACTCAAAACTAATTATGCAGGGAAATAAATGTGTAAAGGGTTGGGTTACCTCCAAACAAGTGCTTGTTTAACGTCAATAGCTCGACGCCCATTTTCACGAAAAATCAAGGGTTGTTTATATGAATTTTTCAAAGTATCCTTGCCATCATACTTTGGCCTTTCATGGTCATTCATTCTTTTAAATACCAGGTGTGATCGGTGGATTTAGAACTGACTGTTTAATGCTGGTTCGCGAAATGTCGCGGAAGCAAGAGTCGCCACCGTCTTTTATTTTCTCCAAATGGAAAGGACAAAAGCACAGAAAAATTCCTTATAGAGATTACTCTCGGTTCGGGAGGTAGGTTATAGAAAGGGAAGGTGTTAGCACCCTTTCTATCCATGGTTATCCATGGGCTCTTAGATACTTGCTCATTGTGTTTTCAAAAATGGTTTGTTTGCTTTTCAATGTGGGTTTTAAAAAAGTTTCTTTGAAAATTCCAGTTCGACTCTTGTATCGGTCCTCAAGAGTGTTTGAAAAATTGCTTTCGAAAGCTTTTTGAAAAGGTGTCAGTGTGAAAAGTATTTTTGATTTGTTTTGAAATTAGAGCAAGTATCTAGAGTCGTCTACCTACCCTATGGAATTCGTCTGTGTAGATGTCCTTAAAGTAGTGCCATCCCACCATTGAGAAGTAGGTAGCACCACCGTTGGAGGTGTTCGGGTCAATTCGAGGGTTCGGGACATGGTGATCACCGGAGCAATAGGAAGATACCTTAGAAGCTACCCTCATGCCAGGTTCCCGGATCATGAGGACTTACTAAGACATCCTCTACTCGACGATCACCTTTCGAGGCAAGGCAACAGTGAGGCGTACCCTAGGGGTGGTGTGTGATTTGTGTGTCGTTTTCAATTATTTTTGTCTTGTTATGTTATGGGTGATCTAGTCGTTGCTTTTATTTTAGTCATTCATTCTTGCATGCAATTATTAACAGTTAAAAAAGTTGCGGGAAATATAAAGTTCCTAAACTATTACAAAGGCGCGGGTCCACATCGCCAAATTAAATCCAGGACTCGATTTAACATAAAATAAAGGAAAGTGCGAGAAATTAAATTTACACGGCTTTGGGAGAATTACATAAATATTTAAAAGAAAAGAAATAAATGCGCGAATTAAATTAAAATTGAAAGCGAGGGCGTTGGACCCTTTTTAATGAAATTAAATTATTAACAAATTAATTAAAATAAAATAAAAAGAAATTATTTTTTGAGTTTTTGGCATTTATGAATTTTTAATAAGAGAATTAAATGAAATTAAGAAATTAATTAATTAACCCTAATTCTACAATTTTTATTTATTAAGAAAATATGTTAAAGTTGCACATAAAATTAACCTAATTAATTAATTCAATTTTTATTTACAAAAAAATATAATTAATTATGAAAAAGAAAAGGTAAAAATAATTAAAACCTAGTACTACAAATTTTTAAGTTTATTGAGAAAAATGTTTGAAATTAAGCCTAGAACTAAATTAAATGATATAATTTATTTACAAAGATACTAAACCAAATATAATTATTTTTTGTCTTTTCTGATTTTTTACTATTTTTTATATTTTATGAAAATAAATTAAATTAAAGAATTTAAAGGAAATTAATTAAAACAAATAAAAATAGCAAAATATAAAAAAGGAATAAAAGCAAACCATGGGGGGTTCTGTCCCCAAATTGGAGGTATAACTCAGCATTTTTGGCCCAATAGATCCTGGCCCTTCTGACTTTTTCAGGAAGCATGTGGCATGTTTGACCAACGTCCAGGGTGTTCTTCCAATCAATACCCTTGGATTGAGGTTACAGGCCATGTGGCGCGTGGAGATTGTGGAGTGTACGCTGGAACTCAGGAAGCGAACTACACATAAGCGTGATTAGAAAAATAATATGGAAAGGGAAGGGGACCTGGGATTCGAACCCAGGTCCTAGAGGTTACCAATCACACGCCTGCCAGTTGAGCTACCAATGCACTTTGTATGTTATATGACCAATAAATATTATAAGATAAAACAAGCGTTAGTTCCCTTTTTCCGCGCGCAATTCAAATGAACCAACCATCGCCTCACACCTCATCTTCTTCTTCCTTGTTGCGCTTTACCTAAAATAAAAAAACAATTGAATAGCGGGGGTTTTAAACCCCCACAATCTGAAATACAGAAAATAGCGAATAGAGATTAAGCCAAAATAAAAAGGGCGCGACTAGTGATTCTGGATCGTCCAAGCATACTGATTTCAATGGTGTAGGTCTCAAGTATCAATTGTTCCAGAATAAGGAAACCCCAATTCGTGACCTCTGTAACCCTAAAAGACAACAATGGCAATTTCGCGTATGGTGTATAAAAACTCAATCAAACCACATGGTTAGCTTTAGAATGATCCAATTAGTATAAATCCATAAAAAAATGCAATGGGAATGCTTGAAAATTGAAATATGAATATGCATAAAATTGGAAACAGTTTGAGTTTTGTATACCAATTCTGGGCGTGTAAGGGTTGAAAAACAATGCAGTTAGGTTCAGTGAAGTTTTTGCAAGCTATTGCAATTGGTATTTTGCCTTGAAAAGCCTTGGAACCACGATTTCAGTTTTGAAATTTTATCCAAAAAATGCAAACTTGTTTAGGGTGTTTCTGCGCAGCTTAGAGGTTCTGATCACTAGGGTTTGCATGAGTATATGTATTGGAATGATTAGGGTTGAAAATTGGATCAAAAAACCCTTTGCATTGATGAAGAGATATTTGATTTTCATGGCATATATTTTTCAATCTTTTTCATGCAAATTTGATACCAATCATGTTCAATTACCATTGATTCTTTCCCTATCTGATCATGCACGAAATCTTGAGACTATTTCATGCACAAAAAGATTTGATTGCATTGGTTTGGTATTTTCCACATATTTATTTTAATTAAATGAATTATTAGCAATTAAAAATTCAAATAAATAAATAAAAATGATGAATAACCTCCCTTTGGGCCAAATGGTCGTGCCCATGCTTTGGATGATGATTCTTGGAAGAAAATGTGGCCCATTAGCAATTTTAGGGCATTTGAAGCAAAGTTGACTATTCAAAATACCCAAAAATTTCCCAACTTCCACAAGGCATATCTTGCTCAATTTTTAAGATTTGATCATGTTCTTGGACATTTTGGAAAGGTCTTGAAGTCCTATAACCAATTCCTTTGGTCCCATGTCATTTTGATTTACCAATCTAAAGTTATGGCCTTTGACTTAAAGTCCCTTTTTGTTGACTTTTGAAAATGACCTATAATGTTGAAATTGATAACTTTTTGTGAGAGCATTTCTTAGACTTGAAGTGTGAAGAGGAGTTGTAGGGAATGTCTTTCTCTTCAAAATGAGCTTTGGATGGAATTTTTATGATAATCCATGTGGAAGTTATGCCTTGGTCAAGTTACAGTTGACTTTTTCAATTGTCCAAATATGGAAACTTTTGCATCTTGAGACTTTTTGAGCCAAACTTTGAGAATAATGATCAAGCATTGATCAAATGATGTTTGTGGCTTCAAAATGAGATGTTGACCAAAAATTTGAACTTTTGACTGTCAAATGACCATTTGCCCCTACAGTTGACTGTAGTGCAATTAGGGTTTTTGACTGTGCCATTTTGTGTTGTGAGTATTGAAACTTGGTATGAGGATGCTTGACCATGTTTATAGGCATGTGGGACTTGATTGGACCCTTGGAAACTTCATTTACTTTGCCAGAACCAAAACCCTAATTCTTGACTGTTAGGAGGCCCTTGAGCTGTGCAACCTTTAGGGAGATTTTGAAGCTTTGACTTGGCAAATCTTGAAGAATATGGGAGGGAAAATTTTGGGGTACAACAGTTGCCCCTGTTCAATCTTCTTAGACCTGAGGATGCAGATTGGCTGACGTGCCTTTCGTAATCCGAAGGTGGAAGATGATTGAACACTAGAGTGCCCAGAAATTTGGCTCACATAGTAGTGTGATAATGGGAATGGGCTTATAGATGCCATTTGGAGATTGATGGATAGGATGATGGGCTTATAGATGCCATGCTAAGAGGTGATGGAAGGTGGATGGGCTTATAGATGCCCTCTGGGTGTTGATCGCGTAAGAGATTCCTTAGCGAGTAGTTGCGTACCTGAAAAAAGAAAATGATTACCTGACCTGTTACAGGAGCTGGTCTTCAAACTTTTTGTATAGATGTGTCCTGACTGGTTACAGGAGCTGGATCTGGATCTTCAAAAGGTGATGAATGAACCAGGGATGGTTACTACCTCAACAGGAACGCTGAGAGAACCTGGGATGATTACTACCTCAACAGGAACGCTGAGAGAATCGTGGATGATTACTACCTCCGCAGTAACGGGGAGAGAACCATAAGCGACTTCAACCTCAACAGTAACGCTGAGAGAATCTTGGGTGGCTTCTACCTCAACAGGAACGCTGAGAGAATCTTGGGCGACTTCTACCTCAACAGTAACGCTGAGAGAATCTTGGGCGACTTCTACCTCAACAGTAACGCTGAGAGAATCTTGGGCGACTTCTACCTCAACAGTAACGCTGAGAGAATCTTGGGTATCTTCTACTGAGTCTTTATCAGGAAAATCTGTTAGGGGTCGATTTAGCTGGACTAGAGAAGGCCTTTGACTGGATAAGAAACAGGAAAATCTTAGGGTCGATTTAACTGAACCGGTCTAGGTCTTGAATGTCTTCAACTGGATAAGAAACAGGGAGATCTTAGGGTCGATCTGACTGAACCAGAGAAGGCCTTGGACTGGATAAGAAACAGAAAAATCTTAGGGTCGATTTAACGGAACCGGTCTAGGTCTTGAAATCTTCAACTGGATAAGAAACAGGGAGATCTTAGGGTCGATCTGACTGAACCAGAGAAGGCCTTTGACTGGATAAGAAACAGAGAAATCTTAGGGTCGATTTAACTGAACCGGTCTAGGTCTTGAAATGTCTTCAACTGGATAAGAAACAGGGAGATCTTAGGGTCGATCTGACTGAACCAGAGAAGGCCTTTGACTGGATAAGAAACAGAGAAATCTTAGGGTCGATTTAACTGAACCGGTCTAGGTCTTGAAATCTTCAACTGGATAAGAAACAGGGAGATCTTAGGGTCGATCTGACTGAACCAGAGAAGGCCTTTGACTGGATAAGAAACAGAGAAATCTTAGGGTCGATTCAACTGAACCGGTCTAGGTCTTGAAATCTTCAACTGGATAAGAAACAGGGAGATCTTAGGGTCGATCTGACTGAACCAGAGAAGGCCTTTGACTGGATAAGAAACAGAGAAATCTTAGGGTCGATTTAACTGAACTGGTCTAGGTCTTGAAATATAGCTGAGAACTTAACTGGATCTTTCCTGAAAGGTAAAGGTCAGTCATATGCAATGCATGATATGGATCAAGCAATGATGTTCTCAACATAAATGAGATTTGTGAGATATGATGCGTATATGCATGCTATAATGATGTATGTGATGTTTATGAATGTATCTTTTCGTCTTAGGAAAATAGATCCTTGGCGGGTGTTGGGAAGTCACTCCTGGGCTGATATTGAAGAATAAATTTTTGCCTCCGCTGGGGATGATAGTTGCAAGAATACCGGTAGGAGAAGATAACTCCGTTGGGGAATAAACTTGGCGAATGGACTACTCTGCGGGGAGAAAAGATACTCTAGCGATCTTGCTGGGAAGAAATACTCTGTGGGGAGAGAAGTACTTTGTTGAGTTGTTGATAATAACTTGCTGGGGATACCCTTGTTGTGTTGGAAGTGTTAATAGACTTCGCTGGGGATAAGAAAACCGTGTCGAAGACGATATTTCCGTGGCTTTTGGCTGAGGATAACCCAATTATATTCGGGTAGGGAAATAACTCTTTGAATAAAGCCGGGAGACGCGTTCGTGCTCTGCGAGGATAAGCTTCCAGAATCTACTGGGGATAAGCTTACTGCTTGGGGAGATGGATTCCAACTTTCCTTGGGAGCTAGATTGAACTCTCCTGGGGGAGTTTTGAACTGTATCGGGGAAGTGACTCCACTGAATGTTTGATATATCGCCGGGGAACAATCTTTAGACCAAGATTTCCGGGGATGCTTGTTAAGAATGCATGTACTGCTGGGGAATGTTTGAGATCTGCGGGAGGATACCCAACTTCCTTAAGGTTTGATAATATCTTGGCTTGGGGAGAGTGCACTGACTTGTTGACTCACTCTCTGGGGAATTAAGGTATACTGGTTGTGTTCTTTAGCTGAACATCCCTTGATACCTTGGAGACAGAGCAATTAGATCGCTTGGACGGCTCATCATTGCCCCTGTTTCTATGGGAGAAGGCACCTGTGGGGTGCTGAAAGTTGTTGATGGACAAACCTACTTCTGGTAGGCAGGTGACAAGATGGTCGTACGCTTTGATCCCTAACTTTTGCCTGGACCACCCTTTCGGGTTTTCAGTCCACCGGGATACCCATTTTTGCCCAAGCCGCCTTTTCAGGTTTTCGACTTGCCGGGTGTACAGATTTTTTCCATTTCATCCCTTATTTTTGCCCGAACCCTTTTGGTTCGCCGGGAAGCCCTTATTTTTGCCTAGGTGTGTCAACCTAGCGGGTCTTTGATTATGCGCAGAATTTTTTCCGACCATGCCCACGCTCTCAGAATGTAGGGAGTTGCCCCTGTTAGAAGTATTTTGTCATGCCACCAAAAGGTGTTTGATCAGGCACGATTCGTTGTTGGAATGCCCCAAGTGACTCAGACGGAGATTTGCCCCAGTCTATTTGGCCTTTGAGAGATTCTCCGAATCTTGATTGGATTGCCCCGGATGATGGACCATGATCATGTCGTGCCCCTTGATTGGAAGTGCTTTTGTTCACTAGGTATTCATCGTGCGAATTTTCCTGCTGTTCAAACAAAAAGTCATATGCAAACAAAGTTATGTTAAAAATGCAAAGCTTATGTCTGTCTTGAAGATTTTGAAAATGCATTCTCTTTCATAAAACAAGTGAATGTTTGTAAAACGTGATGTCAACTTGTTATTTTATTGTGAGCCTTAAGGAGTCAGGATACCTTTCGTAACAGTATGCTTTCAAACTAACCCATGCTTCAGCTAGGACTTTTAAGGGTTATAACGTGGCCTGGTTCACGGTTTAAGAAACAAAGGATAAAGGCTCAAATTTTATTTGTACCCACCCGCTCTTCGTGATGTTCTTCAATCCTAAACTCAGCTAATCGTGCGTTAGACTTTGTTTGAGTCTTTGCTCTGATTTTCCGGTGATGATTCGGATGTTGATAACTTATTTTGAATAGGCAGTCATTCCTTTTTTGTTGAGGGTTTGTAAGACCTCTTTCTTGTCTGATTTTTTGTTATCCCTTTCTTTTTTGCCTGAACTGTTTCCTTTTTTTGGAATTACAGTCAGCGGGATGCCCCAGTTTTGTAAGTCTCCTTCATGGGTTTTGACTTAATGGATTTTTTATTTTTGAGATAAGGACTGCCTTTCTTTATTGATTATTCGGAACCATCACTGTCTTTCTTTGTTTTGTAAGGACCTCTTTGGTGCCATTTGTTATGCACTTGGATCAACTGAGAGACTACCCTGCCCCAGGTTATGATTAAGGGTTTTAAATTTCGAAAAGAAAAACTCCTACTTCTTTGGCTCAGCGGGGTTGACGAGGGATTATCTTCCTTATAACTCCAGTGTTTAGGGATTGAAACAATGCCTGTACCTCATCAGCGGGGTCTGTTCAAAAGCATACTGTAGATTATGGTATCGTTTTCGTCATCCTCCCTCAAGAGGCTTAGAATTATTAATTGAGAGTTGATCATCAGAAAAAATATGAAAATAATTTGCATTTAGTGAATACGAATATATTGTTTCAGAACAAACATATGCGATACATTAATGAAATAACAATGTTTTAACATGAATAAATGTTTGAACAAAAGAAAATTACAACTTGAAAATTCTAATGGACAAAAGTTTCTCAATCCTAGCCATGTTTTGGCAAGGGAGCAGTGATCACGTTGGGAGTCTCGGCGGGCTCGAACTCGATCTCTTTAGCATCGATCATGTTCTGAATTTTGTACTTCAGTGCCCAACAATCCTCAGTATCGTGCCCCGGGCTACCAGAATGGTAAGCGCACCTTGCTTTTGGGTTGTAATTTGGAGAGGAGGTCTTTGGATTTGCAGGAGGGTTGATCACCGCAATCAGGTTCATCCTTAACATGTGCTGCAAAGCTCGTGACCATGGCATGTTGATGTTGGTGAATTGTCTCTTAGGCTCGTCCGACCTGTTCTGATCAACCCGCTGTTCTTGGCGAGGTCGTTGTTGGACCTGTGAAGTAGTAGCAACTCGGAGAGGTCTATTCATTGGACCCGACCTTTGCCCTCTTGGAAGCTGTTCCATGACCTGGTCCCTGATTTGGGCTGGTTGCTTCATGCCTTGAGGAAGCTGACTGATCATGGCCCTCAGCTGTCCTTGCTCCTGAGCTAAACCTTGAATGAGGGCCCTTTTCCCCAGCATCTGGGTTTTCAATGTGTCTACCTCAGCTTGTAGACGTTTCAGTTATTCGTCCTTGTCATCTTCAGGACTCTTTCTGATCAGATTCCCCATGAGGAGTGTCCTCAATTCTTTCTGCCCCTTGGATAGGCTTAGGAAGATCTCCTTGAACTGAGTCTCTTGAGTGTGAAGGTCCTGGTTATCTTGTTGGGGAGCCATTGCTGAAATAAACAGCGAACAAGGGTAAGTGACCTGCAACAAGGGTACCTGTAATGCAATGATATGTATGATATATATGCAATGTTTTCAAGGATCTCGCGGGGTAAACAAAAATTGTTAGAACTAGGTAGCTTGATTGAGGGAACTTCATGTTTGCTGAGAGTCCTTCTTCAAGGGTCCAAGGCTCACCATATCCAGTGGGTCATAGCCCCTGACGACTTTGTCTAGAGGAAAATAAATCCTCTTTGCCCCTTGCTGGGATAGTTGATTCACCATGACCTGCATCACAAGCCCTTGAGATCCTTGAAATGGATTAGTTTTTTGTGCAGGATGTATGCAATGATATGATGTCATGCTATGCATGGGGTAATGTAGGTAAACCCTGTTACGAGTCCCAATTAAGGACTGCAAACCAAAACCTGCAAGAAACTCAGTACACTCTGTTAGGAGTCCCAATTAAGGACTATAAACAAAACCTGCAAGAGACTTAGTAAACCCTGTTATGAGTCCCAATTAAGGACTATAAACAAAACCTGCAAGTAGTTCATGTGTCAGATAACAAGCATGCAAGTAGTCAAGCACGAAGGCACACAAGTCACACAAGAGAGACCCTTAGAGTTTAGGCCAGCATGGGGTCTGGGTATTACCCTCTTGAAGTTGGTGGGCTCAACCTGTCCTATTAGAAGTAACCGGGTTCTAAGGGTCCCAATG
This sequence comes from Vicia faba, assembly GCA_948472305.1. Classification (NCBI taxonomy): domain Eukaryota; kingdom Viridiplantae; phylum Streptophyta; class Magnoliopsida; order Fabales; family Fabaceae; genus Vicia; species Vicia faba. Next base: position 111,915,389 of record OX451735.1, read on the forward strand.
TCACCGGATTGCTTTCATTGTTCATCGTTTCGATTTAGCCACTGAACTGGCGACCGAAATATTCCAGAAAAGCAACCCTCAATTGAGTGTAGTATCGAGTATCAACCAACCTCGGACTGCACCAAGGTCAGTTATCTCACTACCCTAAAGAGGCCAAGATAGTTCAATTAAGGTTCCTAAGGTCTGTTGATGCTTCATGACACCACGCGGAGGCCCCATACTCTCCTTGACTGAACTCAAGGGTTACTGGTACACACCAAAGTGCCACATCAACGTAGCAGACTGTTTCAACCATGTCGGTATACCCCGCACAGTTCCCTCACAGCCTTGTTGCTACTTTCTAAGAAGGTATCCCCAGATCCGGGTTAGGATCTATAAAACTCCCAAGACAGTCCCACAATTTAAAGCAAGCAAAGAAAGCAATTGAAAACACAATTATGAACTATCCCTAAGGTACACCTCACTTTAAGTTAAGTTTCCCCAGCAGAGTCGCCAGTTCTGTGATCGGTGGATTTAGAACTGACTGTTTAACGCTGGTTCGCGAAATGTCGCGGAAGCAAGAGTCGCCACCGTCTTTTATTTTCTCCAAATGGAAAGGACAAAAGCACAGAAAAATTCCTTATAGAGATTGCTCTCGGTTCGGGAGGTAGGTTATAGAAAGGGAAGGTGTTAGCACCCTTTCTATCCATGGTTATCCATGGGCTCTTAGATACTTGCTCATTGTGTTTTCAAAAATGGTTTGTTTGCTTTTCAATGTGGGTTTTAAAAAAGTTTCTTTGAAAATTCCAGTTCGACTCTTGTATCTGTCCTCAAGAGTGTTTGAAAAATTGCTTTCGAAAGCTTTTTGAAAAGGTGTCGGTGTGAAAAGTATTTTTGATTTGTTTTGAAATTAGAGCAAGTATCTAGAGTCGTCTACCTACCCTAAGGAATTCGTCTGTGTAGATGTCCTTAAAGTAGTGCCATCCCACCATTGAGAAGTAGGTAGCACCACCGTTGGAGGTGTTCGGGTCAATTCGAGGGTTCGGGACATCGTGATCACCGGAGCAATAGGAAGATACCTTAGAAGCTACCCTCATGCCAGGTTCCAGGATCATGAGGACTTACTAAGACATCCTCTACTCGACGATCACCTTTCGAGGCAAGGCAACAGTGAGGCGTACCCTAGGGGTGGTGTGTGATTTGTGTGTCGTTTTCAATTATTTTTGTCTTGTTATGTTATGGGTGATCTACGCGTTGCTTTTATTTTAGTCATTCATTCTTGCATGTAATTATTAACAGTTAAAAAAGTTGCGGGAAATATAAAGTTCCTAAACTATTACAAAGGCGCGGGTCCACATCGCCAAATTAAATCCAGGACCCGATTTAACATAAAATAAAGGAAAGTGCGAGAAATTAAATTTACACGGCTTTGGGAGAATTACATAAATATTTAAAAGAAAAGAAATAAATGTGCGAATTAAATTAAAATTGAAAGCGAGGGCGTTGGACCCTTTTTAATGAAATTAAATTATTAATAAATTAATTAAAATAAAATAAAAAGAAATTATTTTTTGAGTTTTTGGCATTTATGAATTTTTAATAAGAGAATTAAATGAAATTAAGAAATTAATTAATTAACCCTAATTCTACAATTTTTATTTATTAAGAAAATATGTTAAAGTTGCACATAAAATTAACCTAATTAATTAATTCAATTTTTATTTACAAAAAAATATAATTAATTATGAAAAAGAAAAGGTAAAAATAATTAAAACCTAGTTCTACAAATTTTTAAGTTTATTGAGAAAAATGTTTGAAATTAAGCCTAGAACTAAATTAAATGATATAATTTATTTACAAAGATACTAAACCAAATATAATTATTTTTTGTCTTTTCTGATTTTTTACTATTTTTTATATTTTATGAAAATAAATTAAATTAAAGAATTCAAAGGAAATTAATTAAAACAAATAAAAATAGCAAAATATAAAAAAGGAATAAAAGCAAACCATGGGGGGTTCTGTCCCCAAATTGGAGGTATAACTCAGCATTTTTGGCCCAATAGATCCTGGCCCTTCTGACTTTTTCAGGAAGCATGTGGCATGTTTGACCAACGTCCAGGGTGTTCTTCCAATCAATACCCTTGGATTGAGGTTACAGGCCATGTGGCGCGTGGAGATTGTGGAGTGTACGCTGGAACTCAGGAAACGAACTACACATAAGCGTGATTAGAAAAATAATATGGAAAGGAAAGGGGACCTGGGATTCGAACCCAGGTCCTAGAGGTTACCAATCACACGCCTGCCAGTTGAGCTACCAATGCACTTTGTATGTTATATGACCAATAAATATTATAAGATAAAACAAGCGTTAGTGCCCTTTTTCCGCGCGCAATTCAAATGAACCAACCATCGCCTCACACCTCATCTTCTTCTTCCTTGTTGCGCTTTACCTAAAATAAAAAAACAATTGAATAGCGGGGGTTTTAAACCCCCACAATCTGAAATACAGAAAATAGCGAATAGAGATTAAGCCAAAATAAAAAGGGCGCGACTAGTGATTCTGGATCGTCCAAGCATGCTGATTTCAATGGTGTAGGTCTCAAGTCTCAATTGTTCCAGAATAAGGAAACCCCAATTCGTGACCTCTGTAACCCTAAAAGACAACAATGGCAATTTCGCGTATGGTGTATAAAAACTCAATCAAACCACATGGTTATCTTTAGAATGATCCAATTAGTATAAATCCATAAAAAAAATGCAATGGGAATGCTTGAAAATTGAAATATGAATATGCATAAAATTGGAAACAGTTTGAGTTTTGTATACCAATTCTGGGCGTGTAAGGGTTGAAAAACAATGCAGTTAGGTTCAGTGAAGTTTTTGCAAGCTATTGCAATTGGTATTTTGCCTTGAAAAGCCTTAGAACCACGATTTCAGTTTTGAAATTTTAGTCAAAAAATGCAAACTTGTTTAGGGTGTTTCTGCGCAGCTTAGAGGTTCTGATCACTAGGGTTTGCATGAGTATATGTATTGGAATGATTAGGGTTGAAAATTGGATCAAAAAACCCTTTGCATTGATGAAGAGATATTTGATTTTCATGGCATATATTTTTCAATCTTTTTCATGCAAATTTGATACCAATCATGTTCAATTACCATTGATTCTTTCCCTATCTGATCATGCACGAAATCTTGGTACTATTTCATGCACAAAAAGATTTGATTGCATTGGTTTGGTATTTTCCACATATTTATTTTAATTAAATGACTTATTAGCAATTAAAAATTCAAATAAATAAATAAAAATGATGAATAACCTCCCTTTGGGCCAAATGGTCGTGCCCATGCTTTGGATGATGATTCTTGGAAGAAAATGTGGCCCATTAGCAATTTTAGGGCATTCGAAGCAAAGTTGACTATTCAAAATACCCAAAAATTTCCCAACTTCCACAAGGCATATCTTGCTCAATTTTTAAGCTTTGATCATTTTATTGGACACTTTGGAAAGGTCTTGAAGTCCTCTAACCAATGCCTTTGGTCCCATGTCATTTTGATTTACCAATATCAAGTTATGGCCTTTGACTTAAAGTCCCTTTTTGTTGACTTTTGAAAATGACCTATAATGTTGAAATTGATAACTTTTTGTGAGAGCATTTCTTGGACTTGAAGTGTGAAGAGGAGTTGTAGGGAATGTCTTTCTCTTCAAAATGAGCTTTGGATGGAATTTTTATGATAATCCATGTGGAAGTTATGCCTTGGTCAAGTTACAGTTGACTTTTTCAATTGTCCAAATACGGAAACTTTTGCATCTTGAGACTTTTTGAGCCAAACTTTGAGAATCATGATCAAGCATTGATCAAATGATGTTTGTGGCTTCAAAATGAGATGTTGACCAAAAATTTGAACTTTTGACTGTCAAATGACCATTTTGCCCCTACAATTGACTGTAGTGCAATTAGGGTTTTTGACTGTGCCATTTTGTGCTGTGAGTCTTGAAACTTGGTATGAGGATGCTTGACCATGTTTATAGGCATGTGGGACTTGATTGGACCCTTGGAAACTTCATTTACTTTGCCAGAACCAAAACCCTAATTCTTGACTGTTAGGAGGCCCTTGAGCTGTGCAACCTTTGGGGAGATTTTGAAGCTTTGACTTGGCAAATCTTGAAGAATATGGGAGGGCAAATTTTGGGGTACAACACCAGGCCTATTTCATCAAGAGCTTTGACTTTGGAATAGTCTTCTTCTTTGTTATGAAAGGCTTGAAATAATTTGAAGTCTAATTCTTCATTTTTGCACCTTACTTTCATCGTTCCTTCATCAACATCGATCATCATTCAGGCTATTTTTGTAAATGGACAGCATAAGATCAGAGGTATGTAGTCATCTTCATCCATATTCACCACAACGAAGTCCGTTAGAAATATAAAACTTTCAAGCTTCACCATTACATTCTTCACTATGCCAACTGGTTGGATAAACCCTTTCCTCATTAGACAATTTTAAAAACAATTTAGGTCTCATGTACGAAATCATAGATTTTAAGAAGCACGGAAGAAAAACACAAAATAAGAGAGTTTGAAAGCATCTCAATTAATTGTTCCATATGAGATGATACATGATGTTCTCTATGCATTTGATTACTTAAAATGCAAGTCAATCACAAGACTACTCAAGTAGCTTTTAAACAAAGTTATTTCAAAACACTCAGCTCACAAATTCTAACAAGACACTATTAAAGTCATGATACTTCAATAAGATTGACACACCACAGACCTAAGCTTATACACTAAACTTATATAAGAAAAATCTAACTTATATGGTATACAATCAATGCAAATATGTAACAATACAATAGTGTCGCGTCTGGGATTTTCATCGAAGCGTGAAGGAGGCTTAAAGAAGAGTCTCCATCAATGTTATTTATCCCAAGAGAGGGAAAGGAAACACTGAGTAAACCTAAAGTAAGGAAAGAACATGGTCTCACGACCAAGAGAAAGGGTAAGGAGTCGATTACGCGAGGGGAAGGTATTAGCATCTCTTACATTTGTTGTACTCCACATGATCCACTCAAGTTTATTCTAATCAAAAGGTGTGCAAAAATCTTTAGCTTAATGCAAATGGAATGCATGGAGAGTATATACAAAAAGAAAGTTTTTATTAGTTGTGCCCGCGGAGGTTAGAAACCGTTGTGCATACGAACCATCTTCCATGCAATAGGGGATCAGGGCACTTGTAGTTCACCTAAAACAGTGTTTTGTTTGTTGTGTGTTTTTTTATGAACAATGCTAGTGAAACATGTCCTTTTTGAAAAGGTTAAAATAAAAGTCCAAAGACAAAAAGGTTTTAATTTATTTGTGTTTTTTACCTTGAAAAAAGATTTGTAATTTGAACCGCATTAAAGACTATGATTAAAAGAAATACAAGTTTCAGAAATGGATCCCCTCATGCTCCTCCCAATGGCTTAAGGCTCATGACACATGGTTTGCATCATTATTTATCAAGTGTTATTGAGATTTTATTAAGAAAAAGAAGTTTTAGTTTTGAGTATGCAAAAGAGAAAACTAACAAAAGGGGAACCTCAGTCATACTTATTGTCATGCTTGTGGACCTAAAAATGGGATGAGAGGGAATTCTATCTAGTGTTGTCATGCATGGATTCCTAACCTAAAGTCTATTTAGTTCAAGCTTAGAGAAGAATAAACTAAAGATCCTATGGGGAACATAACAATCTCACAAAAGAGAAGAAGAAGAAAATGAAGAAATAAGCAATCATACACTTAGATAAGAGAGAAAACAAGTTAACATCACATAAGGCACTTAGACAAGGTACCAAGAAAGTACCTACTTAGATAAGAAAGTAAAGATAGTAAAAGAGATGATAACACATTACACAAAAATGATAACACATCAAATATCAAAAGAAGAATAATGACGGTAATACAACAAAGTAGAAGATGATAAAACATAAACAAAGAAATCACATAGGTAGATACTTAAACCAATAAGAAAGTGTTGCACCCTATTTTTTACCCTATACTTTTTTCTAATGCATATTTTGCTCCTTTTGAAAAATCGATCATTTTGCATTCAGTTTTTGTTTCAAAAATTCAAATTATTATAATGTTTGTTAGTTTCATTTAAATATACACCTTTTACATCATTATCTCAAAAATCTCAAAAAACACATAGTTTATCATTTGCATTTTAATTTTTTTTAGTCAATGTTTTTTTAGATTAAAATTAATCTTACTAGTAATCCATAATTTCTAATTATTGGGTTATTTGGCCATTTTGTTTTAGTCATCAATTAACTTTGATATTTTGTATTGATTTAAATTTTCAAATTGTAACCATATTCGATTTTAATTGAATCTCTAACAAAGATACAATTTAAGATTTAATTTTGGTCTTTTATAAAATGATCTTTTTGTTTCAATAGTTGATTTTATTTTATTTTTTATTTTAATTCAAGTTGAAAATATATTTTTAAATTTGAACTATTATTAAAATCATTTTAAATCTTTTCATTTAATTCAAATTTTTATTTTTAATTTATTTTTTACATTACTAACCAATTGATTTCTTTTTTTTAATATATTTTCTTTAGTATTATTATTATTAATATTGTTACTAACTTTTTTTTTTAATTTTTCTCTTTCTTATTAATATTGCATTTTTATTTTTTTGTGATTACTAACTATCTGGATTTTTTCTTATTATTAGTACGGATGGATCCCTCTTAGCTCCAAATTCCAAATTTTTCATCACACAAAGTTTGCCACTCAAAATTAATTAGATTTACTAATTAATTTTTCTTAATTTAATCCACTGCATATTTTATTTAACCATTTAGTTTTGATAATTGTTTTTAATATTTATCTTGAGTTCTCTTCACATGAGACCTTTAGATTATTTCTCTACTATTCTGGTTTTGTCTGTTCGTTGGGAACTTTATCTGATATAAGGATTCTTATCTAACGCTTTAAGCCTTTATCTGACACCTTGAGTTTACCTTGTGCACTTTCTCAGCTCTTGATTTATTTTTACTTGATGCTCTTTATTCGTTGCTTTGAGTTTTATCTGATGCATTAGGTTTATTTAATGTTGTCTGATTGTGATTTATTTTCACCTGAGGTTTGGTATACTCTTTGTTTATTTATCTTCTTGTGGTCAGATCTTCTTTACCTATTCTTTTACTTCCGGTACATAGGATATTCTCTTCATCTCCTTCTAATTCTTTAATTATCAAAACCTTATCATCTATTTTCAAAAACCTTTCTTATTTATAAATTCGAACATCTTTCATGATAAACCTCGGCTTTATCGAGTCTCTTTTCTTTTAAAACTTCATTTCTTTAAACAAACTTTAATTCATTTAATCATACTTTGACATCTTTCGAAAATGCTAAAAAACATTGAACTCATTCAAACCTTTTGTGCGCTCAAACACCTTTTACCTTTTAAAACCATTTTCAAGATTAGACATGATTCATTTATAATCGAGATATTCTTCCTCTATCCATATGGTCATCGATGTCTCCACTTGAGTACTAGAGGCGTTCTCAATCCCTCCCTCATGTTGGTGCGCAATCCTTCTTTATTTATCATAACTTTTGGGCATTTAGACGCGTCTTCTTATTAAAAATGACGACTTGTCTCTTCATTTTAAATCAACTAACAAACAAGTCTTTTCTAGACGAAGTACAATGCTCTGGCTTTCCCATTGTACGAAGGAGTAAGTAGACATTAGGTCTCACGACCCAAGGCGAGCAAAAAAATTAATAAAAAACATTTTCATTTTCTTCTTTTTGTAAATTTTCATTTATTCTTTCCCTTTATAAAGTATGTTTTTAGATAACACACTCATTGATTTAAAACAAACAAAGTGGATCCCGCGAAGTACCTTATTTTCTTAGGGTGCTAATAAATTCCCTCTGCATAATCGACCCCCGTACCTCGATCTCTGATCTTTTATTTCATTTTGGGTTTTGTTTGCTTTTTTTCCCATTTCCCTTTGGAAACAATAAAGTGTCGTGGCGACTTCATTGTGTGAGATAAGCCAATTAATGGTTTAGTCTCAAATCTTTACCGCTATATTTTTTTGCATTATACACAGTGCGACAGAGAGGAGATGATAAAACATCATACGAGATAATAACAAATCTATTATCAAAGATGGGGGAGGGTAGATGATAAAACACCAAACACATATATTACGATGACAAAACATGAAGTCTCAAAGAAAATAGAAGGATGATAAAACATTACTGAACACACAAGTCAATATGGTGAAACACAAAAGAGATTGAAATCTCACAAACAAACTTGAAGAAGTGAAGAAGGAAGGTAAGAGAGCAATGAAGAAATCAAAGAGGCATGTCATAAAAGCACATCAAGGTATAACATAAGTTCTGGTCCTATCATGTTAAACGCCTTAGACTACCCTAAACATAGCAACATGGGTCACGAAGTAGAAGAATTTACCTGACTAGGGAAGTAGAAGTGCAAGTGTCCATTTAGAAGACAAAACTTCAACACATGTCAAAATAATCAATCAAAATGAGAGACAAGAGGTGGATACGTAAGTATAAACATGCTTCAAGACATCACAAATTATCACCAAGAGATTACATGTTAACAAACATCCTCTTAAACAAACAAGTAGGTATAGCAGAAAGAGATGGAGTGTAGATAAGTGATTGAAGCATGGAAAAACAAAATAAGGGGGGTTTGAATTGGGGTTTTTTAAAACTTAAATTAAAAGACACGTTGGTTATCCTAGTTCGTTTGTACTCAAACTACTCCAATCCACCCTCCAAGGTTATTTCTCCTCTCTCAAGCGAGGTCTTAATCCACTAATCAAATTTGATTACACAATCACAATGAAAATTGTCAATGTCTTCTTGAGTCTAAACCACAACCCAGTTTTATCAAGTGATTACAAAGTACAATATTTGAAACCGTGTACAATATGTGTTTTCTAACAAAACAATATCACACAAGTGATGTTTTACGCAAATGATTTTTGTACGATGAAGGTAACGAAGATATCTCGTTTGTAGTGTGCAAGAAAATCGTAAATGATTTCTCCTTCAAGTCTTGTATATATAGGCAACGCATGTGGGATCTGTTGGAATGTTGATAAATAGTAATTAAAGAGCTTTCCAAATATAGATATTCTTATCCCCTTTCATCCGTTACTTTTAAATAGCCATAAGTGAAATGTAACGCTTCAGAACATGCTTGCTTCAGAAGATGAATGTTACCATTGGGACTCTTTTACTTCTTTCCAGAATTGTATGAATTTGAATAAGGAAGTACATGTTCGCAGAATTTAGGCACTCAGAAGTTGCAGCTTTAGAACTTCTTTATAAAATTTGTATTGAATCAGAGTTTGAACAACGATCTAACTCATCTTATGTGCTTCTTCCATAAAAAATTCTCCGTAAAAAAAATACATATTTAGGCAGCATAATTGTTCTTTGGCTATTTGTTATTAACAAAACTCTTTCAAGGGTTGTAGAATCAAACTATGTTCTAATAATCTCCCCCTTTTTGATGATGACAAAAACTTGGATATTTTGATAGAAACTTAAAGAACATAAAGCATTTAGAGTCTCCCTCTGAGTTGAATACTAAGATAGATAAGAAATACTTCCCTGAAGATTATTCTGATCAGAGTTTTTGAGAAAAGGATTTTTGATGCGTCCACTTTTGTCCTGAACAAATTTTGTTCCTGTATTGCTTTCAGAAAAAGAACATTAGAAGTTATGATATTCAAAATGTTTGAGACTGAGTCTCGATACTGTTATATTAAAAATATCTTACGTTCTCCCCATTTTTTGTCAAGAATCAAACAACAATAAAAACACTTTAAGAAATAAAAGACGGTTTGTATTCAAATAGATTTCAATAAAACCATTATGAAGTAAATAAATAAAAAAGAACACAATGAAGGAAACAAATTTTAGAACTAAGTTTGAGGTGGTGGAAGTCATGTGAACAGGGATTCTAATAAACTCTTAATCTGATTGTTTGATTCTTCTTGTTTTCCAAGCATCCCCTTGATTTCCTTGCACGTGTCGTCCTGCTTATTAAGCCTTTCCTTAAACACATTATTATCTTTCTTCAACTCCTCCAGAATTTGAGGCACAAGAGATGAAAAGGGTATATCAGCAGAAGTTACCATCTTTTAAGAGCAAGCTGCGAATGATTTTGACTCAGGAGCTTCTTCAACTTCCTTGCCTTTGTCTTGAAACCTAACTAGAGGCAGAGGATCAGAGGATGGTTCATTGTATTCTAAAGGCTGATGATCTTCCCAAGGGTTATTGTCCAGTAGAAGAAGTGACTTCTTTTCCCAGTGACGCAGAACTCGATCCTTGAAGATATTCAGATGATCACAAAAGTTATGTTCAGCAATTTCATAACTCAACTCCTTGAGTTTCAGGGATTCAGAGTTCAACCATTTTCTGAACTAGTTCTAATGAGAATCAGAAGCAGCAGGATTAAGATTATCTAAGCAATGGGTGAATGTTTGGGGAGGGAGAGTCAGACATAACAATGGGTGAATATGGTGAGTTTGGTGGAGTGGATTGATAGGGAGATGGAATATCTGGGATAGAAAGGTTCTATGAGGAAGTTGAGGTAATTGTGCGTGGTTGAGATACTATGAGAGGGCAGGTTATTCCAATAATGGATGTTGTGGTATTATAGTCAACGTTTTGATTTTCTGTGTGGGGAGCTTCAAACATCGGATCAAATTGATCAATATCAGTGAGAACTTGTGCAAGTTCTGGCTGATTTTGGTCAAGATGGGTAGAAGGTGGATTGTTCAAAAGGTTGTCTAGAGATAATGAGGTCTCAAAATCTTTGTCAAAGTCATCAAAGGTTTGAGGCGATGGATATTCTGTGGGTTTTGGATAAGAAGGGTTTTCAGATGTTGATAACAGTACTAATTCAATAACAAAAATAAAAGATGGATTACCTTTCTTTTTGGCATCTTTGGGAATCTTCTGAGAAGTTCCTTCTGTAGCAGCTTTCGTTTTCCTTGATTTTTTAGGAGCAATTTCCAGAGGTTATTGTCTCAGATCACGAATGTTCACTTCTGGAATTTTCCCATCCCTCTTGCAAGCATCCGGATACTTGAGAATAATATCCGGAGAAGCATATGTTTGAGTAAAGAGTGGAAAGTCCTTCAGAGGTACTCTTCTATTTGTAATAACTTCCTTGGTTGTTAATGTTGGTTCTTTCTTGATGGTTTCAATAATCTTCATCTTCTTCATATTCTTGGCGTTGAGAGGTTTACCAGCACAAGCTTCCAGAGTGCTGACTTGTTAAGCCTCAGTCAGATATTCTATCAGTCTGTTTTCTATTAGAATATTTGAGATGAGTCTACCAAAAGGGATCTAATCTCTCTTTGTTCTTTCTTCTTCTCTTATCTCTTTGACGCTGGTCTTCAGATGATTAAACTGAAGATGAGGAAGATTAACCTTTGCTTTGGTGGCTATGAAGTACAAAAGATACTACTGATCAATGTTGATATAATCTGGAGAACTTGTGGGTTTTTTGTGATTGATGCAATCCAGAATGATTTTTGACCAAATTCTGAGGTAGTCTTTCAGATCCTTGATTTTGCTGGATGGTTGACCAGAAGTAAAAATTTCTTTTGAAATCTTTGTTAGGTCGGAGCTTTTGTCATCCATATTGCTGCAACGAATACTGCCATCGTCGTGACTTATCAGTTTCCCAATGAGATCTTCAAAGATTATTATTTTCTTTCCCATCACCAAAGAAGTGGCTTAATGATTTGAAGTTGTAGCGTGGATCCAAAATTCTTTAACAAGTCTTGGAAAAACTGGAACCAATAGATGATCAAAGTACTTGTTCCATCCATGGAACTCAACATCAGGGGATAAATTGTATCCGTTTTCTTTGATGCTAACAAAGTCTATAATGATTTCGCACATAACTTACAGCAAATCAATGGGAGTAAAGAGAGTTCTTGAGGGTTCTTCGTACCTTTCTGCTGTTGAGGAAGAAAAGTCAGGAATGCTTTGAGAGCTTTGAGTAAGTTGTTGGGAGGAATCCATTGTTCATACCGACTCTTTAGGGTTTTTGAAAGATTGAACAAAATTAAGAGATAAAAAGGAATTAAAAGTGGAAAAGTGATAGTGAAAGTGAGCAGTGTATATATAGGAAAATAGGAGACTTAATTAACAAGAAAATAGTTTAAAGAAAATGATTACTAGCATTAATGATTCCTGAAAAGAGGGATAGCGTATATATATGAAACAGTTACCGATATGACACGAGTCTCAATGCAACCAATCAACGTTTCAGTCTCTTCAGAATTTGAACGCGTGTTTAACCTTAGAGGAAAACCTTGCGCGGAGTTGACAAATGTTGATATTGTGAACTGCAAGCTTCTATCTTGGAAATGAACCGTTTGGAGAATGTTCAGATCTTCTTAAATAGATCATGATACAGCTTTACTTCTTACTTCCAAAGAATTGTTGATCAGATGTTCACAAAAAATAAAATTCTGAGGGTTAAAGTATACAGAAACAGAATTATCATTCTCGGCATAACTTCATGCTGAGATGTTTCAGAATGAAGTTAAATCTATCTTCAGAAAGGGGTTTAGTGAAAATATCAGCCCATTGATGGTCTGTGTCTATAAATTTTAATGAAAGAATTCCTTTATGAATATAGTCCCTAATAAAGTGATATTTTATTTCTATATGCTTAGCCCAAGAATGTAAAATGGGAATCTTAGAAATACATATAGATAAAGTATTGTCACTAAGAATAAGAATGTTACTCTCATATATGTTGAAGTATTCAAGTTGGTTTTTCATCTAGAGCATCTGTGTGATGCATCCAGCTGCTGCTATATATTCAACTTGAGCAGTTGACAATGCAATGGTGGATTTCCTCTTACTGGACCACAAGATTATATTATCTCTCAGAAATTGGCAGCTTCCAGAAGTACTTTTCCTTTCTATTCTGTCTCCAGCGATGTCAGCATCATAATACCCTACTAATTTGTATTCTTTGGTTTTTCTATAACAAAGACCAAGATTAGTAGTACCTTTAAGATACTTGAAAATTCGCTTAAAAGCTGTTAAGTGAGATTCTCTGGGATCTGATTGGAATCTAGCACACATACAAACACTATACAGAATATCCGGTCTTGAAGCTGTTAAATATAAGAGAGAACCAATCATACCTCTGTAGATCTTCTGTTCTACCTTCTTACTTACCTCTTACTTTTCCAAAATTCATGTGGGATGCATAGGAGTTTTGGTTGGCTTACATTCTGATAAGTTAAATGTCTTTATAAGTTCTTTGGCATACTTGCTTTGATGTATATATGTTCCTTCTGGGGTTTGATTGATTTGGATACCCAGAAAGAACTTGAGCTCTCCCATCAAGCTCATTTCAAACTCTGCCTGCATAGAATTAGAAAATTCTCTTCCCAAAGAGGCTTTAGTAGATCCAAAAATATTATCATCTACGTAAATATGACAAACTAGAATGCCATTTTTAAATAGTTTACAGAATAAAGTTGTGTCCACCTTTCCTCTGGTAAAATCATTTTCTAATAGAAAACTACTTGGTCTTTCATACCAAGCTCTGGGAGCTTGTTTCAGACCATATAGTGATTTCTTTAGTTTATAGACATATTCTCGACGTTTTGAATTTTTAAAACCCGGGGGTTGGTGCACATAAACTTCTTCATCAATGTAACCATTTAAAAATGAACTTTTAACATCCATCTGATTAAGAGTGATGTTGTTATTTACGACAAAGGAAATTAACAGTCTGATAGATTCTAACCTTGCGACTGGAGCAAAGGTTTCTGTATAGTCTATCCCCTCTTGCTGACTATAACCTTGTGCCACCAGCCGTGGTTTGTTCTAAAGACTTCTCCTTGTTCATTTAGTTTGTTTATGAATACCCATTTGGTTCCAATGATGTTAAACCCTTTTGGTTTAGGAACTAGATCCCACATATCGTTTCTGGTGAATTGGTTTAATTCTTCCTACATTGCAAGTATCCAATCATTGTCCGGAAGGGCTTCGTCAATGGAATTTGGCTCAATTAGAGACACTATTCCCATGAGAGATTCATCAGAATTTCTGAATGTAGATCTTGTTCTGATTGGGTCTTCTTTTTTTCCCAGAATCTTATTTTCCGAATGAGCTAAAATGCTTCTGGATTGTCTTTTCGGGAAAGGATCTTTAGATGTTCCTATAATGTTTGTGACAACTTCTTCTGGAGATGACTGTGATCCTTCATGAGAAACTTCTGATGCAGTGTCTTCAGTACCTATAAATTGGACTTCTATATCTGCAAAAAATTTACCCTGCTTTGACTTTTGAGAGCCAAGCTTATCATCAAATATGACACTGGTGGAATCTTCTACAATCCTTGTTTCTGTGTTATATACTCTATAGCCTTTTGAGCGTTCAGAGTATCCTAACATGAGATACTTTTGTGCTTTAGAGTCAAACTTGTTCAGATGTACTTTAGTGTTCAGAATAAAACAAGTACATCCAAATGGATGAAAATAAGAAATGTTGGGCTTTTTGTTCTTCCACAGTTCATATGGAGTCTTATCCAGAATAGGTCTTATGGAGATTATATTTTGAACATGACACGCTGTGCTAATTGCTTCTCCCCATAAGTTCTTAGCAGAGTTAGTCTCGATGATCATGGTTTTGACCATTTCTTGTAAAGTTCTATCCTTTCGTTCTACAACTCCGTTTTGTTGAGGAGTTCTAGGACAAGAGAAATCATGAGAGATGCCATTCTCATTAAAAAATAGTTCAAATTTTTTGTTTTCAAATTCCCCACCATGATCACTTCTAACCTTAACAATTCTAAGATCTTTTTCGTTTTAGACTTGGTCACAGAAGGCAAAGAACATAGAATGTGACTCGTCCTTGTGTTTTAAGAACTTTACCCATGTCCATATGTTATAGTCATCTACGATCACTAATCCATACCTCTTGCCACTAATCGATGTAGTTTTCACTGGTCTAAATAGATCTATGTGCAGAAGTTCGAATGGTCTAGAGGTAGAAACAACATTTTTGGTTTTGAAAGAAAGTTTTCCAAACTTGCCTTTTTAACATGCTTCACACAGAGCATTTGAGCTGAACTTCATGTTAGGAAGTCCTCTAACCAGATTGAGTTTGTTAATCTGAGATATTCTTCTCATGCTAACATGCCCCAATCTTCTGTGCCAGACCCATTACTCATCGTTAACAGACAATAGGCATTTTACATTCTAACTTTTTAGTTCAGAAAGTTTTATTTTGTAAATGTTGTTCTTTCTCTTTCAATTAAAGAGGACAGATCCATCATTCTGACTAACTGCTTTACATCACTTTTAATTGAAGATTATATCATAACCGTTATCACTTAATTGACTCACGGATAACAGGTTATGCATTAATCCATCTACTAACAGAACATTAGTTATAAAATGAAGTGTACCATTACCAATAGTTCCAGAGCCAATAATCTTCCCTTTCTGATTTCCTCTGAAACCTACGTAGCCTCCAAATTTAGGTTCTAGGCTTTGGAACATATACTTTCTTCCCGTCATGTGTCGAGAGCATCCAGAGTCTAGGTACCAAGATTGGTGTTTCAATATTGTTGTTAAATACATCTCTTCTGCCTCTGAGTTTGATTCTGATCCAGATGATCTAGTGTCATCTGATACGCTGGCCATTAGGGCTATGTTGGCTCTTTCATCTTCATATTCTGTTTCAGCTTCAAAAGAGTCTGAGTCATCCCATGTTCCCATGAGGCTTTTCTTCTTTTCTTTAAAGAAAATCTTTTTGGGTTTCTATTTTTGAAGGTTTGGACAGTTGCTCTTGTAATGACCTTGCTCATTGCATTCGTAGTTGTGATACAGTGGCAGAACCAACTATTATACTAGTTTTGCGTTTGTGTTCGCAAATGTTGCGGTAAGCAAGACTCGCCACCGACTTTTCTTTTATCCAACAAAGGAAAGGGTGAAAAGAACAGAAAAATACCTTTTTCAAGATTTTCTGAGTAAGGGGGGCAGATTATGAAAAGGAAAGGTGTTAGCACCCTTTTCATCCGTGGTTTTCTACGGGCTCTTAGGTACTTGCTCATTTTTTATAATTGCTTTCATGTTTGTGTGTTTTGAAAAGTTTGTTTTCTTTATAATAACTCTTGTATCTGTCCTCAAGAGTGTGATAAAGCATTTTTTCGAAAAGAGTTTTGAAAGTGTGGTGTAAAAATGAATTTGAGCAAGTACCTAACAGCTATCTACCTACTAGAAAAAGGGTGCTCTTTTTCTCCTTTTATTTAGATAGTGTTATCCTACTATTAGTGAGTAGGTAGCCCTATCATTGGATGTTTGAGGGGCTATAGAAAGGGACGTTTTATGGTCATTGAAGGCAACATGTAGAGATACCTTAGCAGTTCAAAGGGACTTCCATCATATATTCGTAGGTAACATCGAGGGACAAGATCATTTCTCGTAGGCAACTCGAGGGACATTAAGGGACTATGATCTTTATGATGACTTTGAACTGAGGGTCTTTGCTAAGAGTATCCCTACTTTCGAGGAACATAACCATTTTCGAAGGCAACCAAAGTGGGAAATACCCTATGGGTGCAAGTGTGAAATAGTGTGCTTTTTCATGTATGTTTATTATGATGTTAGTGATCTAAGATTAATTGATTAATTCTTCCCATACATGCCTAATCTACTAGCAGTTTATATACATGCATATAGTAAAGTGCGGAAAGTAAAACCTACAACTATTACAAGGCTTCGGGGCAATTACAACTATATCTGACTGAAAATGTAGAGTGCGAAAATTAAAACCCTAATCAGGCTATTACAATCCCGGAACAGTTACATAATAAAAAGAATAATGTACAAAAATAATAACACGCAAAAATCGAGACGGGAATAAGTTCAAATCCCTAAAAATCTAATTGTTTAATGAAAATATTCTTTTTGTATTTTCTAAAAAAATTTGAGATTTAACCTAATTTCTAACTAATTTTAAATTAAAGAAAACAAGTTAAAATTTAATTAAATTAATTTGAAAGAATTAATTTTAATAAAAAACCTAAGTCCTATTTTTATAATCTTCTGATTTTATGATTTTTAAAAAAAATGAGTTAAAAAAAAATATAAACTAATTAAAAAAAGAAAGTAAAGAGAATTAAAAAAAAGAGATGGGCCTGAGGTGAGAAACCCAAATTGGGGGGTACATCACTGAATTTGCTAAGGGCCCAGATCTGTTGGGCCATACAGCATGTGATCCCATGTTGCTGCTTCTGGAAGGTCCACCATGGGGCTGCATGCTTGAAGGCGCTGGATCCAAGAGCCTGGGATCTGATGGTGATGGTGTGAGGGCCTATGATGAACACCTTGTATCTGGGCACACTGGATCCATATGAAACCTTTTAGAAAATCAAAACTTCATACATGGGAATCGAACCTAGGTCTCTCACTTCATACACGTTCTTTCTTGCCACCAAGCCATTTTGTCATTCGTTTATATAAACACAAACAATAATATATATATATATATATATATATATATATATATATATATATATATATATATATATATATATATATATATATATATATATATATGTGTGTGTGTGTGTGTGTGTGTGAAATTAGGTCAAATATATCAACAACTAAAACGCGTGCGTTGAGTGGGACCCTGGAGTTTGAATGAACCAATCAAGGGATGTTGTCCAGCCACGCCAGCTTCTGCCTGAGTCAACTGGCCGGAGGCACGTCGGAGTCAAACTCCGGTCGTCTTCTCCAGGATGTCAAAAATGTAAACCTGCAAAAATCATAAAATCAAAGCCCATAATCAAGGCTACCCCCCCCCCCCCCCCCAAACTAACCTTTTTCTCATATATTTCACATTGGATCTGTCCTATAGACTACCCTGAATACAAATCAAACACTAAAAGAGGTTAATTCATCATAAAAATAAAAAATATGGATTCAAGAAAGTTACCAATGATGAGTGTTTCAGTTTGGTGTTTCTAGGCGCGAGACTGCTTGAACAAGGATTGGTACTTGCTCTTGGGAACCTCTGGGCGTAGATGGGAGGCTTAGGTTGGATTGAAAGAGGCTGGAGCCTGCTCTTTTGAATTTCACGATTTTTAATGATTTTCACAATCATTGGTGTGAGTGTTTGGGGTTGTGTATGCGTGACCTTGTGCTTCTGAATGGTTATGCATATATAGTGAATCATATTAGGTTAAAACAAAAACCAAAAGAATCAACTATAATCATGTTTTTAAGGCATAAGGATTTGATTCAAAACTTTCTAAAACAAGAAGATCTCCTTCTCCTTTTGTCCCATGTGTTTTTGCCTTGATATGCCAACATATTTTGTCACTTTTTATGAGAAAAAGATTCCCAAATCATATCTTCCATTATTTCTTTTATTTATTTATTTAATTTTTTATTTTAATGGATAAAATATTAAAATGAATAGTATAAATAATAAAATAATGTATGAATGAGCTCAGAGGTCATGGGCCATGTTGGAAAAAAGTTTCAAGCATGAGAAGATGGGCCCTTTTGGAACAAATTCAAGTTTGGTCAATATTGGCTTTATGCACTTTTCCAAAAATTGGTCAACTTTAGCAATGTACATCTCTCTCATTTTTAACCCTAAGAGGATGTTCTTTGACTTTTTAGAGAGCTTAGGATGTCCTCTAAACAACCCTTTTGGTTTGATTTCAATTGGTTCTTCCATGTTCATGTAAGGAGATTTGACCCAAAAGATGTTTTTGTTGACTTTTGAAAGGACCTATAATGTCTGAGCTTGTATCTTTTAACTTGGGCATTTCTTGAACTTGGGAGTGAAGAGAAGTTGTAGGGAATTGGATTCTCTTCAAAATGAGCTTTGGTGAAAAAATTTTGATAAAGTATGAGAAAGTTATGCCTGGTCAAAGTTTGGTTGACTTTTCCTATATAAACCCTAATTTGCCATTTTTGACTTTTGATGAGTTAGGAGCATTTATTAAGGAATCATGATCAACCCTTGATCAAATGATGGATATCACTTCAAAATGTTGATGTTGACCAAAAATCTTGAAATTTGACTGTATATAGGCCACAATTGTCTTTTGACCTAGTATAGTTGATTTTCAAGCATTTGAGCAGTTGACTGAGTAAAATTGTTGTCCAAGGCATTGAATTTGGAATGGACGATATTGAGTACATATTAGGACCATGGAAAACATTTGAGACCCTTGGAGCTTAACCTAGTTGATGAAAATTGAAACCCTAGTTTGAGGTTTACTTCCTTATGAGGAGAATTTGTCTGGCCAATTCTTAGTCATCCTTGAGCAAGTTGGGGACCTCAATAGACATGTATTGAGTAAAATGAGAGGCCAAATTTTGAGGTACAACATCTTCCCCTATTCAATCTTCTTAAACCTGAGGATGTAGATTGGTTGGCCGGCCTTTCGTGATCTGAAGGTGGAAGAAGATTGAACACTAGAGTGCCCTGAAATTTGCACTCGTCTAAAATGATACTTGACTGTGTAGATAATATCGGGAATGGGCTTATAGATGCCATTTGGAAAAGATGATAGAAAATCGTCAGAGATGGGCGTAAAGATGCCATCCAGAGAATATGATGGAGAGTCGTTGGAGATGGACTCAAAGATTCCATCTGGAACAATGTTGATTTCATGAGATATTCCTTTGTGGGGATTCTTGTTCCTGTTGTTGGGGAGGACTCCGCTGAGAAATGTTGGTCTTTGTATTGGGAAATAGAGTTTAGGAGCGTCAATTGTCTATCACTCTACTGGGGAGTATCTCTTGATTGAAGAGTCGGAAGTGAACTGCTATCTGGTCAGGATCCAGGCTTCATGTTGACTTGCTGAGGATAATAAGGCTGATTTCTATCTGGTCGTATTCCAGGATTCACATCGACTTACTGGGGGAACGTGAAATTCACTACTATTTGGTCAGACTCCCCACTTTACAGTTTCTTTAACTGGAATAGAAAACAGAAAAATCTTAGTGTCAATTTAACTTAACCATAGAAAGGTCTTGAGTTGTCTTCAACTAGAATAGAAATCAGGGAAATCTCAGTATCGATTTAACTAAACCAGAGGAAGGTCTTGAATTAACTTTGACTGGAATAGAAATCAGAAAAATCTTAGTATCGATTTAACTGAACCAGAAAAAAGATATTAGGTTATCTTCAACTTCAACTAGAATAGAAATCAGAAAAATCATAGTATCGATTTAACTGAACTAGAGAAGGTCTTAAATTAACTTCAACTTTAACTGGAATAGAAATCAGAAAATTCTTAGTGTTGATTTAACTGAACCAGAGAAGGTCATGGGTTACTTTAACTTCAACTGGAATAGAAATCAGAAAAATGTTAGTGTCGATTTAACTGAACCAGAGAAGGTCATGGGTTACTTTAACCGGAATGGAAATCAGAAAAATCTTAGTGTTGATTTAAATGAACCAGAGAAAGGTCTTGAGTTGTCTTCAACTTGAATAGAAATCAGGGAAATCTTAGTATCGATTTAGATGAACCAGAGGAAGGTCTTGAATTAACTTTAACTGGAATAGAAATCAGGAAGATCTTAGAATCGATCTAACTGAACCAGAAAAGGTCTTTTGAGAATGATCTTTATGAAGAAGATGCTGAAATAGCCCTTCGTCAGACATAGCCTTTGAGAAGACTACCAGTTTATTCAAGTAGTCAACAATGTTTGTTGATTTTATCTTTCTTGAAAAGGTAAAGAGTTAGTCGTATGCAATGTCATGATGTATGAAATGCATTGTGTGATAATGTTCTCAAAATAAATGAGATTATGTTGTATGTGATGTGGATGCGCATGCCATGATGTATGAATATGGGATGTTGTTGTGATATTTCCTAGTCTAGGAAAATAAATCCCTGACTGTTGCTGGAGAGTATTGGGAAGCTGAATCTTTTGTTTCCTCTAGGGATGATGAATGAAGATGATTTGCCGGGGATTTTTTCTTTTCGTTCGAGGATATTCTGTTGGGGATCTTTAACTCCTGCTTGAGAATGACTCTGTAGGGTAAGGATGCTCTGTCGGAAGATTTTACCGATGTAGAGAAATAAACTCTGTTGGGGGATATACTTCCGCAGTTGGAGAAATAAACTCTGCTGGGGAGGAGGTTTTATAAACAATTTGAGATTATAAAACTCAGCTGGGGAATATAAATTTCAGCTTTCTTAGGGAACTTGCTGGGGGAAGTAATTCTTGCTTGGGGAGGAAGAGATCAACATTTAATTGCTTCTACTCCATGGGGAACAAAGACATCACTGGGTCGTATGCTAAGAATGTAGCGGTGACTTCGTCTCAAGACGTCTCTGCCCCTATACCTGCTGGAAAGAGTAATTGTCGGGACTATAAATTGCTTTTTTAGACTTTGCCCCGTTTCTTAAAGTCATTAGTAACTGTCTTTCTGTTTCTTATGCAAGTATTTGTAAAAAGTAATCATATTGAAATGTACATGTTGAAAATAATCACTGGACGTTTTTGCACAAAAAATAGAAAAATTGAAAACAAATAGTTTTGTACTTTCAAATAAGTGATTTGCATTGATTTTGAAGTTTGCCTATAACTGGCATTTTTGTACAAAGAGACTGACGTTCTAGGAGGAGAACGCCGCTGTAAAAAATAAAAACTCTACAAAATAGTGTACAAAGAGAAAAAAACTATGTGTAATAATCCCATCGAGTTTCAATTCTGCTATTTCCCTTATGTCCTTGAGCGTCTCATCACTTTGCTACTTGTCCAAAGCTGACTGGATTGAGTGGCACCGTTTGAGCTTGATAGATGATATTGAAGTCTGGTTGCAAGGTGATCCAATGGGACATAGTTGTACGCTTTAAATCCCTAACTTTTTCCTGGACTGCCCTTTCGGGTTTTCATTCCACCGGGATACCCTTTTTTTCCGAAGCCGCCTTTTCAGGTTTTCGACTTGTCGGGTGTATAATTTTTTTTGTGTTTATCCCTAATTTTTCCCCGAATCCTTTTGGTTCACCGGGATACCCTTATTTTTGCCTAGGCCAGTCAACCTAGCGGGTCTTTATTTATGCGTAGTATCTTTTCACTATGTCCACATTAACAGGGTGAGGAAGGTCGTCACCATCCATGGTGGTCAGAATCATAGCTCCATAGAAAAATATGCTTTTGATTACAAATGGCCCTTCGTACGTGGGAGTCCATTTGCCCCTGGGATCACCTTATGGAAGTGTGATGCGCTTGATTACTAGATCATCCACTTGATATGCCTGGCGTCTGACCTTTTTGTGTAAAGCTTTGATCATTCGCGTTTGGTATATTTGACCATAACAGACAGCAGCAAGCCTTTTCTCATCAATCAGATTCAGTTGGTCAAGTCGAGTCTGGATCCAATCATCTTCGTTCAAACCCGCATCCTTCATGATCCTAAAAGAAGGGATTTGGACCTCAATAGGTAGGAAAGCCTCCAAACCATACACTAGAGAATAAGGTGTTGCCCCTGTTGACGTACGTGCTGAGGTGCGGTAACCATGAAGAGCAAATGGTAACATCTCATGCCAGTCTTTGTATGTCACCTTCATCTTCTGTATGATTTTCTTAACGTTCTTGTTTGTAGTCTCCACAGTGCCATTCATCTTCGGCCGATAAGGGGAAGATTTATGATGTTGGATCTTGAATTGTTTACAGAGTTCAGTGATCATTATATTGTTGAGATTTGTACCATTATCTATGATGATTCTCTCTGGGACACCATACCAATAGATAAGGTTATGCTTGATGAACCGTGCCATAACATTCTTGGTAATAGTAGCAAAAGAGGCTGCCTTAACCCACTTCGTGAAGTAATCAATGGCGACTAGGATAAAGAGATGCCCATTGGAAGCAGTAGGTCTAATATCTCCGATCATGTCAATGCCCCACAATGCAAAGGGCCATGGAGCCGTCAAGACATTCAGGGGAACTAGAGGTACATGTACTTTATCAGCATAGATATGGCATTTGTGACTAGTTTGGGAATGCTGATAACAGTCTGCTTCCATAGTCGACCAATAGTATCCTCCCCGTAGGATCTTTTTAGCCGTGGTATGTCCACTAGAATGGGTGCCAAAGGTACCTTCATGTAAATATGTCATAATCCTCTCTGCTTCGCTCTTGTCTATACACCGCAGTAAAGTAGAGTCATGGTTGCGCTTGTAGAGGAATCCATTACCGAGGAAGAACTTTGCGGAGAACCTTCTCAGAAACTTCTTATCATTGACAGATGCTCCCTCAGGATATTCTTGAGCCTCGAGATACCTTTTAACTTCATGGAACCAAGGTTTGTCTGCTACTTCATCAGTATCAATCTCATAGCACTATGCTGGTTCATACAATCTCTCAATAGTGATCTGAGGAGCTTCGTTGTCCCATCTGACCTTGAACATAGATGACATAGTAGCTAGCGCGTGCGCTAACTGATTCTCTTCTCGTGGAAAATGTTCAAAGGTGACTTCTTCAAAGTGTGGAAGCAATGTCAACACATGTTCCTTGTAAGGGATGAGATTAGGGTGCTTCGTGCCCCACTCCCTTTTATTTGACTTATTACCAGGGCTGAATCCCCGTAACGCTCAAGAACTTTATCCTTAGGTCAATAGCAGCTTGGAGACCCATGATGCATGCTTCATATTCTGCCATATTGTAGGTACAATTGAAACATAATCTGGCAGTTAAAGGAGTATGACATCCCTCTGGAGATATGATTACAACACCGATTCCATTGCCGAGTGCGTTGGATGCTCCATCAAAAACAATAGTACATCGGGATCCTTCCTCGGGTCTTTCATCCGGTCCAGGTTGTTCATAGTCATTCACTAACATAATATTCTCATCCGGGAATTCAAAGTTCATGGATTGGTAGTCATCCACAGCCTGATGAGCCAAATGATCAACTAATACACTTCCCTTGATTGCTTTCTGGGTCGTGTATTGGATATCGTATTCGGTCAAGATCATTTGCCATCTTGATATTCTTCTGGAGAGAGTGGGCTTCTCGAAGATGTACTTGATCAGATGCATCTTAGATATCAACAAAATAGTGTGGGTTAACATATACTGTCTCAGTCGGCGAGTAGACCATGCCAAAGCACATCAAGTTTTCTCGAGCAGCGAGTATCTTGTTTCACAGTCGGTAAAGTTTTTGCTAATGTAGTATATTGCATGCTCTTTTCGACCGGACTCTTCATGTTTCCCCAGCACACACCCCGTTGAATTATCTAACAATGTTAGGTACATTATCAAAGGTCTTCCTTCAATCGGAGACATCAAAATTGGAGGCTCTTGAAGGTATTCCTTGATTCTCTCGAAGGCAGCTTGGCATTCGTCATTCCACTTTACCACTTGATCTTTCTTCAAGACCTTGAAGATTGGCTCACAAGTAGCAGTTAGATGGGAAATGAACCAGGCAATGTAATTTAGGCGTCCCAAGAAACCTCTAACTTCCTTCTCAGTGCGGGGATCCGACATCTCTTGTATAGCCTTCACCTTTGCAGGTTCTACCTGAATGCCCTTGTCACTGACAATGAAGACTAGAAGTTTACCAGACCTTACCCCAAAGGTGCACTTATTTGGGTTTAACCTCAGCTTGTACGTCTTCAACCTATCAAGCAGCTTTTGTAGATGATCAAGGTGCTCTTCCTCAGTTTGAGACCTGGCTATCATGTCATCAACATAGAGCTCTATCTCATGGTTAAGCATGTCATGAAACAAAGCTACCATAGCTCGCTGATAGGTTGCCCAAGTGTTCTTCAATCCAAATGGAATCACTTTGTAACAGAAAGTGCCCCATTGCATGATGAAGGTTGTCTTCTCCATGTCTTCGGGTGCCATATTGATCTGATTGTAACCAGAGAAACCATCCATGAAGGAAAAGATATTATGTTGTGTGGTGTTGTCGACCAGAACGTAAATATGGGGAAGCGGGAAGTCATTCTTACGGCTTGCCGTATTTAAATCTCTGTAGTCCACACACATCCGTACCTTGTCGTCCTTCTTAGGCATCGAGACTATGTTAGCAACCCATTGCGGATAGGAGGTGACAACTAAGAACCCAACGTTGAATTGTTTCATAACCTCTACATTAATTTTCTGACATTTCAGGACTCGTACGACGAACCTTCTGCTTTACTGGAGGGCAATCTTCTTTAGTTGGCAGACGATGAACTACAATATTCGTGTCTAGTCCGGGCATATCTTCATATGACCAGGAAAAGATCTCAACATAATCATGCAACATTCGTATCAACCGTTGTTTGACATAAGCTCCAAATTTGGGCCTATCCTGACTTCTTTTTTATCCTCTTCTATGCCCAAGTTTATTGTCTCAATTGGCTCTTCATGAGGCTGTATAGCCCTTTCTTCTTGCTGTAACAGTCTAGCAAGTTCTTAGGGTACTTCACAATCTTCCTCACCTTCGTCCTCGACTTGGTTGATCGGATTTCAAAGTCATAACCGGCAATAGCAGAATTTTTATCAATGGGATCCAGAGTGGATATGGATATGTAGTTTTGATACGTGAGTGTGTGTAAGAGAATAGTTGTATTGATAAAGTTAAAAGCAGAAAAGAAAAACAGAGAGCGGAAAATTTGTATGCAAAACGTCCAATGATTTATTAATGACATATGAGATTGAAACATGATAACCCACACAAATAAACCATTGTGCCCCAGGTAAGACACATGGCCATAGTTTATATTGTTTAATTATTACATATATGAAAACAGGAAAGGCAATTACTTCTGAACAAAAGTAATCGGTACAAAATATTTATCCGTACGATTACTGGGCCCACCGTTGGTAGTATGGAAGATCCAACTATCCATGTCATAGTCGCCATCACTATCTTCCAAAGCGTTGACCCCCATGATTGCTGATGCGTGGGGGAGGTCCTCCAGCACGCGCACGACAAACAGCCCTTTGAGCCCCTCAAGAGAAACCCAAACTAAAATTATCAGATTTGTATGGAATGTCATGGAGTTGGCCCCAAATGGTACACCCACCTTCTTCAATAACTGCTTTGGCGTCTTTGAGAGAAGCCATTTTCAAGGGAGGTCTGGTGATCTTCAGCATATTGGTGACAGTTTCAGTTGCATCCATAGTATGAGGCACCTCTTCGAAGTTCTGATATGGAGTCTCGATGAACTCGCCATCCATTTCTACATACCTGAAGGAGTTCAGGTGGCTTACCATATACTCTTCTTCACCATGCACCGTGACAATCATTCCTTTCACTGGGTATTTCATCATCTGATGTAAAGTGGACGTGATAGCTCCAGCCCCATGGATCCAAGGGAGAACCAACAAACAAGAATAAGATGGTCTGATATCCATCACGTAGAAGGTGGAGTCAAAGGTATGAGAACCAACTTTGATGGGGATGTCCACCTCCTTGTGCGCTAATCTTTTTGAACCATCAAAAGCCCTCACTACAATGTTGTTGGGCTTTAGGGTCAAACCTTCATAGTCTAATCTGTCCAGAGCCTTCTTGGGAAGCACGTTCAATGATAAACCAATATCTACTAGAACATGCGCCAAAGTAGTGCCCCTGCATTCGATGGAGACATGCAGCGCATCATTGTGTTTTCTCCCTCTGGGTGTTAGATAACCATCAGAAAAACCCAAACCGTTGTCAGTCGTCAAACTGGCCACACAATCTTCAAATTGGTCACCAGAGGTTTCTTGTGGCACATGGGCGGTCTTGAGAAATTTCACCAAAGCCTTTGCATGAGCTTCGGAGCATAATAGTAGGGCTAACATAGAAATCTTAGAAGGGGTATGCCCCAGCTGTTCGACCATATTGTAGTCACTCTTCTTTATTATCTTCAAGATTTCTTCAATTTCCTTCTTGGAAGCCTCTAGAATAGATACTAAATGCGCCTTCATCTGGACAAGCTCACTCAATATGTCTTTGCCCCGAGTCTCGGCCGACTCGGTGATAGGGGTGGAAACAGGGGTAATCACAGGAATTGCAGTGGTAGTATCAGTAGGAACAACAGTAGGAATGATCGCATGAATAGTAACGGCTTTTGGAGGAGAAATCTCAGGGGAGAACACTCATCCACTTCTGGTTATTTTTTTGTTGCCAACGATGTTGCCAATGTCGGGATCAGTATTTTCAGAAACTTTGTCTTTAGCAGCCAACATGTCTTGCTTGATGCCATGGTAGTAGACGTCAGCCCCATAGTTCCAAGTAATAGCCTTGACCGAGGAGTATGGGATTGGCCCTGGCATAATGATGATCAGAGGAGCCAACTTCGGAGAAGATGTAATCCTGACGGTTCTTTTGGTGGAGACCCTGGGAGGATTGGCGGAATTGGTTATGATTGAAACATCCTTACAAGAAACAGTCGGTACTGGAGTCTTCTCAAATAAGATCTCTTTATCATCCATTAAGCGCTGAACACCTGCTTTCAACAAATAACAACCAGTCGGTAAAGAAACATAAGTGGCAATCTTCGCCACAGCCTGTAAATAAATCAGATTTCAACAAGTTCCACTTAACGGTCATGAGAGGAGTAACAAGTTCCTCAACAGAAGTAACAAACATATCATTGTCAACAACATTAACACCACGTTCGTGCTTGGGCATGGGAGCACTTATAACATTGGGAATCTCAGGAGCGTCAAATTCAATCTCCTTGGCTTCAATAAGGTCTTGCACCTTGTTTTTCAAAGCCCAACATTCATTTGTATCATGACCTGGACTTTCTGAATGGTAAGCACAACGAGCATTTGGGTTGTAGCGAGGAGACGCGGTGTTGGGATTCTTGGGAGCTTCCCTCAAGGTAACCATGTTGGACTTCAGTAGGTGAGGCAAAACTTGAGACAAAGTCATATTTATCCGGGTAAATTTCCTTACATGCCTTTCTGCTCTAGGCTGATTATTTCGTTGTTGAGTAGCTGAAGGTTTGGATATCATAACAGCCCCTACCGTTGGACGACTCTCTGTCCTGCTCTGATTTCGTTGATTGTAAACAACACTGACCTCTTTTTCCCTATAAAAGGTCTCTTTCCCGCACTCGAAGAGGCGTCCTTCTGAATCTTTCCACTTCTAATCCCAACTTCCACTCTTTCTCCTGTCAAAATTAACTTAGTAAAGCCAGCTGAGGAGCTTCCAATCAGATGAATGAAAAACAAACCAGATAGGGTACCCAAAAACATATCCACTAACTCTCTATCAGACAGGGGGGTTAGACTCTTCCTGGTAAGTCCCTCCAATTCTGAGCATAGTCTTTAAAACCCTCGCTTGAACCCATAGACATACTTTAGAGTTGTGTGCGGGTGGGTGCAAGGTATGTATTATACAGATACTGCTTGTAGAAAGCAACAACCAGGTCTTCCCAGTTACGAATATTGGTCCCTTCCAGCTGGTAGAACCACTCTAGTTGAGTCACAGATAGACTGTCTTGAACGAAGTGGACCTATAAGTCCTTGTCAGTAGTGTGAGGATGAATCTTCCTCACATAAGATCGGAGATGCATTTTGGGACATGAGACCCCATCATATATGGCAAACACCGGAACCTTGAACTTCTGCGGGATGACAACCCCAAAAACCAAACCCAGCTCTTCAAAATCCAGCCCCGGTACCTTCTAGATTTCCATTGCATTTAAACATTCCTCTAGCTGTTTGTATTTTTCGTCGGCCGGAGGATACTTCTCCTCATTAATATCAGTCTCATTATCAGATTCCCTTGGACTTGGGTCTTCACTTGTCTCCCCTTCTTGAGTATCTCCTTCTTTTGACGAAGATGTTAGCTCTACCACTTTCCTTAACGGTCCTTTGAACCTCCTTCCCAAATTCACCACACCAGCTGGCTTCTTGGATTTCTTGGTCTTCTCTTTAACAATGGGCTTTCAGTTCCTCTTTCCCCTTAGCCAGAGCCATGATCATTTGTTAAAACTGAGCATTTTGAGTTTGTAGATTCTTCACTGTTTGTTCGAGAGCCATTTCTTTACTACTGAAATAAACAACGAAGAAGATGAGAAACCTTCTATGAAACTTGTTTATGCAATGATATGGATGATATGTGTATGCAATGATTTCAAGGATTTCGGGAAATTTAAATTTGTGAACCAAAATGAAACAAAGATTTTATTAGTAGAATTCAAAATACAATTTCCTTTTAGGCGTTCAATTGAAAATTCTAAAAACTAAGAAATCAGGTTTCTCGTGGGAGCTTCCTCTTCGTGCCGAGATAGACATTAAGACCTATTTCCTCGTGAAGTTTCTTTGCGAGCTCAAAAAATTTCCTCTCATGGGCATATAAATGATCTCTATAGGTATCCCGTTCTTTCTTCAGCTGAATCCAAGATCTCTGCAGTTCTTCAAGATCAATGGGCATATCAGGTTGAAGAACTGTATAGGGAGTATCCCCTTCAGTAATAGGCTCCACAATCACTGGTAAGATGGCTATATATGGCATCATACGGTTCTGAGCATGAGCTCGTACCCATTGGAGATAAGGTTCCATAGGTATGGAAGTCTTCGGCCACAAAGTATTGGTGTCAAATCTGTTTACCATACCCCAAGCTTGTATGAACCTCTGACGATACCCTTGAACATCATGCTCATAGTTAAACATAATGCCCTGGATAAGCATCTCGTGAGGAACATCCCTTTGAGTGTAACCAAATTATTGCAGAGCCAGAGAAGGATTATAAGTTATGCCTCCCCTAATGCCGAGTAGTGGGACATTAGGGAACTCCCCGCAGTGGTTAATAATAGAAATATCTCCCATAGATCAGGAATACCAGATAATATCTGCGTGAGAAAGTGACATTATCCTTTGCGACCAGCCCAAACTGTCTTCATTTTTCAGTATTGTTTTAGGGAGGTGAGAAATAAACCACCTTGAAAGCAATGACATGCAACACATAAGAATCCCTCTTTTCTTTGTGGTATGAGGGTGGAAGGTATGCAAGATGTCTCCGAGTAAAGTGGGCACATGGTTGCGAGAGAGGAAGACCTTGATAGCATTCACATTTATGAGTGAGTTTGGATTAGGGAACAGTGCTAACCCATAGATTAAAAGGTCCAAGACCTCCTCAAAATCCTGGAACTCTAAATCATCCCAAAATAGCTGAGCCTTCTCTATTAGGAACTTGGCTAGAAAACCCTTAACTCCGCTTCTTATTTCCCAATTGGATACAATGTCGGACCGTTTCCGGTGCAAAGATGTTTCAATGATCTCTGGCTTTGGAGCTTCTTCCAAGTGAAAGGCAACTGATCCAAAATAGGTATACCCAATATCTGATAGAACTCTTCCATGGTGGGTACCAACTGATAGTCTGGAAAGGTGAAGAAATGGTGCTTAAGGTCAAAGAACTGAAAGAGAACACTCATCATCTTCTCATCAAAACCCGAGATAACCAGATTGAGAAGTCGACCATAGTTCTTGGTGAACAAAGAAGTCTCAAAAACCCTTGATGCTAACTCTTTGAGTTGAAGAGGTATTCTCACGAAGCTGATTCAGATGGTATTTCTATGAGCAGAAGCCATGATCTGCAAAACAGAACAAAGATAAATTCCACTAATCCTTGAAATGGTTAGTGTAATGAAGAATGAATGTGTATGATGCATGATGTCATGTTTAAGAAAATTAATCACACACAAGCAAAGCATACAATAGACCTTAGGTTCAAAGGCTTGCATGAGGTTTAAGGTAAGTACCTTTTTGAAGTTTAGTTGGTTTCAAACCTATCCTAGAAATAGTAATCGGGTTCTAAGGAGTCTCAATATCACTGATCTTTCTTTATCGGTATTATTTCAGCTTAGAAATCTTTTCTTGCGGCTGAAACATCCCAAAAGTCCAATCTCAATGAGTGTAGTATCGAGTATCAATCGATTCCCAGCTTTACACCGAGGCCGGCTATCTCACTACTTTCTAACGGCCAAGTTTGTTCAACTAAGATTCTAAGGTTCGTTAGTGCCTCGCGACACCACACGGAGGCCCCGTATTCTCCTCGATTCAACACAAGGGATACCGGTACCAACCAAAGTGTCACCCTAACACAGCTATCGCTTCAACCATATTGGTCTACACCGTACAGTCTCCATGACCTATTGCTGTTTACCTAAAAAGTTTACCCAGATACGGGTGTAGGATCTTTACAAGAATACCCCAACAAACCCTTAAAAGTAAAGCAGTCAAAGCAAACAAAGAAAGAAAATTATAAAATTATCTAGACCCTAAGGTAAACCCCACTTTATAATTGTCCCCAGCAGAGTCACCAGTTCTGTGATACGGTGGCAGAATCGACTGTTATACTGGTTTCGTGTTTGTGTTTGAAAATGTTGCGATAAGCAAGAGTCGCCATCGACTTTTCTTTTATCCAACAAAGGAAAGTTTGAAAAGAACAGAAAAAGACCTTTTTCGAGATTTTCTGAGTAAGGGGGGTAGATTATGGAAAGGGAAGGTGTTAGCACCCCTTCCATCCGTGGTTTTCCATGGGCTCTTAGGTACTTGCTCATTTTTGAAAATTTCTTTCGTGTTTGTGTGTTTTGAAAAGTTTGTTTGCTTTATGATAACTCTTGTATCAGTCCTCAAGAGTGTGATAAAGCATTTTTTCAAAAAGAGATTTTGAATGTGTGGTGTAAAAATGAATTTGAGCAAGTACTTAACAACTATCTACCTACTCGAAAAAAGGGCGTTCTTTTCCTCCTTTCCTTTAGATAGTGCTATCCTACTATTAGTGAGTAGGTAGCCCTATGGTTGGATGTTTGAGGGACTATCAAAAGGGACGTTTTATGGTCATTGAAGGCAACATGTAGAGATATCTTATTCGTTCGAAGGGACTGTCATCATATATTTGTAGGCAACATCGAGGGACAAGATCATTTCTTATAGGCAACTCGAGGGACATTAAGGGACTATGATCTTTAAGATGACTTTGAACAGAGGGTCTTTGCTAAGAGTATCCCTACGTTCGAGGGACATGACCATTTCCGAAGGCAACCAAAGTGGGAAATACCCTAGGGGTGAAAGTGTGCAATAATGTTCTTTTTCAAGTATTTTTATCTTGATGTTATTGATCTAAGATTAATTGATTAATTCTTCTCATACACGTCTAATTTACCAGCAGTTTATATACATGCATATTGTAAAGTGCGGAAAGTAAAACCTACAGCTATTACAAGGCTTCGGGGCAATTACAATTATATCTGACTGAAAATGTAGAGTGCGGAAATTAAAACCCTAAGTAGGCTATTACAATCCGGGAACAGTTACATAATAAAAATAATAATAGTACTAAAATAATAACGCGTAAAAATTGAGACGGAATAAGTTCAAAACCCTAAAAATCTAATTGTTTAATGAAAATATTTATTTTTGTATTTTATATGAAAAAATTTGAGATTTAACCTAATTTCTAAATAATTTTAAATTAAAGAAATTAAGTTAAAATTTAATTAAATTAATTTGCAAGAATTAATTTTAATAAAAAAACCTAAGTCATATTTTTATGATCTTCTGATTTTATGATTTTTTTTAAAAATATGTTTAAAAAAATATAAACTAATTAAAAAAAGAAAATAAAGAGAATTAAAAAAAAGAGATGGCCCTGAGGTGAGAAACCAAAATTGGGGGGTGCATTACTGAATTTGCTAAGGGCCCAGATTTGTTGGCCCATACAGCGTGTGATCACATGTTGCTGCTTCTGGAAGGTCCACTATGGGGCTGCATGCTTGGAGGCACTGGATCCAAGCCCATGGGATCTGATGGTGATGGTGTGAGGGCCTATGATGAACACCTTGTATCTGGGGACAATGGATCCATATGAAACCTGTTAGAAAAACAAAACTCCAGACCTGAGAATCGAACCCAGGTCTCTCACTTCATACGCGTTCTTCCTTGCCACCAAGCCATTTTGTCATTCGTTTATATAAACACAAACAATAATATATATGTGAAATTAGGTCAAATATATCAACAAATAAAACGAGCACGCTGAGTTGGACCCTGGAGTTAGAATGAACCAATCAAGTGATGTTGTCAAGCCACGCCAGCTTCTGCCCGAGTCAACTGGCCGGAGGGACGCTAGAGTCAAACTCCGGGATGTAAAAAATTTAAACATGCGAAAATCATAAAATCAAAGCCTATAATCAAGGCTACCCCCCCCCCCCCCCCCCCACCCCCCAAATCAACCCTCCTGAGTCCGTTTCTGGGGTTTGTTTATCCCGAAACTTCCTGTATTGTGAGGTATGATGAAGAACACAGACCGTGCCCTAGAAATGCCACGACATTGTTCTGGCCCTTTCTGTCATGTATTTCACGTTGGATCTGTCCTATAGACTACCTTGAATACAAATCAAACACTAAGAGAGGTTAATTCATCATAAAAATAAAAAATATGAATTCAAGAAAGTTACCAATGATGAGTGTTTCAGTTTTGTGTTTCTATGCGTGAGACTGCTTGAACAAGGATTGGTAGTTGCTTTTGGGAACCTCTAGGCATGGATGGGAGGCTTAGGTTGGAATGAAATAGGCTGGAGCCTGCTCTTTTGAATTTCATGATTTTAAATGATTTTCGCAATCTTTGGTGTGAGTGTTTAGGGCTGTGTATGCGTGGCCTTGTGCTTCTGAATGGTTATGCATATATAGTGAATCATATTAGGTTAAAACAAAAACCAAAATAATCAACTATACTCATGTTTTTTAAGGCATAAGGATTTGATTCAAAACTTGCTAAAAACAAGAAAATCTCCTTCTCCTTTTGTCCCATACGTTTTTGCCTTGATATGCTAGCATATTTTCTCCCTTTTTGATATGAAAAATATTCCCAAATCATATCTTCCATTTTTTCTTTTATTTATTTATTTAATTTTGTATTTTAATGGAAAAAATATCAATATAAATAGTATAAATAATAAAATAATGTATGAATAAGCTCAGAGGTCGTGGGCCATGTTAGAAACAAGTTTCAAGGATGAGAAGATGGGCCCTTTTGGAACAAATTAAAGTTTGGTCAATATTGGCTTTATGCACTTTTCCAAAAATTGGTCAACTTTAGCAATGCATATCTCTCTCTTTTTTAACCCTAAGAGGATGTTCTTTGACTTTTTAGAGATCTTAGGATATCCTCTAAACAACCCTTTTTGGTTTCGTTTCAATTGGATCTTCCATGTTCATGTAAGGAGCTTTGACCCAAAAGATGTTTTTGTTGACTTTTTAAAAGGACCTATAATGTCTAAGCTTGTATCTTTTAACTGGGGCATTTATTGAACTTGGGAGCTGAAGAGAAGATGTAGGGAATTTGATTCTCTTCAAAATGAGCTTTAGTGGAAAAATTTCTGATGAAGTATGAGAATGTTATGCCTGGTCAAAGTTTGATCGACTTTCCTATAGGAACCCTAATTTGCCATTTTTAAGTTTTGATGAGTTAGGAGCATTTCTTGAAGAATCATGACCAAAACTTTATCAAATGATGAATATCACTTCAAAATGTTGATGTTGACCAAAAATATTGAAATTTGATTGTATATAGGCCACAATTGACTTTTGACCTAATATAGTTGATTTTCAGGCATTTGAGCAGTTGACTAAGCAAACTTATTGTGCATGGCATGAAATTTGGCATGGATGATATTGAGGACATATTAGGACCATGGAAAATATTTGAGACCCTTGAAGCTCAACCACATTGATGAAAATTGAAACCCTAGTTTGAGGTTTACTGCCTTAGGAGGAGAATTTGTCTGGCCAATTCTTAGTCATCCTTGAGCAAGTTGGGGACCTCAATGGACATGTCTTGAGTAAGATTAGAGGGAAAATTTTGAGCTACAACAGTAGCAAACAATGTCTCTGTTACTTGTTTTTTTGTATCTAGAAGATGGTTCAGAATGATTCCCTGTTCTTTTGGATGTTCTGAACTTCGTCTGATTGTGTTTCCACGACAGATTGACTCTTCTGGAGAGAAGAGACAATTCCTCTTCTTCTGATAAGGATCCACCAGAGTTTTCTTCTTTTGCCTGCAAAACTTTCGTTCATATTTTTTGTTAGATTTAAGAGCTAAAGACTTACCTTGCTTCTGGGGCTCATCTTCTTCTAACTCTATCTCATGACTTCTCAGTGAGGTGACAAGTTCTTCGAGAGATATTTTTTCCAGATATTTGGCTACTTTAAGAGCTATGACCATGGGTCTCCATTTCTTGGGTAAACTTCCGATGATCTTCTTTACATGATCGATAGTTGAGTACCCTTTATCCAGAACTTTTAGCCAAGCAACCAAAATTTGAAATCTTGAGAACACTGTTTCAATGGTTTCATCTTCTTCCATTTTTTGAAAGTTTCATACTTCCGAATGAGAGCAAGAGCTTTGGTTTCTTGACTTGTGTGTTGCCATAATGCGTCATTCTCAAGGAGTCAAACATTTGTTTTGTTGACTCTCTGTTTGTGATCTTCTCATACTCTGTGTATGAGATAGCACTAAAGAGAATAGTTCTGGCCTTGTGATGATTTATGAATTATCTCTTTTGATGATCTTTCATTCTTTTTCTATCAATCTTCTGACCGCTTTCATCAATAGGATGTATGTACCCATCAGTCACCATAACCCATAGATCAGGGTTATGAGCTAGAAAGAAACTTTTTATTCTATCTTTCCAGTAATCGAATTTTTCACCATCAAAGATTGGAGGTTTACCGTTGATTCTGTCTTTCTCATCATGATAATCATTGCTGATTGTGATACGGTGGCAGAACTGACTGTTATACTAGTTTTGCATTTTGTATTTTCAAATCTCGCGGTAAGCAAGAGTCACCACCGACTTTTCTTTTATCCAATAAAGGAAAGGGTGAAAAAAACAGAAAAAAACTTTTTTCGAGATTTTCTGAGTAAGGGGGTAGATTAAGGAAAGGGAAGGTGTTAACACCCTTTCCATCTGTGGTTTTCCATGGGCTCTTAGGTACTTGCTCATTTTTTAAAATTGCTTTTGTGTTTGTGTGTTTTTTAAAGGTTTTGTTTGCTTTATAATAACTCTTGTATCAATCCTCAAGAGTGTGATAAAGCATTTTTTTGAAAAAAAGAGTTTTGAAAGTGTGTAAGTGTAAAAAGGGGTCAGATTTGAGCAAGTATTTAACATCTATCTACCTACTCGAAAAAAGATGTTCTTTTCCTCCTACCCTTTAGATAGTGCTATCCTACTATTAGTGAGTATGTAGCTCTATCGTTAGATGTTAAGGGACTATCGAAAGGGACGTTTATTATCATCGAAGGCAACATGTAGAGATGACTTAGCAATTCAAAGGGACTGTCATCGTGTAGGCAACATCGAGGGACAAGATCATTTCTCGTAGGCATTTCGAGGGACATTAAGGGACCATGATCTTTATGATGACTTTTAAACTAAGGGTCTTTGCTAAGAGCATCCCTACGTTCGAGGGACATGACCATTTTCGAAGGCAACCAAAGTGGGAAATACCTTAGGGGTGCAAGTGTGCTACAGTGTGCTTTTTTCAGATATTTTATCTTGATGTTAGTGATCTAATGATCGATTGATTAATTCTTGTCACGCACGCCTAATTTACTAACAGTTTATATACAAACATATAATATAGTGCGGAGATTAAAAACCTACAGTTATTACAAGGCTTCGAGGCAATTACAATTATATATGACTGAAACATAAAGTGCAGAAATTAAAAACTCTAATTAAACTATTACAAACCGGGCACAGTTAAATAATAAAAAATAATCGTATGAAAAATAACGCACAAAAATTGAGACGAGAATAAGTTCTAAACCCTAAAAATCTAATTTCCTATTAAAACTATTTTGATGTTTTTTATGAAAACTAATTTGAAATTCAACTAATCTCTAATTAATTTTAAATTAAGGAAAACAAATTAAAGTTAATTAAATTAAATTAATTTGCAAAAAATAATTTTTCTTAAAAAAACTCTAAGTCCTATTTTTATGATTTTATGATTTTCTGATTTAAAAAAATGAATAAACAAAAAAATATAAACTAATTAAAAAAAGAATAAAGTAATTAAAAAAGAATAAAGTGATTAAAAAAAGATGGGCATGAGGGGTGAGAAACCCAAATTGGGGGTATGCTGCTGAATTTCAAGGCCCAGATCTGTGCAAGCCCAATGCAAGCGTGTGATTTGGTGTTGTTGTGTTCGAAAGGTCAACCATGGGGAAGCAGCATTAGGCGCTAGATCTGGAGGATGAATGATCCAATGGCTGAGCATGAGGGTTTATGGTGCGTATGCTGAAGCTAGAAGTGGTGGATCTACATGTACAAATCAGAAAAATAATATGCAGGAGGCAAGGGTCGAACCCCTAACCTCCCACACATATAAGTCCTTAACCCCATTGTTCTTGCCACTGGACCATACTGCATATTCGTTAATATAAATGAAATAAAAATATAATAATATGAAAACCAAGCCAAATGTTTTGACTTGTCCACACGTGCCTTTCGCTGGGCCCCTGGAACTTTAAGTGGACCAACTAAACAAAGGGCTTGTGCCACACATGCCTCGCCTGAGTCAAAACCCTAGGGACGCTGGAGTCAACACTCGGGTCGTCGTCTCTAGAAGGCCTCCACCACCAATCCTGCAAAACAACAACATTAAATGCAAAAGAAGGACCCTACCCCCCTAATTCGAGGGTTGCGAACCCAGTGGTGGTGTCCATTTGGTCTGAAAGTCCCTTTACAAGGAGATACGAAGCTTGTCGTTCTCTACGCCCTAACAATGGAAAATGGATATTAAGCCATTAAAGCTTATTAACTATTGCCCAGACCTGTTCCTTTCCATCTTTTGATCATGTTAATCAAGTTAGAACGGATTGAAACAAGCTATAATTAAAAATACAAAAAACAGAAGAAAAAAATATGAAAATATGAATCACGCATGGTGAGTTTCAGCGTGCTAGGGCCATGGATGATGATCCAAAATTACCTATGCTTACCTTAGGAATACTAAGGAGTGATTAGAAGGCTTTGAAACTGGCTGCAAATTTGAATAAGAATGGCACACTTTATGAATTTTTTTGTGAAATATTAGGGTTCTTTTGAGATAAGATGCGCATCCTCCTTAGGTTTGGAATTGTTGTGCATATATAGTGTCTGTCATTAGGGTAACATATGTGGAAGAATATCCATGTTTTGATGAGAAAAAAATCTTCTTTCAATTATGTGATTTTTGGCTTATTTTGGACTAAATCCAATCTTTTCTTCCCTCCACGATTTTCCTTTGATTTGCCAGCATATCTTATCCCTTATTTGATGAGAAAATGATTCCCAAATCATATTATTCATTATTTATTTTATTTATTTATTTAATTTTGAATTTTAATGAATAAAAAATCAAAATAAATAATAAAAATAATGAAATAATGTATGAGTGAGCTCAGAGGTTGTGGGCCATGTTAGAAACAAGTTTCAAGCATGAAAACATGGGCCCATTTGGAAAAAATTCAAGTTTGGTCAATATTGGCTTCATGCACTTTTCCAAAAATTGGTCAACTTTAGCAATGCATATAACTCTCATTTTTAACCCTAAGAGGGTGTTCTTAGACTCTTAGGAGAGCTTAGGATGTCCTCTAAACAACCCTTTTGGTTTCATTTCAATTGGATCTTCCATGTTTATGTAAGGAGATTTGACCCAAAAGGTGTTTTTGTTGACTTTTTGAAAGGACCTATAATGTATGAGCTTGTATCTTTTGACTAGGTCATTTCTTGAACTTGGGGGATGAAGAGAAGTTATAGGGAAATGGATTCTCTTCAAAGTGAGCCTTGGTGGATAAATTTCTGATAAAGTATGAGAAAGTTATGCCTGGTCAAAGTTTGGTTGACTTTTCCTAAGAAACCCTAATTTGCCATTTTTAACTTTTGATGAGTTAGGAGCATTTCTTGAGGAATCATGACCAACCCTGATTAAATGATGGATATTACTTCAAAATGTTGATGTTGACCAAAAAACGTGAAGTTTTACTACATATAGACCACAATTGACTTTTGACCTAGTACAG
Source organism: Vicia faba (assembly GCA_948472305.1). NCBI lineage: Eukaryota > Viridiplantae > Streptophyta > Magnoliopsida > Fabales > Fabaceae > Vicia > Vicia faba. The sequence continues at coordinate 111,954,454 of OX451735.1, forward strand.
TTGATTTCCAGGCATTTGAGCAGTTGACTGAGTGAACTTGTTGTACAAGGCATGAAATTTGTCATGGATGACTTGAGGACATATTAGGAAAATGGAGAACATTTGGGATCCTTGGGACTCACACATCTTTCTTAAAATTGAAACCCTAGTTGAGGTTCATTTCCTTTAAGGGGAGAGTTTGCTTGGTCACTTCTTAGTCATCCTTGAGCAATTGAGGACCTCTAGAGGCATGCATTGAGTGAAATGAGAGAGACAATTTTGGGGTACAACAACTTCCCATGTTCAATCTTCTTAAACCTGAGGATGTAGATTGACTAGTTTGCCTTTTGTGATTTGAAGGTGGAAGATGATTGAACACTAGAGTGCCCAGAAATTTGCACTCGTCTGAAATGATACTTGACTGTGTATATAATATCGGGAATGGGCTTATAGATTCCATTTGGAGAAGATGACAGAAGATCCTCGGAGATGGGCTGAAAGATGCCATCCAGAGAATATGACGGAGAGTCGCCGGAGATGGGCTTAAAGATGCCATCTACAACAATGTTGATTTCATGAGATATTCCTCTGTGGGGATCCCTATTCCCGTTGTTGAGGAGGACTCCATTGAGGAATGTTGGTCTTTGTTCGGGAAATAGAGTTTAGGGGCTTTAGTTTTCCATTACTCTACTAGGGAGTCATCTCTTGATTGAAGAGATGAAAGTGAACTGCTATCTAGTCAGGATTTAGGATTCACAGTGACTTGATGAGGATAATGAGGTTGAATGCTATCTGGTCGTATTCCAGGCTTCACAGTGATTTACTGGGGAAACGTGAAATTAACTGCTATCTGGTTGGACTCCAGGATTTGCAGTTTCTTTAACTGAATAGAAATCAGAAAAATATTAGTGTCAATTTAACTGAACCAGAGAAAGGTCTTGAGTTGTCTTCAACTGGAATAGAAATCAAGAAAATCTTATTATCGATTTAGTTGAACCAGAGAAGGTCTTGAATTAACTTTGACTGGAAAGGAAATCAGAAAAATCTTGGTATCGATTTAACCGAACCAGACAAAAGTCTTGGAATATCTTCAACTAGAATAGAAATCAGAGAGATCTTAGTGTCGATCTAACTGAACCAAAGAAAAGTCTTGGAATATCTTCAATTGGAATAGAAATCAGAGAGATCTTAGTGTCGATCTAACTGAACCAGAGAAAGATCTTGAGTTAACTTTGACTGGAATGGAAATCAGGAAAATCTTAGTATTGATTTAACTGAACCAGACAAAAGTCTTGGAATATCTTCAACTAGAATAGAAATAAGAGAGATCTTAGTGTCTATCTAACTGAACCAGAGAAGGTCTTGAATTAACTTTGACTGGAATGGAAATCAGAAAAATCTTAGTATCGATTTAACCAAACCAGACAAAAGTCTTCGAATATCTTCAACTAGAATAGAAATCAGAGAGATCTTAGTGTCGATCTAACTGAACCAGAGAAGGTATTTTGAGAACATATTTTTGAGGAAAATGCTGAAATAGCCCTTCATCAGGCGTAGCTTTCGAGAAGATTATAAGGTCACATACGTAGTCAACGGTGCTTGTTGATTTGATCTTTCCCTTGAAAAAGGTAAAGAGTTATTCGTATGAAATGTCATGATGTATGAAATCCATTGTGATGATGGTCTCAAAATAAATGAGATTATGCTGTATGCAATGTGTATGTGCATGCCATGATGTATGAATATGGGATGCTGTTGCGATATTTCCTAGTCTGGGAAAATAAATCCCTGACTGCTGCTGAAGAGTATTGGGAAGCGGAATCCTTCATTTCCGCTGTGGATGATGAATGAAGATGATTTGTCGGGGATTTCCTCTTTCTGCTTGAGGATATTTTGCTGGGGATTCTTAGCTCCTGCCTGAGAATAACTCTGTGGAGGGAGGATGCCCTGTTGGAAGATTTTGTCGATGTAGAGAAATAAACTTAGTTGGGGAATAAAATTTCGCATTTAGAGAAATAAACTCTACCAGGGGGAGGTTTTATAAACTGTTTGAAATTTTAAAACTCGGATGGGGAAAATAGATTTCAGCTCTCTGAAGGAACTTTGCTGGAGGAGGTAATTTCTGCTTGGGGAAGAAGAGATCAAAACTTTGGTTGTTTTTACTCTGTGACGAACATAGACGTCACTGGGAAAGTATGCTGAGGACGTGACAGGAGGATGCCCTTGTGTCTGCTTTAAAGAGTAATTGTCGGGACTACAAATGGCTTTTTAGACTCTGCCCCGTTTCTTAAAGTCATTAGCAATTGTATTTCTATTTTTTATGCAAGTATTTGTGAAAATTATCATATTCAAATGCATACGTCACAGATAATCACTGGACTTTTTTGCAAAACAAAACAGAAAAGAAAAACAAATAGTTTTGTACTTTCAAAGAAATGATTTGTATTGATTTCTGAAGTTCGCCTATAACAGGCATTCTTATACAAAGAGACTAACGATCTAGTAGGAGAACGCCGTTGTGAAAATGAAAACTATATAAAATAATGTACAAAGAGAGAACAACTATGTGTAATGATCCCATTGAGTTTCAATTATGCTATTGCCCTTATGTCCTTGAGCGTCTCATCACTTTGCTACTTGTCTGTAGCTGACTGGATTGATTGGTACCGTTTGAGCTTGATAGTTAATACTGAAGTCTGGTCGCAAGGCGATCCAATGGGACATAGTTATACGCTTCAAATCCCTAACTTTGGCCTGGACTACCCTTTCGGTTTTTCAGTCCACCGGGATACGCTTTTTTTCCCAAGCCGCCTTTTCAGGTTTTCGACTTGCCGGGTGTACAATTTTTTTTGTATTTATCCCTAATTTTTACCCGAACCCTTTTGGTTCGCCGGGATGCCCTTATTTTTATCTAGGCCAGTCAACCTAGTGGGTCCTTATTTATGCGTAGTATCTTTTCACTATGTATGCATTAACAGGGTGAGGAAGGTCGTCACCATCCATGGTGGTTAGAATTATGGCTCCACCGAAAAATATGCTTTTGATTACAAATGGCCCTTCGTACGTGGGAGTACATTTGCCTCTGGGATCACCTTGTGGCAATGTGATGTGCTTGATTACCAAATCACCCACTTGATATACTTGACGTCTGACCTTTTTGTTGAAAGCCTTGATCATTCGATTTTGGTACATCTGACAATGACAGACAACAGTAAGCCTTTTCTCATAAATCAGATTCAGTTGATCAAGTCGAGTCTGGATCTAATCATCCTCGTCCAAACCCGCATCCTTCATGATCCTCAAAGAAGGGATTTGGACCTCAATAGGTAGGACAACCTCCATACCATACACCAGAGAGTAAGGTGTTGCCCTTATTGACGTACGTGCTGAAGTGCTGTAACCATGAAAAGCAAATGGTAACATCTCATGCCAGTCTTTGTATGTGACTGTCATCTTCTGTATGATTTTCTTAATGTTCTTATTATCAGCTTCCACAGCGCCATTAATCTTTGGCCGATAAGGGGAAGAATTATGATGCTGGATCTTGAATTATTTACAGAGTTCGGTGATCATCGTATTATTGAGATTTGTGCCATTATTTGTGATGATTCTTTCTGGAACACCATACCGATAGATAAGGTTATGCTTAATAAACAATGCCACAATTTTTTTGGTAACCGTAGCAAAATAGGCAGCCTCAACCCACTTTATGAAGTAATCAATGGTCACGAGGATGAAGTGATGCCCATTGGAAGCGGTAGGTCTAATCTCTCTGATCATGTCAATGCCCCACATTGCAAAGGGCTAGGGAGCCGTAAAGACATTCAAGGGGACCAAAGGTACATGTACTTTATCAGCATAGATCTGGCATTTTTGACAAGTTCGGGAATGCTGATAACAGTCTGCTTCCATAGTGGACTAATAGTATCCTTCCCGTAGGATCTTTTTTGCCATGGTGTTTCCACTAGAGTGGGTGCCAAAGGTACCTTCGTGTAAATCATCCATAATCCTCTTTTCTTTTCTCTTGTCTATGCACTGAAGTAAAATAGATTCATGGTCGCGCTTGTAGAGGATTCCATTACTGAGGAAGATTTTTACGGAGAACCTTCTCAGAAAATTCTTATCATTGACATACGCCCCCCTCAGGATCTTCTTGAGCCTCGAGATAATTTTTCACTTCATGGAACCAAGGTTTGTCTACTACTTCTTCAGTGTCAATCTCATAGCAGTATGCTGATTCATCCAACCTCTCAATGGTGACCCGAGGAGCCTCGTTGTCCCATCTGACCTTGAACATAGATGACATGGTAGCTATCACGTCCGCTAACTGATTCTCTTCTCGTGGAAAATGTTCAAAGGTGACTTCTTTAAAGTGTGGAAGCAATGTTAGCACATGTTCTTTGTAAGGGATGAGATTAGGGTGCTTCATGTCCCACTCTCCTTTGATTTGACTTATTACAAAGGCTGAATCCCCGAATACATTCAAGAACTTGATCCTCAGGTCAATAGCAGCTTTGAGACCCATGATGCATGCTTCATACTCCGCCATGTTGTTGGTACAATTGAAACATAATCTGGCGGTGAAAGGAGTATGACAACCCTCAGGAGATATGATTACAGCACCAATGCCATTGCCGAGTGCGTTGGAGGCTCCATAAAAAACCATAGTCCATCGGGATCCTTTCTCAGGTCCTTCATCTGGTCCAGGTTCTTCACAGTAAGTCACTAACATAATATTCTTATCTGGGAATTCAAAGTTCATGGATTGGTAGTCATCCATAGCCTGATGCGCCAATTGATCAGCTAGTACACTTCCCTTGATTGCCTTCTGGGTCGTGTATTAAATATCATATTCGGTCAGGATCACTTTCCATCTTGCTATTCTTCCGGGGAGAGCGGGCTTCTCGAAGATTTACTTGATCAGATCCATCTTACATATCAACAAAGTAGTGTGGGTCAACATATACTGTCTCAGTCGGCGAGCAGCCCATGCCAAAGCACAACAAGTTTTCTCGAGCAATGAGTATCTTGTTTTATAGTCGGTAAACTTTTTGCTAAGGTAGTATATAGCATGCTCTTTTCGACTGGACTCGTCATGCTGCCCCAGCACACACCCCATTGAATTGTCTAACACTGATAAGTACATTATCAGAGGTCTTCCTTCAATCAGAGGCATCAGAATTGGAGGCTCTTGATGGTATTTTTTGATTCTCTCGAAGGCAGTGTGGGTCAACATATAAGTGTGGGTCAACATATACTGTCTCAGTTGGCGAGCAGCCCATGCCAAAGCACAACAAGTTTTCTCGAGCAGTGAGTATCTTGTTTTATAGTCGGTAAACTTTCTGCTAAGGTAGTATATAGCATGCTCTTTTCGACTGGACTCGTCATGCTGCCCCAGCACACACCCCATTGAATTGTCTAACACTGATAAGTACATTATCAGAGGTCTTCCTTCAATCAGAGGCATCAGAATTGGAGGCTCTTGAAGGTATTTTTTGATTCTCTCGAAGGCAGTCTGGCACTCGTCATTCCACTTTACCACTTGATCTTTCTTCAGGAGCTTGAAGATTGTCTCACATGTAGCAGTTAGATGGGAAATGAATCTGGAAATGTAATTTAGGCATCCCAAGAAACCTCTAACTTCTTTCTCAGTGCGAGGAGCCGGTGTCTCTTGTATAGCCTTCACTTTTTCAGGGTCTACCTGAATACCCTTGTCACTAACAACGAAACCTAGAAGTTTACCAGACCTTACCTCGATGGTGCACTTGTTCAGATTTAACCTCAGCTTGTACGTCTTCAACCTATCAAACAGCTTTTATAGATGATCAAGGTGCTCTTCCTCAGTTTGAGACATCGCTATCATGTCATCAACATAGACCTTTATCTCATGAAGAATCATGTCATGAAATAAAGCTACCATGGCTCGCTAATAGGTTGCCCCAACATTCTTCAACCCAAAAGGCATCACTTTGTAACAGGAAGTGCCCCATTGTGTGACGAAGGTTATCTCCTCCATGTATTCAGGTGCCATCTTGATCTGATTGTAACCAGAGAAACCATCCATGAAGGAAAAGATCTTATGATGTGCAGTGTTGTCAATCAGAACATCAATCTGGGGGAGCTGAAAGTCATCCTTGGGGCTTACCCTATTCAAATCTCTAGAGTCCACACACATACGTACCTTGTCGTCCTTTTTAGGCACCGGGACTACGTTAGCAACCCACTGTGGATAAGAGGTGACAACTAAAAACCCAATGTTGAACTGTTTCATAACTTCTGCTTTGATCTTCTCTGACATTTCAGGGAGCATACGACAGACCTTCTGCTTTACTGGAGGGAAATCTTCTTTAGTTGGGAGACGATGCACCACAATATCCGTGTCTAGTCCTGGCATATCTTCATATAACCAGTCAAATATCTCGACATAATCATGCAACATTTGTATCAACTGTTGTTTGACACTAAGCTCTAGATTTGCCCCCATCCTGACTTCTTATTTGTCCTTTTCTGTGCCCAAGTTCACTGTCTCAACTGGCTCTTCATGAGGTTGTATAGCCCTTTCTTTTTGTTGTAACAGTCTAGAAAGTTCTCTGGGTACCTCACAATCATCCTCACCTTCGTCCTCGGCATGGTATATTGGATTTTCAAAGTCATGACCAACAATAGCAGAACTGTTATCAATGGGATCCAGAGTGGATATGAATCTGCAGTTTGATACGTGAGTGTGTGTAAGAGCATAGTTGTATAGACAAAGTAAAAAGCAAAAAAGAAAAATAGAGAGCACAAAATTTGTATGCAAAAACATCTAATGCTTTATTAATAACATATGAGATTGAAACATGATAACCCTCTTAAATAAACCATTGTTCCCCGGGTAAGACACATGGCTAAAGAGTTTATATTGTTTATTACGTATCCGAAAAAAGAAAGGAAATTACTTTTGAATAAAAGTAATTGGTAAAAATTCTTTTGCCGTCCAGTTACTGGGTCCACCGTTGGTAGTAGGGAATATCCAACTATCCATGTCATAGTCACCACCACCGTCTTCTAGAGTGTTGACCCCATAATTGTTGATGCGTAGGGGAGGTCCTCCAGCATGAGCACGACGAACAACCCTTTGAGCCTCTGAAGAGAAACCCAAACTAAACTTATCAGATTTGTATGGAATGTAAGGGAGTTGTCCCCAGATGGTACACCCACCTTCTTTAATAACTACTTTGGCGTCTTTGAGAGAAGCCATTTTCAAGGGAGGTCTGGTGATCTTCAGCATATTGGTGACAGTTTCAGTTGCATCCATAGTCTGAGGCACCTCTTCGAAGTTCTGACATGGAGTCTCGATGAACTCGCCATCCATTTCTACATACCTGAAGGAGTTCAGGTGACTTACCATGTATTCCTCTTCACCATTTACCGTGACAATCTTTCCTTTCATCGGGTATTTCATCATCTGATGCAGAGTGGACGTGACAACTCCCTCCCCATGGATCCAAGGGTGACCCAACAAACAAGAATAAGATGGTCTAATATCCATCACGTAGAAGATGGAATCAAAGGTCTGAGAACCAACTTTGATTGGGATGTCCGCCTCCCCGTGCACCATTCTTTTCGAACCATCGAAAGCCCTCACTACAATGTTGTTGGGTTTAAGGGTCAAACTTCACAGTCTAATCTGTCCAGAGCCTTCTTAGGCGGCACATTCAATGATGAACCAATATCTACTAGAACATGGGCCAAAGTAGTGCCCCTGCATTCGATGGATACATGCAGCGCATCATTGTGTTTTATTCCTCTGGGTGTCAGATCAGCATAAGAAAAACCCAAACCATTATCAACCCTCAAATTGGCCACATAATCTTTAAATTGGTCAGCGGAGGTTTCTTGTGGCACATGGGCAGTTTTAAGGAATTTCACCAAAGCCTTTGCATGAGCTTCGGAGCATAATAGTATGGCTAACATTGAAATTTTAGAAGGGGTCTGCCCCAGCTGTTCGATCACATTGTAGTCGCTCTTCTTTATTATCTTCAAGATTTCTTCCATTTCCTTCTTGGAAGCCTCTGGGATAGATTCTGAATGCGCCTTCATCTGGACAGGCTCAATCAATATGTCTTTGCCCCGAGTCTCGATCGACTCGGTGATAGAGGTGGAAACAGAGATAATAACAGGAATTGCAGTGGTATTTATTGTACCCCAAAATTTTCCCTCTCATATTCCTCAAGATTTGTCAATATTGATTCTCAAATGGCTCAAGATTGCTCAAGGATTGTACAGCCAGATCACCTCCTAAGCCAGTTCAAAATTAGGGTTTTGATTCTTTCAAGGAATTTGGGGTTTTCAATGGTTAAACCAAGTCTCAAGGGCCTATATACATTCTCAAGCACCTACATACCAAGTTTCAAGACTCACAGTGCCAATTTGCACAGTCAAAAGCTCCATTTGATCTACAGTCAACTGCAAGGGCAAAATGGTCATCTTGCAGTCAAAAGTCATAATTTTTGGTCAACATCTTATTTTGAGTCCACAATCATCATTTTATCAAGCCTTGATCATGATTCCACAAGAATAGCTCAAAAATCATCAAGATGCAAAAGTTACTATTTTTGGACAGTAGAAAAGTCAACTGTATCTTGACCAGGGAATAACTTTTTCATGGTTTGTTTGAAAAATTCCATCCAATGCTCATTTTGAAGAGGATGCAATTTCCTACAATCCATCTTCACACTCCAAGTTCAATAAATGCTCTCGCAAGAAGTTACCAATTTTTACATTATAGGTCAATTTCAAAAGTCAACAAAAGTACACTTTGAGTCAAATGCCATAACTTGAGATTGGTAAATCCAAATGACATGGGACCAAAGGAATTGGTTAGAGGACTTCAAGAGATTTCCAAAATGTCCAAGAACATGGTCATATGATCAAAATTGAGCAAGTTGTGCATTGGAGAAGTTGGGAATTTTTTTATGAATTTGCAAAAGTCAACTTTTCTCAAAACACCTTCTTTTTGCTAATGGGCCTCAAATCTCTTCTTGAAAATTCACCCATGACCTATGCACGACCCACCAAGCTTAATGGGATTTATTTTCTTATTTTTATTGATTAATTTGATTTTTAATTAATATTAATTCATTTAATTAATTTAAATTATAGGAAAATAGAAGATTTGATTTTTTAAATCAACTTGTGAAGCAAATCTGATCAAAACATGCTGGCAAATTCGTGCACAAGTCAAAGATACAAAAAATCCAATTTGGTAACTTTGTTCAATCATGAAGAGTCAAAAATATTTGATTTTCAATCAAAGATTTAAACATCAATGCAATGGATATTGACCCAACTTTTTGACCTAATTTGTTTCCCTTATATGCAAGCAAGCAAACCCTGACCTAGTGGACGATTGAAAGCTACAGAAAAGACCCTGTCATATTCAAGAAATTCCAAGAAAATTGAAAACCTATTCTGGCAATCTAGGCCAATTCAAGGCGTGCTATTCATTCAAACATATTGCAGGAGGTCCCAGGAGTGTTTTGCAATCAAACTCAAGCATTAAAGCTCAAAGAATCGTCACTTACAGTTTCACGGTTTGCCTTTCTTATTCAGAATTATATATCTTGATTCATGCGCATTTAACATGTTTTTTTGGTTGATTTGCGTTGCTAGAGACTGAACAAAGCTAATGGAATGATTTAATTGAACCATAGCACCCTGAATCGAAGAATGCCATGACTGAATTTTTAGGGTTCTTGAGCTTTCAATTAGGGCTTTCTAAACCAGGGAAAATTGGGAGCAGTGAGATATATGATTGAAATCGTGAGACCAAGACGATCAAGACCCATACCTCGCGAAATATTTATATGTACTGTGGTTCTATTCGTTATTTTTCCTTGCAGGAAGTAGTGGGGGTTAAAAACCCGCGCTATCTAATATTATTTATGCAGGACGAACGAAGAAGATGATGAGGTGTTAGCATCTGGTTGGCTTATTTGAAAAAAGTGCGCGCTTGTTTTTTTATTTTACAGCATATTGAGTTGTTTCATATATAATAATCGCCTCTTATTTTATTACCAATATGAACACGTTGGCTGAGTGGTTGGGGAAAGTGTGCAAAGTCCATTGGGACCTGGGTTCGAATCTCAGGTCCCCCAAATATTTGTTATAATTTTTATCTAGGTGATTGTGTGTGACGCAGCAGGCATAACATATCATGGATCTCCAATTCCCAGGCGCCAGATGTCTCCAGACATGAATCCAATGGTCATGGATGAAAGATCACCATGCTCCCTGGTCAGCGCATGCATAGCAAGCCAAGAAAAGTCAAACATGTTGGCATGTTAGTGGGCCAAGAATTGCTCTTTCCACCACAAATCAGGCCCAGCACCCCCCTTCAAGTTCATTCCTTTTCTTTTCTATTTTTATTTATTTTATTTTAATTACTTATTATAATTATTATTTTCACTAACAAATTAATTTTTTTATAATAAATTCAGAAAATATAAAAAATAATAATATTTTTATTTATTAAATTTAATTAGTTATTTTGTAAATAAATACTAATATAATTTGTTTAGTTTTAATTAGGTTAATAATAATATTTTCTCAATAACTTAAAATTAATTTAGAATTAGGGTTTGACAATTTTAATCATCTTTTATTTTTTCCTTAAAAAACATAAAAAACTCAAGAAAAATATCTTTCTTTTATTTAATTAATTAATTAGTTTAGGCTTAACTTAATTAAATGAGAAATAACAAAAAATCTATTTCTTTCTCAAAAAGGGTCAAAACCCTAAAAAACTCTCCGATTCAATTTTTTTCGCGCGTGTGATTATTTTGGATTCATAATTTTTCCTCATATAATTGTATTTGCTCCGAGGATGTAATAGCTTTAATTAGGATCTTTTTATCGCTTTTATTTATTTTCCGCATTTACTTTTCAAGGGTTTGTTTTTGGCGATGTAAATACCCGACACCTTGTAATAGCTTAGTTTTATTTTCCGCAACTATTAACTGTTAGATGTGTGTTAACTAGGCTATGCATGACAAGACTTCTCTTAAAATTAAAATCAATCGTAGCTCACCATAACATGTACAAAGATAACATAAACTGAAACCTGACACACTCGCACATGCCACTCCTAGGGTACGCCTCACTTGGTTGCCTCGACGTGGTCATTGAGTATAGGGTGTTTTAGAGGTCGCCCTCCTGTCTAAAGATCAAAGTTGCCTCGAAACGGTTGCCTCGAATAAAATGATCTAAGACATTAGGGTTACCGCTAAGGCGTCCTACCATTGCTTTAGTGACCACATGTCCCATTAATTGAATTGACCCGAAAAACTCCAACGACGGTGCTACCTACTTCTCAATAGTGGGATAGTACTGTCTAAAGGACATTTACACAGCTTAATTTCTTTTGAGTAGGTAGAGGTTCTCAGGTACTTGCTCTTTCAAAACAAAAATACTTTTCGCACCTACACTTTTCTGACAAAAGTTTTCAAACAACACTTCATACACTCTTGAGGACAGATACAAGAGTTAAATCGATGTTTTCAAACAAACTTTTTCAAAACCCACAAACACAAGAAAAGAAAAACATTTTGAAAACATAGTGAGCAAGTACCTAAGAGCCCGTGGATAACCACGGATAGAAAGGGTGCTAACACCTTCCCTTTGTATTATCTACCTCCCGATCCCGAGAAACATATCGAAAAGGAATTTTGCTGTGCTTTTGTCTTTTCCTTGTTGGAGAAAATAAAAGATGGTGGCGACTCTTGCTTACCACGACATTTTGCGAAAACAAACGCAAACACGAACCAGCATTCCAAAAACAGTCAGTTCTATTCCCACCGATCACAGAACTGGCGACTCTGCTGGGGATATTTTAATAATTGAGGTGTACCTTAGGATTAGATCACCATGTTTTCAATTGTATGCTTAGTATGCTTTAAATTTTGTGGGCTTATATTGGAGTTCTATAGATCCTAACCCGGATCTGGGGATACCCTTTAGGTAAGTAGCAATAAACTGTGAGGGACCTGTCCGGCGTAGACTGACACGGGTGAAGCAGTAGCTACGTTGGTGTGACACCTTGGTCTGTACCGATATCCCTTGTGTTGGAACAAGGAGAATATGGGTCTTCTGAGGAGTCATTAAGCACCAACTGACCTTAGAACCTTAAATTGACCAACTTGGACATAGAACAGTAGCAGTATGCTACACTCATTGAGACTAAACTCTCGCGATGGTTCCAGCCGCAAGAAAAGGTTGCCAAACTAGAATTATGACCGATTGAGGGTAGTCAGTGATATTGAGATCCTCTAGAACCCGGTTACTATTTTCTAGGACAGGTCTTAACCAACTGAAACTGAAAGAGGGTAGTACCTAAACTTCATGCCAGCCTGAAATCCAAGGGCTCTTGTGTGACTTGTGTGCCTTTACCATGTTTGCCTTTGTGAATACTTGTGGTGTGCCTTTATCATAACATCATAACATCATAACATTGCATACATCCTGCATAAGGACTAACCCATTTCAAAGACAAGAGGGTTTCATCTTTGCTCTGTTTTGTAGGACATCATGATGCCCATGCGTAGGAATACTATCTGGCTCAACTTTGTTCAACCACCTACTTTGCTTAAGGAATTGGTTGACAGGATTCCGGACACTACTACCTTCATCAGGAGGCATAGTTCTCTTCTCGGTTTAGTCACTTCAAAGTGGGAGCAACAATTGATAAGTGTCCTGGTCCAGTTTTATGATCCGCTACACCATTGCTTCACCTTTCAAGACTTCCAGCTGGTCCCTACCCTGGAGGAATTCTCTGAGTTGCTTGGTATCCCCATTTTGGAGCAGATTCCATTTACTGGTTGGGAAAAGACTCTTAGGCCTGAAGAGATTGCCACAGCCCTTCACTTGACCAAAGAGGAGGTAATGGCTAACTGGGAGACTAGAAGTGGAGTTAAGGGCTTCTTGGCTAAATTTCTGGTTGGCAAAGCTAATGGTTTCTGGAATGATTTGGACTTCAGGGCGTACGAAGACATTCTGGCTCTCTTAATCTATGGTCTGGTATTGTTTCCAAATCCTGATACCTTTGTTGATGTTAATGCCATAAGGATCTTCATCTCTCGGAACCCTGTACCCACTCTCTTGGGTGATATCCTTTACCAGCTCTATACTCGTACTGCCCGAAGACGGGGAACTTTGTTGTGTTGTGCTCCTTTATTGGCGAGGTGGTTTATTTCGCACCTCCCTAAGTTTTTGCTGAAGAACAAAGAAGGAAGGGGCTGGGCTCATAGGATAATGTCTCTTACTGATAAAGACATTATTTGGACTCTCAGAGGCTTAGATGAGATGGTCGTCATTGATCGTTGTGGGGAGTATCCTAATGTTCCATTGATCAGAACCCATGGGGGAATCTCTTATAACCCATGCTTAGCTCTCCGTTAGTTTGGAAGAGCCAGAAGAGAAGGGCCTCATGAGATGTTGATACCTCATATTGTATTTGATTTTCAGGTATATAGCGATGAGCTGCGTCGTAGATTCGTCAGGGCTTGGGATAGAGTTCACAAAGCTGACCCACATGAGTTGGGACCAAAAACTTCTCTGCCAATGGAGTCATATTTCAGATGGGTCCGCATTCGTGCTCAAAAGTTAGGTATGCCATACGAAGCTATCAGGCCTATTACTCTTGAAGTTGCTGATAAAGATGGGGTTCCTCTAACTGTTCTCCATCCTCATACACCCACTGATGTTGGCACACTAAAGAGGTCTTGGGCGCAACTGCAGGAAGAACGGGATTCTTATCGGGAAAGGTTCAATGAACAGGAACAGAAGATCCAGAAGCTGACAAAGCAATTGGAGAACGAGCGGATCCTGAATGACTATATCCGCACTGAGAAGAAGAGGCCATGGGAGCATTGATGGACTTTTGATGTTTCTTTTACAGCTTTTATTTACTTTTCAGTATTTCCATTCTTGTAATGCCTAAAGGCAATTTGTGGAACAATTTAAATCCCGAAGTTAAATCTAATAAAGTGTGTTTCCTTTTTTGTCTACAAAGTTGAATCCCAATTGTCTTTGAAAACATAAATCATACGCATTTCATTTGATCATATGCATAACAGGTACCCTTTTTACAGGTCACTTATCTTCTTCGCTGTTTATTTCAGCAATCATCATGTCTTCTGAACCTTCCACTGAACAAGCTATCAAGGCCCTCCAGGCCCAGAATGCCCAGTTCCAAGAGTTGGTTATGAGCCTAGCCCAGGGTCAACAAGATTTGAAGACTCTGATTCTGAAAGAGAGGAAGAAGAAGAAGAAGAGGACCATCTTATTCAACACTGGACGCAGATTTGGGAATGGACTGCAGAATGAGGCTGAGCTGACTACCTCATCTGTAGGGAAAGACAGCCCATAAGAGAGAAGGGTTCCTAGTCCCGTGGTCTCCGACAACGAGACAGATTATGATGAAGAGCAGTACCCTCCTGTTGAGGATAGGTACAAACAGTTGGAGGACCGCTTAAGTGCTATGGAGATACAGAATGTGCCCGGGCTGGACTTTGGAGATCTAGGCTTATCCTCTGGGGTGGTAATTCCCCATAAGTTTAAGGCACCTGCCTTTGCCAAATATGACGGAGCCTCCTGCCCAAAGCTGCATCTCCGGTCGTATGTAAGGAAGATCCAACCTTACACTGCTGACAAGACTTTGTGGATCCATTTCTTTCAGGATAGTCTTTCAGGGACTCAACTCGAATGGTTCTATCAGCTGGATGGGGCCAGTATCCGCAACTGGGAAGATTTGGCTACTGCGTTCTATAAACAGTATCAATATAATTCCGACCTTGCTCCTACGCGTACCCAAATCCAGGGTATGTCACTAGGGATGGGTGAAGGATTTAAAGAGTACGCCCAAAAGTGGAGAGACCTGGCTGGAAGGGTGCAGCCACCCTTAACTGATCGTGAACTTGTGGATATGTTCTTGGGGACCCTGTCTGGTCCGTTCTTCAACCATTTGATTGGAAATTCTTCAGCCGGGTTTACAGACCTTATCATGACTGGTGAGAGAATTGAAGCTGGTATCAAGTCTGGGAAGATACAGAAGGGGGCCTCCTCGAGCACTGAGAAGAAACCATTCAAGAAGGAATCTAGTGCTGTCTATGCTTCAAGGAGACCAAATAGACTGGAACACCGCCAAGCTGTCAACGCGGTGGTCATTTCAAAACCTGCCAGTGCTCCTCAGCATCACAACCAGCAAAGGGGTGAGAGACCTAGAAGGCAGTTCACTCGACTCAGCATGACCTTGTCCCAAATATTACCGCAGTTGCTGACAACCAATTTGGTGACTCTAAGGGAAGCTCCTAAGAATCCCAACACTACATCCCCAAAGTATAACCCCAATGCCCGCTGCGCTTATCACTCTGATAGCCCGGGGCATAACACGGATGATTGTTGGACTCTGAAGAATAAGGTCCAAGACCTGATTGATGCTAAAGAGATTGAGTTCAAGGCGCCCGAAAGGCCCAATGTTGTGACTTCTCCCATGCCCAAGCATGGAGTGAATGATGTAGAGGAAGACCTGTTTGTAGCCTCTGTGGATGATATTGTTACTCCGCTGTTGACTGTCAAGAGGAACCTGTTGCTAGCCGGTTTATTTCTGGGATGTAGTGAAGGTTGCCATCTGTGCTATGTTTCACCTACTGGTTGCCCATCTTTGAAGTCAAGCGTCCAAAACCTGATGGATAATAAAGAGATCCTGTTTGAGAAGATTGTTGTTCCTGATACCCCTACTGAAGAAG